>OY856326.1:12629166-13938750 GCA_963693445.1 Agonopterix heracliana | reverse complement strand
TGCTATGCTAAAACACAAGGAAACAAGGTGGTTTCATAGTTAAAAATAACGATTTCTTCCAAACAAACTTATGTCAGAGGAATTATAGAAACAAAATCTGTTCAGTGGTACACCCCGAAAGAGATTAAAGTTGTGAATGTATGCATGTAGCTATGTATAGATAAGTGCATGTATAACAGTGCTAACAGTCAGTGTGTTCTAATATAAAAAGTAGTCGTCTCAAGAAACGGTTGACCGCCACTGTCCTTGAACTCGACCCAATGTGCGGAACCCCCACAAGTGGAATCTGGCGGATATGACGTCACTAAACGATCTCCACGCTATGACTATCTCATTAGGTACAGCTACTATCTTTGCGACAATGTGTCGTTATGTAGAGATAATGTATTGTCAGCTACGTACGAAGTTATCGAAAATAAGATTACGATTCAAATAAGAAAAGATTATCTATCTTGAAAGAAATACGTAGGTTACGTAAGGTAAGTTAGTTAGGTTAAAGTCTGTCCCGGAACCGACTCAGAGCACCCCACTTCATTGGGTTAGGTTAGATTAAGTCTGTCCCCCAGTGGTGACCGCCGTGTTTGGCCCCCTAGATCCCCCAGCCCCCCCTAAAACCTGCCGAAATGACTCATTTTGGAAGTTAAAATGTACAAAATTTAAAACATTCATATCTGGAAAACTAGGGGGTTCCGCACACCCCCCTCTTTCACAGGGGTGCCCCCCTCTCCCCCCCTCTTGCCCCTTAAATCGGCGGTACTCATTGTAGTAATAGTCCTTCCCATAAAAATAAATACTCATAATAATCATCAAAAAATCTTATTTATTATTTATTGCTGACTGTACTTTCTCAAGTGCAATCAAAGCTCTGTTTTGAATGTCGATCATGTTTTTAGTAGAGTCGGGAGAAAAAAGTTCTCTACTTTGCAAATTAACAATAATTTCTGCGAACTCTACAATATTGGTAGAGTTATGTTTCAATCTAGATTAGTATCATCTTTAAATCAATTGTTATTGTTATTAATATGAATAAAAATCTTAGAATTCTTATCAGAATAAAAAAAATGTTACCTGCATCTGCATAAGCCTGGAACCACCACTTTTCTCCATTTTCACAATATTTTTGACACAATTTATATCAATAAAAAAACACCACTAATAAAAAGGAAGACCAGTTTCTATCGGAAAAAGTCCAACGTCTCAAATAAAAAATAGTAAACACACCTACAAATGTACTGAAGCTAAAAAGCAAAATATTATTGTAAATACATTATCAACAAAATTTGACACAAAAAATGATGAGTTTGTTTGATTGACTTTCCGACTTTCGCGCGCAACCTTTTAATTTGAAAATGGAACGCGCGTTCAGAAAAATATTATCTTCTTTTTTATTTTTTAAACAACGGCGCGATTGTATTCGGCCTCGCGTTTAAACCGATTAAACAAAACTTCGCCGGTCGCCAAGCAACTCAGCTGTACCGGTGCGGCGAATCACGAGATGGCTGAAGGCAGGGTAGGGGGGCAGCCAGCCTGCATGACTGTTCGCTGAGTAATCGACGACTGACTGCACCTACACGCCCTGTAAACCTCGACTGCGATCTATTTGCTGCCACAATACATTCATATCAACTCTATGCCAAGGCACTAAGAGTAAAAATCGAATAGAACCTGTTTTCTAAACAGCAAATTTATTTTGGTGCAAATGTCAAATGCCGTTGTCCTATTTGCGTGTGAGGTGAAGTGAAACAGTCTTTATTTATTTTATTTTTTTATTTTTTTTTATTTTATTTTATTGACAAAACCAACAGCTTTACAAAAAATATAAACAGGGGTAATATTAACACTTCTCAAGCTAATAATAGGTTTCGCTAGTTTAAGTAATTGACTTATCTAATTTATCGTAAGCTAGTTTAAAATCAAGATTTATGAAAGTTTACAGTTTAAAGTATAAAAAGTTTTAACAGACATTGTTTTTAATAGGTAGGATATATATACGAGTAGGCATCTTTTTTTTTTTTTTTTTTTTTTTTTTTTTTTTTTTTTTTTTTAATATTGTTATAATATTACGTTATAATGTTTTTACACTTAAATAATAAATATATAAATAAATGAATGTATGTACGGTATTGTGTGTTTGTGTATGTATGGAGTGTGTGTGTATGATTTTTACTATAATTTTAACAAAAACATTCATCATGTGGTTTGCATTTGATCGAGAAGTTTAGTACTTATTTTATTCTTGTATTCGTTTTTCTTCAAACAAAAAGGGTCAAACTCAGAAAATTTATGACTTGACAATATGACTGGCAGTTTGCTGGCAGTTAAGTGAAATGTAAGTTTGTAGGTTGTATTAAAAGTTGGAAGAAATTGGCGAGCCCGCAGAGAGCCCGCAGCCAGGCAGGACTCGGTGAAAGCGATGGTATCACACTTTACGATGCTACGAAAGATAAGAGTAATGAAAAACACTCTTAAAAAGGATTACAGATGAAATGCGAAACGGGCCTGTAAATTAAAACACACCATGCTCTCAAAACTGTTTACTTCCCTAACTACTCGTACACAATATAATATTTGATACTTACTTATACTAGTATAGTTTATAGTATATAGAATAGACTCTGTGCTTATACATATAAAAATACCTATACTTACAGACCAATACAGACCTGAATTTATTGAAAATAAATATTTTTGTATTTTGTATTTTGGTACTTATTTTGTATTTTTTAATAAGTACCACTAAAAATTCGGTTGGATAATAGAGTTACCGAATTTATAGTGATTTTAAAATTCAGGTCTGTATTATAGAGATTTTTAAAATCTTAATAACTATTATAAAACTGTAACTGAACTGTGTCTGTACATTGAAGATATTTACAAAAAAAAATTACGATATGGGTTTTAGGTATCCCCGACTCGAAATCAACCTTTTTTAGAAATTTTGTCTGTCTGTTTGTTTGTTTGTGTGTTTGTTTGTTTGTTTGTTTGTTCGCGCATCACGCAAAAACTACTGAACCGATTTTGATGAAACATTTTTTGTTTGATAGCTTATGATCTGACTTAAAATCTGGTATATAATTTGTGCGGAAGAAGTCGCGGGAAAACACTAGTATTGTATAAAACTGGCTGTTTTTATTCTAGAAACGTTTGAAATATTAATGAACTCATGGTACGTAGGTACCTAGATGACTCATTCGCGTAGTGTGGATATTGATATAATAATTATGTTATATTGTGTGTCATATCAATTGACGGTTCATTATCTATATTTCTTTAACTCTTCAGAATAACATACATACACAACTTATTTGAACTCACGAGTACTCACGGCCCTTTCAGGGTAGCCAGAAATAATGCTATAACTTCACTATACCTTTTTGTACCACACAGTTTTAACATTGGTCTTTTGTTCATACTTAATCAAACTTTTTTTTTACTTTTTACTAACTTGTTATCATCCAACTACTGGGTAAAGAAAGACCCCTTTAAGAGGTAGACGGTCTGAAATGGTAATTTGGAGAATAGGTCACTTTTCCGACGTTTTACATATTTGTCCGATCCGCCCCACCCATACAACCCACCGACTAGAGTGTGAAAGAGACAACTGCAGCTCGAACCGATTTTATCTACATAAAATCGACGAAAACAGCATTTCCTATTCCCTGTTTTCTCCTCCAAAACTAAACCGATTTTAACAATTCTTTCATGAATAATATGAGAATCACTTTGGCCAAATTTTTTTCGTCAAATCTGTTTGCTGGATGTCTGAAAACGGGCGGTAAAATTGGTCATTTTCGAAAGTCCCTAATTCATACAGTAATTAATTAATGCAAAAAAGCAAAACATAGGGACATAGCAGAGGCAACATAGATTGATGATACATTTTTTTTTGTCAAGTGTCATTATCCAGGGAGAAAACAGGGGAATACGATTGTATGGAAAAACCGTACTCGCCTATCCTCTTAATCCTCCAACCGTCTCTGTTCCGGGCAAGCTCTGGCCATTTGTCATCGAAAGCATCCAGATTGGCCGCCACCCTTTCTATACTTACCTAAATGGAAACTCGACTAGGCTAGCGATACTTGAACTGACGTTGGCCCCCTGCCTAGCCCAATATAAAAGAGTATGGTACAACAACACAACATACATGCTCCCGACCAATGTTCTCGGTGGTATTTTTATACTAGCCCAATCAATTTACGGAGTTTTACCTACAAGTAATTATTAATGAGGCTTTTAAACTGTAAGCTGCAAAGCCTGCAAAATTTTGTGCCAAAAAGACTACCTATCTGAAAAAATACCTATTTAGAAAAATTTTGCTACGCAACATAAACATCAAAATTTTATCTCCCAGAAGGATTTTTTTTACATAATAATATATTGTAAAGCCTTAAAAATGTGGAAAAATTAATATACCTTCACGGTTTTAGAACGAAATAAATGCTAAATTTTAAATTTGGGTCTTTTGCTGACGAGATTTTTTATTTTGGTATACCTATTTATAGGCTCAAATTGGCTCCTAAAAAAATCGATTCTTAATTAGTCCCGGGTCAAACATGTGGTCAAATATGACTGGGCTATACCGGAGGAGGCAGACAGAAAGCAAGTTGGTATGTATCCCTCTCTCACTTACACTCACTCACATGCTAACCTCTTCTTGTTAGTGCGAGCTCGTTCACATAAAGTGTCCAGGGTGGGCATGACTTAGGGCAGTAGAAAGATGTCTAATTTAAAAAAAACGCCGGCATCAACCACAGGGGCATTTATTAAAAAAATTACATACAAACATTCATAATGTTTAATGTGAACATCACTATCCTCATGTAAGTATGTTACATACACATACATACGTACGAACACACGACGTCGACTATCTACGCACGTCTACTCATCTTATTTGTCGATTTCCACTCTCACAACTTTACTTACATTTGACATTCACAATACAAAAAGGTAAACTTTTAACTTCGATCATATAACTTTTAAGGCCTCCGCACATTGCAGCGATATTATCGAGCGATTTTATCGAGCGATATTATCGACAGCGATATCGCGACACCTTACACACTACAGCGATTCCGCGATTCGCGTCACGCATGCGCCCCACCACTGAATGTAGTCGAAAGAGTTGCGATAATATCGCGGCAGTGTGTGGGATCGCGCGCGTCCCCATACAAAATGTACTGGAAACAATTATCGCAAAATCGCAGCGATATTATCGCTCGATAAAATCGCTGCAATGAGCGGAGGCCTTTATGGTATTGAAACAAAGTTGAAACGTAGTTAGCACAATGAAAGGAGATTGTTTAAAAGGGGTGCAATTTATAATGCATTTGATGTATTCCTTTCTAATACAATCTTTAAATAGTGTAATCTTTACATGCAAACGAGAGCAGAAATAAATGCAAAATTTAAGACGGTAAAAGCCACTGTTAAAATATTCGTATATTCATTTTAGACAAGACGACCCTATAAGACCCCTATGCCAGTTTCCTGATTCATTTCGACTTGTTAATGTCAAATGTAAGTTAAGATGTAAGAACTGTTAATTATTTAATTATATTATCTACGGCACGAGGTTACTATCCTTTGATATTATAACCACTGGTATTTAACTAGGCCCAACATTATCCATATTGGCAATTAAAGATGCGATTACATTTCCTTCAAATGTCAACTCTATTCCAATGACGTTCCGATAAAAACGATCCCGATATATCGAATATCTACATGGGCTTCACGCTCAAAAGACGTCTCTCAATATCGGTCTAGATATCGGTGGACCCTACCTAAAGGTGCTATTGCATACCCCAATTAATCGGCCCAAATTTGGCATACATGGAATGCTGATTGCTACATTTTAAAAATAGAGAGATGAATCGAAATTATTATTTTACATGTATGCCATGTTAGCTTAATCAAATTAAAGATTGAAAAAGTCGGGCGGCGAGCGGGATCGGGGTCGTCCCTTAAAGACGAGGATATAGATTGAAAATTTCGTCGTGGCTTGCGTGGCGACGACAGCTCTGTTGGAGTAGAGCATGCCCCGGATAGGCAGGTCGTGGGTTCGAATCCCGCTCGCCGCCCGAATTTTTCAATCTTTAATTTAATTAGAGAGATGAATTCCAAATCGGGGCCGATTAATTGGGACATGTAATAGCACCCAGTCAAACCATATCTAGACCGATATTGACCGTCTTTTGAGCGTCAACCCCATGTAGATTTTCGATATATCGGGACCGTTTTTGTCGGAACGTCATTAGAATAGAGTTGACATTTGAAGGAAAACGTTCACGATATATCCAAAATCGAAAAACTGAGTAGACCCCAGTAGTGAGTATGTGAGGGGTCGAAAACATTGACCAAGAATTTTTTACTTACTCTTCCTACGGTCGAAAACGAATGGATTTTGACATACGTTCGGTCGAACTCAAGATATCAGTTGCATGCAATCATAATCTTTCATTGTTGGTACAGCACTGCAATAGTTATCATTGTAGTGGTTTGTATTAATACCAGTGATTAAAACATTACAAACCGTCGCCTACACAACAAATTGAACCACATTTAATGAAGCGATCGTTCTCAAAACGAATCCTATTAAAATTATGCAATGTTTAGCTAAAGCGTAATTATTTCATTGAAACGCCAGATTATTTGTTAAGAACTGACGTAATATACTGGGTGTTAATCAAAACATTAGCAAAATATTGTCAGGAGTTGTTCAGGTGATCAAACTGAACATCAAAAAAGAAGCTAAGCATTGTGGTTTTGTTCCGAAAGTTACAATTTAGTAGTAATTTAGCTGTGCAGACAACTCCGAGAAAAAATGATCTCAAAATACAATTCAAACGCAATCTTATTTATCGACTAAAAACACATAAAAACAACATTCATTATTTATCGATTAAATCAAATCTGCAAGCATTCCTTATAAAAATATGTTTTTCTCGACGTATCCAGCGTCTATTATTGCTGACTAACATTATATTTAATTATAAATATTTAAGAAAAGAATATTGTTGTTGGTGATATAAGGGGCTCTACACACTGGACGCGCGTGCGTCGCGATCCGTACCGTACGCGACACCGCATCGCGTTGGGTGTGTGCAAGAGTGAAATTGAAACTCATTTTATTTTACTGTAAAAGTCTTTTCAGCTGTTCGTCAGATAATATTTCAGGAAATCAAGGAGTTTTTCGTTCTCAGTTCCAGTTTGACATTTTTAATTTAATTCATACCTATAAAGTCCCTAGGTATTTTTGCTTTAGCTATCGCCTAGCAGGGTTTCAATTTCACTCATTACTTACAGAATTAGCACACCTCTAGAGTAAATCTGTGTAATGTAAATTACTTGTGTAAAAACAGTGTAAGAATGAACAATATTTATTTCTTTATTCGTAGGAATGAACATTAAGAAGCCATCCGATTTCGAATTTTTGGGGACTTTTACACACCGAGAGCGTCGCGAGAATTTAAGGTGTGTCGGTCACTTAAGTTAGGAGCTTTATACACTGTTAGTTTTCAATTACTTAAAAATAATTTAAGAGTGTATTCAGACAATGAAACTAAACAACTTTCCCTAAGGAACATGGGTCGAAAAACAACAAATTTTTTTGGACCTCCCATACAAAATAGCGGATCAACCGATCGATTAAAACATTTTTTTCGTGTTAAAATACACCCGTTAAATGTTTTTAGTAATTAAAAACTAGTGCTGTATAACGGTACAGTGAAGAAATGGTATTAAACAGCCGCATCGTTTCGCATGCACAGCGCGTTGAATGCTTGTCACGTAATAAAACCGTGATCAGCGTGCGTTAGACGTGCTGTACCGCACCGCGTCGTGCTCTGTGTGTAACTGCCCCTTCGAACTGTTTCAACTTTTCACATTTCCTAATTCAAACAATAAAACTATTAACAACTAATATACGCACTCACTATTCTTAACAACACGTCTAAATAATTTATTAATAGATACTCTTATACACAATTTTCTACAACATCTAGAGGCACATTGCAAGATTGTTTCTTAGTTATTGCTCTATTTTAACACCATGCACCATTGCCATGCCATTCATGGCTGTCAAATTCTAGAAACTAATTCGTAATAATCATTTTTATTACACAAAACTTTACCTAGGTATTACCTACCTATTCTATGTCATGAAATATTTTTTCATGTCTTAGCAAATTTATGTACAGTCAGCAGCAAAAAGATGAATACACTTTTACTACGTCGTAGTATAAATAAAGATGTATACACTTTAGTACTACGCGTAGTACTAAAGTGTATACATCTTTATACTACGACGTAGTAAAAGTGCATACATCTTTTTGCTGCTGACTGTACCTACGTATGTTATGAAAATGTTTTACACGTCTGACACGAATTAATTAAACGGCAGACGTCATGTTTTTATATAGATTCTTATCATATTTCATTAATACAGATTTACGATCTCTTTTAAATAAAGCGCTGTAATATCTTGTATGAAAAACAGTACGGCACTATGTTAATAATCTGATAACACATTGGAGCATCAGATTATTCAGATACCCTAGCACATGTAGTACGCAAATCGAATGAAATTTTAGGTGTAAAACAGCTGTATCAGGATACCATGTAAGGAAATAACGGTGTCAACCATTGGGAATTTGTATCTGACTGACACCGGCGTTTTGACCTACGATTTCTCAGCGGTTTCATTCAGACACCCCCGCGGTCTCACCCTAGTGTGGAAGGGCTTTAAACCGGATGCTCTTAGTGATCGACCACACACGCGATTTTTGTGCGCAGGCGATGTCGCAATCGCAATTGCACTGCAACGACGTCGAAACAGAATCACGATTTTTAAGCACAGGTGGGCGTTGAATGAGAATATATTTTATTAGATAGTGTATCAGTAATATCGCGGCAGTAACGCGGCGATGTGGCGGCAATATCGCGACGATATCGTTCCGTCAACGACTACGCTTAAAAATTGCTAGAGTGATACGGCCATGGCATCGCTTTCTTCCTTCTTCTTCAGTATGACTTATCATGATTTCTTCCTAATAAGTGAATTTTTGTTTTAGAAAATCTCGTTTTTATGGTGCTGTACAATCTTGCAATGTAACCTAACGGCGGGGCCAGGGTCATCGCGATTACCATGCCTAGGGTTCACACAATACAGGTATCAGGTAAATAACGTAAGGCAGTCTTTGGGTAGGTCGGAAGATTTTATAGCGACTAGTTAAATACTTTAATAATTGTACTAATTTACAATACCACGCCTTAATATTGTATCGATGCTGTGCCTTAGGGTCGGATTATAGAAAAAGCCGATGTTGAATCCACGTTGGGGCTAGGGCTACCATGACGATAAAAAAAGTCAGGACAAACGAGATAAGTTAACAAATACATTTTATAAACCTAGTTCAATAACATTTACAATTTGTCTATTAAAATTGCCGGCATCAGCAAATAAACGGAGAATCTATCTTGGACCATTCTCAGAAATAAGGCAAATTCACTGAAAAATTTCCTCGTCACCCGGGTATCTCTTACACGTTTGAGACTATCCCGGTCAAATTGGTGGCAGCCCTAAGTGGGGCACCTGTATCTTTAGTGAAAATGTGCATTGGTACCCACCACCGATCACCCCCAATAGATACCGCATACAAGAGCGCCGACGCGCACCACACATCTATGATTTTGCACTGATATAAGCAACGGGAAAGAGCGAGATCGGAATAGTGCGACCTTGAAATGGCCAATCATGTTGCATTGTTTCATGCCCCGCTACCCGCACTTACCGCCATAAAAGGTGACTTCGAGTCTGTACGAAAATTTCATCATGCGGCATCTATTGGGGGTAATTTATGTGCTTGGTACAATTTGTCTTGCTATAATCCGACCCTCGAGATCTTCTTAAAGATACTTCGTAAGCACGTTCAGCATCCATGAAAGTTCTTTGGTAAAATGGGGTATTTAAATTAGTTGGGTAAACTTTTTCTCTACCGACCACATTCACTACATGCTAACATCAAGTTTGGTTTTTACTTAACACTAACTATTATACACTCATGAATTTAATTTTGGGTACAATTAGATACTTTTGGTGTCATTTGGGGACAAGCGTCTTAATCTTATTCGTAATTTGTAAACTAAAAGTTTGATGTCCGACATTTTGTTTTATATCTGAACAAGTAATGAAAAGTTACATGAGAATATAAGCATAAGATACCCTGGATTACAGTCACGTAAAACATTCGAAAACTTTTGCATTTTTATATTTCAAAACTTTGTCTCCAAATTCGAGGTTCAACAGCATTAATAATTCTCTCAAAACTTTCTTTTGTGGAATTTATTTATTAAATGTTATTTATGGTTAAATTTGATCCGGATATCCCGCATTTTTCTCAGATGGGTTGAGTTCAATCAGCTATTAGGTAGGTACTATAGATTAATTATTATATTCTAACTAAAGTGTATCCATAGGCCGAAGAATCCGAAAATCTAAACTTCATGGCTACACACATTTTTTCTATGACAAACATGCAGGTTTACATCTATTTAGAACATGCAACTATTATTAAATTGGCATTTCGAGTCCTCGCCACCACCATACGGTAACAAGGACCCATAGGTACGAATGACTCCATTTTTACTCTCTGTTTACATATAAAAATTCATAAGATGCTTTGTGTTTCCATAAAATTCTTAATTGGCACATCAGCGGTTCCGTGACCAGCACTCTTCAACCTTGAGCAAACTATCCTTTTATACAAAAACAATACATCGAAAATTCCAATTCAAGTCATTATAATGACTCAAGTCTGCAGACTTCTGTATATTTGTGCTTTTAGTAGAAAAAAATTAGTTTAAGAGAATTGTTTTACATCATAAAGTCTCCGCAGTCGACGCCGAAGTCCCAGTCGTCGGAGGTGGCGGCGGCGGCGTCGTCGTATTCCGCGAGGGCTTGTTCGTAGGCCGATGCTTCGTATGCGGTGACCCCGTCGAGCATCGAGCAAGCCTGGGAGACGTTGCTGTGGTGCATGATCGGCATCGCATGGAGAGCGAAATCCTCGCCTTCTTGCGACCAGGTCAAGCCTGGAAGTTACAGAAACTCTGCATCAGACTTAATTATAGAAAGATACAATAAAACCGGTCAAGTGCGAGTCGGGCTACTCGCACACCGCTTCCGTAACACACCACCACACAAAATATAAACTTACAAAAAAGTTTTGTTTTCTCACTTCTTTCTGACTCACACTTGGCCAGTTTTTATTATTTGTTGTTATACTGTAGATCTTACTGTATAATCACACCAAGTTTGATGCTTGTATGTATTACCGTTTTTATGATGAAGCGAGAAGAAAAAACGTTGATACAATTTCTTGTATGAGGACCCCTATAAGAATTTTAACTGTCTGTGTCTAGCTATTACGGTTAAAAAGTTACCGCCCTAAATAGGTAGGTAGGATAGACAGACGGATGGACGGACCGGACGGACGGACAGCGTAGGCTTATGAATAGGGTCCCGTTTTCACCCCTTGGGTACGGAAACCTAAAAATCAACGCATTGAATTTGAGTTTTAGGTAATTTGAAATCAAATCCGATATCTTGCTAGTAAAGCAAATACATGTACCTACCTATATATAACATCAAAGTAATACCTCCTACTCTTCAGACTTTGTGGCTTTATGCCCAGATATCCCGTTGTATTTTGTGTTCCTTAAAAGCTTAATAGAACAGTTACTAACGTCCACTCCAAACACCATTAGGCAGCGTGACCCAGCCCCACCCTTGGCCCCAAGCGAGCTCGTGCCCCAGCTGCCCCGCCAGTGGCACCTGTCTCTTAATGACGGCGACCAGCCCACGGCCGTCCAACGCGCCGATTGTGCTGCGGCCGTTCCTCGAGTACATCTCCGATGACGTCGCTGCTGAAATCAGAAAGGCTAATCTTTAGACAAGAAGGGGCACAGCCTGGTCGTTTGATCAGCAATCAGAAAATCTGTGGGGCCATTGTGATACCAAGATCGATAACGAATTTATGGCAGTAGTCGAACATTTTTTTACTAGCTGAATCGCCAAGAACTGTGTGTCAAAAAATCTGGTGGTTATACGATACGATAAGACCCCTTTACCTAATCCTCCTCTAAGCGTATGATTTTGATAATAGAAACAAGGCATGCTTTGCTTAGAAGTCAAGCACATAGTTCATCATATCGTGTGTAGTCCGTTTTCTATTGGGATCCGTTGTATGGAGAGGTTTACAATTTTGAGTAGAGCAATGCCACTTGGTACAGGTGTAATACACGTCAAACTAAGCCCAAAGAGCCTGGTAGGCAGATATAACTCCGTGTCTGGTAGGGGGGAGGGGGGGTTAAAGTACCGGACTGCCAGTACTCAGAACAAAAATTCTAGCGGATGTATTTGAACTCTTGGGTCAAGTTTGGTATCGTTTTCAGGTAAATCGTGGATGGCCAATTCATTCCTCATACCAGTTTTTTAGGGTCCCGTAGCAAAAATTTTAGTAATCCCTAAAATAATAAATTTTCGGTACTAAAATTTTGCACATAAACCCTGATATTTTCAGATTTTTGTATGAAGCTTAATATTAAAAAAAATATTTTCTGAAAGCCCATTTAATGTAGATTATAACAACATGAACAAATAATATCCGATTTTCAATTTTCAATTTAAAAAAAATTATTGAAAGTACTGCGGCGTTTGGCAGCGGTTTGAAAAAAGACCTGAAAAACGCAATGTAGCCAGTGGTGCGATTAAGATTAACAAAAAATAACGTACTTGTAGCTTTTATAGCTATGAATTTTAATGTAAACAAGTACTAATTTATTTAATGTTTCGTCATCATCATCAGCCCGATTGCAGTGCACAGGCCTACCCTTAACACTTTAACTGCTGACGACCTACCTGGTAGGTCAGCGACCTATGGGCCGCAGTGCTCATGACTCACACCTTGAGTCAGAATCGTATAGCATTCCACAGTGTTAGCACTGCGCGAATGTCATTGTTTTGAGCTTAGCAGCGAAAGTGTTAAGAAGAGTGTATGGGCGATAGTGCGTGCACAATGCGGATTGGTTAACTTTATATGTACAGCTTGGCACCACAATTGCACAGCTCGGTACATTTGAGCTGACGTTTATAACAATTGCACTTTGTGCTACACGATTTCATGCACCGACATCTAATGAGCTCTAGGCACGCTTGAGCAGCCATCGGAATTTGGGTCCATATTGGCACCCAAGTTTCTTCGTCTTTCTGCCAGCCCCATTCAGACGGGCAAGGAAAATTTTGCGTTCTAATTAGGCATTGCCCCCAACATGGACGCCATGAAAAACTGCTATCAGAGTGTATATTATGTTGTTTAAGGGCAGCTTCAGTAGGAGGTAAAATTTCGATTTGTTACCAATCGAAGCTGAAGCTGCCCTTAAACAACATTCTTAATATACTCTGAAAGCAGTTTTTCAGGGCGTTCATGTTTGGGGGCAATGCCTAATTAGAACGCAAAATCTTCCTTGCCCGTCTGAATGGGGAAGATAAATCATTTGTCTGTCTTTTTTTGTAAAAATGTGTTTGCGACTCTCTTTTACCGTTTCTGATGGGCATGATCAGAAAAACCAGGAAGTATTTAAAAACTAAAATTGTTTTTTGGTCCGAAGTATGTTTGAAATACCTACTTATATATAGTTTTCTTACCTATCTTCTTTTTCCGTTTTCTTATATATTTTTGAATATTAGGATCCGCTCTGTCATAATCCCTTCATAGAGTGATTTAAACCCTCGTGTTGCATTCGGATAGGCCTTCCATGCCTTAAACGCGGTTTTTTGCCCCTTCCGTTAAACGAAGATGTACTTAGTATCCTATAAATAAGGGCTATATAAATAACACATGTGTGCTTTCAGGGCCTGAAATAAAAACGATCAAATTTTTTTTTGTAAACATTGTGTACAAATTGAATTAGGAATTAGGTATTACACGGTAAGACACGTCAGATATTGGTGATTTCTTCTAGTCCCGAACTGTAGACACATATCGTCGCTGTCATTTCAAAAAGTCGTATGTTCGATTCGATTTCGAAAAGGGGCCAAAAGGTCGTATTGTTACAAAAACCTATGATGCAGCTTGAATTTAGTTACAATAACATCATACATAAATAAATACAGGAAATAGAAATCTAATTCCATAAAAAAAAAAACCTAGTTCAAAAAGTCACAGAAAACTGAAAACAGTCTGTTTTCACATACGACTTTTTGAAATAACAGCGACGATATGTTGTTGTATTAGCGATATCTTGTGTTCCCAATAACTACGAGGTCTGGAAAAACTGTGGGAGCACATCGGAACTGGAAGAAATCACCAATATCTGTCGTGTCATACTATAGCTTCAGTTTAGGTAACTGACGTGTAATACCTAAATCAATTCGTACACAACTTTTACAAACAAATTTAAATCTGATTGTTTTTATTTCAGGCCCTGAAAGAACACACTGGTTTTGCCCTTATTTCATTCATTTACAGGATGTGATACTACATATTCGTTTACGGAAGGGGCAAAAAAACCGCGTTTGAGGCATGGAAGGCCTATCCGAATGCATACCCGAGGTCTTTAGATGTCGGTGCATGAAATCGTGTAGCACAAAGTGCAATTGTTATAAACGTCAGCTCAAATGTACCGAGCTGTGCAATTGTGGTGCCAAGCTGTACATATAAAGTTAACCAATCCGCATTGTGCACGCACTATCGCCCATACACTCTTCTTAAGGGTAGGCCTGTGCACTGCAATCGGGCTGATGATGATGATGACGAAACATTAAATAAATTAGTACTTGTTTACATTAAAATTCATAGCTATAAAAGCTACAAGTACGTTATTTTTTGTTAATCTTAATCGCACCACTGGCTACATTGCGTTTTTCAGGTCTTTTTTCAATCCGCTGCCAAACGCCGCAGTACGTTCAATAATTTTTTTTAAATTGATAATTGAAAATCAGATATTACTTGTTTATGTTGTTATAATCTACATTAAATGGGCTTTCAGAAAATATTTTTTTTAATATTAAGCTTTATACAAAAATCTGAAAATATCAGGGTTTATGTGCAAAATTTTAGTACTGACAATTTATTATTTTAGGGATTACTAAATTTTTTGCTGCGGGACCCTAAAAAACTGGTATGAGGAATGATTCGGCCATCCACGATTTACCTGAAAACGATACCAAACTTGACCCAAGAGTTCAAATACATCCGCTAGAATTTTTGTTCTGAGTACTAGCAGTCCGGTACTTTAACCCCCCCTCCCCCCTACCAGACACGGAGTTATATCTGCCTACCAGGCTCTTTGGGCTTAGTTTGACGTGTATTACACCTGTACCAAGTGGCATTGCTCTACTCAAAATTGTAACACTTTTGTCCAATAGAAAACGGACTAGTGGGCAAGCCCTGGTGTCAGAGTTTTTTCAGACCGCCTTTCGGCCTCTGACGTGGTTTTTATGTAACGACTACTACCCACCAGAGACAGTAGCCGGGACCAACGACTTAAAGTTTCATCCGAAGCACGGAAACAGTTCTTTTCAGACAATCAGATGATTCAGCCTGCAATGTCCTAATCAACTGGGGAAAAATTCACAAAGTGACATACCACTAGGTATCACCCGTGGGAATCGAACCCACGACCTCCGTGTCAAGAGCCCAATGCTCTCAACCTTAGACCTCGAAGGCAGCATATAATAGGCTAAGATAATAGGTATGGTACCTAGCTCAAATTAGAACTCTCAACGTATCGTTAAAACAGGTTCCTATATATCAACGGGATGATTATTTATTCACTGATTCATTACACAAATTTGACACCTTCAAAGTGCGACAACCATACGCCTCATTGCTACCTACAAGTCCTTTATAACAGATGATATAGTCACCCTTTATCTTTAAATATACAGGCAAGGTACTGTAGAGATTTTATGCCGCGGGCATGAGCGCTGGACGCTTTAGACTGAATTTGGAATACATATCGAGAAAACAAACATTCTAAGTTTATGGCTTTGGAAAGAAATCTTTGGTTTGTAAGACGGAATGATGTCTCGTGTTGGATTGATTTCTATAAAATAATAAATTACTAAATAATTTAATGAAGTACCTATACATCATTAACACCACCTCTTGCAGCAAGCTGGGTCCTTATTCCCTAGAGTACCTAATACATAACGTTTCTCCTGTCTGTATACCTAAATCTACATGCGACTCGACTGTACGCTGCATCAAAAACTTTATATCGATAAAGCTCTATGTCATAAGATAGGTTATAGCCTGTAGGATCCCACTGCAGGGCAAAGGCCTCCTCTCACGAATAAGGGTGAGAGGGAGTGGGCCTTCCTCCACCACGCGGGCCCAGTGCGGATTCAACTTGCTGTCAGAGAATTTTCAAGCCACCAATAGGCCCTGACCTGGCTTAACGAATAGTTACATCGCCATCTGACTGTAATATCCGGGACCAACAGCTTAACGTGCCTAACAGCTTAAGCCATTAAGATAAAGTTAAATTCTGTTAAACCATGAAGCCTATCTCGAAAATGCCTCCAAGCCCCCAAGACCAACTAACGGACAGATCGCAATAATAAGTGTCTGCAATAGAAATGAAAGTAATTGGAATTTCATCTCATTCGGGATCGGGCAGACAATGCGGTTTATTAATTGCCCTACAGTTAAGTTAATTAATGAAGCGGCCGTCTTTTCGATGGCTTTTGTCGCGTTTCATGTGGACGCCATGATAGATTAGATACTTATGACAAGGACATTGTGATCTTCCTCATTTTATACTTCACACAAAATGGCAACCAGTGTCGTTGATGTGGCTTTTAAAATCATGAAATCATTGGTCATTGCTCACAGAACCGATGACCGTCGGGGTTTGGTTTTAGAAGTTATTTCCTACATTGAGCACCTATTTTAAGTGTAGGGACCATAGAGGTAGGAATAGAGGAACATACAGCTGAGAGAGCGACATGTACCTAGCGGCACCACTGTATAATAGAAAGAGATACGTGATGCGAATCAATAGAACCGTTTTTTAGTCACCAATCAATTTTTACAATTCGGTTTTCGTGAATAATTGGGAATCTAAAGTGAAATCGTAGATAATTTTGTGAAATATACTGACACTACTTCATTAATTTATCCACGATTTTACGTTAGACTCAGAAATTATAGACAGTATTAGATTTTTTGCCTGCGAATAGTCTCCAAAAAACATCCAAAAACTGTGTCATTTGACAATTCATCTCACTGACTCTATTCCTGTAAGGTATAATAACTTTATGGTAGGGACACACCTGCGGAACATTTGGTGGAATATGCGCGCAACGCTTTTCCGTATACCGGCGACACACCAGAGGCCCTAGACAAAGTGACATTCTATTGGCGTAGACGCTAGTAGAAAATGGCAGAATGTACGGATTTGACATTGGCGATCGAAACATTTTGAGATTTGCTTTCGTCACCATACGTCAAGTCCATACATTTTTATGTTTTCTACTGTCGTTAACGCTAAACGAATGATACTTTGTCTAGGGGCCCAGGAGTGGTATTTTTGTAAGTTATACGTTGAAATCAGCAGTAGAAAATGTCAAAATTACTATGGAGATTATGCATCTTTCTACTGCTGATTTGAACGTGTGACTTTAAGAACTCGCACTCCAGTACGCGCCATTACGCGCCATTTTTCCTAGTAAACATGTATTCAACCGAACGTTCGGCGCCCGTACGTTCCGCAGGTGTGTCATTACACTAAGAGCATATAAATAAGAGAGTTCTTCAGCGTCTACAGGTTTCCTCACGTAAGTTCTTTTGTCGTTTAAGAACAGTATACGTATCGACGATACACTGTCCGACTGGTCTGACACTACTGCCGGTGTTCCTCAGGGTGGCGTTTTATCTCCTCTCCTATTCTCAATTTTTATTAATAGTATTTCTAGTAACATTTCATCTTCCTACCACCTTTATGCAGATGATCTCCAAATTTACACACAGTCATCCTTAGATAACCTTTCACAGGCAATTGCTACGACAAATAGTGAGTTGGAACGCATCTCTGAGTGGAGTCGCAACTACGGATTAGGAGTAAACCCTAAAAAGACTCAAGTCATTGTAATCGGTAGTCCATGGTATATATCTCGGGTGGACTGGATATCGCTGCCACTAGTACTCTTTGACGGGACCCATATCCCATTCAGCAACATTGTTAAGAACCTTGGTTTGTACATGGATTCAACATTATCCTGGGTTCCACAACTCGAAAATGTTAAACGCAAAATGTTTGCATCTGGTGGAGCGTTACGAAGGCTCCGTAATTTCCTTCCAACTGCCACCAAGACTGCGCTTGCGCAATCTCTTTTATTACCTGTCCTAGACTATGCTGATGTGGCCTATCTTGATCTCAACGAGGACCAATTAAATAAACTCGAACGTCTCCAAAATTTCTCCATACGTTTCATTTATGGTCTTCGCAAATATGACCACGTTTCCGAATTTCGTGCTAAGCTCAAATGGTTGCCCACCCGTCTTCGTCGAAACTTTCACATACTTTCTCTTCTTTACTCTATTCTGTTTCTTCCTCTTACTCCCTCCTATCTCAAGGACCGATTCACTTTTCTTCACGCCACCCATGACCGAGTACTGCGATCGGCTAACAATCTTCTACTTGCTATGCCTTCCCACACCACTTCCTTCTATGACAAGTCCTTTTCTGTTCAGTCCGTCCGTCTATGGAATGAACTGCCACTTTCTGTTAGACAAGCTCCCTCACTAAATATCTTTAAAAAACTGCTGAAAAACTACTATCTCTCGCTTTGACAATCTTCGCTTGTTTGGGGTACCTACATTTTGAAATTTTGTTTTACATAATTAGTTATTTATAAGGTACTTACCTAATTATACAATTATTTTGTTAAATTGAGTTATATGTATGTATTTATGTATATATTTATACTTTGCGTAAATTATAATATTATGTATCGACTAGTACACCGCCATAGCATTTATCTCATGTAAGACTTCTTCCATCCACTGGTTGTCTGGAAGAAATCACTTTTAGTGATAAGGCTGTAACAGTTGCCCTACCTATCCTAAAATAACTTATCCTGGTCGCGGCCTACCAATGTTAAAGATGTCCTACCTAACTAATCTTATACTACCTATGCTAACTATGAACCTATTTGAAACTAATTTAATACCCAGGGCTGGGCATTCAGCACCTACGTACCGAAAATGCCTATCTACCTAAACTAATTAACTAACTGGTCGCTGCCAACAGTGTATAGAAAATCCCTACCTATTAACTTAACAACTTAGCCTAACTTATGAACTATACCTAAACTTATTTATGATCCCATTTTTGAGCTGAAGACGTTAACTTGGCCAGTATCGATCGTCTAGTGAAATCAGGAGACTACGTTGTGAACCGTATAATAGTAACCTAGGTGCTAGTTGAGATTTAACTAGTATTCTAACAAACTGAGACCTAGAGTTACCTAAACTTAATATTAACATAAATCAGAAAGTAATACCTAACTTCCTAGCCTGCAATACTATTTTTGACTATGATAATGAAGTTAATATCAGAAAATGTAGCCTACAACCCTCCGTCAGTAAGCGCTAAAGTCAATCTAATGAAATACTTCTATAGCTATACTTAGACCTTATCTTATCCTACAGTGTGTTAAATGGTTAACTTAGATTTCTCTACCAATTTACTTATACAGGGTGTTAAATTTCCTAACCTATTAAAATATAAATTTATTTCTGTTTTGTTTTTTTCTTGGGAATACGACAAAGTATAAAAGAATTATTGTTTCGTTTGGTATAGAAGAATGATTGTTTCGTTTGGTATAGAAGAATGATTGTTTCGTTTGGTATAGAAGAGAGCCCCTCCATTCCGCTCTCAGGAGTTATTTTATTTGGTATTTCCTCCTGCTAGAATATTTCTAGCTTCAGTGGGCCTCGTCTCCAAACTGGTCAGCCCTCCTCCAAACTTTTCCCGAGATATTGTGTCTTAGTCAGGTAAGTCATGTTTAGTAAGGGATGTTTGAGACTTGTAAATTTTAAAGTCATTTCTTTGTCAGTGTGTCAGTATTTTTTTATACAAAGGACAAGAGGTATTTTCAAATAGACTGGTTTCTATTTAATTTAGTCTCTAGTTCGAGTTGAGCTATGTTAGTAATTCTTAGACTTAATTTCTATATTAGTTGTGACTTTAAGGAACCCCAATTAGCGAAATTTCCCTTTTAATATCTTTTCTTTTATAAACCAGTTCATAAGCTCAACCCTGTTTACAGTTTAATCAAAGTAAAGTTCCTATTCTGAGAATCTACATCATTATCATTAGGATATTAAGATACATAAATCTAGCATGACAATATAAGCAGAAACTTTAGCTTATAGAAACAGTATAACATTTAACTGAATGAATAGAACCTTGGTCCATTGAAAGTAAGTTCTCTCTTTCATGTGAATATTTAGTAGGATAAACTTTTATTTATTTGACTCTGATATAAATCTGTAAAACTTATTATGTACCATAATCATTTATTTTTCTGACTAGAGGGCACTAGGCACTATATCCCAAAGTTCCACCAACTCATAGCAAAGTAATAGGTATGATAAGAAACTCTAATTTCCCATTATTATAAGGAAACGATAAATTTAGATTGAACTTATTTTGTTTGGACAGTATTATATTGAATTATAACTTTGATATTGTCACCTATTCACTGTTTTCTATTTATAATGTCATTTACTTTTTTAGAACCAAGATTTATCATGAAATTTAATTTGCTTCGAATTCCCTGAATTTCATTCAAACATCTACTGAAAAATCATATAACTCAAGTCTATGGAATAATTAATTAAATCCTACTGAATTTACCTATTATACCAATTTGTAAACCTGAACATCTAAACCTTTCCATTCCTACTAAAATTCTAGTCAAAGTTAAATACCTACCCTATCCTATATTATTCTAACAAAACCCTAGTAAATCTAACCATTGTCTAAATAGTTTCCTATTCTAAAGAAGTGCCCTAAGGTTTGAAACTCCCCTTTGTAAGGAAATTCCGCAAGACTAGAGGTAGGCCTCACATTTACATGTAATCGTGTAGGTGTGTGATGTAAGATTTCCGTGGTGCAATGGAAATCTTCGAACTAAGCGAACTAAGAGATTCGAGGGTGGAGCCCTCTAAGTGTGTCTAAGCCTATTCCATGTGTGTTTGAATTCTCTCACACAGCCGAAGCCTATAGATCGTGAGAGTCTCCAGGTGAGTAATATAAAGGTGAGTGAAATATATATATAAGGTTTAGGGACTAAGTCAAGGACTTCCTTATGAGTCTTTTGGCGCCTAGAACGGCATGATCCCTCTTCGACAAGTTCCCAATCGACTCACAAGGCGGACTTCTCTTGACCTAGGAGACTTTGCCTGTTGGTAAAGAATGGCGCCTGATATTGTCTCAATCAACCAGGTTAAGATATTAGTAAATATCTTTTGAAACTGCCGAGCCAGCCCATGAACTACTTCGTCATGTAAATTCAGCTACGAGCTACTAGATTTCTACAAATTAAATTAAACTCCAATCAAAACTCAAGTAAATAAATAAATTCTGAATAAAATCACAAGTTGGTACTAAGACTACTAAGAGATGTTCACTCGTAGCTGGTTTCTCGGAAAAAGCCCCGCTCCCGCCAAACCGAGCCTATTTATGCAAGCTTCACTCTGTCGTAGCCTGCTTTAGTTGCGTCGGTTGCGTCGGTTGCGTTGGTTGCGTTGGTTGCGTCGGTTTGCAAATAATCAAAATTGATCCTTAACTTCATAATTATAAGACTGTCTTTCAACCTACTAGTCCTCTCTCTAATTCATACAAGAAAACGTCTCCTTATATGGTAATCTTGTTTTCCTAATAACCCGTACCAATTTGAAAAGTTATTTACATTTTCCCTCATCAATCTTTATTTACTTCCAATTAAAGATGGAAATTGCATGAACTTCTATGCTTAATTTTAGCTTCTTAATTAATTAGGCAAACAGCCTGATGCGCGAACTATCTAAGGCCCAAACTTAGTGAATTAAGCTATCTTCCCCTGACATAAGATTCATTTTTGCTAGAGGAAATTCACCTCGCGCCAACTTCACATATCAACTTTTAGAACTTTTTTGCGCAGCTTGGGTACGCTATACAAAACCCGCCGAACCAAAATAATTACCTAGTGCGCATGTGTCAAAAGTGTCAATTACTTATGGACTAATCACGCTCATGAGACTCTAATACTCTATCATAACGCCTATTTTTGCTTGATGAATTTGCTCCGCGCCTCCTAGCGAATAAATTTTAAACTATTTTCCCCCGCACAAAGCATCACTGATGTATCAGCTGTTTTCTGCTAACTCAATTTTCCGCCATTTTTGCATTATTACAATATTTGATGAATTTTAATTTTCTAATGAAATATTAGTCAATTTCGACTGAGATATTGCTAATCTCCCTTTGTTTACATGATAATTTGAATGAACTAAATTCCCTCCCTCAAAATACTAGTTAACATAATTGTTTGTGCTTTGCAACTTCTAATTTTGAAGTTTGCTAAGTTTTAACGATAGTTACTTTATAATTATGATTCCTTTTGTTTGAAGCAATATATTAAAATGTGTCTGATGGTTAGAGAGTAGTATATTACTGGTGTAGACCAGTACATTCTTCCCCCAAAATTTACGCAGGTATGTATTTAAAATTCAAATTTCAACCGGAGTCAATTTTAACTTAATATATTAACTATACATAGTTTATTAATATTCTTCCTTGAAATGTTCTCAGTGTGGTGTGTATTTAAAATACCAAGCCGAGAAACAATTCCACCAGTGAGAAAAGTTTCAAATCATAACATAACATTCAGGATCAATTAGCAGCTTTCACTAGAAAATCTGGTTCATGTGTAGAAACTAGTTTGTGAGGCTAGTCACTCAGAATGAATTGTGTACTATGTCAATCCATCAGATTCTATTTTTCAATTTAATAGAACTCCATAATACAATCTACCACCATCCAGATCATCATCGTCGTTAGACTGAAAACCATCGTTTGAATATTAAATACCCTATCTGACACTTTCCATCAACCACTGTAATCATTAATAGTTTGGAGAGTGTAGAGTGTTCTCGTATTTGCATATCCTACCAGTGGAGTAAAAGCTTCCTTGTGGACAGTATTCTCTACTGAAACCAACTACTAATCTTAATCATCGTCCCAGCCATTGAAAACAACTGTCGCGACAACTAAGACCCTCCTATTAGATCTACACAAGAAATCTTTTTGTATAGTGTAGTGTGTCCAAGTTTGAATATCAATAACCTAATTTCCATGACCTTGACTTCTGTTAATTCCAAATGGCCCTCTTTCCTCATACTTTTTTTTTTTTCATAATATAAATTATAAAATATATAATATTGTAATAAGGTTTTATAAATATGTCGCTTAAACATTCTGCTTGCCAACACATACTTTCATTTTGTTCACACACCAATTCAAATCCAAAATAAAATCAACAGATCAATGACACGAAAAGATAAAATTATAAATTATCACAACCGCGTAAAAGAAGTTCTAAATCAAGTTATAATAACGATTAAATACCTTTTGAAATTCGAACATTTCCTTCCCCCATTCTCGAATATTCCAAAACTAAATAACTCTTGTCACCATCACTCACATGTTACTTAAATTTTATCGTTCAAAAACTCTAAATTAAGCCACATTTTATTTATTATTATTTACTAATAAAATTCTTTACTTGTATCTAATCTTTTTAGTCGGACTTTGACAGATTGAACTTTAATTATCCTAAAAGGTAAATGAAATAAGCCTAAACAATCTAATCTTCCGTGATTTCCTGTTTACTTGTGGTTTGATATTTATTTTTAATTTATTTAATTCTAAATTCTAGGTTTTTTTTTTTTTACTATTTTTATTTGGAAATATAATGAAATCGCGACCCCCTAGTATTGTTTAATCTATTTTAATGCTTATTCTTAACCAAACCATCATCATCATCATTACCTCAGACGACTTACGTCCACTGCCGGACACAGGCCCCCCCATGAATCGCCACGAAGACTAGTCCCTTCCTAACTTAACCATAGTGAAAATAAATCTATTAGTAGTGAAGTTCCCAAAATTTCTCGCAACAACCCAATGACTCAACAAAATGACAGTTGTATAATGAAAGAATATCCACGCTTTTAACTCAAAGCTAAATCAGAAAACAACCGTTTTTTTTTTTCTAATAATTATATTTTAAGATGTAAAAAACGGGTAAGAACATCACACGCAAGCGCGTCACCCCTTGCATAATTGACTCGCTAAATAACTTTTTTCTACCAACTATTACAGTTAAAATCTACTATTACAGATGATAAAATTAACCGATAACCTATAAATTATTATATTAGAATATTAGACATTGAATACGTTCCCTTCACCAAACAACCTACATACTGGCAGACGAACTTCCCCCCTACCCTTAATCTCTCCTTTTTTTATAAGTTAAATGTCACCTCAATCCTCCTGCATTTTACCACTCTCAGAACTGACTTTGACTCTTATTACTTATTGACAACCCTATAAAACATCTCCACAATTTCCTCTGCCTAGATGTTATGACGTGCTGACAGAGAAGTCCGAAACTCGCTTCCCCCTCTATTTTCGGCTCCTTACGCATGATTGACCATTGGACATCCCTACTTAGCAACTAAATTAATAATAAAATATAAAAGTATAATTATTTTAAAAAGCTAACATTAACTCAAATGTGCAAAAGTATTAGACTAATTATTTTTTTGTAATAATAGTATTTATCCACCTAAATAAATTTTTATTCCAACCAACTACTGGAAATGTACAAACATAATAGTGTGTAAAACTATGACTAGTATTATTAGAGATTCATGACATGAGATACATGATGCTACAGGCTCCCATTGCAGTCAACAACCTCAAGCGTTAGAACACTGAACCAATACTTTAGTCTAGCTAGAGAACCCTATACTAGTGTAACGACAGTCCGCTACTACTTGGACCAAGCCCTAACTTATACAAAAGTAGTCGCTCGCCAGCAACTTGGACCATACACCAATCCATCGAAGTTTTTACCGGTCGAGGCGTCCCCCTCCTCAAGCTTCGTCCCGCGGACATCCAGCGCCGCTCGAACGCACGGTTACTACCTGCGGACGAATTCTACCTATCTTTCGCTTGACAACTACTCGCGCTTATTTAATTAAATGTTATAGTTTTTTAGTTTTTCTTATTGCTATATTATAGTTATTTTTTTATCTCTAAATAATATTCTTAATTTATCGTGTTGTAGATTCTATATCTATCACTCTTCCGCTTTCATACGATTGATATTCTACGCTATTCTCGGGTAGGTACCTACTACTAGCTTCGAGTTGGATAGAAACGGACTAAGTTCCTACATCTCCTTCTTAACTAGGATCAATTTAAACTAACAATTACTAAAACACCTGTAATAACTGGGTATCAATTAGCTACATGCTACCTTATAAAGAAATTCTAGCAAATTGAATATTTTTACACACGCACACAGACATAATTTGTATGACGCCTCAAGCACACCAACCCAAGAAAGTTGGCCCGTTTTGTCCCGTACGGTAGAAGCTTGATGTTCATTCTAGACATATACTTTCTATGGTTTGACTATATCTAATATACCTATATACATTGTTTGTGCCTCTCTTTTATTTATATAACCTGATCTCACTAGCATTATTATTAGTTATCAGACTAAATAAAGATTTAATTTATAACGCTCTTGTACCACTATTTAGGTCCCATTTTTGTTTTAGATTGTACCTAACCATAATTTCTAAATTATTTGCTATATACCTATTATGCAATTTCCCACTTCTCTACTGCATTTAGGTAAGTTTTGAAATACTACTAAAACAAGTTTCCAAAGACAAGAGAAGCATCAACATAATTTTAATTTAGCTCATTTCTTAAATTAACTAAAATGTTATAACTAAATTAGGTATTTATAATTACATGTTTTGCAAAATATCTTTCCCACTCTTTAATTTATCTAAACAATACTCTTTAATATTAAATCTACCCAATACCTACATAAAATAAAACATAGCAAAAACCCTTCCCCCCGAGTTTAATTCATTTGAGACTTTATCCCTTAGTCTTACTATTTTAAAATAATTCTCTCTTAATTAAACTTTCAATAATGATATTGGTATCGATTCGGCATTACTTTGATGCTAATATTTTAACACGACTTTTTAGTGAGAACATCGAGTTCCACTTTGTCTCGTAGGTCCACTGTACTGAACTAAGATCGCATTCATCCTACAAGGTTGTCTAACTTGGCTTTATTTCACCTTAAAGTTGGTAAACCCAAATTTTGTATCCATTTTCTTTCCAATATTATGAAAACTTAAAATAGCATTCCATTTTATCGTTCTAAAATACTTTACTATAGTAAAGTTTAATTTTGTATAATTCCACTCCGTCAAAACTATAATTTAAATAAAATAAGATCAAAAATCATTGTCCTACTCGTTTCCCGGCAATAATTTAAATCATACTAGGTGAATGGCAAATTTTACACTATTAGAAATCTATTGCCTTAATAAGAAAAACACTATTAGGTACTTCTAAACTAGCAAAATATAGACTTGTTTTATGAAACCCAAATAGGTATTACAAACTTGATTTTACGAATCCTTTACACACACCTAATTACCGATTGAACCTACTAACGCCATCTACCGACCTTATTTGTAAAACGATCTATAGGTACTAGCAAAAGAAATACTTAAATTTCCGCTTTTTACTCTCTATTCCCATTACAAAATAAGCGAACTACCTATTTTATCTATCTAGCATCAATATTAACTTATTCAAACAAATGCAATCTATGTAAATATGATTTTAAAATAATCGTAAGAATTAGATTTGAGACACTTAGCTCCATCTAGTTCTCTAACCTTCTAACTTCGAACCAAAATCAATTCTCTACAGTGTTACCATTTTAGTGAGGGATTTTTTTGCGGCTTAGTTACCCCTTTTTTATAAATTACGTACACTTGACCTTAAAAATAAAATTAGCTATATCTGACGCTTTTAAAGACATTGTTTCTCATTAATAAATTCATTATGTTATGCTTTATATTGTTCCCTTGTTATTAGTACTAATTTTACAAAATTGTACTTGTACGATATAGTTTTACTTCTAAATCTCGCTAGTAGGTATTGTAAAATTTTGCTTTTATGTGTATAATGCATCCACTGCTGGAGCTCCTAAATAAATATAATCGAAATAGTCATAATTTAAGTCAATCCTAATCAAGAAAATCAAAATCACAATTTATTACAAAGCTAAAATTAGTCATTATTACAGATAAACTACAAAATAATTAATTCGGAACCCTAATTAGTTAATCGTTCAATTAATTCTGTAATAAAGCTAATAAACAGTTTGTTTTATCAACTGTTTTGTTTACCTCGCACTTTCTTATAAATCTAATTTCAACTTTTGGCGACCCCTATCGGATTCTTAACGTACCATATCCTTAAAATCTAGCGACTTATTTTTCAAGAAACGGCAACACTGATTTTTACTCCGGTGATCAACTTACTTTAATTAAAAATCATTCTGAGACAATTGGATGTTAGATTTCTTATTAAAAATAACGATTGGATTTAATTTTAATTTAGGCATAATCCAAATAATAATTTAATTACCTAAATTCTAGTTTTAGCTTTAAAAATATGTATAATGACAAACTTCCTAATCATAGAAAAATGTCGCTAGCCTATATTAGCCAATGAACGTAACGTGCTTCTCTCTAACTTCTGTTCAATCAACCAATAAGATCACGGCATTTTTTACCTGTCAAAATTTACCTACTACTTCCGTCAGTTATTTTTTTTCTACACAACATGGCTGATTTGCAGAAAAAGCTCAAAAAGCTTCCAAACGCTAACGAAGAACTCATTTACATCTTTGCTACGTTATCACGAAAAAGGAAAAGAAAACATCAAGAACAAATCGAAATTGAAAAGAAGAAACATCAAACATCCTTTCAATATCTGACCTGACTTGTTGAAGAAAGCGTTAGAGCGGGCGTCTAAACTCAGATTTTCGATACTTCCTTCGCTACGGTATCAAAGAAGAAGTATACAAGACATTTAAGAACATTACAACCTAAAACTCTCGGAACGTTCCTAAAATCGCTACTCGAAAGAACCTCCTAACGCATTTCAACATACTATCTGCTGCTGCTTTCCTCAAGACACACCAAGGCGTCTCAAACTCCTGAACTTCATTTCAAGCTACGCTACTAAAAGGAAGAAAAGAAGATATTGAAAATACTCCAAACTGTCCTCGTTCCAGCAACTATCCGCTCGGAAGCAGAAATCTCTACAAAACGTCGCTTCATCTAGTGCAAATAACCCTGGTGTAGCAAAGTAACAGTGCGTAACGTAAAAATCAAAGTGCTCTTAAATATCTAGTGACCAGTGAAGAACCATAAAGTGAAATTCCCAATCATATGCCTATATAACCTCATGTAAACAACTATTCTATGTCATTAAAAATTAAAGCATTATCCCTAACTAAATAAACTAATTATTTAACCTGCATTTCTAAACAAACCTTTTCTAAATCTCTCAGAATACCGAAATCTCAAAATCTGCTATCCTCTCTCACGGCAACAATGTAAGCCTAAAAAGGCTATTATTTTAAACTCAAAATGGATCATAACGTTTGTAATTCAAAACCTATCTTTTGTTTATAAAATATAAAATAAAACTTGACCCAGTCTATAAAGTCTATTATCCTTGTCACGGCATCTCAATGTAAATATACCTACCTATCCTGTTCGCGGCACCTATCAATGTAAACGATATAGATGCTTTAACATCCTATGCTACCTATTTGACCGATTTAAAACTATTTTAATTGGGCATTCGACACCTACATACCGAAAATGCCTATCTACCTAAACTAATTAACTAACTGGTCGCTGCCAACAGTGTATAGAAAATCCCTACCTATTAACTTAACAACTTAGCCTAACTTATGAACTATACCTAAACTTATTTATGATCCCATTTTTGAGCTGAAGACGTTAACTTGGCCAGTATCGATCGTCTAGTGAAATCAGGAGACTACGTTGTGAACCGTATAATAGTAACCTAGGTGCGACAGACTTGAGATTTAACTAGTATTCTAACAAACTGAGACCTAGAGTTACCTAAACTTAATATTAACATAAATCAGAAAGTAATACCTAACTTCCTAGCCTGCAATACTATTTTTGACTATGATAATGAAGTTAATATCAGAAAATGTAGCCTACAACCCTCCGTCAGTAAGCGCTAAAGTCAATCTAATGAAATACTTCTATAGCTATACTTAGACCTTATCTTATCCTACAGTGTGTTAAATGGTTAACTTAGATTTCTCTACCAATTTACTTATACAGGGTGTTAAATTTCCTAACCTATTAAAATATAAATTTATTTCTGTTTTGTTTTTTTCTTGGGAATACGACAAAGTATAAAAGAATTATTGTTTCGTTTGGTATAGAAGAATGATTGTTTCGTTTGGTATAGAAGAATGATTGTTTCGTTTGGTATAGAAGAGAGCCCCTCCATTCCGCTCTCAGGAGTTATTTTATTTGGTATTTCCTCCTGCTAGAATATTTCTAGCTTCAGTGGGCCTCGTCTCCAAACTGGTCAGCCCTCCTCCAAACTTTTCCCGAGATATTGTGTCTTAGTCAGGTAAGTCATGTTTAGTAAGGGATGTTTGAGACTTGTAAATTTTAAAGTCATTTCTTTGTCAGTGTGTCAGTATTTTTTTATACAAAGGACAAGAGGTATTTTCAAATAGACTGGTTTCTATTTAATTTAGTCTCTAGTTCGAGTTGAGCTATGTTAGTAATTCTTAGACTTAATTTCTATATTAGTTGTGACTTTAAGGAACCCCAATTAGCGAAATTTCCCTTTTAATATCTTTTCTTTTATAAACCAGTTCATAAGCTCAACCCTGTTTACAGTTTAATCAAAGTAAAGTTCCTATTCTGAGAATCTACATCATTATCATTAGGATATTAAGATACATAAATCTAGCATGACAATATAAGCAGAAACTTTAGCTTATAGAAACAGTATAACATTTAACTGAATGAATAGAACCTTGGTCCATTGAAAGTAAGTTCTCTCTTTCATGTGAATATTTAGTAGGATAAACTTTTATTTATTTGACTCTGATATAAATCTGTAAAACTTATTATGTACCATAATCATTTATTTTTCTGACTAGAGGGCACTAGGCACTATATCCCAAAGTTCCACCAACTCATAGCAAAGTAATAGGTATGATAAGAAACTCTAATTTCCCATTATTATAAGGAAACGATAAATTTAGATTGAACTTATTTTGTTTGGACAGTATTATATTGAATTATAACTTTGATATTGTCACCTATTCACTGTTTTCTATTTATAATGTCATTTACTTTTTTAGAACCAAGATTTATCATGAAATTTAATTTGCTTCGAATTCCCTGAATTTCATTCAAACATCTACTGAAAAATCATATAACTCAAGTCTATGGAATAATTAATTAAATCCTACTGAATTTACCTATTATACCAATTTGTAAACCTGAACATCTAAACCTTTCCATTCCTACTAAAATTCTAGTCAAAGTTAAATACCTACCCTATCCTATATTATTCTAACAAAACCCTAGTAAATCTAACCATTGTCTAAATAGTTTCCTATTCTAAAGAAGTGCCCTAAGGTTTGAAACTCCCCTTTGTAAGGAAATTCCGCAAGACTAGAGGTAGGCCTCACATTTACATGTAATCGTGTAGGTGTGTGATGTAAGATTTCCGTGGTGCAATGGAAATCTTCGAACTAAGCGAACTAAGAGATTCGAGGGTGGAGCCCTCTAAGTGTGTCTAAGCCTATTCCATGTGTGTTTGAATTCTCTCACACAGCCGAAGCCTATAGATCGTGAGAGTCTCCAGGTGAGTAATATAAAGGTGAGTGAAATATATATATAAGGTTTAGGGACTAAGTCAAGGACTTCCTTATGAGTCTTTTGGCGCCTAGAACGGCATGATCCCTCTTCGACAAGTTCCCAATCGACTCACAAGGCGGACTTCTCTTGACCTAGGAGACTTTGCCTGTTGGTAAAGAATGGCGCCTGATATTGTCTCAATCAACCAGGTTAAGATATTAGTAAATATCTTTTGAAACTGCCGAGCCAGCCCATGAACTACTTCGTCATGTAAATTCAGCTACGAGCTACTAGATTTCTACAAATTAAATTAAACTCCAATCAAAACTCAAGTAAATAAATAAATTCTGAATAAAATCACAAGTTGGTACTAAGACTACTAAGAGATGTTCACTCGTAGCTGGTTTCTCGGAAAAAGCCCCGCTCCCGCCAAACCGAGCCTATTTATGCAAGCTTCACTCTGTCGTAGCCTGCTTTAGTTGCGTCGGTTGCGTCGGTTGCGTTGGTTGCGTTGGTTGCGTCGGTTTGCAAATAATCAAAATTGATCCTTAACTTCATAATTATAAGACTGTCTTTCAACCTACTAGTCCTCTCTCTAATTCATACAAGAAAACGTCTCCTTATATGGTAATCTTGTTTTCCTAATAACCCGTACCAATTTGAAAAGTTATTTACATTTTCCCTCATCAATCTTTATTTACTTCCAATTAAAGATGGAAATTGCATGAACTTCTATGCTTAATTTTAGCTTCTTAATTAATTAGGCAAACAGCCTGATGCGCGAACTATCTAAGGCCCAAACTTAGTGAATTAAGCTATCTTCCCCTGACATAAGATTCATTTTTGCTAGAGGAAATTCACCTCGCGCCAACTTCACATATCAACTTTTAGAACTTTTTTGCGCAGCTTGGGTACGCTATACAAAACCCGCCGAACCAAAATAATTACCTAGTGCGCATGTGTCAAAAGTGTCAATTACTTATGGACTAATCACGCTCATGAGACTCTAATACTCTATCATAACGCCTATTTTTGCTTGATGAATTTGCTCCGCGCCTCCTAGCGAATAAATTTTAAACTATTTTCCCCCGCACAAAGCATCACTGATGTATCAGCTGTTTTCTGCTAACTCAATTTTCCGCCATTTTTGCATTATTACAATATTTGATGAATTTTAATTTTCTAATGAAATATTAGTCAATTTCGACTGAGATATTGCTAATCTCCCTTTGTTTACATGATAATTTGAATGAACTAAATTCCCTCCCTCAAAATACTAGTTAACATAATTGTTTGTGCTTTGCAACTTCTAATTTTGAAGTTTGCTAAGTTTTAACGATAGTTACTTTATAATTATGATTCCTTTTGTTTGAAGCAATATATTAAAATGTGTCTGATGGTTAGAGAGTAGTATATTACTGGTGTAGACCTGAACCAGTACAAGGCCGCCTTTTGTACCCTTCTTGTTCATGTATATTGTTGTTGTTTTTTTGTGTATTTTGGTGTGCAAATAAAGAATATTTATCTTATTTATCTTAACAGTAGATATAACATTAGTGATTCGAACCCAAACCCTCATGATTGCAAGTTCGCGCTTCTCCGCAAAGCGCACACTGAGACTCTAGAACGACCAAGCGCGCATGCAAACCAAGTTAGATCATATATTTTCAATACTAACCCTGTTAAGCCAACGAAAGTTTTCAAAAACGATCTATAATCTGAAATCGAATCCGAAATCAAAAATTTCAAACAAAGCTCCAAGTCGAGCTCCGAGGGGCGAGAGCCTGGTGGGTGACCCGGTATCACAGGTTTCACACATCAGTTAGAGGAACAGTATAATGTTTTTTTGTACTCTACGCCATAGCAATTCCATTGTTAGTTTAAGTACCTACTAAATTGTTTTCTTGTGTGAAAGAATAAATAAAGTTTATTACTTATTATTATTTATTATTATTATAAAAGAGGCTCTTTTGTTTGAAATTTTTGATCTCGGATTCCATTTCAGAGTATAAAGATCTCTTTGTCAGATTTCCGTCATAACTATGCAGTTTCAATTCTAGAATTAATTTAAGATTTGTATGGAAATCTAAACATTGGATGAAAATCTGTAAATGTTGATGAAAGTCTGACAAACCATAGGCACAGAGATTCCGTCCATCGGCTGAGATGATGATGATGATTTAATTTCATTACCTACATAAAAGGCTCTAGACCCTGACGATAGGACTAGTTCATCAATTCAAGGTCGCTCAGCGAGCTATGGAGAGAGCTATGCTTGGTGTTTCTCTGAGGGATCACATTAGAAATGAATTGATTCGTCACAGAACTAAAGTGGCTGACATAGCTCAGAAAATTAGCAAGCTGAAGTGGCAATGGGCTGGTCATATCTGCCGAAGAACTGACAACCGATGGGGTGTCAGAGTTCTAGAGTGGAGACCGCGAACTGGTAGGCGTAGTGTGGGACGCCCTGCTGCCCGCTGGACAGACGACCTAAAAAAAGTAGCGGGGAGCGACTGGATGAGGAAGGCCGAGGACAGAGTTTTGTGGCGCGCCTTGGGAGAGGCCTATGTTCAGCAGTGGACGATGATAGGCTGATGATGATGATGATGACATAAAAGGCTCTAGACAGTAAAAAAAGACACTTTATCCTCATATCCCATTAATTCCAATTTAAAAATCCAACTTAAGCTTCGAAAGTATCTCTGTTTACAACAGAACATTTAATATCTTCGTAACAAGACTCTGACGTTTATTAAACAGCCCTAGTCCGTTAAGGCGCCATAAGTTAGCAACACCGACGCAGAACTTATTTTTTTCGACCCAAGCCCGTTAATTGGGTAATTCCAACCCACGTTTTGTGAGAGAAAATGTCTGAAAGCGTAGCTTAAGGCTTTCTTTGCCTCTTGTTTAATTTATTTAATCATTTGCACGTGTTTCATCACTTCAGATGAAATATACAGGGTGTAAGGGACAGCCCTCCGCAAACTGAAACGGTGAACTCAGACCATAAAAATTTTACTATGAAGCCTACATCAGGAAACGCGAAAAAAATCAGCTGTCCCATACATTTGAGTCGGGCAGGTACAGCAGTTTGGTGTGAAGCTGAAGCAGCCGATTTTTTTTCGCGTTTCCTGAGTTTAGGCTTCATAGTGTTAGGGTTGTTCAGTTTGACGGTCTGCGTTCACCGTTTCTGTCTGCGAAGGAGCGCTGTCCCTTACACCCTCTATACGGTGTGAAATTGATGTCATTAGCATCCTTTTAAACTAAGAGTCTACCCATCAAACTGAATAACTTTTACTATGGGAGCAAACGGATAGGAGCAAAAAAAAATCTGCTGTTGCATATCCATTTCAGCCGAGTAGGCATTGCAGTTTAGAATCGGTTTGCTCCCATAGTAAAAGTTGTTCAGTTGATGGGTAGACTCTTAGTTAAAAAGGATGCTAATGATATCAATTTCACCCTGTATATTTAAATAAATATATTAGTCACGTATTATACTCGTACGTACGTACATCGAAAAAGAAAACGGTAGTGTGTTTATGTGTGTAACCTAACCACCACCCGCCCCCCGGCAATCTGGACCTTTGAGTGAATTCCTTTACACGAAAGACATTTAAGCGAAGGACATTTCAGCGAAAAAAATTGAGCGAAGATACTTTTGCGCGAAAAGACACTTGCACGAAAAAAATTGAGCGAAGGACACTTGAGCGAATGGAAATTAGCGAAAACGGGACATTAGCACGAATAGACATCTGAGCGAACGGGACATTAGCGCGAATGGACACTATCGCGAACGGGATACTTGAGCGAACGGGACATTTGCGCGAAAACCGATTTTGAAAGTCTGATCATCTCCTTAAAAAAGTGTCAGCATGGTGGCAGCAGCAAGATGGACCCTGTATAGTATAGACTGATGATGATGCCTAAACAAATGCTGTAGAAAACTTGAAGTGGGATCTTAGTCTATTAATTTAGATACATTACATTCGTATAACACCAAGTAGGTATACCTAATCAGGCTTTGTTTCAGACAAGGACAAGGATAAAGCATTACAAGTTCGCGAACTCACTCCTACTCTCCCGCGGTGAAAGGGAGAGGGGAGGGTCGGTGACGAAACCTTTTTAAATTCCTAATATGGCCGGAATTTTCTAATAAATCAAAGTGGTTACAATTTTTGAATTGTGAAAAACGACGAAAACATTAAACCGCTTTTTAATTCTCGAAACCGGCAAAGTGCTAGGGACTCGGCCAATTAGTGACTATGTCGTTTATTTACATCATCATCATCAGCCTATCATCGTCCACTGCTGAACATATGCCCCTCCCAAGGCGCGCCACAAAACTCTGCTCGCTGTTTATTTACAAGGGTCGTAGGAAATGTCCAGTATAAACTGACACTGAATAAGTATAGTCCTATAGTAACTGAAGATCAATATTTATTGGATATACAGGGTGTAACATAACACCCTAGTAATACAAGGGAGTAATGTACACCATCAAACTGAACAACTTTCACTATGGAGCCAACATCGATAAAAATAAAAACAAAGTGCATTGCCATATATTTTAGTCGACTTCGTATAAAGCCGCCCTTCTGTACCTGTTTCTTTTGTGGCGGTGCCAATCAGATTTTGCCTTCAATTGATTGAAGGGATAATTCGCCGAGGCGTCGACGCATCATTTACAACATTCATGATTATTTTTCAGATTTTGGACATGTGGAGGAGTCAACAGTTTTTTTGGAATTTATTGTTTCAGTTTCTAAAAGTTTTCATAAAAAAAAAATAATAAGTAATCGGTATTTTATCCCACTGCACAATGCCAGAAGGATTTGAGTTCTTAAAAATTGTGCAAAATACAAAACCACAGAGTACTGACAAAACTTACGAATGTGTTAAACAAATGGTCCAACTTAATATGCTGACAGTTTTTAAAGGAGATGATCAGACCAACAGACCATCATACCTACTGAACAACTTTCTGTATGGGACCATGGTCGAAGTCGCGAGAAAAAATCAGCTCTCCCAAACAAAACTGCAATCATTTAGGTAGGTACTCAACTAAAATGTATAGGGCAGGGACAGCAGATATTTTTTTCGCGATTTCGACCATGGCCCCACAGAGAGAGTTGTTCAGCTAGATGGTCTGATCGATCATATTCTTAAAAACTTTTACTTTGCCCGAAGACTGCCCGCGTTACGGCAGTCGCGTTCCATTGTTTGACGTTGGGCATCTGTACTGTATAGTATTATATAATCTGTGATGTGGTTAAATCATGAATCCTACACATGACTACTTTTAATCCATGCAATACGTAACCAGGACCCTTCTAAACCTAAAGCAAGAGTTATTTTAAGACAGAATTGGGTTAAGAAAATTACTCTATTAAGCATCCTGAAGGATTAACGTAGAATATCACTAGTGAGAAGCAATGGAATGGGCAATTATAACACTTCGTACTCCTACCTATAGGACACCGATTACAAAATGGTCATTACGGAAGTAATGTTGCTGGGGTATGTTACTGGAAGTGATAAAGAACAATGATAAAGTAAAGTTAAGGCATAATTTTGTAATTATGCTCATAGTAGGTTTTAGCTACCGCATACCGTCAACTCATATAACTTAATCAGGAGCCCGATTGCGCTAAGTTAAAACATCGAAGTTATATTCTTATCCAATTTCAGTTCTAATCACATTGCAATCCAATTACTATTCAACTGTGCTGAATTACTCTATGTAACTGACAGCCCTTAACGTCTGTGCGATCTGTCAAAACAGCTCTAACGGCTTTCAAGAGTAGACGCTTTTTCGTACGTAGGCCAATCACGGTTCAATCACCGAATATTTACCGCGATTGCAGCCCTGAAAAAACTCAGCCTACAATTCTACAAATGCTCACACAGCTTGCCTTTTTTTCAGCAGCATTGGTTATTCGTCATAGAATAACATCAAATAAGAGCCGTTATTTTGCTGCAATCACCAATTAAACGTTCGATATTCCACGTTCCTAGTTTTGATAAAAGTTAACCTTAAGCTCTACCTACTTAAAACCTCTGCTGAAAACTTTTGATACAACACTGTGCTCATATTTTGTGAAAAATGTAATAAAATAATAATTATTATTGTACGTAATAATCTTGAAACTTGGAGAAGGTATAACACCTACATAGAAGAGTCACATTCTTTCAATTCAAAATGATCTTACTAATGAGTTTATTAACCCTATTTAATCAAAATGTTATTTTAATCTTTATAAATTAAGTTGCCGTACATGGCTAAGATGTTATGATATTTAAGCCACGTATTCGCCCACTAACCCATTCCATTAACTATATCTCTCATCACTTATTATAATAGAGCTGTTCACATAATGTGACTTTTATACTAGTTTATATTAAAATAGTAATAGATACTTAGGTACGTAGGTACTTGTTATTTGCAAAGGATTTTAATGCATATTCACAATTATTTATCCTTCGTAACCCTAATGTAATTTTTTAAATTATTTATTAAATATGCATTATTTATTCAAATTAAAAACTTTATAGGTATACAAAAACAATCGAATCCGTAACGCAGTCACATTCATCCATATCCGCTACAAGCTTCGTCAATGACATCACTTCGTTATTTAATACTTTATCTACAGGGTGAAATTGATATCATTAGCATCTTTTACTATGGGAGTAAACCAATCGGAGCAACAAAAAAATCAGATGTCCCATACTAAACTGCACCCGCCGCTGCCGCCTACATGACTCAAATGTAAGGGACAACAGATTTGTTTTTTGCTCCGATTGGTTAAAGTAGTAAAAGTTGATCAGTTTGATGGGTAGACTCTTAGTTTAAAAGGATGCAAATTATATCAATTTCACCCTGTATACACGAGTACAAACAATAGAAAAGGCTTACATAGATAAACTTGAAGAGATTTTTAATTTACAGACACGTCTTTTTTTTTTTTAACATGACGTAATAGACTATCCCTGATTATAGAATATAGTCACATGAGTGCAATAAATATATTGAGTATTGGACCATACAGTAAATAGACCTACGGGGATTTGTCTATCTGGGAATCGGACCAAACGGGAATTAGACTAACGAGGATTAAACTATCCGGTATCCGGACAACTGGACCTAACAGACCGGATGCAGACAAAAATGAATTCGACAGGTCTTTACGAATCATTATAATATATAATTTTCTGATTTGGCATTTATATTGTTACTAGTAAAATATTACTAAGTCGTCATTACCAGCATATGTATACAGACCACTACAGGGCACAGACCTACGATCAATCAATCAATCATTTATTTGTCGAAAGTAGGTATAGTAATTATTACAATGATCTTAAAAGAAACCATCAGCGAAGGTGTCCGGGCGTTAGTGCGTTCACACACGATGACGCACTGACGGAGCGGCATAATAGAACCACACCCGGTACGTCAATGCGTCACCGTGTGTGCTTTTACTTGCGGTTTCATACAACTCCTTGCTTCACAAATGACGGACTGACGTCTGCCGCTGCGTCAATGCGTCATCGTGTGTGAACGCACTTAGTCCAACAAGCGAGCCCAAACGGATTGGTAGACTTCACATACCTATCAGAATTCCTTCAGCGTATGCAGGTTTCCGCACGCTATTTTCCTTCACCGCTTGAGAGCCGTCCGATTACAGACTACTAAGTAGTAAAAGAGGAAAGATACTAACATCATCCCACCTCTACTCATTATTGTGGTGGAAAGGACCGACAATTTTGGTCAGTTTGAATTTAAATGCATCGTCAGATATCCCACGGATTTCGGTCAGTTTAACGTTAGTTACGGTAAGCTTCACTATTTAACAAGATTAAGACCGGGTTAAGAGCGAGGCTTTAAGGGACCTCAAATCGCAACGTTTCGGTCTTCAGCATCTCACGACTATATTCCCCGAGGGGGTAGCCAGAGATATTCTGAAACCTCAGAACATCCACGTTTCGGTCTTGTTTGTGTTAAATGAATCTTGATTTTGATTTCATGGAGTATAGCTTGGAACCGCATAGGTATTGCGGAGAGACGAACTTTGAGATTTAGATTGTTTGGGGACAGTGGTTTGAGGGTTGTTTGGTGGCTAGGGCAGGAGTAGTGAAACCAGTTGAGTCTCAGTTCGTACTAGTTTATTGTGCAAAAATAACCTATCTATATACAACTCGGCGGTTCCCTATTCGCCGGTGGACCGCCGAGGTAAATGTCAATGTGGGTACCCCCACATATCTCCCTCACAAGTGCTAACGTTACTTAATAGCTAATATATTATAAAATGCTTCTATGTACAAAAAAAAACTTAATACTAAAGTGGGTCGCGCACTTTGAATTTGCGCGCGTCTGCGCTCGTCTGTCTCCGTTTGGGCTCGTGAACCCGATGTGCTGTGACGTCGCGCCCATCTACTGCGCCTGCGCAATGCCCACATCACCGTTCGGCGGTACTCGGCGCGTCTCGGCAATCCTCGTGCCGTGCCATGCTCGACGCGGCCGTGCTCCGCCTGCCGCCTCATTATCTCGTCGACCGCCGTCCGCTGCACTCGCCTGCCTCTTCGAACACTGCACTTGTGTTCTGCTGCCGAAGAATCTAATATGACCGTTGACCATTTGCACGCAATGGGAAAACGATGTCTCACAAAATCGTTCTTTTCAGAGCGGACTTCAATGTTTCGAACGATATACAACCCGTAGGAATCAACGTTATCTGCACGCGATGCGTTGGTTCTGAACAAAAACCGTCTTTTTCAAGGCGACTTTCTCCTGTTTCGAATGACGATACTGACAAATAAATCTGGTGTTGTGTTATTTTATTTTGTGTTTGCTCGAAGTGTTATTTCCTGTCAGTGTTTATCGGCTCCTTATTTTTCAGGTTGTGTTGAAGTTTTTTAGTGCGTTATTGTGTCAGTGGTCGTTTTCATGGTGTTCGCTGTTCTCTGCTGACTGTAGTTTGCCTTTTCTATATGCTATTCCCCGTTTTTTTTGTGTAGGTACGGTGCTAGCCAGGCTTTCTTGAATTGTTCGTTGCCCGTTTGCTCGTTGCCCTTCTTGCTCGCTGCTGGATTCTGGGGTTGATAGGATTTGTATGGGAAAGGAATGTCGTGGGTAAGGCTATGTTACATTGATTTTTTTGTAACTCGTTTTTTTGTTGGACATTGCTCTTTTTGTCTCTTTTTTTTTGTGTTTTGCTGTATTTTTTTTTTGTTAACATTTTTTTTTTTTTGGTAGGTAAGTACTTTTTTTTTTGTATCTTTTTTGTTAGTGGTACCTTCTGTTTTTTTTTTTTTTTTGTGTGATAAATATATACTTATAATATTGATATTTGATGTTGCTCAGATGTTGTGCGAAGTGTCTGGCTGCCCTAGCCACCGCCGACGCCCTCTGCGAAACGCACTGTTGGTTTCTTAACTCGGTGCATGTTGCATTGGAATGTTTGTTTTGCTGTGATGTCATCGATTGTCCCGTCCGTTTGTGTCGGTACCCTCTTTCTTTGTGTGTGTAGCCTGCTCGTTGCTCGGTGCGTATGGGTATATATCTGCGCGCTTTAAATGCATACGTAGTTATGTAGCCGTTTGCGACGAGTATTTTTCTTGCACGTTTTTTAGTCAATGTATTTGACCGTTATGATTTCGACGTGGCGGCGTGGCGTCGCGACGTCGTTTAGCCATGAAGATATTGGTAACAATAGTCGCTTTTACGGCTGATCAATTGATTACTCGTTCACCGGTGTGCCGGTGTCTTCTTTGTAGAATGGCGTTATTTCCCTCTGCGGGAGGTGGAAGCTTAACAGCTGAGTGGCGCTATTGGCGCGTTTTACACCCCTTTGGGTTGTACATCTGAATGTCGCTGTCTTCCTTTTTTCTTGGCGATGGGGTAGTAGCGGCGGTTTCCGCTGCGCTAACTTCTCATGCCTCGTAGTTTGGGTGCTTAGGACGACGTGCGTGGTTTTCGCTGCGTTGTCCTTTCGCTACCGTGTATTATGTGCTGACGATGGAGCGGCGGCGTTTCTGGTACGGGGACGGGCGATGTTTATTTATTTTTGTTTCCTGGCGGGCCAACCGCACGGTGGTGCGCATTTCCTCGCCGACTGGCCGAATCGCTGGTGAAAGAAGCATACCGGCGCCGGCGAGGTTGTCGGGCAGAAATACTCCCTGGGGTACGGGGAACCGCGCAGCCGGCTGGCCTCCAACCTGGCTATCTGCCTGCGCAGCGCCTCGTTTTCCTTCTTCAAAGCGCGAGCCTCGACGGAGTTGGCGCACCTGGCTGACATTTCCAGTATTTTGTTCTCCTTGGCGTCCAGGTCCGTGATCTTCGAACCTAGGGCCTCCAGTGATTTCCCGAAGGCCCTCAGCTGTTCACCGAACCGGCGCGCCTGCTCCTCGAAGTTCGCGTTTCCGGACATGTTGCAATTGACGGGGTCACCAGTTTGGGGACAGTGGTTTGAGGGTTGTTTGGTGGCTAGGGCAGGAGTAGTGAAACCAGTTGAGTCTCAGTTCGTACTAGTTTATTGTGCAAAAATAACCTATCTATATACAACTCGGCGGTTCCCTATTCGCCGGTGGACCGCCGAGGTAAATGTCAATGTGGGTACCCCCACAGATTGCACTGCAAGTTTTCCAAAGCATTTGTTTAGGCAATGGTATAATGCTATAATGGGGAAATGTCATACTCTAAGCCCCACTTGCGTCAACATGGGTTAGCCCAGGTTAAGTTGGTAACCCATGATTTTTTGCATAGAAAAACAATCGAGAGAGCTATTTTACTCAGAGTTAACTGGTAACCTAGTTTGACGCAAGCGGAGCTTAGGATCCTAAAAAATAGGTTTCCACCTTTCAAGAATCATCAAAATCTGTCCAATAGTTTAAATTTTCCCCATCATCCGTACGACCAAAAATTATTCGACAACCCTAGGTTATGTATGACCATCATTGCGTTTATAGCTTCAGTATTATTGAGGGTATAGAAAATAAACAGGAACAAAGTTTGTGCATTCGGTTCCAGGGGGCTGCGACATGCTTTAGTGTGTTAACCCTATTTTTTAGGAATCAAACGTTTTTCTTTCCACTGAAATATGTATCATCGCCTAAACAACATGAAGTACGATCTAAGGAAAAGAAATATACAAGGACTAATGACCAACTATTCCTTAGAAATAAGAAACTAACTGCATGTTGTCGGCTTTTGGCTAATACCTTTCTTAATTTTATAATAAGTATGTAGTTATGTTTTGTAATTAATAAATGTTTTGAATTTTATAATGTCTCTTGAAGCGTGTTGCTCTGCCTTATTATGCAGTCACAAACGAACGTCTGTTTGGAAAGCTTGTAAATTGTAACTTTATATTTTTGCGAAAAAGGCGGCCTGCAAGACGCTGTAAAACCCAGGGCATTGATTCTTCAGTTTTCATATGGAAGACATTTTCTGAAATCACGGACAAAAACCTATTAGATAAAAGATGATCAATTGGCAAATATCTTTTCAAACAAAAGTAATATCAAATTAGTTGGAGACGATTCGGCGTCTTCAGGCAGACAGTCTCTTAAGGGGGATCGTTTAAAATAAAATAAAAAATAAATTTAGAAGCAATGTGAGGCTGATCTTTTTATAGCTTACACATAGTTAAAATATTGTAAAAAAACTCTATATACAATTGTTTGTCGTTTAACTATATACCTACTTTTGAAACTTTACTCTGAAAATACAATAACTACTATAATACTTAATAAATAAAATTATATTATATTCTATTATATTTATCATACGAAGGTGAAGGTGATAAAATATGTAAAAAAATTACTAAACTGTTTTTTTGTATTCATACGGTACCTAATACATATGGGTAATACGAGTATTATTTTCACACAAACAATTTTACTTGTGAATTATAATTATCATAATTACAATATTTACTTTAAATTACAAAATGAGCAACAAAGCCTGGTACCTACTTATTTTGAAATTTATTGGCAGCTCTAAAAATTATTGAATACTTAGCTACTTTTTGATACCATTACCATCCTTTTAAACTAAGAGTCTAAATAATAGTCCATACTAAACTGCCTAGTCGATTCAAAAGTAAGCTCAACAACAGAATTTTTTTGCTCCGATCGGTTTGCTCCCACAGTAATAAGTTGTTCAGTTTGATGGACTAGATTAAAGATGGATGGGTAGACTGTAGACTCTTAGCGTAAAAGGATGATAACGCTATCAATTTCACACTGTAGAAATTGTAATTTTTTCTGGAGATTATACAAGGTTTTACAAAAATACAAATAAACCTTTAAGTGGTGTAGACCATCAAACTGAACAACTTTCACTATGGGACCAATATCGAATCGCGAAAAAAAAATTTATGTTCCATACTCTACAAATCGACTAGAGCTAAAATATGTATGGGATATCATTTTTTTTTCGCGATTTCGATGTTGGTCCCATAGAGAAAGTTGTTCAGTTTGACGGTCTAAACAACCCCCTTAAGAGTTTTAAAAATTTATTCTTACTTATGAAACACCCTGTATATTCAACATATCGTGACGATTCCCCTTAATAAAGGCAGTTAAAATCAATATTAATTCAGACATCCAATTTAGCTTAGGTACTGGATGAGGGAGTGATTTTTAAAAACCTCTAAAGCGTAAATAATGATATTGCTGAGCAGCTGCGAATCTTTGATTCATGACCTCTGGCTGAAGCGATAAAATTGCCTTACGATGAATGGAATAATTTTCAGGGTTCAGCAGGCGAGATAAGTAGCCTGAAGGACGAGTTTTTTATAAGTAGCGTCAACGTAACAGTTTTTTGTACGAAAAACTTAACAACATATTATGTTTTATTTACTGTTATATTACTTAATGGCGTGATTACGCTTGTGTAGTAACTTTTCTGCTAATATCAAAGATTATTTTTTGAGCCAAAACACATTTGAGAAAAGAGATGACACATCCGCTCGTGGCCAAACTTGCAATAGTGACTCTATGTTTTTGATATTATAAGAAATTTTGCTTTTTATGGTATTTTCAATAAAATGTTCATAAAATGCAAAATTGCGCTAAATGTCTATACAGGGTCCAACTTAATATACTGACACTTTTTTAAGGGGATGATCAGAGCATGAAACTGAACAACCTTCTCTATGGGACCAACATCGAAATCGCGAAAAAAAAGCACCTGTCCCATACATTTGGCTCCAGTAGGTTTGCAGTTTTGTATGGAGGGGCTGATTTTTATTCGCGATTGATTTTTTTTTTTTTTTTTCGATGTTGGTGCCATAGAGAAAGTTATTCAGTTTGATGGTCTGATCATCCCCTTAAAAAAGTGTCAGCATATTAAGAAGGACCCTATACAGGGTGAAATTGATATCATTATCATCCTTTTAAACAGCACAGCAGATTTGTTTTCTGCTCCGATTATAAATAAATAAATAAATATCTTGGACAGTGTCACACAAATTAACTAGGCTCATTTAAAGTTCCAGAATCTAGCCTGGACTTGTATTATGATAACTAGACAACGATATAGAATACATATATAGATACAAACATCCATGACTCGGGTACAAATATTCATATTCGTCATACAAATATTTGTCCCTTACGGGATTCGAACCCGCGACCCACTGCTAATCGCGAACGCGCGATTGGTTTGCTCCCATAGTAAAAGTTGTTCAGTTTGATGGGTAGACTCTTTAAAAGGATGCTAATGATATCAATTTCACCCTGTAGTGACTCTTTGTTTTTGATATTATACTTAGCTGGAAATTTTGCTTTCTAGGGTTTTGAAGTTTTGAATTTTGAAAATGATCCGATGTTTTATCGAATGTTCATAAAATTTTAGTTGCATTTAATGACGGCTAAATTGACTTTTTTAAATGTCTGATAGCTGTGTGATAATTTCAATAAATACCTAAAATATGTAATAACTAAACAATATATGTATTTGATAGGTATTTTATGTGTTGAAATTAAAATGTTGTTGTTGTTGTTGATTCAAACAAATGTTTAGGTAAGTAAGTAAGTATTTGATATTTTATTGTGCTTTCAATATTAATCATTATCATTAAAATCAGTCAATTATAATTATACTGTCCCAAGATTAGGCAAAGGCCTCGACTTGTATTGAATACGATTTTTAGGGTTCCGAAGTCAACAAGGAACCCTTATAGTTTCGCCATGTCCGTCCGTCCGTCCGTCCGTCCGTCCGTCTGTCCGCGGCTTAGCTCAGAGACGCTTAGTACTAGAAAGCTGTAATTTGGCATGGGTACACATATTAATCACGCCGAGAAAGTGGTAAAATAAAATTTTGAAAAATATTTTTTTTTAGGGTACCTCCCCTACCCGTGAAGTGGGGATGCAATTTTTTTTTCTCGTCTATCCCATGGTGTGGGGTATCGTTGGATAGGTCTTTTAAAAATACGGTGGGTGTGGGAAAACCATTTTTCGATTTAGGGACCCGTTAGCGAAATATTAAGCTTTAAGGTGCTAATTTTTGTTAGAGTCGAGTGTCCCCCCCTCTGCCAGCTAAACGGTTGTTTCTAGATATGTGAAAAAATTCATGGCAGTAGTGTATATAATGAAATTAAAAGGAAAACTATCACCGCTAAGTTAGCTTTACAAGTTAACGAGTAATAGTCGACCAACTTAAAAAAAGTACTTTTTAGACTTTATTAGCCGTCAAACCGTAGTATAAAACAAAAAGCCCCCTTCTAAGTTCGTATATTGTGACGGGCAACTACGGAACCCTACCCTGCGCGTGGCCCGACACGCACTTGGCCAGTTTTTTATTTTATTTGTGACTGGAACTTTGTGCAGGATTGTCACGAATAACTTTTTGTTTTCAGGATAGATAACGATATCACTGAGCATTGATTAATGCGGACTCCCGAATCGATTTGTCGTTATTTGGACCGTGATCTCGATTCGTGTTTCGAATAACCGATTTTTTCGATTGCTCTTATTTAGCTATCCCTAGATATTTATAGGCCACTGCTGGACATAGGTCTCCCTCAAGGATCACCACAACAACCGGTACTCCGCTGCCCTAATCCAACGGGATTCCACGCTGCGCTTTCCGGTACGCGGTCGCCACTCGATATCTCTTCAGCCCCATCTGCAATCGGTTCTGCGAGCAATGTGCCCCGCCCATTGCCATGTAGTTGGCATTGCTATAAATAATAGTAGCAATTCTTTGGACCTTAAATGTATAGATACCTACCTATTAATAAAAGTGACTATTGTACGGAGGTAAATAGATAAGAGAGGGATAGAAGAACACTTACGTCTAACTCTAACCGTGGGCCTCTTGAAGGCAGTTCGGAGATAAGGCATGGACATCACCAGCTCGATGTGCGGTGGCGGCGGCAACTGTGGGGACAATAAGAAAATTATGTAGGAAAAAGTAAGTAGGTAAGTTATAGCACAGCATAAATTAACTATATATAGTTATTTGTTATGCTAGGCTGCAAAGTTGCTTTTTGACGCGAGTACTTGTATTGAAACCTGAGCAAGCGAAGGATTCTAGGATTGAACCACGAGCGAAGTGAGTCCTGAATAGAATCCTGAGCTCAGCGAAGGTTTCAAAGGTACGAGACGCAGAATAACATTGCAGCCGATCGAAACACACAACTTTTCACCTCACGACAGCGAGGAAAAAAGTGAATTGCTAAAAAGAACATTTTAAAAAGTGTTTTTTTTCGTGCTGGCCAGTGACATGAAATAGTTATCAAGCATTTTCACAGGATTCGCGGTATAGAAAAATATTGAATAGACAGATTCGAATTTCAAAAACTCTTTCCACGCTAGCGGATAAAATGCACTTTTGCACTCAGATTTCGAATGATAAACAGAATATATTTCAACGGTTTCTTACCAATGATTATATTAGTAATAATATGAGCTCTAACTACATCGCGAATAGTCCAACGTTTCAGTTTCGTAACAATTAGAGATTTCGTCGGGCTCTATTGTTTTAAGCTACCTTGATAATCAGCTACAAGAAGTATTCACCTACAAATAACATGGGTATCCTCTCTATGATATGTAGGAACTTTATGCTACGCACGACAAAAAAAGCGACAGAACGAGAAAAACGTCATGCGCTCTGTCTACTCATCAAACTGAACAACTTTTACTATGGGAGCAAACAGACCGGAGCCAAAAAAAATCAGCTGTTGAATACATTTTGAGTCGAGTAGGCATTACAGTTTAGTATGGAACAACAGATTTTTTTTTTGCTCCGAATTTTTTTGCTCCCATAGTAAAAGTTGTTCAGTTTGATGGGTAGACTCTTAGTTTAAAAGGATGCTAATGGTATCAATTTCACCCTGTATATGTAATGATGGAGGCACATATTATCTCGATTTTTATCGTTTTCTCGGAGATGGCATGCTAGGCTACATGTTAAGGGTAAATGTATTACCACTACTGTCAACAATAAATTGTTCTACTTACTTAAAAATGTACGTTGAGAAATGTAGAAATAACTTACCGTTTTCGAAATCGCAGTCATCCATTCCCTTTTCGCAGCATTAATAAAAATAAAAGCATTGTTAGAAAGTGTAGAAACTCTACCAAGTGGCCACTTAAGCCAACCACGTTTATACAGTGCGGTGCGACGCCCCCTGGCGGCAGACGGATTCGATTTGTTTTAGAGCTGAACCCTGGCTTGAACCCAAATTGTTTTTTTTTAAATTGTGTTGTTCTTTTTTTATTTTTCTATGCTATAATTAAGTTATAGGCTAACTCTCAGTTGCAGAAACGCTCATTAGAGTTAATCCTCCATTAAATCTCATGCTAGCTTTTACTACGTCAACAAGACAAAAAGTGACACCAAGAGATTTAGTGGCCATTAACTTTAATGAGCGTTTCTACAACTGAGTGTGTTACTAACAAAATTGTGATCCCAGTTGGTAGAAAACAAAGTTTTCTATTCTACTCAGAAGGTAGTAGTCCATAGGTCTGCCTTGAAACATACCCAAATCTGTGATTTTAAAAGAGAATAATGAACTAGATAAGTACACACGGCGACACATCCCAACGCTACGCAAACCCAAAACGCGTTAGGTAGAGTAATTTATAACGTCGCGTGGCCAGGTTATGTTTGTTTTGGATAGCTTGATGATGTCACCGTGTGTACACAATCAACTCTCCAAAAATTGCAGATTCAAAAGTCTAAGGGGCATTTTAGTCTTTCTCGATTTCACCGACAGCACGGAAAGCAAACTCATGTTTGCTGTCTCGATAGCTACAGTCTCATGCCTGAGTTATCTTGTTCTATATTTGATCAATGCAGAAAAGATAAAAATGCATTGCAGAACTACATAAGATGCTAAGCATAACTGCTTCTCACGACTAGGGCCAGAATGGTGGCGGAAAGGAGATTAATTGTCTCTACCTATCTCAATTGGACACAAGAGTGCGTGTACGTACACACGGCGACAGATCAGCCCAACTAGCAAAATACTCTTACAAACAAAAGCTTATAAGATCTATAGTCTTATATAAGGGTTATATGTGTTCTGATTAAGAGTGAAACCCTTATAATGGCATGTTATAAGTCTATTTAGGCTATAAGAGATTTCATACTTGTAACACATTCTTACAGACGTATATAAGAAATCGTAATAAGACATTTATAAGAGTAGTGGTATTATAAGCGCATTTTATAAGCCTTATTGCCCTTGATTCTTTATTAACACTTATAAGAGTAAATTTTGCCAGTTGGGAACCTACCCATAGTTGAACTCTATGTTCATGGACATAAGGTCCAACTACCTATGGGTAGGTTGATCCGTCACCGTGCGTACAGGGTAAAATTGATATCATTAACATTCTTTTAAGTTGCTTTACTGAGAGTCTACTCATCAAACTGAACAACTTTTACTATGGGAGCAAACCGACCGGAGCAACAAAAAAAATCTGATGTTGCACACATTTGAGTCAAGTAGGCATTGCAGTTTAGTATGAAACAGCTGTTTGTTTTTGCTCCGATCGATTTGATCCCCCAACGTAAAAGTTGTTCAGTTTGATAGGTAGATTCTTAGTTTAAAAGGATGCTAATGATATCAATTTCACCCTGTATGTATGTATGATATTCCCGCTGGAAACATACCGGGAAAATTCAGCAGTTCTAAATATAGCTCATACTGACACGAAAGAAGAAGAAGAGTGGCAGGTGGAGTCGCGTTATTAGTCTTGGATCAACAATAAAAAAATCTCTCAAACGAATATAATATAATAGGCAATTTTGTACTGCCGTGGTGGTCCAGTGGCGAGCAATCTTGCCTGCCGTGCAGGAGGCGATGGTTCGATCCCCATCTAGGCCAACACGCACCAATGAGTTTTTCGGAATTTATGTACGATTTGTAACACTCGCTTTTCGGTGAAGGAAAACATCGTGAGAAAACCTGCATGCTACATTTTCGAGGCATGTATTGTACCCAGTGTCCATTACGAGTGGCGACGGGCTCACTACCCTTCACACTATGGATACAGTTTCGGTATCTACTAGAGAAACGTGGATGTTGTGAGGTTTAAGAATATCTCTGACTACCCTCTCGGGGAATATAGTCGTGAGGATATGCTTATGCACTTTTGTACTAATATTGCTCCACCTTGCTGACAGTAGGCATGCCAAATCGCAGTGGACCCAATACGAAACATGCAGGTTTTCCTTCACCGATAACCCAGTGGTGTTACAGAAGTACCTACTGGTAGATAGAAATAAAGGTATCTAAAACGTGCCAGCGCAGCGTCGCCTACCTAACATTGTTATTAATCGTGGCTTATTAAGGCCTAGTTCACGTACAGGCCATTATTCTAATCCGTGGAGACCCTGAAAAATGTTTCGTAAAAGGGCGGTGAAGGGTCCATGTGTCAAGCTTGGCGAAAAACGTTTTCCTTAATCCTCTACCCTGGTGTGTTATTTTTGAATTTCACACAAATGCTAATTCTAATTCGTAATGAACTTGATTGCTTTTAAATCTAAAGCACCGTTTTTCGCGAATTCCGAGATCATTCAGGCTCCATACATTATTGGGCCTTTTTTGAAAAAGCCGGCCAACAAAAAAAAGTGGTACGTACTGTTAGAACTAGCTATTTGGAGGAACAGTTAATAAAGCACGAAAGTTGTAGGGTTGATAATTCTGAACAAAGTTACGCAATCTAATTTATTATTAAATTATTACGTCCCTTAAAGACGATGATATAGATTGAAAATTTCGTCGTGGCTTGCGGGGCGACGACATCTCTGTTGGAGCATGCCCCGGATAGGCAGGTCGTGGGTTCGAATCCCGCTCGCCGCCCGATTCAATCTTTAATTTGATAATGTTACACAAGTTCGAAGAGTCATAATTTTCATACATTCTGAATGTACCTACTGGGAAATTTTTATTATTGCGTAAAAGCTGTAGCGTCATTCTCTGTGGCTTATTCTGAGAAATGTTAGTCAAGTTCGATGAATCCTCATTTCACACATTTATTTATTCCTGAAAGTGCTATGAATGATGAATAAGTAGATAATGAAGAAAGTGTAGTAAAGCTAATCGTCATAATGATATAATAAATGTTCCTGATGTTTAAGCTCAAGCAATATCTAGCATTATTTCATTTTCCCCAGCACTTTCATCATAGACTTAAACTATGTCTATGACTTTCATAAATAAATAAAATGTTGGTACCTACCACAGATCTGTGGTATCTACCTACGATCTTCGATCAAAATAAAATGAATGGATAGGCCTAAAGCGCGGTAAGTTGAAGCAAACTACTGGTGCACTTGGTACATACAAACTAGCGCCATTATCTGTCAAATCTAGGGCACTTTCATACAAGTGACAAGTAAAAATTTCATTTGTTTTGCCTCATTTTTCTGGTTTGAAATGTTCGCTTAAGGCCTATCCATTCATTTTATTTTGATCGAAGCCTACGATATGAGAATTCATCGAACTTTTCTAACATTGCTCAGATTAACTCTTGAGAATTAACTCTTGAAATCCCAGTACATTCAAAATGTACGAAAAATTACGATTCTTCGAACAGTTTGTTTAGAATAACTAACTATTGCTCCAAATGGCTAGTTCTAACAATTCGTACTATTTTTTTTCGTTGGCCGGCACTTTCAGAAAAGGCCCAGAATTTATGTGGTTTTTTTTTGGACCCTGTTTAGTAGTTTTCCTTATTTTTTACCAGCAGTTGGTCACATGCGTTAAGTCCCTAAAGAATTAATTTTGTTTCGACTCAATACCTTAACGGCTGGGCTTTACTCTGACAGAGGTAAGCTTTGGGGATACGTACATAAAACTACGGACAAGGAATATCTAAGAGTACAAAAACTAATAATATAGTGTAAGAAACATTGTCGAGGATTTCTATAGTTGTCTCGTAAAGTCGGGCCAATTTAATAGATCACATTTGACATTTGTCAGTTTTAGCTTCATAGTGAGGTGACCTCATAGACGAAATTTTTTTCGCTTACGCTCTAGTAGACCGAATATCAGTGTAACCGGGTATGAGATAGCGAATTATATGAAGTGACATCTCGGAGTCAGGTGGTTGTCCCATACAATTTATATGAAGTGACATTTTGGAGTCAGATGGCCGAAGTACAAAAAAGTGGATACGTCAATAAGGACAGCAATAAGTAGCGGTCTCCTTTTTTAATTAGAGCGAATTTGCTATGTGCATCTCTTACTGAGTGATAAGACAAAACACGTGCTTCCTCCTAGTGCCTTCTCTTTCTACGGGTGACCTGCTTAAAAACATCGATCAAAGTGAATGAATCGATACGGATTTCAAACATAGTACCTTCGTCTTTTTAAAGAATATTAAAAACTCCTTCAAGATAGAAGAGGTACAATCTCTTTGGTTCGCAATCTTTTGAAAAGGGCGTTCTTAAAAAAAATATAGTAAAGAGATTTTATCTGTGTCCAAGAAACAAAGGATGACAAAGGTAGCGTAAGCGAAAAAAATATCTTGGTCAATGCAAAACCTAAATTGCAGGAAGCTGGCATTGTAGAAAATTCATTTGCAATAATTAACTTTATTATTTATTTAGGGTAAATAATTGTAACATTAAAAACCAAATATTATTTTTAGTATAACTTATGTTTCTCTTTTTTTGTTGTATAACTTGTATCTTTTTGTTGTAAATAAATAACATAAAATTTGTTTTAAAATTTTATATTATTATATTTACATTGCTAAAGAATTTTTTCTTAATTTTTTTTATATATTTTGGCAAAGAAAAATATAATTCTAAAGCGGTAACTTAATAGTAACTTAATGTACTTCCTTATACTGTGCATATGATATACCATACCTACGTTTCAAAGGTGTAATTAAAGTGTGCCTAGAACCAAAATATCAGTTTTAAGCACACTTTAATTCAGGGGGGTAAGGACGATTTGCGTATGGATTTTATTTCCTCCGCTTAAAAAGAAAAAATACAAAACAAAGAATTTATCAATGAAATCAAATCACAAATTAATATCAAAATTTTTGAGCCAAGTTTTGGCTTCCGGCGTTAGTTCCATAGGTATGTCCCCTAGACTCTCGAAACTTCTTTTAGGACAATCCTCTACAAAGTCCCTGTCTGTTTGTTCCGGCGCTCCACAGTCGCACTCTGGGGACGTCCTGATACCCCAAGAGCTACCCCTCGTACGAATCTGTTAAGGGAGACCCTAAACCTGCGGTGCTGGCCTAGAGAGTGCATCTGAGTTTAGCGCACACACTTATACACTTAAAAATAACTCAAAATAATTTATTCAATATAGGAGCTTAATTGAAGCACACTTTTTTTTTTTGAAGCTATCACAGCGTCGGAACGTTTTGTCGCTGTAGAGAAGATGCGGCCAGAAACTCTACAAATATTAATTCTTAAGCTCTTAAGCTATGGTTTATTATACAGTAATACATAATCTATTTATGTACTACTGGTGAAACGTGGATGTTCTGAGGTTTCAGAATATCTCTGACTACCCCTTCGGGGAATATAGTCGTGAGCATAAATGCATGCATACATAATCTATTTAATTAAATAATCCTGCGCAGGTACCTAACTGCTTTCCTAAATAATTCGTCGCTGTAATCAAACTCAGCTACTAATAAGAAATCGGAGTGTCTAGAGTCGTCCTATAAACGGACGAATAAAATAAGAAATCAATCAATATAAACGAGACTACAACAAGTTGAACATCACATAACATAACACATGCATGATAGGTATATGGAGGTGCTACTTGGGAATGTTCCTTCATTGAAAAGGGAAGATCTTCCACCAGGCTTAGTGTGAAGCCTGGTGACCGGCCGTGGTCCAACAGTTCTTAGTTAGACTTTGTATATATATCGAATCTCTGTGATTATTTCTCTTGCGCGATTTATGTCTCGCATTCGATTGTGAACCTTATTTGTAGTAGGTTACAAGTTACGTATTTACGGTGAACGTTGTCTTTCTATGGAGCGTATTTCTGAGAGCGACGGTATCGCCATCTGTTAGCGTCTTTGCTATAAATTGTGGGTGTTGACATCTATGGCAAGTCCCCACAGGTACATCCTTCACTACCTATAAGACTAAGATAATCACGATCACTCATTCAAAACAATTCACTTAAACGGTCCAACATAATCCAAACCGGTATCTAAATTATTCACCACTGAATATTCAATAAAGGTAATTATTTCAGACGCCAGCCCGTCACAAGAGACCCAACAAAATTCCCTGTCTCTTGAAATTGGCCACATAATTCTCACCGACGTCCTTGGCATAGAAATGCTATCTTATCCCATTATTTATAATAATTGGGTGAAAGCAGATAAAAGGAATACGAAACGAGTGAATCGGATACAATGGCTGGTTCTCAAACTTTGCAGGTGTCAATAAATACTGTTAATTTCAAATGAAGTGAGCTAATATGACACCATAATATTATCAGCCATATAATAGAGACCACTGAACGAGCCTTCGGTTTAAAGATGTGTAATGCTATATTTGTGCTTACTGCTGTTATGAAGAGACCAAAAAACCGAAAACTAGACGAGATGATGGTGTACAAAAGAGTACACCATGGTGGCATCTTCTTGTAACAGAAGCCAAGATCCACTTTCATAATATGACTGACTTTAGTTATAATGTCACATGCAGATGTCTATTTACACCCCACTGCAGGACACAGACCTCCAGGGGACGGACGGTATGACCCAGTGCGGATTAACTAGATGTCAGTATTTTTAAAGCTTCCATAATCTGAGTTGGGCTCCGTCTTGGACTTGGGACGAATTACCACATATTACAGCACTATCCGAGACCCACTGCTTCACGTGCTTTCCGAAGCACAACATACCATACCATAAAAACAGTCACTAATCCTGACCTGAACCAGGTGGTGACGGTAGTACGGCCGGTGATCGTTTCCAATAATAAGGTACCTACAAAGATTAGAGTTTTAAGTAAATTACAATAGGATTTTAGTTTTAGTTTATTTTAGTTTTAGGATTTTATGTTAATTGATAGTTTTTGTTATAAATTGTATTTGTCTACTCTTCAATAAATAAATTGCATACTTATGTACGACAGTTTGAGAAGCTCATTCTCAGTGAAGGGGAAAAGGCGCAATTCATCACTTGTGAGACGGCTGGTGCGAAGGACGCTTCGCCGCGCTGTCATGCGCACATATTAAATTAAAAACAATATTCGTCACGACGTAATTTGTATCTATTGGTTTTTATGGCTCTGAAAATTCTGTATATTGAATTGACGTATCTACTACTTTAGGGTCAAATCTAGAACGATCGTTCTAGGGTCAAATTGAAAAACTAAATTGGTTGTTCCATCAAATATTTCAATGGCTGTCTGAACCAAAAACTGATATCAAATTAAAGATTGAAAAATTTGTCTCGGGCGGGACTTGAACTTGTTCCAATCCTAAACAGCACAACATGGCTGTTTATATGTTTATAAACAATAATATTTAAAATACGGATATTTTTTTCTAGATTTCGAAGTTGGCTCCATCGTGAAAGTTGTTCAGTTTGATGGTCTGAAGCACCCCCTGAAGTATAGGGTGTTTTGTTACGTCGCGTCCTGTAAACGGAAATGCTATTTTTTTTCGCGATTTCGATGTTTGTTCTAAAGTGAAAGTTGTTCAGTTTGATGATCTGAAGCATCCCCTAAAGTATGTTACGCATTCAAGTTTACATACTGTATAGCCGATTTCCACTACAGCAACTTCATAGTCACATACCTACGCATAACGGGTGTGCCCTAAACACATGCACTCTCGTCCTTATCCTCCAGAATCAGATAGAAGGCATCAGATAAGTTGTCAGCTGGACATGATGACATTAAAGGCCTCCGCTCATTGCAGCGATATTTTAATGCGATAATTGTTCTCAGTACATTTTGTATGGGGACGCGCTCGATCCCACACACTGCCGCGATATTATCGCAACTCTTTCGACTACATTCAGTGGTGGGCCGCATGCGTGACGCGAATCTCGGAATCGCTGCAGTGTTTAAGGTATCGCGATATCGCTGTCGATAATATCGCTCGATAAAATCGCTCGATAATATCGCTGCAATGTGCGGAGGCCTATAAATCATTCGTCAAACTTTTAGAGGTCGGTTAGAAATATATTCGAGGTCAGTTAAAACAGTAATAATCCATAGTTACTACTACGGGTTGGGGTGGTGGGTGGTGTTAAAAGTTTGTAGAATGTTTTCAATTGTATCCTGTACGGTAAGTATCAGATTACAGCACAGAACATATAAAGGTTAGACAGGCCATGTGGGTGGGGCAGGCGCGCCAAGGATATGAGCAACGCTCTTATCTTTTCTATGGTGCGCGGCGTGGTGCGAGCGAGAGGGCATGAGTAGTTGTAGCAGCGTGAGCGGGAAGACAAGTGGCGACAGCCGTCTCTGAAGCAAAAGCGCTACTTTGCCTTTCTAACCTCTCTTTATACAGGGTGTAAGGGACAGCCCTCCACAAACTGAAACGGTGAACTCAGACCATCAAACTGAACAACTTTCACTATGGAGCCTACCTCAGGAAACGCGAAAAAAAATCAGCTGTCCCATACAAAACTGCCGCACCTACCCAACCCAAATGTATGGGACAGCTGATTTTTTTTCGCGTTTCCTGAGGTAGGGTCCATACTGAAAGTTGTTCAGTTTGATGGTCTGAGTTCACCGTTTCAGTCTGCGGAGGGCTGTCCCTTACACCCTGTATGTTCTGTGGATTACAGCATAGAAACCTGCGGAGCTAGTACGCCAACCACATTTAACACATCCATCTGTCAAATTTAGTCTTCTGTCTCGTTCTGTCGCGTGCAAATAGAAAGAGAGCGGAAGCGTGATAGCGCTATATCACGCTATCGCGGGTTGGTATACTAGCCCCGCTGGTTGCTATGTGTAAGTAGGTACAACCTATTGTGCCATCAATATGAAGCGGGTATCATAACTCGATCAATAATGTACCTGGCTTAATTGACTTGTCCCGTAATTAGAGAGCGGAAATTAATTTCATCGAACCCTTCCTTCGCAGATCAATCCGCATCACATTACGTGGAGGATGTCAAAAGGGCATTATTTTAATGGGTTCAGAACAATGATTATGTAGACTACCTACAGCTGCACAGGATATTTCAGAGGGTGGTTTAGTAGACCTATTTTGAAAGTTGTTCGGTTAGAATCGAACTCAACAACCAAATCAAACATAGTGGGAGCACACACGATGACGCATCGACGGAGCGGCAGACCGTCGTTTGTGAAGCAAGGAGTTCTAAGAAACTGAACGTAGAAGCACCCACGGTGACGGATTGACGTATGTTGTGTGTGAACCATGGATATAAATCATAAAGGCCTCCGCACATTGCAGCGATATTATCGAGCGATTTTATCGAGCGATGTTATCGACCGCGCACCACTGAATGTAGTCGAAAGAGTTGCGATAATATCGCGGCAGTGTGTGGGATCGAGCGCGTCCCCATACAAAATGTACTGGAAACAATTATCGCAAAATCGCAGCGATATTATCGCTCGATAATATCGCGGCAGTGTGTAGGATCACGCGCGTCCCCATACAAAATGTACTGGAAACAATTATCGCAAAATCGCAGCGATATTATCGCTCGATAAAATCGCTGCAATGAGCGGAGGCCTTAAAGGATAGCACTCCTCCTTACAAGCATTGATACAAGAAAATTGGCAATGGCGTCGTCGATATTTCAAATTTTAGGTTTGCTTTTTTTCCGCGATTTCGATTTTAGTCCCATAGAGGGTTTGATCATCCCGTTAAAAAGTGTCAGCATATTAAGAAAGACCCACAGAGTGTAAGGAAAAGTATCATTAACCTTTAAACCACATACTCGACCCATCAAAATGAACAACTTTTAGTATGGGAGCAGATTTTTTTTTGCTCTAACAGGTTTACTCCTATAGTAAAAGTTGTCCAGTTTGATGGGTAGAGTGTGTGGTTTATGGTTAATGATACTTTTCCTTACACCCTATATAATGGTACAATCGATCTGCTGTCCCAGTGTTACAAACACCGAAGCTCTACTACCCACTCCAGACCATAAAGTTATTATACATTATACCTTACAGGAATAGAGTCAGTGACATGAGTTGTCAAATGACACAGTTTTTGGATTTTTTTTGGAGACTATTCGCAGGCAAAAATTCTAATACGTCTATAATTCTGAGTCTAACGTAAAATCGTGGATAAATTAATGAAGTAGTGTCAGTATATTTCACAAAATTATCTACGATTTCACTTTAGATTCCCAATTATTCACGAAAACCGAATTGTAAAAATTGATTGGTGACTAAAAAACGGTCCTATTGATTCGCGTCACGTATCTCTTTCTATTATACAGTGGTGCCGCTAGGTACATCTCGCTCTCTCAGTTGTATGTTCCTCTATTCCTACCTCTATGCTCCAGACGCCAATAGCCAAAATACTTCCATAATCCCTTATACAAAAAAATTCCTAACCCATCCAATACAACCCAACGACAGACCCATTACATTCAGATTTGGACTCACGCCAAAAACAAAATACCATTTGTAATTCTTATAACTAAGCACAATAATGTCGAGAACCCTTCAGCAAATAACGCAGGGTACGCGAGAGATATTACAAGGGCCCTAAAGAGGGATCAAGGGATAAAAATGTCGGGGGACTGTATTATATAATAATAGTATAGAAAATCTTGGTACCAGAAAAATGGTTTCTTGTGTTTTGAGTGAAGCATAACATCCTATAACGTGTCGAATACATTAATTAACGCTCAGTTGCAGATACGCTCAATAGAGTTAATCCTCCATTAAATCTCTTGCTGTCACTTTTTGTCTTCTTGACATAGTAAAAGCTAGCAAGAGATTTACTAATTAGCGTTTCTGCAACTGAGTGTAAGTGAGCTAGAGAAGCGTTCCTCTCACGAATAAGGGTGAAAGGGAGTTGGCCATACTCATCACCTGCGCCCACAGTGTTACAGGCTGTAACAAAACACTCCAATAATATTTAAATGGGTGGATTAGACCATCGAACTGAGCTACTTTCACTATAGATCCAACATCGAGAAAAAATTAAATAAAGCTAAACTATCTATAGTACCTAGGTAGTAAGTAGTAGAATGTAGAATGGTTTCAACTCTATCCTATTCTAGGCCGAAGTGAGCCTTGCTAAATTGATAGTTTTAGCAATGTAACATTGCTAAAATTGTATTGTATAATCATGTTTATTCGAATAAACAATAAGCAAAAATAAAATTAAAGTTCCCCCATAGGAATAGAAAGAACAACCTGCAATAAATAATGTAGGGAACGTCTATCAGAAAGGAAAAATTCTCGTTTATATTAAACTTTTATTCTTTTTCCTCTTAAAGCTACCCCGTCCGCGTTGAAGTAAGCAATAACAATATTTTTGTTTCTCACAGACTCTGCCCGAATCCACGTAATCGCATGTCAGACATATCCCCTATCACTTGTTATATTCACGTTTAGTTTGTTATTTATAACATCGTAAATACTAATAAAAAACAGAACATTAGCACAGTGTAAAAAAAATATTTTAAACCTTGCTGCACCCTTAATAGATTAAGCTCCCGATGCATTATTTCTTACCTCTCTCGGTTCCTCATCAGACGCATACTGCAGCGATAGATAACACTTAGGACAAGAGGAATACAGAAGGTTGCCATCCTATATCCTGGAAGAACCATGTTATAACGTTTCGTCCTATTTTCAATATTACCCAAGATGTATCTGTATTTTGTCTGATTTTCGTCAAAGCATAAGCATAAGCATATGCTCACGCACGACGGCACGACTATATTCCCCGAGGGGGTGTACCGTGTAGTCAGAGATATCCTGAAACCTCAGAACATCCACGTTTCACCAGTAGTACGGAAATTCTCTCCAGTGTGACAGGGCCGTCGCCACTTATAATCGACAGTGGGAACAATACAAGCCTCTAAATTGAAGCATGCAGGTTTCCTCACGATGCTATCCTTCACCGAAAAGCCAGTGGTATTACAAATCGTACATAAATTCCGAAAAACTCATTGGTATGTATGGCGATTCTTGGGGGAGGCCTATGTCCAGCAGTGGACGTCCATCGGCTGAGATGATGATGATCCATATGGTTGGTTATCATTAGGTTATTCGGACCCTGGAGACTGCAGCCCTGAGTGAGGTGGTGTTCATATCGAAACATTCACATAGGTTCTTAAAGTCGCAAGGAGTTCTTCTCAGAAACAGAATCGGGAACCTATAGTATTGGTAACAACATCTCAATGAAGGTGACGCGGCTGTCGGGAACGGACAAACAACAAATAGCTTCCAAGGGTGAAAGGGGTAAAAGACAACAGTGTCTTCTTTTACATTACTTCTTGCTTACGATTGTCGGGTAGATATACTTACATAACACCCTTAGGTATGCTCAAGGAGCGATGGGTAAGCCTCTCCCCATTATGGTACGTAAAAACAACAGATCGACCTCCAATACCCTTCTTAGACTTCATCAACATTCACAACTGCCGTATATTACGAAAAATTTGCTTCATCATTCTATCAACATAGAATGACAGAAGGCTTCGAAATCCACCCCAAAGTTAAGCAGTCCGTTGAGTTTTTAAAACACAATCATAAAACATAAAAAATGCATTCACCATTTTTCTTATCCTGCCCCTCTAGCATGCCACCGCCGAGAAAACGACAAAAATCGAGACGTGCCTCCATCTTTATTATTTTACGTACGCCAAAAAGACCGCGCATGACGTATTTCTCGTTTAAACGCTTTGTCGTGGGTGGCATGCTAACCGTGCTGGTGTCAGCGTTTATTCAAACTGGATTACGGCCTCTGGCGTGGTGTCTATGTAACGACTACTACCCCCAGAGATGGTAGCCGGGACCAACGGTTTAACGTGCCATCCGAAGCACGGAATAATATTTCTTTTCAGACAATCAATTGATTCAGCCTGCAATGTCATAACCAACTGGGGAAAAACTCGCCATTGACTCGTTTCTTCTGTTTTTAAAAGTTCTTATCGGGAAGGAATCGTTCTGTATCGATAAAGCAGCTCTTGATCTGTCTAACAATGTCTTGTTATCCCGTATTTACTGTGTCTTAAAGTATAATTTCGTTCATTCTTGTGATTAGCCGGTGACGGATACAGAAGAGTTTGCGGAGCTGATCAGTCATCCTTCCATCAAACACACCTTGAAACTTCTCATGTAAATGGGCTCGCACTGACAAGAAGAGGCAAGGTCATGTAAGCTGAGCGAGTGCGAGTGAGAGAGGGATACACTACTGTTTTCTGTCGTCCACCTCCCGTCGAGTCCCGACCTACGAAAAGGGGTGAGGTCAAGATTGGCGAGACAGGGAAATGTCTGGCCCGTATGGTACCTATGTAGATATGTACTCTTTCTTATACTGATTTACTCCATACATAGATTAACTCTTCTCTAAGAAGAAGACACGTCACACTATAACCACAAAAATTGGTTAGCAATACAATACTAGAATGAAAATTCATTACAACTCACTTCATCTCAGCATCAGACTTAGCGAGCATCCACACCACCTTCCCAGGGTCCCGCCTGGAGCCCAGGGCCATCAGCTGCGACAGCTTGGCGCCCAGTGGCAGCGCCGGCCGCCGCGGCACCTGCCCCGTCCACGTCGCGATGGCCAGCATCTCTGGACTCTCCTTCACGAGGTACTTCTGTGTCGCCATACATTTCCCTGTCGCGTCCTGTGGGAGAAAGGTGTTGTTTATTTCTTTGGTCACCGCAGCGATGGACAGAATACAGGGTGGATTTTTGTACGGGGCAGTAAGGGCAAGTACCTTAACCGTTGTAGCTACAGCGAAACGTTCTTAGGAGACTATCCTTAACTTTTTGAAAAATTTCGAACTGCATTCACAGATTTTGAAAAAAATGTACAGTCAGCAAGAAAATTGTCAATTTACACAAAAACTTTTTTTGATGTCAATCGATCCTGTTTCTTATAAGGATCAATAGACTCTATGGGACCAACCGAGGTTTGAGTACTAGAAATGTCAGAAATCGCAAAAAACGTTTCCCATACATTTGGTAGGAAATGAGACTCCAAATTTACTTTTATACATAACAAAACTTTTTTATTATGGATAGACTGGCCGCTAAAAAGAAGTTTGTTCGAAAATAAACAAAAAGGATCAAAATATTAATAATATTAGAAAATCTTCAAAACGTGTTGTAAATTGTATGATTTTAAAAATACATTTCTTTCTAATACGGTTTCAGTATGTTTTTATTATCAAAGTCTTCTTAGCGGCAAATCTGTCCTTAATAAAAAGTTTTGTTATGTATAAAAGTAAATTTGGAGTCTCATTTCCTACCAAATGTATGGGAAACGTTTTTTGCGATTTCTGACATTTCTAGTACTCAAACCTCGGTTGGTCCCATAGAGTCTATTGATCCTTATAAGAAACAGGATCGATTGGCATCAAAAAAAGTTTTTGTGTAAATTGTCAATTTTCTTGCTGACTGTACATTTTTTTCGAAATCTGTGAATGCAGTTCGAAATTTTTCAAAAAGTTAAGGATAGTCTCCTAAGAACGTTTCGCTGTAGCTACAACGGTTAAGGTACCTGCCCTTACTGCCCCGTCTCAAAAATCCACCCTGTATAAGAGTTCATTTGCGCGATCTAGGTCTTTTTCTATGCACGTCATTTTAGAATGTTGTCGTTTTCTTGTCAAGACATTTTCTGAGTAGGTCTTTTTCTAGGTAGGTCAAGCGTTAGTACAGGCAGCTCAGTTAACAGGGTGTTTCATAAGTAACAATAAATATTTAAAACTCTTAAGGGGGTTGTTTAGACCGTCAAACTGAACAACTTTCTCTATGGAACCAACATCGAATTCGCAAAAAAAAAATTGATATCCCATACATGTTTTAGCTCTAGTCGATTTGTAGAGTATATGGAACATCATTTTTTTTTTCGAGATTTTGATATTGGTCCCATAGTGAAAGGTGTTCAGTTTGATGGTCTTCACCACCCCTTTAAAGGTTTATTTGTATTTTTGTAACACCTTGTATAGCAATTTCGCATTTAGGTGAATAGATATTTTTCTATGCAAGTCATTTCAGAATGTTGTCTTTGTAGTAGGTATATGTATGTATGTATGAAGTAGGTGAGTAGGGGCGAGTAGGGGGCTGAGAAGGGGGTGACGGATGCCGTCACCGTGTGGCTGCCGGTTATAGCCACTGCATCCTGTGGACCTCTATGATTACAAAGGTTTCCCGTTCCACCAGATTCAGAAGGTAACGGATCAGCTATGAGAATCATTAAATAATTAATTCATTAATTAATTGGGAATGATGATAATGAAAATAACAATTCAATATCTGCTCGATTTTCGAGCATTTAGGAAAATGTTATGGATATGGAAAACGTCTTTAAAATCCTTCCCACTGCCGTGTCCTTCAAAAAAACAGCCTAATTTTAATTAGTAAGCGTAACTCTTGAACTTTTGATAACAGCACGTGTGACCTGCCGACGAAATTGTTCACATTACACAGGGCTGCCACCAGGGTTTCCGCGACCCCTGATGCGTTCGAGCGTCTGGGCGGAATTTCTTCACAGATTTGAAAATAAAAAAGTATTTAGGACCATGATGTAATAAAGGGTATAACAAAACACCCTTGTAATGTATAAAGAGGAAGTTTAGATCTTCAAACTGAACAACTTTCACTATGGAGCCAACAACGAAATTGCGAAGCTATAACCAATCAAAATTTACTTTTTCATCTGGTCTTATAGCTTTGTATGGCAACTTTAGACAATCTTAGGTTCTATTACGTATGGGTATTGAACTAAGGTCACTATAGAAAAAAACGGTAACCTCGAAATATCTTTAAAAAAAGCTAGTGTACGGTCAGCATCAAAGAAATATAACCCCCCTGCGCTTATAAAGATTAAGATAGAGGGGTCAGGTTTCTCTGATGCTGACTGTACCTACATACTGAACACCTTACTGCGAAATTACCTATGTAAGTAATGAATATGAATAAATATTTCAAAACCAAAAGAGAGTCAAACCAAGTCGTGGAAGTTTGTATCGATCGAAGTAATTTGATTTGTATTCCAAAACGTTATTTAGTCATCATGCTAAGAATCTAAAGTAATAAACATTTTCCGACATCAGTATCAAAATCCGGGGTTTTAGAATTCCTGGTCGCTGCTTAATAATTCTAAAGCTGGCAACCCAACATTACCTCATCTCCCCTGTGACTCCCTTCATGCAAATCAACCTAATTATTGTTTTGACTTTGCCAAAGCGTCAAGCGCTTTATTTCAGCAAAAAAAGGGTGATATCAAAAAACCTGTTATGTCCCCGTCGATGTAGATACTTAAACATTGCAGCGGGCGTCGTTTTAATTTATACAGGGTGTAATAAACAAAACACCCTAGTAATACTTAAGGGGGTGCTTCAGACCATCAAACTGAACAACTTTCACTAGGGAGCCAACTTCGAAATCGCGAAAAAAAAAATCTGCTTTTGTATGTTTTGTATGGGACAGCTGTTGTTTTTTTCGCGATTTAGAAGTTGGCTCCATACCTAGTGAAAAATGTTCAGTTCCATGGGCTGAAGCACCCCCTTAAGGATAACTAGGGTGTTTTTTTACACCCTGTTATAAATAGTAAGTATTCTATCTATCTAACTATAACGTCACGCCTTTTTCCTAGTAGGGTAGGCACAGGCAGAGACCAGGGCGCGCCATCTACGACGATCCTTACATACTTCTTTTGCATTTTCCATACGAGTACATCTCTTCATACATGCCCGTCGGTTTCGATTACCTACTCCGCACCTCGCCTTTTTGTAGGACGCAACCGATTTGATCAAAATACATCCTATGAGGGCGCCCTCTGCCGACACTTCCCATTAGTAGGTAAGTATTATGGGTTTCAATTAGTTGTATGCGGATGCACTGCATAAAAAAATGTGACATACTTCTCGAAGATATACAGGGTCCTTCTTAATATGCCGACACTTTTTTTAGGGGATGGTCAGACCATCAAACTGAACAACTTCCTCTATAAAATAAAATCAGCCGTCCCATACATTTGGCTCGAGTAGGTTTGCAATTTTGTATGGAAGAGCTGATTATTTTTTCGCGATTTTGATGTTGGTCCCATAGAGAAAGTTGTTAAGTTTGACGGTCTGATCATCCTTTAAAAAAGTGTCAGCATATTAAGTTGGACCCTATATAGATACCATTTGGTCAGTTTGAACTTTTCGCGTCAAAGTATAGGTAGTTTCGTAGAATTAAGGCGCTATGACACGTTACACGATCGAGGACCTACGTTTTGTTCGTATTCCTACCAATTTCAGTACGTACGGAACACGAAAAAGTGTGAAAACAAAAAGATACATTTAGTAAAGGGTGTCAGCAGCTGGACGGCTGGAAGTAATGCCGTCAGGGCGCTCGTGCGAGAGCTTAGCGCTTCTGTGAACACTGCGTAGCGTGGGTACATGCCCTATTTGTACCTACGTGGAGGGTAGGTACTATAGGTTTTGTTTTTAGGTCCAAAAAACTTTTTAAAGTGTAGTTACAACTTATGTATTTATTACTTAAATGTAATATTAGCTTAAGGCCAGGTTATCCCAGTGCAAGCGTCTCTTTCTTGCAAGCATAAGTTTGCACGCTCCAATAAAATTGAAAGCAGGTTCGCAAAAAACGTGTTTTCCATCAATATCTTTGCTCATGGGTGTTTCTAAGATCAAAATTCTACGGAGTTCACTAGAAATATTTAATGTATTTAGTTAAGTACAAGAATAAAAAGTAAAATATCAGCAGTTTAATCATAGTATTGAAAAAACATAACAAAAAGGGGATTGGGATTTTTTTCTATCTATTAAACTTAATCTAATCGTGTAATTGAGAACGGTCGCCTATCAGCCAGATCCTTAAATAAGACATAATTGGTTTTCAGACTTTAAAACACAGTTTAAAACACTTTCGTTCGTGTTCAAAAAACGGCCTCGACGGGATAACAGCGTCTTAAAGATTAAATAAATAGTTGGCCATAGAGGCGAAGCGTGTGAAAGAAAGTACAGTGTACAGTCAAGAGCACATCAACCTTGACAATCGAAGTGCGGTATTGTTTCTTATTACAAACGCCATAAGAACAGTACGAAGTCCAAGGTGTCTAGCTTGACGTGCTCTTGACTGTACAACTCATATCATATTTAATATGCATTATACAAATATTAATTAAATTGTTATTACTGACTAGCCATGCAGGCAAAGCGTGTGATAGAAAGTGAAAGAATCGTTTTGCAATTACAAAATAATACTAAATTCAGCATAATTATAACTATTAGCAGTGGCCAAACCCTACAGAACGGATGCCAGTCTACACATTTAATGAACATAAGTTTCCTCACAATATTTTCCTTCACCGAAAAGCCAGTGGTGTTGCAAAAGAGTTTAGTTTCTTGCATAATAGTAGGTACCAAGTTCATAATTTTTACGGATTTACCTACGCAGGCCATTTTCCAAAGAAAAAGTAGTTCCTAATGGCTCGATAGATGGCATTGACGAGACAGGGGCGAGCAACCTTGCAGATAATAAAATACATATAAGAAGTAGTAAGAATTTGTGTTTTATAGTAATCAGAAAAATATGAACATATATTTCGTCAACGGATGCGTCTGACTCGGTGACATGCATTTTTGTTTACTTTTTAGATTAAAATTTTCGTCTTCGGACCCCTCTCTGGACTACGCCATATATCGCCAATACGTTGAACTACGTTTGATTAGAAGCTATGTCAGAAAACTCCTTATTAAGTAACATCGCTTTTAAATGGAACGACGCCGATGCCTGTGCTGTGCTTAAACCGCGTGTTGCCCAACGCGTCGTACAAAGTTGGAGTTGAGACGAGTCGAGTTGGTGTGAAGTTATAGTGTGCAATGACCTTTATTCACAGCAAGACAAACTTCAAAACCAATTTCTGTCAGTGTAAAGCCATTGCCATTAACGACAACTTAGTAGAACAGTGAAAACAAGCGTAATTGGAAAACTTGGCGGGACCCACGCCAATCGATTTAGTGCAGCCTCACCTTTATTCTAAACGTTTTGCGCTTTGAAAGTTTACTCGAAATTTAACTTTTGCGGCGCAGGATAGGGACCGTTTTTCTGTGGTAGATAATTCAACTTTGCATGGCGTTGCCTTAGGCTGGAGAGCAATCGCGCTAAATAAATCTCAACTGGACCGTGATTGGATCGCGTGCGAAACACAACTTTTAACATATTCGGTATCACGCTATACATTTGATAGCCGTTAGAGCCGTTTTCAATTTCAAAGCATGTATTGACACTGTCCATTACCTATAAGTGGCGACGGGCTCACCCCCGTCACACTGTACAGAGTTTCGGTACTACGGTGAAAAGTGATGTTCTGAGGTTGCAGAATATCTCTGACTATCCCCTCGGGGAATATAGTCGTGAGCATATGCTTATATGCTTATGCTAGAGCCGTTTTAACAGATCGCTCAGGCCGTCAGTCACATAGTAAATAAGTCAAGTTTAGCGCAATACTGAATTCAGCACAGTTGAAAAATAATTGGATTGCAATGTGATTAGAAGTGATATTGGATTAGGATTGAATTTCGATGTATTAAATTAGCGGAATCGCCCTCCTAGACATACAAACGTTAACCAAATCGGTCGATGTTGGCTCCATAGGTGAAAATACATAATACCCCGTTCAAGCACTTAATAGATTCCAAATTTATAGACTGTTGCGTTTTCTGTCAGTCAGTCAGACTCGGAACTATTTTAAAATTAAATAATTAACACAATTTAAGAATTTATAATACTAGTGTTTTCTCGCGACATCGTAAGCTATCAAACAAAAAAAGTTTCATCAAAATCGGTTCAGTAGTTTTTGCGTGATGCGCGAACAAACAAACAAACTAACAATTTTGTCAATAGATGGCGTTGCACGTCATTTAAATCGCGCTATCGAGTGCTATTTGACTTTACTTTTTTGTTCCTCATGATTTTACAGTTTTATAACAGTTAAGATTATTGCGAATAACTTAATCCTGCAAACGTCAAATTTTAGAAACAAATGATTATCATAACGGACGTGAAAAGGAACGAGCACGTAAATTTATCCCGTAAATTTCCATCTTAACGTGTTACGTCACGTAATTCTCTCAACAAATTAGGTGTAACATGTCTGCGTTACGTAGGTGTATGTAAATTATATTCACTGTGGAAGATTTAAGGTGCCTTCCACCGGAGACGTGCGTGGCAAATCTGTAGGCGAGTAAGAACAGCGATAAGCTCGCTAACGCCTATATTCTCTTTGTAACAAAGATGCTACCTAGTCAATTATTGCCAGTAGCACATTACTGTTACCTCGTAACAGATGCATGGCACTTCCTTGGAAAACAATAAGTTTATCATGCTGAGACGGACAGTATTATTAGTACTCCAATGCTAGCACTTCACATGGGGTATTTGAAAAATATCACGTATGTCAAATACGAGTTTTTACGTGAAAATAGGTAGTAAAACCACAGAATAGGTAATGGTATATAGTTCTATATAAGGTCTAAAAAAAATTAGCTGAAACTATTTTAAGGGGATGATCAGACCATCAAACTGAACAACTTTCTCTATGGGACCAATATCGAAATCGCGAAAAAAAAATCAGCTGTTTCATACAAACCTACTCGACCTAAATGTATGGGATCGCAATTTTTTTTTTCGCGATTAATATAGGTCTCATAGAGAAAGTTGTTCAGTTTGATGGTCTGATCATGCCCTTAAAATAGTTTCAGCTGATTTTGTTAGACCTTATATAGTAAAACTACAAAAACGTGAATCCCAGAGGATGTTTTGGTTTCATATATTTGCCTATTTCACTCTTTTTATGTGCGTAGCCTGGGTGTACGTGAAATTGCTGATAAGCTTTAGAAGCATAGGCTTAGGTGATTTGAACACGTAAAACGAAAGCCAAGCAGAGACCAAGACGCGTTCGAAGACTAGATGGATGAACACAGTTCGCAGTGAAACATATATGACCGAGTGCAATGTCTCCGAAGACGACGTCAGAAATATGGCAAGGTGGAGAGAACAGACACGCTGACCCCACCACCGTACGGGTTTAAGGGGCCATAGGTCCTGACGAATATTTTCTATGAGAAACGCGATTGCCGAGCGCTCCGAAAAGTGTGTGCGTGAGCCGTATTTTCGATTAAAAACAACTAACCAAAGTACTTTTTCTAGATTTTATTTATGATTGCACTAGTTAAACTACTGGAGAATATGTGAGTATAAATACCAACAATCGGAAACTATTTTAAGTTCTTCTAAACCGAGAAAAATGTTTAAAAATGCATGAAAATACTTCATCTTTGTGACAATTTTCTATCGAGTGAAGTAATTCCAATCGTGTATTCAGTTGATGATTGCACTAGATGAAATATCCAAAAATACTGAGGTATTACTTTAGTTTCGGTAAATGGTATAAATCTAGTCGTAAAATGAAAAATAAAAGATGCCTCCGAGGTATTTCCACCTACTATTACGTCTTAAAAGCCAAGAAAAGAGAGACTCCTTTTATGTACGTCGAAAACCGACAGAAACCGGAAACGCGTATTTGCCATGAATTCGCCATTTGTGAAGGGGCTTTGCTTTACAGTGGGATCCTACAGTCTCGTTCTGTAACTTCAACTTTCCACGTAGCAAAATCTAGTAGACATATTGTCTTGTCCCACCTAGCCAGAAAATTTTTACCTACTGCCAGTCGTTAGCCGAACAAAGTGTCCTCGAAAGGCGTCGACGTCGGCTATTGTCAACTTCTATGAACGTCAGGCTACTCGAGACGTGCCGCGACTGTGTGGTAACACCCTTAAATTTAAGTGGCTAAAAATGAGATGAGATGAGAGATGAGAATTACTTTATATTTTTGTTTCAAGTTAGACCCTTACGTAATCGAATGAACATAGATTAATTATGTTTCGCTGCGCTCTAAACAAAATCTTTGCGAATGAATTATGGAGAAACCACGTGTTATGAAGATTGACGTTTCAAAAACTATACAGGGTGAAATTGATATCAATTGTTACTAACACAATATGGATGAATAATCTGAAATAAATAATTTTAATTTTATTTAATTTTATTAGCATCCTTTTAAACTAAGAGTCTACCCATCAAACTGAACAACTTTTACTATGGGAGCAAACCAATCGGTGCAAAAAATGAATCTGCTGTCCCATACATTTGAGTCGTTTAGGCAGCGGCGGCGGCGGGTGCAGTTTAGTATGGGACAGCAGTTTTTTTTTGTTCCGATTGGTTTGCTCCCATAGTAAAAGTTGTTCAGTTTGATGGGTAGACTCTTAGTTTAAACGGATGCTAATGATATCAATTTCACCCTGTATAAAAACTGGAGACAAATACACCACTAGGTAGTTCTTTTTTAAATATTTTTTTTTCATATTGTGGTTTTTAACCCTGAGGTTATGTCAGCCCTTACATGTTGAGGATGCATTCTAACAATGAAAATAAACAACTTTTCCTAAGGAACATGGATCGAAATACGAAAAACAATTTTTAGACCTGCCATATAAAATCCCCATGGGATGCCCAAAAAAATTTCTCGTTTTTCGACTTCGGGAAAGTTGTACAGTTTCATTGTCTGAATACACCCTTAAGATTTTGTTTGTAATTAAAAACTAGTGTTTTATTTTTACCCTATCAGATGTGGTGGTTATAATTATGGACCAAGAAAGTTTTTATGGAGCCCATTGCAAAGCATACTGCACCTCTTTTTACACGAGCAGCCTGTGGCTGAACTATACGAAGAAACAGTACAACGCCTTGCGAGTTCAGTTTAATAACGCGTTCAGGGTGCTGCCTGGTGGGGCTGCCGCGATTCTGTAGTGCGTCGGGGATGTTTGCCGATGCGCGAGTAGATTGTTTCTACACAACTATGCGCAAAAGGTGTACATCCCTCGTGGGTAGGATGAGAGCCAGCGCCAACAGCATCTTGACCATGTTTGCTAGTAGGTTTGATTGTCAGTACGTGAACCATTGCTGTATGGTTCACGTGTTGACAAACAAACAATTATAATAGATTAATTTGTTGTTGTGTATAAACTAACAATAGGCTAAGTATGTTACTAACAAAATTGTGATCCCAGTTGGTCGAAAAATAAAGTTTCTATTCTATTCTATTCTATTGCTGCTTGTTATGAAAATGTTCCTAATTTTGTAGATTTATTTGTATAGAGACCCGCCTCGCCTTAGCATTTCCGCTCTGCCAACGTGCAAGATCAAAAAATCTTACACATTTACATACAATTTTGATACCTTATCACTAAACGCGAGAGCCTATAATTGCGGAACAATAATTTCGAACTTATCACGTTTGGGGTTCACACGACATTGTTTTTCATGATTTTTAACATTGAAAATATTAGAATATAAAGTAATCGAATAAAGTCCAAAGTAGCGGATTTCATGCTAAAAGTTAGTAGAATTTACACGCTTAACATGTCCATATATAAATAGTCCAAGTATATAAACAAGGAGACAATTTTACTTTATAAGGTTTATGTATAATTATCTTTTTTTATTACTTTAAGGTTATGTATAGTATCATTGTATTTCTTGTTGTTAACAAATAAACGTATTCTCAAGTATAAACAAGATGAAAATGTTCGGCAAGAAAATTATGGCGCGTTGAAACGCCTTGAAGATTCACCCTTTTAGACCTTGCTGGTTTAACAAAATGTTTGTTATTTTCATACATTGGTATGATTTTTTTCTGCTTTCCGGGGATAACAATAAAGTCTTTAATAGAAAGAAATAGCTAACTATAGTAGAAAATCTTTCCTATAACTTTCAGAAACTACTTTTTGCTAAACATACTATACTACCCGATTCGGGACGCGACGCTAGACTAAATAAATTTCATAGTTAGGTAACAACCGTTAGAGTGATCCAACTTTGGAAAGAATAGCTGTTTTATTTTGTTTTTATGACGAAACCTCGCTATGACGTCAGTCCTTGTAAAAAGAAACGAACTCCAGTAATAAACTTGGGCTGAAATAAAAAAAAGGTCAAGTGTGAATCTAGATCAAGCACATAAAGCTCCGTATTAACCCTTTCCAAGCTTCTTGGTATTAACCGTTTAATTGTCTTTTTATTTTATTTTTAGACGAAAAATAAGTTTGTGTGTTTTTATGGACGTTATACTTCTAAGGCATGAATAAAAAAAACTCTCAGTTAAAACTAATTCATGGTATTACATCGGCCTACAGACCCTGTTTCTCCTAATGCGCTAAAAAAAGTATAGCTTCAAAAACGTAATAGTGTGCGAATTATAAATTATCTACCTGGTCATAATACAAGTCCTAGGCTAGATTCTGGTACTTTGAATGTGACTAGATAATTTGTCTGACAATATCCAAGATATTTACACGGACCTGAAAAAAATACGGACGTAATGTGACACTAAAAAGATGTGAAGCATGCAAGGTCCAACATTTTCGTTTGTTCTACAAGGGACTTACACTCACACAGATGCACTAGCTCTAGGCGCAGGTCCTACATCCGTCACCATTATGTACCGCGAGACAGCACGCACAAAAAAGAAATGGGTGCTTCACTCGTGATTAGACGAGATTACGTCCGTCTTTTTTTCAGTTCCGTGGATATTTATAAATTTTTTATAAATTCGATGTGGTCCCAGTATTTAGAAAGAACTTTTGATAACTTGCCGTGTCGTCTTGGACCCTCGATTGTAACTACGGATTAGCTACACGGTACAAAACAGGCTAAAAAGTAAATAAAACCATAACAGGCTTCAAAATACCTTATTGTATCAGACAAACATATAGCGGAAGGGTGACAAGTGAAACGCCCGGTGGTCATGAGCACACACAAGCACCTGGCGATGGGGCGCGGGTGTATCCACGCGAACTACCTACCTTTAACACTAACATAGGGTCATTTTTAATTAATAGGCGAAACTCAACCAGGGCACTTGTTAATGATAACGATAACAGATTGCATTATCAATGTTTATAATCGGTATTGATGATTTCCAAAATTATTTTTATCGTACGTGTCTACGCAGTGCGCCGAACATTGATCTCAGAATCATATGATAGAGCGGGGGGTCATTACCACGTAATTGTGCTTAGTAACAGATACCAAATGTGTTTGTTAAGTTTCGCCAACTAATTAAATTTAACCTTATACAGGGTGTAAGTGACAGCCTAGCAAATACTGAAACCGTGAACTTAGATCATCAAACTGAACAACTTTCACTATGGAGCCTACCTCAGGAAACGCGAAAAAAAATCAGCTGTCCCATACATTTGATTCGGGTAGGTATAGCAGTTTTGTATGGGACAGCTGATTTTTTTTCGCGTTTCCTGAGGTAGGCTCTATAGTGAAAGTTGTTCAGTTTGATGGTCTGGCTGGATTCACCGTTTCAGTATTTGCTAGGCTGTCACTTACACCCTGTATATAATTTTGTAGACCTATTATACTTCGATTTATATTTATGACATTATGATTTATGATGCCTATCGAGATATTTTGCACAATATTTACACCTATTTTTCAGAAAGATGCTTTTCGACACTACCAATCTTTGATCCCTTTTTTTATCATCTTTGATCCTGTATTTCCACTCCGATCAACTGAACCAACCAACTGAAACGGAGCAACTATTTTTCTTTCCCAACGATACAACTTTTTTGGTTGGTCCGATAGGAATATTCTATTAGTTTGAATTTGTTCCCATCTACACAACATAAACAAGTACACCCAGGCCACACTAAGGTCTGGGTTTATTAAAGCTATATAGTTTCAAACAATATACTTACAAAAATAGGTAGGTAGAAGGTAAAGGAATACGGAACCCTATTTCAAAAACGATTGTCGCGAAGTTAAGTCGTTGTAGGGTCGACGGACTACGAGCTCACATTCAATAAGAGACAAAAAGAAGGAATAGGATAATGTCAATGATAAAATATAAGGTGTATGTTACTTTATTTTATGGTTTCTGACTTAAATAATAAGCCGTTAACCTTGAAGTAGCTTTAGTAAACTAAAGTTAATCATTATAACGGGTTCTTGCGTTTTTATTTATTTTGTAGTTCCCGATATTTCGGCAGTGTTACAACTGTCATGATCACGGGATGAATCCAATAGTGGCCGGAGCAAACGAAGAAGAATGAGAGTAGACAGATTTGTCTGCTCTTAAAAACCTACCTGCAGTTCTACAGTCATCCCGTGATCATGGCAGTTGTAAAACACTGCCGAAATATCGGCAACTCCAAAATAAATTAAAACGCGGTAAGAACCCGTTATAATGATTAACTTTAGCTTAATTAATAACCGCGTAACTCTCAAAAATTGTTTCGCTTTAGTAGTCTATGTAGTTAAAATTTACTCTGAGTGTGAGGATTAGCACCGTACTCATTTAAAATATGTATAAATCGAGATCGAGAAATCTAGAATAATCTAGAATGCAATCACGGCTAAATGCCAAACGTGATGAATTGAAAGCCCAACCACCAGTGGCTATACAATATCACCATGAGATCGGCTTGCTCATCACGTGCCCGCTATGTGCGAGGATCTTCTCTTAGAAAGATTAGCTATGTTAGCCACATCACATGAGAGATCATCAATTTCAAGAATGGAGTTTCAAGAAGAGAGAAATCGGCCAGGAGCAATACAGAACAGCAGATTTTTTTTGCGTTTCTTGAGGTAGGTACCATATTTCTTCAGGATGATGGTCTGAGTTCACCGTTTCAATCTGAGGAGGGCTGTCCCTTACACCCTGTTAAGCTTGACGTGTCACGTGTCGCCGTGTGTACACCGAAGGTGAGAGGGGAGAAAGGGAGGGGAGCCTCGTGTATCAAGGATTATTATCCTCGATGAACATATTTTGTACGTATGTGTATGTAACAAAACATTAACCTCATTCTTTTCAGAGTCATCATCATCATCACTCAGCCTATACAGGGTGTAAGGAAAAGTATAATTAACCTTTACCAACCATTAACCACATACTCTACCCATCAAACTGAACACTTTCACTATGGAAGCAAACCTGTCATAGCAAAAAAAACAGCCGTCTCATACATTTTAGTCGAGTTGGTATTTCACTTTAGTATGGAACAGCTGATTTATTAACAGGTTTGCTCTCATAGTAAAAGTTATTCAGTTTGATGGGTAGCATACCTATGTGGTTTAAAGGTTAATGATACTTTTCCTAACACCCTGTATACGCCTCACTGCAGGGCACAGGTCTACCCTCAAGAAGAATGTATGGACGTTATTCCACCACGCGTGCACAATGCTGTATGGACTACACAATCTACACATACGCATAAAGAATATCTACTTCAGCGTATGCAGGTTTCCTCACAATGTTTTCCTTCTCCGTATGAGAGCAGTCGGTATTACCATTGACTTATCAACTACTGGACGTAGGGTCCACGTTCAAAAGTGTCCGAATCAAAAGAGCACCAAAACGTAAAAAGACAGTCTTCGTTTGATCAACCGAGAGCAAGAGAGGGCGCGCGCTGTGCCCCGAATGGCCCCGATGGGGGAGTGGGATGGAAAAGAATTACAGCATTTCAAATGTTGGCCCTCGTGATAAAGTATCCATATCCCTCTGCAACGCGTCACCGATGCTCTAAAAGAGTAAAAACGTTTTTTTAATTCTTGAAAGGAAGTACTAAATACACTTATGTCACCCTCCCATCACGGCTATTACATTACCCACTTCAGACATTATTGTCTAAGTGCATGTTGGATGTAGGAGGTTAATTGAGACGTTTGAAGCATTATTTTCAACTTTTCTTTTTTAAATCGTCTCTCGATAAAATCTGATGAACCTCTTATGCCACTATCACACGTATTTTAAAAGAATTATCGAGATAGAATGATTCATCATGATGCATCATGATTTTTCATCACTGCCTCCGTGGTATAATGGTTAAGAGCATTGCATTGGGCTCTTGAGACGGAGGTCGTGGGTTCGATTCCCACGGGGTCGAATTTGTGTAATGAATCAGTGATACAGGAACCTGTTTTAACGATACGTAGAGGTTCTAATTTGAGATACCACACTCCACTATTATATGCTGCTTAACTGCCTCCGTGGTCTAATGGTTAAGAGCATTGGGCTCTTGACACGGAGGTCGTGGGTTGGATTCCCACGGGGGACACCTATTGAAATGTTACTTTGTGCGTTTTTCCCCAATTGGTTAGGTTAGGTTAGGTTGAAACACCTGATTGTCTGAAAAGAAAGATGATTCCTTGCTTCGGATCGCACGTTAAGTCCTGGCTACTATCTCTGGTGCTAGTAGTCGTTACATCAAAAACCGGCCCGTGATAGGGTTCCGTAGCCATTGCATAAGTAGAATGAGAAAATAGCAGTAATTTCGATTCTCATAGGTATACTTATAAGATAATTTGCAAGTTTTGCAACCTACCTAACGATAGCGCGATTTAATTTCCTGCAACTTTGGCAATAGAGAACAAATCTATTTTACTGTTTTTTTCTGATATCTCGAGACAGAAACATTATATCGATTTAGTTTCTATGGTTGGTTTGTTCCATTGGACAAGACCTATCCAACGATACCTCGTTCGATATCGATTTCCAACCCCTCTTTCATTGTATGGAAGGAGGGTCGAAAGAAATTGTTTTCTTTCTTGGGTTACCTACTGCTGTTGTCTATCTTCATGCCAAATTTCGATTCAATAGGTGCAAAAATGAGCGAGTTATTGAGGCGGCGCATACAGATAGACAGACAGACAGAATGGACGAAAGTATAAGGGTTCCTTGTTTAACTACAGAAAACCAAAACCAAAACCAAATACTATTAGTATATCAACTTTCGTGACTAAACCAAATCATTAAAAGCAACAAAAGAGATTGCATTTCATTTGTACCCTCTCTTCCAGCCGGTTAACCCTTCAGCTCCAGAAAAATATATGGAAAGTATCAGAACGGCAAAGATTACCGGAGTAAGTGTCCCGTGTAAACTGATTCCGAAGTTGATTGGTTCAAATCACGCGAGCCGGCGGACTGATGACCATTAGCCGTTTCCCGCAGCTCCGGTAAATTAGATACCTACCTACTTAGATTCCTACTGCACTACAGTATTATTTATTCGCACATGGCTTTTATATCAGCCCAATATGAAAACAAAACAATCGAAAATAAAACTTCTCCGGAACGGATCTTGTAAATACAAAACATTGGGCACATTGGTGGCTGTATCAGGCACGACTGATAATGGCTATAGTTCATAGACTTAGGAACAAAAAGGCCCTAAATCATAGATTTAAAACTTTATGCCCTAAATGTGTGCTGTATAGTTGGACGGACAAATTCATGCACAGACGTCGGGGAGTGCGCTCTTCCCTTCTTCGCTTCACCACCTGCCTCTAGCTAGAGTACTGGATACATTTATGTATTTATATTTTATATGTAAGTACAATTTGTATTACGAAAACATCGTGGAGAAATTTTATCACTGTTCAGTTAAAGTAGCGATGGCCTCAATAATACCTTTCTATCACCACGGAATACGTAAAAAAGGTATATAGTTCTACATACTATCACACAGGTCAGTAATGTTTGGGCACTTCTCAGTTCAAACGGTCAGGAAAAAATAATTGCTCAGCTTTCGTATATTCACGTAAGTCCTTCGAAAGTCAAGCATCCACAATGAACGCCATAAATAAGTAAAAGAGAAAAAACATGGGGATGATAATTTTGCATGCCTGGTCTATGCAAACCCTGTTCATTCAGACAATGCAGCATTTTAGAGTCGCTATCTCCCTACACTTGGACCGGAGAGTTTCAGCAAGTTATTATAACTTAAATAATCCTTGTTCAGTGGGGGACTGCCGACTGGATGTAACTCGTTTACCCGCCGAATGACTTGTACAATTCATAGACCATTGTAAAGGCCTCCGCTCATTGCAGCGATATTATCGAGCGATATTATCGCAGCGATTTTGCGATAATTGTTCTCAGTACATTTTGTATGGGGACGCGCGCGATCCTACACACTGCCGCGATATTATCGATCGATAATATCGCTGCGATTTTGCGACAATTGTTTTCAGTACATTTTGTATGGGGACGCGCTCGATCCCACACACTGCCGCGATATTATCGCAACCTGACGCAATCTCTTTCTACTACATTCAGTGAAGGGCGCATGCGTGGCGCGAATCGCGGAATCGCTGCTGTGTGTAAGGTGTCGCGATATCGCTGTCGATAATATCGCTCGATAATATCGGTCGATAATATCGCTGCAATGTGCGGAAGCCTTAAATCTAGCCTGCAGAGGGACTTGAAATTGATATTTCTAAAAATAACATTTTTGTCATTGAACGAGTTATGTGAAATCAGCGACGTCTCTTACAAAACTAACTCTCCGATCTCATTTTTGTCCGTCTCGGAACAAAGTTTTTTAGTTTAGAAACTTAACCTTCAATAATAATAGAGGGTGTAAGTGACAGCCTAGCAAATACTGAAACGGTGAACTTAGACCATCAAACTGAACAACTTTCACTATGGAAACAAGAAAAAAAATCTGCTGTCTCATACAAAACTGTTGTACCTATGGGACAGCAGATTTTTTTTCTTGTTTCCATAGTGAAAGTTGTTCAGTTTGATGGTCTAAGTTCACCGTTTCAGTATTTGCTAGGCTGTCACTTACACCCTGTATACAAGGTGTTACAAAAATTCAAATAAACATTTAAGGAGGTGGTTTAGACCATGAAACTCAACAACTATCACTATGGGACCAATATCGAAATCGCGAAAAAAAAAAAAGTTCTGTACTCTACAAATCGACTCGAGCTAAAATATGTATGGGATAACCGATTTTTTTTTTCGCGATTTCGAGGTTGGTCTCATAGAGAAAGTTGTTCAGTTTGACGGTCTAAACAACCCCCTTAAGAGTTTTAAAAATTTAATCTTAAAACACGTGACGTACATACACGTGAGCTAGTGGAAATCATAGATAAATATAAATCATTGCTGGTCCCAACGCAAATAGTCAAAAAACTGATAGGAGATGTTAGTCAATGCGAGAGAAGGAATGCAATTTTATTATATTTTATTAAAATCAAAATAAGAGGAATTAATAAACAAAAGTCCTGTAATACCTTAATCTCGTCTAGACATAACCAAATAAAGCATCGGGTGCAAGATAAACTACAAAGTGTATGTGCACTTTGTAAAGGTGTGTCCAGATATGAGCAGACGAGCTTTATATTATTGTATACACAACGTGTATGGGTGATTGAACAAGTCTAGACTAGAATAACACTTTTGCACTATTTTCCAGTAAAAGGTATTATTATTTTTAAGTCATTTTCCAAAACATTGACGAAAACATGGAAAAAATAAAAACCACTTTTATTTTAGAATAGTCACACATTGGTATCGATTCGGTATTGCCACGACTTAACTTAACTAAATTTATTCCTGTCATTTTCTAACATTCGACTAAGAAAAGAGACAGAAAACCAACAACTGACTTTAGTGCTGTCAAAGTGACGCTACACGCCCAAAAACGACTTAAATAAGATGGCGTGCATTATGATGCCATCTTATTTTGGGCGTGTAGCGTCACTTTGACAGCACTAAAGTCAGTTCTTGGTTTTCTGTCTCTTTTCTTAGTCGAATGTTAGAAAATGACAGGAATAAATTTAGTTAAGTTAAGTCGTGGCAATACCGAATCGATACCATTAAGGAACTAAATTTGATGCCTTTTTCACTGTTAGATATCGAGCTACTAATTGTTAATAAAAAGGACACAACGGATTTAACTTAAAAACTACGATAATTTTATCGCTAAATTTTACCCTAGATATGACAAAATCCATCGATTTCACAACGACGAAGATGCAGAAAAAGCTATGTCCATCCATGTAATAAATCTATAGGTACATAGATAAACACCATCCCCTAGTTCCAGACAAGTCCAAGAATAAAGTCCAGAACAATAATGACGTCAGAACAAACAGACTAATGAAAACGAAGTGACAAGCAGTGGAAGTTCCATCGGTTATTTTTGTAGTAACACAAATACGAGTGGAGTGAGTCAGAGCGAGATAGAAAGCTTTGACGTGTTTGTTGTTTCAGTAAACAGTTGAGAAGCTTGCGACGTTTAAGGGTAGAAGTATCGAGCGATATTATCGCTGCGATTTTGCGATAATTGTTCTCAGTACATTTTGTATGGGGACGCGCGCGATCCTACACACTGCCGCGATATTATCGAGTGATAATATCGCTGCGATTTTGCGATAATTGTTCTCAGTACATTTTGTATGGGGACGCGCTCGATCCCACACACTGCCGCGATATTATCGCAACCTGACGCAATCTCTTTCTACTACATTCAGTGAAGGGCGCATGCGTGACGCGAATCGCGGAATCCTAAAAAGGTGTCGCGATATCGCTGTCGATAATATCGCTCGATAATATCGCTGCAATGTGCGGAAGCCTTTATTCCGAGAGCGCAAATGCGCGCTGCATACAAAAGAAGTCTGGTGATATTTTCAATACTATCCAATCAAAGTCAATGAAAATTTTCAGAAATAATCTAGAAACTAATCTCTTTGTTCGATGAAGTCAGATTTTGTTTTAATGCTAGGGTTAATTTAAGATTTGTATGGAAATCTTAGAGGCAAAGTAACTTTAAAACTATAGGTACATTTTAACGAAAATCTGACTTCATACAGACATAGAGATTAGTTTCTAGATTGTTTCTGAAAAATTGCATTGACTTTGATTTGTTAATAAAAATATATAACCAGACTACGTTTGTATGGAGCGCGCCAACGGTAATATAACGGTATCCACCAAAGTGGAGATGGGCGGAGAAGAGACGAGAGGATGCTTAGGGGCAAGGGTGTATCCACAGATGTGTGCTGGCTAGAGCGGAACAAAGCTACGTTCGATCGTCAAAGAGATCGTTAGCGAACGGTGCTTTCGACGAACCGTGCTATCGGTAAAGAGTTATTTCGTCAAAGAGACCGTTAGCGAACGGTGCTTTCGACGAACCGTGCTATCGGTAAAGAGTTATTTCGTCAAAGAGACCGTTAGCGAACGGTGCTTTCGACGAACCGTGCTATCGGTAAAGAGTTATTTCGTCAAAGAGACCGTTAGCGAACGGTGCTTTCGACGAACCGTGCTATCGGTAAAGAGTTATTTCGTCAAAGAGACCGTTAGCGAACGGTGCTTTCGACGAACCGTGCTATCGGTAAAGAGTTATTTCGTCAAAGAGACCGTTAGCGAACGGTGCTTTCGACGAACCGTGCTATCGTTGAACAGTGCTTTTGTCGAACGAAGTCGGAGAACCGTGATTTCGATGAAGGGTATTTCGTAAAACAGTTATGGACTCGTGCGGTGAACGCGTGGAGATGGGCGAGCTTACGAGTATAGGGCCGGCCACGTTTCACGGTCGCGACGCCCGGCGCCGTGTCGTGAAAAGTTCTGATGAAATAATGTTCTTTTTAGATTTTGATTTTGGGTCCAATTTCTTCCTTTCGTTTAGACGTATAACAACGACGGCGCGTCGCGCTGATAATCCGCGTCTTTGCTATGTCACCGCCATGCTAGCCACACAGGAACAGTTGGCAAGCGATAAACGGCATCGCTTTGATTGCGCCATACAAATACTTATAACAAATGCTTTCTACGCTCCGCTCCGCTTTGGTCGATTCCGGGCCTTCAGCGATTCTTCGTGTTTTTCCTATAGCTTTGAAATCGTGATGACACCGTGATATTGCCTCGATATCGCCTTGGCTAGCTTATCGCTTCAACTTTGAAATTACTGTTCGGATGTTATTTGTTATTCGTAAATTTCTGCATATAAGGTATATTTTCTAATTTTTATTATTTTTCACTTTTCACGAATGCCAGAGAGCAATATTTTTCCAAAATATGACAATTGTCATAATAACAAGAAACCCGTACAAAAGTTTGAATTTTATTTTAATTTATTTACTTTAATTACTACCGTAATTTTGCTTTGAGAAAACTCTTTAAAAGAAAATATTAATGTGTGGACTACGCCACTACGCCTCTACGAAAGTGGCGTAGTACATACTACGAGAGTGCTACAGGAGTTCAAAGTGATCTACTTGGTCTCTGGAATCATCACAAAAGTCCGGCAGTTTATAATCATCCTAGTTTTTATCCAGTTTTCTTGTGAACAAGAGTCGTACGATCTATGTACAAAAAGACACATCAAAACGAAAGGGTTCCCAACGAAACTCCAAAAAAGAAAATCATTAATCGATGAAAGAGTAATGTCGTATATCTCGCAATTTAACAATATCAGCAAGAGACAAGATGGCGGAACGAAGGCAAAAGTTACTTATCGGAGTTATCGGCAAATGAAAAACAAAAGGCGAGGGCATGAACTTTTAGTATCGGCGAAAACCGCTAACTTGCTTACAGAAAACAGCTTCACAAGACACTTTGCTTGTTTAACTTGAAAACGACGCGTTGGGGATATTTTGTACCAACAATGCAAAAAAGGATTATTCTAAGTGTAACATCATAATATCATGATGCTTTTTAAACATGAACTCTTTTATTATAAGTAGGTAATAAGCGTCGGTGGCGCGTTGCGGAGAGCTATGGAAACTCAATCTTGAGGTCCGGGTTCGAATCCGCATGGACCACATGCCACATGGTACATAATATGTACCAATGAGTTTTTCTAACTTATGTACGTAATACCGACTGCTCTCAAACGGTGAAGGAAAATATAGTGAGGAAACCTGCATACGCTGAAGAATAAGAAGCCGTGGTGGTCCAGTGGCGAGTAACCTTGCCTGCCGTGCAGGAGGCGATGGTTTGATCCCCGACCAGGCCGACTCGTATCTATCAATGAGTTTTTCGGAATTTATGTACGATTTGTAACACCACTGGCTTTTCGGTGAAGGAAAACATCGTGAGGAAACCTGCATGCTTCAATTTCGGGGCATGTATTGTACCCACTGTAACTCAATGATCTTTTCCGAAAAAGACAAGTGCGTAGCACCCTCAATCGACGGAAGTGTATGAAGAGATGAATGAATGTGAATGAGGCTAAAGAGGTGTGTCAGAGTCGTAGCGTGTGGCGGTCCGTGGTCTCTGCCTACCCGCATGGGACAATGGCGTGAGCTTATGTATTATGTACAAAATTAGAAAATATCAATTCTACGCAAACTAAAGTATTCGGTTTTCACTTTTATTTTCGTTCAAAGTAACCAACATTTTTAAATCCCCCAATAGCGTCCCCTAGCCTAGCTTTACATCCGCCCCTCCTCCCCTACCCTCCCCTCCGCCCATCCCCTAGGATTAAGGTCGTTACTGTTTTACGTTACGCCTCAAAAAGATCCTAATCTGAGGGTTTATTTAAAAGCATTTAGATTAAAAGATTTTTCATATAATTTCATCCTTTCAAAATTATCTTCTTTATATTCCTTTGTCGCTGTGAGATAAACTACGATAACTAGATCCGCGCTTAAGTGTTTACTATGTTTCCAAAGTGTTTACAAGTCTTGGAACGCATGCGTGTGTGCGGAAACGAACGTTATACAAAAACAAATACCCGGATGTGTTGATCGATGGTGAAGGAAAACATCTTGAGGAAACCTGTGCTGAAAATGAAATTCCGATGCGTATGTGAAGTCTACCAATCCACATTGGGCACTCGTGGTGGACTAACGCCCATACACCCTCGCTGAGGGTAGTTGTCACTAATTGGACCTTCAGTATCCGTATGACAACACGGCGAGCTACGCTATCGTAGTTTATCTATAACATTGAATCAAATATACAGGGTGTTTCATAAGTAACAATAAATATTTGAAACTCTTAAGGGAGTTGTTTAGACCGTCAAACTGAACAACTTTCTCTATGGGACCAACATCGAAATCGCAAAAAAAAATTTCATATCCCATACATATTTTAGCTCTAGTCGATTTGTAGAGTATGGAACATCAATTTTTTTTTCGCGATTTCGATGTTGGTCCCATAGTGAAAGTTGTTCAGTTTGATGGTCTATACCACCCCCTTAAAGGTTTATTTGTATTTTTGTAACACTTTGTATAGTAGATTACACACCGAGGACAGGAAAGTAACTATTTTTCTCCTCGACGGAGGGGGAAAGCGGCAATTTCGTTTAGTGCAGCGCGACATAAATTCGTCGTAAAGACGCTTTCCGTCCGGAAGGGAGAAAAGTTTATTAAAAGTAAGTACGTATGTAACATCACCATCATCATCATCACAGCCTATATATGTCCCACTGCAGGGCACAAGCCTACCCTCAGGGAGAGTGTATGGGCTTTTGCCCACCAAGTGTCCCCAGTGCGGATTGATAGATTTCACAAACAACGCCTCGGAATTTCACCTTCAGCGTATGCAGGTGTCCTCACGATGTTTTCCTTCACCGTTTGAGAGCAATCGGTATTACGTAGGTACATAAGATAGAAAAACTTATTAGTACATGGCAGGTGGTCCGTGCGGATTCGAACCTTGAACCTCAAGTTTGAGTTTCCATAGCTCTCCGCAACGCACCATCGACGCTTTTCATTCATATTCATCCATAAATTAAAAAATTTCTTTGCGGATTCATAAAAGGATACAAAATTTTTGAAAAACATACTATATTTTCGAATAAAAATCTTCAGTCGCGATACAAACAATTGGAAAACGTTATCGTAACAGAAAGCCATTTCAACTGATCTTTACCTAACTCAAGATGTGAATGCCACGTCTTTTGCTCAACTTCTGCTTCATCAAGTCTTGGTCCAATTGAGCAACTTTAGATGGAAATTGCAAGAGAATAATATAATATACCTACGATTTATCGGACTGTTGATTATGATGAAAATTCTAACTTGTGAAATAGTCACACAATAAACAAAGTAAACACAAAATCTTAAAAACTAATCTACTTATACTGAACAAAATTATAATAAGTACCTGTCTATTTTTTTAAAATTTGCTTTTCGATATTTCATGCAAACTCGAAAAAAAATTGGCATATCTTATGTCCATCTATCCATCCATCACAGCCCTTGATCAGTCCGTCTTCGGACATAGGCCTCCTCCATATTTCTCCATGACGTCCTGTTCCTCGCCCTCTGCATCCAGTTGGGACCCGCGTGTCTCCTAATATCATTAACCCATCTTTCTGGTGGGCGGCCTCTACCACGCGTGGTTTCTCTGGGCCTCCACTCCAGTGTTCTTCTGGTCCAACGCTCAGTATCCATACGTGCAACGTGACCCGCCCATCTCCACTTCCGGCGTTCTATAGTGCTACCACATCCACGACCTTTGTATTGCGCCGAATCCACTCATTGCGCTTACGGTCTAGCAGCGTGATGCCGAGCATTGCTCTCTCCATTGCTCGTTGCGCAACTCGGAGTTTTTCGGAGGACTTTTCAGTCAGTGCAGTAGTCTCCATGCCGTAGGTCAGAACCGGGAGGATACACTGGTTGTACACTCTCGTCTTGAGGTATTGTGGTATATGTTTGGAGCCCAGTATATGTTTATTTGCCCCATATGCGGACCAGCCTTGAGCTATCCTGCGATCGACTTCGGCTGTTTGGTTTTCGGAGCCAAGTGTAATTTTGTGGCCCAAATATATTATGTAGTGGTCTACGACTTCGACCGGAAGAATACAGTTGCGTACATGCGGAATGTTGGTTATGATCTTCGTTTTGGTCTTGTTCATCATGAGGCCTATCTTCTCTGATTCCACTTGCAGCTCATGTATCATCTGCACCATATCGTCCTCACTATCGGCGAACAACGCAATGTCGTCAGCAAACCGAAGGTTGCTAAGCCGTTCGCCATCGATATTCAGGCCTTTATTGTCCCAGTTGAGTTTCTTGAATAAGAATAAGAATACGCAAAAAATTTTAAGATTATCTAATTATTTCATTAAAAATTATCTTAAAAAGAAAATTAGAAATGAAATTTTTAGATCATAATAATTGTCTACACATTGTGTCGCAAGTAAAAGTGACTTCAACTTGTAATGTAGATATACACATCATACAGACTAATTCAAATACTTAGGCTTTCCTTTAAGCAAAAGGTCCTCATAATGCATTTTATTGAAAAATAAGAAATTTTAACAATGACAAATAAAGACGTTGAAGATAATTGCTATATTTTTCATTAACTTGCACGGACTTGAAAGAAATACGGACCGAATTGCCCTAAAAAGATGGGAAGCATGCAAGGTAAATCAATCAGGCAATCTCGTTTGTTCTACAAGGGACCTACACTCATACAGATGCACTAGCTCTAGGCGCAGGTGCTACAACCCGTCACCTTAGGTATGTACCACGTGAAAGCACTCGCCCACAAGAAATGGGTGCTTCACTCATGATTAGACGAGATTACGTCTGGTTCTTCTTTTAAGTCTGTGTTAACTTGTATGTCTTTCAAATAACGGGTAGATAGCTTTTAAAAACCAGCAAAATATGGCCTGCCCCAGAGCGTTTACACTTATACCTCGGACCACACGTATGCATACAAACATATATCACTGAAACTGTCGAACACTGCCGTACTATGTCCGTAAATTATTTCCCGATCGTCTCAAGACTCCGGATACCGTACCCCGAACCCCGGATCCCCCACTCCGGGCCCAGGAGACGCCGAAGCGCCAACTTTCTTAATCAACAAATCGAAACTTGTCATATAACTTTGTGAAAATGTTATAAAGAGTTTGTGTGACGTCATGTGTTGAAGTATATTGTCTAGACAATATATTTTGGTGTTAGGTATCTCATAGGTTAGGTACGGTTGGTTTTTGGATATAAGTAATAAGTCTGAGCTTTTTTTCATACTACAGCCATAGATTTAAACTCTAGCGATAGACTTGCCCTTCCATAGAAGCAACATGTTCCACTTGAATGAGGTGTACGCACCTGATTGATGTTCCCGAGTTCACTTCATCACTATGGCAATGACAGACCGCAATGTGTCATTTTGTGTTGTTTTGAGTGACATGTTGTTTGTTTTGAACGAGCTTGTCTATCGCTAGAGTAATATGTCTATGACTACAGCCTTCTTTTGTGCTATTTATTTGTCAAAGGAGAATGACCATGTCTCAACCATAAAGGTATTATACCAGGAATAGAGGAACTAACAGCTGAGAGAGCGAGATGTACTTGTACCTAGCGGCACCACTTTAAAGAGATACGTGACGCGAGGCAATAGAACCCTTTTCTAATCTCTTACCAATTTTTACAATTCGGTTTCCGTGAATAATTTCGAATCTAAAGTGAAATCATACATATTTTTGTGAAATATACTGAAACTACTTCATTAATTTATCCACGATTTCACGTTAGACTCAGAAGTATAGACAGTATTCGAATTTTTGCCTGCGAATAGTCTCCTGAAAACATCCAAAAACGGTTTCATTTGACAACTCATGTCAGTTATAATACCTTTATGGTCTCAACAAATACCCATGTCCGACGCAAAAGTACCTATCTCAGATCATAGAGTAAAAATAGATATAAAAAAAACGGTCATGAGCGAGTCGGGCTACTCGCGCACCGATGGTTCCGTAACACTCCACCTACCGATATATATTAACTTTTCTTTCTCCGGGAAACAAAACAATTTTGTTTTCTCCGGGACCTTTAGCGTTAGAAGGCCTCCGCGCATTGCAGCGTTATTATCGAGCGATTTTATCGAGCGATTTTATCGAGCGATTTTATCGAGCGATATTATCGACAGCGATATCGCGACACCTTACAAACTGCAGCGATTCCGCGATTCGCGGCACGCATGCGCCCCACCACTGAATGTAGTCGAAAGAGTTGCGATAATATCGCGGCAGGTGTGTGGGATCGAGCACGTCCCCATAAAAAATGTACTGAGAACAATTATCGCAAAATCGCAGCGATATTATCGCTCGATAATATCGCGGCAGTGTGTAGGATCGAGCGCGTCCCCATACAAAATGTACTGAGAACAATTATCGCAAAATCGCAGCGATATTATCGCTCGATAATATCGCGGCAGTGTGTAGGATCGCGTGCGTCCCCATACAAAATGTACTGGAAACAATTATCGCAAAATCGCAGCGATATTATCGCTCGATAAAATCGCTGCAATGAGCGGAGGCCTTTGTTATTATAAGAGTACTGTAGAGTTTGATCTACCTATAATCAGTGTTGTATTCTCCTAAGGGCAAAATGGGTAAGTGCTAAGGGCGGCCAATTCCTTTGAATTGGGAATAAAATCTGCTGTCCCATTAATTTGAGTCGGGTAGGTAGAGCAGTTTTGTATGGACCAGCAGATTTTTTTCGCATTTCCTGAGGTTGGCTCCATAGTGAAAGTTGTTCAGTTTGATGGTCTGAGTTAACCGTTTCAGTATTTGCTAGGCTGATATGCTACAGATATGCCGATAGGGCTGGCCTTCTTAGTCGCGTCGTACGATACTCATGGTACACCCCTGACACTCTATACAACGGGCTCGATTATAGTCCATTTCTAATCTTGAACAAACTACTTCGATTGACAAAAGCATCACTCCCAAAAAACATAATGTAATTTCAACTTTGAATACAAGTAATAAGATCACTTTCAGCACAAAGCCTATCGATCGCAAGCATCAGAGTCGTAAGTCAACCGTTTTCAATGGTGCTCACAAAAATCTTAATTAGTTTCCGAAAGTTTCTTCGACGTCACGATAGAGGGTTGCGAGTAACTATTTCTAATGAATAGGGTTCACCAAGCAAAAGTAGATTCATCATCATATTATTTAAGGGGCTACCTCCTGGTTTTGGGTAACTTTGTTACCATTTTATTCGTTAACTATGGCACTTTTGAGCTGAAAAATAATGAGAAGTGATGTGGTTTTTCTAGAAATCGATTTTAATTAATAAAACCGAAGATATAAAAGGTACTCTAAGTCACCCCTTTTTTCCAGTTGTAACCATTTTACTCTTACATTTTTAATCGGAATGAAATGAAAATTTACAATAATATTGTTCACAACACAATTTAGAATGACGTGTTTTTCTTACTTTTTCGAAATTAATAAAAAATCATCTAATTTTTCAAAGAAAACAGCTAAATTCTGACCGGAGCCACGCGCTCGTTTGCATCGATTAGCATGGAGAGTCATGGTCCAGGGATGATACGCCTTATGAGCTACGAGTATGGTCCTGTTGGTGCAGTATTCGCTTATCCTAGTCTCATAAAGACTAGTAGTCTTACGTTCGAGCTAAACCTACAAAAAGTATGGTCATCTCGTAAAACATCGTGAGGAAACCTGAAACGCTAGTGATATAGGTACGCTGAAGGAATGAGATGCATAACCAATCCACATTAGGCGTGCATGGTGTTTTATCTATCTATCTATCTATAACGTCACGCCTCTTTCCCAATGGGGTAGGCAGAGACCAGAGCGCGCCATCTACTACGATCCTTACATACATCTTTTGCCTCATTCACATCCATACATCTCTTCATACATGCCAGTCGGTTTCGAGTACTCCGCACCTCCCCTTTTTGTAGGACGCAACTGATTTGATCAGAATACGTCCTACGAGGGCGCCCTCTGCCGACACATCCACTCATTTTAGCTCCATATATCTCTTTCGTACATCTGATATCACTCATCCTCTCCACATGACCAAACCAACGAAGCATACCCTTCTCTATTCTTGTCACAACATCTTCTTTCAATTTACTTCTTTCAATTTACATGGTGTTTTATTTTGGTTGAAATGTTGACAAGAATCTTACCTTGAACCAAGCCATAGTAGAGTCATCGTATAGCACCACCCATTCTTCCGACCACGAGTTCCATAAGTATTTCCCTGGTAACAAAAATAGTACTGTGTAAAAGACACTGTAGGTTGGTTTATCACTTGATAAAGTCGATCCATTCTGAAATTTATTTCGATGCAATGCTTGAATTTTATATCGGTAAAAGTATCAAGTTTTTCTCGCTAAAAGTACAAACATAGTAGTGCAAAAAATGCACGAATTTCTCAAAAGTCTGAATCAAAAGGATGGAACAAACAGTTTCCATACTAAAAATTTTTGAGACACCTTCACAACCATTACAACTATTATAGGTAGATACGTGCGTACTAGAATGACTATGTTAATTATTCTTATGCTCTTTTGTCTATTCTGCATAGGAAAAAATACCTACAGCGTAGTTTAGATACGAAAAAAATATGCAACGTTCAGCTTTCTGTCTATCATCGGTTTCCGAGAAAAGCGCGAGTGACAGACGGACGGACAGACACCGGCGTGGTGATTCCAAAAGTGATCCATTTTGCAAATTTTGGTATACGGGACTCTAAAATGATTTATCTTCTAACTACGGTGACATTTCATGAGATTATAATATTTCGAAGTTTACTGCAGTATAGTTTAGTGTATAATATATTGATTGAAAATCAACTTACGTTTGTATCGAAGCATGTATCCTCCCTTGATCTGTGTGCCTCCATGTTCTGCAACAATATAAACAGTTTTAAACTATTCTAGCACTAATTTTTTTGTAAAATGAGTCTTGGACAAACATTTATCATGTTTTATCAATATTTATCATGTTATAATTCTTTCACGGGTCAGGTGGTTGAAATCACTACTGAGATAAACTCATTCTTTGCTTTTACAAAAGGTTACTTTTTAGCCATTGAGTAATTAAATTATGTAACATAATACCTCAATGTTTTTAGCACAGATATTATAATACTTTTTAGTTTACATCTATTTGTATATCTACAGACCTCGTTTGATGGACGTGTAAGAAGTGAAATTTTCTTGGCCGTGGTTCTATCAATCGGAATCAAAGCTATGCATCCGTGAATACGAATGTAGAAATTGAGTTAAACAATCCGATAGGTAAATAACACTTATTAGGTTCCTACTATCAAGGACTTTTCCGCCTGATCACTTAATTTTTTTTCGCATAATTATTTATTGTTTGAAAACTATTAATTCATTGGTCTATCATCAATAGGGCGGGCGGGGCTAGACAGCGCTTTTAATTTTTAGTATGCAATGCAAGCAAAAATTTGCCTATTGGTGGACAGGTGGAAAAGTCCGCGATAGTACGTACATTTACAAGATTACCGAGTGTCAGTTGCAGAAACGCTCATTAAATTAATCTTCATGAAATCTCCCTCTTGCTGTCACTTTTTGTCTTGTTGAGACGTTTTAAAAGCTAAAATTAGCTGCTGAGGACGGAAAACACAAGTCACAATATAAATAAACTAAAGTAAATTTAAAAACTAACAAAGCCTATACTGTGATGCTAATAACGGCTATTTTTGTGGTAAACAGGAGAATTTCTAACGAAAAGAGAGGAAACAGCGGCGCACGTGACATGAATGGCTAAAACACGGTTTAAGAGAGCTTTCACACGGTTGACGATGATTTATTAGTAGGTGAACGTCAGGAATAGCTAGTGAAAAAGTGTTTCAGTTAATGTTTAGCTTATTTAATGTTTGACGCGTCCGCAGCAGCCAGGAGTTTGTAGCCCCTCAATTAAGGTACACTATGTAAATGCCGCACATAATTCTGTGACTTGGTACAAGAAGTACGTAAGTCTGTACTGTAACCATATGGACATACCACGTTCCAAGCCACAGAATTATAACTCTGTGGCCCTCTGGTATGGAGGATATAGTTTTCTTTTTCTATAATATGTTAAGGACAACAACATAAAGCAACTTTTAGAATTAATCATTTTAACGGGTTCTTACCTCGTTTTTGTATATTTGAGTTCCCGATATTTCGGCAGTGTTACAACTGCCATGATCACGGGATGCCTGAAAAACTGCATAGATTTTTAAGAGGAGACAAATCTGCCTACCTTCACTCTTCTTCGTTTGCTCCGAGCACTACTACGGTAAAAACCCGTTAAATTTTTTAATTCTATTACTCTCAAAAACTGTATAAAGCAACTTGCCTCTAAAATCTACATGAACAAAGTTTGAGAAGGTAAGTACCTGTATTTTATTTTGGTAGGGGTCAGATTCTACTTTATTAGGTATTCAATAACAATACAAATTGTGTTTGAGATGTTTTGAGACGGATAGAATTCAGAGGTCGTACAGTTTCTTCGGTATTCGATCGAATTCGGACTTTCGCTGTAAAAGCGCCCTAATTCACGGACCGCTCCGTCTACGCAACAACGACGAGCATGCTCCGACCCAATCAGCCGGCCAATCATCCATCTTTGTTACACCATTCATTACTCGCAGAATACTAATTTTGAATCCTTGACGTGTTCGAATTGTGATGAGAGTCCAAGCGGACACCTACGTCACGCGTCTCAGTTAATGGATTGGGATGGAAGTTAGATTGAGCCTTTTAAGGAAAACTTTGTAAAGCGCCATTGCCGCATTTTACAAGAGGTTTTTTCTTTTAGGTCCTTTATCGTATCTATCCCTACCACAGACTTAAATAACAGACTTAACATTTGATCAACTACTGCGTGGCAAGTTTGCACACATTCATATTTCATGCACTCATTAAAAAATACAGGGTCGTATCAAGTCAAACCATTCGAGATTTTTCAACTTTAGGTAGGTATATATTGAAATAGTGACAAATTATGTAATGCAGTTTTAAAAACACTCAGCTCGAGGGAAACATTTTATATACAATTCCAGAACATTGTTATAGTTTTGGAAATGATAGATTTGCATTGCATCGACACGACGACTGACTCCCTCAAATTAAGAATATTATATCACTGCCAACATACTCGTATATATTTTAAAGTCCCGTATCTCTACAATCACACTAAGATCTACCGGTACAGAATTGTCCAAGTCTTATTTCGTTCAAGATTTTTCCTCCAAGCTTCATACCTAGGAATAGTCCAGAAAGCTTATGTCGTTTATCGCACAATGTCACATTCCCAAATTGTCACATTAAACTGGAGCGCGCTATTTACGACCATCTTTACACGCATAGATCTACACCTCATTTGTCATACATGCTCACTGATTTCGAGTAGTCCGCACCTCACCTTTCTTATAGTACACCATCTATCTTCTTTGATAAAGACGTTGCGGGTTCCAAGATAGATTAGAGACATTCCCGGGCTCGCTGGACTTCATTCTCTACTAAGTAGTGTTGTAAGTAGTCGCTGTGATCCTAGTTTACAGGAGTTACAGTTAGGAAAAAGCCGTGGTGGTCCAGTGGCGAGTAACCTTGCCTGCCGTGCAGGAGGCGATGGTTCGATCCCCGTCCAGGCCGACTCGTACCAATGAGTTTTTCGGAATTTATGTACGATTTGTAACACCACTGGCTTTTCGGTGAAGGAAAACATCGTGAGGAAACCTGCGTGCTTCAATTTCGAGGCATGTATTGTACTCACTGTCCATTATAAGTGGCGACGGGCTAACCCCCCGTCACACTGGACAGAGTTTCGGTACTTGGTGAAACGTGGATGTTCTGAGGTTTCAGAATATCTCTGACTACCCCCTAGGGGAATATATTCGTGAGCATAATAATATGCTTATGCTACAGTTAGGAATGTGTAGTGAGCTTAGAGAATCCAGAACGGGAGTACCTAAGGTGGTGGGCATACGTCAAAATGACACAAAATATATTGCTGACAGTATGAGAGCATCAAACTGAACAACTTTCTCTATGGGACCAGCATCGAAATCGCAAGAAAAAGTTTGCTGTCCCATACTTTTGGATCGAGTACCGACTGCTCTCAACATCGTGAGGAAACCTGCATACGCTGAAGAAGAAATTCCGATTCGTATGTGAAGTCTACCAATCCGCATTGGGCACGCGTGGTGGACTGACGCCAATACTCCCTGAGGGTAGGCCTGTGCCCTGCAGTGGGACGTATATAGGCTGTGATGATGATGATGAGGTTTGCAGTTTTGATATTGGTCTCATAGAAAAAGTTATTCAGTTTGAAGGTCTGACTGAACAGCCTCTTAAAAAAACTGTACTAATCTGCAGTACAACCTGCCCACCATTTGGCAAAATATGTCAACCGAATTTGAACTCTCGGATAAAAGGTAAAGACAATAATGCTATGTCGCTAATTTTGTAGGTTGCCATCCAGTGATTACAAAATACAAAGCAAACTTATTACTCGTAGAACCCCGCCTGACTTGAAATAAAACAACATCAATTATGCTATAATCCCTAATCACCAAGCCGCACCTCGCATTTGCACAACAGCATAAAGCATTCAATTCAGAGTGTCTGTCCGTCCAAACGTTACCATTAAGTGAAACGACGTGTGTATTGCAGGTCTCCGAGGAAATCATGCAGGCTTCTGTCTTGTTCCGTACTAGCAGGGTATATAACGATGTCATGTGTCACTTGATACTCATGGAGATGCTTTTGAATATTGATACTGCTGCCGTGTGGTGGGGGCTTAAATGTATCACCCCGTTCCTTCCCGTGTGTGTCGTAAGAGGCGACTGAGGGATAAGGTTCCTTATACATGGTGTAAACTTGAATGCCTTAGTCAAATTAAAGAACATTCGGTATATGGGGCAAAAATTTACATCACGAAAAATCTCACGTGGCATGGCATATGCTCACGACTATATTCCCCGAGGGGGTAGTCAGATATATTCTGAAACCTCAGAACATCTACCCATCTACTTCACCGATAGTACCTGAAACTCTGTCCAGTGTGACGGGGACGAAAAATGTCACGTTACGTCTAGCTGCGATACGTAGATAATTAGAGATAACGATTGCAAAATGAGCCCAAACTCATCTTTATGTCCAATTATCTCCATAACATGACACTGAAGGACATTATGTTCTCCTGTAATGTCCTCAATTCAAATATTTAGATTTCATAGAGCGTATGCCATGCCGATTTAAAAAGACAAACAACCGGGTTTACGCAAACCGACATAAAAATTTACAAACACCTTTCATAAAAGTTGAACCAATGCTAAGTTCATCTTCATAAACTTTAAATGCTGTCATAAAGTAATATTAAGTTTATGTTCATCTCAACAATTTTATTTACGGTTTTCAGAGTCGTTATCTGCTTGAAGAAATCTCTTCGTCAATAATCTCGCCTTTTGTACAGGTAGTGAGTCCGTGTCGCCACCTTTTAATGGACAGCAGTAGACACACCTCGAAGTTGAAGCGTGTATAGTCTGCCTATAAAGTCGTGACATGAATGTTTGAGGAACTAATCGTTTTAGTATGGTGGTGTTGCCAGGTTATGCTTGATTTTGACGTTCTTGCGTGGAGGCAGCGCCCTCATTTTTGGTCACGACTATAAAGACAGACTAGGTTTCCTCACAATATTTTCAACTGATATAAAATGCTTTAAACATTTTTACGAAGCCACCAACTCAGACAGCCAACGTGGTTTGGACTACTGCCAGCTCTATCCCACCGTCGTTTTTCAGGTTTTACGTTCATATGTTAGCACATTGTAAACAAATAGAAAGGCTCGATAGCTTAGTTCGTGCAGAGCCTGCCTGCGAAGCCAAGGGTTCGATGTGCGAATCCCGCAAGGGGCAAATTAAAGATTGAAAAAGTCGGGCATTTGGTCGTGGCTTGCGGGGCGACGAGACAGCTCTGTTGGAGTAGACCATGCCCCGGATAGGCAGGTCGTGGGTTCGAATCCCGCGCGCCGCCCGACTTTTTCAATCTTTAATTTGATTAAGCTAACATGGCATAGGTACATGTAAAATAATAAATTCGAAGGGGCAAATCATTGTGTGATATTTTTATATATCGATACATGTATTGTACAGGGTCCTTCTTAATATGCTGACACTTTTTTAATGGGATGGTCAGACCGTCAAACTGAACAACTTTCTCTATGGCACCAACATCGAAATCGCGAAAAAAAAACTGATGTCCCATACAAAAGTGCAAACCTACTAGAGCCAAATGTATGGGACAGCAGATTTTTTTTTCGCGATTCCGATGTTGGTCCCATAGAGAAAGTTGTTCAGTTTAATGGTCTAATCATCCTCTTAAAAAAGTGTCAGCATATTAAGTTGGACCCTGTATATCGTTATCTAGTCATCATTATATTCGTACTTAGTCCGAGATATAATTACGTGTAGTATCGCTCATCTTGCTCGTATCCGCGTCCTTTAAATCATAGAAAAAAAACAAAAAATGTTTCCATCACCCGCCACCCACCTGTCAATGTCAGTCGTTTTGTCGCGCTCAAATCGCGCTCCTGTGTTGAAACAAATTGTTAATTATTATATTGATATAAAATGTTATTTTGTGCATATTATGGATATGAAGAAAGTTTGAAGACAAGCAGGAAAGGTGGAAATAAAGGAAACATAAGTAGGAGGATTGAATGACAAAGTAATATATTATTATGTAGACTGTAAGTATGTACACAATTTACAAAGGTTTACACAAAGAAAATTTTATTATAAATGAAGTTAACTTGCTACTAGTGAGGGAATAATATCCCCGGCCGGCCTGACACTTTGTGTCCACGCATTTTCGAGTTTCGAACATGCGATTTCCCGTTGGGAAATGTAGGTACAATAGCGTACCAATCGCGGCCCATGCATGAACGTGTTACGTTTATTGCGCTTCCCCGTTGGGGAAGGACAACTGACGCCGATCAAAGCTCCTGTGCTCATAGCACAATGCATTTTCGAGTTTCGAACATGCGATTTCCCGTTGGGAAATGTAGGTACAATAGCGTACCAATCGCGGCCCACGCATGAACGTGTTACGTTTCTTGGGCTTCCCCGTTGGGGAAGGACAACTGACGCCGATCAAAGCTCCTGTGCTCATAGCACAATGCAGGTTCGAGTTTCGACCATGCACTTGTTTACCCGTTGGGAAAACTATACCAGTACTAGTGCCCAATGCCCACACACGTTTGAGTTTCGAACAGACACATTCCCGTTGGGTACCTATTATTACCCACCATTTTGGAGTTGCCACCAAGCACTCTCCCATGGCCAGCTCCTGAGCCCTTAGGCCTTGAAAGGATGATGATGATGACTTTCCCGCTGGGAAGTCAACTGCCGCCGTCTCCGGTGCCCTGTGACATAATGTACTAACACAGCTTTTGTGTTCTGATTGACATACTCGCTGAGTTTGATTTGTCTGGACTAAGTGACTTATCTGATCTATTGGTTTTTTCCACTTGGACCACCCACCAATTGCCATTGGGAATTATCATATTTATGTTATGGTTCTTATTTTCATACATATGGTTCTATCTGTGTGATCGTGTAATACTTATGCATCTTTCCGTTGGAAAGTGGGTTTGTTTTTGTTTCTTTGTTTGCCTCATAATAAATTAGGCATTGATGCCTCATTTACCTATTCATGGTGATTTCCCGGTGGGAAAACATAACTCCGAACAGTGGGGGTTACCTATACCTATGTTCCAGCTACCTACTAACATGTATGAGGCTAGTGTAAAAAGCTTTTACTCTGTAAGTACATTATAGCTCTTAGTGTTGATTTTGACATAGTTACTAAGAGAGACGTTGAGCTAAATCCCGGTAGATATCAAATTCATACTTAGAATATTCAGTAAACATTTAATAACTGCACATAAGTCACACTCCCAGGATTCGATTAGCCTCAGGCATGCTACTCACCTTAAGTTAAGGTGAGGTTAGAAAACAAATCAGAAATGCGGCAGAGTCAATCTACTCTCAATTTGAAAATGTTCAGTCAATAGTAAGAACACAAAGAGAGAAAGATGCAGTTTCTAAAAGATTTATTAATAAATAATTAGGTTAGGTACCATAAAACTGCACACATATAGATGCCTGTCCATGACACGAACACGCCACAAAGTAAAATGACGTTTCAATTTTGACATCTGTCAATACATCAAGAGATTTACCGCCGTTCTTCCGTCGTCTACCGATTCATTGTAAAAGTTCGCTAAAAGTTCTATTAAAACCAGTTTACAGTCTACTTGCTCAACTTATTTATTCTCCCATCATCAAGAGAACTCATCATATGGTCCTTCTACCCTTGAAAAAGGACTGATAAGCGAAGCAAAGGACCCAAGACTTAAGCAGTTGGAGATTCATACAAAGATCGCCGGCAGCAACTGAGTGCTTTGTCTACGTGCTAGGATCGACAGACGTGTCTTCATGCTGACCACTGGTTTCTCATTCTGTCTTCGAGAGCATCTTATACCTACTTCTCGCAAGGTCTTAGCTACGGCAGCTTATGCGGATACTTACATGCTCCAAACCAGAAAGAAATCATCGGCATCGTCAATAACGGCAAATTTCATCTATATTTGATTGGAAAATCTATGCGAGTGATCTACGGAAAGCATCCAACAACGTCATAAAAGTGAGATCGTTCAAATTACCTAACATTCATTTCCAATTCATTTATCCATCACATCTTTCATCCAAATCATTTCCTAAACTTATCTTACAAACAAAATAGCTTCACATACCAGTAGTTAACTTCTTAAAGACATCACAATATTATAATAAAATTTTTAGTAGGTATTGAAACATTATTACCTATAACTTCAGAGTCACAAAAACAAACAAAATTTATTTTTTCCTTATAAAATTTGCCTTCATAAAAGGTCTTTCTAAATTTCATTCAATAAACATTGCTCATAAAACTTTCATAGGAGTAATGGAGTAATTACAGCGCATTGCTATTGTAGTTTTTTCAGGCACAATTAAAATCTTTTGTTTACTTAATTTAATGATTGTTTTTTTTTCTTAACTGTTAGTTTGCAATTATAACAATGGCTGAAAAAATGAAAGAATTAGTTAGAAAGCGAGGCCTGATTAAATCAAAATTAACTCAATTCTCATCTTATTTAGCTATACCAAAGAGTTGTGAGAAATTGAGTGACGCACAAATTATTGAACTTCAAATGCGTGTTGACAAAATTGAAAACCTTTATTCAGAGTTTGATCATTTACAGTACGAAATCGAGATGTTAGCGGAGCAGCCGGACGAGCATACCAAAGAGCGAGAAAAATTTGAATCGCAGTACTTCTCTTTATTGGCATCTGCCCGTGAGCTGTTGGGTAAGAACCAGAAGTCTTCCTTGGATCGTGATGAGGTATGTTCTAGTGGTAGTGGCTCGAGTAAAGGATCGTCAGCAAAGAAACATAATTACATTCGTCTTCCACAAATTGAGATCCCTAAATTTTCGGGTAGCTATCAAAGTTGGCTTGAGTTTAGGGACACGTTCATTTCAATGGTTCATAGTCGGGACGACATGGACAATATCAATAAATTACATTTTCTTCGCGCTTCTCTTAAAGGTAGTGCCTTATTAGTAATCGACAATTTAGATTTCAAAGCAGATAATTATGAATCAGCATGGAAGTTATTGTGTGACAGGTATGACAACAAGCGGCTACTTGTCAACAATCATGTACAAGCTCTCTTCAACGTCGAGCAGATACACAAAGAATCTAGCAAAGCTTTACGCTTCCTTGTAGATGTCACAAATAAAAATCTTAGAGCGCTGGCCACATTGGATCAGCCAACTTCATATTGGGACACACTAATCATACACATGATGTCTACCAAACTTGACAATGTCACTTATAGGGAATGGGAAGAATCGAGGAACACTCTCTCCAGTCCTCCAGATTTAACATTTTTCATAAATTTTCTTAGCGCCAGAGCTGATCTTTTAGAAAGCATAGAGGAGTCCAGGTCTTCAAAAACTAAGCCTGAATCTTACAACAAACCAAAGAGTTTTGTCCTCACTTCTAATCAACCGAGAGTACCGGCATGTCCAATGTGTCAACAGGGACACCATCTCTTTAACTGTCCCACCGGTTCACCCTGTTGTCGCATAACTTTTTTTCGCATAATTTTGTAATGCATGATCACTATAGGCATACATGACTTATGGCATAACTTCACTTGGCATACTTTTTTTAGCATCCATTCATAACGCATAGTCTTCTATGGCAGATCAGTCGTATTGCATAACGTTTATATTCAGAAGTATCGTATGGCATTATTGCCTTTTCGCAGAGTATTGTAACGGTTCTCATCATTGTCGCATAATTTTGTAATGCATATTATAGGCTGACTATACTAAATGACTAATGGCATAAACAACTACCAGTAGTACCTGGATATTAGTAGATTACACACCGAGGGCAGGAAAGTAAGAAAGGGCTCAGATCTCATGTGACACGTAATCTCAGTAGGTCTACCATGAGTTTTCACCGTACTTTACAACTGAAGTTACGTCACCAATTTTGTATTGAATTTCGTACAGCGCTCCTAGTGGTTACGTTGAGAACTAATTTTACTTAATTGGCGACGTAACTATAGTAGTAAAGTACAGAGAAAACTCATGGTAAGCCCTCAGGCTTTCTTATTTACTGTCCGAGGTTAGTATACACCTACTATTTTTCACCTCGACGGAGGTGGAAAGCGACAACTTTGTTTAGCGCAGCGGGACGAAAATTGACGCTTTCCGTTCGGAGGGGAGAAAAATTATCTAATAATAACTGATTAGATACATTGTTTTATTTAGTTACTTTTCCTAATGATACAAACTAAAATCTACCATCTAGCTTAACCTAACCTCCAGTTTTGAAGCTACCTTTCTGCGCCCTAAGCAACAAGCATGCAGAATGCAAGCAAGCATGTTGATGCATGCATGATACATGTTCTAACCTAACCTAGAATTTTAAAACCACAAATTTGTTCCACCAAGTTTTTCTCAGGCAGGGGGCTTCCGCCTCCTGCCTTCCGCCTACATGCAGACAAGCAAGCAAGCAATCATGCAGCAAGCAAGCAAGCATGCAACAAGCAAACAAACATGCTCCAAGCAAGCAAACATGCAGCAAGCATGTTGATGCTCCGCTCGCTTCGCTCGCTCCGCTTAGTGTCTTACATGTTCTAACCTAACCTAACCTACAATTTTAAAAACACCAGTTTGTTTTTCTCAGGCAGGGGGCTTCCGCCCCCCGCACCCCCCGAGCGGGGGGCGCAGCCCCCCTGCACCCCCCAACATGCAGACAAGCAAGCAAGCAATCATTCAGCAAGCAAGCAAGCAAGCATGCAACAAGCAAGCAAGCAACAAGCAAGCAAGCATGCACCAAACAAGCAAACATGCATGCACGCATCCAGCAAGCAAGCAAACATGCAGCATGCAAGCAAGCATGTAGATGTTCCGCTAGCTTCGCTTGCTCCGCTAAGCGTTATAAGCATATGCTCACGACTATATTCCCCGAGGAGGTAGTCAGAGATATTCTGAAACCTCAGAACATCCACGTTTCACCAGTAGTACCGAAACTCTGTCCAGTGTGACGGGGGGTGAGCCCGTCGCCACTTATAATGGACAGTGGGTACAATACACGCCTCGAAAATGGAAGCATGCAGGTTTCCTCACGATGTTTTCCTTCACCGAAAAGCCAGTGGTGTTACAAATCGTACATAAATTCCGAAAAACTCATTGGTACGAGTCGGCTTGGACGGGGATCGAACCAACGCCCCCCAAGCGTTATACAGGTTCTAACCTAACCTAACCTAGAATTTTACAAGCACGTATTTGTTTTTCTCAGGCAGGGGGCTTCCGCCCCCCCACACCCCCTGTACCCCCCAACATGCAGACAAGCAAGCAAACATGCATGCACGCAAACTAAACGCCCTAATGCCACTGATCATTATGCTAAGCGAAATTATGCAAAACCGCGCTAATGCCACATGATCATTATGCTATGCAAAATTATTCAATATAACATTCGATTATGGTAGTAGTATGCCATATTAAATTCGCATAAATTAATATTCTGCCACTTATATGTTATACCAAATAAAGCTTTCTGCATTGTTAATATTCGCCCAAGAACGATTATGCCAAGTATGTTATGCTATATATGTTTCGGACAATGAAAGTTATGCCAGATAGACGGAACCCGTCCCACCTTTAGGGGTTTGCCAGTATCTTCTCGAATTACAAAGGCAAAAGAATGCAAGGCCTGTCTTAATTGCCTTCGTATAGGCCACACAGAGGCTCAGTGCAAGTTAAGTCACTGCAAGTATTGCAAAATAAAGCATAATACATTATTACATGAGGAGAAAAAACAAGACCAAGAACAAAAACCAAAGACTGACAATGACAATAATGTTGTTTTTTCTGCTAACCATTCATCAAGTTCACGTGTCGTATTGCTATCTACAGCGCTTGTCAAAGTGTATGATAGTCAAGGTAAACACCATACTGCCAGAGTTCTTTTGGATAATGGTAGCACAGCAAATTTTATTTCAGAAGATCTTTGTAACAAACTTAAATTGAAAACACACACTACACAGTCAAAAGTAACGGGTATAAACAATCAAGCATCCAATAGTTGCCAATCATGCTCTCTTAAATTTGAGTCTTTTAATGGTAATTTTAAAATGGACATTGACTGTTTTGTTCTTCCAGAGATCACTTCTAAACTACCAAACACTCACATTAACATTCAAGACTTACCCATACCTTCAGGTGTTTGCTTGGCCGATCCCTCTTTCAACGTTCCATCATCCATAAATCTTCTAGTTGGAGCTGAGGTCTTCTGGGGCATAATAGGCACAAACCGCATCGATTTGGGTAAAAACAAACCTTCTCTTTTTGAGTCAAAGTTAGGATGGCTTGTATCAGGCGTAATGCATCAATCAAGACCAAAGGGTGGTTCATCTTTGTGCATGTTTGTCAACAACAATCAAAATGATCAAAAACTCATTGAACCCAACCTATCTCGTTTTTGGGAATTGGACACGATTCCATCTAAACATGACTTTACCTCCGAGGAACGCGCTTGTGAGGAAAACTTTATAAACACAACGTTTCGTGACGCAGATGGTCGATTTGTGGTCTCAGTGCCCCTTAAAGAGTCGCCAGATGTCTTGGGCGACTCTTACTATATGGCCAAAAGAAGATTCTTGTCATTGGAACGTCGCTTACAGCAAGATCCTAACTTGAAATCGCTTTATGTTGACTTCATGGATGAGTATATCAATTTGGGTCACATGAGTGAAAATAATAACCCTATGCCTACTTCAAAGCCTTCGTATTACATGCCTCATCATGGCGTGCTTAGGGAATCCAGTCTTACCACAAAATTACGCGTGGTCTTTGATGCTTCAGCAAAAACCACGTCTGGTAAATCTTACAACGACATTCAAATGGTCGGACCTGTAGTGCAAGACGACTTAGTCTCTATTCTTTTGAGGTTTCGTCAAAACAAGTTTGTTGTTTGCGGTGATATCGAAAAAATGTATCGCCAGTCATGGATCAATGAAGAACATCGCTCTTTGCAGCAAATTTTGTGGAGGCCGGACCCAAACCTACCCATTAAAACATACACTTTAAACACGGTTTCTTATGGTACTGCCTCAGCCCCATTCTTAGCAACCCGGTGTCTTAACCAATTGGCACAAGAAGCCAAAGATCCTTTAGTGCAACAAGCTATAGCGCACGATTTTTACGTAGACGATTTTTTATCCGGAGCAAAATCGGTAGCTGAGACAGTACATTTATGTCGTGGTGTCGTAGAAACATTAAATTCAGCCCAATTCAACCTTAGAAAATGGCAGTCTAATTCAAAGGACATTCTAGATGCGCTATGTCACGACAAAAACGATTCTGAACTCGTCAACTTGAGTGCTAATGAATTGTCTAAAACATTGGGACTCAATTGGAGGTGTTTCGATGATACATTCACCTTTTCAATCAATTTACCTTCCAAAGATGTTGTAACTAAACGTCATATTTTGTCCATTATAGCACAAATATATGATCCTCTTGGTCTTGTTGTTCCTTGTATTGTAGAAGCCAAGATTATCATGCAACAATTGTGGATCATCCATGTATCATGGGATGAATGTGTTCCCCCAAAAATAAAAAAGGCTTGGGCCAATTTCGAGCTTACATTACCTCATTTAAATACCATCCAAATTCCTAGATTTGTCACCTGTAAGACTCCTTCTTCACTGCAATTGCACGTTTTCACAGATGCATCAGAGAAAGCTTATGGAGCATGCGTGTACGTACGTTCTATTGATGCGGATGATTCAGTACATGTTGACCTGTTGACAGCAAAAAGTAAGGTAGCTCCAATAAAATCACAGACCATACCACGTCTTGAGTTGTGTGGTGCTTTGTTGGGATCAAGACTATGTACCAAGGTTCTCAGTTCACTCACCTTGAACTTCAGTGACTGTATATTTTGGTGCGACTCCACCATTGTTTTGGGGTGGCTCTCTGCCTTGCCCACTCACCTTAAATCATTTGTTCGCAATCGCGTTTGTGAGATCCGGGAAGGCTTTCCAAATAGTTCCTGGAGATACGTTCCTTCTCAAGAAAACCCCGCAGATCTCGCTTCGCGCGGCTTGAGTGCAGACAAACTTTCCAGTTCGGATCTTTGGTGGAGTGGTCCATCATTCTTACGGTTACCTCAATCACAATGGCCATCTTTTCCAAATTCCCATGGAGAACTAGTACCAGACTTACCAGAGACCATAGTCTCATTTTTTACAACCGATAATCAATTATTCAACTCTTTAATAACCAATATTTCAAATTTCACAAAACTGCAACGAATAACTGCCTACATATTTAGATTCACCAAAAACTGTCGTAGTGCACAAACAAAAAATCAAAATTCTCTTTCTTCTTCTGAACTAAATCATGCTTCTAATTTTCTTATTAAAATTTCTCAGAAAGAATCTTTTCCTGAAGAATTCAAATTACTTAAAGAAGGAAAGGAATTACCACACAAAAATAGACTTCTATCATTATCACCTTTTCTAGATTCAGAAGACATCATTCGAGTTGGTGGTAGGTTAGATAACTCTTTCTATGATTACAATGTCAAACACCCTATTCTGTTATGTAGCAAACATCGATTAACTTCATTACTTTTCGAAATGATGCACAAGAGACTTTTCCACGCAGGTCCCCAACTATTATTAGCCACAGTCAGACATAACTATTGGGCTTTAGGTGGCAGAAATCTTGCAAAGAAAACCGTTCGCCTGTGCGTAAAATGTTGTAGACTTAAAGCTCAGACTGTGCAGCCCATAATGGGAAATCTCCCGGAGCAACGTATCCAACTTGAATTTCCATTTTTAGAAACAGGTGTCGACTATGCGGGGCCAATTTTGATAGCAAACCGGAAAGGCAGAGGATGCTCACTAATAAAATGTTTCATTTCTGTGTTTGTTTGCTTAGCTACTCGTGCCGTACACTTGGAGCTTGTCTCGGACATGACCAAGGAAGCCTTCATAGCAGCTCTTAATAGGTTTATTTCTCGCCGGGGAATGCCGCGTAACATCTATTCCGATAACGGCACCACTTTTGTAGGCGCATTTAATGAGCTGTCTCAACTTCTTTCACAAGATCTTACTTCAGATTATTCGAGTCCAGGCTTAAACTTTTCATTCATCCCAGCCTACACTCCACATTTTGGTGGAATATGGGAGTCAGCTGTAAAGGCTGTAAAACATCATCTTAGACGTACGTTAGGTCTCACAAATTTAACCTACGAGGAGATGGCTACTTGTCTGATTCAAGTCGAAGCTATTTTGAATTCCAGACCCTTAACTCCTATCTCTGACGATCCATCCGACCTTGTACCTTTAACCCCAGCACACTTTCTCATCGGACGCTCTCTCACTATGATGCCTCATCCAAAGATTAACGACAACGTGAATATTACCAGTCTTCAAAGGTTTCGACGCATAGAGTACTTGAAGCAACATTTTTGGCAGCGTTTTTCACATGAATACATATTCTGGCTTCAACAGAAAACCAAATGGTGCCGTTCAGAGGGCAGCCTCGAGAAAGGATCAATGGTTGTAATTAAAGACAAAACATCACCTCCTATGATGTGGTTGCTGGGCCGCATAATTCGTGTTCTTCCTGGGCAAGACGGCGTCGCAAGAGTCGCTATGATTCAAACGAAGAAAGGTGTTATACGTCGCGCCTATAATACTATTTGCCCTCTTCCTGTCAAAGATTTTGAAAATACTTCAAGGCCGGGAGTGTGTCCATGACACGAACACGCCACAAAGTAAAATGACGTTTCAATTTTGACATCTGTCAATACATCAAGAGATTTTCCGTCGTCTACCGATTCATTGTAAAAGTTCGCTAAAAGTTCTATTAAAACCAGTTTACAGTCTACTTGCTCAACTTATTTATTCTCCCATCATCAAGAGAACTCATCAATGCCCCTAATATAAATTTGGAAACACCTGGCAGTTTGAAACAATCTGGTAAGGCTAAAGGCCACAGCCTACAATACAATATTCTTTCTCTCAAGAGATTTCAATAAATTAGCACCAAGTAAGGATGCTTACAGACTCTCCAAGCTAAGCATTCTGCATTTCTAGTACATTGAGTTAAGATAGAAGGTTATTGCACCTTTCGTTTACAAAAATATACCTTGGCCTTATAAGGAAATTAGTGAACTGAATTCCTTTGCTCCACAGTGTGAAGTCTTATAATAAAGAAAGTTTCAGACAGTATGAACCACAAACTAAATCCAGCCTCAAACTCCTCGTCACATAAGACAGGAAGGCGCAGAGGACACAAACCTTGGCTTCAAACCGAACCGTCTACAGTTACCCTTCAGCATCCATCAGATTTGGACGTGTGAAGTACCTGCCCTTTGTGATAAAGCTTATCGCTAGTCACAAATACCTTACTTTTCAATTTGGGCAATATCACTAATGATCTAATAAAATACCTTTTGAGGTAGCGTTTGCTGCTGAATTAAAAGAGTTTTATAATTGAGTAATATATCACTAATAAATCTAATAATACCCTTTTTTGGGTATGTTGTTACTCCTGTATAGTAGCAACAACATAACTTTCATGTTAATAACAAGTTAAAGATGTCTGAAATGAAAATAATTAAAACTGAATATTGAGTCTCAGGCAAACAATTTAAGATTAATTATGTTATAACTTATTCACAAATGATGATGTACCACAGTACACGCCATCGATTTTAAATTTAGAACCTCCCAATAATTAAGTACCTATGTAGGATGTAGGTTTTTGTTTTTTAATAAACTTTTCAAATAGATGGAATATCAGAGTTTTGGGTAAACTTTGGTTGCAAGGGATTTCATTGTGTGGGTGGTACCTTGGAAAATTGAAAACTGTTTAGTAACAATACATATGGATCATAAATAGTATTTTAAGATTTCAATTAATAATGGTTCATTATTTAAAATGGATGGCCTACCCAATAGACTAGCTTAGCTGGCTAGGCCCGGCCTGCGCGGTCAATGTTCACAAAACTGTTAAAACCCTTAAAAAATTTAAGGAATGTTTAGTCCTGTACTTAAGGACCTGAAGATGTACCTATCGATACCTCATTGGTACGTAGGACTTACTAATAATGTTTAAAATAATGGTTTAATGAATGATTGATTGAAACAGATCTATTGTCACAGCACAGAAAGTTTTACAACATAAGACTAAAGGTATTTTAGAATCTGTCGGTTCTATTAAACATAAAATAATTTTTAACATTCACTGCTCAATCGAATTAACCTATATCTGAACTTAGGGTCATGAGCAATTAAAGATTTTATTAAGTGGTTATATTATTATTATTTGATATCTGTTGTGTGGCAGTTTGATAGAGCTTTGTTTACACAAATAATCTGGATATTAATACGTACCTATGTTACCTACATGTCCAGAAATATAAAAACTATGTTAAATGGGTTAAAAGTCAGAGGTTTTCGGTTTAATCAAAGATGTATAATAAATTATTTAGTATAAATATAAGAGGGTACGAAGCTCACAGCATGTGGATCATTGCAACCTACATTGCACTTAAATTCTTCGAGTATATCACATAAGTATCTAACTAAATACAGGCAAATAGCAACAACGAAGGAGCTACAGCAGAAGGAGAGTTTTCCCAGCAAGTTTTGAATATGTTTACTTCAAAGTTCCGTTCAGTGTAGATCTGTCAGTGGTACAAGGTTGACAGCGTGTGGATAAATTCAGCCCACATAACACTTATTTTCATAAGAAGGCCTAGCCCCTGGAGAGATAAAGGAGATAATCCTAACTAGCCTAATTAAGTATAGGTAAATACTTACTGAATGAGTTTTCTCAGAAATTTTTGGATGTTTCATTCTAAGTTTGGTTCATGTGAAAAATAGGTTTCATGCATAGAGACACTCTCGCATGGAATGTAGAGGGTTAGGTTGACATTTTCACCCTCATTTTTTCTTCTAAGCATGTTCTTTAGTGTTCCAATCTCATACTCTCAGCCTTGGTACTAACTGCTGAAAGCACTTGAAAGTCTCAGAAATAGTTATGTTTTAACTCTGTCTATCTTCTACGTTCTATTCAGATCGCAGGCAACTCTTTCTTACTGGGTTAAATTTTAAAAAGATGCCGTGCAAATTTATATAAAAGACTAATAAATTTCTATAGTTTGCGAAAGTGCAAGCAGTCTTGTTAGTTAAATTAGGTATTTTTAGAGGTTTCTATTTGTGTTATTGTATTTTACATACTTCTGTTATTGATACTGATACCTAAAGGTGATTCTGAACAAATGCATCACCTATTCTATATCTCATAATGGATAATAACACTTATATCGACAATGATTTGATGATAGATCAATTTAGATAAAACGCGGTTTTAAAGGTTATTCAAAATACGACCTTCTAAACAAAAATATGTTAGTATGTGGGACTCACATCATGTCTGATTCTTATGTTTAATAGTTGTGCCCATTCAATAACTTAGATTTAGGTAAAGGTAAACTTATCCATGAAGTTAGTTAAGTATACCTTTTACTTAATTTTCAGATTAAAAATGATATTTAGTATACCTGCAACTAATTATGTATATTTAATATTAGCCATGAAACTGATAGAGAAATGTTATAATTATAACAGACTGAAAGATGTCTGCTCTTGGATGGTACACATATTAGTTTAGAAAGTTTTAGTCAATCAACCTGAAATGTGCCCCGTTAAATAAAAGGCTCTTACAATAAATACCTACTTAAAAGTCACTAGTCAACTTAGACCAGTAAAAGAATACATGGCCCTGACAATTGGTAGACGACATCAGAAAGCCTCTTGTCAGAATGTATGAGCCGGTGGTTTAGTCATGTCCTGAGACAGTGTAGTGGAGACCTGTGTTTTCTTTTCACATCCACTATATTTGCTGCAACGTAGGTCCGCAAAAAGTCTTAACGTGGATAGTATTTTTAAAAGCGACACCAATGTTGGTCGGTCTACTATAACCTCAACAATATGGAGTCTGACAGTGATCAGATTAAGTTGGGAGATGCAGTTTGAGGTACTCATATAATTATAATTAATGTCAGTTAGAATTTAGAATGCTTAACAAGATATTCTTACTGACTAATTGTAACAATCGTTATAGGGATATGGTTGAGATATTAGTCCTAATAACTTACAAGGTTTTGTTATTAGTTGTGACTCAAGTTCACAACAGAACAGTTGTTTTAATTTAAGATGTTGTTTCCTCTAAACATCTACACGTAATTATATCTCGGACTAAGTACGAATATAATGGTAGGATTAAACGAACTTACCTGAAGTGAAGTTCTATCCTAATTATATGAAGTACTTAGTCCGAGATATATACCTACTTCCCACCCCCCGCATACCCAGTGTTAGCTCTAAACTACTGACATTGACAGGTGGGTGGCGGGTGATGGAAACATTTTTTGTTTTTTTTCTATGATTTAAAGGACGCGGATACGAGCAAGATGAGCGATACTACACGTAATTATATCTCGGACTAAGTACTTCATATAATTAGGATAGAACTTCACTTCAGGTAAGTTCGTTTAATCCTACCATAATACAAGTCTAGACTAGATTCTGGTAGTTCAAACCGGTCTAGATAATCTATCTGATCATGTCCAAGATATTGCTTTAGTAATTTTAAAGTAAAAACCAATAGATTTCCACTGCGACGTCCATATTTTTTATAAAAATTGCAGGGCAGGTGTCATGGTAGACAGTTGGTCGCGATGGCCTGATATTGGTTTTATGCTAATATCTATTGACTTGTGCCGAGATGAGGCTCCCTATAGTAGGGTTGTCAACAGAGCCCCTTCCAAGCCTTCTTTTTGTCTGTTACTGAAAAGGCATTGTTAAAAGATGGCTTTTTATTAAGTTCTGTGAAGATAGATTGATTTTGAAACTTTATTTATTTAATGGCACATTGTACGGCTAGAAATTATTTGCTTTATTTACTTATCTTTTGTTAAAGATAATACAATATTTTGTTCGTGAGGGAGAAAATAACAATAGACGTTTTTACACACTTGTTTTTATCGATTCTAAAAGTGTACTTACTGTGAAAAATATTAGGTTCATCATTCAGCAGAGCAAATGGGGAAATAATTAACCTTTCAGCCCTATTCCTGAAAGGCCTGGACTCTGCAGTTATTAGGCAGGTAATGTTGTTAAGAGCCTTCCTTGTGGAGGGTGCATGGGCATTAATTCACCACGCGTGCCCAATGCGCATTGGTAGACTTCTCAGCAATGCTACGCGAGTACGCGACTCAAATGTATGAAACAGCAGATTTGTTTTTGTTTCGACATGTTTGCTCCCATACTAAAAGTTGTTCAGTTTGATGGGTAAAGGTTACTAATACTTTTTCTTACACCCTGTATAAAACGTTTTTTTTTTACCTGTATAAAACAAAAATAACGTTAAAACCAAAAACCGCCAACCCTACAGATCAAACGGCTTTTGGACAAATACAATCGACCCCATCTCTTTCTACTACCATATTGATAGAAAATGACGGATATACAGACCCACAGATATTGGTGCTTGCGTTCGAAAGATCGGTGATAAAGGTATCTACTCCCATTTATATCGACTTTCGATATCGAAATAGGTTTTCCGATGCTTTCCGCTCTAATCGCTCCAGCAGTCTTCCTGAGGGTTTATCTTTTACAATAGGAATGCTTGAATAGAGGCGTTTTATGGTAAACTTACTTTGTCCCATAGACTTTCGAAGTGTCGAGACGTCCGATAAGTGGACGGATAAAATAAATTTAGCCGTCTTAATGGATGACTAGACACTTCGATGGCTTGGCTGTTGCTATTCGTCCGATTTACGGATGATATTATGTACCAACTTGTACTTGTGATTTCAAATCACCATCTAATTTACTAAGTCAGTCACGAATTTTACAACATTATCAGATTCAGTCGGTTAGGTAAGCGAGGAGCGAAGCCACGCATGTTAGGATTATATTGGTCACAACGCACGCACGGGCCGAGCGAGCAAAGCGAGCGTGCCGCGGCAGCGGTCGACGAGTGCCAGAACCGAATTGTTACTGTTTCCAAAATTTAGAAATAAGGATCATATCATAGTCACTGGATTAATAACCTTCGCGGATGACTAATTTATTCTATTCATCCGATAGTCGAACAACTAAATTTATTTTACTCGTCCGTTTATCGAACGACTAGCAACAGCCATACACTTTAGTTTACACAGTGTTGCCAACTGCTACCTTAGGGCTGTAGCTAACTACTTCACGAAAAGTTGCTAGATTGCACATTTTTCTTTCCCATAAAAGTTGCTAGAAGTAGCTAAACATCAAAATCAGTTAAAATAACGCAAATAATTTGAAAATGTATTTTTCTCAAAATGTTATTGGTTATTATCATGTTACGGCCATGTTTGCTCTCATTCTGTTCAATTAAAGGTTGAAAATGTTATGTATCGCACGTATAAACGGATGTAGTAACAAAATGTCAGTGTTGCTTCCATAATCCCAACTGCTTCCGTAATAACAAAAAAACTAGTAAGAACGAGAGTGAAATATTCTATTCGAGTGAGTAAAAGTAAAAGAAAATCAAATATTTAGCTATTTTCATACTGTAGCCGTATTTATCGCTGGATTTTAGTTTATTTTATGGCTCTGGCTTCCAAAAACTCTAAATCCAAATAGTTACTACAAAAAGTACCCAAAAAGTTTAGCTACTAGTTTTACAAATTTGTAGCTGCCAGACATCAGAAAATTGCTAGATCTAGCTACAAAGTTGCTAAGTTGGCATCACTGAGTTTACATGCATCATCATGATTCGTGACTTATATATAGAATATAGAACTTGATTGGTGGTTGGGCTATTGCAAACAAGGGCCGTTATGTACGTAACACTGCGACCATCGCTGGTCTATTGTGTTCGCCCCAAACTCACCCATATTTATGTATACCTCCGAACTTATGGTATTTTCTTTTATACTCGGGTATGCAGGTTTCCTCAGGATGTTTTCCTTCACCACCGAGCAAGCGATAATGATAATAAATACAACTGTACATAAATTCCGTAGAACTTAGTAGGTATGGTGCAGGCAAGGAATCGAACCACCGCACAGCCTCTCTTCCTTATGGACTATCGCTCTCTGACTCTCATGACATATATAGGGTCCTTCTTAATATGCTGACACTTTTTTAAAAGGATGATCAGACCATCAAACTGAACAACTTTCTCTGTGGCACCAAAATCGAAATCGTGAAAAAAAAATCTGCCGCTCCATACAAAACTGCAAACCTACTCGAGCCAAATGTATGGGACAACATTTTTTTTTCGGTATTTCGATGTTGGTGCCACAGAGAAAGTGGTTCAGTTTGACAGTCTGATCATCCCCTGAAAAAAGTGTCAGCATATTAAGAAGGACCCTGTATGTATAAGGTCTTTCTTAATATGGTAACGGTTTTTTAAGAAGATGATCAGACCATCAAACTGAACAACTTTCTCTATGGGACTAATATCGACAAAAGACAATATAAGACATAAGTTATACAAATACTATCTAGAACAGGGCTAAAATTGCCTTTCAATAGCCTTTATCTTAAAATGGTGGTTGAGTATTGAGAAAATATCATGTTTATGGTGATGATATCACAGAGTCTCAATCTATATTTACTTGGTTGCCAATACACACAAAAAACATAACCAAATACTATTATTTTATTTGCTTCATAACTCCAGTAACTATAAATTATTCAGCTCCACTCTCCTCTAGTCTAGACCCAGGACACCTGGTTCAAGCTGTGACCTAAAAACTAAATACACTTTCCTTTTCGTAAACGACTGGCTAATAAACACCACAAATCAGCTGCCAAGAATGTAGGTTCAGCCTGGTTTAGGCCAGAAACACAAAATACAAAGAAAATAGAAGGTCTGCTTCATTCATGTGCACCTGGTAACATGGAAGTTTGATTTTATATTCTACCGATATAGTAACGTTGAATTAATTATGAACCAACCGAATGGATAGGAAAGCATGCTGTTTTTTTAGGTATAGCATGCTTAGCATAGCATATAATGCTCACGACTATATTCCCCGAGGGGGTAGTCAGAGATATTCTGAAACCTCAGAACATCCACGTTTCACCAGTAGTACCGAAACTCTGTTCAGTGTAACGGGGGGTGAGCCCGTCGCCACTTATAATGGACAGTGGTTACAACAATACAATAATATGCCTCGAAATTGAAGCATACACGTTTTCCTTCACCGAAAAGCCAGTGGTGTTAGGTAGGTACACAATACATGCCTCGAAATTGAATCAAGCAGGTTTCCAGCCACAGCCAGTTGTGTTACAAATCGTACATAAATTCCGAAACACTCATTGGTACAAGTCGGCCTGGATGAGGACGAACCATCGCCTGCTGCACGGCAGGCAAGGTTACTCGCCACTGGACCACCACGGCTTTTTTTTAGGTAGGTATATCGTGACACAAATATAAAAGCAGGCAATAGGGAAACATTTTCGTGATTTTAATTAGATTACTAGAATATCGAGTAGATAACAATACATGATACTATATTCCAAAAGAGCAAAGCTGTTGAAATTACAGACCAAAACAAACCAGTTTTAAATGAAAATTAACTGAAAATGAACCACGTTGTCGTAGCGAACGTTGTTACCTTTGTTTTAAGTGAACCTCCTGTACATTAAGTTTCTACGTCAGTAGGGGAAGGGGGGCCATTCATAAAACGAAGTCGGATCGATACGAGCCCACGCACTGAACCGTAATTACGTTTACACTTTGAACGACTTTCCTTGCTCGTTACGTTCACATTATTTGTTTGAATCAAGATGTTTAAGAAGCGATGGATAATGAATCAGAATCTAACAATACAGGGTTCTTCTTAAGAGAATATTATTCCGAGAGCGAAAATGCGCGCTGCATACAAACGTACTATGGTGATATTTTCAATACTAACCAATTAAAGTCAATGAAATTTTGCAGAAACAATCTAAAAACAAATTTCTATGCTTCTATAGAGTCCGATTTTCTTTAAAATATACAGTTTCAATGCTAGGATTAATTTAAGACTTGTTTGGAAATCTTTGAGGCACTGTAACTTGAAAACTATACATTTTAACGAAAATCTGACTCCATACAAGCATAGAACTTTGTTTCTAGACTGTTTCTGCAAAATTTCATTGACTTTAATTGGTTAGTATTGAAAATATCACCATAGTACGTTTGTATGGAGCGCGCTCCGAATAATATACCCTTAATATGCTGACACTTTTTTAAAGGGATGTTCAGACCATCAAACTGAACATTTTTCTCTATGGGATCAACTTCGAAATCGTGAAAAAAAAATCTGCTGTCCCATACATTTGGCTCGAGTAGGTTTGCTGTTTTGTATGGTAGAGTTGATTTTGTTTCGCGATTTCGTTGTTGGTCCCATAAAGAAAGTTGTTCAGTTTGACGGTCTGATCATCCTCTTAAAAAAGTGTCAGCATATTAAGTTGGACCCTATATAATGAAACGTTTCTGTTAAATATCTCTGTCATTGCATACGCCGGCGACAGATCAACCTACCCATAGTTAAACTCTGTGTCCATGAACATAGAATTTAATTCAAGATCACTATGTACGTAGTTTGATCCATGCGTATTGCACCTACGGGAAGAAATGGAGTAGTCCATTGTAAGCTGGAACCACAACGCATTATTGGAATACAATATGCAATGTTCGTTCAGCTTCAGTTCGGCACTGAACAGGGCAGGGTGTGATCTGTAGAGTAAACACACGGCGACTTTTTGCATCGATACAAACACGTTTCAGTCAAACGTACTCTGCATGCATCATTTGGATCGATGCAAAAAGTAGTAGCACGTATGTAATAGCTCTAACTGCATTAGGCTCTTGACACGGAGGTCGTGGGTTCGATTCCCACGGGGGGCACCTAGTGAAATGTCACTTTGTGCGTTTTTCCCCAGTTGGTTAGGACATTGCAGGCTGAGTCACCTGATTGTCCGAAAAGAAAGATGATTCCGTGCTTCGGATGGCACGTTAAGCTGTTGGTCCCGGCTACTATCTCTGGTGGTAGCAGTCGTTACATAAAAACCACGTCAGAGACCGTAAGGCGGTTTGAATAAACTCTGACGCCAGGGCTTGCAGCCCACTCGATAAGAAGAAGATAGCTCTAAATGAGCATAAGCATATACTTACGACTTTATTTCCTGAGGGGGTAGTCAGAGATATTCTGAAACATCAGTGCTGGTAGCATGCTACACGTGATACGGCTGTATCACGTCTTTTATCTCGTTCGTTCGCGCGCAAATAGAAAGAGAGCGAAGGTGTGATAGCGCTATATCTCAGTGTCATGCTACCTATGCAGAACATCCACGTTTCACTAATAGTACCGAAACTCTATCCAGTGTGAACACGTCGCTGTTATGAACATTAAAGTGTCAAACTTCCTTTGAGCCTATACAGGGTGTTTCATAAGTAACAATAAATTTTTGAAACTCATAAGGGGGTTGTTTAGACCGTCAAACTGAACAACTTTCTCTATGGGACCAACATCGAAATCGCGAAAAAAATAATTTTAAATCCCATACATATTTTAGCTTAGTCGATTTGTAGAGTATAGAAATTTTTTTTTTTTTCGCGATTTCGGTATTGGTCCCATAGTGAAAGTTGTTCAGTTTGACGGTCTACACAACCTTAAAGGTTTATTTGTATTTTTGTAACACCAACAAATTATATTACAGGTCCCACAGAAATCAGTGGTGGATCTTATGAAACTCCCTGAATTCAATTCGATCCACTGGTGGAGCCTATTAAGACATTCAAGTATCATAGAATCCACTGAGCCTAATGGTGGATCACAGTGAACTTCAGCGTCCTATTCAATCCACTGGTGGATCGAGATAGTATAGTGGATCCTACAGGACAGAGGGTAAAAAATTCGCAATTCCATTTTTGCTCCATGTTAAAAGTTGTTCAGTTTGATGGTCTGAAGCAACCCCTGAAAATATGTAACGCGTATTTTTACACCCTGTATTGCAGAAAAAGGATCGGTTTAAGTAATGTTGTTTTAGGGGTATTGGCAAATATTTTCTTAAGGTTTGAAAAGGATTTTGCTGAAAATTGTTTTGGTGGTATCTAAACTTTAGTACTTACATATTATAAACTTTGCTATTTTTACGAAGTGGCTTGTTCAAGAAATGGAAAGTCTTAATGGTTTGATTTATTTTCATTTATGAAATCAATGTTTTCAGGTGAAAGAAAGCAGAATATTTGAGTTCGAGATACGATACGACTTTTTTCCCTTGCACTTCACGGACCTGAAAAAAAGACGGACGTAATCTCGTCTAATCACGAGTGAAGCACCCATTTATATTTGTGTGAGTGCTGACGTACTGTCGCGCAGTACAAAATGGTGGCGGGTTGTAGGACCTGCACGGCTAGCATGCCACCCACGACAAAGCGTTTAAACGAGAAAAACGTCATGCGCGCTCTTTCTGGCATACGTAAAATAAAAAGAATGGAGGCACATCTCGATTTTTATCGTTTTCTCGGGGGTGGCATGCGAGCCCTACTGTGCCTAGAGCTGGTGCATCTGTGTGAGTGTAGGTCCCTTATAGAACAAATGAAAATGTACGAGCTTGCTTGCTTCACATCTTTTTAGTGTCACATTACGTCCGTCTTTTTTTCAGGTCCGTGTTGCACTTGTGGAAAAAAAACTAGACTAAACGAAATTAAACGAAATACTCCAACGACAGTTACAGGATGAAGTTATCATGATGAACCATGTAATGTATTGTACGTATGCGTGAGTGAGAGATTAAGATATTTTGAATGTGTGTGTGAGTGATCACTCAAGTTTATTAGTATATATGAGAAAGATAGAGATAGAGAGAAATACATGATATATATGTATACCTTCTTGTGACGAAGCTTGTCGTGGATATATGGCTGTACATCCTTTTGGACGAGGCTTGTTGCCAATTTAAATAATTAATAATTTGTATTTAAGTTTCTGGAATAAATTACAATAGCATAGAGAGAAAGATATACATTTGTGCGTTAAAAGGCTATGAGGCTATCCAAATTACAACTTGATGACCTACCTCTCCTAAACTGTTCAGTTTAACAAAATGGCATGTTACTAAAACCGCACAAACTTCTCGTAGTTCGCTAAGAACCAAAATCTAAAATCCCGAACAAATAAGACTCAAATTGTCTTGTACACACCGCAAAATAATTTATCACGTTTGTCCAGTCAGCATTTAAGAGACACTAATCTCCATCCGTTGGTAAACAAAAGTTTTCGTGTTTCACGCAACTTCTGCGAAAAGGAGATAACGAGATGAACAGGGACGCATTTAGGAGTAGACACCCATTCATGAAATTTTATTTAACATCATTGACATCTCTCTACTCCTATCAGACAGAGAGTAGTCACGCGTTCAAGCGATCCGCGTTCGCGTTATGTTTCTGTCTGATAGAAGCCTGAACACAGAAACAGAACGCGAACGCGGAACGCTGTCTGATAGGAGTATGTGTTCCAGGTGGGCCGTAGACTCACAACTACGTGCGAAAAGGGGCGGGCCATACTTACATCATCATCATCATCATCAGCCTTATACGTGCCACTGCAGGGCACAGGCCTATCCTCTGGAAGGGTATATGGGCGTCAGTCAATCACGCCAAGCGTGCACTATGCTATGCGGCTTGGTAGACTTCACATACGCATCAGAATTTCTAAATATTCATACCTACGCTGAAGAGAGCGTGTGCTGGTTTCCTTACGATGTATTCCTGCACCGTTTGGGAGCAGTCAATCGGTCTTTCTTATGTTTCACCCATGATTATGCTTTTATAATCCAATTCAAACGAGAACTTCCAAGAACTAGGGGTCTATCTCAATTTCGATCTCCTACTGGCGGCCCTGTAAAATTCCAGAATTGTTCCTTTCACAGCCCTTTGTGATGGAAATAAGGAAAGGAGGAACGTTTTTGGTACATCGTTTAAAAATGGGAGAGAATGTTCTTGGACACCGACTGTTTGTGCATCAGGCATTCCTTTGATATTTATAAGGACAAGAAAATCACATTGTTGTGAACTTTATTCAAAATAGGAACTGTGCACTCGACCAAGCGTGCGGAAAGCTCTTATAAGCACAGTTTTGCTTGCGGTGCCCAGTCCCCATGTTTCGACCCCAAAAGGCATAAATATGTATCCCTCCCCGATGATGGCATATATAAGCCTTTTGTCCGAACGTCATACCGTCAGGGCGTTTTCGGATCAAACAGTTCGAGCACGGCTGGCAATCCGGCTGTTGTCAACGCCCTGCGGATCGTGCCGTTTAACATGGAGTGCCGCGGCAGATGACCTGCGTTCTTGGAACAGGTCAGACCGTGGTAACCAAGATGTTCTACTTGTTCACCGCATCGGCAGATGTGAGGGTGGACTGTTCTGGCCCCAAGCCTCAAGCAGACGGCCAAAGTCAAGGTGGTTTTGTCCAATAGGGTTCCAACATAACCACTAATGGCGCGGCATAGCTAATGGCGAGGCATTTAGCCATTTAGGATAGTCGAATGTGGCCTGTAGAAAGGTAAGGTTTGCTACCCTTATTTCGTTTATTTTAGACCGGCTACGCAAATCAGGTATTCTTTTTATACTTTATTCTATCTTAATGTAATCTATTACTGTAATGTGTACAAACAAAAAGTACTTAAAAGGAAAATGTGGGCAAAAACGCCGTCCACCTCACCATCATGTGGCTGGACCTCAGGACACAGGCTCCACCCCCTAGCTGAACAGCGACTCGCTATGCGAGGTATGAGCCGGCCCGAGGGTCCCCGGAGTACTGCATAAGCCTAGTGGAGAGGGCTTGGATATGGCAAAGTTGTGTGTGATGACCTCGGGCCGGGTCATTAGTGACCCATCAGGGATCAGAATTTGCGGTGCTTGAGAAACTGGACCTGGTCTGCCACGGCGTCAGCCCTGTTAGTGGTGCCCAGGATATGCGACGGAGCAAGAGTATCAACGCACGTGCCTTCCCACACCAAAGATTAGAACAAATTACGGCAAGCGAATGTTTACATACTTTATAATAACTTACCTTCATTTATAAAAAAGAAAACGGAGTCTTTCAATCAATTTAAATACAAATTAGCTCAACATATCTTGTCTAATTGAAAACTAATAATGTGTACCTACTTAGGTACCTATTTTGTGTTATGGAGAGGCAGTTTGCTTATACTTACCTGTAATTTATTAATTAGATACCTACTGTAAATCTTTCGAGTGTTCTGTGCAGTGCGAATGACTATTCATTTCTACTATTATTAAGTCTTCTTCTCATGTAAGTGACTATTTTGTCTTTAATTGAGAATAAAGTATCTTTAAACCTAAGTTTACCCTAAACGCCAGGGCACCAGAGTTGCCCCATCGGGCCTCTATTACTTAAAGGAGCTAAAAATTGAAATAACAGAGCAATTTTTTGTTTCCAGTTCAGATTGCGCGGTCAATAAAGTCTTATGTGACTTTCTCCAGACCCGAACCGTAATCAGATTATAATGACCACACTCTCCGAACTTTTTCGTCTATCCGCTCAGCAGTTATCGTAAACAGGATAATTCCAGATCGAACCGGATCAGGGAGAAAAGCTACAAATCACAACATATAAGGATAAATTGTCTCACCGACTTCTTGGTAAACAATCATCGTCAATCGATGTCTTTATGTCGATTCATGAATAACTCGATTTGTAGATTCCACTCAATTTTCGCGTCAACTAATATCGAGAGAGCTGTCGTTTCGGTCCTGTGTTAGGGATGCCCTTTTGGCTAGACTGTTTGACAAGGTTAGGAATAGAACGATACCTAATTTAGTCAGTTGAAACTCGAGTGTTACTTATTTATTTAGGTACCTTATTTAGGCGCTCGCACGAAGCCAGTTAAAACAGGGCTATTTATGAGTGTGCTTTCATTGATTTTTTTAAGACTGTGATACAGGTGTACGTCTTAATAATTCTATGGTGATAAATGGGTAACCATATTATTTACTCAGTGTTTCCACCAAGACCTTGAGAGTTTCCCTCCCATTTATTGGTATGTAGTAGTATTCGTGTACAGTACGACCAGGAAAATATGGCCGTTCGGTAATCTTCGTTTGCGCAGAGCAGGCCCGAGGCCCCGACAAAACCCGAAGTAATTTAGTAATCAAAGAGTGCAAAGTCGGATAGCAGTAAAAAGGACTCGAAAACAAATAAGCCAATAGCGTAAACGGATTGAAGGTGGCACATCCTGATTGGTCAATATAATTTCGCGCGATATTAAAATTTGTCAACTGCGCAGGTACATCGGTAAGCCATATAAACCTGGTACTACTGTACGAATAAAGGTGAAATTCAGAAAAAGCACTCCGTCCCTCAAGTGTCAAGTATGATTTCTCAAGTTTACTTGTCGAGGCAAGCACGATGTTCAATCTTTGAAAAGAGCGGGAAGATATTTAATATGTAGAGAAGTCATACTAGAGGGACTGGCCTAAACCTGTAATTCAAGTAGGTACTAAGATGTAATTGGAACTAACCGTTTTCAAACCAACACTGTCTCAATTTGTTAAAACATTGTACCGACAAACGTAGTACCAGATCAGATACTCTGTGCCGAAATGCTCTCAAAATGTTTAACAACGTAGGAAATGACAGTTAGATGTTTCTCCAGAAGTCTCTCAAAGAACTTTTTAATTTAAGCTAAAGTGATCGCTCAAACGAAGCGTCGACTCTAATGGCAATTTATGACGTTTCGCTCTTTTGTTACGATGATAAATTTATAGCAATTCATTTTGAGTAAATCGACAAATGTGCTTTTTTTATTTTGGCAGAAAATAATTGTCGTCACCAGGCGTATCGTCAACGTATCGTATGCGTCAAAACAATGGACTGATATCTTTTATTTTGACGCATATTTCGGTTCATAATACTTAATTTAAATTTGTAATAATTATCACCGATCTTATTATAACACTATACAGGGTGTAACAAAACACCTTAGTAATACTAAAGGGGGTGCTTCAGACCATCAAACTGAACATAAGAAGAATTTGAAATCATACGTTGTAAAAGCCGTGGTGGTCCAGTGGAAAGTAACCTTGCCTGACGTGCAGGAGGCGATGGTTCGATCCCCGTCCAGGCCGACTCGTACCAAAGAGTGTTTCGGAATTTATGTACGATTTGTAACACAACTGGCTGTGGCTGGAAACTTGCTTGATTCAATTTCGAGGCATGTATTGTGTATACTGTCCATTCCTACAAGTGGCGACGGGCTCACTCCCTGTCACACTGGACAGAGTTACGGTTATACTAATGAAACTTGGATGTTCTAAGGTTTCGGAATATCTTTGACTACCCTCGGGGAATATAGTCGTGAGTATATGCTATGAACGCATATGTATATCTCCTATACAAGGTGTTACAAAAATACAAATAAACCTTTAAGGGGGTGGTGTAGACCATCAAACTGAACAACTTTCACTATGGGACCAATATCGAAATCACAAAAAAAAAAATTATGTTCTATACTCTACAAAACGACTAGAGCTAAAATATGTATGGGATATAAAATTATTTTTTTCGCGATTTCGATGTTGGTCCCATAGAAAAAGTTGTTCAATTTGACGGTCTAAACCCCCTTAAGACTTTCAAATATTTATTGTTACTTATGAAACACCCTGTATATTCTATTCGAATCCATACACAAATATACATAGATACTTAAAGTAAGTAGAACAAGTCTGAAGGTTAACATGAGCTTGTTTGTGTCATTCGAAAATATCTCTACGAGAGCCAATTATCTCAAGTCCTTGAGTGTGAGGAAACAAAGGGAGCCCGGCCACCAGCGAGGTTTTTAAATATTAACTTTTTAATTTGGGAGTGAAGTGATAACAAACAGGGGGGGGCAACCACTCCGCCTCGGCATCAGACCAATGAAACTTTGAAGATTTCGGGTGTCTTCGCCTTAAAGAGGTTTGGTTAATGGAAGAGACTTAAGCCCACCACTGTAACTCGTGGGAACCAGAATCAACGAAGACCACCACAACACTATACAATGAAATCCAGCAAACCCCGTTGTTTCCGACGTCAACACTGTCCCTTTCTAATTCAACGAGAAAACATTATTTAAAGGGATACGTACTTATAAAGGTGAACGCAGACTTGGCCGCACCGCACGCGCCGCAGTTTCTTTTGTGTGAAATTACCACTGACATACTCTAGCGATAGACAAGCTCATTCAAACAAACAACATGTCACACAAAACCACACAAAATTACACATTGCGGTCTGTCATTGCCATATAGTGACGAAGTGAACTCGGGAACATCAATGCCGAGCTCCCACCGCATTCAAGTGGAACATGTTGCTTGTATGAAAGGGCCAGTCTATCGCTAGAGTGTAAGTCAATGGAAATGACAGATGCGAACGCTACGGCCGCATCCGTCAGTTCATACAAAAAGAGACGCTCCTACCACATCCAGTACCACTAACGCATCGTCTAAAACTGAATTATATATGAAAAAAGGCTCTCGACATCGAATAAGTGGCTCGAGTTTGCGTTTTATACTTTTACACTATTTAGGCAACTCCATTATCGAGGGGATTGCTTCTGTGATGGAGGGAGATGGAGCTGATATAGTTTCATTAGCGCTGATCCGCAGGGGGGGTGCTACATGAAACTTTACGTATACAGGGTGTAACAAAACATGTAACAGTTGTTGTACTGTTCACATTGCCTTGCAGCTGATCGTCCATTTTTTGCAACCATAACTGACCTTTGAACGACTGTACCTACTTAACCGACTGACGATATGCAGGCAGACCGACATCAACCCCATCACAGAGACGCTCTACACCCCATAAACACTAAATCAGCCTTGCAGCTGATGGTTGCAAAAAGCACACTTACCTCTTATACTCTTAAAGGAGTGCTTCAGCCCATCAAACTGAACAACTTTCACTATGGAGCCAACTTCGAAATCTTCTATGTAGGTACAGACACACTTCTGTTACAGTTTTTTAATAGTATCTAAACAACAGTTTAATAATATTCGGACCTAATAGGCTAGCATCAAATGTTATAACATTTCAGAATTCTGGCTAGCATCGTTAAAGCTTGGTATCCACTAGGCAACAATGAACACGTGAAACTCAACATGTTCGGCAAAGTTGCAAAACATCGAGCGACGTTGCTTCTTTTGGAAAAAGAAGAAACTATGGAAGTGCTACTTGGGAATGTTCCTCCATTGAAAAGGGAAGATCTTCCACCAGGCTTAGTGTGAAGCCTGGGGACCGGCCGTGGTCCAACAGTTCTTAGTTGGACCTTGTATATATATCGAATCTCTGTGATTATTTCTCTTGCGCGATTTATGTCTCGCATTCGATTGTGAACCTTATTTTTAGTAGGTTACGAGTTACGTATTTACGGTGAACGATGTCTTTGTATGGAGCATGTTTCCGAGAGCGACGGTATCGCCATCTGTTAGCTTCTTTGATATAACTTGTGGCATCTATGGCAAGTCCTTCGCGCGCTGTTTTACAACGTTGCCGAACACGTTGAGCGTCACGTGTTGCGCCTCAATTATTGCCTAGTAGATACTAGGCTTTAACGATGCTAGCCAGAATTCTGAAATGTTTGAAACATTTGAAAAAATTAAAGGTTTGATAAGTAAACTCACCGTGTTCGTCTTTGTATCGCTGGCATAAGGAAAACATTATGTGGCTCGTCGCTCTGGGGACCTGCAACAATTAAATACAATACTTTATTATTGTACAAAATTAATTGAATACAACAAAGTCAAAGTCAAAGTCAATAATATTTATTCAATATAGGAGCTTGAAGCACACTTATTAAACGTCAAATCTTTTTTAAGCTACCACCGCGTCGGAACGTGTTGTCGCTGTAGAGAAGCTGCAGCCAGAAACTCTACAACATAACACGACTTAATAACTATTACAATATAAATTCTTAAGCTACGGTTATGCATACAATAATACATAGTCTATCTAATAAAGTAATTGATACTATACAGTAAATAAACTAAATAGTAAATAAACTATAACAGTTACAGTTTATAATATGAACTTTGTGTAAAAATTGATAAAAGTTGTAAGATAATAATCGATCGTTCTAAAGAGTCATCAACGAAGCGAGAGAAAATAATTAATTTGTAAAAGTTGCTCGCTACGAAACCGTAGCGTCGCGTAGCAAGCTCGTAGCGAGTTCGTAGCGCTCGCAGCTCTGTATTATTCACTCGAACGGATTGCATAGACTTTGTACACAATTGAGCTTTTTAGTCATTATATTTTCTATCTATTGCATCTTTAAATTGTATGGCACGCTTGTGAGATATTATTTAAGTACTAGCTTTTGCCCGTGACTTCGTCTGCGTTGACATTATAGTAGATTACACACCGAGGGCAGGAAAGTAAGAAAGGTCTCAGATCTCATGTAATTGTGCAAAAAACAAACTAAAACAAACATGTGATCTGAGGCTTTCTTATTTACGGTCCGAGGTTAGCATACTATTTTTCTCCTAGACGGAGGTGGAAAGCGGCAATTTCGTTTAGTGCAGCGGGACGAAAATTGACGCTTTCTGTCCGGAGGGAAGAAATAGTAGATTACACACCGAGGGCAGGAAAGTAAGAAAGTCTCAGATCTCATGTACTTAAGTAAAACAAACAAGGCTTTCTTATTTACTGCACGAGGTTAGTATACTATTTTTCTCCTCGACGGAGGTGGAAAGCGGCAACCGCGCATAGCGCAGCGGGACGAAAATTGACGCCCGGAGGGGCGAAAAAAGTATCCTATTCAATATCATGGAAATTGAATTCAAGTGTTGTACTATCACAAAAGAGTAACTGTGTTACAGTACGACCAGGAAAATATGGCCGTTTGTTAATCTTCGTTTGCGCAGAGCAGGCCCGAGTCCCTGACAAAACCCGAAGTCATTTAGTAATCAAAGAGTGCAAAGTCGGATAGCAGCGAAAAGGGCGCGAAAATAAATTAGCCAATAGCGTAAACGGATTGAAGCTGGCACATCCTGATTGGTCAATATAATTTCGCGCGCTATTAAAATTTGTCAACTGCGCAGGTACATCGTTAAGCCTTTACCTACCTTAAAATCCTCACAAGAAACGCAACGGTCTTTTTTTTCGTTACATAAAAACTTTGCCCTTTAAAATATGATGATTATATAAAATAGACGTAAGCTAAGCGTGGGTATGCACACCTTAAAACTAAGCGACTCCACCTGCTGCAGGTTTTGCGGGGAGGAAATGGAAACTCTCCTGCACATTCTCTGCGATTGTGGTCCACTAATGTACAAACGAAGTATTCATCTTGGCAGACACGTACTGACTCCAGTTGAGATACAAAACCTCCCTGTGAAAAACCTACTGCGAATTCTAACTGCTGTAGGGATTAATAGGGAACTGTAGAAAGGGCGTTCACAAAAGATCAGCGATGGTCGAAGTGGCACAGGCGCAAGTCTGTTCAGGCCCCATTCACTCAATAATAATAATAAATAATAGCCCCGCGGGGGCAGCTTGTGGCGAGCTGACGGTGAGTGGCGACACCGCGGACCCCTATCCAGGGGGACCATACAGACATGCGCTTACACACACACCCCCACAGACAGTAACACACCCCCCTACCTCTGGCTTGCCTTCATTGGCCGTCCAGAGTGGAATCGCAAGAGCAGAACCTATGCTCCAGGTTGGAAGTGTATTGCACGTAATGGCGTAATAACGGGGAAACCCACTCACGGGACTAAACCCCGCGATGGTGAAACCGGTGCCGCACCTCTCGACAACCTTTAGCCGCTCAATGGGATGTTGCCCCATTGTCGCACTTTGTGCGTGCGGCCGTTTTATGGGGCCCACTCGACGAGTCGGCGAGTCACCGCCTGCCCTATTTACAATTTTGAGACTAGTTGTCATGGCAGGCGTCCGTTAGTCTCCTCCCATAGCCCAGTATCCATCCATCCAACTTTCACCTCTATAGCCCAAGACCTTATTTTTCCATCGCGGCCATAGCGCCGCACTCCAATAGTCTTTGCACCTGGCGGTGACCATCCCCGTGTGTATCATGTTGTGCGCTCGGAGATGGTATCCGCCATGTGTATCCCTTACATTTAGATAAACTTGTCTTTTGAACGGGCCTCTACATGTTGGCTTCGGCTCCATGCACGCCTTCTAAAGGTCCGGGACTTAATTGCCCGTGATTACTGATCGTAAGACACATAATAATAAATAATAATAAGCGTGGGTATAGCCTATAAGCTCTATGTACAGTCAAGAGCACATCAACCTTGACAATCGAAGTGCGATATTGTTTCTTAATACGAACGCTATAAGAACAGTAAGAAGACCAATGTGTCTAGCTTGACGTGCTCTTGACTGTACATATACATAGGGTACATTATGTATGAGCAGTCACGTGGCTCGACACGGCCCGAATAAACAGTCGCCTGTCCCTAGCAGATGTCGCTCTCTTGCTGTAATATACTACATTTATCCCGCGACTTCGTCCGCACTAGCTCGCGTCATTGTATGTAACTAGATTAAAGGACATAATCGGATTTGGTCCAAAATGTGAAAGTGCCGGCCAAAAAAAAATTTCGATATTCTGTTAGGACTTATCCGTCTAAACATTTATTATTATGGCACCAAAGCTGTAGGTCCAATATCCTTGGTTTTATTTGGGTTCGAAAATCTGCCTTTTCATACACATTTTCGATGAAATTATCTAAGGCTAAATTCTGTTAGAACTAGTACGAGTACGTCTCAGCATTTTTTAATATGGCACCAAAGCTGTAGGGCCATTTTTCTTGGTTTTATTAAGGTTTGAAAAATCATATTTTCATAAATTTTTGATGAAATAAAACTTACAGCTATAGTTTTCGTGCCATAATAATAAATGCTTAGATGGACAAGTTTTAACAGATTATAGCATTAGTTTTTGTTGGCCGGCACTTTCACATTTGGACCAAAAATTTATGAAACGCCGATGATGTCCTTTGTTGGCTTAAGGAGATGCAGACAGGGCTTGAAATACCACTATTTTTGAGAACCGGTACCACCACCAAGGTGAAAATGTTACGTTTTCCTAGTTTATTATTATTATTATTTTCGGGATAGTAACTTATAACACTACAACCATTGCTGGTATTTCGCGTTCGCCCCATGCTCGCCCTTTAGTAGATTACACACCGAGGGCAGGAAAGTAGGAAAAGTCCCAGATCTCATGTAATTGTTGGCCGAGGCGAAGCCGAGTTAAACAAACATGTGATCTGAGGCTTTCTTATTTACTGCCCGAGGTTAGTATACTATTTTTCTCCTCGACAGAGGTGGAAAGCGGCATCTTCGTTTAGCGCAGCGGGACGAAAATTGACGCTTTCCGTCCGGAGGGGAAACAATTGTATTTTCTTTTCGTTCTCAGGTTTCCTCACGATGTTACTCCTTCACCGCAGAGCTAATTACAATGACAAATACATTATAAATTCCTTATAACTTTGTGTTATAGGCCAGGAATCGAACCGCCGCTCATGATTAAGTCGTTAGCTCTCTTCCGTATGGAATCATCGATCTTGAAATGTAATAGAATTGCTAGAAACTGCAATTTTAACACAAAAGCATCTGGAGTAGATCCAGTTGCAGAACTTACAGTCGGCAACAAAAGTGTCTTGACGTGTAAAATTTACATAACTACTTACTACTGAAATATCTCAAAATATTTAACATAGGTAGTTTGTGAATTTATCCAATTGAATAGGTTTTCAATCTTATCTTTCCAGCGTTATGACCGTGAGTTTATTCATGTACGTAGTACTAGTAGGAAGGCAAAATTGAAAATGGGATTCCTTTTGGGAGTGGTCCATATGGGAAGTGGTCCTTATGAGCCGAAAGGTAGAAAACGATGTTTTTACATGCCATCTAGGATATGGTGTCATTTGCACGTATAGTATGGTTTCTCTACACGCCTTCGCTGCATACAAAATAACCTGTTCGCGCGCTTTTCGGAGAGCGAAAGCCGCGCTTGCCGCGACATGTAGTATGGAAAATAGCCGAGTCGCGCGTGTAGAGAAATCATGGTAGAGGGTCTGGTGTCAATGCTTTCATTATGACATCTTGAACACAAATAAATTATAAAATAAGCGCTCAGACTGTGAAACTATGACGTCATAAAGATAAAAAAGCGAGACAAAGTAAACAAATGTTCATTTATTGGCTCCATAGAGAAAGTTTGATGGTAAATTTTACTAGTGTGTTTTGTTGCACCTTGTAGAGGGTATTTGTTAAATACTGACGGTTTTTAAGGGGATGATCCGATCATCCAACAGAACAACTTTCTCTATGGGATCAAAATTTAAATCGCGAAAAAAGCTGTCCCATACAAAACTGAAAAAATACTCGACCTTATGGAACAGCGCCTATTCGAGGCTATGTGACAGGACATAAATACATACACTCAAGCCACTATCACACAGGGGTAGGCAGAGACTACAGCTCGCCACACACTACGATTCTGACATACTTCTTCCGCCTCATCCACTTTCATAAGAACTTCCGTCAGATGAGGGTACTACGCACTTGTCCTTTTCGGATAAGACCATTTACCATTAACCTTAGCATAACCTTAGCTTAAGAATTTGTATTTTTAATACTTAGGTTTATTAAGTTGTGTTATGTTGTAGAGTTTCCGGCCGCATCTTCTCTACAGCGACAACACGTTCCGTAGCGGTGGTAGCTTACAAAATTTTGACTTTCCATACTAAACGCAAGCATCTGATAGTACGTTTGTATGAAAAGTTCCAATTTTTTTCGCGAATTTTTTGCCACTGAATAAATATGTAAACAGACAACGCGAACAAAATCTGTGCAAGACGAACAGCAGTGCGGGGCGCGCACTGGGAGCGTCACGCTGCGGCGAGCGATTGACACATGCTAAGTAAGCATATGCCATTTGGCCTGTAAGAATGTTACAAAAAATGCAGTCTGGGTGTCGCCCATAAACTTAATAGTCTATAGTAATATTAAGTTTATGGTGTCGCCTGTGTACCTCAATGTTTGTTCCTTAGAAAAAGTTGTTCAGTATCATGAATACAATAACCCATTAAACTAATGCAACTGTCTAGCAAACACCCTGTATAATGTTTTTTCAATGTTAAATAATTATCCATACATGTCCTGTCCATTATAAGTGGCAACGGGCTCACCCCACGTCACACTGGACAGAGTTTCGGTACTACTGTTGAAACGTGGATGTTATGAGGTTTCAGAATATCTCTGACTACCCCCTCGGGGAATATAGTCGTGAGCATATGCTTATGCTATGCTTATGCTGCTAAATAATTATATTCTATTCATTGGCAAAATCATCAACACTAAGAAGATGGACGCCACAAGTAGAAAATTATAAAACCAAGATGCCTTTTCTAAATTTTGAATAGGTAAGTACCTACTACGTACGTACGTATGATACAATCGAGTTTTTTTTTTGGCACACGGAGAAATGGACCAAGATGGCCACAGAATGGGTTCCACAAGACGGTTGCCGACGTCGAGGAAGACCCGAAAGAAGGTGGAGCGACGATTTGAATACCTTACTGCACTCGTAACATGTTACACGTGATACAGCTTTATCACGCCTTTTATCTCGTTCGTTAACATGCAAATAGAAAGAGAGCGAAGGTGTGATAGCGCTTTATCTCGGTGGTCATGCTACCTATGCTGAACGGTTGGCCCGATTTCGCGTTGCATAGGGATGATTGGAGGAAAAGGGAGGCCTTTGCCCAGCAGTGGGACAAAAAATTGTTTTAAAAAAATGTAACGGACATTATATTATTCACCTAAGGTATCCTAATGCAACTTTGGAATACTAAGAGCATATTATCTATCTTTATTCCGCAAGTTGTGAAGTCTGGATTGAATCAGTGGGTTAGACTTTAGTTGCTGACAGTACCAACTACTTCCTATACTGAGCGATGAGTTAGTTCGATGTCGAAGTGTTTACTTTTCTAAGTAAACTGACTGTGTTACAGCTACTCCGGATTTTACATCGCTCCGGTTTATAGCTATCTGTAAAGCTACTAGTAATTTTCGTGGTAATTCGATTCAATCTAAAACACTGATTAATATTGAACCCATAAAAAAGGTAACTCCAAGTCCAATACGTAAGTTGAAGACCGTCTCTTTGAGTGTTTTTTGATGTTTCTGAAACTCCGATACAACTACCAACTGTTTTTGTGTGTTTTTTGCAATTATAGCTAGATTCAACTTTAGACAATTTATAGTAGATTACACACCGAGGACAGGAAAGTAAGAAAGGTCTCAGATCTCATGTAATTCAAAATGATCTCAACGTGATCTGAGGCTTTCTTATTTACTGTCCGAGGTTAGTATACTATTTTTCTCCTCGACAGAGGTGGAAAGCGACAACTTCGTTTAGCGCAGCGGGACGACAATTGACGCTTTCCGTCCGGAGGGGAGAAAAAGGGGTTTGTTTATGTTGATAGGGACCAATGCCGTCAAACTTTGTTGTTGTGGCCCTTCGATCAAAGTAAAATTAATGGATAGGCCTTACGCGAACATTTCAAACCAGAAAAATAAGGCAAAACAAATGACAGGTACATACTTCAAAGCTTCAAATATGACAATATGCCAGTTTGTATGGACCAAGAGCACCAGTAGTGTGCTTCAACTTAACGCGCTTCGGACCTATCCATTAGTTTTACTTATGTTAGATCGAAGGTTGCGGCCACTGATAATTTTATCTTCAGCCTTGAAGGTTATTCATGATAAAGTTTGATAAAAATAAAAACTAGTTTCTTTTATGCGGTCCCTTTATTTTGAACTATTTGACATTTTTATTATTCGTTAGCAAATTCGGGATAATAATGCATTCTGTGAAAATTTCAGCTGTATAGCTATTACGGTCCAAAAAAAAATCGTTTTACGGTACAAAAGGGCATCCATAAATAGGTAGGACAGACAGACGAACGGACAACGTAGGCATAGCTTAATAGTAGGGTCCCGTTTTCACCCTTTGGGTACGGAACCCTAAAATGGCATCTCATGGGGCTCACATGGCGTCGCGAAACTTTTTATTAAAATGAGTTTTATTTTATTTAATTTATTAGGAAGATTTACAGCTTATTTAGTAAACAGATAGGTACTTACTTAAGCTAATTATAAATTTACATCTATAAAACGTCTGTTTGAATAATTGAATGGTTCGCTTAACTTGTTCTTCATAAAAAAGAATAGGTAGAAATAATTATCCCTACATAATGAAAAAAGAAAATTTTCTGACCGATTCATTCTCCAAAAATCTAGCATCTTAATATATGAAACTTAGCTAACTGAAGCCTGGATACCCCCTTAACTTAAACATCTTAGGGCCTTTTTCACCACTTCAGGGTAAGTTTTTGTTAGCTTATCCGACAGATAGTTTGACATATTTTGTATGAAATTATGTCAAAATATCTGTCGGATAAGCTAACAAGAACTTATTCAGAAGTGGTGAAACAGGCCCTTAAACTATGTAAATTCTTATTCAAATGATATAAAGAGCCTACTGATATCATTTCATTTATGTGTAGGTACTAAATAACGTAGTAAATAAAATGCCCGTATGTTTTCAGCGACTGAAACTATACTGAGCCGAATCGAAGCACTACGTCTAGAAAATCTAGCATTTAGAGGTATTGGGTTAAACAGTCAATTTAAGTCAGTAACAGTACATTCCCCAGATAGTTTAGTGGTATATTTGCAATAAAATAATTAGGTATATTGTTCTCTAAAAATGATAGGTACTAACCTTCGATTGCCAAGCTAGAGTCGCCGTCTTCCAGCCGCCTTAAAGAAACCCATTTTGAATATCACTTTAAAATCTTCCAGTTTCGAGATTTATAACAGTAAATCACTGCACAAGGTTATTAAAAAAAAAAGTTTATCACATGTGTGGTGTCAGCGAGGTGTTTGGGAAACGAATCGTTCTCCACGGAGGTCCATTACCGACTGATTTGGTTTATAACTCGGCAGGGCTGCCACCTCAAAAATTCGATTGGGCGCCAAAACTGAAAAAAAGCGCTAGATTCCAAAACTTCCGCGGTTCTAAAAAGCTTTAGATTCGGAGTTAAATTCTAATCACATAAATAGGCCTTTAAAGTTATCTAAATTGTCTTATCAGCCTTTCCGAAACCCATTCTTAAGTCAATTTAAGGCCGTCGATTCGTAGGTCCCTTGTAAAATTAATGATAACACTTCAGATAAGCGTCTACGTCTACGGACATGTTTTCACCAGAATATGCTATCAATATTCCAATAATAAAACACAAAATTTAGCATATAAAAACACAAATAATGTTGCTTTATTAAATATTTAAAAAGCGCTAGGTTCTCCGCAAGACTCTAAATTCTGAGACACGGCGCTAAACATGCCAAAAAAGCGCTAGATTTAGCGACGAAAGCGCTAAGGTGGCAGCACTGTAACTCGGAGGGACTTCGTGGAACTTCGGAAGCACTCGGGCAGACAGGTTCGGGGTTACAGGACGAATGGGACTCTGTGGGGGTAATGGTGGAATAGTGAATTTTTCAGCTTGCCTGTGATGAAAAATGCAAGCGGTTTATTGCATTTTTATTACGCGATATGCATTTAAATTAGTAGTTTATAAATGCACTGTTTAAAGAGGGCTCTATACTCTATAGCATGATGTATTAAATCTAGATAACCACCTTGGTTTTACTTTAGTATATTTCGTTCCTTTGACTAGGTACATTTAACAATTAAAAAACTAAACGAGCTTTTTTTTAATTTATGGCGGTGTCTAGTTAGTAAAGTTTTATTTTTTTAGTTGTCTTTTTTATGTTCTTTTGTTTTTCAGTTATGACGATTGTAAAGCTTACAATCTTCTTTTAGCATATTAAGTATTAAAAACCAAAACATTTTTGCGGCCAGCGTGTCATTTCAACACGAGTGGGTCCAGTAGGATTCACAAATCCTGATAGTCCCCCCACGTCAAGCAATAGGACCATGAGGATTTTAAAATCCTACTGGACCTACTAGGGGAACTAAGCGGTAGAACCAACAGTTCGTAAAGCCATTTTCTCACATTTTCTCTCTCACATCCTCATTCATCAACAGGATGTAACAAAATGTCCTAGTAATATTTGAAGAGGTGGTTTGAGGAGCGTGTAGTTTATCTATGGATTTGATGGTCTACAATGTAGACAGATGTAGACTCTACATCAAACCGAACAAGGTTTAATATGGAGACAATGCCATTTTTGTATCTGCTTTCTCATTCCTGTTTTTTTAATGTAGTTAATTTGTTACATGCTGGTTAACTGAACCATGTATTTTATTATACCTTAAAGTATTTCAATTATTCTAATCATAGAAATACTATGTTTTAATATGTAAGTATTTAATAAATCACCAGGTTTGATCGCTTTAAATTTTTTCGGATTTCTTGACAAAATCATTTAATTCACTAAAATGAAGTGCATAAGCATATGCTAACGACTATATTCCCCGAGAGGGTTGTCAGAGATATTCTGAAAACCTGAGAACATCCACGTTTCACCAGTAGTACCGAAACTCTGTCCAGTGTGATGTGGGGTGAGCCCGTCGCGACTTATAATGGACAGTGTGTACCATACATGCCTCGAAATTGAAGAATGCAGGTTTCCTCACGATGTTTTCCTTCACCGAAAAGCCAGTGGTGTTACAAATCGTACATATAAATGAAATGATTTTAAAGAAACTCCAAACCTATACAAAACTGTTGAATCAAATTATGCCAAAGTTTTATTTATGAAAGGTTAAGGCCAAGAATTTTAGAAAATCTCTAAGTTTTTTAACCTTTTGTATGGAGACTAGCTTGAACCACAATCCTTTTAATTAAAATTGATAAGGTTTACCAGGCTGTGGTTAAAGCAATAAAGCCTGCGGTATTGGTGCATTCTGCGTTGTAATATTTTTTACACAACTTCACACACACTAGCACGTCAAAAAAAGAGGACAGTCGCATAAACAAATATATATATTTTCCATCATAAGACAAAAGAGACTAGCGGAATCTATGCTTTAGAATACAGAGGTCCTTGATCTTAGTTATTTCCATTGCAGAAACAAAGATTCCTTCGAAGATTTCTTTAAAGTGTGTGTGTATGTTGTAGTGTATCTTGTAGATATTTAAAAATACATATTTATGTATACATTCGAAAAAAGTTTACATTATGCTATTAGGTGCCCCTAACTCCAAATCACGATCTTTTTAATTTTGTCTGCATATTTGTTTGTTCGAGCAATCGAGCATCACAGCATGACCGATTTTAATGCAACTTATTGGATTTAAAAGTTAATGAAACTGGTAAAGATTTATGTCGCTACGATGACTGGTGACGCTGGTGAGGACGAAGTCGCCAGCAAAAGCTAGTTAAATATAAAACTAATACCTACTCTCCCAAAACAAACACGTTTCATTCTCCGGTGAGAATCGATGAGACAGCAGCTATCTAATCGATGTTCACACTCACACCTCTCTGTCGCAAACGCTCTTAGTTAACACAAACCATTCCAAATTACGACTGAGTTTAAGTCGGACTGTATGCAACCTCAAGTAAAGTTAGCAAAATAAGCAATTTGTTTATTTTCAAGCTCGAAGCCTTTGGACACTAACACTCAGTTGCAGAAACTCTCATTTAAGTTAATCGGCCATTAAATCTCTTGGTTGCTTACATAAACCCACGACCAAAATCCCTTTCGGGGTGTGGAAGAACATTGCTAGCTTTCAAAAATATCACTTGTGCACTTTTGCGGCCAGCGTGTCTTTTCAAGCAGTAGGACCATGAGGATTTGAAAATCCTAGTGGTCCTAATAAGGTAACTAAGCGGTAGGATCAACAGTCCGTAATAGTCGGGGCAAAATACGGTTTAAGATTGCATTAAAGACACTTTAGTAAATTGTCTTTGATCGTATATCTGTATTAGTTTATAACACTTTTTTCGAGTTTTCGTTGTTATACAGGCTCAGGAGCCTGAGAAATACCTAAAAATCTATATAAATGTACAAAGGGCAAGCTTATTTCTAGAGATATTTTCTTCCAGCATACCAGTAAAAGAGACAGTTCATTATCACGAGGCAAATTTAATGTGTACAAACAAACTGTACTTAAATAATTAAGTTTTGAGGTTATAATTTATGAATTCTTACAAAATATCAAATATCTACTCGAATTTACGATATTAACCGGGGATTATTATTGTTATAAGTAAAACGTATTGAGCGAAGCCGTCCAGTACGAAATCACCAGTTTTCCATTTTTTGTTCATACCTAAATTTAATGTTTTGTAAATGTCTTAATTATTCAATAATATACAATGAAAAATCGGGGATTAATGAGAATTTATGTTTTTCAGGTATGTATCTACTATATTCCAAAAGAATCCCCTAAAGTGCAATTAATGCAACCTACTCCATACAAAAATCCGTAGATTTCCTAGAGTATAAGGATAAATCCCACCTATGGATACGTAAGGGCTTTTACTACGTCAACAAGACTAACAGTGACAGCAAGAGATTTAATGGAGGATTAATTTTAATGAGCGTTTCTGCAACTGAGTGTTAGCTGTCATTTCATACAAATGGGAAAAATTTACAAGAAGAGGTAAGAAGGGCCCTATTCAACAAACGTTAAAATTTTAATTTACAATTACAATTCTGGGTACATTGCTGGTTACTTATGACGCTTAACTTGCAGTAGGTAACATATGCCTAACATTCTTAGGGTCGAAAGGAAATAATTTATAATAAGCAATTTTTTTTGCTAGAATGTTTATACAAATGATAATAAGATACTTTATTAACGAATCCCACTAAATTTCGTATTTTTTTTTTACATACATACATACATATTCTCACGCCTGTCTCCCACCGGGGTAGGCAGAAACAACGGAACGCCACTTGCTACGATCCTGACAAACCTCCCTAGCTTCCTCCACATTAATTAGTCCTTTCATGCATGCTCGTCGGTTTCGGGTAGATCTGACCTGGCCCTTTTTAAGCACGTCGCCAATTTGGTCCGAATATGTATTAGTTTTTAGTTTTTAGTACTAAAATGTAATTTTTTTATTTATAGTGTCAGATTTCTTTCTTTTTTCATTTTTATTGTTTGTTTTAGGTTATGAGTTTACATACACTGTGTAAATTTTGTATTAAAATTGTTTTTATCGTAATTTCAACATATTTAAAAACGATGGTTCCTGGGTGATTTTTCGTTGGATTTACTTGTAATATAAAAGAATACAAATGAATTTAACAAATGGCATAAAAAAAATTTATATACTATTTTTTTTCCAATTTTACATTATTTTTTTTACTTTGCTTCATTATTCAATACAATTTTTAGGAGGATTTTCAATCTAAATGATAACTAGAATTATAATCTAAAATATGAAAGAAAAAAACCGGCTATTATAAATTATTTACATTCGCCATACAAGCGACCCGTAACTTTACTGGAGTATCTCAGCAATGTAGGTACTCAGAATTGTAATTGTAAATTACAATTGTAACGTTTGTTGAATAGGGCCCTGGTAGTGTGCGTATTGTATGTAGTATTTAGATACTCGTTATTATAACTTATTTAAGTGCGTCGATGGCGTATTGCGAAGATCGACATTCAATAATGAGGTCCTGGTTCGAATCTGCACGGACGACATGCCGTGTACCATGTTCTAGCGTGTACCAATAAGTTTTTCTGACTGAGTACCTACGTAATACCGACTGCTCTCAAACGGTGAAGGAAAACATCGCGAGGAAATATATAGGTAGGCTCACGGACCTGAAAAAAAGACGGACGTAATCTCGTCTAATCACGAGTGAAGCACACATTTCTTTTGTGTGCGTGCTGTCACGCGGTACATAATGGTAACGGATGTAGGACCTGCGCCTAGAGCTAGTGCATCTGTGTGAGTGTAGGTCCCTTATAGAACAAACGAAAATGTTGGACCTTGCATGCTTCACATCTTTTTAGTGTCACAGTACGTCCGCCTTTTTTTCAGGTCCGTGGGTAGGCTAATCTTAGAAAAAGCATATGTCTAGAATGAGCCTCACTGTTTTACCGTATAAAACAAAAGGGGCCAAGGTGCATAGGTTGGTGTGCGAGAGGCGCCATACAAATTATGTATGTGTGCGTGTACTATGTATAGGGTTTAGGAGCCAGTACTGGTTCCAATTTTTTTCGACGCTTTCGTATCTTCGACTGTCAATCTTGACATATAACTTTATTAAAGAGGCCAATGATGGTGACGTATGAGGCGACTGAGGGATAAGGGTTCCAGATAGTTGTATCAAAGTTTCTATCAACCGCAAAAGTGAACACAAACATAAGTTTTTGAATGTACTCTGTGGTTTAACTAACCATTTATAATTTTCCGCAATAGGGTAAATCTACCTACTGTAAAGTGATACCACCCTTATTATTCATTCAGGGGAAGTAGTTAATATTGAAAATAATAAACGTGTATATTAAAGAAGCTGACATTATTTATTTCATGAGCGATATGTGATATAATTGTTTTATTGAAATTTTCAATTTGAAAATTACTTAAAACCTAGTTACTAGGTAGCCAACATTTTCACAACTAGCCATTTTTTTCCAATAATTAGCCATACGCCTTTATTACAATGACATAATGTCAAAATAGAAGTTCTTATTTTCAAATGCATGTAGGTACGCTATCAGAAAAAGAAGCAACCGGCCATTTTCACGGCTCGCCAAAGTAAATCTTGTATTAATATAAACTTTTACGTTAATTGGTGAAGATCATACTTGGGAGTCACGTTGCAGTGTTTGCCTCGAACACTTGTCTCTCGCGTGGTGTTCGCGTGGTTCGCGTCTCAGCCTGCCACGAGGCTCTAAAATCTTTCTCAGTTGTTCTTACTCAAAAACAATCCTCGAGATTGGATAGACACTCCCTCAAACTACTTGACACTGGCGAAATCTAACAAGGAAACGCCATTAAATAAAAATAGAATAGAAGATCATACTTGAGTAATGCTTGAGATAACTAATGTTATCTGGAAAAGTTACATGAATTGTGTCAATGTAAATATAATTCTTAGTCATTGACCTCTTATATAACAGAAGTAGACACACAATCAGCGGTCCAAAAATGACACATTCAAAAGAGCTCGGAAATTACGTTTCTGAGCTCTTTTGGTCTTAGTACTACGCCGACTCTCCGACTGTAAACATACATAATACGACCAAATTTAATAATCAAATATGACGTATTAGTATCACCTTACAGCATTCATACTTATGTTGTGTGGCTTATAATTTGCCGCTGTCCTGGAGTGCGATTTTTGAAAGTCACACTTTTAATTCAGCAGTAGGAAAGAAGCATTCGAAAGATTTCCATACAAATTTTGACATTTTCTACAGCAGATTTTGAACGTGTGACTTTCAAAAATACTACTCTTGTCATCGTCTGATAGATGACATCTTGTTCCTTTTTCAAAATGCCTTTTTAGAAATAAAATTAATTTTAAAGACATGTAAGAAGTATTTACAACTTTATACCTGGAGTATAAGGTATATGTTCCATTGATACGTATTACGCGAAAAGATTACAGAAAAAAGGCTGGTGATTGAAAACTTTTTGCAGAAGTTTAAAAAGTATTATCAATTCGGACACAATTCGGACACAAAAATTAGCTAAGATTTTGTATGAGACTGTGAGTCTATAGTATTTCTGGTCAATGTTCTTAGTTTATTCATTTCAGTATAATGTGTCCAGTTATTGGGTGGCGGCTAGCTATTGACGATTTACCCTATAATAATTCAGTTTCGCTCACTGTTCCAATAACCACTGAAACTATTGAGTGCAATATACACAAATATAAGTTAGTATAAACAGTCAGCCACGTGCAACGACTGACGTTGACCAACGCTATTTGATACATGAAACTTGTTCATCGATTTTATCGTGAATTTTGATACTTGCAGCATCATCTTACTGCCTTTAGGGTGCCTTTCCACCAGTGATATGCTAGGGTAAAGCTGGTCTGTAAAACGATGCGTAACGGAGCTGTGAAAATATGTTACTTTTTCTACCAAAGCTGTTTGAAATTGCGGATACATGGTAACAAGCTATCCGTAAACCAAAAAAAAAGTTTAGTAGCTGCAAAAAAAGATTTGGTAGGAACCTACCTATTTAAAAAGTAGACTATAAAACTGTAACTGAAGTATTATTGATTATAAACATGTTACAGCCATGTTGTGCTATTTCGAATCAAATTAAAGATTGGAAATTGAGCGTGGGTTCAAATCTTTAATTTGATTTGTAACTGAAGTGTCTGTACATTGAATATATTATAATAAAAAAATAAAAAAAAAATTTTTTAGATGTCCCTGACTCCAAATCAACCTTTTTTTTTTTAATCGGTTTGTTTGTTTATTTGTATCAGCGCAAAAACTATTGATCCGATTTTGATGAAACTGTTTGTGTTTGATAGCTTATGATCTAACTTAAAGTCGCGGGTAAACTTTGGTAGGTATTGAATAAATTATTTTGACTATGACACACGCACCTACAGTTCTGTCCAAGATCGCAACCGGTGGGGAGCTATTATCCGAGCCCTATACCCTATGTAGGGGTAACAGGAAGAAGAACGCTTGCCTCCGTGGTCTAATGGTTAAGAGCATTGGGCTCTTGACACGGAGATCGTGAGTTCGATTCCCACGGGGGACATCTAGTGACATGTCACTTTGTGCGTTTTTCCCCAGTTTGTTAGGATATTGCAGGCTGAATCACCTGATTGTCTGAAAGGAAAGATGATTCCGTGCTTCGGATGGTTAGGTAGTTGGTCCCGGCTACTATCTCTGGTGGTAGTAGTCGTTACATAAAAACCACGTCAGAGGCCGTGAGGCGGTCTGAAAAAACTCTGACACCAGGGCTTGCCCACACGATAAGAAGAAGAAGATGACACTCGTACGCATACCTCTGCTATCACGCACGCATCTCACATCCTTCGCACACTTCTCTAGCCAGGGCTTAAAATACCGGTATTTTTGGGAACCGGTACCATTTGCCTTGGCACAGCAAGCACACAGCACACTACCGGATTTAGCACCTACATGTACTTCATCTGGTATCACACCAATTTACTTTATTAATAATAACTGTATACCAGTAACAATAGTTATTTGTTATGCTAGGCTGCAAAGTTGTTTTTTGCCGCGAGTACTTATATTGAAACCTGAGCAAGCGAAGGATTCTAGGATTGAACCACGAGCGAAGCGAGCGTTATGGTTTCAAAGGTACGAGACGCGGAATAATTTTGCAGCCGAGCGAAACACACAACTTTTCACCTCACAACAGCGAGGAAAATGTTAGGTGCAAGCACTGAGTTTAGATGTATAGAGCGAACATCGCGCTTTATGACGTTGTCCCATTCTATTGCGGCTATATATTACTCTTGCATTTAGTCACTGTCTCACTGCGGTCACGTGTAGCAGTTTGATTGAAAACCAATTGATCAGCATAAAAAATGTCCTGGTGTGTAGTGTGTACTGAGACACTGCGCAAATAATTCAGGAAGCCATGGAGCCAGACTGGCATCCTACCCTTCTGGTAGTAAACAGTTCTGGTCCCTTTCAAAATCGGTCGAATCCAATTTCTGCCGTCCCACTTTGCCTCCCATGCAGAAACCTGATGGGTCGCTGGCTCACTCCGCAATTGAGAAAGCGAATTTATTTGCTTCTCTGTTTGCGAGCAATTCACTTCTGGACGCTGGTGCCAAACAGCCACCAACCATCCCTCGTTGTGATTCTTCGATGCCGGAGATCACAATACACACGAAAGAGGTCCGCAGAGCATTGCGTGGTCTGGATGTGAATAAGGCCAGTGGTCCTGATGGCATACCTGCAAGAGTGCTGAGATATTGTGCGCCTGAGTTGTCTCCTGTCCTAACACGCCTGTATCGCCTCTCTCTCAAAACAAGAACGGTGCCAAAATCCTGGAAGCTTGCAAATGTGCAACCGGTTCCCAAGAAGGGCAGTCGTGCCGACCCCTGCAACTACCGACCTATAGCCATCACTTCCATTCTCTGTAAAGTCATGGAAAGAGTACTAAACAGTAAGTTGCTGACATACCTAGAAGATAATGATTTACTCAGTGATCGTCAATATGGCTTTCGCCGGGGACGATCGACTGGGGATCTTCTTGTGTATGTCACGCACTGCTGGGGCGAGGCCATCGAGAAACATGGTGAAGCACTAGCTGTCTCACTTGACATCTCGAAGGCCTTTGACAGGGTATGGCACGCTAGTTTGCTGAGCAAGCTTCCTGCTTATGGCATCCCCGCTGATCTCTGCAGCTGGATATCAGATTTCTTGAGTGAACGGTCGATTAAAGTTGTCATTGACAGCTGCTCTTCTGACCTCATGGCAATTGATGCTGGGGTTCCTCAGGGGTCTGTTCTCTCTGCGACACTCTTCCTGCTACACATCAATGACCTCCTTGTGTCAGGTATTGTTGGGTATGCAGATGACAGTACTGTCACAGAGAGATATCTGTCCGGTGTTGGGACCAGTGGGGATGAAATACGCTCACAGAGGGAGGCCATGGTGGAGCGGACAAACTTGACTTTAAGTCTTGTCTCCCAGTGGGGTGACAATAATCTAGTCAACTTCAACGCCACCAAAACACAGGCTTGTTTGTTCACCGCCAAAAGGAGTTCGTTTAATCTGACTCCTACTTTCCGGGGTACATCTGTCCCTGTTTCCGGCAGTCTTGAGCTTCTGGGCATGAGGTTGACTACGAAACTCAACTTCGGCGCTGACATCGAGTCTAAGGCTCAATCTGCAGCCAAAAAGCTGGGCATCTTAAACAAGGTGAAGCGATACTTCACTCCTGAACAGCTCTTAATGTTGTACAAAGCTCAGGTCCGATCGTGTATGGAGTATTGCTGCCACATGTGGGATGGCTCAGCTAAGTATCAACTAGACGCTCTCGACTCAGTTGAACGTAGAGCCAGGAGGCTCATTGGCGACAGTAAGCTGGTAGAAACCAAGCTTCATAGCCTAGCCCACCGCCGCAGAGTAGCCTGCTTGTCGGTCTTCTACAGATTGTACTTCGGTGAGTGTGCACAAGAGCTGCATGAGCTCATCCCACCTTCCCCTTTCTACTTTCGGACTTCCAGACGCACCGCGGGATACCACCCCTTCTTGGTTGATATCCCACGTATCCGCACTAAGCGCCTTTCTGATTCTTTTATAATGCGCACAGCCAAGGAGTGGAATGCCCTGCCTGCGTCAGTATTTCCGAGCACTTACAACCCGAATTACTTCAAAGTAAGAGTGAATAGGCTTCTTCTGGGTAAGCTCGCTACATCTTCGACCCCATCTTTGTCCTCAGGACAAGATTGAGGTCAAGAGCAAACCCATTTTTAAATAAAAAAAAAAAAAAAAAAAAAAAAGAATAACTTCTCATAGGTAAACAAGATGAATTAATTATTAAAATGCATTTTAAATAAGTATTATTTTAAATGATGTTTTTATCCCACACTGGAAAAATAATTATATGCAAATGCAAATAAGGACAAATCTATACGTGAAAAAGAGAAGACAAGAGATATTGCTACTCAAAGGGATTATATTTAGTTATAATCTCTTTGTTGACACTCAAATAAATTATAGTGAAGGACAAACTTATACGCGAAAAAGAGAAGACAATAATATGCACGAATATATGCATAGTTCGTTATGTTAGCAACATAATCTTTTTGTCTTTCTCGCACGTATGGTTTTACTATCTTTTTATCTGGACTCGAATGGATTCGAATTTTAAAAACTCTTTGCACGCTAGCGGATAAAATGCACTTTTGCACTCAGATTTCGAATGATAAACAGAATCTTTCCGAGCTTGTGAGGTGAAAACAAATGTTTACGTTAGTTAGAGTGAGGAAAAACAGATTTACTACGCGGCGAGTAGATAGATATATTAAAATAACTCATGCCTCGGTACTTCGTACCTGAATTGGGTACCGTTACTTGTTAGGCAGAGTACCGGTACGCGTTTGAAACCGGTACCCAGGTAACCAAATGGCAAGAACCGCTAAGTGCCGGTGCAGAACCTGCACTTTTGATACCGGTTCCAAACACTGACTCTAACTCGCATTAAAAAAATGAAGCAATGTTATTGGTGGATTTTTTTCTCGCTTAGCTTCCTCGCACAACTCTGGTGTAAACCCTTATCCTATTAAATAAGGTCGGCAAAAAGTCCTCGCCATCCATTCGTCTCTATTCACCGTCATTCCTTTCTTAATCATTTCATCATTTCTCATAGATTTGTTGAAATAAGGTCATATTTAGCGCAATCAAGATGAGAGTTCGAACTTTAAAGGGGGACGCCGGATTTAGGCCCAAAGGTGTGTACATCAAATTAGATTTAGTAAGAATTGGTTCATAATTTCTCGTACTAGTTATGAATACTATTAATTACATCGGTAATTTTGCATAGTAGAATTGCAAACTTTCTATAAATCTTTTTCTTTGCCATTTTAATAATTGGCACTAAATACTAATATTTTCATATAGTTTCATATATGTGTATGTATACACTAGTGGCCTAAGTTTCTTTGGAAACGTGGCATTGTCTTTTGACCATTCCTGAATAGGGGCAGTCCTCTAGATCCCAAATTACGATTTTTATAATTGGTGAGATATAATACAGTTTTTGAGAGTTACGCGGTTATTATTTAATCTAGAATTAAACATTTTAACGGGTTCTTACCGCGTAATATTTATATCATACATTTATTTCCTATAATTTGAATTTTACGCACCTAAGACAAAGAAAATCTAATCTATCTCTTAATGTAAGGAGTACTATTAACTCTTTCTCTACTGTGCTTAAACAATGAAAAAATTCAAACTTTATGGTTATCAAATAGCAAATCACAAATAGAAAAAACGTAATTAAATTAAATGAACAGAACTGGGCCATTTTATAATATCTCCGCTTTTAACATAAATTATGAAACAAGATTCTGAAAAGAAGCGTAACATTTCTTAAACTGTTTACAAGACGACTCACCACTTAAAAACATCTAGCTCCCAACATTTCACACCCCAAAAACTACTCAAAAAGCTTAGCAGAGACTCTCTAGTCGCACTTGTTCCGGGCGTGTCTCCCGCGACCGGGTGACCCGGTCTGTGACCGCGTGACCCGGTCACAACACGACCCGGTTACCGTGCGACCGAGCATGCAGCCCGGGTGCTTGCATTCCCCGATTGATTCCACTAGATGAGCTACCTAGTAATGCACTGGATTACTTTTAAATTAGTCTACGACGTAGCTGCTACGGCGTAGCTACTTGCTACGAGCGTAACTTTCCACGAAGAAAATATATTGTAAGTTACAGTATATTTCCTTCATGGAAAGATACGCTAGTAGCATTTTTTTACAGTCTGTAAAATCTTTATTTGTAGATTGAATGAAGTGGACTAAAATACTTACAGATCGGGGTGGTCACATACTTTGGTATAACTACAAACTTACCTTTACAATTAAGGGGATGTAATATACGTCAATTGGCGATCTAATAGGCGGAATAATATCCTAAAGGAACCTATAAGAAATTAGCAAAAAAAAATTTTGACTAAATGCAATGAGCTGATGGAAAGTTTGTATGAGAAGTCGAAATTTTTATTTGCAAAATTACTCTAGGTTCCTTGGCGAAAGTTGTTCATGAGTTTTAAAGTAAACCAACTATCTATACAACGTGTTAATGAACTAACGCAAAACTATAAGTAGTTTGTTTAGAATCGAGCTGCACAATTGATTTTTTTCTTCTGTTGAAGCGATGCTAATGCGACGCCGGAGAAATCGACCAAATCGAGACGTGCATCTTTTATAACTGTCTTTGTTTCTTTACGCATGCGAAAGCGATCGCGCCTGACGGTTTGCTCGTTTTTTCACTTTTTCGTGCGTGGCATGCTAGTCCTACAGGTCGTTGCTATATCGTGGTAGAGAATTTCCAACCAGCATTATAGGCAGATTGGGGAGGAGGCAATACTCTGCAGTAGGTGGATATGGTATGGACTGCTGATGATGATGATTGGAGGCATGCTGAGCTTCAAGAGCTACTGTTGAGAGGTTACGCAGGATCGGGGAAAGTGGCGTTCTCTTGTTTCGGAGGCCAAGACCAACTATGGGTAGCTGACCCAGTGTAGTTAGTTTTTATTCTTAATTGATTGAAAAAAATAGATTTCCATACTGTTTTTTTTGTAGAGTGTCGGTGGCGCGTTGTGGAGAGCTATGGAATCATAATCTTGTGGTCTGGGTTCCGCACGGACCACATGCCAATCATGCCATGTAACAATGAGTTTTTCTAACTTATGTACGTAATACCGACTGCTCTCAAACGGTCAAGGAAAACATCGTGAGGAAACCTGCATACGCTGAAGAAGAAATTCCGATGTGTATGTAAAGTCTACTATCCACATTGGGCATGCGTTGTGGACTAACGCCCATATACCCTTCCTGTGGCGCCTGTGCCCTGCAGTGGGATGTATATGGGCTGTGATGATGATGAATGTTTTCTTCTACGGCGGTTGTAGCAGCTCTACTACTTACTTTTACACCAGACTTTACCTGTGTTTGATACAGTTGCTCAAGTAGAAGCTCATAAAGCAAAAATTTGTACTCATTGGTAAAGATACTAGTTGTTGATAAGACAGATTATCTTATATTTTATTTCACATAAAACTATACATACTAATATAACAATAGCTTCAATATTTTTCAAATGAATTCATATCTTTAGACATGGTGCTGTCAAAAGTTACACCAGGTCCGACGAAAAAGTTAGAAAATCGGACGCGGGCTTCCCTTTTGAGCCCCTTTTCAAAATCATCGTACTCCGGGTCAGAGTTAAAAGTATAGTTCTCAGGTAACTGTGGCGCGTAACTGACACCTTTTATAACAAACTTTAAAATGCGTTTCATGCTTACGAATTCTTTTTTCATTTTAGCGACCAAATTTGATTTAGATTCAAGCAGAGTCTTCAGTTTTTCATTCTCTAATTCCAGTGCTAAATTTTGTGTGTACCTCTGCATTTCCTTTTGGTTAGCCGTTTCTATTTGTTTCTTCATTTCGTAAACGAGCTTACTAAAACCTTGCCTTGTTGTTTGTAACCTGGAATTTGCTTTGTCTAATTCTTGTTTTAAATTGTCGTTTTCTTCTTGAAGTGTTTTGGTTGGTATTTCTTGATGGTGTGGTGAATCCTTCCTTCTGTTTTGAGGTACTTGTTTAACTATAACTTCAACCGCTGTAGTTTTATTCCTAAATACTTCGTAGGTAGTACCAGATCCGATGCCAGTTCGATCACTTTTGGAACATTTAGTGTGTGAAGGGAATAGTTCCTGTGATCTAGACATTTTTGGTTGCAAATGGTCTAAATTATTGGACATACTAAGTTTTTATTAAATTATCCGGAATCAAAAATCTTGTACAATGTTCTTGTCAGAAATACACTTGCAGCTTCTACAAAAAATATTGATACAAAATAAAACTTGTGCGAAATATTTTTCAAGATTTTTTAACTGTCAGTTGAGAAATTGTCAAAAATGCAATTAAAGGTTTCAGTCAAGAAGTTTGGAATCCTCTGTTTCAGTTTTTAAAATTAAAATTATGTTATATAATCTCACTAATATTATAAATGCGAAAGTTTGTGACGATGTTTGGATGTTTGGATGTTTGTGACTCAATCACGCATAAACGGCTGAACGGATTTGGATGAAATTTGGCACACAGATAGAAGGTGTTCTGGATTAACACATAGGATACTTTTTAAAGGTTCTCGCAGACAGCTAGTTATTTATATTCTTTGTTGCATATAGACTTGCATATAATATATCTAGCGTATACAGGGTGTAAGGAAAATTGTCATTTACCTTTAAACCACATACTCTACCCATCAAACTGAACTACTTTTACTATGGGAGTAAACCTTATAGTCTAACAAAAAAAAATCTGCTGTCCCATACAAAACAGCAGTACCTACCGGCTATTCGACTCAAATGTATAGGACAGCTGTTTTTTTCACGATTTCGATGTTGGCTCCATAGTAAAAGTGGTTCAGTTTGATGAGTAGAATACAAGCTAAAGTTAACCGCAGTGATACCTATACAATTTACCCTCTATATTCCATAATTGTTTATGTGATCTACGTGAATGACGCTCTAAGATTTTATTATTATTATCAAATTATAATCAGTTATCGGCCATTGATGTCCCACTGTTGGGCAAAGGCCTCCCTCCGTTCTTTCCAAGATACTCTATTCTGCGCTCCGATAGGCTAGTTCTTATTCTATTAATTTTATGCTTTTACCACGGACCTGAAAAAAAGACGGACGTAATGTCGTCTAATCACGAGTGAAGCACCCATTTCTTTTGTGTGCGTGCTGTCACGCGGTACATAATGGTGATGGATGTAGGACCTGCGCCTAGAGCTAATGCATCTGTGTGAGTGTAGGTCCCTTGTATAACAAACGAAAATGTTGGACCTTGCATGCTTCACGTGTTTTTAGTGTCACATTACGTCCGTCTTTTTTTCAGGTGCGTGGCTTTTACCTAGTTACCACCTCTGCATAGATGTCGCATAACATTCAAGATCAAGGTCAACAAACAATTAAACCCCCTACACACACACACTCGACCAGTGAATCAATTCCGTACTTTAGTTCCCCGAGGAGCAAGGAGCAAAAGTTGGCCGTTCCAAGCAGTGTTGCCACCTTGGGGAATTTGTCGCTAGATTTAGGGAATTCTGCAATAGCTCAACGATTTTTGCATTTGCTAAGTCACTAGATACAGATTTGGTGATTTCTAGCGACTTTCTCAAGATGCAAGAAGCCATATAAAACATCAATGAAGTTTTCCGTAAAATACCGGTATAAATACTCTACTTACAGAATTAGTAATTTGATATCCCTGTCCGCCATAGATAGTTTATCAAAGACCCGGGAATTCCCCTGCAATATAACCATGAGTTTTTTTTTTTAGATTTTCTTTCGTAGTTCATTCCTATTAATTCGCTGTGATAAATTTTTTTTTGTAATTCAATGTCGTTGTGTGTGAATACGTAAAGCTTTAGTATGGATATGTCTTTGAAAAAGAAGGGTTACGGCCCAAAATATCGGAAGGAATAGGAAACGATTGAGAATTATGACTGAATAGGATCTAGGGAATTCTAACGAATTTTTAATATTCTTATTTCTCATAATCTAGCGAAATTCGATGGTACTTCTAGTGACTTGTCCAAATTGAAGGTGGCAACACTTCCAAGACGTTTCATTAGTCGGTCAGTGGCTTCGATCAAAATAAGTCAGTGGTGCCAAACCGGCCGTATGATTGTGCTGCTTCGCTCCAGGGCCGAATGTGGGCCGGTAAGACGTTGCAAGGGTCAGACTTAGGTCAGACTCTAAGAAATACGCAGGAGTACTTCGAACACAATGACCCCCTGAGAATTGTTTAGTAATTTTTACCCAATAATAATGACAGGATTGCTCCATTTAACTGCTATTGCTATCATAAATCCCATCCCCAAAGAGACAAAGCTTCGAACAATCACGCTAGTGGACTATTTTGAGATCAGGACGTACCAGGAGGTATCTACGTTTTTTGTCCTATTCACTTTATAGGAGATGCATGGAGATTATCTAGCCCAAGCTAAAGAAAAGGTGGATGTCTTGTCGTATCCAGCGGAAAATTCGGATTGGCGAATACTCCACCGACAAGAGCGTAGCTCTTAAATAAGATGATGATGATAATGATCAGGCACTGCAATGAACACAATAATTCCTTACCGACGTAACCATAATTTTTGTACTACAGCTTTAATCTTAGGCTGTAAATAGTGTAAGCGAAACATCTTCGTTAGTGAATTTGGATCTATATTTCTTTAGCAGTACCTACCCTAAGCTCAAGTGGCAATGGGCTGGGCATATCGCCAGAAAAGAATGCTCGTAAAGCAAAGCACTGTTGGAGTGGAGACCGTGGGGAGAAAAACGCCCAAGAAGAAAACCGCAAATGCGTTGGGATGACGATATCAAAAGAACAGCTGGAGTGAAATGGATAGAGAGGGCAGAAGATCGTGAGGGATGGCATAGACTGAAGGAGGCCTACACCATTACGGTTGAAAACGGCTCAGAAGAAGAAGAAGACCTACCATAACTTTTGGGTAGTTACTTAGAAGTGAAATATAAATATTATGAAGTTTAGAATACCTCTGACTACAACCTCGGGGGATATATATCAATTATATATAATTGTGAGCATTGTTACCTATTGCAATACTCGTTCCAGTTGCAATTAACGATTTATACGGGTGTAATAGTTACATAACATTAATTATACTGAAACATCTAGCTACACACCTTTAGAGCGTTCACACACGATGACGCACTGACGGAGCAGAAAACGTCAGTCCGTCATTTGAGAAGCAAGGGGTTGTATGAAACCGCCCGTAGAAGCACACACGGTGACGCATTGACGCACCGGGTGTGGTTCTATGGACTGACATCTGCCGCTCCGTCAGTGCGTCATCGTGTGTGAACGCACTTATCCTTCCTTGCACACTTGCTCAGACCTACTCAATTAGGGTAGCGTGCCCTATTTTATATGGGCTCCTAGTTCTGTAGTATACTTCATTTGATTTGCATACACTTACCGGGCCTCTTCATTTTGCATTGTTTACCGTTACCTGCCCTAACTGCGATCTCAGAAAATGTTGAAACCAGCAGATTTTTTTATATTTCGATATTGTCTCCATAGTGAAAGTTGTTCAGTTTGGTAGTCTAAACCACCGTTTTAAATACGTCTTACTATGGTGTTTTGTTACACCTTGTATTATCTAGTGTTTCATAAGTAACAATAAATATTTAAAACTCTTAAGGGGGTTGTTTAGACCGTCAAACTGAACAACTTTCTCTATCTAACGCGAAAAAAATAATTTGATATCCCATACATATTTTAGCTCTAGTCGATTTGTAGATAGACATAATTTTTTTTTTACCGACCTATATCGAAATCGCGAAAAAAAAAATATGTTCTATACTCTACAAATCGACTACAGCTAAAATATGTATTGGATATCCGTTTTTTTTTTCGCGATTTCGATGTTGGTCCCATAGAAAAAGTTGTTCAGTTTGACTGTCTAAACAACCCCCTTAAGAGTTTTAAAAATTTATTTTTACTTATGAAACACCTTGTATACCAGGAGGGTCATTGGCGACAGTAAGCTGGTGGAGACAAAGCTTCATAGCCTAGCCCACCGCCACAGAGTAGCCTGCTTGTATAAACTCAAACTCAAAATGTTTTATTCAAAATAATATCTCATGGATAGCTTTCTGACATAATTTTTGACTCTACCACATCGGTGAGTGTGCCTAAGTGCTACATGAGCTCATCCAGCCTTCGCCTTTCTACTATCAGACTTCTAGACGCACCGCGGGATATCATGCCTTCTTGGTTGTCATCCCACATATTCGCATAAGTGCCTTTCTGACTCTTTTATAATGCGCACAGCCAAGGAGTGGAATGCCCTGCCTGCGTCAGTATTTCCGAGCGCGCTTTTTCTGGGTAAGCTCGCAACATCTTCGACCCCATCTTTGTCTTAAGGACTGGATTGAGGTCAAGAGCAAACCCATAAGTAATAAAAAAAATACGTGTAAATCTGGGCCTACTCTGGGCATCAACCTGTCGGCAGACCCAGGAGTCACTGTATAGACCAGGACACCAAGGATCTCGAGGAGCTGGTGATGCCCAAGTGAACTGAACTGACACAGAAAAGAGCTAAGTGGCCTATTTTGGTGACCTACTTCGGGTCCCTGAGTATGTAGAACTATTACCTGTTCTGTGCCCTGAGCTAGAGCAGTACCTAAGTATTAAGTATCTTTGTATTTATAGAAATAGACTTATCCATTATTTCTGAGATCCATGTAATATACCTACACAGAGATGATTGTAGCGCAAATGACCTAATTAAAGCGCGCCTTGCTATTCTAATTTACGGAATTTGATTAATAATCTGAACTTCAACCTTATGCACTTATTACGTTACCTACAGGGGTGCGATTTTTGAATGTCATCGGTGAGTTTGAACGGTTTTTAAATCTCATACAAAAGCGTTCTCATACATCTTTCTACTGCTTATTTGACTTTAAAAAATCGCACTCCTGAATTATGATTTTTGGAAGTCAAATCAGCAGTAGAAAGATGCATATCTCCATAGAAATTTTGACATTTTCAACTGCTGAATTCACCGAATGAGATTCAAAAATCGCTCTCCAGGTCTAGAATCCCTCTCACATAAGATGTGTAGTTACGAACGAAACGTAATGTAATAATTTATAGAATTAAAGTAGCTTAGTTATGTTTAATTTGGTTTGGCAGATTTCTTTTAGACTCGAGGACCGCGGCGAACTCCATACCGCCTTAGAACCTTCCCAATACATACTTGTTTTTTTTTAGCCTATGTTAATCACGGATAATGTAGCATACTAATGGTGAAAGAATTATTCAGATCGGTCGAGTAGTTTCGGAGCCTATTCAATACAAACAAACAAGCAAAAAATCAAATCTTTCCTCTTTGTAAATACATACATACATACATATGCTTAAGCCTATGTCCCACTACTGTGGTAGGCAGAGACAAAGAGGTCGAACTTCCTTGGAGCCTATATTATATAAATTATATTACAGGCCCCACAGAAATCAGTGGTGGATCGTACGAGACTCCCAGAAATAAATTCGATCCACTGGTGGAGCCTATTAATACATTCAAGTATCATAGGATCCACTGAGCCTAATGGTGGATCACAGTGAACTTCAGCGTCTTATTCGATCCACTGGTGGATCGAGATAGTGGAGCCTACAGGACAGAGGGAGATCGCCACATGCTACGATTCTGACACACATCTTTCGCCTCCTCAACATTCATAAGTCTCTTCATACAAGCTCGTCGGTTCCGGGTACATTTTATTTGGCCCTTCTTCAGTACGCATCCGATTTGGTCAGCGTACGTGCGCCTAGGGCGACCCCTTTCAACCATTCCATTCACACGTTTCTTATAAATTTCATACGTCAACCTACTTTGGCGCTTTAAATATAATATTAGGTATATATTACTCTGTGATATTAGTATAGAAGTTGTAAACGACCCCTTTAAAATATTACTAGGGTTTTGTTCCACCTTGTATACTTACACACAAAAATGTTTACTCAAAACATTGTCTAGTAAAGTAGTGCTGGAAACCAGTCTGCATCCAACCGTGTGCTGTTCCGAGTAACCCCGTTCCGAGAGTACATTCAACGCCCTAGTTTCCTGGCCTCGTCTCGCTAGCTCCCTCACAATACCTAGGATACCTAGAGACCTAGCTATGCATCCAGCCTCCGACGGGGATTGTCTCGGTTGGTAGACATGGCTAGATTGAGGATTAGAGACGGTTTGTTATAATTATTAGAGTTCCGTAACAAAATGGGCAAAACGGAAAACTTATGGAATTACCTCGGTGTCTGTCCGTCCGTTTGTCTGTCGTAAGACCATTAGACATAGGGTGCAGAAACTGGGCATAAATTGTTAAGTATATTTACATCTATAAATAAAGTAATGGCCCATTATTTTTTACTTTTAGGGGCAATTTAGTACCTACTCAAAAATTTTTTTCTAAATTATCGTGTGGTACCAAATGAAATCTTATGAGAATTCGAGTTTATAAAAAGTGCCACACACAGGAGCTCAGTGGGGAACAATACCAAAAATAGTCTACCCCATTAATTAAGTAAAGCCTGACCAGTAAAATAGAAAACCTCACCATTTGCAGTAAGTCATGAACTGTACTTGAAACATTGTCATTAAATGCTATAGTCGATTGTAGCGCCCCCAAAGCAGGTTCTTTATCTTTCTGGTAAGGCTTTAGACCATACAGTGAACAACTTTCACTATGGAGTCAAAGTCACTAAGGACTGCCAAAAAACATCATGTCTATTTGATACCGATTAAATCAGGAAGTTTAAACATGTAATTGGTTTATACAATAAGAACCCAGACGGGATCGTGTAGGTATAAGCTCCACGTTTGCAACAAAACATGTCATCTTTGTTTAGCGATATAATTAAAAAACCTGCTCGCGACACATTCGTTTATGGCTTGGAACTCACCTGTCCATGTGAACAGAATACAGTATTTCAATTTCAATACTTGTTGTTTAAAGGGATCCGCTTTTGTTTACGTAAGGATACAGCTTTTATCTCATATTGGTAGGTATTCAAGATCCTATATAATCTTCTATACAGGGTCCAACTTAATATGCTGACACTTTTTTAAAGGGATGATCAGACCATCAAACTGAACAACTTTCTCTATGGGACCAACATGGGAATCGCGAAAAAAAAAATCAGCTGTCCCATACATTTGACTCGAGTAGGTTTACAGTTTTGTATGGAGGGGCTGATTTTTATTTCGCGATTTCGATGTAGGTGCCATAGAGAAAGTTGTTCAGTTTGACGGTCTGATCATCCCATTAAAAAACTGTCAGCATATTAAGAAGGACCCTATATGTTGACAGACAGACCAACAGAGAAAAAATCTGATGTCTCATACAGACGGGGCTGGGGAGGCTCTTAAAAAAGTGTCAGCATATTAAGAAGGACCCTATATATAAAAATTCAAAGTGTGTTTGTTCTGGCTTCGATTGCGATGAAACTTGGATGGGTTTTTGTGTGCATACCCGCCAAGGTTTTTGACAAAAAAGCCGTACTGAACCGCATGCACAGCTAGGTATGTCATTAATTATATAAATGTGAAAGTTTGCAGATAAAATATGTTCGTTTCTAAACTCAAAATTAACGTGATCCGTGTGTTGACACCGTGGAATGCGATACGAAACGGACTCGCCAAGTTACTATAGTAACTCAATGGTCAAGGTCAAGATATTTTTCCCATCATATAACCACTCAAGCGTTGATGGGGACAACTGTCCCTGGAAAAAAGTAGGGTCTTGCGCGTTTATGGGGACAACGCTCCCATTCCTACCTAAGGAGGTAGGAAAGTAAGGACTTTCAACGTAATTTTTTGCGGAAAACAGACTTAAAATTGCATTGCTATTTGGAATGGAGTATGTGTAGGAAATACTTCTTCTTATCGTGTGGGCAGCAAGCCCTGGTGTCAGAGTTTTTCAGACCGCCACCTCCTTACGGCCTCTGACGTTGTTTTTATATAACGACTACCACCAGAGAAAGCAGCCGGGACCAACGGCTTATGGGGATATAATTTGGAGCGCGCTCCATACAAATTGATATTGATATTTATATTTCCGTGATATTTTCAATACTAACCAATTAAAGTCAATGAAATTTTGCAGAAACAATCTAGAAACAAATCTCTATGCTTCTATGGAGTCAGATTTTCGTTAAAATGTATAGTTTTAAAGTTACAATGCCTCAAAGATTTCCATACAAATCTTAAATCTCATCTAAATATCACCATAGTACGTTTGTATGGAGCGTGCTCCGAATTATACCCTCTTCGTGCCATCCAAAGCACAAAATCATCTTTCTTTTCTTTTCAGACAATCAGATGATTCAGCCGGCAATGTGAGATATCACTAGGTGTTCCCCGTGTGAATAGAACTCACGACGTCCATGTCAAGAGCCTAATGCTCATACCCGTGGTCCACCTTTGTGGACCAGCCAGATGGACCACGTGAGAGAACCGGTTAATGTACCTACCATACCAGGTCACATCAATATAGGATTGTAGAGGGGTATGGTTGAGTCCCACCCTACCCCCAGTGGTATGGCCAGGGGTATGGTGGGTCCGTCACGGACCACGGATTCGAGGTAGTAGGAAGTACTAAGTAGTTAGTAGGTTTTTCCAAGAGCTTGTTTGTTGATTGTTGTTTGGGCTATTGCAAGCAAGGGTTGTTATGTAACACTGCGACTATCTATCGCTGGTCTTTTGTGTTTGCCCCAAACTCATCCATATTTAACCCTTTGAGCGCTTTACGGACACACGTGTGTCCGAGAAATTTTTTGGTCTCGGGCGCCTTACGGACACACGTGTGTCCGTAAGACAACCGCTCCCATTGGCTCGTGATCTATGGTTTGGCGTTTCGTTTCACCATACTTTTTATATTTTTATTAAATTTATTAGTTTCCTTGGGTTCGTTTCATAACAATTCGCTGAGAAACGAAACGCATTTCCGTCTAGAAAAAAAATAATTTCGGAGGGCCGGCGAGCGACCGCCATTTTGCGCCGTGCCCGAGAGTGTTCAAGGTTTTTGCGATTGAAATAAAAATGGATTGTAGGAGAAAACGGCGAGTGTTTTTGTCAATTTATGTATGAATTTACTGGAAAAGAAGTGGAGATTACGTGTGAAGTATTAGTTTTCTAGTATACGGATAGATTACTTGTGAGGAAGCCAAGAACTTTTGGAACTTTTGTTTAGTTTCTGACCGCGCGTGTCATGGCGGCAGTGTTGTACATTTTTGCGCCGTTTTTTTGTCGGTATTCAATTGTTTTGAAGCAAGGTGTTGTTTATAAATAGCTCGTAATATTATGAGCTTTCATGTTATCATATAGGTTTTGTGCGTTGTGCAGTGTAATTATATTTAAAATTGGGACAAAGTCGAGGTAGTCTCTGTGTTGTGAAGTTTTTTTGAGAAATAGTGTCAAAGAACACGGAATATCTCATAAGGTAAGTCCTAGCATAGAAAAATAGGTGTTTAGAATGATAGGGCATCTTATTTACTTTACGTAGATATATACTTTATTGCAATAATTCCATAACATAACCTCGAAAAATAATTTTTTCTAAGACATGGTAAAAAAAGTTGTCATGCCCTCAAACACCTTGGCGCTCAAGGGACTTTTTTTTTGTAGAGCTCTAGCACTGGACGGGTTAAGAATACCTCCGAAGGGTATTTTCGGGTCACTGCCGTTTGACCGACAGTTGTTAAGCAATTTTTAAAAAAATACACAACGTTCTAAAAATGAGTCGTTTCACAAATTATCATTTAGTAGGAATAGGTTTCACAAACCATTTATTTAATTTTGTGATCAGTTGTCAAATTGTCACATTGCAAATTTCATTCTCAAGACACTTCGATACGAAACTGTATTATTTAAACATTCATCTTTTGTTAGAAACTCGTTTTATATTTTATTGTTTGATCAGCAAATTACTAAATATAACAACGTTTTACAAATATCGATGATCACATTATTTCCTTTCACAAAACCGAACCAGAGCACCCCTCTTCCACGCAGTCTTGTCTGTACATGCATGTGCATGCTTGCTTGCATGTTGCATGCTTGCTTGCTTGCTGCATGCCTGTGTGCATGCTTGCTTGCATCTTTGCATGTGTGCTTGCTTGCTTGTTTGCTTGTCTGCATGTTAGGGGGTGCAGGGGGGCTGCGCCCCCCGCTCGGGGGGTGCGGGGGGCGGAAGCCCCCTGCCTGAGAAAAACATATTGGAGCTTGTCGAATTCTAGGTTAGGTTAGGTTAGAACATGTATAACACTTAGCGGAGCGAGCGAAGCGAGCGGAGCATCAACATGCTTGCTTGCATGTGCATGCCTGCTTGCATGCTGCATGCTTGCTTGCTTGCTGCATGCTTGTGTGTCTGCATGCTTGTGTGCATGCTTGCTTGCATCATTGCTTGAGTGCATGCTTATTTGCTTGTTGCTTAGGGGGCAGAAAGGTAACATCAAAACTGTAGGTTATGGTTGGTTACCTATCGTACTTTCGAAAAAGAGTTTTCCGAATTTTAGTTCTCCGAAATCGTTACACTTTTTATTGTTTCCCTTTTTTTTTGTTTCCCCGAAATATTATTCGCCATATTTTGAGGAGCCAGATTTTTTATTGTCCTTTTTTTCTTTTAACCAATGAATCAAAATTCTGTAACACAGTTTTCCAAAGTAATGTAAGTCAGATAATTTACTTTTTCGAATATTTGTTTTTCCGTACAGTACTTTTCCGCAGAAATATTTAACCTAACCTTTCCTAGAATTTTAAAAAAACCAGATTGTTTTTCTCAGGCAGGGGGCGTCCACCCCACTGCACCTTCAACATACATATAAGCAAACAAGCAAGCATGCAGCAAGCAAGCTAGCATGCAGCAAGCAAGCAAGCAAGCATGCAGCGAGCAAGCAAACATGCAGCAAGCATTTTGATGCTCCGCTCGCTTCGCTCGCTCCGCTAAGTGTCTTACATGTTCTAACCTAACCTAACCTACAATTTTAAAACCACCAGTTTGTTTTTCTCAGTCAGGGGGCTTCCGCCCCCCGAACCCCCCTCGCGGGGGGCACAGCCCCCCTGCACCCCCCAACATGCATACAAGCAAGCAAGCAACATGCAAGCAAACATGCAGCAAGCAAGCAAGCATGCAGTAAGCAAGTAAGCATGCAGCAAGCATTTTGGTGTTCTGCTCGCTTCGCCCGCTAAGTGTTTTACATGTTCTAACCTAACCTAAACTACAATTTTAAAACCACCAGTTTGTGTTACTCAGGCAGGGGGTTTCCGCCCCCCGCTCCCCCCAACATGCATACAAGCTAGCAAGCAACAAGCAAGCAAGCATGCAGCAGGCAAGCAAGCAGCATGCTAGCAAGCATGTTGGTGCTATAATCCTGGTATCATGTATCTACTAGGTCATTATTACAGAAAACTTTACTGTTTTGTGTCCTTGTCATACTATGGAAGAAGTTGCTTCTACATTTTAAAACTTCGAACCCAGAAGACCGTTGTCAAAAGAAAAAAAATGATTATGAAATTCTGATTTTAAATTTTCTGGAAAATGATACTTCTGTCAAGTCTTTATAAGGAGTAACAAATGTATGTGTAACAAAATATCTGTCACTAGAAACTTCTATAAACCGTTTTCGAACAACTGAAATTCGGTCAGTGAAATTTCGAAAGTAAGATAGGTTACCGTTATGGTTAGACTAGGTTAGGTTAGTTAGTATGTCATGCTGCATTTTTGCGTATATGTATGCTTGGTTTAGCGTTCATGTATGTTTTATACATGAAGCACCATGAAAGACGGGTGTTACACGCTCATTCTCGCGTCAGTCAGGAGTGCGTTTTTGAATCTCATTCGCTGAGCTCAGCAGTTTAAAATGTCAAAATTACTATGGACCTACGCTTCTTTCTGCTGCTGATTTGACTCTCAAAAATCATACTTCGGAGTGCGATTTTTGAAAGTCAAATCAGCTGTAGAAAGATGCGTATCTCCATAGTAATTTGGACATATTCAACTGCTGAGCTCACCGAATGAGATTCAAAAATAGCACTCCTGGGCCATCAATCTAGTCACGTAGAACGATCGTCAGACTGACGAACATTATTAAAATATTTGAAATTAAAGTTTAAACTTAAGTTGCAGCAAGTTTAGTAGATGAATTTGAAAAATGGCAAATAACGTTTTGTGATATAAAAATTGATTTATCGTTGTTTGCTAAATAATTCATTTGGTAAATAAGATTGTTGTCGCATAACTGATGTTGAAATGTTGTTTTAACTATAAACAAAATATAATTCAATGCATTTGCTAAATGACTACTTTCGATAAGTAAATATGTGTATTAACACCTTTGTTAAATCACTAGTTTGTGAAATGAAACATTGTTAAACGTTGCTTGAGAAGTGATATTTTGCTATTGATTTTGTGTTAAACATTAGTGAACCGTATTTTCTTATCATTCTCGGGTATGCAGGTTTCCTCACGATGTTTTCCTTCACCGCCGAGCCTGAATGATAAATACAACAAACAAGTGTTGTTTTTGTACATAAATTCCGTAGAACTTAAGTGGTAAAGGCCAGGAATCGAACCGCCGCCTCATGATTGAGTCGCTAGCTCTCTTCCGGTTGGACAAAGCTTGTTTGGGATGAGAACACGTTTTTAATTGTAGAAGTGTGGCAACCCTATAAGTGCCACAACTCGTCAGGTTAGATTGTTTATAGGTCTCTAGTGTGACGCCGGCCGGGAACGTGACTCAAAATGAGTGTTCTGACAACGTGATGCAGTTTATGACAATGAGTCGAGGCCGCTGTCGAGGTAGCTATATTATTAGACTGGTTAATAAAAAGCTACGGGTGGCGACGGGCTCACCCCCCGTCACACTAGACAGACTTACGGTACTACTGGTGAAACGTGAGTGTTCTGAGGTTTGAGAATATCTCTGACTACCCCCTCGGGAAACATAGTCGTGAGCATATGCTATGTTACTTCTTTTGTATGTAACGCGCAGCACAAAACCATTATTTTAATAAAAAGAAGATTTAAAGGTCTTGATCAAAGTATAAGCAAAGAGTATCAGTACTACATACCTTGGTCTTGCGTTACCGTGCAGGAGAGTCTTTACGAACTTTTGTACGATTTATATCACCACCGGGGTTTTTTATGAAGGAAAACATCGCATCGTGGACAAACCGACATGTCTCAATTTGGAAGTCAATCAATTTCGTGACTAGAGAAAAGGTTGAGGGAAGGACGTAACATGATGCTCTCGATAAGCCTACATATCACGCCTTTTGTCTCGTTCGTTTGCATGCAAATAGAATGAGAGCTAACGCGAGAAAGCGCTATATCACGCTGCCATGCTACGGGCGCTGGTGTCCACTTGGGTGTCACTGAACTGATGTGATGCTTAGGGTTGAGCTACTAGGAAAAAGTATCAGAACGTCCCTGTTGAACTACATCACACAGCACCGCATCGCATTTTTCCGTCGCTCCATATCATTTTCTGTCACTCAGGAACGTCATTTGCTAGAGCATATAAGATAGACGCGTGCGATCGCGTTCGGTCTATCTTATAAATATGCTCTAGCAAATGAAATTCCTGAATGACAGAAAAGGATAGAGGAGAGAGATGAGGTTGAACCCAATTTGCTACAACATCTGAGATTATAACATAGCTTTTTGTAACCATCGCGAGTGCCGTGCTCGTGTGTGAATAAGCCTTATTTTATAAGATGATGACAAAGGAAAAAAAGAAGTAGAATTTAAAAAACATCTTTATTGCAGTATAAGTGATCACAGTGGTTCACGAATATCAAAACAATTCACTTACATTACTATACCTTATTAGAAGGGATCGAAATAAAGTTTCAAGTACATACTTAGATCATAACATGGATACACCATTATCAATAGTGAAGTAAATGAAGTAGAAATTAACTTATTTTTTTATGAACCACCAGTGTTTCGTCGATATAATCAAGATCAACAGTAGCGGCCATTAACACTAGACAAAATCCAGCGATACCGGGGATTCCAATGGTCCGTTTCAAAACATGTAAAAATCTCTCGAGGAGCCTATCTATCTCACTCTAGCATACATAATCTTCGTATGCTTTTTCTCTTTCGTATTGATATCCCGAGTGATTTTCACACGTTATGAAAAGGACTCAGAGTAAAGTGTCTTGGAATCCAAAACAAAAATAGGTAAAGACCATAAAGTTATTATACCTTACAGGAATAGAGTCAGTGACATGAGTTGTCAAATGACACAGTTTTTGGATGTTTTTTTGAGACTATTCGCAGGCAAAAATTCTAATACTGTCTATAATTCTGAGTCTAACGTAAAATCGTGGATAAATTAATGAATTAGTGTCAGTATATTTCAAAAAAAGGATCTACGATTTCACTTTAGATTCCCAATTATTCACGAAAACCGAATTGTAAAAATTGATTAGTGACTAGAAAACGGTTCTATTGATTCGCGTCACGTATCTCTTTCTATTATACAGTGGTGCCGCTAGGTATATCTCGCTCTCTCAGCTGTATGTTCCTCTATTCCTACCTCTATGGTAAAGACAATAAAGGAATACGAAATGTTGATGAAAGGAGGATTGGATTTTCGTAGAAATCCGTAAGAAGTATCCATATTAAGATTCAGTCATGAATTTGGCTTGAGTTCGTACTATTAAATATCTACCTATACCGATCCCCGGTTATATTAAGACGTTTTATACAATACGCTAATAAATAAAACCTCACACTAATTATTAATCTTCGCAAGTTTCTACACTTTACTAATAAATTTGAGTCCAGTTTTTTACTTTACGAATAGTTTATAGACTAGTAAAAGTTAACAAAAACAACAATAATTTTATAACCAAAAACTAATCTCAAAATTTGTTAGAACACGTATAAAAGCTGTATAATGGAATTATGATGTTTAACATTATTATTACTAGTGGACTATAAACACCAATTAATAAATTGAAAACTAATTATACCACTCAATGCATGGTCAGCCTACGACAACATTGGATCACTTTTGGACTTTGTCACATTAAACTGTATATTAGGATTAAAGAATATAAATATGAACAGGGCTGCAATCTTTACAACTACCTATTACATCTGAGCTACACTTAAGCCAGAGAATATTCAGGTTCCTACGGAGATGATCATACCATCAAACTAAACAACTTTCTCTAAGGGACCAACATTGAAATCGGAAAAAAACCTAAGTATACCTACTTAGTCTAGTCGTCTTAAATCTAGGGTACAGCTGATTTTTTTCCAATTTTTTTCGGTCTCCATAGTGAACGTTGTTCATTTTGATGTTCTAAACCACCCCTTTGAATATTTACTAGGGTGTTTTGTTACACCTAGGACCCTTATTATAGTCTTAGGCGCAGTTTATACAGAAGAGACGTGTGGCGGTGGCGGATAGTCAAAGTAACACAATACAAACCTTATAGCGACGTTGCCTAGAGGCGCGGGCGTAATTCTCCAAACGACGCTATGCTACGTACTATAAGGTTTATATTGTGTTACTTTGACTACCCGCCACCGCCACACGTCTCTTCTGTATAAACTGCGCCTTAGGCTATATAACTATAACACTAACACTAAGATGCAGAATGGCTCATTAGAGTTGTTTCTCCATTAAATCGCATGCTAGCTTTTACTACGTCAACAAGACAAAAAGTGACAGCAAGAGATTTAATGGAGGATTATCTTTAATGAGCGTTTCTGCAATTTAGTGTTAGTATGACACAATACATAATAATACGCGTTTAGTATGAGAAGTTTCTAATTATGGTTAAGGTTTTCATAGGCCGATTTTACATGAATATTTAGACAGAGATTATACACAAGGCACGGAATCAGTCAATTTTGTTTTTCATAGAGATTCAGTGGAGACTATAAGGCTGCCTGTCCTGAAGCGGAGAAGAGAAACGAAGAAATATTAACCAATCGGAGATTTTATGCACGCCGTTCCAAAATCCTCGTCGCCAATTATAAAATACTAGTGTTTTCCCGCGACTTCGTCCGCACAAATTATATACCAGATTTTAAGTCAGATCATAAGGTATCAAACAAAAAAGTTTCATCAAAATCGATTCAGTAGTTTTTGCGTGATGCGCGAACAAACAAACAAACAAACAAACAAACAAATAGACAAACAAACACACAAACAAACAGACAGACAAAATTTCTAAAAAAGGTTGATTTCGAGTCAGGGATACCTAAAAATATCTTCTTTTTGTAAATATCTTCAATGTACAGACACACTTCAGTTACAGTTTTATAATAGTTTAGATTAGATGAGGAAAGAAGTACGTTTTTCTCACTCTATTTATTGACAAGACAAACCATTATCATTATTAAACATTCCTTCACATTTATAAAGAGGTTACTACTACAAACATCACACTATTGTGATTAATATTTCTTTGTTTCTCCGCTCCGCATGTCCGTATGCCCAGCGGGGCCATCGGTCCTAGGGCTTTGAAACCTAGCTAATCATTTAGTGCTCATTTAGTGTTCTCTGAATATGTATGGCTTATATTTAGTGCTTCAAAGATAACGGAGTTATATCAAATCTAAGCTAGCGTCCGCCCAGCGGAGCCCTCCTTTGTTATGGACGAAAAAGATTAAAATGTAACATCAATGTTTAGTGCTCTGAATTCCTATTAAAACTGTACTAAATGATTGTGATGTGATGTGAGCACTAAATGATTAGCTAGGTTTCAAAGCCCTAGGACTCTAGGACCGAGGGCCACGCTGGGCATACTGACATCCGCTCCGCAGCCTCGCTCCGCTTCAGTGGACGGGCCGCCTAATACTTACTAAGTTAATTAATTATGCAAATAACCCTAGTAAGTAAAATAAAATTATTGTAAATATACAGAACTTCAGGTATCGGTGATCTTTGGAAATTTTGGTACAATAACAAAAGGCATATTAGAGCATCTTAAAATAATGAGACTGCTTTGAAATAATATTTAAATGAGTTAACTATATCACTGGTATTAAGAATTATAGATTAAGTTAAGATCCCATTGCTAACATTACACCTTCACCTGTTATGCCGTTCAAACTGCTAATGCAAATCTAGCAGTGGGATCCACCCAAAACGGCGAGAATTGACATCGTCATGAAAAAGAATACACTTTTTTGTAATAAAATGAAAATAGCTTTTCAAACATAATAAATACCTATTGCTACGAATAAGAATGTACAGAAGTGTAAGGGTTGAACTACACATGGCCGCACGCGATCGCATTTTTCCGTCGCTCCATCCTTTTCTGTCACTCAGGAACGTCATTTGCTAGAGCATATAAGATAGACGGAACGCGATCGCGTGCGATCGCACGCCGCAGCATCAAAATGAAGCTCAAAAAGTGGCACCAAAAAAAGTGTACCGTGTTCTAAATTAGTTCTTTAAAAACTGTACCTAGCTGCCAAAACTCATACAACATGTCATTTTTCGTTGGGTGTCAAAAATGATTTCGATTTTGTTAAGAGTTACACTTCTATAGTTATTCTTATTCGTAGACCTATTGCAATTACATATGTAAAGTCTATGCTAACCACGTGGACTCACGCCGTTACGTGATGGAAGCTCCAATATAACCTACTTATATGACAGCGCTGCTGGCCATCTGGTTGACCCCGCACGTGCCGTCGCCCCGGTAGACCCTGTAGTATCCCTGCTCGCCCCACGACGGCCCCCACGAGTTCTTCACTATCCAGTACGGAAGACGTTTGTGGAACAGTGGGTACTCTGTAAAGAGTAACACAATTTTAAATACTAGTAGGGTAAAGGGAGCTCGAGTGAAGAGCGTCGATGGCACGTTGCGAAAAACTCAATCTCGAGGTCCGGGTCTACCAATCTACCAATCCGCATTGGGCACGCGTGGTGGACTATACTCCCTGAGGGTAAGCCTGAGCCCTGCAGTGGGACTTATGTAGGCTGTGATGATGAAAGGGAGCTCGTTGGGAGTATTAAAGCCGAAGTTAAGCGGCGAACTGCGCAATAGATGTTCCTCTTTTTGTTTTGCTGTTGCGGTAGGGTCAACTCTGCCATAAATTATCGCTGTAGTTGGCTAGTAGCCATGTTTTTTTCTATTGCTGTCTCCTGTTTGCAATGGAAGGAATCTGCCGTGGTCTAATGGTTAAGAGCATTGGGCTCTTGACACGGTCCTCGTGGGTTCGATTGCCACGGGGGACACCTAGTGATACGTCACTTTGTGCGTATTTAAAGAATAAATTAGTTAGCGTAAAGCTAGTTAGCGTAAATTAAAGAATAAATTTTGTCAGCGACGGTCAACTTTAGTGTAAAGCTGATTAAAGGCTGGGCCACACAGAGTGCAGCTGCAGAAAGGGTGCAGGCTGGCTTCAGACCGGCAGCAGTTTTACACTTTGGAATCATATGCGAGGTGTCACACTGCGACTACCGTTCCGCAGCCGCACCGGACTGCATCTAGTGTGACACCTCGCATATGATTCCATAGTTTACAACTGCTGCCGGTCTGCAGCCGGCCTGCACCTGTTCTGCAGCTGCACTCTGTGTGGCCCAGCCTTTAAGGGGGTTGCAGAGGGAGTTGCACTACACTAGATGGCGCTCGGGAGCATAATTCCTGATTTTATCACATTTTATTTTATATCTTCGTAATTATGTTTAAAATTGCAAATGTTATTTGAGATGCGTAATCTTGATTTTCTTAACTATTTTTCCATATATAAAATATTACTTTTGTTAATACCGTCTACGAATGTTATACGTCAAAGTTTTGTATGAAATTGATTAAAATTAAAATGTATATCAAATTCGTATGAACAATAAAATTACTATAACTTGTAGCTAGATCAGTAAAACATAAACACAAGTGCCCGCATAATTGAAAACTTTGATTGAAATCATCACAATTACGAGATATAAAATAAAATGTGATAAAATCAGGAATAATGCTCCCGAGCGCCATCTAGTGTAGTGCAACTCCCTCTGCAACCCCCTTAAGGATTTCCACGCTGGTTATTGCTGTGGTCGGTCATACTAACCAAACATGACATTAGTTATACTGACCTTTAACACCATACCCTACAATGAGTACCCCGTGATCCAAGTTCTTGGGATCGCAGAGCATCTTCCAAGGATGAGACACTCCACCCACGTAGAACTGCATCGCGTTTGCGTTAATACCTGAAAACACATTATTTTTATTATCAACATCAGCATATACAGGATGATAGGGTAAACAGTTGAATTACTTTAATTTTTCATACAAACTTTCGATCAGCTGATTGCATTTAGTATGGAAAGTCAAATTTTTTTTTGCGAATTTCCTCCGTTGAATCCTGCGTTGAAAAGAAGTTTTGTAGGAAAAGTTGTTCCGTATCAAGGTTACAATCACCTCTTAAAGTAATGCTACTGTTAACCCTAACACCCTGTATACGTCCCATTTTAGGACACAAATCTACCCTTAGGGTTAAGGGGCGCCAGTCCACCACGCGTGCCCAATGCGGATTGGCAGACTTCACATACGCATCAGTATTTCTTCTTTAGCGCATGCAGGTTTCCTCACGGTGTTTTCCTTCACAGTTTGAGAGCGGTTTGTATTACTTACATAAGTAAGAAAAACTCATTGGTACGTGGCATGATGTCCATGCAGATTCGAATCCTTATTCCATTGCTATAAGGATCAAATGGCGTATGTACGGCTCTTGCGGCGGTGCGAGATTCCGCCGCGGCGTCCCGCTTGTATGAAGCTTGTTTTAGTGCCGAGATACCTATTTATGTGCCAGTATTGCCTTGCCTTACGTCACAGGTCCGGCACTTCGAACGTTTTGGACTTGACATTATGACGTTCGCACATGCGCACTTGGTGCAAATTGTCTTTGACATATGTGTAGGGTTGACTTACCACGCATCGTATAAACATCATATACATTTCGTTACTTTTTATGGTTCGTTCTGTTATTAAAAATAGTATTTGAGCATGGATCTAAATCATAAAGGATAGCACTCCTCCTTACAAGCATTGATACAAGAAAATTTGACGTTCGTCTCCGTCGTCGATATTTCCAATTTTACGTGCGTCCCTTTCTATTCCAATGACGTCACAATTACATGAACGACAATTGAGTGACGTCATGCCTAGACATACATTAGAAAGGGACAAAGTTAACGTCACTAAAAACCACTACGGAGAAGAACGATCATTACCGACCATCAAGGAGTATTATCATGTTTTCCCTCTTGTTAGGCAGTCTGTGCTCCACTATAGAGGATTCCAAACTTCTTGTATTTGAGCTAAAGAATTACTGAAAATGTGAATCTAGCGTAATTTTTCCACGTTTGCACTAAATTTTATGCACGGACTAAACTAAATGCTTCTAGCAACACTGCAAGGACTAAATTTTATGTAGTCTAATCCAAAGGGTGCGTGCGCCTGACTGCATTCCCTTGCTCGGCTTCCCTCAAGTTTCCCAGATAGTGTCAGGGGAGGTGGGGTATCTGAAGTCAGAGGGGGGCTGGGAGTGGCCGTTCTGTATGTAGAACTATATAAATTACCTATTATGTGCTTACGTACCGATAGAAATAGGGCCGTTCTGGACCAGCCACTTGGCCATGTCGGTCTCATTGGTGGTGATGTTGACGGCGCCGCGGATCTGCACCCTGGACATGGACTTGTTGAACGAGCACGCGTCGTCCTCTCCCGCGTACGGGTAGTCGTTCTCAGCTTCAAGGCCGCCCATCTGCTCTATTGCTCTGGAATGTTTGATTTACGGGGTGTAACACATAAACTCACGACCGTTATCCCTTTTGGGGTGGTCAAATACATTGGTACAACGATTTCGTAGCGGGATGCCTACTATCGCACTTATCCTATTTATTGAATATTTTCATAGAATCTGTAGCACAAAGACTACATTATAAAAAATGCATACTGATCGCAATATGCCTACTTTCGTATAAGGACAACTAATATTTAGTCGCAGCATGACGACTTTTATGATCATGCTTGATTTGGATTGTGCATTGCTTACAATTTGTAGTCAATAATAAAACCCTAAGGGCCTGTTTCACCACTTCTTAGTAAGTTCTTGTTAGCTTATCCGACAGATATTTTGACGTATCTTTCATACAAAATTTTAACAAGAACTTACTCACAAGTGGTGAAACAGGCCCAATGTATGTGCGGCCAATCGAAATGGTGGAGAGAAGTCAGCTCCCTACATTTCAGTCGAATACGTACTGCAGTTTTGTATGGAACAGCTGCTTTTTTCCAAGCTTTAAAACGTAGTTGTACTGTCATCAAAATCGGTTCACTATTTTGGCCGTGAAAATATAACAGACAGAGATAAAAAGAAACAATATATTTTAAAACAATACAATTAATTTTAGAGGCATTTCATTACAATAACACAATACGGTTATTTAACAACCATTATACTATTAACAACAACAACTATTATTATTTAACAGCCGTAGATAATCGCATAACTAACGAACCGAAGTAATCAACTCTTATTGTTTACTTTCCAGTTAAGTGACATGAATAAATTAAGTTTAATTTTAAGACGCCATTCTATCCAGTCCATCAATCACCACGTCAAACTCTTTATTTATCAGGATTAAATCCTATACACGAGTGACGAGAGCTATTTTTGAAATTCAAAGATCCTAATTCGTATACAAATGGTGCATTAACTCCATAGTTATTTAACATTTCCGTATACAAATTAGAATGTGTGAGATTCAAAAACAGCACTCCAGTAGGTCTACCATGAGTTTTCACCGTACTTTACTGCTGTAGTTACGTCACCAATTTTGTATTAAATTTCGTACAACGCTCATAGTGGTTGGTTACGTTGAGAACTAATTTCTGTCATACGAATTGGCGACGTAACTACAGTAGTAAAGAACGGTGAAAACTCATGGTAGACCCACAGTTTATACCATTTTCGTATACGAAGTACGATGTGCGACGTACAAAAATATGGGCTTAATTTTATTTTAAACACCATCGAGCCTCCAGTGCTGCCCTCAATTGTATGTTTTTATTTCTAAACAATTATACAAAATTTCCAAAAAAAAACAAAAGAATGTTAACATTTGTCATTGCTGTTTTTAAATTTATCGAAACGTTGCTTGCGGATGATTAAATTAATGTTTTATGCTTGTATTAATTGATCTGAGGTTTTATGTTTGTCTTTAAAATAAAACCTTGAGAGTGTATCATTTCTCTATCTATGGTTATTTGTAGATCTATGGTTAAAACCGCCAGACAAAAGCCACTCTTGACGGTTTTAACAATAGTGACTACAAATATTATAAAAACAAATCCGTAATGACCCTATAAATTCAAAATCAGCAATGAGTACAATGTGACATTCTTGTTTTTAGGAAATGTTGAATTGTCAAGAAATCAAAAAAATACAATTTTGATTGAATTGATACCAGAGGGTCCTCTTTTAATGCAGTTTGCGAATAACAACATAAACCCGAACGGTTCCGAAGATTAAACATTCGAGATATCGAGCGCATCGCTTCTTAGCGATTGATTAGTCGATTCGATAAGACCGCCTTATTTTGTACCTCTTGTTTTTTTTTGTTTTGTCTTTATTTTACTGTTTATATTTTGGTGTAATACAAAGTAGTATATTCGATTGATTGATTGAGATATTTAGACAGAGATTTAGACATTAGAGATATTTACAACAGTTTTTTTCAACAACATAGGTATTTGATTTATAACCGCAAGCTGTCAAGATTATTATAAACACTATAATAATTCTAGCAATTCAAAATGCACCATTGTTTACACCCAACAAGGAACGGATGACACATACAAATATCTACACCTATTGAAGTAATAATACACAGGCAAAATTTACAAACTTACGCAGGAAAAATGTTAAATGCCATGCCTCAAGTTTATCGTAAACAAATTGTTATTGCTTGATGTAACGTCCTATCGCATACTATGACTAATAATCTATTTGGTGCTGTTAAAATGTGTATGTTTTGCACATACATGTTAGTTAGTTAGTTCTCTCTCTGAATCATTCCCTTTACGTCGATCGTCTCCGTACGTCGAGTCTCCCAACAGTGAGTCTCGTTACAGCGACTGTCGCTTTTGTCTCCCTACGTCGAGCCGATGACGATAGCGTTTTGTTTTAGGTACGGTAAGCAATATCAATATGAAAAATTTCCACGTTTGATTAAATAGGTATAAATATAATTTTTTTTACATAGATGATCTTTAGAGTATCCTAAACATTAGTTAAACCATAACCCCTTCCGGTGAGATTCAGATCTTACTAAAACTTTACTAAAACCACCAACACCCACATGGGCGCCGCGCCGCCGGCGCCGGCAGGATTATTTTTAGGGAGCTAAAAATGCCAGCCGGCTAGATCCAAAAAAAAACAAGCAAACAATACGGATTACTATATTTTACATTCAAATAAACAAATTCGTATTGTCTTCTGACTGTACTGAAGTCTTGAACTGACTTCAATTTGTCATTCTTGTTTTTTGGAATTGTTGCATAATTGTAAAGGAATTTAAAATATGAATGAATTAATGAAATGAATGAAATATTCTTTATTTACACCAAAAATAAATTACAATACACAAAAGGAAATAAACTAATTATGGTACAAATAAGGCGGTCTTATCGTTAAATATACGACTGAGGGCAGAATTTGAGGCCCTAAAGCCTCTAAAGCATCAATGAATAAATACAAATTTTTCGTTGTGTACCGGGGGCAAAACGGGCCCCCCGCCGTGACTGATGGTGTGAAGAAAACAAACAAATTCTCCAACTTCTCCTTACCAATTCAAGTTGTGTTTTGTTTTTTATGCTACCTACACTCATTTAGATTGTAAAAATAAGCATCAAATTCATAACATTACTTTATAAAAAGAGAAACAACGAAACAAATACAGCACGGGAAGCCTTCGACTCGTTAGTAAACATATTTCTTTATGAGTGTCAAATAAACTTTTTGTTTACTTTTTTTGCCTTCAGAGCACTCATAGACAAATTATCCGGCTTCTGATACAAGGAAATTGGCCATTTTCAAAGAAATAATAAATTTTTGAGACAAAAAAAGCCGCCGAGCACCGGCACTTTCCTACGACGAGTCACCTAAATCGTTCATTGTCCTTCACTATTGGCTCAACCCTAGTGGTTCATATATCGTTGGAAAGGGAATTTTATAAGGTCTTAAGTCGCAGAACATTCCAAATAGAAATATACCTTAGTTTATTATAAAAAGCCTTAATTTTGTACGTCTACTCCTGACCCTATGAAGACCCAGCGGCGCTTGACGAATGTAAAGCTACTCTGACCCCATGGCGTCACACCGGTCCGTCGGAAGTCTTTCCGACTTTGGTTGAAACAAAATATAACTTACCTGTAGGCATTATCAGGAAGTCCTCCGTTACATCCCTGGTCCAATTTGTCGCAGTCCACCAGCTCCTGCTCCGACAGGGACACCAGCTGCCCCGACTGCATCTTCCATTGACCCTCGACATTACCTATTAAACAAATAATAACTGTACTTCCAAATTATTATTGGTTTTTGACATGTAAGGAATAATGTGTTGCCTGAGCGACCGAGCTTCACCCGGCGTCTTTTTTTTCAGACTCTTTATTGTACACAAAAACAACATAATTATGAAAAATTACAAGTCGTGCTGTAAAAAGACGTGGAGATGTGGAGTGTATGCCTTGTTTGTGAATACGGAATTTCTCAGGGATGACACAAATCTTAACTCCATTCAAAATAGCAAAGAAATTTTAAGTCTATTTTGAATTATAGAAACAGATATTTGGAAATATATAAATAAATAAATAAATTATATGCTCATATAATATACAATGCTCTAAGTATTTACAAATTTGAATCCAAATCGTTAGAGCCGATTAAGAGAAACTTTTATAAAGGATGGTTCTTAACAAGGTGTATGTGACAGCCTAGCAAATACTGAAACGGTGAACTCAGACCATCAAATTGAACAACTTTCACTATGGAGCCTACCTCAGGAATCGCGAAAATCACTTGTCCCATACAAAACTGCTGTACCTACCCGACTCAAATGTATGGGACAGCAGATTTTTTGCGTTTCCTGTGGTAGGCTCCATAGTGAAAGTTGTTCAGTTTGATGGTCTGAGTTCACCGTTTCAGTATTTGCTAGGCTGTCGCTTACAAATCGTGAAAAAAAATCAGTTTCCCTGTTAGGGATATTTATGCAAGCAGTGTAGTTTTATATAGTCACGTCTTGCACGTCTCTCACGTAGCTTAATAAGTAATGACGCATGTATTTATAGCACGTACTTATTACTATATAAACTACACTGGCCCTAATAAAGACGTTCCATTTACACAACTACTTCACTGGCGTATTAATCATCTCTCCGAGGCCCCCGATCCTGTCGGCATATAACGCACTGCTCAACGTGCGTTAAACTGGTGACCCCGACAAGGAACAGCTGCATCGTGTGGAAGATTTCTCGCTTTGGTGATTTGCACAATTTCTTTCGGCTTCCCACAAGCGGGTCCCACCGATTGAAATTTCAAGAGGCAATATAGTCACTGGAGTGAGCACTGCAACTTGCCGCGATGTACGAAAGCCGTGGAGTCCAACACCCTGGAGATTCGCCAGCGCAAGTGGGGACCGTTCAGACGCTAACCGTGCAATCACGGGTTCCCGATTTTTGGGTTGCGCATCCACGATTGTGGTTTATTCAATTCGAGGCGGTCATGGCACCACAGAAGCAATCTGATGAAGCGAAGTTTCATTTTGTGGTCGCTAAGCTTGGTTTAGACGTGCTGCAGCAAGTGAGCGACATACTAAGTAAGCCACCAGACGCCAATAAGTATACGACGCTCAAATCGAGACTCATCAGCGTTTATGAAGAGTCAGAGGGAAGGAAGCTGCAAAGATTGATCGGTGAGATGGAGCTGGGGGATCAAAAGCCATCCCAACTTCTAAGGAAAATGCGCGAACTCGCTCAAGACAACGTCCCCGCAGGAACATTGCAAATGATGTGGACCAGGCTTTTACCACCTTCCGTACGTGCAGTTTTGAGCGTTAGTGATACCAAAGACCTTGATAAGTTGGCACGGATAGCGGACACAGTTATGGAAAATGTACGACCGCATGCAGAGGTTGCCCCAGTCACACAGCTATCGAACCTGGAAGCCTTACATAAGAAAATGGAGCAACTGTCGCTTGAGATTTCCGAACTGAGGCAAGAGCGAGGCCGCTCTAGAGGGCGGTCACCATACAAGTGGGGTAGACATAAATCACGTTCCCAGTCCAGATCTGACAGGCCATGGCTTTGCCACCAGCATATGAAGTACGGTGATAAGGCAAGGCAATGCTGGGACACGCGTCGTTGCTCTCACAAAACCAACAAGCAGTCGGAAAACTAAAATTGACACCGACTATGGCAGGACTCGGCGTCAATAATTCAAGCAGCTGCCGCCTATGTGTTACCGACCTCAAAAGTGGTACACAATTCTTAATCGACACGGGCGCAGACGTTTCTGTAATTGCTGTAAGAAACAGGAGCATCGCAACGCCGACCGATTCATTCAGTCTCTTCGCCGCTAACGGCACGCCCATTCGCACTTTTGGGGAGAAAACAATGCATTTGAATCTAGGATTAAGACGGGCATTCAAATGGACTTTCATCGTAGCTGACGTCCAACGTTCGATTCTCGGCGCTGATTTTCTGAAGCAAAACAAATTACTTGTTGACCTACATGCGAGGAAGCTGATCGACAAGGTCACGGAGCTGTCCGTAGTAACTAACGTGACACATTCTAATGAGTCGTCAATTCGTACGATTGATGTAAACAACGCATACTACGGCATTTTAGAGAAATTCAGCAAAATAACAAAGCCGAGCAATGACACGGTAACACCATTACACGATATCGAACACAGTATTTTTACAAGTGGACCGCCGATTCACGACAGAGTTCGGCCGCTAAATCCAGCTAGATACAAAGCTGCCAAGAAGGAGTTCGAGTTGATGATGGAGAATGGAATCTGCAGGCCTTCAAGTAGTCCTTGGGCCTCACCGCTACATGTTGTCGTAAAGAAAAACGGTGAACTTAGGCCGTGCGGCGACTACAGGCGATTGAATGCAGTTACGGTCCCTGACCGGTACCCGATTCCTCGCCTTCAAGATTTCAGTTACATGTTGAAAGGCAAGAACATTTTCTCGAAGCTAGACATAAGGAAGGCTTACCACTGCATTAAAGTTCGAGAAGAAGACATCCCGAAAACAGCCATTGTAACTCCTTTCGGTTTGTTTGAATTCGTCAAAATGACATTTGGTCTTCGCAACGCCGCGCAAACGTTTCAGCGTTTCATGAATATGGTGTTAAACGGTTTGGAGCACACTTTTTGCTACATCGATGATATCCTCATCGCAAGCACAGATGAAGAACAGCATAAGAAGCATCTTCAAGAAGTGTTCGAGAGATTAAGTAGCTACGGTATTGCCTTAAACACCAGCAAATGCGAATTAGGGAAGACAGAGCTAGAATTCCTTGGGTACCACGTAGGCCACCATGGCTCACGACCATTAAGCAAAAAGGTTGATGTCATTGGTAAATACCCGAAGCCACAGACGATACAAGAATTACGTCGCTTCCTTGGAATAGTCAATTTCTACCGATCGTGTTTGCCTCATGCTGCTGAACACCAGTTCGAGCTTAACAAGTTCCTGCACAACGCCAAGAAGAATGACAAGAGGAGAATACCATGGACACCAAAGGCCGAAGAAGCGTTCGAAAAATGTAAAGAAGGCATTAAAAGCGCTGTTACACTTTTTCATCCTTCGCTATCATGTCCACTCGCCCTTATGACAGACTGTTCGGCGACATGCGCCGGCGCGGTGCTACAACAGAAAATTAATAACAAGTGGCAACCGCTTGGTTTCTTCTCGAAGGCACTCAGTGTTACGCAGCGAAAATACAGCGCGTACGATAGAGAACTACTAGCTATCTACATGGCAGTGAAACATTTTCGATACATGATCGAAGGAAGAGAGTTAACAGTCTACACAGACCACAAGCCTCTCACATTTGCTATAAGCAAAGCTTGTTCGAATAACGACACGCCGAGACGCACACGGCAGCTCGACTTCATCTCGCAGTTCTGCACCAATATCCTGCACGTCTCAGGCTCAGACAACACCGTCGCAGACGCATTTTCAAGAATCGAGGAAATCTGTTTCCCAAATGCAATTAACTACGCAGAATTGGCTGAAGAACAACAGAAGAGCGAAGAAATTACTGAAATGCTGAGAAATCCCAGATTAAAGTTCAGTAAGCTGCAACCGCTGAATAATGGCAATACAGTCTTATGTGAAACATCGACAGGCAAAGTGCGACCCTATTTACCGCCTCAGTACCGTCAAATTGCATTCAACGCAGTTCACAGTCTGAGTCATCCGGGCGTACGAGGCACACAGAGAATGATGACTGAACGATTCTTTTGGCCGTCAATAAACAAGGACGTAAGGTTATGGGCTAAAACCTGTCAGGACTGTCAACGCTCTAAGGTGCATAGACACACTGTTTCGCCGTTAGCTGAGTTCCCGAAGGCAGAAAGGTTCAGCCACGTCCACATCGATATAACTGGACCGTATACACTCTGTCAAGAGTATAGGTACTGTGTTACGATGATCGATAGAAGAACGAAGTGGCCAGAGGCGTACCCAGTATCCGAAATCACGGCCGAGTCTATTTGCAAAGTATTCATAAATGGCTGGATAGCGCGTTTCGGATGTCCAACCACAGTCACAACGGACCAAGGGAGACAGTTCGAGTCGGAACTTTTTAGCAAGCTCAGCAAGATATTGGGAATCAACAAAATTCACACCACTCCGTATCACCCGCAAGCAAATGGTCAAATTGAGAGGTGGCACCGTTGTTTGAAATCAGCCATAATAGCTCGATGCAATACAACAAACTGGGTCAACGAGTTACCTATTGTTCTACTCGGTTTGCGCGCGGCTATAAGAGAAGAGTGCGGCGTCAGCGCGGCTCAAATGACCTACGGCGCGACGCTACGACTGCCAGGTGATTTCTTTGTCAGCAACATTCCGACGACGAGGGCATTGAACGATGATAGTTACGTCAGGAAACTATCTGACTCAATGAAGAATTGGAATACCAACACGACTACCCAGCAGAACCGAAAGTGTTTTGTTCATAAAGATCTCCAGAGCTGCGATCATGTATTCCTCAGAAGAGACATGATTAAGAAATCCTTGACAGCTCCTTACGATGGCCCGTTCAGAGTCCTGAAACGAGAGGGCAAATGCTTTACTATCCAGCTACCAGGCCGTACTACAGTCGTCTCCGTGGACCGGTTGAAGCCAGCATTCCTGTTGCCTGCCGCAGAAGCAGCAGACGAGGCGCCCCTTCCTCGGGGCCAACCTGCCAGCACACCAAATGGACCGACTACAGTCACACGATCGGGTCGGGTCGTTCGTCCAGTTTTACGGTTTAGCTCATAAGTTTACAAAATGTTTGTTATGTCTTTGTTTTTATTCATTTTTAAATATTTACACTCCTAGCGTATAACATTTTTGATGATTTTTAGTTTTACGATTGTTAAATATTATGGTCTCCTTTCTTTTTCAAAGGGGGGGAGTACTGTTAGGGATTCAGATTCAGATTCAGATTCATTTATTTATTTGTCAAAATGTAGTGCATTACAGTTGGTGTTAATATTATTTAAAAGTTCTGATACATTTTGCCCATTAGGCGTACAAATTATTGCCGTGTAGCAACTGGGGTATACATACAAAAAACACAACATTATTCTAAATTATTATCCTATAGATACATACATTATAATGTTTAAGTACTTTAAAAGATTTAATTTTATTTTAAATTATCATGATAACATTTTTCTAAAATTACATTTTGCATTGATACTAAAGAATGTCATAGGTACTTCAATTTTAATGAGTACTTACCTAACTAAGAAGTTAAGAAATAATAACATTTTTACAAATAAGAATTATCATAGGTACTTTTTATCTACATTAATTGTCGAGCATTGCTATTGTCATTAAGAAATTCGATTACTGAGTAATAACACTTCTCCATGAAGTATCTGTGTGCCTGCTTTTTAAACATATTTGTATTCAAATCTTTAAAATTATCAGGTAAGTGATTATATAATCTGATCGCCATACAATATACGTTTTTACTGTAGACGTCTAATCTCTGTATAGGTACATACAATTTGTTAGCATATCTGCCTCGTCTATTATCGGGATATTTATGCAAGCAGTGTAGTTTTATATAGTCACGTCTTGCACGTCTCTCACGTAGCTTAATAAGTAATGACGCATGTATTTATAGCACGTACTTATTACTATATAAACTACACTGGCCCTAATAAAGACGTTCCATTTACACAACTACTTCACTGGCGTATTAATCATCTCTCCGAGGCCCCCGATCCTGTCGGCATATAACGCACTGCTCAACGTGCGTGCATACATTCGGCTCGAGTAGGTTTGCAGTTTTGTATGGAGCGGCAGATTTTTTTTTTTGCGATTTCTAAGTTGGTGCCATAGAGATAGTTGTTCAGTTTGATGGTCTGATCATCCCATTAAAAAAGTGTCAGCATATTAAGAAGGACCCTATATGTTGACAGTTTTTTAAGGGGATGATCACACCATCAAACCGACCAACAGAGAAAAAATCTGATGTCTCATATAGACGGGGCTGGGCAGGTTAGCAGTTTTATAATAGAACAGCCTTTTTTCCACGCGATTTTGATGTCTCATTGAAAAACGATGTTCAGTTTCGTGGTCTGATCACCTCTTTAAAAACCGTAAGCATATTAGAACCCTATGTACAGGATGTAACAAAGCGCACTATTAATATTTATAGAGAAAACATAAAAATATCGGTTGTTTCATACAAAACTGCAATACCGATATAGGTGTTTATAAAAAAAAATGGCTGTCTCAATAGTGAAAGTTTTTCAGTATGATGATGGTTTAAATATTACACCATGCGTATGACATGATTTGAATAAAAAAAATTGCTGTTACCAGTAACGCTGAACGCCCAACAGCTGCCACAGGATCCCTGGTCCTTGACCTCAGTGACGGCATCGTAGTCCCTCCAGTCGAACTTCTCCGGAATCTCAATCTTCGGAACATCGGCCATCCTCATCGGCATCAGATTCTCATCCTTCAGGTCCGGCCTCAGACCCAAGTATTTCTTCCTGAACTCCTCAGCGGACAAATCGGTGAACTTCGTCACCGCATATCTCGCTGTCCCTCTCTCATATAAATTTAATTGATGAATCTTTTTCACGTTGTCCTTAAATATGTCGAACCTATGGGCCATTTCCTCGTGATTGTTCATATAATCCGGCTTGTACATCATCAAGAAGTTGTAGAAGATATGTTCGGCTTGTATACGATGGTATAGTTCAGCTGTAGCGCTGTCCTGGTAGTCACAGGTGACGCGGTAGTTCGGAGGATGGTCGGTCCACGGTCGCAGCCACACGTTCACTCGACAGAACTTGTTCAAACCTAAATCGGTGACTAACTTGCAGTTATCTTCGATGCTCAACGCCATGCAATCAGTCAAGCCCACCTCTATTTTCATCCGGTAATGGAGACCTGCGACCATTTGCTTCTCCAATGAGAATATCCGTACAACTTTCTGTTTGCGCGGGTGGGGATATTTAGCCTCGATGTGTTTTAAGGCTTCTTTGGCAAGATGCATCGCGTTCTCGGCACTCTCGAATTCTACGTGCGCTTCCAAAGGAGTCTCATCATCTTCGCATGATACCTCGATGTGCCTGCCGTTGTCGATCCACAGCCTCTCCCACACTTGTGACACGCAGTGCCTTCGCGGCAGGTGCTCCAGAAACTCACAACTAGTTATATTTTCCACCCACTCATATTTAAGGCAAGTCGTGTAACCAACGTCGAAATCTATCGTAGTCACTCTTCCTGTTGTTATTTTGCTTGAATAGCTGTTGATAAGTAGCACTCTTTGTTTGTATCGATGTAACGATGCCATTTCTAACTTGTCTAATGATTCTTGTACCATTTTCTTAATGACTAATTCATCAGCAGTTGCGTTAGCGGATTCCAAAGAGATAGCTCTCTTCGCTCGTTTGTTAGGTGGCATTCCGCACGTCACCCGGATGGCCCGTATGTCCTTACTGTTAGGCTTCTTCCACACTAAGGAGGAGCATGCCTTAGCCGGCCGATGCGCATTGATAAAGCATTGCCGGGAATACTTAACTATATCTATATCCTTCGTACAGTTTGTTGGTACGATAATAAAACTCAATTTAATAGGTTGATTGGAGTTGAGGGTCGGAACTACACTTGGTTCTCCTTGGTGCACCACCTTATATGTTACGTCTGGAGATTTCTCGTATTCTTCGATGGACTTTTTAATTAATTCAGTTACTGATATACCAGTCATGGTTTCGAATTCCTTCTTATCGTCACACACCACAGAGACTTGTTTGACGACTAGCTCATCTTCAGGCGAGGGCCACAATCTAGCGAGACACAGTCTGTGATTTATTCCTTCGATTTCTTCGCATTTATTTAGATCTGTATCCAATTCATTTCGCAAACAGTAAGTCATAGCAATTTCCAAATACATTCGAACCGTCATTGTGTTCATTTGAGTACTTTTCATAAGATCATGAACCGCCACAAGTTTGAACAAATTTTCGGTATGACTTTCATCATTTAGAGTAGCAATTGCGCGATCAGCGAAATAGTATACAGTGTCATCGTCCATATATTCGTCCTCCAATTGTCGCCTGTTCCTACCGGTTTCGTTTTTTACATTCTTTCTCATCTTTTTACAATGAACTTTAATACTTTCCATATACTTTGGAGCTTCATATATTTCTGCATTGCAACGTAACCTTACTTGCGGATTAACCTCACACATATCTATGTTTTTACCATCGCTTACTAAACAATCAGTAGGTGAAGCGACAAATTCAATTTTCGTGAGGAACCCCGCTACAACCTGTTCCGTAGCACGTTTTATTTCGGTAACTTTATGCAAGTAATCAGTTTTTATTCTTGTTTCATACTTCTGTAGTGCTTTCGAAGCAAGGGTTTTATAACGTTCGTTGGTAACGTCTTGTTCCTCTTCGCCGCCCAATCTGTGTTTACTAAGGACCTTGGAACCACTCTTTTCTCTTTTGGCCGTCTTAAAACAGTTGACCTCTATATCTTTTGTCTTCAACCACGCTCTGTTCGTAATTACAGAATGACATGAAAGAATCACATCTGTACGTTTGCAGATTTTAACATTAGACTCTTTTTCGGTGCACATAGTAGGCGCAGCTGTGAAATCTATCGTGTATTTGATACCAGCGACCACCTGTGTCCTCACATGCGTCACTTTTACAACTTCATGACGAACTTCACTGTTCTGTAATCTCTGATATTTGTGTAATGATTGTTGAGCCAAAACCTTGTATTGAGGGTCAGAAGCATCTTGTTCTCGACCTTCCCCAGTGTTGGCTACACCAAAATCTATGTCATTAGTCTTATTTAAGTAATATTGATTTTCTGGATCATCTTCCACGGTCTCGGGTTCATTATCTTTTGACTCAATGCAATCAACGTCAATTATCTTGCCATTTTTTAGCCAAGGCCGTTCCCAAATGTCAGAGTGGCAGCGAATAATTTTGGAAGTATCAACGTTACAAGTGATCCTAGGGTCTTGAACTAAATCATCAAATTGACAGTCAGTTGGGGATATTTTAAAATCAATCCGGGTTATTACACCCGATACTAATTGCCTTGAAACATGTTCTACTTCGACTAGTTTATGTACACGTTTATGGCCTAACATAATCAAATATTTCTTTAATGACTCTTCGGCTAATTCTTTTGCCTTTTCGTCATTTTTGTCTACATCAATTACACCTCCTTCTATAGCCCTGCGTTTTTTTCTCGCCTTTTTGCCATCGACAGCGCATTCAACTGTTATTTCCTCATTACTCAACCACGGTCGTACCCATATTTCAGAAGTACAACTAATCAAATCAGCAGAATTGTCTACTGTACAATTCGATGGTTGACCATTACTGTCTAACTTACAATTGGTTGGTCGTATTTTAAAGTATATCCTAGTAATTGTTCCAGATACGACTTGAGTTGTAACTTTGTCGACTTGGATAACCTTATGGTGTTGGGATGCGCTTGATTCTTTAAGATATTTAGCAAGAGATTCTTCGGCCAATTGTGTGTATTTAGGATCCGTTGCACTTTGTTCATTTTCTCCTCCAGGTATCCCTCGTTTCACTATGGATTTCTGGGTGTTCAAATCACACTTTACAGTAATTTCTTTTTCATTCAACCACGATCGCTCCCATATTTCAGAATGACAAGTGATAATATCAGCAGAGTTGTCAACTGCACATTTCGAAGAAGTTGGTTGACCATTACTGTCTAACTGACAGTTAGTTGGGCGTATTTTAAAGTGTATCCGAGTAATTTTTCCAGATACGACTTGAGTTGTAACTTTGTCGACTTGGATAACCTTATGGTGTTGGGATGCGCTTGATTCTTTAAGATATTTAGCAAGAGATTCTTCGGCCAATTGTGTGTATTTAGGATCCGTTGCACTTTGTTCATTTTCTCCTCCAGGTATCCCTCGTTTCACTATGGATTTCTGGGTGTTCAAATCACACTTTACAGTAATTTCTTTTTCATGCAACCACGGTCGCTCCCATATTTCAGAATTACAAGTGATAATATCAGCAGAGTTGTCAACTGCACAATTCGAAGAAGTTGGTTGACCATTACTGTCTAACTGACAGTTAGTTGGGCGTATTTTAAAGTCTATCCGAGTAATTGTTCCCGATACGACTTGAGTTTTAACTTTGTCGACTTGGATAACCTTATGGTGTTGGGATGCCCCTGATTCTTTAAGATATTTAACAAGAGATTCGTCGGCCAATTGTGTGTATTTGGGATCCGTTGCACTTTGTTCTTGTTCTCCACCAGTTACATACCTCTTTAGTCTAAGTTTCAGCTCATTGTGTTCTTCATCCAGTTTATTAGTAGTTAAGTCAGAAAGCCTTTTCTTTTCATTTTGTTCAGATTGATTAGTTTTTTCGTCACAGTTTACTTTTACTTGTCTTCCGTCTTCTAACCATGGTCTCTCCCAGACTTGCGCTTGGCATATTCGCAGTGGTTCACCTGTTAAGAGCTCACATGTATTTCTTGTATCATCGGCATCACTAGAACATGTTGTATAACCTACTATGAACTCTACATTTGTCAACAGGCCAGCTACGAGTTGTGTTGAGACGGATTTAATTTCCAATATTTTTTGTTTGTTATTTCTATTTGACTTCACTTCAAGATATTGTAATGCTTCTTGTGCTATTTCAAGTACTTTGGTATCGGTAATATTGCCTTGTTTCAAGCCACCTTTATTCACAAAACTCGCATCAGCTGGCCTATCGGTGCAAGTGTACGTAATTTTCTGCTCATTCAACCATGGCCTCTCATGGATCGCTATTTCACACACTTTCGATCCAAGGTCTTCTAGAACTGTGCAGTTCTGTCTTCTAGCAATGGATACAGTTTTATTACAATCTGTAAATTCTAGTACTAAAGAAATCTTTGTCAAACGACCTGAAACTCGTTGAGTGTTTGCATCTAATATTTTATTTACTCTCATAGCTTTCGGATGTAATAGTTCAGATTCAATTTTTTTTACAGCTTTGTTAGTTAACTTTATGAGTATTGGATCGTTCATTGGGATTCCTGAAACATGTCCTAAAGGTGGCCTAATCGTTTCTTTGTTATAGCAGAAACTATTCAACACTTGCGGGCTTTTTTGATTAGAACTATCAATGATCGCATTGCAAATTTTGACTTCAGTATCTTTACTTTCACATTCTGCTTTATCACAAGGAATTGTCACGAGAGCTTGTATGTAAAAGTAATGCTGGTGGTTCTCAAATTCTTCTTCAGCGGCAAGAACACTTTTTAAAGTCCTAGTTTTAACTTCCAAATCCATCTCATTTAGATAATCTACCATGATTTGTCCAAGCGAATAAAGATATTTCGAATTTTCGATATTACTTTTCAGTTTCTTAAAGTTTTCAGCAAGAGTCATTACGTGCAAATCGGATTCGTAGCTTCTCTTCATTCTCGGGGATTCATCGGTTTCGATAGTTTTAGAATTCAATCCAGCAAAGTTGAAAAAATCCATCAAGTCGTCAAGAGCTTTCTTTTTATCTTCATTCAAAGTACTACTAGTTTCATGTTCCTCGTGATTCGTGATCGTGGCTGATTTATCATCTAGGTTTCTTGAATTTTCAAGATTATCGACTTTTTCTGCTTTGAAATCAGAAGACTGAGAATCTTTATTTGATTCGTGATTGTTAGTAGATGGGTAATGAAACTGGTTTTTTGGAATAATCTGTTCTTCCAAATCTTTCATTTGATCTTCAGTAAAAAAGTTATTTTGTTTAGGCTGTGCTTCAACATTGGTTTGATGTACAACTTTGAGGATATCATCAACTGAGCCAGTTTTAGCAATGTTGTCATAGTCTGGAGTGGGTTTCTGTAAATTGTCGCTTTTGTCATTATCATTACTAGATGGATTAACATTTATTTCATTGTTTTCTTTATTCGAGTTCGGGTCTGATACAATTTCACCGTTATCACCGAACAGCCATTCTTCGGTGCAATTGTTAGCCATTATAGCTCTATACTTAGAGCCACTAGCGGATCTAGCCCATGGCTTTTCTAGTATCGATATCTTACACGTTTTTTGGAAAGCGCACTCTTCAGTGCTCGTTTCCGTGCAGTTGTTGTAGTCAACTGTCAGTGTGAGAATATATCGTACGCCATTTACTACCTGAAACAGAATTCATATTGTATTCTCGCAAGTCTGTGCTGTTATCATAATAGCTGGCCAAACAAGGATTTGGCGACTAAAAAGAACTGTCAAATGCTTTTTTAGCCTATGAAGTCACGAATGAATCCATTAATGGTTTTGTCACTTGACTAAGGGCCTGTTTCACCACTTCTGGGTAAGTTCTTGTTAGCTTATCCGACAGACAGTGTGGCATATTTTGTATGAAATTATGTCAAAATATCTGTCGGATAAGCTAACAAAAACTTATTCAGAAGTGGTGAAACAGGCCCTAAGGGCTCTAAATCTTTTAAATTTAATAGGTAGGTACTTATACTCAAACAAGTTTGGACGTGACCGTCTTACGGGGCGCAGACGTTGAGGGACACGAGGTAGTCTATACTCCATTCCGAATAGCTACGAAAATTTAAGGCCATTTTGAATTACAGAAACAGAGATTTGAAACAGTTCCTCTCACTTATACTTAGAATAGCTTTAGTAACGTCCAAGATACGTTGGATAGTATATCTTTCTCATAAATAAATCATATTTGCTAATTAGAATTTGCCAGAAAGCTATACAGGAATCGGAATATCTTTTCGTCCTTATTTGGAATGCAGTATAGATCTTAGCGGAGGACAGGTGGTGTAGCGGGGAGGGAAGCGCGCGCCGCTCACCGGCTACAAAACTCAGTCTCGCAAGTGCTATCTCAGCTCTCCCAATGTCTTTTAGTTATTACAATTATAGAAACTATCACGTCCTAGTATTCTAGTTCGTAAGAAGGCACTAAAGTCTCACGCGAACTTCTCGGCGAGAATTTTCGGCAAGAACTTCCAAAGGAAAATTTCTACGGCCCACGACGCCACGAGAACAATGGAGGGCATCAAAACTCTCGTTTTCGGCCCTTGGCGAAAATGTAGTGCCTGCTTAACAATTACGGGCAACATCAGTATTGAGACCTACCTGCACCTGCCGCTCGACATCGAGCACAGTGTTGAGAGCGTGCTTCACGTTGGGCTCGTGGCGGTCAAGCTGCTGGACGCCGAGGCTGGCGAGCTCGGTGACACCGGCAGCCTGGGGATCAACGTGCGACGCGCATCCTATGCACGGCGCTGGGTGCTCGCGCGGTATTGCTATGAATTGCTCCCCTGATGTCACCTAGAAAGTAGCTCATGATATACAGGGTCCTTCTTAATATGCTGACACTTTTTTAAGGGGATGTTCAGACCATCAAACTAAACAACTTTCTCTATGGGACCAACATAGAAAAAGCGAAAAAAAAACAGCTGTCCCATACATTTGGCTCGAGTAGGTTTGCAGTTTTGTATGGAAGAGCAGTTTTTTTTTCGCGATTTCGTTGTTGGTCCCATAGAGAAAGTTGTTCAAATTGACGGTCTGATCATCCTCCTAAAAAAGTGTCAGCATATTAAGTTGGACCCTATATTATACCACTATTTAATATTCCCATCATCATCAGCCTGTCATCGGCCCAAGGCGGTTCACAAAGCGCCCGCTGCCTATCTTGAATGATCGGTCAAGTTCGTCGGTTCTACTAAAGCGCGAAAAATTATTTGATTATGGTTCAAATTACGAAAAGCGATACTTTTTATACCGGAGTTCTCGAGAAACAGGAGAGGTCCACCTATTGCGGGAAGACAGTACAAAGTCGCGGAAGAAAGATACCTTTAACAAAAGGCGAATCCGAAGATAATTCCACTATTATTTAATCAGTTGTTTAAATGGACGTTACAATATAACAGTTGCTTGTTATGCAAAGGACATGATGTATTTAAATACCGTTTACAATAGGAATTACGATCTACATTTATATAATAATACTCTTTGCTTTATGTATGACATTGCATCATCTTTAATCAACTTTTTTAATATCGCGACCTCCTGATTAGGTAAAACATAAAGTCAACCACCTCCTGACTAGCAACGCGAAATATTATGTAAATGCCTGTGGCACCTGGACCACAGAATACTTGATAGTTAATCTTATACACACAATAAGACCATCAAACTGAACAACTTTTCCCATGGAAGATAAGCCGAAATCGAGAAAAAAGACTGCTTATCTACATGCTATCCTACTTGACCCAAATGGCATAGCTTATTTTTTTCTCGATTTCGATATTAGTCCCTTAGAGATAGTTGTTCAGTTTGATGGTCTGATTATCTCTCTTAAAAAGCCGTCAGCCTATTAGATCATGTAGTTGGCAGTTTGAGCAAAGCTTCTGTCAGCCCCCGATGGGTATTATGGTCGTGAGTTTGGTATGTGTTTATGTAAAAACAATGTTAATTAAGATTCTCGATTTAATGACATAATTATAATCTAGGTCATGCAGCAGCAAGATCTGTGACACTATGTCAACCTCGCCACTTGCTGTACCTACTGATAAGAGAACCACTTATTTTAAATCATGTTTTGTTATGATATTTGTTAATTTATAGATGCTGAATGAATGTATCGTCGGCCTAAATGAGAGAAATCGGAACTACAAAATTATTTGAATTTTACGTACTACAGTTATCTATTCATCATTCTTTATGAGACGTGGATGAGACTAGCTTGGGACCGTTCTGGTTGGCGTGAAAATAAAGAGGCCTAAACCCAGCAGTGGGGTTTACCGGGCTGGTGGTGATGATGATCATTCTGTTCTCAATGTATCGTACATTGATCGACGGCCGTTTGTTCCATAGAAAAAGGACTATTAGTATGGGACGCCGTTCACCACGTCGATGCGAAAGGATGTCTATGGCGTCTACTACGCTTCTTTTTATTTGGACAAACCGTGTTGATCACCGTCCATCAATGTACGACACATTGATCCGTTATAGTTCGAATTCAAAGTACTAGACTAGACGGGACTTTAACCTGACTATACAGGGCTGTGCTTTCATTTGATTAAGCTACCGTTTCTAGTAGCTCATTAATAATCTGTACCAATCAATAGGATACTGATGGTTAATCTCGTCTTTTGGGTGCTGACGACCTACGTCGTAGGACAGCAACAACAGTTGTTGGAACATTTTACTCTGGACACTTTAGATTAGGGCATCATAATCAAATCAAAATTTGTAGTTTGTTTTTGCACCTTTTCCCTATAATTATGCAGATTTTACAGTTCTGAAAGGATATATTTTAATTTAACTCTAACGGTCGTTCGCACCGTCGTCTCAGTTAGTTATGAGTTTATTCTGTAGTTCTATTCTAGTTTGTAGAAAAACTAGAAAATCAGGTGGATCCCATAATTTCCATGAAAATACGCAATTGAAATAGTAGGAATAGCATGGAGGAATACAGAGGTCTTTGATCAGCAGTGAGTTGCAAAACAAAAAAAACTTACAGTGGTACCCGGCTGCACCTCATTATCAAGCTGAACCGGTCTATGCTCGACTGCTGCATCAGTGACCGCCTCCTCCAGGTCTCCTGCCAGTGCATCACTCTCCAGACAGTGGTAGTCGTTGTTCTGGACCGTCACAACGTTGTCTACATCTTGAACTGTACTGGTGCATCTCAGATACTTGACGGAGTCAGGGTTGCTGTGCTCACTTACTTTCAGCCTTGCTTCTATGTTGTATACATTATCGACCTTTGGAAAAAGATGTTTAGTTTAGTAATTTAATTTGTATGCAGTTTGACTATGCTTATTGCTTAGGACGCACAGACATGGCAGCCTTAGTAATATGGACCCAGAATACAGTTCAGAACCCTGAAAAAGTTCTTTGCCTAGTGGGATTAAAAAGTCACCTCACCTCTGCTAATCTACATCATTTTAGTAGGGATACCTATTTTTGACAGGCTTGTCCTTCATTGTCACCGTGGTGCCTTCTAATCCAAGGAAATCAGAAATCTCATAAAAACAATTTACTTCATAGAATTTGTAGATCTTAATATTGTCTACACAATGGTGTGTGGCAAGTAAAAGTGACTTCAACTTATAAAGTTGATGCACATAATAGACTTTTTCAAATGTTTAGGAATTCCTTCGAACCAGGTAACAGGTTTCATATGTATATTATAGAAAAATAAGAAATTATGCTTCACCTATTAATAATATAATCTAATCTAAACTATTATAAAACTGTAACTGAAGTGTGTCTGTACATTTAAGATATTTACAAAAAAAATATTACGATATGGTTTTTAGATATCCCTGACTCGAAATCAACCTTTTTTAGAAATTTTGTCTGTCTGTTTGTGTGTTTGTTTGTTTGTTTGTTTGTTCGCGCATCACGCTAAAACTACTGAACCGATTTTGATGAAACTTTTTTTGTTTGATAGCTTATGATCTGACTTAAAATCTGGTATATCATTTGTGCGGACGAAGTCGCGGGTAAACACTAGTAATATTATAAAATGGAAAGATTTTATTGTTTGTTTTTTTTGTATTGAATAGCCTCCGTAGTTACTGGACCGATCTGAATAATTCTTTCACCGTTAGAACGCTACTTTATGTGTGATGAACATAGGCTAAAAAATCGGCCAAGTGTGTGTCGGGAAGATTCTAAGGCGGTATGAAGTTCGCCGCGGTCATCTAGTAGCAAATAAAGCTGAGATGTTGAAGAACATTGCTATATTGTTCATTAATTTGTATGTCTTCCAAATAACAAGAAGATAGCTTTTAAAAACCAACTTAATATGGCCCGGCCCTACGTTTACATAGTGGGAGCATCTTAAATAGCAAATGAGCTTGATGTTTGTTATAATACAAAACACTATGTAACAAGTTATCGATAGTATCACAATAAAGAATATAAGTTTTATGATTGTTCAGTAATAGTTATTTGGATGATGAAAAAGTCTAACAAAAAAGATGCACTACACATGCTTAGTGTAAACAACCTTGATAACAGAACACACTAGATAGCTAAGGTCTAAAAACCGATAACCTTTGGAACATCGCTTCTAAACCATGTTCAAGTCACGGACCTGAAAAAAAGACGGACGTAATGTGACACTAAAAAGATGTGAAGCTTGCAAGGTCCAACATTTTCGTTTGTTCTACAAGGGACCTACACTCACACAGATGCACTAGCTCTAGGCGCAGGTCCTACATCCGTCACCATTATGTAACGCGTGACAGCACGCACACAAAAGAAATGGGTGCTTTAAGACTTCCGCACATTGCCGCGATATTATCGAGCTGTATTTTTTGGCTGCGATTTAGCAATATTTATTTCTAGTACATTTTGTATGGGGAAGCGCGCGATCCTACACACTGCCGCGATATTATCGAGCCTTTACTCGAAATCAGACGAGATTACGTCTGTCTTTTTTTCAGGTCCGTGGTTCAAGTCAAAATAATTATAATGATACTCACGGAACTCAGTGCTTTCTGCAAAACCCCTTCTTCATACACATAAGGTTGATCAGGCAAATTAGTCAAATAATTAACAAAACCATTCAAAAGCTTCTCCTTTCTCTGATTACTAAGTTCTTCACAACAACAAAAAGAAAGCAAAATTAATTGCAAAACTAAACAATAGCGATGCATGATTATTGGTCAAAACACGGTCATCGCTTGCGAATGCTTGCGAATACACAAGGCGAATGAAGTTGTGTTCTTTGGAATGAAGTCTCACAGAACTGACGATAGCAGATTATTTATTTATAAATTCTACAAATTGCGCGTGAATCATGAAGAATTAAAACTTTGTTGATGTGATGACGAACGAACGAAATAGGTATATCATTTTTTTTTTTTTTTTTAATTTATTGAAGCTTTGGCAACGAGGCCATCAGCTTAATAGATACATGTCAAAATAATTTACAATAGAGACAGCAAAAAATAAATAAAATTAAAGAAACAAGGACAAACAGAGAAAACTAAAATAACTAACAACAACAAAATTTAAGTTACATAACTCCAAATGTATTAATAACAAAATTAAAAATAGAATTATATAAATTACGATGCTTTAGGAGTTCTTGGACATTGGTGGGGAATTCTATACATTTAAGCAATTCTTTACATTCACAAATAAATAACAAACGGTCAAGATTAAAATATGGACAGTTGAAAAATAAATGATGTAGTGTACAATTGGGTTCAAATGAACAATATTTACAGCTTGAATTATTTATTAACTTTAGCCTAAACAGATGTGCAGGAAATTGGCCATGGCCAATTCTTAGCCTGCACAGAGTAGTGGTGAAGGCTCTGCCTAGATAGACGGAGCCTTTTTCGAACCAAGCTGTCGTGGAAGGTGAAGGTTGAATTTCTGCCAACCATTTACCTTTCACGTTTCTGGAACTGTGTAATGACATTGACCATCGTTCCAACATTATTTCTTTTAACGTTCTATGTAAGTCAGAGTAAGGGACTTTAAAATTACAGATTTCAGCATTCTCTGTTAACTTGGCAAGAGTATCAACTATTTCATTTCCCAGAATCCCAGAATGTCCAGGAACCCAGCAGAACTCAACAATTATATCATTACATAACAGATCGTAAATATGACTTCTAAGAATATAAATCAAATAATTCACATTAGCACTAATTTTTTTACTCGATAAGGCATGAAGAGCACTCATCGAATCAGATAAAATCAAAAACTTTTTACAGGTAAGATTATTGTGCTTAATATACATGAGTGCATAAATAATTGCCAACACCTCTGCTGAAAAAATGGAATAATAATTGTTGCATTCATAAACCCTTCCTATCTGAGAGTCAGCATGGTAAAAGGCAAAAGAGGTTCTATCTTTTGTTTTAGAACCATCAGTATATATTTTTTCAAAACCAGACTTACTGTCCAGAAACTCAAAAAAATCAAACTTGGTTTTGAAACGTGTAATACTAATAGATACATCTATTATTAAGCTGTGAAACTCGTGGTTCAGGCAAGGCAGTGTGTGAGACCAAAAAACGACATCCTGAAACTCAAAATTCAAATAGCCAATTGAACTACTCAGGGTTGTGGTTACCGATAAAGGAGTTTCATTGAAATTAGGACTTGAGTAATTTTCCAAATATTTGCTTACAACTACATTGTCACGACTCACTAGCTGTAGACTAAATCTATCAATAATATAACTCCTTCTTATAAATAGTGGGACTACTCCAACTTCAACTTCAAGGGAGTTAATGGGAGAAGACATCATGGCACCGGATATAATGCGTAAAGCTTTGTTTTGTATGACATCTAACTTTTTGAGCAAACGATTATCAGCATCAGAATAAAACATACAAGCATAATCAAAATGACTACGTATCGTTGTGATATATAAGATTTTTAAAACTTTCGGATCTGAGCCCCAACGAAGACCAGCCAAAGATCTCAAAATATTTAACCCAAGTTCGGTTCTTTTGCAAATATGCTCAATATGAGGTTTCCAAGATAATTCCGAATCTAAAATTAGTCCAAGATATCTTTCTGTCCACTGTACAGGTAGTAAATAATCATTATAGTAGATTTTTGGTGTGAAAGTAGTACTTCTTGCAAATAACATAACTGAGCTCTTGGAAGTATTAACTTCCAGTTTCAAATGATCTTTAAGCATGATGTTGATGATCCTCAAACAAGTATTCATATCGTCTTGTCCTTGTTTTGGATTGCAATTACCTAGGTAAAGGACTAGATCATCTGCATAAAACGAATATTTTACTAAGTTAGGAATGTGATGCATTAATTCAGTAAGACTGAGGATGAAAATTAAAGGCGAAAGAACTGAGCCTTGAGGGGTGCCCTTAAAAGATAATCTAGGACCATACAATTTATTTTTAAATTTAACAAATAAACTTCGACCACTTAGAAAGTTAAATAACCATTTCAAAACAGGACCAGGGAAACCTAAATTAAATAAACTTTTAATTAAATACTCATGATCAATGTTATCAAATGCACCCTTTATATCTAAAAAAACAGCTAACGTACTTTTGTTTTTCAAGAAGTTATTATCAATATCACCAAGTAAACAGGCTAAGTTATACATGGTGCTTTTACCTTTACGAAAAGCTAAGAAATAAGAAGCTTGCTTTCTACATACCATTCAAGACGATTTTTGAGCATAGATTCGAAGCATTTAGCGAAACATGAAGTTAAAGAAATGGGTCTATATGCCTCTACACTATTAACATCTTTGTACGGTTTTAAAATAGGTACAACATATTGTATTTTCCAATCGGAAGGAACTATCCCATCTTTCCAAAGTTGGTTAAAAATGTTAAGTAAAATCTTTTTAGCAATAGCAGGTAAACATTTTATGACTTTGAAAGGAATAAAATCTGGTCCTGGTGAAGTATTTTTTCTATTATAGAGAGCAGCGTCTAATTCATGTAAATTAAATGGATTAGACAGCCACGAAGCTGCCGAAGATCGATTGCTTGAAAAAAAATATTCTAAGTTTGATTGAGTATTCATAGATAACGAAGGCGAAGAAATTTTGTCAAGAAACAGGAAAACATTATTAGGATCATCGAAGAAATGAGATTTTACATGCATATTAAGTTTAGAGTGTTTAAATTTACGAATAAAATCCCAAATAGTTTTGGGAGATGTCATACGATTAAAAGTAGAACAGAGATTAACCCAGCTCAAAAGTTTTTGTTCTGACAGTACTTTTTTTTTCTTGGCATCAAATTGCTTGAATAAAATATAGTTTTCTTGAGATGGATAGAATTTATAAGATTGTAAAGCTAATTTTGCTTGTTTAAGGGTCGGCACTACCTACGGCCCGTTTGACATATCTGTCAAAAGAAATAGACCGGTGGCCAACAACACTCAACCCTATGTTATAAGATTAATGAACAAATCAATTTGATAGCTTTTGGTAATAAATTTCTTGCAAAAAACTTGGTCGGTTGCAGCGCAGCTTGGCTGGCACGTTTACTGGTTTGAAGGAAAAAGTGAACCCTACCTGGTGACACAACATTTTACTAGGCGAATTAAATTTTATTAGTTGAATTAAAGGACACGTAACCCTATCCTGGCAGGTTTGTAGGTCCGACCGAATTTAGGGTACCTACTACCCGGAAGGCAGATTTTACTACATTAAATTAATGTTGAATGTTTGGTTGTGCGTGGCAATGCTCCTGCAGCATCTGGATTTGAGAGCCGTAGGTCGAAATTGATATTTACAGCAACAGTACAGTACCGTGATGGACCTCTAATGTGACTGATCAAAGATCACCCCTGGTCGTAGGATAGGATGGGTCCCAACTAATTAGATCACAGTATTACTAAGGCTTAAAAAAAACTTAAAATTATAATAATTAAGTTTAAAAGTAGAACAAATTAAAACTGATGTGATAACAGAATAATTAAATTATTATAAGTTGAATATTATTGGTATTAGCAAACTAAGGGTTTGTAATCTTTTATCATCATAATCATCGTCAGATATAATATTTTAAGCACGGAATCAAAGTTAATTTTGCAGTAACTGGAACGATTGCCTTCAAAAACATTTGCGCAAAAGGACATCAGTGTTACCACTTCTAGTAGATTTCTTCTTTATTGGTAGATTTAGGGCAAAATTGTTTAGTAGATATTTAGTAGAAATTGGGTATTCGAAAATTTTAATGTATTTAAAAATGCAAGGATTCAGGCTAATAAAATCTAAGCTGGCAATAGAAATGGCTGAGAAAACGATTGCAGGGTTTGCAAGTTTTCCGGAACTTCTCGTACACCATGATCATAGTCAACAGCCTATAATTACGTCCCACTGCAGGGCACATGCCTACCTTCTAGGAGAGTGTTTGGGCGTTAGTCCACCACGCGTGCCCAATGCGGATTGATAGACTTCACATATACATCAGAATTTCTTCGTCTGCAAATGCAGGTTTCCTCACGATATTTTCGTTCACCATTAGAGAGCAGTCGGTAATACGTACATAAGTTAGAAAAACTCATTGGTAGGTGGCATGTTGTCCGTGCGGATTCGAACTCGGACCTCTTGATTGAGAGTCCATACCTCTCCGCAACGCACCACCGAACTCACTTCTAGTATAGCAAATATGAATCATATCGCCTAATGTTGTTTTTTTTACAAAAGAGGGCTTCTGAGCAGAGTTGGAATTTTGGTACCTAGCACGTTTAATATGTCAAAGGGATTGCATGTTTATCGACTTCCAATAATGTCTATATACGGGTATATTTTATATCACTGCGGATAACTTCAGCATGGTATCGAACTTCAAAATAGCGAAAATAAATCAGCTGTTCCATACATTTGAGTCGAATATGTACCTACTGCAGTTTTGTATAGGACAGCTGATTTTTTTATCGCTCTTTTGAAGTTGGCCCCATAGTGAAAGTTGTTCAGTTTGATGAGTAGAATACGTCATGCTGGAGTTTTCCGCAGTGATAAATAATTACCCGTAGGTATATGGACACAATCGGAAGTCGATAAACGTGCAATCCCTTTGACATATTAAAAGTGCTACCAAAATTTCGGACTCTGCTTATGAGACACAGAAAACTGTACTAAATTTAAACTTGCATAGGGACGACCTAATTTAATATTTATTTGAAAATTGAAGCATCCATGTTACAAAATGATGAAAACCAATAAAAATTATACAAAAATGCGAAAATAACATGTGTAATGATGACCTTCAGCGTGACCAAAATTACTGCTGAAATCTACCAAAATCTACCAGTCCTGTTTCAAATTCTACCAAATAATATTTATGTCGTTACAGATGATTAAAATTTAATATACCTAAAACACGTTTTTGTACAAAATATTATCAATTTTATCTAAACGCTCATCATACTTGTGCGACACAAGAACATATAGGTGTTACTTAGTAGCTAAAGTGGGTACATGAACCCTGAAAGGGCACAGCAATATTAACAAGAAGTAATTTTAAAGAAAAAAAAAATTTGTACAATGTCAATAGTTCTTTTGGTAGTTTTTGTTTCATTTGGTAGGTTTTGGTAGTTTTTGGTAGTTTAGTTTTTTTTTTTAGTTTTTGGTTATTTTGGTAGTTTTTGGTAGAGTTTAGTAATTATTTTTTGTAGTTTCTGGTTTTTTGGTAGTTTTTGGTTAGTTTGGTAGTTTTTCGTTGTTTTTGGTTATTTTGGTAGATTTTATATTTTTTGGTAATATTTGATAGAAGAATGAAAATTACCAAAAACTACCATAAAAAACAAAAGAGTTCTTGACGGCTTGACTACGGGGTGGGTCTGTTGCCAATTGCCATAAATAAAAGATTTGTTTACAAAAGAGGCATTCGAATTGTAAGCGGCATTCAGTCAGTAAGGGTGTCATGCCGATCCTTGTTTACCGACTTTAAATTACTTTCTGTGACAGCTTTGTATATCCTCGATCTGTGCAAAATCGTGAGACGATACCCCGTAGTATTCCGTAGCAAGAGATTAAATTTAACTCGCAAAAATGAGCTACTGGTACCAAATTACCGACTAGCATCGATGCAAAGGACTACAAAATAAAGTCGAATACTGTTCTTGTGTATGATAAAATACCAGATGACATTAAAGCCGACAAGAAATTTCTGAAGAAGGTTAAAGAAATATTAATCGAACAGTGTCCCTATGACTTTAATTAGTTTCTTCAGTATAAGTAAACAAACAGGCATCAATCTGAGTAGAAAAAAATGTGTTGCAGACCGATTATTTGTACCTCAATAGGTTATTATAATTTTTAACTAATTACATTGAACTGATTTCATAACATTTAACTAATTCAATTGTAGTAGTGAAAGGTAGCAGTTAAGTTATTGTCTGGCACCTATTGTTTAAATCTGTTTTTTTCTTAATGTTTATAAATTATATTGTAGTGTGACTAATAGGTACTCTGTACTTACCATCTGTAACTTACCTACAATTTAAGGTAAATAAATGAAATGAATGAATGAGATGAACCAAAATGTACCAAGTTAACCATAAACTACCAAAAAGTACGAAAAATTACCAAAATAACAATAATCTACCAAAAGGTATGAAAATCTACCAAAAAAAAACTAGATACTACCAAAATAACCAAAAACTACCTATCGAAAAGTACGAAAATCTTCCAAAATAACTTTGGTTACTTTTGTACGAAAATTTACCAAAAACTACCAAAAGACTCAAAAACTACCATAAATTACCAAAATAACCAAAAATTACCAAATTGCACGGAAAGTAACTTTTGTGAAATTCCTTTGTGTTGTCTTGTGTCGCGCAATGTCTTTTCGCGCAAAATTCTGTCGTGCAAATGACTATCGAAGTCAATCGTTTGAGTTACCTACTACGGTACAGAATTCACTCTTATTCCATTCTTATTTAAAACATATCTGACGATGATGATGATGATTTCAGATTATCAATCCTTAGTTTGCTAGTAACAAAAGTAATAAACTTACAGTTATTCTGTTATAATAATGGCATAGCATAGCATATTATGGGTAGTCAGAGATATTCTGAAACCTTAGAACATCCGCGTTTCACCAGTAGTACCGAAACTCAAAACAACCACACCAACATAACTCCGTTATAATAATGGGGACAAAAATTAACGAGTAATAGTCGACCAATTTATAAAATGTACTTCTAAGTCCACATATTATCATGACGGGCAACTACGGAGCCCTACACTGCATGTGGCCCGACACCCACTTGCCCGGTTTTTTATAAGTTACTTTGCCTACTTTAGCTAAAAATGGATTTGTTCATTAATCTTCTAAGGCAGGGTTGGGTGTTGCCGGTCACCGGTCTATTCGCAATGATTTCGAACGATTGACGGCCCATAGTAATTTGTATGAAGAAAACGTCCAAAAAAATATGTGATTTTTGGTGACAAATTGCAAAAAAACTAGAAGTCGTATCGAAAAACTGATTTGTTTAAAGTGTTCTTTGATGTTTTGCCGTTGATTAGAAATATATTTTGTTGCTTTATTTTGTTTCACTAAATCACAGGACTCGGAACGCGGCAGTGCTATTCTAGAGTTTTTCATGAAATTCTCGATTACTTTCTGATGTAACTACACAATTTTACTCAATTTTTTTTTGTTCATCTTGTACTTCATCTTTTAAAGAAGCGATGGTATTAATTTTGTTTCTAAATATAGCTATTTACTATCCTCAAAAGTCGGAACGCCGAACCCTGTTTTGCCCGATTAGGGTAGTGCCGACCCTTAACAGCTTGGGTACAAATGTCATTCCACCAAATCAAACCTTTACCTTTTCTATTATGGCAACTTATTTAATCTGAGGCAACTACGAACCACCTTCCTAGGAAATGTCAAAAGAATGTCACACAACACTTGAATAAATTCATCGTAAGCGTAATGAGGATTTGAATTAACATTAAAAGTTGAAAATTTTTCTTCACATAATTCAATGAATTTAGACCAATTAACTTTATTATAGTTAAGGTTCGATAAACAGTGAATGGGAGTTGAGCTTGCGGTGGTAGTGTCAGCAGGAGATTGATAAAAGTTCAGATTTGAATCCTTGTAAAATATACCTATCAGCAAGGGAAAATGATTACTGCTCATAACATCATCCAGTACAGACAATATACAACTAGAACTAATTGACTGCGAGGCAAAAGCCAAATCAAGAACATTGCCCTCATGGCCAAAGGGAGCGAAAGTAGTTACTTTTTGATCATGATCATTAAGACATACAAGATTATGGCAATCAGCAAATGAATATATCAGGTTGCCCCTTCTGTCAATATCTCTGCAACCCCAAGCTGTATGGTGGGCATTGAAATCCCCAACAATTATGTAGTTTCTACTGGAAATCTTAGAAAAAGCATTATTAAGTTGTTGAATCTTGAATTTTCCATTGGGGGGAGGGGGAATGTAAACCGATAGAATGTCCAAAGTAAAGGAACCTAATGAAATAGAAAATAAAATATTTTGGAAATCATATGAGGAGCCTGAAGAAATACTAGAGAATTTGTACTTACAATTAATGGCGACTGCGACACCACCATGAGGATGATTGGAGTCCTGGCGGAGAATGTTATATCCAGGTAATCTAAAATTTTTATTACTGTTTAACCAAGTTTCATTTAGTAAAATAATATCGATAACAGTGTCTGAACAAGAAATGAAATGCTGTAACTGAGATAGTTTGGGAAGGATGCTTCTTGCGTTCCAATGGAAGATAACAAGCTGCTTAATATCTTCTCCACAGTCCATATTAGGATGTGAAGTTAGTTATAAGCAGCTCTTTTATTATTTTAGATGAAATTGAGGTGCTGGCATCAGGTTTTCCTGAATCTTTTTTCTTTAAAATATCTAGAACAGTCTTTGTTAAAACATTAATAATTTCATCAGAATTCATGATGTCTGACATCATGGCTCTTCTTTGTGGTCTTGATGGATCTGGCTTCAACGGGGGGAAAGCAGATTTTGCGGTAATGGATGCAAATGTTGTTTTTCCGTTTATTTGGTTCTTGATTTCATTCAGTTTTGCTTTTATAATGGGACATGATGATGATACTGCCATATGATCTGAATTTTTGCAATTGACACACTTCAAATTTTCTTTATTGTTGCAGTCCTTGAAGAAATGTTCTCCGGAACAAATCGAGCACACCTGTTTCGCCTTGCAAGAGCCTTTGCCGTGTCCAAATTTATAGCAAGTGTAGCATTGCCGAAGTGGCTTTATATATGTCTTTACGTCCAGCCAAATGCGATCGAAAGTGACATGATCGGGAATCGTCGAACTTAGAAATGTGATCAAAACTGTCGGAGTTGGAACAAACACTTCACCCATTTTCCGAACAAACCGTTTTACTCCCATAATGTCTACTGGTGACTCCAATTGTTCAAGCAATTCTTCCTCGGTCAACTCTGGCGGGGCTTGAATGACGCCCTGTGATTCTAGGCGATCATAGGGGATCCTAGCCAACCTCCCGTTGGACTGCAGTAAATGACTGTTCATGATGAAGTTATTGGCATCCAATTTGTTGCAAAACATTACTTTCAACAAGGTCACACCAATGGGCTTAACAAAGGTGATGCCCTTTACATTCTTCAAAATTTTATTGACTTTGAGAATATCTATCTTCGGAACTGAAGCATCTGCAGCCGGCGAACAAGATAACAGAATTGGATATTCCTTCTTATCATCTTCTGTGTAAATATGATGATAATTTTTAAATAAACCTCTTATGTTTCTTGAAAACTTCTGAGTTTGTTTTACGGGGGTTTCACCACCATCATTGTCTTGAGCTTTTCTTTTTCCCGTTTTTTTCCCTCCACTATTCTCTCCCATCTTCAATCCAGCAAATTATAATTGTATTAATTAATTATTTATTAGACAAAAGGGCTTAAAAGAGATTTTTCAAAAATAATTGAAAAAATTTCAACTTTTCGCTTCGAAGTTCGCGCCCTTTTTCGGTATATCATTTTATTATGACATTGACAGTGACAGTTACAGACAGAGTTGCCAGATGTGATTTCGGAAATTCTTCCAAAGAATGATTCCAAATTTCTTCCAAAAAATTATCCCCGCGTAAAAATCCCTTGAAATGTGTGAACCACCCTCGCATTTCAATGGGTTAGGTTTAAGTTTAAGTTAATAAAATGAAAAACTGCGGAGGAAAACGGATTCTTGACAATATTGAAAAATATGTATTAAAGACATCGGACACTAGAAACAAGAGAAAAATTACAATTTACAAATTATGAACATAAGAAGGAAAAATTAGAATAAACATATAACAAACCAGGCACATAGTGCCTTTTACAAATGGATTTAAATACAAAATCAGACTTGGCGGCATGGGCTATGTACCCTTTGTCTTTCCGTTAGGAAAAATGTAACAACAACAACATAAAAAAGCAAAGCGGTCGGTTCACCTCTTTCCTGTGGACTTCCCTGCGTTTCCTTCGTCTGTCGATTGATATGGTCGATTGTCTCCAAAAACTCCAAAAAAGCGTCAAAACGTCGTACGCTAACGTTTTAACTGATATTTAAATAAGAGAATTTTATCAAAGACATCGGCTGTATGGGAAATATAACCCTTTGCCTTGAACTGCCCTCGTAGTATGCTACACGTGATACGGCTGTATCACGTCTTTTATCTCGTTCGTTCGCACGCAAATAGAAAGAGAGCGAAGGTGTGATAGCGCTGTATCACTGCGGCATGCTAGCTATGCTGAACCCAAAAAAAAATGGACAGACAGACAGTTGACACAGTTGCGATAGTTCTGTAGTTGTAGACGTAAAATAATTTACCGTTATTTTGCAGTTTTTTGTATGAAAATGTTTATTTAAAAACTGTTTTATTCTTTAAATACGAAGATTACAATGTCAGACACTATTTCGAAGAGTTCTACTGTTAATTCAAGCAGTAAATTGTAAGTAAATCGAAGTTTACTAACTTCGAAACTTCTGCTAAGATTTCCATTTGAATTCTCATTCATTTCCTAACAAATATCCCAGAATTTACAATAAAACGCATTCCTAAGATTCTCTTCTACACTCTTTTGTCCGTTGAAAGGTAAAGAAGTGTTATATTATAACATTTTTCAATAAATTTCAGATGGTGGTTAACATTTGGTATATTGTGTACTGCTACGTTTGCTACACGATTTTATAAAGTTCTTGAACCTGATCATGTATGGTAAGAACATATCTTTTTGCTAGAATCTAACAAAATATATTTGCATTAATTTTTCTCGACTAATATAATAAATGTTGAACTTTTTGTTTACCTACCTATTCTTTTATGTCTTCACATCTAATTTATTTATTGAAACAGGCGTTACTTTGCGGAAATCCATGATTAACAGGTAGATGACACGATTGTTTTGCAATGTGGGCGTTAGGTATTGATGAATTGAAACGGTATGTCTCGTGTTTAGATGTATATTGCGCGCAAAGTCTACATGCATATTACTTATATACTAACTTATGGCTATGTGTGTGTGGGGGGTTAGGTACACACTACACCTCCCCCGCTAATTGAAAAAAAAAAAAATTGTTACAATTTTTGTTTTTTTTGTTTTGTGCCAAAATTCAATAATATTGTATATTCAGTCATTAATTCTTTATTTCCAAGTTCCGTTCTAACGCACACAGCTAATATTGTTTTAAAATTTTACATGATAAACTCAAGTTATGATTATATTATGATGATGCTTCTTATTGGAGCGAAACACGTGTAGAGTAGAAATTATTTGGTGGGCAGGTTGTATTGCATAACATAATACAACGTTGTCTACTAGGTATTTAAAAGCGGAGGTCTCGACACAATCGTGTCATCTACCTGTTACTTAATTTATTTGCATGAAATTTAGCAGAGATGTGAGACTATTGCTCATTCCATAAACGAATCCAATTCCATGTGGAGAAGTTCATAGTGATGCTGGGTTTACATGCACGCCGTGCAGCCCGGCAAGCGTTGGCAATTCACTGTACATCGACTCATATGTAAAGTGATATATTTAACTTTATAGAAGCCTCAATGTACAGCGAATTGCCTAAGCTTGCCGGGCTGCGCGGCACGCGTATGAACGCACCTTGAAGGTCGAGTTTGTGGGTCGCGGCAGATGCCATAGACGCACGCGTCTGATAAAAATGCAGGGGTAAACGTTGCATTACTATAAGGGGTCAAAGTACGTACACACATAAGTTCGATCAGCTGATCGCATTTAGCATAGAACATTGGTAGCCAAGACATCAACCGCGGTCTACTCGGTCGCCCGTGGTCTACCTTTATAGTAGTCTCGCAGAGGAAAAAAAATTACATTAGCATGAAAATACAGAATTTCATACTTACCAGCCAAAACAAGAAAGGAGCTTTAAAGTTGTCCTGAAAAATATTCATTTTTTATTTTTTTTTTATTACAGCCTTTATTTATTACAACCACATAATATTATCATTCACTACATTGTTTTACATGCTTTGGTTTATCGAAAGAATAAACATTTGTTTTTACATGCATTACATATTTAAGTAAGTATACCTACAATAAATACATTATTTTCCATATTTCTTTACTATAGTAAAGAATATAACTGTACTTAAGTATAATAAGTTCATTTCAAATTTAAGTTTTTCATTTCATTCATTCTGTACTATTCATAACATTATATGTATATTAAATTAGATATATAATTTCATTTCTTAACTAAAACTTAACTTCATCCTTGACTATTTCACTTAGGTCGTCTTGCCTTGCGGCATAGGCCTCCCCTCGAGTATGGTTATCTTAACATTTTTATTAGTTGTTTATCAAAACAAATTTGCCTATTATTCTCTAGGGGGTGGTAGTCTACTTCCCCGCGGTGACCAGCCGTATTGGGGAAGGTTTTCCTGTAGTGGTTACTTTAACAATTTTTCCTTTTGAGAGGATGCCGAGGAGTTGTTTGATGTTGTTCGCATTAAATCAAAAGCGTTGAGTCGGCCATCCTTACTGTTTGTTGTTTGTTGCTTCCGGGGTTGTGTTTCTGGCGAAATTGATTCTCTTTTCCGTTTTTCTTTGGCGATCTTTTCTTTTATTACTAATTTATCATATTTTATGTAAGCCTTATTCCCTTTTGTCCTTTCTTCCTCCAATTTTGGTTTTAGTTTCTTCCTTATTTCCAGAACTTCTTTGGGATAGTCTTCTTTGATATAAATACCATCTGGCAAGTTGTTTTTGTTGGCCAATATGATTCGTTTTTTCCAACTTGTTGTAAGTTGAACTAATACAGGACGTATGTTGTTTCCTTTCTTTCCAATTCTGTATGCAGTGACTACTTCTTGACAATCTATATTCACACCTGCTCCTTCAATGTTATCTTTTATTGTTTGCACCAGCTCGCATTCACCCTCTTCCTTTTCCTCCACTCCAAAGACAATAACATTCTTCTGTCGTTTCTCTCTTTCTAGGAAATTAACTTTCCCCTCGAGTTTCGTAATATGGGTTTTCAGCAGTACGTTTTCTTCTAGTAACCCGTTTATTTTCTCGTCCAATGCTTCCATAACATTTTTTGAAACAGTTGTAGTAATAGTTATGGTTTGTTGCTTCAATATCTCATCAAGTTTGCATAGAAGTAGATTCATATCCATTTTGTTCAGATTATTTGTAGGAATTTTGTTTCTATGATATTACAGAAATCAAGGATGCCATTGTAGATTTAGGATTCCAAGTCACAAATATTTGGAACATGAAGAGTAGCCGAACCAAGAAACCACTTTCAATGTTCTCAGTAGAGTTACTCCAAGACTCAAATAATAAAAACATTTACAATATTGAGTCTCTACTCAGCACTAGAATCAGTTTTGAACCTCTTCGGACTAAACGAGATATACCACAATGTGCAAATTGTCAGTGGTACGGTCATACTAAGAAGTTCTGTTACCGCCAACCACGATGCATAAAATGCGCCGGAGAGCACAGTTCAATCAACTGTTCACGCAAAGAACGCTCAGAAAACGTAAAATGTGTACTCTGTGATGGAAACCATCCGGCAAATTACAAAGGATGCATTGTATTTAAGGAAATTCAATCTAATAGATATCCCACCTTAAGAAAACAAACTCCTCCACCTGAATTTACCAATCAGCACGACGAACCACCTAAGCAAAAGCCATTTAATGCTAGGACGACACATCCAACATATGCGGAAACACTTAAAAATCACAATAATACACAAGATAAACCCAAAGACAACGCAACAAATAATACAGTACCACCAAATGAGATGAAAGTACTGATAGGAATGATGCAGCAGATTATGCAACAATTAACTGCTATGACCAACCTACTCCTGAATATGACCACTAAACTGTCAAATTCGATTCATTAAAAATAGAAGTTTGGAATGCCAATGGGCTGTCACAACACACCTTAGAGGTGAAAGCATTTTTACATATACACAAAATTGATATATTATTGGTTTCGGAAACACACTTTACCAAAATGAACCACTTTAATGTTCCCAAATACAAATTCTATCAAACTATGCATCCAGATGGAACTGCGCATGCTGGTAGTGCATTACTAATAAGAAACAATATCAAACATTATGAAATGGAACCTTATTGTACTGAAATGATACAGGCAACAAATATTGTAATTGAAGACTGGCAAGGGCCATTAGTAGTTTCTGCTGTGTATAGTCCTCCCAAACACAAACCAAAAAAAGATGACTATGTTAAATTCTTCTCCTTGCTCGGTATCAGATTTATTGCTGGTGGCGATTATAATGCCAAACACACATGTTGGGGTTCAAGATTAATAACAACAAAGGGACGTCAACTCCTCTGTGCAATGGAAGCCTTACAACTGGGCGTGATTTCATCTGGGGAGCCTACATACTGGCCTACTGATAGAAAAAAAATACCAGATGTAGTAGATTTCTGCGTTACGAAAGGATTCAATGAAAGATACTTTGAATGTAAAAGCAGCTCAGAACTGTCATCAGACCACTCACCTGTGTTTGTGAATCTAAGCAGAAAAATCATACCGACTACTCAGCCTTGCCAACTTCATCACCGCAAAACAAATTGGACATATTTTCGCAACTTGGTAGCTTCGTCAATTAACACAAAAATATCTCTTAAAAGTGATACAGAGATTGAAGCAGCTGTTGAACACTTTAATAAATGCATTTAAATATCTGCATGGGAAGCTACACCTATGTATAAAAAGAAAGCTACTCCTGAATATCCATCATCAGTAAAAGAATTGCTCGCTGAAAAACGCAGTCTAAGGAAAATCTGGCAAAAAATGAGGTACCCAGGTGATAAGACAAAGCTCAACACTGTTACGGCTAAATTGAAGCAGCTTCTTGCAGAGATCAAGAATGAAGGACTACAGAACTATTTGAGAAAATTAGATGGCACAGCTTCTACAAATTATTCGCTTTGGAAGGCGACAAAAAATTTGAAACGACCCAAATCACACCAGCCTCCCATTCGAAAGCCAGACAATGGGCAAGCAGTGATGCTGAGAGAGCGGAATTTTTGCAAACCATCTTGAAAGCGTATTCACTCCAAACTTAGATGAAGGTTCTACAAAACACCAAGAAATCTCTGAAATACTAAACTCAACACATCAGATGGACTATCCAATAAAAAAGTTTTCTATGGAAGAAGTACGTACTGCCATAAATAGACTTCAAAATGGCAAAGCACCGGGATATGATTTGATAACTGGGATCGTCCTGAAACAGCTACCTGATGAAGCAGTTAGACTCCTAACCTATCTTTATAATGCTATACTTGTGCGAGGCTATGTACCACAGCAATGGAAAGTTGCACAAATCATAATGATATTGAAACCTGGAAAATGTGCAAGGGATGCTAAATCGTACCGTCCAATAAGCTTGCTCCCGATCGCCTCTAAACTACTAGAAACGCCTATTGCCACTAATTCAAGAAAGAAAACTTATACCTGAACATCAATTTGGATTTCGACAAAAACACAGCACCATAGAACAAGTACACAGACTGGTAGAAAAAATTAATTACACCTTTGAGAAAAAGGAATACTGTTCTGCTGTGTTCTTGGACATATCTCAGGCATTTGATCGTGTTTGGCATCGAGGTTTGTTAGCCAAAATTAAAACAATACTACCTACAAATTTCTATCTGTTTCTTAGAGCATACCTTGGTGATAGACTTTTCTTAGTGAAGCAAGGAGAGGAAATTACTAAACTCTACCATATTCAAGCGGGCGTACCACAGGGTAGCGTCCTTGGCCCTACCCTGTATATCCTATTCACTGCCGACTTACCTGTTAATGATGAAGTAGTAACCGGAACGTTCGCCGATGACACGGCAATACTCGCCACGGATAAATGTCCAAACAGTGCCTCTGCCAAATTACAATCTAGTTTGGACGCAATTTCAAAGTGGCTTAAAGACTGGAAGATAAAGGCGAATGAAACTAAGTCCATACAAGTTACATTCACCACTCGACGTGACACTTGCCCAGCGGTAACCTTAAATGGAACGCAAATCCCCCAAGCTGAGGAAACTAGATACCTAGGGATATACCTAGACAGACGAGTCACGTGGAGGAAACACATATTTACAAAACGAAAAGCTCTCGGACATCAGCTTCGAAATCTGTACTGGCTCATAAACAGAAAGTCACAATTATCTCTGGAGAGTAAATTGCAACTTTATAAATGTATCCTGAAACCAATTTGGAGTTATGGTTTGCAACTGTGGGGAACAGCAGCCAATTCTAATCTGGAAATTTTACAGCGCTTCCAATCTAAAACACTGAGAATAATAGTAGATGCTCCGTGGTATGTCACAAATGAACAAATTCACCATGATCTAAACATAACTACAATTAAGGAGGAAATCAAAATCAGAACTGCTACGTACAGAGACAGACTTAAACAACATCCAAACCAAAAGGCTGTGGAATTAATGAAAGATCAAAAGACATTCACAAGATTAAAAAGAAAAGCACCTCAAGATCTTCTCAAGGATTAGAATATTGTGTAAGGGTGGAACAGTGGTTCCATTCCTTAAATGACATCTCATAGAAAATAACACAAATTTTTGCTGAATGTCCATGCAGGACAGATTGTTTTAAAATAGGATAAAAAAAAAAAAAAAGAAAAAAAAAAGCATGAAGCGCTCGTTGGCGTAGTGGAGCTTCGGTATTGGAAACAATCACCGAAGTTAAGCAACGTCAGGTCCGGTCAGTCTTTGGATGGGTGACCGTTTAGTGGTATTTCATCTCGAGCGTTTCCGTGCTTCGGAAGGCACGTTAAGCAGTTGGTCTCGGATAGTTCCGTCAGATGGCGTTGTAACTATTCGTTAAGCCAGGTCAGAGGCCTATTGGCGGCTTGAAAAGGCAAGGTGACCACTAACTTGCCTCCACCAACACGCACTGGGCACGCGTGGTGGAGTATGGCCCGCTCCCTCTCACCTTTATTCGTGAGAGGAGGCCTTTGCCCTGCAGTGGGATTCTACAGGCTAATAACTTTTTAGCATAGCATAGCATATGCTCACGACCATAATCCCCGAGGGGGTAGTCGGAGATATTCTGAAACCACCAGTGGTACCGAAATTCTGTCCAGTGTGACGGGGGGATGAAAATTGCATTATGTATGTCAAAATGAGTCTATTCATAATACATTCATTGCTAAGGTTGCGGTGGAATAGGACCATACAAAGTCAGCCTCCTCACATACCCTGGTTTACCCATATTAAGGCCAGTAGGAAAATTATAGTTATGGCACATAGGCTTCGTAGTGGACACATTCCACTAAATAAATTCGGCTTCCTTATGAAAAAGACTAGTTCACCTGATTGTGATGAATGTGGAGTGGTTGAGGACGTTCATCACCTGTTAGTGGAGTGTGTCCGGTATGAGCAAGCTCGAATGACACTGATGAGGGAGCTTGGAGTGAATAGACTTGATGTGGGCATATTTCACGAGATCCTAGCATCACCAAGTTCGGATGCGGCTAGAAAAGTGTTCGCCTTTGCAAACTCATCAGTGTCTATGTAGGTAATTAGAATAAATAAGTTAGTGTAGGTAAAATATAAGTATAAGGTACGATGGGACTGCCATATACATAATATCATTGTATAAAAGTCCCTTAAAAAAAAATAGATTAAAAAAAAAAAAAAAAAAAAGGTAGACTGCCAGGTATATTATCTAAAATTTTAATGTAGACCATGCAATGTATGAAGTTTGGCCACCCCTGGTATAATGACCTACATAATTAAGTTAATTCCCTATAGGTTTCTTAGGGAAAGTTGTTCATTATGACGAGTACTTTATGGGGTGACCCCTTAACACTTTAACTGCTGACGACCTACGTGGTAGGTCAGCGACAAATGGGCACAGTCTTCTTATCGAGTGGGCTGCAAAGCCCTGGTGTCTGAGTTTATTCAAACCGCCTTACGGCCTCTAACGTGGTTTTTATGTACGACTACTACCACCAGTGATAGTAGCCGGGACCAACAGCTTAACGTGCCATCCGAAGCACGGAATCATCTTTCTTTTCAGACAATCAGGTGACTCAGCCTGCAATGTCCTAACCAACTGGGGAAAAACGCACAAAGTGACATTTCACTAGGTGCCCCCCGTGGGAATCGAACCCACGACCTCCGTGTCAAGAGCCCAATGCTCTAACCATTAGACCACGGAGACAGTTAATGGGCACAGTGCGCACGACTCACACCTTGAGTCAGAATTGTATAGCATTCCACAGTGTTAGCACTGCCCGAATTTCATTGTTTTGAGTTTAGCAGTGAAAGTGTGAAAGTAATGCAACTGTTTAGAGTATTAATCATGTTTCTAAGTGAGTACCTTATTTTCAGTTGGGACGAGACACATTTTGGCAAAATGGCGAGCTGGTACATTAACAGGACATTCTTCTTTGATGTCCACCCACCTCTTGGCAAGGTAATCAAAGGCACAATTACATTTATTGATAGACCATAATCCCACAACATGCCGGACCAAATTTTTTTTTTATGACATCAAATGACCGGCCACCCTGTATAGCTTAAGTCTGCCGCCGAATTCTCCGTAGATGTAAAGATCTGCAGTAAAATAAGATTTGAAAGTTAATTGTCGTGTCGGTGAAACATTTTGAGTTGAAAAGGACTGCCGTCGAAAGGGAGAATAATGAAATGGTTCTGTCGGCGAAACGTCCCTAGGTGAAAAGATCTGCTGGGAAAAGGGAATGAAATTAAACAGTCTCGTGGCAAACTGGTCGTCGGAGAACAGTTGCTGAATCGAACTTATGTGGTATTTCATTTCAAGCTCAGTCACATACTTATAGAACAGTTCCGTGACTGACAGACTGACAGAAAATGGTCATTCTGCTAATATGAATGGTAAGTTTTTTAGTTCTATTCATTTCGCCAATTATATTACTAATCCTCATTAGTTAAATGAAATTAGAAAGTGATTCCTTTGGAATTCTCTCTGAGCGCTTCATTTTAATTTCACCTTTAACTACTATTAAACAATTAATGTTTTTATTCATCATCATCAGACTCTGGGTGCCTTTCTGGATACAGTGCTGAGTGTAGGTCTCGAGGTAAGGGTATTGTATGTATGGGCGTGTTGGAGCTTTCAACGTGAATAACCTGTAACCTAAAACAAATAAGGTTCACAATTGAACGCAAAACAAAAATCAAGCAAGAGAAATAAACACAGAGATTCTATACAGAGTCCAACTTAATATGCTGACAGTTTTTTAAGAGGATGATCAGACCGTCAAACTGAACAACTTCCTCTATGGGACCAACACTGAAATCGCGAAAAAAAAATTAGCTCTTCCATACAAAATTGCAAACCTACTCGAGCCAAATGTATAGGACAGCAGATTTTTTTTTCGCGAATTCGATGTTGGTCAGGGTCCAACTTAATATGCTGACAGTTTTTAAGAGGATGATCTGAACAACTTTCTCTACGGGATCAACTACGAAAGCGCGAACAGCTGTCCCATACATTTGGAACCTACTCGGGTTTGCAGTTTTGTATGGAACAATCGTAGTAGTAGGTAGTTCCTCCGTAGATTAGTGCACCATACAGGCATTACTTAACTCACGTAGCAGGAGGAGAAAACCGTCATGCGTGCTCGCTTTCTCATACACAAAGTAACAAAGACAGAGACACGTCTCTGTTTTTGTCGCTTTCTCAGGGGTGGCATGCTAGGCCCAGGCGTGGGCAAGAGCTGCTTCATTATAAAAACGAACGAATGAATAAATGAATGAAATATTCTTTATATACACCAAAAATAAATTACAATGCACGAAAGGAAATAAACTGATTATGGTACAAATAAGGCGGTCTTATCGCTAAAACGCGATTTCTTCCAGACAATACGAAGTCGCGTGCAAACTATAATACCTAAATAATAATCTGGTGTAATGTCGTCTGTTGTCAGATGCTCATAGCGCTGTCTGGTAAGCTGACGGGGTATGATGGCACGTTCCCCTTCGAGAAGCCGGGAGACAAGTACGATGGAGCCAGATATGAGGGGATGAGGATAGTGAGTCACATCTGTTTGTTCTTATTGTTATTACTTATTACCACGATTATTAGTATCCCCACTGTGAAAGACGAAGTGAACTGCCCTACCAAGACCTACAGAGATAGGATCACTCACCATATAAATAAGCTGGCTGTGCCGCTAAGTGAACCTCTCGGGATAAGACGTCTGAAACGACGACACATTTGGGATACCTAACTTATGCCCTGTAGTGACCAAATGAAGGCGGCCTGACAATGGGAAGGCATGCCTGCAACCATCCATACATGCAAAAGAACTGCTCATGGTCCTGAGACCGATAGCGTGTTATAAATTAACAAAAAAAAAAAAAAAAAACGTATTACCACAAAGTCAGAGTTTCTTAGCCTTTTTGGAAAGTGGACCACTTTCAAGGAAGCGATTTGGCCACCAACAATCAAAAATCCTGCGCACCAATCAGAATCAATGTACGGTCCAGCAATAAGTTGTATGTTAAATATAGGCCCAAAGCTTCTCAGAGTGTCGTGAGCAAAATTGTGGATTGAAAGCCCTGGTTTTGTTTTATGAAAAATTTATTATTAATGAATAAATGAATTAATGATGGGTGATGTTTGAATGATTTATTGTTTTGTATAATTTCAGTTCTGCACAACTCTCGGAGCATTAACTATTCCACTGACGTTCCTAACAATATGGGAAATGACAAAATCTCTCGACTCCACCGTAATTGGAACTATGCTCCTATTGTGTGGTAAGTAGATATATCCAGTATTAGAATTAATAAACGATTGTTCTTTAGTATTTATTTTAAGACGATAATCTTGTTTTGTTTCAGATGTTGGATTCTTGACACTCAATAGATACATTCTATTGGATCCGATTCTTCTATTTTTCATGAGTTGTTCTATTTACGGAGCATTCAAAGTAAGTCTCTGTTATCTTTTGATTCACTTCTATATGAATACTTCTTCTGTTTATAGGCCAGTCACCGTAGACACAAAAATCGTGTTAGATCGCAAAACATTGCTCTAATTTTTCGGATGTAGGTATTTCATAAACCATTATTTCAACAAGGATGTGCACCACATGTTTCCGATCATATCGTTTACAAGATCGATTACGTATTATGACTGTACTAGGCAATTATTAAGTAATATTTTGTTTCTGTGATGATCATATTATCCACTGTCTGAAATTAATTAATTAAATGATAAGAAGTCAATAGCTAAGAACTGCCAAAAAACACCATGTCCATTTGATACCGATCGAATCGGGTAGCTATACAATAAGAGCTCTAAGAGCTCTTACAGACGAGCGACACTTTGTGGTTGCCGTGTGTCGCAGAGGGTCACGCTCTTGGACTTTACGGTCGCCGTGGGTCGCGCGACCTGTCGCTCGTCTGTTAGACCCCTGCTTTTGCTGATTCCGCGTCGACAGATTTTATTGTATCTATCTCTCCAGGTGCGAACACTAACAGACGAGGGCCAGCCTCCGTTCTCCCCGCGCATGGTGGCCTGGCAGGTGTACCTGGGCGCGTCGCTCGCGTGCACGATGTCGGTCAAGTTCGTGGGGCTGTTCGTGGTGCTGTTCGTCGGCCTGCGAACTATCGCCGACCTGTGGAACGTACTCGGCGATCTGCGCCAGCCTGTTGTGAGTTGACAAATGTTCAATAGAATCGCGTGTGAGGAGGGTACAGAGGGGAATACGCAGTTGCTAAATCAATTCGGTCCAACTTCCTGTGAACCTGTGGCGACCTGGTGAAGGCGGCGGGAACCCGTTGGATGAGGGCAGCGCATGACCGGTCGTTGTGGCGATCCTTAGGGGAGATCTATGACCAGCAGTGGACGTCCATCGGCAGAGATGATGATGATGATGACTAAATTAATTGGCCAATGGGGCTGGTGAGACTGGCATTCTCCAGCACCCCACCCGCGCGCGTCCATACAACACCCATGCTGTCCACTACGCACACACAGCCGCCAGCTTTTCACGAGATCACGCGCTTGAAAGTATATTCTATCGCTTCTTGTTAGAAAGTATATTTTCATTGCCCATGTCAGATATATGTTTTTTTATCGTTATTTCCTCGGAACAGGAATAGGTTGTGAATAATCGTTAACGTTCGCAGAGTTTAACAATAAAACATCTGGTTGGAAGGAGCATTACATTGATACTTTGGCCGACGTTGCTCTACGTGTTCTTCTTCTGGATTCATCTCACGGTGCTTAGCAAAAGGTACGAATTATTTATAGAGTGGATCTATCAAATAACAATCAGTTGTAGAAACGCTCATTAGAGTTAATCCTCCATTAAATCTCTTGGTAGCTTTACTATTACTATGTCAACAAGACAAAAAGTGACAGCAAGAGATTTTATGGAGGATTAACTTTAATGAGCTTTTCTGCAACTTACACTATGTGTAAATCTTACTAATATTATAAATGTCAAAGTTTGGATGTTTGACACTCAATCACGCATAAACGGCTGAACGGATTAGGTTAAAATTTGGCTCACAGATAGAATATGTTCTGGACCTGGATTAACATATATGATACTTTCTTAAAGTCCACGCAGACGGAGTGGCGGGCAACATTTAAAGAAAAAGCATATTTCCAAATCTCTCTGGCATACGAGTACGATCTCATCCCCCAATACAGGGTATAAACTTAAATGGGCTAGATAGTTACGGGGGTGCTTCAGACCATCTAACTGAATAACTTTTATAATGGGGCCAATATTGAAATGGTGAAAAAACACTGTGTACTCGACCTAGATGTATGGAACAGTCATATATTTAGGTCGAGTAGACAGAAGTGCAGTGGGACGTATATAGGCTGATGATGATGATGATTTTAATTCAGTGGCAACGGCGACGGCTTCTATTCCTCGGGCTTCCAAGCGCGTCTGGAAGGCAACAGTCTCCACAACGCAAGTGCCCCCCGAGTGGTCGCTTACGGAGCCCTAATCTCAATGAAGAACCACCGCACCGGGGGAGGGTACCTGCACTCGCACCACCATCTGTACCCCCAGGGGGTCGGAGCTAGGCAGCAGCAGGTGAGCACTGATCTCAATGAAGAACCACCGCACTGGCGGAGGGTACCTGCACTCGCACCACCATCTGTACCCCCAGGGGGTCGGAGCTAGGCAGCAGCAGGTGAGCACTGATCTCAATGAAGAACCACCGCACTGGCGGAGGGTACCTGCACTCGCACCACCATCTGTACCCCCAGGGGGTCGGAGCTAGGCAGCAGCAGGTGAGCACTGATCTCAATGAAGAACCACCGCACCGGGGGAGGGTACCTGCACTCGCACCACCATCTGTACCCCCAGGGGGTCGGAGCTAGGCAGCAGCAGCTGAGCACTGATCTCAATGAAGAACCACCGCACCGGGGGAGGGTAACTGCACTCGCACCACCATCTGTACCCCCAGGGGATCGGAGCTAGGCTTCGAGGAGGGTTGATTTGACAGAGTTTCACTACTTTATGACTGGTAATATGACCCACCCATCCTTACCCTCTTTATTTGTAATTACTTTTACTATGGCATTTAGAGTTCAGTGGGATATAATATAACCTATAGCCATCATCATCATCTCAGCCGATAGACGTCGACTGCTGGAAATGCGCGCGCTGTCCTCACCCAATGTCCCCGCTGCCTTTACAAGGTCGTCGGTTCATCTTGTGAGGAGCCTATATACGCACGCTGAGCTTCCGGTACGCGGTCGCAACTGGAGAACTCCTCGGGCCCATCGGCCATCTGTTCTGCGAATCTATAGTGTAATCTAACAATCCCTTTCCCTGCGAGATCGAATCAGAAATGAAGAGATCCATAGAAGAACCAGAGTAGCTGACATAGCCCAAAGAATTGCTAAACTAATGTGGCAATGGGCGGGACACATTGCTCGCAGAACCGATGGCCGATGGGGCCGAACAGTTCTCGAATGGCGATCGCGTACCGGAAAGCACAGAGCGTGGGGCCTATTGGAGCGTAAGTGGGACAACAAGGTGGACCGACGACATGGTGAAGGCGGCGGCGGGAACCCGTTGGATGAGGGCAGCGCAGGACCGGTCGTTGTGACGATCCTCGGAGGAGGCCTATGTCCAGCAGTGAACGTCCAGCGGAGATGATGATAATGATGATCTAACAATCACCAGATAACGACGTACACGCACAAGGACGACAACAACCGGTTCGTAATAAAGCCGTACGACCGGGACGCGGCGGACGGGCTCGTGGTCGTCCGCAGCGGCGACCTGGTCAGGCTGACGCACGCTGCTACCGGCAGGAACCTGCATTCCCACAGGGAGAAGGCGCCGTTGTCTCACAAGTTTATGCAGGTCACTGGCTATGGCGAGGTGAGATTCATGTTATTATTATCATTACTGTGACCGTACTACCTGTGACCGTAAAATTTTTAATATCTCTCCCCCTCGGGGAATAAAGTCGTGAGCATATGCTTACATGCTCACGACTTTATTCCCCGAGGGGGAGAGATTTTTGAAACCTCAGAACATTCACGTTTCACCAGTAATACCGAAACTCTGTCCAGTGTGACGGGGTGGGGTGAGCCCGTCGTCAATTCGGTATGTCAAGTTTTTTTTTGGAGGGCTGAATTGAAAACCATTTCGAGATAATTGTCTCAATAATCATATTTTCTATGTCAGAGATTTTAAAATGAAAGGATTACAGATATTTTTAATAAAATAACGTCGTTTTTCGGTCCGTGCAGTGACGTCACTGGCATACCTCTGAACTCCTTGGTAAACAGAAAATCAACTTAAAATAACCGGCCATTAAGAAAAAAAAATACTTTCACAATGTCAGAATTTGACATTTGATGTTGCCGTATCTTTTTCCAGCATAGAGTTAGAAAGAGGAGGCAAGTTTTAATTTTTTTAAATGTAGTTTTTCTCCATGGAGTTCGAATTATTTTCTCTCCACCATTTTTGCACTTAGAGATTACAGATGAAAATAATTTAAAAATTAAATTTATATTGATAAACTCGATGAATCGCAATAAGAATGAAATAGGTATCTTAAAATTATGTCTTCTGTCCGTAAAAAATATAAAAATGAGGACAAAAAAAAACTTGATATACCGAATTAGAGACCTCCCACACTAGCGTCTTTCGAGCGTGGACATCGCGCCAGCGGACGCGCTGCGTCGCGGCGACGTGCCGCGGACGCTGGCTCAACGACGTCTCTTATAATGGACGTGGGACAACACATGTCCCGAAATTGAGCCATGCATCATCACGATGTAAGGGTAACAATTCAGATTATGAAACTAAAGAACTTTCCCTATAAGGAACATGGGTCGAAGAAGGGGATTTTTTTTGGATCGACATAGAAAACCTATCGTTTGATCCGTTGGACATTTTGTATGGAAAGTCCAAAAAATTCTGGTTTTTCGTCCCATTTTACTTAGGGAAAGTTGTTTAGTTTCATTCTCTGAATACACCCTTATAGCTATTCTAGTAATTTAAAATAGTGGTCTAGATGTTACTAGTTTTATCTACATCTAATTAACTGTGTTCAATTGGCTTTGTGTGAAGTAGTGGGTACTGTCAAATCAATCGCAGCGCACGCTGTGGCGGAAATATCTATCGTTTTCGGACAAGTTATCTAAAATTTCCTTGAATCTGTGCAAATCCATACACTCACTCAACACGAAATTTCCAAGCGAACAAAAATATGGTGCAGACTTCTTTCATTAGCGGTAAAGAAATGAATTCGCTGCCAACCTACTGCTTTCTCATTGTTTGTTTGTGCACGATTTCAGGAAAAACAATTGTGTATGTGTGATGTACCTATTCATTATGTTTCAGGATGGAATCGGCGATGCCAATGATGTGTGGAAGATCGTTATATCTGGTGGCAAAGATGGTGATGAGGTACAGACAGTGAGGAGCAAGCTGATGTTTGTACATTACTTACAGGTTAGTTCAGGTCATTCCAGGTCCAAGTTGCTCACTATCCTATTTTTTTATAAAAAACCAACCATCTAAAAATACATACACCCATAAACGACGGCAACGACCGTTGACAACGTAAGACAACGGAGTTCAACGCGATGTAGTCGGGAAATCAGGAGATTCTCTCTTAAAATTAAAACTCATATCGAATTTAATCTTTCCTTCCATTGCGGAGACTTTTATGGGCATAAGCAAAGCCGTGATGTTTTAACATCACCTCTTGAAATAAAATCTAAGTAGATATTGATGATGACACAATTAACAGGCATGCGTGCTAACGACGACCGGGAAGCAGCTGCCCAAGTGGGGCTACGAGCAGCAGGAGGTCGCGTGTAACCCCAACCTGAGGGACAAGAACGCGCTGTGGAACATTGAGGACAACGTCTATGACGACCGTTAGTATTAATAACACTGACGAGTAAGGTTTGTTTCTAGCCGTGTGCTAACGACTGTGGTGCTACGAGCAGCAGGAGGTCGCGTGTAACCCCAACCTGAGGGACAAGAACGCGCTGTGGAACATTGAGGACAACGTCTATGACGACCGTTAGTATTAATAACACTGACGAGTAAGGTTTGTTTCTAGCCGTGTGCTAACGACTGTGGTGCTGCGAGCAGCGGGAGGTAGCGTGTAACCCCAACCTGAGGGACAAGAACGCGCTGTGGAACATTGAGGACAACGTCTATGACGACCGTTAGTATTAATAACACTGACGAGTAAGGTTTGTTTATAGCCGTGTGCTAACGACTGTGGTGCTGCGAGCAGCAGGAGGCAGCGTGTAACCCCAACCTGAGGGACAAGAACGCGCCGTGGAACATTGAGGACAACGTCTATGACGAGCGTTAGTATTAATAACACTGACGAGTAAGGTTTGTTTATAGTCGTGTGCTAACGACTGTGGTGCTGCGAGCAGCGGGAGGTAGCGTGTAACCCCAACCTGAGGGACAAGAACGCGCTGTGGAACATTGAGGACAACGTCTATGACGACCGTTAGTATTAATAACACTGACGAGTAAGGTTTGTTTATAGCCGTGTGCTAACGACTGTGGTGCTGCGAGCAGCGGGAGGTAGCGTGTAACCCCAACCTGAGGGACAAGAACGCGCTGTGGAACATTGAGGACAACGTCTATGACGACCGTTAGTATTAATAACACTGACGAAATATAAGAATATGAAGAAATATGTCTGACTCCGGAGTCAGACAGCCGTCGTAGAACAAAAAAGTAGTTACGTCGATAAGGACAGCAATAAGTAGCGGTCTCCTTTTTTAACTAGAGCGAATTTGCTATGTGCATCTCTTACTGAGTGAATATGACAAGACACGTGCTTCCTTCTAGTACCTTCTCTTTCTACGTTCTAGCGTGTTTATTGTGGTGTCAGTTTAGGCTATAGGTAACTGCCGCGGTAACTAGAGGGCAATAGAGGGGGTGAGATAAAAAGTTGGTGGGAGGCAGGGAGTGTCCATACTGTATGTAGTAATAGATACTCTTTTTTATACTGTACCTGTGCCCTACAGTGTGACGTATATAGACTGACGATTATCATGAAGGCGTATGCCTTATTTCCAGAACATAATACCTACAAGGTAAATTATTTCACAGTACCAAAAGTCAGTTTTGAGGCTTACGCGTCGGGTTTCATCGAGCGACTGCTGGAGTCCCACGCGGTGATGTTCCAGGGCAACGCCGGTCTGAAGCCCAAGGAAGGAGAGGTCACCTCCCAGCCGTGGCAGTGGCCTATCAACTACAGGGTAACATACGACATTCCTCCGCTTTCATTAAAAAATTCGAAATAGTTTTAAAGTTATAGACATTGGAAGTTGAACAAAAATTCAAATGTCCGTGAAAGCGCGCTCTTTGCGTGTGACGTAGCTGGACTGGTCCCGCCATAGAGAAATGACACGCTCCCCTAGGGTCCCGCCCACCTACACCTCGCGGTGCCTCGCGCGCTTGCCTCGGGGGCAGGTGTTGCGGCGCGAACCGATTCATGTCTCGTGACGTCACATAAGCGAGTGCGGTCGAGCGTTTCTAGCCTACTTTATAAAATTAATATCTCGAAAACTACTTATCGTATCGAAGTAATTCTTTCGATGACTTTTATCTTTTTCATAGACTGTATGATAAAATAAAAAATAAAAAACACTATTGTCCTTTATTAGAGTACCGCATACTCTACCCATCAAATCGCACTTTTACTATGGTAGTAAAACTGTCAGCGCAAAAAAAATATCAGCTGTTCCATACTAAACTGCAATACCTACTGGATTCAAACAATTCAAACGTATGGAGCAGCAGATTTTTTTTTTGCACTGACACGTTTGCTCCCATAGTAAAAGTTGTTCAGTTAGAGGGGTAGAGTACCTATATGGTTTAAAGATAAATTATACTTTTCCTTACACCTTGTATAATATCGCAGTAGGCGCGACTTTCCATCTCTAAGGTTGAGAGTTGAGAAACCATAGAGGGGGATACTCACACTTTAAAATAAAGTAAATAAACATTTTGTTCGCAGGGTCAATTCTTCTCAGGATCAGCTCACAGGATCTACCTGCTCGGCAACCCTGTGGTCTGGTGGACCAATCTACTGTTCCTCGCTATATTCTTCGTTATTTACGTCGTCAATTCCATCAGGGAGAAACGCGCAGAGGCTTTTGGTAAGCCCATAGAAGGTAATTATTAATTGACCTTTTACACAGATTACCCCCAATAGATACCGCACGTAAATAAATTTCGTGCAGGCCCGAAGTCACCATTTTTTGCGGTAGGTGCTTGATTGGCCATTTCAAGGTCGCACTATTCCGATCTCGCTCTATCCCGTTGCATATATCAGTGCAAAATCATAGATGTGTGGTGCGCGTCGGCGGCCCTGTATGCGGTATCTATTAGGGGTGATCTGTGACCTTTTATAACAGAACTAGATACGCAATCAGCGTTCCAAAAACGGCAGATCCAAAAGCCAACTCTCTGACTGTAAGCATACCAAATACGACTAGAATCAAATATGACGTAATCCTACAGCATTTATACTTATTTTGTGTGGGGTATAATTTGTCTCTGTTCTAGTTCTAGAGATAGTTTAAAAAAAAAATATAATTTTCTGTTATTTTTTAAACCATCTACATTCTACCATTCTACATACTGCCTCCGTGGTCTAATGGTTAAGAGCATTGGGCTCTTGATACGGAGGTCGTGGGTTCGATTCCCACGGGGGGCACCTAGTGAAATGTCACTTTGTGCGTTTTTCTGAGTCACCCGATTGTCTGAAAACGTGGCACGTGTGGCACTTTAAGCTGTTGGTCCCGGCTACTATCTCTGGTGGTAGTAGTCGTTACATAAAAACCACGTCAGAGGCCGTTAGGCGGTTTGAATAATCTCTGACACCAGGGCTTGCAGCCCACTCGATGAAGAGAATTCTACATACTTCACTTAAAAAAAAATCACGAAGCCGAGGGTTCGTTCAATGTAGGAAATGGGACCTAGTAGCACTAGGACCGTGTTCTCGTGGCGTCCGTCGTGAGGTAGTAATTTTCCGTGAAAGTTATCGCGAGAGTGTAGTGCCTGCTTTACGCTGATTATACCTACCCAGCCAAAAAGGGATTATGGTTGAGACTTTCCACATAATCTCTTTCCAGTTCAGAGTTGGTCAGTTAGAAACAATGCTCAGACTGGGTGAAGTAGTGTACATGTGCTATATGTTGTTCATTGTTCCCAACAGGTGGTAAGAGTAGCATGCTCCTCAACGCGGCCGGGTGGAGCTTTGCGGGCTGGGCGCTCCATTACGTGCCGTTTTGGGCGATGGGCCGCGTTCTCTACTTCCACCACTACTTCCCCGCGCTCCAGTTCAGCTCCATGCTCACTGGTTTGTATTACCACATAAACATTATCTATTTCAAGGCGTTTTATGAAAGTGATACCTACCTATCAAACTGAACAGAGTTTTTTAGTGCCACCTCACCCCTCACCACATGGAAGCTTAGACAATATAACTTATGGACGAGTTACGCGTATTATTCTTCCAATCTTTTCTGCCACTTTTTGCGGGGGGCGAGATAGCACGAGATCAGCAACTTTGAATTTTATTCCATTACTTTAGATTGTTAAAAATAGTCTCGTGAGAACCCTGAACGCGACTAATTTGAAGTTATTGTTCCGCGACTCCCATAATTATGGGCTGTCTCGTTTAGTGATAAGGTATAAAATTGTATGCAAATGCACATGATTAATTGATCTTGTAACGTGGCAGAGGAGAAATGCTAGACTGGTCCCTAGTTATATTGTCTAAGCATGGAAGACGTTTGTAAGACCAAGTAGGAATACTGTCGCACAAATTAATAACTCAGTAGATCATTATTGTACTTTCGAGAAAAATGCGCTTGAACTTACTCTTTTTTTTTTCTATATTAGATTTGCCCCTTCCACAACTTCTACGCAAATAGGAGATTTTTAATCTTTGCGATGACTCAGTAGGTCTACCATGAGTTTTCACCGTATTTTACTACTGCTGCAGTTACGTCACCAATTTTGTATTGAATTTCGTACAGCGGTCCTAGTGGTTTTTAACTAACTAATTTCTGTCATACGAATTGGCGACGTAACTACATTAGTAAAGAACAGGGAAAACTCAGGGTAGGCCCTAGAATATGTTATGAAAAACAACAAAAATTTTGACATATGTCCTACAGCGTTTTTTTTTTTGTGGAAAAATAGTACAGGCTTATCTCACTCGGCGTATATTTTCTTTGGTGGTGCTAGCCCATTCGTACGAAATAACAGCGAAGCACGCGAAGTGTCCAGTCTAGGGTGTGTGGCATAGGCCTCCTTTTTATTGCGGCATTCCTCACGGTCGCTAATTTGATTAATAAAATAACTTATTTGTTCACAGGAATCCTAACAGAATATCTATTACGGAGCATCAAGAGCTACCTAAGTCCAGAACTGGGCAGAACAGTCTACCACAGCTTCGTAGGAATTATAATGTCCACCACAATCTACAGTTTCTACCTATTCTCGCCGTTGGCTTACGGCATGAGCGGCCCGTTGGCTAACGAACCTAATTCCACTATGACCGGATTGAAGTGGTTAGAATCCTGGGAGTTCTAACATTATTAGCGCCCCTTAAGAAATGAGGAGTTTTCTGACAGCTACTCAAACGTAGTTCAACATACCGGCGATAGATGGCGATGACCAGAGAGGGGTCCGAAGAAGGCGAACAGTTTTTGGCTAAAAAGTAAAAAAAATGCATATTACTGAGTCAGACGCATCCGTTGACGAAATATATGTTCATATTTTGCTGCTTACTTAAAAACACAAATTCTTACTATTTTATTTGTATTTTATTATCACCCCTGTCTCGTCAACGCCATCTATCGAGGCTTTAGGAACTACTTTTTCTTTTTTAATTACTTTCGGAAAATCCCTCATTGTTATAAGAAATATTTAAATGTTTTTTCTCATTTGCATTCATTCATCTCATTTAGTACCTACTAAATGAATAAAATCCGTCCATTGAAGCTATTTATTTATGTTAAATTAAGAATAATATTAGAAATTAATTGAAATGTTTGAAAATCATACTAGGTTTTTTTAAATAAATTTGTATACTTATTTGTTTTGTTGGTTTTAATATAATTTAGTAGCTAGCGTACTATTGAATGGTAGGTAACGGCATACATGGAGTTTAAGTTCAAGGTAGAGTGGACAGAAAATATAATTATATAATTTATTCACTTCTCAAGTAATTTGTGTACATAAGATAATAACAATAATAACAGGCACATTTATAATTGTTTAGACCAGTGCCTAGAAAAAAAGTGGATAGTTTCCACCTTGTACTCTAAGCACTAGATAACTTCCGAGTGACACAGTTAATCCTTAAGTACTGATTAATTAATTATACATCGAAAATTCTATTTTAAATTTTACCCAATAAAAAGTATGACAGATTTATTATTTTATAAGGCCCATAGGTACCTACACAAATATCGCAAGTATTGCCTCGCCATACTGACATAAAATCACTACCTAATACCATACCATATATTATTCACATTGGGTAATGAGCATTGATCACATAGAATAAGCTCAAATTTAGTATATAGGTACATTATAAGGAGGTAATCTATGAGTAGGTAAAGTTAAAATTCTAAGTTGAGTTAGGTAGTGTTTACATCTCTGTGGGTTGTTAATATAAATTAAGTGGGTAGGTCTGTTTTGTCGATACATGGATGCACGAAGAAATGATACAGGTAATAGTTGGATACCATTTTGGTACCAAGTGCATAGGCAGTACAGGTCAAATTCGGACAAGTTCCAAAACGACTATATAAAGTGTGGACTTGTATTGTTTTTTACTATTTATGTTAAGGTGACAGCATATTGGGACTTCCACCTGCATTTGGTGAAATTGTAGAGCTATAAGCCTGACCAGAAATATAAAAAACCTCGCCATGTTGCGGAAAATCATTGGAACTAATTTTTGTACTTGGAACACTAACATTTAAGGTGAAAATCGATTGCAGCGCCCCCAATCCAGGTTTTTTATTTTCCTGGTCAGGCTTTTAATACCTATCTCTCACACCAGGCACGTATCCAAGGGGGGGGGATAGGTGGGATTTATCCCCAACCGAAATCCGAAAATTTGTATGGAAAAGTGATTACAGTACTGTCTTTTTCATAGTTTTTATATGAATATATATTTAGAGCTGCCATGCATGCTAAACGTGCTAAACAATCCTCAGCACTTTTAACTATTATTTGCCTCAGGTGGGTCAAGTCAAGGGTCAAAGAGAAGAGTAAAATAAATGGCATTTGCGGAGAGAACCGACAAGAGCGTGGTTTTAAATAAGATTATTAATTACGGTCTTTTTTTATTGATGGGTTTGCTCTTGACCTAGTCTTCTTGATCTTGATCTAGTCCTCAGGGTCAGGACAAAGATGGGGTCGAAGATGTAGCGAGCTTATCCCAAAGTGCACTGGCACTCCAGCACAGTGACGGAACGCAGCAAGCTGTTTGGCGCCAGACTCCGGCAGGAGGGTGTGGTCGCGTGCCAGGCGGCTCCTTGCGGAGCCTACCACACCGCTGTGGGGGATCGTTCAGCCGCCACCACAAACTTGGTAGCTTGTGATGCCGTTGCCCGGGGTGGACCGCTAGGAGGTAGATCCCAATCACCCCATCACTTAATCCAAGAAACTTAAAATACGAAATTATTGTTTCTATCTGCTGGGATCTGAATGTAGCTTAGGCCTACCTACCCCTGCGCTCGTAGCATGTTACACTATATTATGTATATTTCGTTCGTTCACGTGCAAATAGAAAGAGAGCGAAGATGTGATAGCGCTTTCTCACTGTGTCATGCTACCTATGATGCTGGACGGGATATTATTGCTAAGTAGCCCATTCACAGTAAGTAGGACTACGAGCCCTCACACTATCCTGCAAGTAGGACTAGTCATACATTTTGCTCAAGGTCGTCGGACGCCTTGTAGGAATACAACACCATTCACGATCCAATATTGGTGTAGGACTGCAAGACGGACTACTGTGAATGGGCTCCTTTATCTTAAAGCGGGTTGCGAGTGGTTTAAGGAGCCCATTCACAGTAGTCCTACATGCAGGACTACAAGCCCATACACTATCCTGCAAGTAGGACTACCCATACATAATGCTCAAGGTCGTTGGACGCCTTGTAGGACTACAACACCATTCACGATCCAATATTGGTGTAGGACTGCAAGACGGACTACTGTGAATGGGCTCCTTTATCTTAAAGCGGGTTGCGAGCGGTTTAAGGAGCACATTCACAGTAGTCCTACGCAGGACTACAAGCCCATACACTATCCTGCAAGTAGGACTACCCATACATTTTGTTGTAGAACTACAACACCATTCACGATCCAATATTGGTGTAGGACTGCAAGACGGACTACTGTGAATGGGCTCCTTTATCTTAAAGCGGGTTGCGAGCGGTTTAAGGAGCCCATTCACAGTAGTCCTACATGCAGGACTACAAGCCCATACACTATCCTGCAAGTAGGACTACCCATACATAATGCTCAAGATCGTTGGACGCCTTGTAGGACTACAACACCATTCACGATCCAATATTGGCGTAGGACTGCAAGACGGACTACTGTGAATGGGCTACTTAAGGCCCAGTTATCCGATTGCAAGCGTCTCTTTCTTACAAGCATAAGTTTTGCAATTAGCCATCCCGCTTCAATTTAAATCGTAAACTTAATCTAATCGTGTTATTGAGACTGAACGAAGGCCTAATGCTGGGTTTACATGCACGCCGTGCAGCCCGGCAAGCTTAGGCAATTCGTTGTACATTGAGGCTTCTATAAAGTTAAATAGTAACAATCACTTTACAGACGAGTCGATGTACAGCGAATTGCCTAAGCTTGCCGGGCTGCGCGGCACGCGTATGAACGCACCTTGACAGCCCTAAACGTTAAAAATAACGAGTTATAATCGTTATTTTGTTAAAACAACGGACATTATTTTATATTCTGTGGCAAACTTTTGTTCTACCATCTATGGTACAGTCAAAGATGGCGGAATTAGATTTTTACATAGAGCAACATTTGCAAATGATTATATTAGAAATTATGATTACAAGATATTTTAGGGTGCATTTCAATCGTAGTAATGTTTTAATAATTTTACATTCAACACTGCGCGCAGTATAGAATCGAAATCAAAAGCTAACTTCCGTATTTTGTGAATAAAAACGATTTCCATAAATTTTACATCTGGCCATTTCGTCCTAAAATATTTGACACAAAAAAAATATAATTACAAATGGCGTTTACGTAGAATAGACAGATGTGTTCACGGCCACGATGGGCGATGATTCTTTGATATTACGAGAAGATGGTTATATACGCATGAACTTTCCTGTTGCTTCTCTAACGTACCATAGTAACTTGAATATAATATTGGTGAAGACCGACGTTGGTGGCGTACACGTTTTGGATGTGAACTCTGGTGTGATTCTTCAGTCGTCCTGCCTTTCAGCGGGTAAGTTTATGGCACGCTCATTCCTCAAACAAAAGATCGTATCTGTTTATTTTGCATAACTAAGTGTTATCGACACGAAATGTTGGCTAGTTGAAGTGGCGGTGAAGTCGGAGCGATCGCCTCACCGTGCCCTACATTGTTTCGTTTGACAGTTGACGATAAACAATTCCAGTAACGCCGGAACGTATTCTTTGTAGATGAAGGGGGTACACTTGGCGTGGAGTATGCGCCCGGGGCGGACCGGGTGTTCGTGTGGGACAGCAGTGGCGTGGGGGCCCGCACCGATTACAATGGGGTGCTGCTTCTGCACACGGCCCTCCAGCGCAAACTGCCTTCCTCACAACCTGATAAAATAATAAGGATTGAACTGGTTCTGTCTGAGGTGAGTTCTCAATTATCTACTTGATGTATTCAATAACAAAATCATTGTGCAATAGGTTCTGCTATTGTTATAAACAGATACTATAATGATATGCAAGTCAGATTTCTATCTATACGACAGTTGCATTGATCAAAGCCTAAAGTAAGGACAAAGAACTTTAAACGTTGAATGTTTGTCTGGTATACATTCCGTCTATTTTGAAGTCAGGACTTTAATTGCATTATTTTCTAGCATAGCATAGCATTATGCTCATGACTTTATGCCCCGAGTTGACAATCAAATAAATTCAGAAAACTCAGAATATCCATGTTTCACTTAATATCGAAACTCTGTTCAGTGTGATGGATAATGAGCCTGTCGCCACTTATAATGTTCAGTAGGTACAATACATGCCTCGTAATTGAAGCATGCAGGTTTCCTCACTGTTTTTGTTACCCTTCACCGAAAAGCCAGTGGTGCTACAAATAGTACATAATCATACAATATTTTCTTATTGGCAATAAAAGTGATAATAGATAAACAACTGTGACTTGAATAAATGTTAGCAAAAAATTACTGAATCTTGATAATTTGAACTGATCAGTAGATTATGGGAATTTAGCTGCTGACAACCTTCACATGGCATGGCATCACTTATATTGTTTGTTTGTGATAAATCAGCTATGAAAGATTTTCGGCAAAACACTTGTATAACGGAAAGCGGTGAAAAATATGACTGAGTCTCCTGACATAATTTTTTTTGTGTCAAAGAGCTAAAATGCTACTAATGCCATCTTGTAAAGACCTGCCATGTGCAGGGGTACATGCATTTGGCTCTTGTAAAATTTTAATTTTGTTACATAGCAGATTTTTATCATGCAACGATGATATTATATCGAAAGATATGATATTTGGGGGTCTTGACAGACTTGCACCTGTGTCACAGCGACTTTTGTTTATTAATCTCTGAGGATGAATTGAGGCGAGGACAGTCTGCATGGCCTATCTCCATGAAAAGAAGACAGGCCTATAAAAATCTAACACTTATTGCATATAATTATGAAAAGCTCTCACTGCTCCATATGTAAAAGAAGAAATCTCTAACTAAGATAAGCTCACGCTTGCAAATCTTTTCTATTTTGTATGTACAATAAAATCATGGAGAAAGTGAGGGAGACATTTGTCCTACATAGTGGGACAGTGATGGCAAACATAATCTTAATAACTATTATAAAATCGTGAGGAATAAAAAAGTAGCGGTTCACTTCATATAAACTCAAATAACACTGGATAGCGCGATTTAAATAACGTGTAGCGCCATCTATTGACAAGTTGTTTTGTTTGTTTGTTCGCGCATCAAGCAAAAACTACTGAACCGATTTTGATGAAACTTTTTTTGTTTGATAGCTTATGATCTGACTTAAAATCTGGTATATAATTTGTGTCGACGAATCCGTGGGTAAACACTAGTAATAAAATATAATCACCAAATTATCCATTACAAAATATACAAGGTGTTACAAAAATACAAATAAACATTTAAGGGGGTGGTTAAGACCATCAAACTCAACAACTTTCACTATGGGACCAATATCGAAATTGCGAAAAAAAAAATCTGTTATCTGTTGTTTGACGGTCTAAACAACCCCCTTATGAGTTTTAAAAATTTATTCTTACTTATGTAACACCCTGTATAATGTTCTAATGCTGGAGTTCTTTGGATACTTAGCATTTAATGGTCACTGTATGAGACCGTGTCAGATCATAGTACCTGGGCCTATTTTAATAAGCATTACAATTAGACTGCTTTACAATTTGTCAAAAGTTGACTTAATTGTTGGTTTGATCCTTGTCAAAATTTACAATTATTGACTTGTAATTTAACATAGGGCCCTGACCCTTCGTGATTTCTCTACTTTGGTGCGACTCTGTTTTTTTTCATACTACTTGTTGTGGCCGCTCTCTGAATAGCGCGGGTAGAGATAATTTTCTATGCAGCGAATGCGCGGCGGCGCGCGCGACTAGTGAAATCATTCTAGAGGGGCGGAGGTCATTAAAATACTTTTTCCTCCTTTTATGGTTTGAATAATTATCTTCTAATTGCACAAGCTATCAGTAATCTAAGATATTTTGTCAAATTTGTCATGTCATGACAATGTAGGAAAAAGAAATTTAATGAATGCTTGGCTTTTTATGTTCCATTTTTAGTGGGTTTCTATGCCATAAAATGCAATTATTATCAAAATGTCATCATTGTAGCAGTTTGGTCCTTTAGCCATGTTATACTCAAATCGATTACTTTGGTCATTATTATTATTATGTTAAAGGTTAGTTTAGAATGATAATTTGGAATATGATACTAAGCCCGGCTTGCACCAACAAGTATTTACGCGTAAATGTATTTAGTGATAGTTCTGTCTTTCACACGGCTCATACAAATGACAGTAACTTCATCATATTTAAACATGTTTAAGTCTAAATACTTTTTGGTGCAAGCCACCATAAGACTTGAGTGTTTGAGCTAAATTATACTTAGCTGGTCACCTTATTCTAAAAATATACATTTAAATACTTACATAAATGAGAAGGGCATAATTCCTTAAAATACTTCATATAGAAATTGATATCATTCACATCCTTTTAAACTAAGAGTCTACCCATCAAACTGAACATCTATGGGAGCAAATCAATCGGAGCTAAAAAAATCTGCTGTTGCATACATTTGAGTTGAGTAGGCATTGCAGTTTACTATGGAACAGCTGTTTTTTTTGCTCCGATCAATTTGCTCCCATAGTAAAAGTTGTTCAGTTTGATGCTAATGATATCAATTTCCCCCTGTATATTTCATTTCACTATGTGTACTAAGCATAAATTTAGTACACATATAACTTGTGAAGTATTTTATGCAATTGCAATAGGGCTTATGGCCTCAGCCCTGGACTGATGTTCTAGATAACTTATACAAGGTGTAACAAAACACTATCGTAATATTGGTCTATCCCCCCAATATTGGTCCCTATCTGGTGGTTTAGTTTAGACCATGAAACTGGACAACTTTCATTATGGAGACAAAGTCGAAAAAAAGAAAAAACTGCTGTCCCATACATTTGAGTCAAATCGGTAGTGCAGTTTTGTATGAAACAACAGTTTTTAGGGCTCCATACCCAAATGGTGAAAACAGGACCCTATATTCATAAGCCTATGCTGTCCATCCGTCTGTCTGTTTGTCTAACCTACCTATTTAGAGCTGTAACTTTTAAACCGTAATAGCTAGACAGTTGAAATTTTATTATGGCGCATTTGCTAACAAATAAAATAAATAAATAAAAATAAAAAGAACTTAAAAAAAAAAAATACAAAAAGTAAAAAAATTAAGGGGGTTCCTCATACAAAAATCTAGTTTTTATCAAGGTTTTTTCTTCTCGCTCTATCGTAAAAACGGTAATACATACCTACAAGCGTCAAAATTGATGTGACCATAGAGAAAACTACAGTATAACAATAAATAATAAAAAACCAGCCTAGTGTGGGTCGGTCTCGCACGAAAAGGTCCCGGAAAAAATAAAACTTGTTTTTAATATGTTGTGTGGTGGTACGGAACCCTCGGGCCTCGGTGCGCGAGTAGCCCGACTCGCACTTGACCGGTTTTATTTTATCTTGTCTCGTTGTTGGCTCCATAATGACAGTTGTTCAGTTTGATGTATCTTCTAAACTGTTACTGAACAGCCCCCCTAGACGAAGTGACATTCTATTGGCGTTGACGCTAGCAGAAAATGACAAAATGTATGGATATGACTATTCTATTCTATTCTATTTTTAAAATATGGCTGCCATCTTGGTTTGTGATGATTTTGCCAATGTCGAGTTTTTGTAGCAAAAGTGCTTGACGTTGTACGGTTATGAAGATATTTGGTGACTTCAAGGGTTGTTCTTACAAAAGAACACTATCTTGAGCCACCACTGGAGCCCCGCTGTCGAGCTGGGAGGGGGCAACCGACGAGCGACACGCGACACGCGACCACCCACTAGCAGATCCACAACGCGACTCTCTATGGATATGACATTGGCGATCGAAACATTTTGACGTTTGCTTTCGTAACCATACGTCAAATCCATACAATTTTATGTTTTCTACTGTCGTTAAGGCTAAGGGGCCCAGGGGGTCTACCATGAGTTTTCACCGTACTTTACTACTGTAGTTACGTCACCAATTTTGTATTGAATTTCGTACAGAGCTCCTAGTGGTTACGTTGAGAACTAATTTCTGTCATATAAATTGGCAACGTAACTACAGTAGTCAAGTACAGGGAAAACTCATGGTAGGCCCACAGATTTTTCATACTATTTCTAATGCAACTGATGTTACCGCAGGCGGTGCTCCTGTACCAGTGTCTGCAGAGCCTGGACGTGCACTCCATCGACGGTCTCACCGACTTCATCAGTAAGCTCAAGAACGCCATCGACGTTGAACCTCTCCGGAAGGGCGTCAAAGCACAAAAGGTTTGTCTTATTATGTAAATTGTCTTTACACATTTGTTGCCCCCTCTTATTTGAGATTTTTATTCATTGCCTAATTTGAAGTTGTTCGTGATGTGCCCATACATGAATGGATATGCGTTCTGGGCACCATTGTAAATGTAACAGGAAGCATGAGTGTGTCAACTAACTGCTCAGTGACCCATAGTCAGTCTTGGTATTCGAAACGAAAGAGCGCCACTTATCCAGATCATGTGCTACCACTCGCCAGTTGCTGGCTTGAAGCTCGCTTAGGTCACCCTGTACTATACAGGGTGTTACATAAGTAAAAATAAATATTAAAAACTCTGAAGGGGGTTATTTAGACCGTCAAACTGAACAACTTTCTCTATGGGACCAACATCGAAATCGCAAAAAAAAAAAATTTTTATATCCCATACATATTTTAGCTCTACTCTAGTCGATTTGTAGAGTATAGAACATAATTTTTTTTTTTCGCGATTTCGATATTGGTCCCATAGTGAAAGTTGTTCAGTTTGATGGTCTACACCACCTCCTTAAAGGTTTATTTGTATTTTTGTAACACCTTGTATATGTCGGTCCAGCGATATCTGGGCGACCCAATAGATATCGGTTTAGATCGACCCAGATGTGGTCTCCTGACATGCTGATATCCTCACCCGTTCTTTTTCGTTGGCCAAGCCTTTTGTGGTGCGTTTTTGTCTCACCAATGATATTTGGATGGTCTTTTTGTATTTCTGGCCTACGGAAGCTCTAAACTGGGACTCGGACTATATTCATGAAAATAAACGATTCTGTTCTATTTAATTATTTACAATTCACACGGTATTACTTTTCACTCGTAAGTACATGATATTTGCGAAGTTTTCAGAGCATCACTCAGTTAGTACAGGTCTTTCGAAGCTGCAAACTTGGTTTAACATTATTGGTATCTGTCCTACCAACACCTATAAAAATCAGAGCAGTGCAATTTTTTGGGCTCGAAAAAAGGAAGTAAGACAAACAAAATAATTTAAAACAATATTTCAATATAATTACTTACTTAATTACTACTTTAATTACACACAAAAAAAAAACACTTAGATCCCTGTCTCTTACATATTTTTGTTTTATAGTGGTAGAAGGATAGGACTCTCTGGATAGTTTTAAAAACATATTTAATAGACTTTTCCTTAATAATTATATAAAATACTAGTGTTTTCCCGCGACTTCGTCCGCACAAATTATATACCAGATTTTAAGTCAGATCATAAGCTATCAAACAAAAAAAGGTTCATCAAAATCGGTTCAGTAGTTTTTGCGTGATGTGCGAACAAACAAACACACAAACAAACAGACAGACAAAATTTCTAAATAGGTTGATTTCGAGTCAGGGATACCTAAAAACCATGTCGTAATCTTTTTTTTGTAAATATCTTCAATGTACAGACACACTTCAGTTACAGTTTTATAATAGTTTAGATATTAGATATATAAAACAATCGGAGCGGCACAGATTTGCGTATGCGCGTCGCGCGGGAAGTGGGGAGGAAGTTACGTCTGTCAGTATTGTCAGCCTCCGAGTGCAGCCAAAGAGGTGATCCATAGGGCTCGCAGAGGGGTCTGTCAAAAACCAAATTTTCCGCTACCAATAGGTAGCTGTTAGATAAAGTACTTATATGTCTAGATAGTACCTCACGCTTCTACCGTATAAAAATTATCCATGTGTGCGTGTATACAGACACGGTTTATCAACTTACAGTTCACATATATTTTTTCAAAGCGTTCGTAGCTTCGACTGTCAATCTCGACATATTACTTATCAAAGAGGTAGCTGCTCTATCCTCGTAAAACAACTACATCGCGAGTTGTTCCTTTAACATAACGTTGTATTCCAGTGGAGCACAGTAACAATCTGCCTCCCGCAATCCACCGTGCGCCTGGTCACCACCGGCGTGGTCCAGGAGCTGAAGACGCAGAACCGGCGGATCCCGGCCCTGGCCATCGCGTCGGCGGTCGGCCAGAGAGCCAACGAGCTGGTGCCGTGCTCTCGCGACGAGGAGTCCAGGCCTGTCATGTACTCGGAGGCCGAGAGGAAGGAGACGTTCAAACGATGGCCTCATATGGACTATAAGTAAGTTCTTAAATAACCTTTAGACCTTCAATCCCCGAGTTTCCAGCTAGTCAAAATTATATAAAACGAGTTTCTAACAAAAGATGAATGTTTAAATAACATAGTTTCGTATCGAAGTGTCTTGAGAATGAAATGTTGCAATGTGACAATTTTACAACTGATCACAAAATTAAATAAATGGTTTGTGAAACCTATTCCTACTAAATGATGATTTGTGAAACGACGCATTTTTAGAACGTTGTGTATTTTTTTAAAAATTGCTAAACAACTGTCGTTCAAACGGCAGTGACCCGCCGGTTCCATTAGGCTCGCATTATGTTTATAAGGTGTTTGTCCACATGTTTTTATTAAGGCTTCCGCACATTGCAGCGATATTATCGACAGCGATATCGCGACACCTTACACACTGCAGCGATTCCGCGATTCGCGTCACGCATGCGCCCTTCACTAAATGTAGTAGAAAGAGATTGCGTCAGGTTGTGATAATATCGCGGCAGTGTGTGGGATCGAGCGCGTCCCCATACAAAATGTACTGAGAACAATTATCGCAAAATCGCAGCGATATTATCGCTCGATAATATCGCGGCAGTGTGTAGGATCGCGCGCGTCCCCATAAAAAATGTACTGGAAACAATTATCGCAAAATCGCAGCGATATTGTCGCTCGATAAAATCGCTGCAATGAGCGGAGGCCTTTAACTTTACTACGCGTTGGGTGGAAGTGAACGGTATGGTATTTTTATGTGTTTGTGGAAAATAATGAAAGAATTATAGTATTGTTATCATATCACTACTCAGAATTTTACTATGTGTTGCCTATTTTATTAAATGATGTGTCATTTTCGGGACGGATTGTTAATGCTTTTATATTGTAATAAGAAAATTAAATTTAAACATTTATCGGAGCACTGTGGCGTGGGAAGTTACAAGGTTACGTTTTATCGGGCTATAGAGTATATTTATAGGAAATAGGGATTTTCTAGACTCAATACTGTATAATTTTTATGACTGTAAGTATATATTACTGTTATAGAGCGTATAACGGAAAGGCGGTATCAACCCGAAAGGGGGTTCTTTAAACCATCATTCTAACCAACTTTCAACGTGGAACCCTCTTGTAAATGTTTCCCATTTGTATGAAATGACAGCTAAATTTCCAAGGTGTGGTATTATAGGTGTGTACATTAATAATTTCCTAGTTTAAACCGCACTTGTATCATCAGATGGGCGCTCCCCGCAAGGATGGCACAAGCAGGTTTCTACCATCAGCCGTCGCCGAGCGGCGACGACCGCGCCATGTGCTTCACCTGCATGGTCTGCCTGGTGTGCTGGGAGAAGTCCGACGAGCCCTGGGTCGAGCACGAGCGACACTCCCCGAACTGCCCCTTCGTGCGCGGCGAGTACACACACAACGTTCCTATATCGGTATGTGCCATTTTATACTTTAGGCTGATAGTTTTATGGTCTTTAGTTACCTGCGAGGCTTCAACGTTAGTCAAATTTTCTTGTTAAAATATGCAGCATTTAAGAAATATTTATGTCACGCTGGACTGGCTACGTAAGATAGGTACTTGGTAGCGACTGGACGAGGAAGGCCAGGGATACTGTTTTGTTTAGGCGGATATTCCGTAGTGGACGATTAAAGTATGATCTTCGACGGCCCGACATCACAGTCTGTAGTGAACCTGCCTGCTGTGCCGGGGGTCGCGGGTTCGAATCCCGTAAGGGACAAATATTTGTATGACGAATATGAATATTTGTACCCGAGTCATGGATGTTTGTATCTATATATGTATTCTATATCGTTGTCTAGTTATCATAATACAAGTCCAGGCTAGATTCTGGAACTTTAAATGTGACTAGATAATTTGTGTGACACTGTCCAAGATATTTATTTATTATTTATTTATCTAATCGAGATTACGAAGTCAAGATAAAAGTAAATCACACAAAAGAGGGAACCCGTCTTCGCCTTACATTTTTATAAGAGTATCACCCATCGATCAACAATATCCAACTAGATAACGCGTCAGCACTCAAAACATGTCCCGGCAAATAACGCCTCACTATTGGAGTGAGGTCTTATTCTGAATTAGTTCCGTTCGAACAAAGCCAACGTAAGCACGTCTCGCAATGCCGCAGTGTTCCTTCAAAAATTACTAGGAATTATGGTTGTTTTGAGCTTCGATCAAAATAAAATGAATGGATAGGCCTTAAGCGAACATTTCAAACCAGAAAAATGAGGCAAAACAAATGAAATTTTTACGTGCCCTAGATTTGACAGATAATGGCGCTAGTTTGTATGTACCAAGTGCACCAGTAGTTTGCTTCAACTTACCGCGCTTTAGGCCTATCCATTCATTTTATTTTGATCGAAGGTTTTGAGGTCGAAATTATAATGTGTTCGAACTGTTTTCTCGGTTCGTTAACAATAAATGTTGTATATTCACGAGGACAGAATTTCTCTTTGATTTTGTATGCGACCCGTTATATAGTTGTATATTGTTGATCGAAGGTATCACCAGAGCATCAAATTGAACATTTTTCTCTAAGGGACCAACATCGAAATCTCGAAATAAAACACAAAATTGCAAACCTACCCTAATGTTTGGGACAGCAGATTTTTTTAACCTATAGATATGTTCAGAAAAAGGTCATAAGTCACTATGACAATTTTATAAAGGTTCAGTCATAAGACTTATGAAGATAAGGTTTAATTTAATTTGATTGGTATTTTTGTTTCATTGGTCACGTTAATCCTTGAGCTAAATAGACCTCATTCTACTTCTATTGGTTCTCTTTTCTGTGGTAAGTTATACTGTAACATCTCACACAGGTCACAAACGCAACAGCCTGCGGCGTCCCCAGCCCGAACGTAGCGGTGGTCTCCAAGGGCAACACCGGCGACCTCATCGCCACGGGCACGGTGGAGGGCAAGGTCAACATCTGGAAGTTCGACTGCGGCCTCAAACTCGTCAAGTTCATTCTGCTCTCGCCCTACGACTCCATCTTCAGCGGCATTCTAGCTACTGACTGCAATAGGGTCTGGTCTGCTAGTTTGGAGAAGGATACTTGTAAGTATTATCTATTCATATCAATGACGTTCTATATACAAGGATCAGCGCGCTGTTAACGGGTCGGCAAAGGCGTGCTTGATTGTTTTACATTACTGCTTAGTGACCGTGGACATTTGAAAGGACTGGAATGTCAGCAGAGCACAACTGAAACATACTATGGTGACATTAGATACATTTTTCATTTCTGGGTTTTGTTATTGTATGACTTGGGTAGTCCATGTGTATAGAATGATATTGATTGATATGGTATAAAGGGAAAGTAAGACATCTTTTCAGTTTTGTATAGCAGCGCTGTCTTTGTCTATCGCTGAGGCGTGTGGTCTAGTCATCACTTAACGTACTGGCTAGTCTTATACTCTTGAAAACATTACAAGCAATTTAAACTAACCATTTCTTACCTGAAAATTAATTATTTGACTCTGAGTGTTCTGATTATTTTTTCAAATGACTTATATCAGTTGAAATATTCAATGAATCTTATCTTGAACTCTTTCCCCCAGCCACCTACGGCGTAGAGCTCACAGCGATGACCTTCGTCGGCATGACGTCACGCCAGGAGCCGTACCCCCAAGCCCAGATGGCGGAAACCATAGAGAAGGAAACCAATCCCAACAAGACCAAGCCCTCCCTCATCTGCGCCGTCACAATAACCCGAACCAACCCTGTCTCCGACCAACCTATCAAAGAAGACTCTAGCAAAGCCTTATTCGAGTCAGACAAAACAAAAGAAAGCGTTCAAGCCATGAACGATCAGAACGAAGCTAAAAGCAACCTCACACCAACAAACAAAATGCTGTTTCTACTAACTTACGACATACACAGCTCCCTAGCTGGCTCTATCACTACAGTCGTTCACACATCAAACAGTAGCGGTAACTCCAAGCCCGGCGGCAGCAAGAAAGTCTGTACAGTAGCGAGGACAGACGACGCTAACATATACGACGAAATATACTTCCAATACTCCGACGAGGACACGGAACTTCCTCAGTGCACAAACAGTCTGTTAGACGAACAGATTAGTAACGTTATCAATCTAAACGCATCATCTAGTAAAGAAGAGTGTAAAGTCTGGGAACCTAAGAAGATAATCTTCACAAAACACTTCAAAGTATTACCTCCGCCGCCTTCGACAGCCTTGTTACCCGATCTACCTGAATCGGGACAAGGCAGCATGTTGGACTTCGTCGGACAAATATCACATCTAAAGAGTTGGAAGAGTGGAAATTTAGAGTCTGTAGGTACTAAGCTAGCGGACCAAACTGACGCAGTGTTACAAGTGCAGCCCTCTGACCCTATAACCCACTACCTCAACATGAACGGACCTCTTGAAATAGCCGATTTAAAATGGTACGAGGGTGGGGACGGCACTGAGAAAGTAAAGGTCACCACGTTCGGCGGCAGCAAAGTAGGAACAACGACGGCCGTAAGCAATAGCAATAACGACGGTTTTGACAGCGACCCTCCGCAAGAAGAGGTCATCTCACAAGGTATAGCAATACAGTGCTTATGTCTTCCATCCAATTTGAACCTTAGAGACGAATCTAAAGTGACACATTTACTACCGACAGAAGATAAGGAACATTTGCTAGTTGTTATATCTAGTGTAGATCCTGAGAAGGCAAAAATGGACGAGGATACCGACAACGACGGAGACATAAAGATGGATGTTGACGAGGTCGCTGACCCGACTGACAAACCCGACAAGTCTGATGCTAAAGCTTACTTCCTCCTCTTCAAAATAAATAGCAAATCATCAATCTACACGTTAGATGATAATCCAGTTTCAGTCAAAGAGTTACCGCACAACGAGAGCCCAGTAGACTTGTGTCTGCTACCTATTGATAAACATGACCAGTATTCATTCGCTGCTGTAGGAATAGATGGCGCTATGCGACTATACTCCCTTCCTGACTTCAAAATGCTATCAGAAAAGCGAGTGCCTAAAGGACAGTTCACTTCAGTTGTCTACTGCGCGTCTGTCGAACGCCTCAGCGTTTCAACCAAACACGGCATGATCTACTTCTACGCCTTGAACAACGGGGAAAAAGACGCGACGGGAGAAGTCGACGAAGACGACTTCGCGAACATAGACTTCGATATGCTGCAGAAAGCTCCCAGAGACGAAGTTTGTGGCCCGACCGCCGCGCCCGTAGTATTAGCTAACAAGACTGAGTTAGAATTGAATGATCTAGAAACATTGATATCGTTGACTGGGTCGTACGGTACGAATACAACGGTGCCTTACAGCGCGGTCGTGCCAGGCTTCTGGTGTGAACTGTCGCCCGCGCAGAGATCACGCTCGGACCATCAGAACAATAGGACCTGGAGGTTACAGAACACATCGTCCACTTGGGACGAACATGTTTTAGAACTAACACTGCCTTACAGTGTATCTTTAGCTCACATAGAATTCGGTTTCACGTTACACACAGCCTGCACTGCCAACCTACCCATCATACAAGTCACCCTCCTCAAACAGAATCTTCACGGGATAGGCTACAAGAAGGACGCCTCCTTCGGTCACAGATCTGATTCCCCAACACATTTCCCGGTTATAGACTCGGAAATGGCATCGAATTTAGAGAACCCTGTTAATAGCGAGGAGTATTTACAAGCGCACAACGCTGAAATCCTAGCTGGCCCATTGCTGCTTTCTTCAGGATTAGATCTGACGCAGCAATCAGGGTCTTTAATATTAACCAGTCCCAGATTATACCGAGCTAGAGGAAGAACGTTCCTCATTCACATTAAGACCTTATTCGACCCGGCTAAAGATATATCTAAAGGGCCAATCAAATCAGGGGAGAGCTCAAAGAAATCTGGTTTTATTGGCTGTGATTGGTTGCATCAGATATCGCTCACAGTGCGGTCCAGTCCCCACACCGACGTGCCTATGGAAAGGCAGCAAAGGATAGCTATGCTCGAGTCCAATAGTTTTTTGAACACTTTATGTGAGATAGCTATTAGTAAAGGTGATCCTGAGAAGAGGAAATTAGCACTAGATTTGCTCATGTGGGTGATATCAATAAGACTGCAGAGAATGCGCCTGGCTAAGACGGAGAAGGGCAAAGACAAGGATGCTCAGAACCCGGTGGAGACGCAGCAGCTGGAGTGCGTCAAGATTGTGGAGAAACACGCCGATGCGCTGATAAAGAATTGCATCCTGTGCGCAAATAGAAGCATCGCTAAGAAGTGCATCAAGATCATTCTGATGACTAGCGAGTGAGTATTTTTGGTTTAGTTTTTAACATTGTCAAACTTCCAACATGTCCCACAGTTGGAAGTATGTCAGCCTCAAATTTAAGATATAGTGTTAGTTCGATATTGTCTTTATTTATAGCTACTGAACTCTTTCGTCTCGTCTTTATTACTATAATTTGCTTTGTATTTCAGCCCTATGGCAGCCTACTAAAAAATTGGTCACTATGGACCCTAGGAAACCGAATATTAATTAGGCTAGGTTTATAGACGATGTTTTGTTCTCGAGCGACTAACTACTGGACTCGAAACATAATATTTGTACGCGACATTCCTTTTGTGTCGGTTCTTAAGCAGCAATTCTTAAATCCATCACTGAGGACCGGAATAAATTTTCCGGCTCAGTTTTCGTGGCTTGTCAGAAATCAAACTATTTTATTGTTTGATTTTATACATCCCTGCTCCGCTTCGGTTATTTAAGAATCGTCCTGTAAAACAACGTAACTTTCAACAGGGGTGTAAAACAACTACCAAAACCATGGAAGTCGACGTTCGAGCAGACTCTGATAACGAGCGTGACGGAGTGCGTGCCGTACCTGGGCGCGTGTGAGTCGCCCGGCGCGCTTCGCTGGCTCGTCGCGCTGGCGCAGCACGCCTCGGGCCGCAGCACCGCGCCGGACCTCGTCGCGCGCTGCCTCGCCTTGCTGGAGCGCACCGCCCTGTGTCTGAGGGAGAGGACCGATGTTTACCATCATCTGCTAAGGGCTAGGTGAGTGCCTCAAGACTTTACTAATCAATCTAATCATGATCGTAAAGTATAATTGATTGATTGATCGTGTACGACTGATTGGCTGACTAATAGTGAACGTTCGGCGCGGGTCCGCAATGTACCATGCACAGGCGCCGCACCGACGCCGCAACGCATCGTGTGGTTTACCCTTACTAGTCTTGAATTGGCTAGCGTATCAAAGTGGCTAAGGGTTGAACTACACCACACAGCACAGCATCGCATTTTTCCGTCGCTCCCAGGCTCCTCAGGCTTTCACAAAATACTCTAATGGTTCTGTGTATACTAACGATGAAGACCAACGATAACCCGTGGCCAAATGCAATTTCTTTTATATCATATACTTCCGAAACTCGAAACGGAAAACGGAACTATTATAAAACCATACAAGCTGTCTATCGGGTACAGCCACTATACAATCAATCTTTTACTCAGCAATCAAAAGAATTCAGCGTAGTGAAAACCTTTACTTATCCAAACATAACAAGGTTTTTTAATATTTGTTTGAAGAGCTTTGTCGCCGGGCGTCTTATGTCGCACAACCGAAAAATGTCTAAAATAGTTAGTATTTACGATCTTCTATCCCACAGGTTCGGGCTCTATGGCCTTCCGCTAGAGCGCACAATCTTCGCGGCGGAAGTGCCCGAGCTCGGCCGCGGCACCTCGACGCCTGTGACCTACGCGAGCGTGCTGGTCGGCGACACTAGCACGCCGCCCGCCGCCAAGCCTGAGTACCAGCTGAAGGATCTGCTCAACCTGCCGCCTGATATGGGTACGTTCATATTTTTGACTCTGCACCATGAACTTATCTTCTTATCGTGTGGGGGAGCCCTGTTGTCAGAGTTTATTCAAACCGCCTTACTACCTCTGATGTTTATATAGTTAGCGCTCCTTTTTTGGAGTATTGGTATGCGCGCGCGCTGCCGGCACTCGTTTTACAGGCAAGGTCGCCATATAGTGTTAGGATTGAAGGTGACGAGTGATAGTGATACACATCAAGTTCGCTAGAATACTGTCAAGTAACAATAAATATTTAAAACTCTTAAGGGGGTAACTCTTTATTTAGACCGTCAAACTGAACAACTTTCTCTATGGGACCAACATCGAAATCAAGAAAAAAAAAATTTGATATCCCATACATATTTTAGCTCTAGCCGATTTGTAGAGTATGGAACATTAATTTTTTTTTTTGCGATTTCGATATTGGTCCCATAGTGAAAGTTGTTCAGTTTGATGGTCTAAACCACCCCCTTAAAGGTTTATTTGTATTTTTGTAACACCTTGTATAATACAATAGGTACGGTGTGTATGTACACCACAGTGGTTTTTATGTACCGTGAAATGTGGCAACTTTACCAATGGATGTTAACTTTGCCATCAGTTACGTGCATTCATAAAATCAGATTAATTTAGTCTAAATTTAACTTTTAATATAACTTGTGGGCAGCCCACGATAAGAAGATTCTATCCTAACGTAACACATTCTTTTCAGACGCTAAAAGCAAAACGTCGTCGACCGCGTGGTGGGCGCAAAACAACGGCGTGGCCATATTCGGGGCGGGGCTGAGTGAGGCGATGCCCCTCCACGTGTCCTGCCACGTCGCCTCGGACGGCACCAAGCTGGAGTCGAGCGGCGCTCGTCATCATCCCGCCGTCGTCAACTCGTTGCCCGGAGACCCTCATCAGGTGAGAATCAAGTTACTTTCGTAGTGTACTATATGCCTAAGTTTGCCCTTTTAGGGTACAATACTAGGGTTGCCAGGTTCAAAAAAGTCATTTTTAATTAACCCTAAAGTTGCGAATTTGCGGCAGACAGAGGTGGCAACCCTAGTTGTTCCAGTTTTTTTAGATATGTCTTCTTCCGATGGCACCTCATTTACTTCCCAAAACTATAAATCATCATGGTAAATGTACTTACGGCAAGACCGCATACGCAGAAAAGGACAAACAGCATAGATCTTCTCGCTCACTCTATTAATTAGCGTATAAGCCTGTCTCGTTTTCGCGACTATTATTATTTTAATGTCCATTCTAGTCTCTTCTCTTTCTACGGTAACTTTAGATCAACTATGAAATTGCCTGTCATAAAAGAAAAATGGTGTGGTGTAAGTTAAAGTCAAGTCATACGAAGAGTTACCGTATTTTATTTATTTTATTTTATTTTATTCATTTTAGGAAAACTTACGGACTAATTACAGGATAGGGTATCAACATAACCAAAACAAAATTGCCAACTAAAAGTTTCCAAGTAATATGATCATATACTCCACACTGATTCAAATCGGTTCTTAGCGTTGATAAGCTCTTATGTTACTGACATTAACTTATCTACTTGTAAAGATGCTTGCGTATAGCGGGCATGTGAGCTCATCATTTTCATAGTGATACTCTGAACCTACTGGAATTGGCTCTCTAAGGCTGTTTTTCAACCAGAGATGTTTGAGGTACCGAGGCGGTGAGTGAGGAAAAAATCGACCAATGAGAGTGCTTCGTTTCCCATTGACGTAATCGTGCGAGCGCGCTATTGGCGGATTGTTTCCTCGCTCACCGCCTCGCTACCTCGTACATCTCTGGTGGAAACGCAGCCTAATAGCCATGCTTTTTTTCTTATGGCTGTCTCCCGTTTGCAATGGAGGGTAGTCGGGTATTTCTTTTTCTTACTCCTCCTATCTTCTTAGATTAATTCATTGCGGGTTCCAAGACAGGTTAGAGTCATCCCCCGGGCTCGCTGGACTTCATTGTCTAGCGTTGTGAATGGTCGCCGCTGTTGATCCTGGTTCATAGGAGTTACAGCTGGATGATTATTTAAATGATCAAAATGCTTGGGTCTGAGGTCACTAACTTATAGTTTATTTACATTACTGTAAAGTATCAACTATTTTATTAGATAGACTATGTATTATTGTATACATAACAGTAGCTTAAGAATTTATATTGTAATAGTTTTAAGTCGTGTTATGTTGTAGAGTTTCTGGCCGCATCTTCTCTACAGCGACAACACGTTCCGACGCGGTGGTAGCTTAAAAAAGATTTGACGTTTAATAAGTGTGCTTCAAGCTCCTATATTGAATAAATTATATTGACTTTGACTTATTGACAGCGGTGGAAATGTGTGGTAGGCCTATGACCGATCAAAAAAAAAAAAGAACTACTGGTAGTTGGGCTTTCAATTCATCGGGCCTGGCTTCAAATTGTCGCCAATCGTTACCTATAAATAAACAACAAACATTCTCAACAGCTCTGGACGGTGGTGAAGGAAGGTCAAATAAAGCAAATGTCACAAGACCCCGACTCGCTGGAGGATGTCGAGAGCTCGCTTATGGACTGCGATCCCCAGGAGAAACTCGACTTCTCCGAGGAGAAGTTCTTTAAGGTATGCGCCCGCCTATAACATTAGGAAAATATGAGGCAGACACGTATTACATTAGTATTTTATGTAGACTATCACGCTATTCGATCGTTTTCAAATTTGGCGCTTATTACATTTATCAGTATAAACATTCGATTGTACCTTTGGTTGGGTTTGAAATAAAATCCAACAAGAGGTCAAATCTATAAAACGGCCAAGTCAGTTGAAAAAAAGCGTGTGCTTATTATTAATTAAAAAAAATTTAAAAATCATTTATTGTCTCAATACAGTTTTTCTTACAATCTAAGTACAAATAAACCTACACAAATGAGACAAAAGGTTGAGGCTCAGCCTGTGCTGACACCGGATTGAACCCGTGCAGCGCTGATTTTCAGCCCCTCCCTTCTCCCTTAAGTCTTGAGTGGGAGATGAGGTAATGAGGGCAGATGAATTATACAGACGCTCTTAACATCTAAATCTAACCCTTAACAAGATCATAAAATTAAATCATAAAATTAACCAAAATATGGGGAAACTAAGATTCAAGGCATTCTTATGAAGTGAGTGTAGTGTTTGTGCGTGTGTGGTGTGTGGTATGTGGTGTGTGGGGGTGTGAATGAGAAGTAACAAGTAGTGTCTTACTTGTTACTTCTCATTTGAACTGTCAAACTATGAATGAAAGTTTGACACACCGATTATCACTTAAATAACATTAAATAATGCATTGTTTTATGGCTAAAATCATACAATTCTAGAAATTTGGTAGCTTTATGCTGTGTGAAATACACTGATCTGTTTTTACTAGTGAACGCGCCAAAAGAAGTAAAACTTCAGTAAAAATATACAAATTCATTAAGATAATCACGTTGTTAAAGTTTGCGTTACCGTGCAGTAAGAATCGAGTTTCGCAAGTGGTAACGCGAACCACAGTGTTTGAAATCTAAACTATTATAAAACTGTAACTGAAGTGTGTCTGTACATTGAAGATATTTACAAAAAAAAGATTACGATATGGTTTTTAGGTATCCCTGACTCGAAATCAACCTTTTTTAGAAATTTTGTCTGTATGTTTGTCTGTTTCTTTGTGTGTTTGTTTGTTTGTTCGCGCATCACGCAAAAACTACTGAACCGATTTAGATGAAACTTTTTTTGTTTGATAGCTTATGGTCTGACTTAAAATCTGGTATATAATTTGTGCGGACGAAGTCGCGGGTAAACACTAGTGTTTTATAAAACTTTAACCGATAATTGTCAGGAGCAAGAGCAGTGCGGCATCCCGTGGGCGGCGCTGGTGACGCGGCCGCCGCAGCACACGCTGGTCGTGGAGCGCATGCACTCCGGCGCGCGCAGGTACATCGTGCTCGACCTGGGGCACACCGTCAGGCTCACCGACCTGGTTAGTACTTGTAGTGGGCGTTACACTCTTATATCGTAGTAGAAACTTGATCTATTTTTTTGCCTTGAACTGGATGACAGCAGGTGCAACGCGGCTCACACTACGAATAAGAATGTATAGAAGTGTAAATGAAGCTCAAAAAGTGGCACCAAAAAAAGTGTACCGTGTTCTAAATTTGTTCTTTAAAAACTGTACCTAGCCGCCAAAACTCATACAACATGTCATTTTTCATTGGGTGCCAAAAATTATTTCGGTTTTGTTTAGAGTTACTCTTCTATAGTTATTCTTATTCGTAGGGCTCACAGAGATCAGAGGGCATGAAGGGATTTATATTCGTTATCGTTTCGACGACATATGATTGAGAACTGTCGTCACGTCACAAATGCTGCAAAATCTCGATCAGAAATATCCCACCGTAGTGGGACGTTGTTTGATGAACCTACAGAAAAACTATTCGAATGTTTAGTGACATATATGTGAATCTTAGCCTCTGTTACTTCCTATAACTTTATCGCCGATGATTTGTATGCCTAGTAGATCACAAAGAAGTTTGTAACTACAAATACTGTAAATTAAGATTAAGATCAAAAAGAAATTCGGATTCACTGCTATCAACACAGGAAGTTTTGACCTAACCTAACTATTTAAATCCTTTTTGTTACCAGATAATTCCATCGTGCTCCGACTTGGTGACCCTGTGCATCGACATCTGGGTGACTGGCGAGGAGACTGACTGCACGAAACTCGCCTTCGCTACCGACATAGCGACCAAACATCTCGTGCTCACCGACATACAGCCCGCGCCCCTCTGCCGCTATATCAAGGTACGTTTGTCAAAGAGTACTCGTAGTAGTACAATATTTAGCGGAAGGATGAGCTGTGCGCGACAGGGCGTGGTTTGCTTGCAAACCCAACTGTCACAGTAAACTCTAATTTTACCTGCCGTCCATGCGGCCGTACCTAGTCGCTCTTGTATCGAGGTTATAGTCACGAGCATAAGTGGCGCCAAGACCCTGCTTGAATCATGTTTTATAGATTGAAAGGCCAATGATGAAGAATATATCCAAATAAATATCCACCATGAACCAATATTGGATTGATGGAGGCAGTGGCATTTACTGGATGTTGTCTTTGGGAAAATCTTCTTTACCTTGAAACACGGTTCTTGGATTCCTACCGCTCAAGATTATACATAAAATTGAGCTATATATGTAGATGAGATATTTCAGAATTCTGTAAAATGTTCTCTCCATCATTTTGTTAAAATATCATCAAATCAGTGGGCGAAAGCTAAAACCGTAACTATGATTTATTGTACCGTAGATAACGACGATAGGGCGGTACGGTATGTCGGCGATGAAGTGCAAGATCCCGCTCGGCTGGTTCTACGGCGAGGTCGCGGAGATAGCCAACGTGCAGGCCTCCATCAGCGCCCTCAACGCGCTGCATCAGGACTTGACTTGCCGGTTTAGGTGAGGATGTCAATTACTAATTTTCGGTTTTATTTTCTCTAGGAGACTAGACGTTACTTAAAATGGACATTAGATGATTGTTCTTTTTTTATTATTTTTATTACTCAATTCAACTATAAGCAAAAAGAAACAATGCTATTTAGGTACTTTGTAGAGTAAAAAATACATTACATGCACATTAAAGTAAAATTCTTCCGACTTTCTTGAGAATATTCTGTCAAGGCTGCTGCTACATTCTGATTATGATTACACAGGGTGTAAACTTTCGCTATTTAGACGTTGGGTCCACAGTGAAAGTACGAAGCCTTTTTAAGTTTATACCTTCATGTAACATTTACTAATTCGTTCGTAACTTTCTTTTTACAAAATGTATGTTCAGCCTTATTTATATAAACTTTTTAAATATTCTCAGGCTAGCAACTGGCAAACTAATGGATCTCCTAAATCCATACCTGGAACTTTACAACGGCAACGCGGCCCACATGATGGCTTACCTCAACCTAGCCAACGATACAGATCCCAAAGTAGTCACAGCCTACCAGGAGTGCATAGAACTACAGCAGCAGCTGCACACCTGCAACAACGTGCTGAGGAAGCTGCAGAACAACGTGGAGTGCAACGAACATGTGCTGGAGTTGATTGAGAAGGGCAAGGTGACGTCAGAGGCTTTGCTTGAGAAGGCTTCCACGGATAAGTTGAGAGTGATCGGTGAAAATATTGTCGATATGCTGCTGTATTTCTTCTTCCAAATGGGAGATGTGGTGAGTTTTGTTTTATGATAGTTAAACTCTTATCAGAGTTATCTAGCCCAAGTGAAGGAAAGGGTTGATGTCGTGTCGTACCAGGAACTCAAGACACTAGCGGAAAACAAACAAGAGTGGCGAATACTCCACAGACAAGAGCGTTGAAATATGGTGGGTTGCAGGGGTGCAATTGAAACACACTTTGAATGGACATCCTTTACTCCATCTTAGATCGACCCCTATGTCTAGTTAATCTATGCTTATATACTAACTCGTACGTGGTACGGGGAGCTGAGCTAGCAAGAGATAACATTAGATTATAATCACGTTTTAACCATCTTCCGCTATCTCAGCACCTTACGTGAGGATATGTGACTACTATATCACACCTCCCCCGAAAAGTAGGGCCTTCCCTTCCCCTTAAAAAAATATCTGAACTATAATGACATTACATTCGATCTTTAAACCTTATTTTCGTACACGAAATTTACATCTATAAATTAACACTTATCTTTATATTTATATTATTATTTTATTTTTACAAAACATATCTGAAAAAATTAATGTTTAAACAACGCTAGTTACATTTTTTATATTTTGTCTCTACTTAAATCTTTTCCATTGGGTGTAGCTTTACACCTACCCATATCCAAACTTGTAAACTTACTTTCAATGTTATTTTTACCTATTACATGATTATTAACATGTTTCCTCTTACATGCTATTAATGATATCTTACTCGTATTTCTAAGAGCCGTGGGCTTTTGTTTTTGACAATATTCACAATTAAAAACATAGTCAGTAATATCTTTAACCATTCCTTTCCAAAAATATTTCCGTTTTATGTTGGTAATCATATCATTTACGTCTACATGTCTACATGCTGGTAGCGAATGGTAGTTACATAATATTTCCTTAATCATATGTATGTTATAAACCTTTCTCACACCTTCTTTTATATACAATTTTGGTAAAGTATTAAAATTTTCCATTACGCGACACAATTTTTCGATTTGAGCCTTATTCCTGTAATATTTAAAAATCACAATTTCCACAATATTATATTTTCTGCAAATATCTTTAAGTTCTCGTACCGACTTATCAATGCGTTTTTCCGTTAACAATGAATCTTGATTAAAATATATCGTGTGTCCTGACATAAGTACATAACTTTTATGGCTTGACTGATTTCCTAATGATTTATCTATTTCGTAAAATTCTCTTCCACTACAAAAATTCAATTCCATATAATTCTGTGGTTTCTTCACTTCTTTTTCCACCTTTGGTTGGTGAAAACTAGGATGTGATTTATTTCTCCTCCTTGAACTAGACTTGCAATTTGACACATTGTAATCAAAACTATCTACTGAACCTTCAAATTCCAAATTTATTTCCTTCATTCTGTCCAAAGACCCAGACAATGCGTGAGCATCAGCATTATTAGTCATATTAATATAATTAATACCTATTCTATCACCATTATTATGTTTTAAACTTAAGCACTTCGACTCATAATCTATAACGCCCTTATACTTCCTCAGAAAATCCTCTCCTAAAATTCCGTCTGACGTACATTGCAACCCTTTGAATACATAAAACTTGTGCCTAAATCTCAAATTATTATACTCAATATCTAAATACACATAGCCTAGCGAACGTAGAGAGCCACTAACGCCTTTAATAGATAAATCGTCCTTATGGATTTTAATTTCGGGAAACTGTTCTATCCACTTATATTTCAAAATTGATATAGAGGCGCCTGTGTCCGCTATTAACTTAATGTTTTTCCCTAAACAAGCGAATTGCACAAAACTGTTATTATGTAAAGTTAATACTTCATTACTTTGATATTTGTTTGCTGAACAATAAAATGAATTAACCGATTCACCTGTACTATCATACTCAGTTGAATTTCTTGCATAATAATACTTAACTTGCTTACTATGGGCAAATGCTCGACCTTGCTTACCTTGCAAATTTTGTGGTTCGTGCGCATTTCTATCATTCATCCGCGCTCGACCTTGCTGACACCGCGCATCATCACTAGTACAACACTGATTTTCACAATAATTATAACCCTGACTATCATAACATGAATTTTCAAAATTGCAGCATTGTTGGGCAGGTTTTTGAACATATTCCTGCTCCTCTAAGGCTATCGTAATTGCCTCTCTAACAGAAGTAACTGGTCGGCAGGAAATAATGGTGCTCAACCTACTGTCATTCAAGCCTTCTGCGAACCTTCTAATCGCTAATTTCTCATTGATAGGCTTCAAAATATTGAATACTGAATCGTTCCCCTCCGCTTGTGCAATAGTCAAATCAACAAATATTCTTTCTATCTCATCTCCATAGTCGCTTATCGTACGATCAGCCTGCCTACATTTATATAATCGCGACAATATTGCCGAATATGACTTCTTCGGTAGAAGATTACTTTTCAAATCGTTAATCAATAGCTCTACAGTGGCATAACTTGATTTTAGTTTTAATTTTGCACTGCTGGACAACCTCGTCTTTAAAACAAAATTAATTAATACTGGATGATCCGCTTCCTTTATGAATGTCCCATAAAAATCTACTCCGTCTATCAACTGTTTTACTAAGTTCTCCTCGTTATTAACTACCGGAATCATCAACAAAGCGGTTTCTAAATCAAAACTAGCCATTTTGCGAACAGAGAACGTCTCGTATCCTTCTAATATTTGGACTTATTTAATTCATGTAAGTAACTAAAGCTACCTAACATTCCATATGGGTACCTATATACAATTTTCCTTTACCTCATAAAATATCTTTCTGAAATATCGTGCTGCATAGAAAGTGCTTTACTTATGTCAGAACACATAATATCCATTACATAAACTGTTAGTACACATGACTTACCCTAGGTTAGCACCTTAGGCCGACGCACTTTTTGTCCTTTTCAAGCTAATACTGAATAACTTAGTGATTCACAGCACAACACAAAACAATAAAACCCACTACACTGAAATCAACGAGGATCCCTCAATTACATGTCTCGGTCCATCTGGCATCTGCGAGTGCGTCAACTTTTTCAGACGGCATCCATATTAATTCTTCCAGTCTTGCGATTCACGCGGCTTCGAACTCCTTCCACAACAATACGTCTAGTAGATACTTGTACATAGTTATTAGCTTCTTCGTTGATTCGGCAGTATTTAATGCTCCGGAACGGAAGACACAGCAGCATATCGCATTGTTTCGTCATGCTTAAAAATCCCCATCCTATTTCGATAGCAAGGAATAGGGCCGGCCCGCCGGCACCGGCACACGCAGTAGTAACATTTCTTCAAATTCGACTTCCAATCCATATAAGTAAACAGTATTTGTACCTTTGATCAGCGCCCATGGTCGTCTTCATCGTCTGAACTGGAACTCACTCGCGTATTATGCCACGGTCGCCATGAAATATGGTGGGTTGCAGGGGTGCAATTGAAACACACTTTGAATGGACATCCTTTACTCCATCTTAGATCGACCCCTATGTCTAGTTAATCTATGCTTATATACTAACTCGTACGTGGTACGGGGAGCTGAGCTAGCAAGAGATAACATTAGATTATAATCACGTTTTAACCATCTTCCGCTATCTCAGCACCTTACGTGAGGATATGTGACTACTATATCACAGCGTAGCTCTTAAATAAGATGATGATGATGAAACTCTTATTAAATTCAATTGTAATTTATTGCACACCAAAATAGAACATACATTAAAAACTCAACTTAATTTACATACTCTTATTCAAACTGTGTTAAAAGTGTTTTTGTAGTGTACTACAATACTTATAATCTTAACACTATAAATTTATATCGCATACAATTTGCGATATAAATGTTTTCGTCCTTGGTACGGTACTGACATACTTGCAGTGATTCGTTTGCCTAACATTGTACTGAGTTATAACCCCCCTTGTGCAGCAATACTCGGAGATATCGCTGTCGTGGTGCGCGAACGTGTCCCCGCTGCTGTGGGAGTGCGGCGGGCGCAGCGCCGCGGCACTGGGCACGCTGCTGGCGCGGCTGGGCGGCGCCGCGCCCTGGTGGGGCTGCCACCTGGCCGACACCCTCACCGCGGCCTTCGCGGCCGTGGACGCGCCGCCGCTAGCGCTGGACAGGTACGTACAGCACACTGTGGTCTCTATGGCGCGCCGGGCACGCTGCTGGCGCGGCTGGGCGGCGCCGCGCCCTGGTGGGGCTGCCACCTGGCCGACACCCTCACCGCGGCCTTCGCGGCCGTGGACGCGCCGCCGCTAGCGCTGGACAGGTACGTACAGCACACTGTGGTCTCTATGGCGCGCCGGGCACGCTGCTGGCGCGGCTGGGCGGCGCCGCGCCCTGGTGGGGCTGCCACCTGGCCGACACCCTCACCGCGGCCTTCGCGGCCGTGGACGCGCCGCCGCTAGCGCTGGACAGGTACGTACAGCACACTGTGGTCTCTATGGCGCGCCGGGCACGCTGCTGGCGCGGCTGGGCGGCGCCGCGCCCTGGTGGGGCTGCCACCTGGCCGACACCCTCACCGCGGCCTTCGCGGCCGTGGACGCGCCGCCGCTAGCGCTGGACAGGTACGTACAGCACACTGTGGTCTCTATGGCGCGCCGGGCACGCTGCTGGCGCGGCTGGGCGGCGCCGCGCCCTGGTGGGGCTGCCACCTGGCCGACACCCTCACCGCGGCCTTCGCGGCCGTGGACGCGCCGCCGCTAGCGCTGGACAGGTACGTACAGCACACTGTGGTCTCTCTATGGCGCGCCGGGCACGCCGACACCCTCACCGCGGCCTTCGCGGCCGTGGACGCGCCGCCGCTAGCGCTGGACAGGTACGTACAGCACACTGTGGTCTCTCTATGGCGCGCCGGGCACGCTGCTGGCGCGGCTGGGCGGCGCCGCGCCCTGGTGGGGCTGCCACCTGGCCGACACCCTCACCGCGGCCTTCGCGGCCGTGGACGCGCCGCCGCTAGCGCTGGACAGGTACGTACAGCACACTGTGGTCTCTCTATGGCGCGCCGGGCACGCCGACACCCTCACCGCGGCCTTCGCGGCCGTGGACGCGCCGCCGCTAGCGCTGGACAGGTACGTACAGCACACTGTGGTCTCTCTATGGCGCGCCGGGCACGCTGCTGGCGCGGCTGGGCGGCGCCGCGCCCTGGTGGGGCTGCCACCTGGCCGACACCCTCACCGCGGCCTTCGCGGCCGTGGACGCGCCGCCGCTAGCGCTGGACAGGTACGTACAGCACACTGTGGTCTCTCTATGGCGCGCCGGGCACGCCGACACCCTCACCGCGGCCTTCGCGGCCGTGGACGCACCGCCGCTAGCGCTGGACAGGTACGTACAGCACACTGTGGTCTCTCTATGGCGCGCCGGGCACGCTGCTGGCGCGGCTGGGCGGCGCCGCGCCCTGGTGGGGCTGCCACCTGGCCGACACCCTCACCGCGGCCTTCGCGGCCGTGGACGCGCCGCCGCTAGCGCTGGACAGGTACGTACAGCACACTGTGGTCTCTCTATGGCGCGCCGGGCACGCCGACACCCTCACCGCGGCCTTCGCGGCCGTGGACGCGCCGCCGCTAGCGCTGGACAGGTACGTACAGCACACTGTGGTCTCTCTATGGCGCGCCGGGCACGCTGCTGGCGCGGCTGGGCGGCGCCGCGCCCTGGTGGGGCTGCCACCTGGCCGACACCCTCACCGCGGCCTTCGCGGCCGTGGACGCGCCGCCGCTAGCGCTGGACAGGTACGTACAGCACACTGTGGTCTCTCTATGGCGCGCCGGGCACGCTGCTGGCGCGGCTGGGCGGCGCCGCGCCCTGGTGGGGCTGCCACCTGGCCGACACCCTCACCGCGGCCTTCGCGGCCGTGGACGCGCCGCCGCTAGCGCTGGACAGGTATACTTTACATCAACTATCTATACACTGAAGCTGAGCTAGTCGGCGAAGAAAACATCTGATAATAAAATAACTGGCACTTTTTTGTCAAGTGATCCTATTTCTACATTTTTTATTGCAATCCCTGCTTCGTTGCCTCACATCGACCCGATGGACAAGCATCCTTACCTAGCCCTTAAAAAACAGCCATCCTTGATGCACTCCGATAAACATAGTGTCAAACCTACTATAAATTATAATCTTTTGTAGATGTGGATGGAAGCATCCACGAAGATTATTCCGTCGATTGTAACAATGTAAATTCATGCTGTTTATAGGAAACAGTTTAAATGTTGTCTTTATTAATGCAAAATTTACATATTCAATATCTAAACACAAACTTTGTAACCGGCAGATGCTTGGTGCTAGTGATGTACATGTGCCGCAAGAGCCTGTTCTCGCACAGCGACGTGGAGACGGGCGTGGCAGCTGCACTGAGCGCGCGCGCGCTCGCTCTACTGCGCGCGCCGAGCCCTCAGCCCGCGCTACAAGCCGCCATACTGACGGCTCTAGCGTCTGTGCTGGATAGTGTCGCCGCTACACACAACAGACATACCAGGTGAGTGGTCATATAATCATCGCATAGTGGCGTGGAGACAGGCGTGGTGGCGGTGCAGAGTCCCCAGAGAATTGCGTTTGAATGGCTGCACTACACCACCCATACTATTAGCAGTAAGAGGTCAAGATTACTAGGGGGCTAACATAACCTCAGGGTTAAAAGCCTCAATATAAATAAAAATGAATAAAAAAAGGTCAAGATTCATATACTTCTTTTGAGCGTGAGCATAGTCTAAGCAGGGTCGAAAATACAGTCGATTTAAAAAACGACTCCGAATCTCTGCCTAAGACTTTCCACGCCCACTTGCACAGATGCAAAGCTCATAAGACATCTCTCGGTTATTTAACTTTAGTGTCAATGCGATGACTAATGAGTGTTTGCCTCACAGATGGGACTGGGTGACCGGCGGTCGTGCCGGCAGCGGGGGCTCGTCGGACAGCGGAGCAACGTCCTCGCCGCGCTCCAACGAGTGCAAGCTGCACCGACGCAAGCTGCACAAGAAGCTGCTGCACCAGATGCAGGAGCTGGAGGCGGCCAGGCGCGGTATACAGGTCGCCCTCGAGGAACAACAGGTTTGATGCTTTGTGGATTACGTTGTGGGGTAGTTAATTGTTTAATAGACTTTAAGGTGATGTGGACTGAAAGAGGTTGTAGTAATAAGGATATAGGAGAATAATGCTGAGATGGATGGTCATGTGGAAAGGATGACTGATAGTAGATTGACGTATGAAATAAATAAAAGCGAGTGGAAGCGGAACAATCGAAAGGAGCCGCTCTAGACATACGTATGAAATACGGACGAAATTGGCCGAGTACTTAGGATGGGCCAGATCAATGTACCCGAAACCGACAAGACAAGTTATGGAAGAGGCAAAAGAAGTGTGTCGGAATCGTAGGCGATAACGATCAATTGTCTCTGTTTACCCAAATGGGACACAGGCCTGAGTATATGTAATGTAAGGTCATGAGTTTTTGTTAATCTCAGATCTTGCAGTGGTGACAGCATAGCTATAGTAGCAATAGACTAAGCTAGTTGTCAGTGATTACTTGCACATCCTAGATACGTATAAAATGGGACAAATGATTTTTGTTGTCGTTTTTGTGGCTTCAATTTGATGCGAGTTTTTCATAACATTATTATAAAGCAGTCTTAGATTATCAATACAGTATGCATTACAGCGTGCGCGGTTCAGCCTGAAGGCGCGCATGGCGATGGTGGGGAAGCGCGGCGGCAAGCCGGAGGAGGAGGCGCCATGCGAGGGGGCGCGCGCGCCGCGCGTCGTGCCCGCGCCGCTCGCCGCGCAGCTCGCCCAGGCGCTCGTCGCGCACATGCTCGCCATGGACGGCGCCAGCGGCGGCGACGAGCTGCTGCTCTGCGCCAAGGTACCCACTTACTCGCAAGGGATTTAAGAGGAATCGCGGTCTGCAACACTTTTGAAGACTAGGTCTTTAACAGATCTGTTGCTGTCCCGAAAGATGTCTTTGTATCTATGGTGCTTGTGTGACTTGAACAAGACACAATTCCCTAGTTCTTTAGTAGGTCCCGACGCCAAACCCTAGGTTTTATCGCATATCGTGCAGAAATTTGTTGACACCGCCGTCTTCATTTTTTTCAACTTGATGTTTAATACATGTTACGTAACGTACGCAGGTGGTGGGTCGTCTGTGCGCGCTGTCCGGCGGCGCGGCGCTGCTGGAGCCGTCGTGCGTGCTCGGGCTGGCGCGGCTCTGCGTCACACTGCCGCCCTGGCCGAGGCACGCCCTCACCACACTCTTACAGGTACGTGTAACTGTCTGTGCGCGCTGTCCGGCGGCGCGGCGCTGCTGGAGCCGTCGTGCGTGCTCGGGCTGGCGCGGCTCTGCGTCACACTGCCGCCCTGGCCGAGGCACGCCCTCACCACACTCTTACAGGTACGTGTAACTGTCTGTGCGCGCTGTCCGGCGGCGCGGCGCTGCTGGAGCCGTCGTGCGTGCTCGGGCTGGCGCGGCTCTGCGTCACACTGCCGCCCTGGCCGAGGCACGCCCTCACCACACTCTTACAGGTACGTGTAACTGTCTGTGCGCGCTGTCCGGCGGCGCGGCGCTGCTGGAGCCGTCGTGCGTGCTCGGGCTGGCGCGGCTCTGCGTCACACTGCCGCCCTGGCCGAGGCACGCCCTCACCACACTCTTACAGGTACCTCTACAACTCTATACACACCGCCGCAACGTACATGATAGTCTAATTGGGTGCGACAGAAGTGCCGTCCAATACGAGGTCTGCGAAGCGGTGCCACGTTTGGCCAGGCCTACACCCTCACTGTCCAACTTCTCCACAGCTAGTGTTTAACCAGCATGATTCATTAACCCAATAGCCTTGTTCAGCCCATCCTGTTCTCTATCATTGGGGACCTCTATCCCCATTATGATTAGTAGAATATTTTAGGAGTCATTGAAATAATCAATCAAACAATTAGAAACATTTTCCAAATACAAATTCTGCCATTCATTGTCATTCAGAGCAAATATGACCTGTCGTAATTTGAACTATCTCAACCCTCAACAGGATCTAGTAGAATACGAGAGCGGGGAGTCGTCGAACAACGATGAGTGGAGCGAGACGAGCTCTAGCACCACGAGCACGAGCACTGCGGGCGCGAGCGCGAGCGCGGGCTCGGGCGCGGGCTCCTCCCGCGTCGTGTACGTCACGCCCGAAGGAGAAGTGTTCCCGCCACAAGGTACCTACTGTGTGTACTTGTATGGAGTTGGTATTTTTGGTAGTATCGTGATATGTATTTTTGGAAATGAAAACTTTTTTGAATTGTCAATGAATGAAATGTACTTACTTTGACGTGCCTTATATGGTGACGATCGATGAATGGACATTTTGACCAGTTTGAATCTTTTGCGTTTGAATCATCACTGGACTGGACTATACTCATTCATGGAGTATTATATAGTCCAGTCACTCTTACGAGGCAAGGAGGCCTTGACCTTGCAGTGGGATCCTATAGGCTATAACATTTTTCAAAATAAATAACCTTAAAAATATAAGACTATTTACAACCCGGTCACACTATCTGTGCACCTGCGCCCGCGACATGGTATCTTGATAAACGTTTTATCGCTCCTGCTAACTCATTCTCTCAACTCTGCCTATTTCACCACTTCCGAATAGGTTCTTGTTAGCTTATCCGACAGCTTTATTGACATATTCTTCATACAAAATTTGTCAAATGAGCTGTCGGATAAGCTAACAAGAACTTATCCAAATATGGTGAAACAGGCCCTTAGAGTTTTATAGGTTTAAGTTTTGACGAAGCATGTTGCTGATTGGGTTCCTGTTTATTTATCTCTAACGCCAGTCTCCATAGTAAAATGTCATCCTTTGTTTCAGTTGCAGACTATGTGGACGTGATACCTCAGTCTATAAAGGCAGTAGAAGAGCTGAGCCAAGTGGCGGAGTCTGACGACTCGGAGTCCGAGGTGCCTTACATGCTGACCGCCGTCAAGAAGGACCAGTCCAGAGCCAAGCCTGTGCTCAACAATACTTGCAGGTACTTATCTGTCATCTATTCCTATACTCAGTCCATCAAGGCAGTAGAAGAGCTGAGCCAAGTGGCGGAGTCTGACGACTCGGAGTCCGAGGTGCCTTACATGCTGACCGCCGTCAAGAAGGACCAGTCCAGAGCCAAGCCTGTGCTCAACAATACTTGCAGGTACTTATCTGTCATCTATTCCTATACTCAGTCCATCAAGGCAGTAGAAGAGCTGAGCCAAGTGGCGGAGTCTGACGACTCGGAGTCCGAGGTGCCTTACATGCTGACCGCCGTCAAGAAGGACCAGTCCAGAGCCAAGCCTGTGCTCAACAATACTTGCAGGTACTTATCTGTCATCTATTCCTATACTCAGTCCATCCAGGCAGTAGAAGAGCTGAGCCAAGTGGCGGAAACTGACGACTCGGAGTCCGAGGTGCCTTACATGCTGACCGCCGTCAAGAAGGACCAGTCCAGAGCCAAGCCTGTGCTCAATAATACTTGCAGGTACTTATCTGTCATCTATTCCTATACTCAGTCCATCCAGGCAGTAGAAGAGCTGAGCCAAGTGGCGGAGTCTGACGACTCGGAGTCCGAGGTGCCTTACATGCTGACCGCCGTCAAGAAGGACCAGTCCAGAGCCAAGCCTGTGCTCAATAATACTCTGCCTCTAGCATGCCACCGCCGAGAAAACGACAAAAATCGAGACGTGCCTCCATCTTTATTATTTTACGTACGCCAAAAAGAGCGCGCATGACGTTTTTCTCGTTTAAACGCTTTGTCGTGAGTGGCATGCTAGCCATGCAGGTACCTACTTATCTCTTGTGATTTTACATATCAAGAGTTTTAGTAGCAACAAGCATTAGCGTATGGTCACGAATATATTCCCCCGAGGAAGTCCAAGATATTCAGCAAACTCAAAAGTGATAAGTGCTATAATAAAAACAAGCAACAATTTACTTCTTTATCCCTCAGTCTATTTTAACTCAAGCCAGTACTCAGGTGTTGCAGTACGTAACAACCCCAAATAAACCGAAGCAGCAGGCTACAATGGCCCATCCATTGTGCTGCTTAATCTCGGCAACCGCAGGTGCTCGTCTATGCGGTATCTTGTAGGATATCCCTTTGCAACTAACGTTTACATCTCTGTGCTTGCTCTGTACTTGAAAGAAATACGGAACGAATATTTTATTTTATTTTATTTTATTTTATTTGGGGAGCTTACAGCTATAAAACAAATAATTCACAAATTTAGTTAGCTATAGGCCAATTACAAGCTTCCACATATAGGTTTCTACTTAACAAATTTGAAAACGCTTAATTGCTATTAACACTTAATGTTAATAATACACACTTAATGTTAATAATACAAAGGCTAGTGTTAATAATCGCCGATACTACTTCATGTTAATAATCGCTGAGTTCGTCCATAAATTTTCTTATAATAGAATTGCGTAAGCTGGAGGCACTGCTACAAAATAAGTCAAAGTTGCAATCGTCACAGAACTTGTTAAATTCAATACAAGAACGGATTAATATACTGTTCCGTCTATAATTAGTAGTAGTGAGTGGGGTGTGGAGCAATTCACGTCTACGCAGTCTACGGGCTGGGACTTTAAGAGCTATTTTGTTAAGGAGCGCTGGACAGTCAATCTTACCTTGAGCGACATTTAGGAGAAATACAATGTCTGCAATACTTCTACGCAAATGTAAGGGAAGTAGATGAAAGGAAGCACACAGATGGCCATAGTCAGTAACGGGGATCCTAAACTTGTAACTAATGTATCTAGTAAACTTTTTCTGTATTCTTTCTATGCTAGATGAATATATATCATAACATGGGTTCCATATTTGAGACGCGTACTCAAGATGACTACGGACATATGCACAATAGAGAATATTGCACTAAAAAGATGTGAAGCATCCAAGGTAATACAATCTCGTTTGTTCTACAAGGGACCTACGCTCACACAGATGCACTAGCTCTAGGCGCAGGTCCTACAACCCGCCACCTTCTGTACCGCGTGACAGCACGCACACAAAAGAAATGGGTGCTCATGATTAGACGAGATTACGTCTGGTTCTTCTTTTAAGTCTGTGGGATGGGCTTAGAAATATTAGTCAAAATAATTGTTTCAGCAACATATCGAGCTGCGTGGACGCGCGGCTGGAGAGCGGACCGTCGGCGGCCGGGGAGTCGTCGGCGCGGCGCGTGCTGCTCGCGGGGGGCGGCGCGCTGGGCGCGGCCATACGCGCGCCCGCGCCCCGCGCCGCCCCGCCCGCGCCCCGCGCGCCCCCCGCGCCGCGCCCCCACCCGCCCCTCACGCACACACTGTACGACGTGTTCAGACATCTGGCGCTTGAGTTTCACTACCAGGTATGTGTGTTATCATCATACAACACTGGTCCACTGCTCAGTACCTTCCGGCCAGTTTAAGTGAACGAACATAGGCTTTCCAAATGTCGTACTGAACACTCAATACGTCCACCCTGAGTAATCGGCAAGCCTCTAATGGTGCTGTGAATGACAGAAAAAAATTATGAAGTCAATAAATCAATCATTGTTCATAATATGATATGACATACTTATTCTGATGTTGGTAGGAAGAAGTGAGTTGATCTAGGGTTTTAAACAAAAATGTGTCTAAATTCATGTTAAAAACCCGATGTGAGTCATGTGCCTGACGTGAGGCACGTCATAGAAAGATGTCACGAAACTGGAATAGTGTCATGCTATAGAAACAAGATGGCGTAGGCACACACGCAATCCCGCTTAGCCCAAATATGCCTGCCGTACATTGCTATGCTACTTGCTCGACTACTCGCCAAATCGCTCCTGAAGTTCGGGGCTAGATGCGTTATCTGAAGTTAATGATAGACAGGGGAGCCAATCTCTATGTGGTACTGACTATATTCTATGACGTTATTACGTTTACGTCTTTATAAACTTTACCGTATTTATTTTTAGTTCACTTATCTTATTACAAAATTGTTATTTAATCGGCAGATGGACTGTACATTCATGGAGAACGTGGTGTCGCTATGGCTGACGCTGAACGGGTCGGCGTGGGGCAGCGGCGGCGCGTGGTCGCTGGCCACGCTGGCCGTGCCCGCCGACACGCCGCGCATCCGCCTCGCCTCCGACACCGTCAACGCGCTGCTACAGTCCTTGTGCCAGTTAGTCACCTCATCCTCCTCTCTAATATGAACGTGGTGTCGCTATGGCTGACGCTGAACGGGTCGGCGTGGGGCAGCGGCGGCGCGTGGTCGCTGGCCACGCTGGCCGTGCCCGCCGACACGCCGCGCATCCGCCTCGCCTCCGACACCGTCAACGCGCTGCTACAGTCCTTGTGCCAGTTAGTCACCTCATCCTCCTCTCTAATATGACATCTGTCCGATGTCCTTTTCCAATCAAGGTCTTAGCAGCATGTCGACGACATTGTCGGCGTGTTCAGTGTGGATAAGCCTGGTCAGTGACATGCACCCACCCGCGCGGGCTATCCGGTGACATGCCGGCGGCATTGTCAGGTTAAAATCTGCATAAAGCATGTATAAGCTCATTTCCCTAGTACAACAATTAAAATACTGTTTTTATTGCAGGCTAGAAAACATTTCACTAAGATGTTGGGTGCTGTCTATGCAAGCGTTAGCATGGATCGCAAGTCTACCATTACAGGTAAATATCAATATTTTGAAGGACCTTATTCCAGTTGCACGGGATCGCGCCTGCATGCGTGTCTGGCCCGTACTGTTTCACACTTGCTTCTCCGTAAAACGATTGAATCTGGGGTCCGGTTTCAGGCCTTCGTGACTGAAGAAAGGCCCTAAATCAAGTAGTTTCAATTCGATTTCACATTGTCAATGTGACAGCTGGTATTGAAATACCCTTTTCACCCAGCCCGCCCCGCACGATTGACCTGTCGCGTTTCTCAGCTGCTGATACATAAACTGTGATAAATATTATTGTGTTATCTATCTTTTCTGGTTGTATCTTGTCTCGGTGAACAGAGTATATCAACAACTTTCATTTTCGAATACAATTAACAGACGGAAGGCAGTACACAAACAATGGGACGCGTTATCCTGGAGTGCGACCACTTTGTGCCGGCGATCGTCAAGTTCATCACCATGAATGTCAGCACAGATGGCGCTGTTGCCGCTTCCGAACCTTACTTGGTATGTTGATTATTTGTAGAGTTTACATTAATAGTTATTTGTTATGCTAGGCTGCAAAGTTGCTTTTTGGCGCGAGTACTTTTATTGAATCCTGAGCGCTTAGCGAAGGTTTCAAAGGTACGAGACGCAGAATAACTTTGCAGCCGAGCGAAACACACAATTTTTCACCTCACAACAGCGAGGATAAAAAGTGAATTGCTAAAAAGAACATTTCAAAAAGTTTTTATTTTCTTGCAGGCCAGTGTCATGAAATAGTTATTAAGCATTTTCTGTGGATTGTGGCGGTATATAAAAATATTGAATAGACAGATTCGAATTTCAAAAACTCTTTGCACGCTAGCGGATAAAATACACTTTTGCACTTAGATTTCGAATGATAAACAGAATCTTTCCGAGCTTGTGAGGTGAAAAAGTTATCTATTTAATAAAATATGTGTGGAGCGAGATAGGCTCCTTTGTCGCGCCGTTAAAAATTTACATGAAGTGGTTCGTCGCGCGGCACGTTCGAGCGCGCCAATGTTAGTTTGGCTCGCGCGGCGGCACAGTACCCATAGGGCGCCGCGCGAGCCAGTGTTTTATGGTTTGCCGCGCTAAGTCGATACGCACCTTATTCGGGGTTTACACGGGTCGATTCTCGCGGTGCGGCATGTCAATAGTCGCATTGCCTGTCCAAGCCGAATCGCCACCCCATTTACACGAGTCGATGAAAATCGCTTGTGACTAGTTAATTTTGCATCAATATGTCGATCGGCACAGTCGCACTGCTTATTGGCATACAGTGGAGACACATCCGTTTGTGCGAGAGATCGCCTGCGACTCAGCATTTTCACGGTCGATTTTAGTCACCAGTCGCATGCGGCCGGCCGCCGCGAGGCTAAAGTCGGATGCTAGTCTACTTTGGGCCTTGCGGCTTTAATCACCTGCGACCTAGCCGAATTGCCATTTAGACGGTAGATTTTCACCGTGCGGCGGAAATCGTGGGGCTTTAGTCACCCGTGTAAACCCCGCATTAATATTGTTCGTATGTTTGAAGGGCGGAGTGAGTATAGGGGGAGGCGCGGGCGCGGCGTCGGCGCTGCACTCGGTGCTGTCGCGCGTGGTGTGCGCGCGCGGCGCGGCCGGCGCGCTGGCGGCGCTGCGCTGCGTGGCGGCGCTGTGGCGGCGCGACCACGAGCCCGGCGCCGCCTACGACCTGCAGGCCACGCTGCTGCGCGTCGCGCACCCCATGCTGCAGGTGCTCGCCGGCCGCCACGCGCACCACGCCGTGCCCCTGTTCGACACCGTCGGTCAGTACGCTCACTGTTATGGCTCCCCGAGACGATCGATTGACTTGACAAGTCTCACATTATTGTAGGTAGATCGCGTCAAGTCTATGTGGTAAACGATCAATATTAGCTTCAATCAAGTAGACTTGTCAAGTGCACTTGATCGTCTCGGGACCCATTACACCACAACCTATAAGTTACAGACGCCGCTTTCATCGACTGTTGTGCGGAAACTAAATTATTTAGAAGGTGGCTGGCGGGGGAGTACAGCGAGCTCTAATCGGTTCGATTAGGGACAATGTTCTTAGACTCAACGAGCTTTAATTGTGCGTGGCACGCACTTGTGCTGCTTAATCTCGGCAACCGCAGGTGCTCGGCTATGCGGTATCTTGTAGGATATCCCTTTGCAACTAACATTTACATCTCTGTGCTTGCTCTGTACTTGAAAGAAATACGGAATTGCACTAAAAAGATGTGAAGCATGCAAGGTAATCAAATCTCGTTTGTTCTACAAGGGACCTACACTCACACAGATGCACTAGCTCTAGGCGCAGGTGCTACAACCCGTCACTATTATGTACCGCGTGACAGCACGGTCACAAAAGAAATGGGTGCTTCACTCATGATTAGACGAGATTACGTCTGGTTCTTCTTTTAAGTCTGTGGCATTAAAGTGTAAATCTAACAGAATGTTGTACATTGCAGCGCACCAGTCGGCGTCGTGGGTGCGCGAGAGCAGCGGCACCAGAGCGGAGGGTGGTTCGGAGGCGCGGCTGTCCGGCCTGCTGGCGGACGTGCTGGCGGGCGGCGCGGGGGGCGGGGCGGCTCGCCGGGCCCCCCTCCGCCGCTCCGTGCTGGCACAGCTGCTGCACTACTGCAGGAAGCTGCTCGCCGTGCCGCTCGCTCACCATGCTGCACCCGTGAGTACATCATTGTTAAGCAGGCACTACATTCTCGCCGATAATAGACGAGAAAGGCCGAGAACGAGAGTGTGGATGGCCTTCATTGTTCTCGTGGCGCCGTGAGCCGTAGTAATTTTCCATTTGAAGTTCTTGCCGAGAATTCTCGCCGAGAAGTTCTCGCGAGAGTGTCTGCTTTATATTACACGTGCAGCAAAGTCGCGCTTTATATCTACAACGTGCTAAGTGAAAGAGATTATAAAGGCTCGCATCATCACTCCCTCTCGCCTTTTCACTCAGACTTTTCCGAATTAGGCTAATCCTTAATTTTGTTATGCTCTCTAGACATGCGATAAAAGATTGACAAAGAGAAAAAACGACGCCATATTTTGGAAAATCATTGGTTTTTGTATCCCTGTAAATTCTGTTATGAGTCAGTCAATGGGTGGGTATTTCAGCTAGAGATGAGTAAAACAAATTTAATGCCTGGATCTCAGAAAACTATTCTCGATGTCTAGATACCCCTCATAATATTTCGAAATTATGTTACATCTTTTGTTGCCATAAATCATGAAATATCTTTGGTAAACGTTATCAACTGTTTACAGTCTGCCTCAAGTCCCAACGTAGCATCAGGCAGCGAACAATCGCAAACGGACGAGAGCAAAGCACAGAGCTCGCAGCAAGCCGAAGCGACCAACGTAGAAGACGAGCGCAAGCAGCAAGCGGCGAGGACTCCCTGCGTCGCCGACACCATCCTGCAGCAGCCGCTGATCATGCAGCGCTTCTACCGTACGTTGTCCATGTGCGACGGCATGAACACTCTACTGCTCAACTCTGGTGAGTTATCCTGACCTTCGTACAGGTCGCTCTACTGTTTAAAACTTTCGAATGCCCAGAAAACAAATTTCGGGTCTCCTTGGCGAAGGGAAGCGGGAGCCGGTCGTCGCGCTAGGCCAATTAGTCACCTTTCACGTCATCAACATGCTCGAGTATCCGTCAACCGAGCGCTCATAAACTGTTGCACGATTTGTATGGCAATGCAGATTTTCTTTTCTTCTTTCTTTCTTCAAATTTGCTCCCGTACGAGTTTGTTCTCTAAAAGATTTTCAGTTTATGTGTAGAGATGACTTTAGTTTCATCCTGTTTTTGCGAGATACTAAGTTATGGCTGCTACAGGTTGGTTATCTAAAGCTGGCGCGTTTACAGACATACACAATTATTCGTGCAGTGTGACAAAAGGCATTGTGTAAATGTGTGGCACGCGCCAGCTTTACTTAACCGACCAGGGGTGCGATTTTTGAATGTCATCGGTGAGCTTGAACGGTTTTTAAATATCGTACAAAAGCGTTCTCATGCATCCTTCTACTGCTTATTCGACTTTAAAAAATCTCACTCCTGAATTATGATTTTTGGAAGTCAAATCAGCAGCAGAAAGATGCATATCTCCATAGAAATTTTGACATTTACAACTGCTGAATTCACCGAATGAGATTCAAAAATCGCACTCCTGTGTTCAACCATAACAATTTTGCCCAATCAATAATAAAGTAAAATGTATATTTGCATCAGGTATGAGCTCCGAGCCGTCTACAGAGTACTCCTCGCTCAAAGAGGAGGTGTTCTGGCTCGTGGCGCACATGGCCAGCGTTGCTTCCAGCCCCGCGCTCATGGTGCCCAGCCTTATGGAGTTCCTTAGTAAGTATCACCTCATCATGGGACTTAATATCATATATCCGAGTTAGTTTGCAACGAAGGGAAGTCGGATATTTCATTTTCATAATCCTCTTATCTTTGACTAAATTCGGTGCCCTTCGTGGTCCCTCCAATAGTGCGCAGTAAGCTCAAACTCAACGTAACGACCCAGTGGGTCTACCATGAGTTTTCACCGTTCTTTACTACTGTAGTTACGTCACCAATTTTGTATTGAATTTCGTACAGCGCTCCTAGTGGTTACGTTAAGAACTTATTTCTGTCATACGAATTGGCGACGTAACTACAGTAGTAAAATACAGCGGAAACTCACGGTAGGCCCTCAGGTAAAAGTAATCCCCGCGCTCGCTGGATGATTGGGGATCTACCTCCTAGCGGTCCACCCCGGGCAACGGCATCACAAGCTACCATGTTTGTCTTTGTTCTGAGGACTAGATAGAGCAAAGTCATCAATAATAATAATAAAAAAAAAGACTATTGTCTAGTGTTGTAAGTGGTCGCCGCTTTTGTTTATGGTTTATTGGAGTTAAACCCCGACCAGAAATATAAAAAACCTCGCCATGTTGCGGAAAATCATTGGAACTAATTTTTGTACTTGGAACACTAACATTAAAGGTGACAGTCGATTGCAGCGCCCACAAACCAGGTTTTTTATATTCCTGGTCAGGCTTTACATCTGTTGTGGACCTAAGCTTTTTTTTTTAAGGGTTTCTTCCCCCGGTCTTTGTCCACACACGCAGAGCTTTTATACTATCCTTGGTCTCTTTGGATGCGATTAGCGAGGGAAGATCTTTTGCGAAGTAACCGTAGTAACCCTTACAATCCCACTGCGGGCAAACACTTTTTAGTTAAGAAGATTTTCCTTCGTACGGGGCATCTGTACTGTAATGAATGGGGAAAGACTTGTTATAAATGTTTAGAAAAAATTACTACACTAACAAAAGAATACAATTAACTTTGCGGGTCCCCCATAATGTGGACCGACGACCTGGTGAAGTTGGCGGGAAACCGTTGGATCTTCTTCTTATCGTGTCGACTTCAAATTTTGAACAAAGTCGCTAAATAGTACCTTGCCAGAAGTGGGCAACCGATACTGCACCGTCGCTAGCGGTCATGAGCTCCTCCTGCGTACAGGTGTTAGGGCACGCAGGGCACGATGTGAGATGGGCCATCGTTTGTGGAGCTCCACATAAGCAACTCACATTTTGCGCATCCGAGAATCCCCCACCTGAACATGTTGTCCTTACTGCGACCGACCTGGGTTCGAAGTCGGTTTAACGACTTCCAGGTCGCCCAAGGCAAGTCATGTCCAGGCGAGAGGCTCTCAGACGGCGGCACAAATTGAGTTGGGAGGGACACTTTTTGTCGCCAAAGAGTACACCTCGCTTGCGCTGGGCCAGTATTCAGTGGGTCGACACACTTCATAAAGCTGCGTCGGCTTGGCAGCCTTTGCGGCGCAGGAATGAAGCCGTGCATGGGATGTCGTCGGATGAGAACCTTTGGATGAGAGCAGCGCAGGACCGGTCTTTGTGGCGATCCTTGGGGGAGTCCTACGTCCAGCAGTGGACGTCCATCGGCTGTGATGATGATGAATTAACTTTATAGTCATAGTAGTCATATATAATTTGTCATGCTAATTTCGTACAATCTTTACAGGAAAAGAAGAGATAGTGAATCTGTCGCAAGCGATGCAGCAGCTGATCATCCGACTGCTGGACAAGCCTGAAGCGTTAGCCGCCTTCATCGAGGCTGGCGGGCTGGAGCTGGCCGTCGACAAACTAACCGCCTGCCATCAGGTAATATCACCGTCCATAGTGGCCGCTTATGGCCACTATAGGCTGACTCGTCATAATGCAAACATTCAAACTTCATTACTTGTCGGAGACGGTAGTAACTATTTATTTATTAGGTTTATACACTCTTTTAGCTCGCTTAAAGTGGCGGTGGGCAGGATACGTAGCATGACGAAATGATGGCAGGTGGATTATAAAGCCTTAACAGAGTGGTGGCCGAGATTAGGCAAACGAGAAGTGGGTCGTCCGGCAGCCAGGTGGGTTGACGACATCTGGAAAAGTATAGGTAAGACCTGGATGCGAATGGCAAAATATGGAGGAGGCTTATGCCCTGCAGTGGGTAGATACAGGCTGAAAATGATGATGATGATGATACACACTCTTTTCATGATGTAGAGTAGACGATTGCCGTAGGTCGCCATCGGTAAATGTGTCTCATCTCAACCCTTAGTCTACATGAAACACATTCAACACTTAGTAAGTTCTCTAGTCATAGGAGAATATAGTTCTTTTTTTTTTTCACCTGTATTTTTTTCCCCAGGCGGGTCCGAGCAGCAACCAAGGTCTGGTGTCATCTCTGATGAACTACCTGAAGCTGCCTCCTCAGCTCATGAACCTGTCCACGCCGGCCTCCAGCAACAGCAAGAAGAGCCAGCCGCCCGTCATCGAGACCGCCGGCGGACTCGTTAACATTGCACCTCTGTGTAAGTGTTCTACATACAGGGTCCGAGCAGCAACCAGGGCCTGGTGTCATCTCTGATGAACTACCTGAAGCTGCCTCCTCAGCTCATGAACCTGTCCACGCCGGCCTCCAGCAACAGCAAGAAGAGCCAGCCGCCCGTCATCGAGACCGCCGGCGGACTCGTTAACATTGCACCTCTGTGTAAGTGTTCTACATACAGGGTCCGAGCAGCAACCAGGGCCTGGTGTCATCTCTGATGAACTACCTGAAGCTGCCTCCTCAGCTCATGAACCTGTCCACGCCGGCCTCCAGCAACAGCAAGAAGAGCCAGCCGCCCGTCATCGAGACCGCCGGCGGACTCGTTAACATTGCACCTCTGTGTAAGTGTTCTACATACAGGGTCCGAGCAGCAACCAGGGCCTGGTGTCATCTCTGATGAACTACCTGAAGCTGCCTCCTCAGCTCATGAACCTGTCCACGCCGGCCTCCAGCAACAGCAAGAAGAGCCAGCCGCCCGTCATCGAGACCGCCGGCGGACTCGTTAACATTGCACCTCTGTGTAAGTGTTCTACATACAGGGTCCGAGCAGCAACCAGGGCCTGGTGTCATCTCTGATGAACTACCTGAAGCTGCCTCCTCAGCTCATGAACCTGTCCACGCCGGCCTCCAGCAACAGCAAGAAGAGCCAGCCGCCCGTCATCGAGACCGCCGGCGGACTCGTTAACATTGCACCTCTGTGTAATGTTCTACATACAGGGTCCGAGCAGCAACCAGGGCCTGGTTCTCACCGATCCCCTCTGCCCAATCCGCCGCGTAGCCCCAGCAACGTCCTATGCCGAGGTCCGTACCCCTCTGGGTGCCCCTAGGTATTCATTCATTTGGTGCTGCCGCGTGCAATCGCATTTCCGCTATTTTTCTCGTCCTTGCAAATGACGTTCCTGAGCTACAGAAAAGGATGGAGCGATTGGGAAAATGCCATGCGGTGCTGGCACATGAGGTTCAACCTTTGACTTCAGAAATTTCTTTAAATGATTTGATTTGAAGCTACTGCGTAATGAAGAAAACCCAAGTAGACGTCTCGACAACCCAGAACAGACACACCTGGCGAAGAATGACAAGGAGAGCCGACCCCAATTGAAATGGGATAAGGCTAGGCAAAGAAGAAGATTTGAAGCTACTGCGTGCTAAAGTACTAAAATTGTTTCGCCATTTTGTGTTAGCTTCTCTCAGTTGCAGAAACGCTCATTAAATTTAATCCTCCAGTAAATATCTTGCTGTCACTATGTCTTCTTGACGTAGTAAAAGCTAGCAAGAGATTAAATGAAGGATTATCTCTAATGAGCGTTTCTGCAATTGAGTGTCAATCGGAATATACTTAAAGGCACTTTCCCCACAGGTACGGTATCGTGCGGCAACCCGACGGCGCAGGCGGCGGACGTGCTGCTGGACGGGGGCGGCGGCGTGACGCCGAGCGGCGCGTGCGCGGCGCGGCGCGTGCGCGCGGCCGCCTGGTCCTACCACTTCTTCAGCGCCGACGACGCCTCGCTCGCCCTCACGCTGACGCTGCCCTACGCGGTGCAGCTGCACGAGCTGCAGCTCCAGCCCCACCTCACCAGCCTCGCCAGTTAGTAGCACATTATACTGCAGTGGGTGACATAAATAGTTGATTACACACCGAGGGAAGTAAGAAAGGTCTCAGATCTCATGTCATTGTTGTTGTTTAACAAACATGTGATCTGAGACTTTCTTATTTACTGCCCGAGGTTAGTATACTATTTTTCTCCTCGACGGAGATGGAAAGCGGCAACTTCGTTTAGCGCAGCGGGATGAAAGTTGACGCTTTCCGCCCGGAGGGGGTGAAAAGTCATTCACCTGCATAGCCCCATTTACCAGTCTAGCCAGTTAGCCAATCTAGCTAGTTATTGTACTTTAGTTGGCGTCATACTAATATAACATGTGTTTTTTTTAACTGGGACATTATCAGAAACCTTAGGAGATATTGGGAAACTGTCCTAGGAACCATGAGGTCCTTTTACTTGAGTGGGTGCTTCAGACCATCAAACTATGGAGACAACTTCGAAATCACGAAAAAAAAAAACAGGTCTTTCATACAAACCTGCAGCACCGACTCGACTCCAATGTATGGGATACGAGATTTTTTTTCACGTTCGATCGCTCCATAGTAAAAGTGGTTCAGTTTGATGGTCAGAAGCACCCTTAAGTATTACCATAGTGTTTTGTTAAAACTCTTATTCTGAAACGGATACTTAAGGTGTACGCACATTTATCAGAGGCGAGCGAGCCGAAGGAGGCGAAACTCAAAAAAAAAAAAAAACTCAAAACTCAAAATTTTTATTCAAAATAATATCACATAGATAACTTTCTGACGTCATTTTTGATTCTACCACCGCTTCGGAAGGTGTTCCGTTGTAGAGAAGATGCGGCCAGAAACTCTACAACACACTTTTAAACAAAACAAAATATACAAAGTACAAATATTGAATTACATAGTGTAACATTGTCAAGACCAGACATCGATAGAATCGAATTTTAGAATTGGTTGTATGACATTCTATGACACCTCGCACTTATCCGCGGCGAATCGGACGAATCGTCAGAAGAATTAAAAGGAAATTCGTTTCGTTCGCCTCCTTCGGCTCCTCCGCCGCGGATAGATATGCGGTCACCCTTAACGAATCGTTGTCCCACAGCATGCCCAGGCGCAGTAGCGGTGGAAGCAGGCTGCGGCGGCACGCTAGCGCCGCTCGGTCCGCCGCAGAACACGGCCGGCATGACGTTCATCCGGCTGGCGGTGACCCGGCCCATCGTGTGCACCACCGTGCAGATCCGCCTGTACAAGCCCCGGGACAGCTCCAACATGGGCCTGCTCCAGCTGCGGCTGCTGGCCCAGCCTGCCTTCAATAACCAGATCGCCTCTACTAGCACGTGAGTCGCTTTGTACATTTAAGAAGGGATTACAATTTTGGCTCTTCTTACGTTGTAATTTTTTCACTGATATCCTAAAATTTTTAAGGGAAGTGGGTATAGGTATCTTAGGGAACGTTCAGTATCTAAGTACAATAGTTATTTGTTATGCTAGGCTGCAAAGTTGCTTTTTGGCGCGAGTACTTGTATTGAAACCTGAGCAAGCGAAGGATCCTAGGATTGAACCAGGAGTGAAGCGAGTGGTTTAAATAATAGAATCCTAAGCTCAGCGAAGGTTTCAAAGGTACGAGACGTGGTCATTTATAACTATGGCCGAGTGACGGAGCCCCGCTGGTTGTGTCTGCTAATCGTGTCTGTATTAAATAATAGTATAACGTATCATTATCTCGCAGTAACAACTGGTCGTGCGTGGTGGCGGCGTGCACGCGCGCGCGGCTGGCGGCGGCGCGGTGGGCGCGCGTGACGGCGCCGGGCGCGGTGCGCGCGCTCTGCACGTGCGTGGTGGCGGGCGGGCCGGGCGCCGCGCACGCGCACCACGCGCTGCTCGCCGCCGCGCGCTCTGCTGCCCCCTCCCCCTCCCCGCGCGTGCGCGCCGACCTGCTCGCCACGCTGCTGCACATGGACGAGCTGGCGCACGCACACGGTACGTACTATACTCGCGCTCTGCACGTGCGTGGTGGCGGGCGGGCCGGGCGCCGCGCACGCGCACCACGCGCTGCTCGCCGCCGCGCGCTCTGCTGCCCCCTCCCCCTCCCCGCGCGTGCGCGCCGACCTGCTCGCCACGCTGCTGCACATGGACGAGCTGGCGCACGCACACGGTACGTACTATACTCGCGCTCTGCACGTGCGTGGTGGCGGGCGGGCCGGGCGCCGCGCACGCGCACCACGCGCTGCTCGCCGCCGCGCGCTCTGCTGCCCCCTCCCCCTCCCCGCGCGTGCGCGCCGACCTGCTCGCCACGCTGCTGCACATGGACGAGCTGGCGCACGCACACGGTACGTACTATACTCGCGCTCTGCACGTGCGTGGTGGCGGGCGGGCCGGGCGCCGCGCACGCGCACCACGCGCTGCTCGCCGCCGCGCGCTCTGCTGCCCCCTCCCCCTCCCCGCGCGTGCGCGCCGACCTGCTCGCCACGCTGCTGCACATGGACGAGCTGGCGCACGCACACGGTACGTACTATACTCGCGCTCTGCACGTGCGTGGTGGCGGGCGGGCCGGGCGCCGCGCACGCGCACCACGCGCTGCTCGCCGCCGCGCGCTCTGCTGCCCCCTCCCCCTCCCCGCGCGTGCGCGCCGACCTGCTCGCCACGCTGCTGCACATGGACGAGCTGGCGCACGCACACGGTACGTACTATACTCGCGCTCTGCACGTGCGTGGTGGCGGGCGGGCCGGGCGCCGCGCACGCGCACCACGCGCTGCTCGCCGCCGCGCGCTCTGCTGCCCCCTCCCCCTCCCCGCGCGTGCGCGCCGACCTGCTCGCCACGCTGCTGCACATGGACGAGCTGGCGCACGCACACGGTACGTACTATACTCGCGCTCTGCACGTGCGTGGTGGCGGGCGGGCCGGGCGCCGCGCACGCGCACCACGCGCTGCTCGCCGCCGCGCGCTCTGCTGCCCCCTCCCCCTCCCCGCGCGTGCGCGCCGACCTGCTCGCCACGCTGCTGCACATGGACGAGCTGGCGCACGCACACGGTACGTACTATACTCGCGCTCTGCACGTGCGTGGTGGCGGGCGGGCCGGGCGCCGCGCACGCGCACCACGCGCTGCTCGCCGCCGCGCGCTCTGCTGCCCCCTCCCCCTCCCCGCGCGTGCGCGCCGACCTGCTCGCCACGCTGCTGCACATGGACGAGCTGGCGCACGCACACGGTACGTACTATACTCGCGCTCTGCACGTGCGTGGTGGCGGGCGGGCCGGGCGCCGCGCACGCGCACCACGCGCTGCTCGCCGCCGCGCGCTCTGCTGCCCCCTCCCCCTCCCCGCGCGTGCGCGCCGACCTGCTCGCCACGCTGCTGCACATGGACGAGCTGGCGCACGCACACGGTACGTACTATACTCGCGCTCTGCACGTGCGTGGTGGCGGGCGGGCCGGGCGCCGCGCACGCGCACCACGCGCTGCTCGCCGCCGCGCGCTCTGCTGCCCCCTCCCCCTCCCCGCGCGTGCGCGCCGACCTGCTCGCCACGCTGCTGCACATGGACGAGCTGGCGCACGCACACGGTACGTACTATACTCGCGCTCTGCACGTGCGTGGTGGCGGGCGGGCCGGGCGCCGCGCACGCGCACCACGCGCTGCTCGCCGCCGCGCGCTCTGCTGCCCCCTCCCCCTCCCCGCGCGTGCGCGCCGACCTGCTCGCCACGCTGCTGCACATGGACGAGCTGGCGCACGCACACGGTACGTACTATACTCGCGCTCTGCACGTGCGTGGTGGCGGGCGGGCCGGGCGCCGCGCACGCGCACCACGCGCTGCTCGCCGCCGCGCGCTCTGCTGCCCCCTCCCCCTCCCCGCGCGTGCGCGCCGACCTGCTCGCCACGCTGCTGCACATGGACGAGCTGGCGCACGCACACGGTACGTACTATACTCGCGCTCTGCACGTGCGTGGTGGCGGGCGGGCCGGGCGCCGCGCACGCGCACCACGCGCTGCTCGCCGCCGCGCGCTCTGCTGCCCCCTCCCCCTCCCCGCGCGTGCGCGCCGACCTGCTCGCCACGCTGCTGCACATGGACGAGCTGGCGCACGCACACGGTACGTACTATACTCGCGCATTGATCAAACATGTGATCTGAGGCTTTCTTATTTACTGGCCGAGGTTAGTATACTATTTTTCTCCTCGACGGTGGTAGAAAGCGGCATCTTCGTTTAGCGCAGTGTGGGACGAAAATTTACGCTTTCCGTCCGGAGGGGAGAAAAGAACCTTTTCCTAAAGTAAAATGTTGACAGATTGATTGACTGTTTTTATTTTTTTTTACTTATTCTGGTTAGGCATGAACTAACCTATCAGCATCCACCGGGTTGACGTCGGTTTACGAGACACACTGTATATCAATAGATTTTTTACCCTGGCAACACGTGGCGAAAAACTACAATTCAGAATAATTTAGATTGTTTCCCAAAATGGCAACCTCATTTAATGTTGGGGAAATCACCTTTAACTTACCAGTATGGCTAGTTTTTTATTGAAATTCAAACTTTCAACTTCATATCATTTCAGGTTTATTTTACGAGGTAATAAAAAATGGGGATTCCTTGGTGCTCCTTGCGTTAATAATTTTCACTTTAAGGCTTATTACACCTTCCTAAATTCAGATTCTAATTGAGGGACAGAGCTATAGGTTAAAAAAGAACGTACTTACAACGTCCCGTTCTAACCTGTAGCTCTGCCTTTATCTAGGGAATCCCCGCAAGTGTGACAATCGAAAGATTTGACAAACGTTGACTCATTCAATTGTTTTTCACTTCGTTCTATTCAGACGTAATATTTTAGTGTCTACGATTTCTTTCATATTGTCAACTTATTATTTACGCGAGACGTGAAGTCAACTAAAATAATGTGTTTAATCCCCTTACAGAATGAAATCCGCTTCCTTTTCTTAGCTTGGATATATATCCGATATAGATTTGATAAGTATTTTATAAAAATCTGATTTTTTCGAACCATTTTGACAGAAAAGTATGGAGGAACTGTCCTACACACTCTTCTGTCAAGTAGATGTCACGTCTTTGAGTTTGTCCTGCCATCTTAACTATTATAAAACTGTAACTGAACTGTGTCTGTATATTGAAGATATTTACAAAAAAAAGATTGCGATATGGTTTTTAAATATCCCCGACTCGAAATCAACCTTTTTTAGAAATTTTGTCTGTCTGTTTGTTTGTGTGTTTGTTTGTGTGTTTGTTTGTTTGTTTGTTTGTTCGCGCATCACGCAAAAACTACTGAACCGATTTTGATGAAACTTTTTTTGTTTGATAGCTTATGATCTGACTTAAAATCTGGTATATAATTTGTGCGGACGAAGTCGCGGGAAAACACTAGTTATTTATAAGTCTGCACTAGAACTCTTTAACATTCTAAAACTTGTCTAAGAACCATAACTTTTTGTCACAGCCTTCCAAGTATCAAGCAGCACGCGAGCCAACGGCAGCATGAGCGCCGTCTGCGAACTGGTGCGGCAGCTGTGCCGGCACTGCAGCGAGGGCTCGGTGGCCGCCTACCTGTCGTGGCTGTCCGGCGCCGGCGCGGCCTGGCTGCGCGAGCGCAAGGCCCCCGCGGCCGCGCTCGTGCACACGCTTGCCGCTGTAAGTACTGCTAAGGGGTCGCGTGGCTGAAGGGGTATGACAAGTGGACGTGTCGTCGGCTTGCAATTTTGACAGCCACGTGGCTCCGCCGTTTTATGGCGGTTTCGAGTGTGTGTTTTTGTTAAAAACGGGGCTTTGAGATCGCCATATCCTATTACCGTACAATATCTAATGAGTATATCCTCAACACTTGACACTGGCGAAATCTAACAAGGAAACGCCATTAATTAAGAATAGAATAGAATAGAAGTACTGCTAAAGCAGGCACTTCATTCTCGCCGAGAACAGACGATAACGACCGAGAACGAGAGTGTTTGTGCCCTTCATTGTTCTCATGGCCCTAGTAAATTTCCTTGAAAGTTCTCGCCGAGAAGTTCTTGAGAGAGAGTAGTGCCTGTGTAAGAAATAGCCTTAGAAAAGAGTCTAGAATGAGCCTCACGCTTCTACCGTATAAAACAAAAAGGGGCTACCTTTCTTAAGTTAGTGTGCGTGAGGCGTCATACAAATGATGTCCGTGTGCGTGTATAAATATAGGATTTAGAGGCTAGTGCTGGTTGAATTTTTTTTTCGACGCTTTTGTAGCTTCGACATATAACTTATCCAAGGACAGCATTGGATGTCATCCTAGGTCATATTCAGGCTTCCCGCCTCCTCTTCCACAGAGCGACTCCAGGTTATTTTAAGATACTCCTCTCTTTCGCTTGCCTGGGGAAACACTAAGGCTGCCTTTGATGGATCATCATATCAGCCAATAGACGTCCACTGCTGGACATAGGCCTCCCCTAAGGATCGCCACATCGACCGGTCCTGCGCTGCCCTTATCCAACGGGTTCCTGTCGCCTTCTCCAGGTCGTCGGTCCTCCTTGTTAGGGGCCTACCCACGCTGCGCTTTCCGGTACGCGGTCGCTACTCAAGAACTCTTTGACCCCACCCATCGGCCATTCTGTTCTATGAAAAATGTGCCCCCGCCCATTGCCTCTTGAGTTTAGCAATTCTTCGGGCTATATCGGTTTCATTGGTGATTGGGAGATGGTATTGGGTAATTTAATGGAGGAGAAGACAGAGAGTAAAAATTACGATTTATTAGATGTTTTGTATCTGCAGGTGTTATGGACGCTAAAAGAAGAGCACATAATGGAGAACATAGATGAACTCATAACAGATGAGCTGTTCGACCTCATCTACACGTGGATCAAGGAAGTGCCTGAAGCTAGTCTCTTGAAGAAGTCCCTAGACGCCGGTGAGTTATTGTTCAATTAAAGCGTTTGTACTGTTAACGCGGATGTGTAGAGATGCGTTCTACGAGACGGGCCTACTATGAGTTAACATTGTAGTATTTTAACGCCCATTTTGGTATTCGATTTAGTAGCGGTTACTGTGAGGATTAATTTTGACAATACAATGCGCTTAAAAACAAAAGTAGTCCCAGTTGAGTTTCAACTTGTCCATAAAGAGTTGAAAAAAATTGAGTGAACAACTTTGTTTTGCAATGAGATCCAAATCAGCCATAACCTGGCAACACCGTTTAAAATTGTGAACTAAAATATTTAGCTCCTCTTGACACCGTTTTCTACTTTTTCTGGCCAACATTCAGCTTAAATCTGGTGCTTTTGTACGTGGATTGAACTGTTAGAGAAGACAGAGGGGCACCAACGGACAGCAAGTCCAGGCTAGATTCTGGTACTTACTTTAAATGTGACTAGATAATCTGTGTTACAGTGTCCAAGATATTTATTTCTAATATTTCCGACCATCAAGTTTGTAGGGTAGTTTGGTTTCTAACTAACTTAACTTCAGTGCCCTTTTAATTGTTCTTTTTTTGTTTCTTTTCAGTGTTGTGTTCGATGTGCTACATTAGACCAGAACTGTTTAGGATTTTACTGGAACGAATGAACGTACCTATGGATTATGATGAAAGGTAAGGAAATTTGATAATATATACAGTAAACAATTATGTATCCTCTTTCTAGTATTATAATTCTGATTAATTCGATTCATGGCGCTTTTTATATTTCTCTTTATTGTTATTAATTTTTATAAAACAATTTGACTGTACTTAATGGATTTGAGGTACAGACTCTCACTAAGCCCATTGATCATGAAGCCCGCCTCATTGAGATAGTGGCTGTTTTGGTCCGAATGCTTGAATGGTGTATGTCTATCGGTACGGTATCGGTAGTGCTTCCGCTAAAACAAGTCAGTCGAGCGGGGGGCACTGCCGTACCTTTTCTCGAAGCGATTCGGCGCATTTTTGAACGCCCATAAAACTATAGTCTAAATAAAAATACTTGTGAGCTCAAATTTCAGGATACGATATCGGCGTCAGTCTAATTAATCGGTATATCAGGAAATCAATCGTGTCCGTATTGGTCTGAATGCGTGATTAGTCTATATCAGTTTATCATACAATTAATGTAACGTATCGTATCGTTCGTGTATCTCTAACTACCCCCTCGGGGAATATAGGTCGTGAGCATATGCTAGCTATGCTAATGTAACGTAAATTCACCAGCATGGAGGGCCTGACGGACGACACAAAGGTGCACGGTTCCTCCGGCAGCTCCGCGGAGAGTGTGGTCGCGTGGCGGCTGAGCGGCTGTCAGCTGCAGAGCGTGGCCGCCGCCGCCATGTCGCCCGCCGCCACGCGGGCCCTGCTCGCCTCGCGCCTGCCCACCGCCATCGTGAGGGCCATCGCCGGTACGTACTAGACACACGAGACACTAGACTGCAAGGTTTCCGCCACATTAGTCAATGGGATTTATTTGCTAGATATAGCGATCTGAACTGTTTAGAATTTTAATGGAACGAATGGACGTACCCATGGAGTACACGCGGGCCCTGCACGTCATAGGCACATCAGTCGACTACACGTTTCATGTAATTTGTGTACCCAATTTCGACACTATGTAAGTATAGATCGTTTTGTGATTTGTAGATCCTCCATCCTCCATCCTTGGAGCATGGTTTGATCCCATGGGTACATACTTTTGGAGACCACACTATCGTGCCTAGTTTGATCCGCAAGGTCAAATCTATGGTTTATATCTCTTTGGCATGTTCTACGACATAAAACCTTATAAAATTCCCTTTCCAACGATATATCACACTATGGGAGCAAGTCAATGGCCGCGTCACAAGCCGCCATTTTCACGAGGTCAACGCGCGGCCGCGCGGAAACCACACATTTTGAATTGAATTTATTAGATTTTTTAGTATGGCAAGGAAAAATAACGCTTTTTTCATTTTTTTTTGCATATTTTATCTGTATTCATCCAACAGTTTTCCTTGTCTGTACATTTTTTATCTGTGAGGTAGTTTTTATTTTTTGTTGGTACCACCCATATCCGTCTCTCATGTTTTCATCTTGACACTTTGTACTATTAGTGGTAGAGAGGCAAGTATGTTTTGTTTCTTTCCAATAGCTCAACTATTCAAGATGCCGTAACAAAAAACCGCATGTCAATTTATAAACAAACGAAGGAATGGGAACGTTTTTTCTGAACGAGCTCAGTTGGGCGCTCGCCGCCGCCGAGAGCGCGGGGCTTGAGTGGTTAAACTTGACTAGCTTACATTTTTTTTTGCAGACTTCAGCGAAGCAAAATTAGAAATCATTAAAGAACAGATGGGATCACAAGAGGATGTCCGGATGTCAGACCCTGAGAAAGAATCAAATCAAACTAAGACTGGTATGTTTTATCTTTAATATTGCAGTATAGTGCTAAATATTTTGACGCAAATTCCTTATTCTATACGTTGATTTCACAGAACTACCATCAATGAAGAGTATATGCCAACTGGTGGAGTGGGCAAGACTACTGTGCAGCGAGCGACGACTGAAGGACTGGCTCGGCGACGCCGGCGCGTGCTTCTGGAGTCCCTTGTTGAGGCTGCTGTGTTACCCGAGGCATCCTGAGAGGTGAGACTTACCTACCTACACGTAGGGTCGCTTTTCGTACAGTGCCATCTAATAAAAAATATAGTTTTTTGTAGTGCCATAAAGGGTAGGTATTTGACTCGATTGTATCCGAATATGCAAAACAACAAGAACCTTGCTGGTCCTAACCCATTAACGATAAAGTCTCAGATTTGTACACGACTTCGCCTATCCTTGTCCTTTTTTTCACTACGATCAACTGCCATTGCATCGATATAGTACGATTTAAGCATAGTTTTGGTGGAACTAACCACGGCCGTAAGTTCCGCTTAACGATACGTTCCCAACAGACACAGGAACAGACAAATCCACTTTTGAATTTATATAATCAGATCGTCCATTATAAAACCTGTTTATTTTTCGCTGCAGCACGTGGCAGGAAGGCGCGCAGTACGCGCAGCTTGAAGAGAACACGATCCGGTTGTTCGCAGAGTTGACAGTTTGCCACTCCGCCAACCAGAAGCTGTTCGCTGCCACGCTGCACAGCATCCTGGAGTCGCTGCACTGCACTGGTTAGTGTTACTGTTAGAACATGTTCGCGGAGCTGACTATCATAGTGACATCATCATCATCATCATCGTCATCATCGTCGTGTGTCATCGGACTATTACCTGTGATGACCAATAAAATGTTTCTGATTTCTGATAGTAGAAACATTACCCGCGCCTCCGAAGTGTGTCGATATCCGTATTCACATATTGATACGGTAGAAAGTGCAAATTGCTATCATGTCTAACATTTATTTGGTTGCACGTTGTTGCACATTTATTAACTCGAGTAGAAATAGAAATGGAAATAATTTATTGTGCATGACATTAGGTAACATAGGTTTATGATAAAGGTTACATTAATCAAAGGAAGTATCACTAAAGTCTGCCTTTATAAGCGTATACACATTCTTTCATGAAATACTACATTATACAATGTCTCTATAAACATTGTGTAGGTGCGGAGGGTATATCGGGGTTCACGCGTGCGCTGATCCTGCGACTGGTGCTGTCGGCGGAGCGCGCGACCGTGGCGCTGCGCTGGGCGGGCGCTACCGTGGCCTGCGGGGCCCCCGCCGCCGCGCCCGCCCACCCCGCCGCCTCCTGCCACGCGCTGCTCGCGCTGCCGCTGCACACCACCGTGCGCGCGCTGCTGTGCGACCACCGACCGCCGTGTGAGTATTGTCTATGTGCGAAGTTGCTCGTAGGAACTGTCAAGTCGATCGCATAGCATGCTGTGGTAGAAATTTTCGGAAAGCTGTGTCAAATATGCTTGAAACTATGCAAATTCACACACTAAAAATCTCCAAAACTGTACAGACAATGAAACGAATGTACTTAAAAAGTAAAAAAAGTTGGCAAAAAAAAAAACGTTGCCTTTTTCATCGAAAGCTTAGACACTAGAATTGACTTAAATGAAAAAATCTCTAATCATAGAACGAACAGTTTATTGTCTCGCTTAACGCCTAAAACGACTAAATTGCTTACATTAAAAGAAATCAAAATGAACATCCTAATTGTTCCACAGTACCCCTCATAGACGACACAACAAAAGTGTGTGTGAACAACACGAGCAACCCCGGCACGGCGTCGGTGCTCCGCAGCGCGTCCGACACCGCCATCATGACGGTCGCGGAGGCCTGGGAGCTGAGCCTCGCCGCCGCCAGCGCCTCCAAGGACAAGCGCGTCAAGGACGTCAAGAACACCTCCCTCAAGCAGCAGAACAGCAAGAAGAGACAGACCAAGACCAACAACGAGTCCTCTGTCATGTCTGTTACTGACGGTGAGCTTATTATCTAAACTATTATAAAACTGTAACTGAAGTGTGTCTGTACATTGAAGATATTTACATAAAAAAGATAACGATATGGTTTTTAGGTACCGCTGACTCGAAATCAACCTTTTTTAGAAATTTTGTCTGTCTGTTTGTTTGTTCGCGCATCACGCAAAAACTACTGAATCGATTTTGATAAAACTGTTTTTGTTTGATAGCTTACTCTGACTTAAAATCTGGTCCTATATAATTTGTGCGGACGAAGTCGCGGGTAAACACTAGTACAATATAATCAGAGTAGAATAATGAATTATTTTTGTAGAAACTAATTATATTTTGAATTGCAATACTTTGGTGGTAAAAATCAACTTTACTATTTATAGCAACTATTGACAATGAAAATGAAAAATATATGAATAATTTATAAAAATATGGTGTGTGGAACAAACAATATTCGCACTTGTAATGTTGGCATCCAGGTATCGCTCGACAGTAGCTGGCTTGGCTAACGTAGGTCGGTGTCCACTAACGCTGGCCAGAGGTTACGCAGGATCGGAAAAAGTAGTTATAATGTTAGCATAATAGACCAGCAGCAACCTTTATATGCTGGTTGGCAAATCAAATCAAATATTCTTTATTTTACACCAAAATATAAACAGTAAAATACAGAGAAAAAAACCACTAAACCATTTCACGATGCCAAGTCAAACTTAATGACATGCCATGGTCCTTGGTTACCTGGTCGATCCAGCGAGTTCTGTCCAGAGGGTCGTCACAGAATAAAGAGGATCACTATAAAGGTGACAGAGGATAATGTTGCAGATCTAATAGAGACGACGATCCGGGTGCAAGTGCCGGGCCTGGAAGGGTTCATCCCGCCGAGCACGACGCTGGCGCAGCTGACCGCCGCCGCGCCCCACGTGTTCGGCCCCCACCTCACCCTCACCTTACACCTTAACACTAACGGAGGTTTGTATTGTTACCTAAAGGTACCACGATTTGTATGGGACGCTGTACGCATCCTTTCGCATCGACATAGCGTACGGCGTCCCATACTAATCTTGTTTTTTGTATTGATCATCGATCAATGTGTCGTTACCCTACGGAGATCGAAGTATTCTCTTTGATAATGCTTTTGCAAATATATAAACTCCCTGGAGGTTGTGCACCTTGCACTCTTTTTGTTCGTGGAAATACATCACATCGAATTCTATGAGATATCGCGAATCCGTTTGAGTTCCGTATCGTTCGTTTTCGCGGAGTTGAATGTCCGCCTTTTGTTGATGATAAACTTGACAGGTATTATTTTTTTCTCCTCTCCGGATGGAAAGCGTCAATTTTCGTCCCGCTGCGCTAAACGAAGTTGCCGCTTTCCAGCTTCGTCGAGGAGAAAATGGTATACTTACCTTTGGTAGTAAATAAGAAAGCCTCAGATCACAAATGTTTGTTGTCCTGGGCTTCCTCCGGTCAACAATGACATGAGATCTGAGACCTTTTTTACATTCCTGCCCTCGGTGTGTAATCTACTATATCTACAATCGTATGTACGTCTCGCAGACGTATGGTCGGGTCCGACGTGGGAGGGCGGCGGCATGACGGGCACGGGCGCGGGCGCAGGCTCGAGCACGGGCGCGGGCACGAGCACGAGCACTGGCGCGGCGGACGGGTCGGCGGCGGGACTGATCCTGCGCGCGTTCGGCGCGTGCGGCGGCCTGGCGCTGGTGGCCGCGCGGCTGCCGCGCCCCGCCGCCGCGCCACACCCCCCGCCCGCGCCCCGCCAAACGCCGCACGACCTCGACTGGGTGAAGCTCGACGACCCCTACGAGGTATGTACTTACCTACCTATCTACATAGTTATGTATTTTTAGGCGGCGTCCGGTTAGCACTAATCCAGTGGTTTTTGCAAGATACGATTAATCTCATTAAGTTATACATCAGGGTGTAACTAAGTTTAGACGACTCGTTACTTTTGAGGGTGATTTTACTAATTATACTGAACATCTTTCCCCAAGGAACCTATTGGCTATGTGCGAAGCATGTTCACAAAACTAATGAAACATTATAATTGGCAGGAGGTTGTGGAGCTAGGCGTTACATCAGCCAACACCCTGGAGGAGAGCGGTTGCTCGGGGGTACCGGCGCACGCGCTGGTGGCGCTGGGGCTGCTGCTGAAGCTGCCGGGCTACGCGGACGCGCTGCTGGACGAGGGCGCGCGCGCGGTGCACCTGCTGCGGCTGCTGCTCGGCGTCACGCACGACGAGGACGGACGTGAGTCTCGCACAGATAGCTGGTGGCGCTAGGCTCGCTGCTGAAGCTGAAGTCTATAGTTTTAACCCATAGTTTGGCTCTCTGGGGCAATTCGTTTGATTCCCGGATCCAACCATCGAATCTTCTGCCAGGGCATTCGGGGCAGGGCCGGGCCGGGTAGGGCAAGGACTGTAGCGGTTACAGGTGACATAACATGGCCCGCGGTCATATTGACCATGACGAGCAATTAGTGGCACTGCTAGTGCTAGTCGCCTAACAAATACGTGTATTTATTTTTGTATAACATCCATCGAAGAACATGCGCATACGGTGTGAAACTTGGAAACACTTGGAGGCGTGGGTCATGCTATAGTAGCAGATTTCTAGTTGGTTACGCGCACGGCAACCCGGTCTCCATTGCGCGTGGCTGCTGCAAGTATCAAGCCCTCGCAGGGTTTACTGTTCGTGATGGAGATCCTAGTTTAAGGGTGCCTGTCCACTGATGCGGAGCTAGCTGGCGGGGCGGGGAAACAAGTCTCAGCTCTGAGATTTCATACAATCTTATTGGTTGATAAAACTCAGTTTCTCCGCTCCGCCAGCTAGCTCCGCATCAGTGGACAGACACCCTAATAGTCTTTGGTTGCGTCTTTATTACTTTTTTGACGTTACATGGAATATTTCCTTATTTTCCATCTCTATTAAAAATCTGGCTCTCATGTTGTGTCGTCTTAATATAAACTAAACAGATCTAGAGACCCAAGAAACTCTATCGTCTGGTAGTTTCTTTACCACGACAAGATAATTGTCTTCTCCGAATCGTAGATTTTGAACAGTTTAATCTCGCTTACAGGCAGCATAGTGGTCGGCGGAGGGTCGACGGGTCAGAGCTGGTCGCTGGGCACGCTGCCGTTCCGCGTGGTGTCGTCGCTGCTGGAGCGGCGCGCGGGGGACGCTCGCGCGCTGCGGGCGCGCCTGCTCGCGCTCGGCGCCGTGCGGCTCGTGCTCGCCTGCCTCGCCGTGTTCACGCACCACCGCCCCGCCTCTAGTGATGTTAGTCTTATGTTACTATTACTATCTACATCTGCAAACATCTAACATCTCCCCTTACTTGTTAAAAGCTTGGGTAGCTCGCTAATAGACCGACAAGATCTTACGACCAGTGATTACAACTTCTTAATTGCTAACAGTGTCTCATTTGTTTCAACAGAACAGCCAAGGATCGAACGGATCGTCGGCGGGCAAGTCGGAGGAGAAGAGCCAGCTGTACTGGGCGAAGGGGACGGGCTTCGGCACCGGCTCCACGCAGCAGTCGTGGAACGTAGAGCAGGCGCTCGTGCGGCAGCGCACCGAGGAGGAGCACGTGACCGTGCTGCTGCAGGTACGTGCTCACGCTAATAGAGATCCCTGGATCCAGGTTATCCAGACCACCGAAGCGAGGAGTTCCCAGAGATAACTTCGTTGATCCGCAGTGGAAACTGACCGAAACGGTAGCTCTTATCTCATTATTTCAGGTTGGCGCAGTTTCATCCATATTGCATAGGACTGCTTTGGGACTGGTTTACTTTGGGATCGCTTGCAATTCTCAGAATTCATCAATTCACTGGCCGACGCGATATGATGTGTAAAGACTGCCTAGTGAAGATAGATGCCCATTGACCAGCCATTTACTTACTAAAATACTGCTTAGTCGCCTTATCTCTTAATCGCCTCAGATGACCAAAAAAAAATGGAGTGCACAATCGATATAATCCGGCTAGCTGTACCGTTCCGTAGGAAGCTACACCGAGATGCACTCTGCCATTTCATCTTGGATTTATTTGCACTGGACTTGTGTTCGTCATACGCACATGATATAGAATATTAAGATCTCTGTCGCACCCAGTAAGCGGTACATAAAGCCCTTGTGGTCAGACTGTACAATAGTACATAATTTCCGTTGATTGAGTATTTTATAGATTCGCCGACGGCGTATACACGAAAGAGACAGAGATGTGACAAAATTGTATGAAAAATCGTACCTTAGCCTGACTAAGTTGCAAGATTTTGTACGCAATTTCAAAGGGACGAATAATATAGACTTGCTCACTCAATGCGATTAGCGCGTAAGCGTGTCTCGTTTTCGCGATTTTTTTTTAATGCATTTTTTTTTCATTAAAAAAAAAATTGTCTTTCTCCTACAGTTGGTCAGCATGCACCTAACGAAGAACTGTTCTAGCAGTTTTTATTAATCAATTGATAATGAACCCAATGACCGTTGAAAATAGTGTGCAAGAGATCCCTGTCCCAGTGACTTGTTCGCAATATTTCTTGCACGCTATTTTCAAATCTTTTTCATTAGTTATTGAGTTGATTATCAATTGATTAATGAAAATTACTAATAGTTCTCCACTAGGTGTGCGCTAACATCTTATCTTTGCCTTTAATTATCTTTCTACGATCATTTCTAAACAATTTTCAATTAACATGAACATTTCCACAGGTACTAGCATCATACATAAACCCGGGCGAGAAGTGGCCGCCGGAGGAGAGTAGTCAGCCCGAGTCGGACGCCGGGCTGGAGTCGCCGAGCGACCAGGAGCCCGCCGACCTGCCCTCAGAGTTCGTCGACCTCATCGCGGGCTCCTCTCTAGTGCCCGCGATATGCTCATACCTTAGAAATGATTCTGGTACGTGATATGCTTATCTATTGTATGAATCGCGCAAATAATGGCATTTTGGCTGAAAAACCAGGAATAGAACAACTGCACCTTTTCGTGATAGAAATGACACTTTTTCGTTTATTCATTTAGGATCTCATGCTTTATCTGCGAAGAATAGGTTAGTTTACTCTTCTACGTCTCTCCTTATAAATAATAATAAATAAATTCTTTATTTGATTTCAATTTAGAGGTATACAAAATGATTGAGTCCCTGACTCCCTTGTATACAGGGTGATTGGTTATCCGGTCTATTCCCTGAAAGAGGCCATACTAGACCTCATTTGCAACAAATTAAGCCCAGTTGGTGTAATGGTTACCACGCCGGTCTGCCAAACCAGGGTCCTGGGTTCGGATCCCGGTTCGGTCATGGATGTTATATGTTTGTGCCATTTTTGTATGGTTTCCATATTAAAAAGCCTATAGTGCTTACGATGATGATCCCAAGATCATTACAACGTTTATTGATACTTTTCTGAAAGCTGATGAATCAATGATTATTTTAAAAATGAAACGCTCCCTAAATTATCCATCATCTCAGAACTAATAGGTCTTAAGTTGACAATTTTTTTAATTTATTGTAACTCTCTCATAAAGGACCCTGTATTGCTCGAAATAAATGGATGACACTTGGCGTACAAATTACGGGAATTACATCCTTGTTTCATAAGCTTTCGAAAAGGGTATAAATGTTGTAATGTAGTTTGAACGATCAAAGAGATAATAAACAAAGCCAATAAAGTAATTTTTAAACCAGTAGAGATAGATATACTAACTAGTAGCCCGCCCTCAGTGCTGGACATGTCGCGGCACATCCCGCTGTACGTGTGCGTGCTGCGCTGCGCACGCGCGCTGCACGCGCTGCGCTGCCGCCGCCTCGCGCCCGCGCTGCGCCCGCTGCCGCGCCTGCTCGCACAGATGTCACGCACCACCAACTCCTACGCCACTAAACTAAGGTATTATTTCATCACTATTGTACTCGTAGTGTCTGCGAGCTCGTAGTGGGGGCACTTGCTTGCCAGCCCTCACCGAGTGCGGACGTGCGCTCTCTGCATAATAACAGAAATGTTTTTATTCACAAAAAAAAAAACGAATATTCATGCAGTAACGTCATCAATATAATGTAAATGACATTAGAGTTTAGGAACAGATTTCATTCAATTCGGTATGTCAAGTTTTTTTTTGTCTTCATTTTTATATTTTTTACGGACAGAAGACATAATTTTAAGATACCTATTTCATTCTTATTGCGATTCATCGAGTTTATCAATATAAATTTAATTTTTAAATTATTTTGTTCTGTAATCTCTAAGTGCAAAAATGGTGGAGAGAAAATAATTCGAACTCCATGGAGAAAAACTACATACAGCTGTATTTTAAAAAATTAAAACCTGCCTCCTCTTTCTAACTCTATGCTGGAAAAAGATACGGCAACATCAAATGTCAAATTCTGACATTGTGAAAGTATTTTTTTTTTCTTAATGGCCGGTTATTTTAAGTTGATTTTATGTTACCAAGGAGTTCAGAGGTATGCCAGTGACGTCACTGCACGGACCGAAAAACGACGTTATTTTATTAAAAATATCTGTAATCCTTTCATTTTAAAATCTTTGACATAGAAAATATGATTATTGAGACAATTATCTCGAAATGGTTTTGAATTCAGCCCTCCAAAAAAAAACTTGACATACCGAATTGGTGTAATCATATCTCTATCAATGTTGATTACAGTATCTTTAAATTCAAAAAAATATGTTTTTTTACATAAAATTGTCTGGTTGTTTCAGAATGAGTAAAAAGAATATATTCGGTAAAATGACGTATAGCCAAAGATTTAGTACATCAAGTAATTCAGAACTATCAGAGGAAGATGAAGGACTCGCCGCGCTCATCGCAGACATACAGGTTTGTTATTTTCAATTTGTGTCATTACTGGAGATGGTTTTTTAGTCTGTATTTTACAAAGCATTAACTTAGTTTGAACTTCTAACTGAAAAGTGGACTGTCTATTTAATGTTACTATTTATGTAACTATGTAATTCGCAACAATAATGTTGATTTTTAAACGACTTCAAACAAAAACGAATTTTTAAACATAATTTCGGCATTTCTAACGATCTGCGACAGAGTTCACGACTGTCATAAAACATACCAAAGATATTCAGTTATTTCATAATTTTTATTTTTATTTAATGTAATAACGGTTGCGGTAGTTAGTAAACAAATAATTATACTAGCATGATGTATAACAAGGTATGTTATGTTGTTATCTCAGGCAACGTCGGCGCTGATGTGCCGGTCAGAGGGGGAGCAAGAGGCCGGCAGCAGCGTGCCGCGGCCCGTGAGCGGCGCCAGCAGGGAGGCGCGCTACATCGAGCTCATGCGCACGCTACAGTTCGGTACGTGTGTGTCGCTGTGTGCAGGTCAGAGGGGGAGCAGGAGGCCGGCAGCAGCGTGCCGCGGCCCGTGAGAGGCGCCAGCAGGGAGGCGCGCTACATCGAGCTCATGCGCACGCTACAGTTCGGTACGTGTGTGTCGCTGTGTGCAGGTCAGAGGGGGAGCAGGAGGCCGGCAGCAGCGTGCCGCGGCCCGTGAGCGGCGCCAGCAGGGAGGCGCGCTACATCGAGCTCATGCGCACGCTACAGTTCGGTACGTGTGTGTCGCTGTGTGCAGGTCAGAGGGGGAGCAGGAGGCCGGCAGCAGCGTGCCGCGGCCCGTGAGCGGCGCCAGCAGGGAGGCGCGCTACATCGAGCTCATGCGCACGCTACAGTTCGGTACGTGTGTGTCGCTGTGTGCAGGTCAGAGGGGGAGCAGGAGGCCGGCAGCAGCGTGCCGCGGCCCGTGAGCGGCGCCAGCAGGGAGGCGCGCTACATCGAGCTCATGCGCACGCTACAGTTCGGTACGTGTGTGTCGCTGTGTGCAGGTCAGAGGGGGAGCAGGAGGCCGGCAGCAGCGTGCCGCGGCCCGTGAGCGGCGCCAGCAGGGAGGCGCGCTACATCGAGCTCATGCGCACGCTACAGTTCGGTACGTGTGTGTCGCTGTGTGCAGGTCAGAGGGGGAGCAGGAGGCCGGCAGCAGCGTGCCGCGGCCCGTGAGCGGCGCCAGCAGGGAGGCGCGCTACATCGAGCTCATGCGCACGCTACAGTTCGGTACGTGTGTGTCGCTGTGTGCAGGTCAGAGGGGGAGCAGGAGGCCGGCAGCAGCGTGCCGCGGCCCGTGAGCGGCGATTGAACAGACATTCTTTCTTAGTTATAGAAGCGCGAAACTGTAATTACCATCATAATGTCCTCATGTGTCATACTAGTAGTATCCTTAATGCGAATGTTTTGTATGCGCAGAAACGTTCGAGATGATAGCGGAGTGCGCGGAGAGCGGGTTCAGGTTCACGGTGCCGTACCACTTCGAGGGCACCGTGCGAGCCGCCGGGGAGCGAACACACCCGGCGCGGATGAAGAGACTGGCGCAGGAGGCGGCGACCCTGGCCACCAGCCTGCCGCTCTCCTACTCGTCCTCCGTGTTCGTGCGCACCGACACCGACCGCCTCGACGTCATGAAGGTACACACACACACATACACACGAGCGCACACACACAACTACCAACGAGTGCACCACACGGTACTCAACAAACGTACTCGCATAGTCTGAATCAATAGGTCTATGTTTCAGATGATATCGATTCCAAGATCGGTAACGTATTATAACTAGGTGCCTACAAGGAAATTTTTAAGAAATATTTTTTTTACTGAAATATTCTCTGAAATGAATTAACTAAATATTAAAAAGCAGAATCCCTATGTCTACACTATACTGCGCTCCAAAACACGAATAGCCGATGTGGGGGAAAAACCGTCAGATTAAAGTGAGATTGGGATGGCCTGTCGAATGCATCGGGAAAGGTGGGTAAGAATGGTCAGGCCCTGGATTCCAGAAAATGGTCATCGGCGTCCAGATCGTCCCAGGAAGAGGTGGCGGGACGATCTGGATAATTTCGATGACGCGTGGACAGAGCATGCCCAGGACAAAGATGGTTGGAGGATTAAAGGAGAGGCCTTTGCCCAGCAGTGGGATGAAAAAGGCTATTAAAAAAAAGGATCCCAATGAACTGCCAAAAAACACCTTGTCGATTTGATACCGATACACAATAAGACCCCATACTTACGTCCATGTTTGCGTGAATGATAATTGATGATGCGCCATGTAAAAACAGTATTACTGCATCCTTAGAAAAAGTATATGTCTAGAATGAGCCTCACGGTTATACCGTATAAAGCAAAAGGGGCCAACTTTCACTCTTAGGTTGGTGTGCGTGAGGCGCCATACAAATTATGTCTGTGTGCGTGTATATGGATAGGGTTTTGGGGGGCTCGACTGTCAATCTTGACATAACCTTATCAAAGACTACATCAGTGTCTGAACACTTGCAGGTGCTAATAACGGGTCCGTCGGATACGCCGTACGCGAACGGGTGCTTCGTGCTGGACGTGTACTTCCCCGCGGAGTACCCCGCTGTGCCGATGCTGATCAACCTGGAGACGACGGGCCGGCACTCGGTGCGCTTCAACCCCAACCTCTACAACGACGGCAAGGTCTGCCTCTCCGTGCTCAACACCTGGCACGGACGGCCCGAGGAGAAGTGGAACGCGCACACCTCCAGCTTCCTACAGGTTTGTGTTTATTGTGTTTATCTAATACTTATGCAAATAAATAGTTTTTCTTCTCTCCGGACGGAAAGCGTAAATTTTCGTCCCGCTGCTCTAAACGAAGTTTCACCTCGTGGTCCTCGTGGCAAGAGAGGAGAAAAACAATTCATAAACAAGGAGAAAAATAGTATAAAGCCTGATCAGAAATATCAAAAACCTGGTTTGGGGGCGCTGCAATCGACTATAACTTATACCTAATGTCAGTATTCCAAGTACAAAAAATAGTTTCAATGATTTTCCGCAACATGGCGAGGTTTTTTATATGTCTGGTCGGGCTTTACTAACAACGGGCAGTAAATAAGAAAGCCTCAGATCAAATTTTTGTCGAATTTGAATTACATGAGATCTGAGACCTTTCTTACTTTTCTGCCCTCGGTGTGTAATCTACTATATCTATCTATCTAATATTGGTTGTCAGCAATCTTGGGTATACAGGGTGTAATAAAACACTACTAATGTTTAAAGGGTCGCCAAAATAAAAATAAAACATCTGCTGTTTCATACAAAATTTCAGTACCTACTCGAATGTATGGGACAGCAGATTTTTATTATTTTTTTCAACGTCTTCATATTGAAAGTTGTTCAGTTGGATGGTCTAATCTAACCCACCCATTTAAATATTACTATGGTGTTTTGATACATTATATTGTGTATAAAATTGGTTTCTCGGAAACTTTGGGATGACGGGAATGGCGTTAGAAAAGCATCAATGGTCTGTAATTGTCCACTGCTGAATAGGCTCTCCCAAGGCTCACCACAAAACTGCCCCGGCCTTCCTCATTCAGTCGCTCCCCGGTAATTTTCTTAGGTTATCGGTCCAGATAGTGTGCTAAGAGGGCCTGAGGACAATGTAGGCGTAGAGTGGGGCGAACTTGTTAAAATATATCTTTCTCCCCTCCGGACGGAAAGCGTCCATTTTCGTCCCGCTGCGCTATTCGAAGTTGTCACTTTCCTCCTCCGTCAAGGAGAAAAATAGTATACTAACTTCGGGCAGCAAATAAGAAAGACACAGATTACATGTTTGTTATATGAGATCTGAGGGCCTACCATGAGTTTTCCCTGTACTTTACTACTGTAGTTACGTCGCCAATTTGTACGCCAGAAATTAGTTCTCAACGTAACCACTAGGAGTGCTGTACGAAATTCAATACAAAATTGGTGACGTAACTATAGTAGTAAAGTACGGTGAAAACTCATGGTAGACCTACAGAGACCTTTCTTACTTTGCTGCCCGCGGTGTGTAATCTACTTTAAATTAGTGCAAAAGATGTGTAATTCGGACTAGGATAAATTTAGTGTCTGATAACACAAAGTGTATGTATCGGTCGCAGGTGCTAGTATCGATCCAGTCGCTGATCCTAGTGCCGGAGCCGTACTTCAACGAGCCGGGCTACGAGCGCAGCCGCGGCACGCGCGTCGGCAGCAGCGCCTCGCTCGAGTACAACTCCAACATATACCAGGCCTGCGTGCGCTGGGCCATGCTCGACCACCTGCGCAACCCGGAGCCATGCTTCAAGGAGGTATTGTTTCTACACTAACATATTTATCTACATTTTCGTTGGCACTTGCGTGCAGATCGATTTCGCACACTTGCTGATCGTATAAATAACGACATTTTACCCCCGACTTCGTACGCACAAATTATATACAAGTCAAATCTTAACACTTTCACTGCTAAGCTCAAAATCATGATCCTCGCGCAGTGATAAAGTTGACCCCCTCGTAGATCGTGCGTACAGTCGTAACGCTGAAGCGATAGTGTGGCTCGCGTCATGGGTCACCCGCGCAAGCGCATTATAGGCGTAAGTATCAATCTCAATCAACGATCATAATTTTATCAGCCACTGAGCACATGCCTCTTAACGAATAAGGGTGAGAGCGCAGGTTAGTTGTGTGGAAACACACCTGGATTATGGGACCAGTGATTATGATTTGCTTACAAAGTCCCTTTACATTTAGAACCTTTACATAAGATTTAGAAACTTCCAACCTGCCAGGACCATTAATGAAACTAAATGGTTTGTTCAGGTGATTCAAACGCACTTCTGGATAAAGCGCAACGAGATAATGCAGACTGTCGCGAACTGGATCACGGAGCTGGAGGGGCAGAGCGGCGACGAGCGCACGCAGCGCAGTATACAGCTCAACCTCATGGCGCTCAAGGTGACCGCTCTGCTAATTTATTGCTTCTTAAATATCTTCAAAACATATTCAGTTTCATGTAAGAAATTTCGTGAGTCTAGCAGTGTTCATAACGAAAATATCAATAAGAGTTTTTATGGATTCTAAATATTAATCAGATCCCCGCATTCATTTGACACGTAAATTTTCTAACGGTGCACCGCGGTGGCCGCGTGGTTATGTGATTACGAGAAAATTTATTGTTGCCTATTTTTACTTATTTATTTTAGGAAAACTTACGGACTCATTACAGGATAGTAGGGTATCAACACCTTCTTTTGTTCTAGTAAATAGAGCTTACATTTGCCAATAATGAACACAAGAGCGCGCCGGCGCATGAATGTTTTCGCGTCATCTGTCTGCGGCTGTGATCCGAAACAACTGCCAAATATTTTTCCGACAACCGTTTCTTTTGCTCTTTCTTATATGGCAAGCTAACCATGTGTTATTGTACGGTTGCAGCGGCACTACGTGAAGCTGCAGGAGGAGCTGGGCAAGCTGCCGGTGCCGGCGGGGCTGGAGGAGCTCGACGAGCCGTTCCAGCTGCCCGCCGCGCCCTCGCCGCCGCCCGCGCCCCAGCCCACCAACGACGAGATCGACCACGACATGGAGAAGATCGTCTCACAGGTGCTCGACTGATTGCTGGCCGACGCCCGCTGAGCTAACCCGCTTCCGTTTAGTTTTATACGACTGTGTATCGACCGGCTCGGAGCCCCGGGCCCCGATAGACAGCCGGCCTCACCTCTGTACAAATAGCTCAAGGTGTGTGCGTCTCAATGAAAGTACAAGTAGGGAACGTGATCACGCATTTACTGTAGTGTAGCCGATACGATACGATACTATATATACCCATATTTATTTTTACCGTAAAATTTAGATTGACGTGAATGTACGCGCTATGTCACCGTACACACTATTCGTCGACTAATACCTGTATAACGGACTCAATATCTTACTAGTTTATGAATGTTTTTATTTGTAATAGAAGTTTCGTTTTATAAAGTTTTTTTTATTAGATACTTTAGGATTTAGTGGGACCTCTGTTTAGTTAAACACGTATTGTGATACTAAAATGGGCCTGCTCGGCGCCCGGTAAGCTATTTAAGGAGGAATAGATGTACGGGCCGTGACGTCTCGTTTTATAATACGATGTATGTATAGTAGTATTAGATAGCCCTTTGCATTTAGCGCGACATTACCGCGGCGACACGACGCCCACGCTAGTGCTACGAGTACACGATACATAACTACCGCTGCGTTACGTCACGCTGTGTTACCGGCACCACCGGTGTCAAAACGAACCTACAGCTTGCTCAAAAAGAGTAAGAACTTAATATTAGATGGTCTCGCCAGGATACGCGTGATTTTTACGCCCTTGCAAAGAATGTGGCGCCCTCAATTTTTTTGTACTCTTCATGGCCATGCTGTAAGCGCCTCGTGACGTCACCGACACGACTAGCCGAAGTCCAAGCGGCGTCTACCTATTTAATGTACATTAAATTATAATTTGATGTATATAAAATGTTTTATTGTGTTTAATTTTTTGTATTTAAGAATATGTAATATATCGCGACGATGCTCTTAAAGAGTAGACTGCGTAACGATGCTGTTGAGATGAGATAGCTAATCGTCAGGATACACTCTATAATTAATGTACAGGCCTAGCCGTCGCACATGATCGTAACTAGTTGTTTTAGTTTGATTTAATTTAGAGTGGAACGGACAATAATGTGTTTGTTTCGGTGCTGAGCGCACACGACACTTGCCAGTCGAGCGAGAGCAGCGGGGGACGCGGCGAGGCGGGCGGGGCGCTGCGCTGCGACTTTATGCTCACTGTACGTTAACTTAAAGCTTTATTTCAATCGCAAGTGTTCGCATCGCCCGGCCCCGCCCCGCTACGGTCGAGGCGAAATTCCGTGACGTGAATGTAAATAAAATAAAATCACCAGTAGTAGAGGTTTCTCACTGTACTTTCATTGCCAGGTATGTTGGACGTAGGACGTTTCTTGTTATATTTGACTGTGAATTTCGGAATGTAAATAAAAATTTATGTTATCGCAATCTTTTTTGTTATTTTTCTTTAGATCCTTTGGACACGAGTTTATTTTTAAAGATAGTAATTGTACCTAGAATTCTAGCATTGTACACACGGCGACAGATCAACCTACCCAAAGTTGAACTCTATGTTCATGGACATAAACTATGGGTAGGTTGATCTGTCGCCATGCATACACAATATATGTGTATATAAGGAAAGACGGAAATTAATTAATACACTTTTATTGTCGTCTATCTATTTACATTGTCACAATATAAAATTCACTTAACCAAATTATTATGACTCACTTTACCTCTAGCCTCGACTCTACTCCAGAGTAGAAGCTAACAAGACTAAACATTCACCAAGCGTTCTCTTATAAACATCTTATGAAATAAATAATTTATTTCCTACAGAGGCTCGCTTGCACCAACGCTTGCTTAATTTATTTAATATCATTGTTTTTCTATTTGCTTTCTTTTAAAATTTATTAATTGTAAATAGCGTTGGTCCAAGTGAGGCTATTCGAATTACTTAAACATTTACTTCCATCACAGATGGAGCTATTTGTGACATTTAAAATATTTATTTACATAACCGTTTTTCGAGTAACATAATTATCTACAGTATAATCTATTGGTATGATATCCTGTTTCAAAAAACAGTTTTGTCACGATCAACGTCGAAAAAAGGTCAGCAAATAGACTGCAACTTTTTTATGGCACTTGTGATATCTATTGCAACTTTTCTTCCCAAGGGCTAGCAAGGGATAATACGGATAATACATTATAAATAGGTATTGGCACAATACTGCCGTCTGACCCTTGACACTAATTCAATATCGCGACTGTAGAAGTCCTAGGCGCGGGGTGATTTATCTATGAGAACACGCAGTCGTTTCATGTAACAATACCTTGGTTTGATACATGGAATTCTACCCGTGTCTTACAGTCTTCACATTGGCGATTTCCTTTCGTGGTCAATTTAAGCCTTCGTTAAATTGAAACATGGGCGTTATTAAGAGGATCGTGAAGCAATGAAGAAAATTATATCGCCGTACAATAAGCGAAAACGATTTAACATCATTAAAATCTTATAGAAAGGTTTTGGTCTCATTTTAATCAGTGCTTAGACCTGTGAGATTCATTGTACTATATAGTTTACACGTTTCGATTTTACTTGAAAGTTACAAAATTTTTGTGAAATAAATTATGTTGCTATTGTAAGTTGTAAGTAAGTTATAGCCTGTAGAATCCCACTGCAGGGCAAAGGCCTCCTCTCACGAATAAGGGTGAGAGGGAATGGGCCATACTCCACCACGCGGGCCCAGTGCGTGTTGGTGGAGGCAAGTTTGTGGTCACCTTGCCGTCAGAGAATTTTCAATTTTTTTTTTATGTTGCTATTACGATGGAAAAATTTAAATGCTCATATTGATAAACTTATAACGGAATTCGAAAACTTCAAAACGTAGAAACCTAATAATTTTTCAATTTTCATACCAATAACATTTTAAAAAACAATTGAAATGAGTACATCAAGGTTTAGGAGTGTAACGTTTTCATTTTTGGTATGGAGACTGCTGGCTTCACAACCCTCTTACGCTTCTTGCACACACGTGCGCGAGCTGCGAGCCCGCTGTACATTGACGCTTCTATAAAATAAAGTAACAATCACTTTAAGGAGGATCCATGTATTGCGGGCTCGCCTAAGCCAGCACAAACATATTATGGTGAAACTATGCTATATATGCAGCAATAGTGGCACGCTCTCGCCTCGCTGGGAAATCGTTCATCGCTGAACAGGTTAATAATCGAATCACATTGAAAAGTTAATAAGTGCCCGCCCTCGGAGAATGAATAAAGAAGTAAAGTGTGGTAGTCTACTTCTTCTCCCGCCACGTCTCGTCCGCCTGCATGTCCAGCTCGCTCGGGTTCAGCTGGCCAGCCTCCACGCACGACTTGCAGCAGAACCTGGATACATTACAATTGACAGTTAATTTGAAAGTAAGTATTATCATGGTATTTTTGTGTTTAGTAAACAAAATAGTCATATTTCATAGTAAAGTTCATCCTTTTTTATTTATGCAAGTTTATTCAGTAAATGGTAAAATAGTGATTTGTTGAATAAGGGCCTGTTTGTTCGCTTTAGGCCTACCATGAGCTTCGATCAAAATAAAATTAATGGATAGGCCTTACGCGAACATTTCAAACCAGAAAAATGAGGCAAAATAAATGAAAGGTTTACTTGTCACTTGTATGCAAGTGCCCTAGATTTGACAGATAATGGCGCTAGTTTGTATGGACCAAGTGCACCAGTAGTGTGCTTCAACTTACCGCACTTCAGGCCTATCCATTAATTTTATTTTGATCTAAGACCATGAGTACTACACACTAGAAAACTACAGTTTTGTATCGAATTTCGTACAGCGCTCCTAGTGGTTACGTTGAGAACTAATTCTGTCACACAAAATTGGAGCCGCAACTACCAGTAGTAACGTACAGGGAAAACTCATGGTTGTCAAATTTTGTCAAATGAGCTGTCGGATAAGCTAACAAGAACATATCCAAAAGTGGTAAAACAGGCCCTTAAACTTTCATTTCATTCATACTCTCACGACTTCACGACTGAATTCCCCGACCCGAGGGGGTAGTCAGCGATATTCTGAAACCTCAGAACTACCACGTTTCGCTAAGTATCTTAAATGTCGTTAGTTATCCTTATATCAATGATTTTATTTGCCATTGTTCGAATTAAATTCCATAACACCTTTACTCCACTACGATTCATAGTAGCAGCATGGCAATGACATTTTAGCATCGTGGTTCTAGGGGCCCTAACGGATAGAATCCACTGGTAGAACTGCATCAAGCCAGCCAAGTCAAGTTGTTTCTGAATATAAACAACTAGAGGACCGCGGCGAACTTCGTACCGCCTTAGAATCTTCCCGACACACACTTGACCGTTTTTATAGCCTATGTTAATCACTGGTAATGTAGCATTCTAATGGTGAAATAATTATTCAGATCGGTCCAGTAGTTTCGGAGCCTATTCATTACAAACATACAAAAGAACAAAAAAAATAAAATCTTTCCTCTTTATAATATTAGTATACTTAGAGCACTTACTTGGAGTAATACTTGTGGGTGCAATACTTGCTGCGCACGATCAGATGGCAGTTCGCGAAGAACGGATTGTCAGTGCACTTCGCCGGGATGTATAGACCTGACGATATTAACATAAGAACGCTTATTATTCATTCCATATTAGAAGAAACCCCTAATAGATAAAAGAGACCCAAGCATCAAACCAAAATTATGGAATGGAAATATTAATGAAACCCAAAAAGATTTTATGTTTGATAGCCATAACAATAAACCAAGATCATTGACTATGACCAAGATGCAATAAACACTTAATTAAAAGTTGAATATCAGATTGTTTGTGGACATTCGTTTTAAAAAATCTTTAGTCATCTCGTCCATTAATATCAATAATCATCATCATCATCATCTCAGCCGATGGACGTCCACTGCTGGACATAGGCCTCCCTCAAGGATCGCTTTCCGGTACCCACGTTCGCCACTCGAGAACCTTTCGGCCCCATCGGCCATCGGTTCTGCGAGCAATGTGCTCAATCCAATTATACCTACTAGTAAATAAATAATTTTGTATTTGTATCACGATGCCTGCGCACCGGAGATGTGGACCGCTTCATTATCCTAGTTATCTTCATTATCATTGTCCACATCATACTGTAATCCCACGAATCAGAGGGATTTTAGCACTTATGTCGTGGCCATAAGAGTTCCGAGAACTTAACACACTTTGGGATGTAATTTAGTGAAGCGCATGTACCTTGTACATCAATGTTCACGGTCGAAGAGTACGAGCTGTAGGGGTTGCTCGCGTGGCACCCGTACTCCCCGCTGTCACTGGTCGTCACTCCTCGTATCGTGAGCCGAGAGTCTGGTGATTGACAGGATAACAGTTATTATTACATCCATTCATGTTTGTTGGCTAGAAATAGATGCCATTATCTGTTATGACGTAACGGCAGATTAGTTCCTGGAAGTAGCTAGCTCATGGTTTCTCCGTGACATAATATCCGAGGGTGGTGACTGGCAAAGTCCATGAAATTGCAACGTGCGCTGCGGTCACGTGTGCTTATCGTGAAAACGTGTTAACTTCGGATATATTGCCTTGAACTTGTATAGGAAATTAGCAAAAAAAATGTTGGACGTTCCATACTAAATACAAACAGCTGATCGTACGTTTGTTGAATAAATGTAAGAATGTAAGAGATAAAGAAAATAGTCCTTTTTTTATTTCCCCTCTGTTCCTTTGGGAAAGTGGTTCAGTATCATGAGTACAATCACCCATTAAATTAATGAAACTGTCTACCCTAACGCCCTGTATCGAACTGTACTGGTCCAGGTCTACACCAGTAATAAACTACTCTCTAACCATCAGACACATTTTAATATATTGCTTCAAACAAAAGGAATCATAATTATAAAGTAACTATCGTTAAAACATAGCAAACTTCAAAGTTAGAAGTTGCAAAGCACAGACAATTATGTTAACTAGTATTTTGAGGGAGGGAATTTAGTTCATTCAAATTATCATGTAAACAAAGGGAGATTAGCAATATCTCAGTCGAAATTGACTAATATTTCATAGAAAATTAAAATTCATCAAATATTGTAATAATGCAAATATGGCGGAATATTTAGTTAGCAGAAAACAGCTGATACATCAGTGATGCTTTGTGCGGGGAAAATAGTTTAAAATTTATTCGCTAGGAGGCGCGGAGCAAATTCATCAAGCAAAAATAGGCGTTATGACAAAGTATTAGAGTCTTATGAGCGTGATTAGTCCATAAGTGATTGACAGATTTGACACATGCGCGTAGGTAATTATTTTGGTTAGGCGGGTTTTCAATAGCGTACCCACGCTGCGCAAAAATGTTCTAAAAAGTTGATATGTGAAGTTGGCGCGAGGTGAATTTCCTCTAGCAAAAATGAATCTTATGTCAGGGGAAGATAGCTTAATTGACTAAGTTTGGGTCTTAGATAGTTCGCGCATCAGGTTGTTTGCCTATTTAATTAAGAAGGTAAAATTAAGCATAGAAGTTCATGCAATTTCCACCTTTAATTGGAAGTAAATAAAGATTGATGAGGGAAAATGTAAATAGTTTTTCAAATTGGTACGGGTTATTGGGAAGACAAGATTACCATATAAGGAGACGTTTTCTTGTATGAATTCAAGGGAAAACTAGTAGATTGAAAGAAAGCCTTATAATTATAAAGTTAAGGATCAATTTTGATTGTTCACAAACTGACGACACGAACGACAGGAAAGACTAGAACGACCGCGAAGACAGGAACGACCGCGAAGACAAGAACGACCGCTACGACATAGTGAAGCTTACATAAATAGGCTCGGCTTAGAGGGAGGGGATTCATTCATCAATATTCATTCTTTGAGCTCACACGCTGCCGGTTTGTGACTTGATATTATTTTTATTTCAAAGTTCTTTTGGGGAAGTTTATTCGATTTGAGTCATTAGTAAAGCGTTTGCATTGTAATTTAAATTTAAAATCATTTTCTTTAACTTATTTTGGGGTAAATTCTGAGATTTTCTTATTTTTGTAAATTTAATTTAATTGGGGGGTCATTGTTCGGTTGTGAGGTTGAAGATGAATAATCATGTGGTACACAAACGAGGTTTTGTGGGTTATGGACTGGTCACCTTACGGTGACAACTGACTGTCGATAACTTCCAACGTCTTTTCGGAGACGGGCTCGGTTTCGGGGCGTGCCAGCAATCGTTCTTTACCAACATAACGATTTTTAGCCTCCTAAGTTTCGTAATCTGGATGTAATTGTTTCCCGGTAGCTTTCCGTGAGAAGTGGAATGGCGTCCTTTAGGGGGCTGGGAACTTTGCATCTGGAGTGCGAAATTTAGTCCCTGTAATTTAACACTTGCCAATAGGGACCCGTTCATATCACAACTTATGGCTTCGGCCGTTGATATGGACATTACACTTCTGGAATAGACTTAGGTACACTAGAGGCTCCATCCTCGCTTCGCTTTCCAGTTTAGTTCGAAAAATTTCCTTTACACCGAGGAAATTTTTACATCACACACCTACACGATTACATGTAAATGTGAGGCCTACCTCTAGTCTTGCGGAATTTCCTTACACCGGGAAGTTTCAAACATTAGGGCACTTCTTTAGAATAGGAAAATATTTAGACAATGGTTAGATTTACTAGGGTTTTGTTAGAATAATATAGGATAGGGTAGGTATTTAACTTTGACTAGAATTTTAGTAGGAATGGAAAGGTTTAGATGTTCAGGTTTACAAATTGGTATAATAGGTAAATTCAGTAGGATTTAATTACTTAATTATTCCATAGACTTGAGTTATATGATTTTTCAGTAGATGTTTGAATGAAATTCAGGGAATTCGAAGCAAATTAAATTTCATGATAAATCCTGATTTCAAAGAAGGAAATGACATTATAAATAGAAAACAGTGAATAGGTGACATTATCAAAGTTATAATTCAATATAATATTGTCCAAACAAAATAAGTTCAATCTAAAATTTATCATTTCCTTATAATAATAGGAAATTAGAGTTTCTTATCATACCTACTACTTTGTTATGAGTTGGTGGAACTTTGGGATATAGTGCCTAGTGCCCTCTAGTCAGAAAAATAAATGATTATGGTACATAATAAGTTTTGCAGATTTATATCAGAGTCAAACAAATAAAAGTTTTATCATACTATTCACATGAAAGAGAGAACTTACTTTCAATGGACTAAGGTTCTATTCATTCAGTTAAATGTCATACTGTTCCTATAAGCTAAAGTTTCTGCTTATATTGTCATGCTAGTTTTATGTCTACTAATTGGTAATGATGTAGATTCTCAGAATAGGAACTTTTACTTTGTAAACAGGGTTGAGCTTTTGAACTGGTTTATAAAAGAAAAGATATTAAAAGGGAAATTTTACTAATTAGGGTTCCTTAAAGTCACGACTAATATAGAAATTAAGTCTAACAATTACTAATATAGCTCAACTCGAACTAGAGTCTAAATTAAATAGAAACCAGTCTATTTGAAAAATACCTCTTGTCCATTGTATGACAAGTTACTGACACACTGACAAAGAATTGACTTTAAAATTTACAAGTCTCAACCATCCCTTACTAAACTTGACTTACCTGACTAAGACACAATATCTCGGGAAAAGTTTGGAGGAGGGCTGACCAGTTTGGAGACGAGGCCCACTGAAGCTAGAAATATTCTAGCAGGAGGAAATACCAAATAAAATAACTCCTGAGAGCGGTATGGCGGGGCTCTCTTCTATACCAAACGAAACAATCATTCTTCTATACCAAACGAAACAATCATTCTTTTATACTTTGTTGCATTCCCAAGTAAAAAACAAAACATAGAAATAAATTTATATTTTAATAGGTTAGGAAATCTAACACCCTGTATAAGTAAATTGGTAGAGAAATCTAAGTTAACTATTTAACATTGTAGGATAAGATAAGGTCTATAGCTAAGAGAGTTGTTTCATTAGATTGACTTCAGCGCTTACTGACGGAGGGTTGTAGGCTACATTTTCTGATAATAACTTCATAATCATAGTCAAAAATAGTATTGCGGGCTAGGAAGTTAGGTATTACTTTCTCATTTAAGTTAATATTAAGTTTAGGTAATTCTGGGTCTCTGTTTGTTAGAATATTAGATAAATCTCAAGTCTGTCGCACCTAGGTTACTATTATACGGTTCACAATGTAGTCTCCTGATTTCACTAGACGATCGATACTGGCCAAGTTAACGTCTTCAGCTCAAAAATGGGATCATAAATAAGTTTAGGTATAGTTCGTAAGTTAGGCTAAGTTAAGTTAAGTTAATAGGTAGGGATTTTCTATACACTGTTGGCAGCGACCAGTTAGTTAATTAGTTTAGGTAGATAGGCATTTTCGGTACGTAGGTGCCGAATGCCCAGGATTATAAAATTAGTTTTAAATCGTTTACATTAGGTGCCCCGAATAGGATAAGTAGGGTATCGTTTACATATGTGCCGTTAAGACCAGGATAGGATTTAAGATTTATTTTTACTTTTGATTCGCTAAGTCCACAGGATTTTATAATAGACTTTGTAGACTAGATCAAGTTTTATTTTATATTTTATAAACAAAAGACAGGTTTTGAATTACAAACGTTATGATCCATTTTGAGTTTAAAATAATAGCCTTCTTAGGCTTACATTGTTGCCGTGAGAGAGGATAGCAGATTTTGAGATTTAGGTATTCTGAGAGATTTAGAAAAGGTTTGGTTAGAAATGCAGTTAAATAATTAGTTTATTTAGTTATGAATTTGCTTTATTTTTGATCACATAGAATGGATTTTTACATGAGGTTATAAAGGCAAATGATTGGGAATTTCGCTTAGAAGGTTATCACTGTTCACTAGATATTTATGAGCACTTTGTTTTTACGTTACGCACTGTTATTTTGTTACACCAGGGTTATTTGCTGTTCACTAAGTTGCTTGACTAGGTAGGTAATTGATGAAGCGACCTTTGTAGATTTTTGCTTCCGAGTGAATAGTTGCTGGAACGAGGACAGTTTGGAGTATTGTCAATATCTTCTTTTCTTCCCTTTTAGTAGCGTAGTTTTAAATGAAGTTCAGGAGTTTGAGACGCCTTGGTGTGTCTTGAGGAAAGCAGCACTCAGCAGCAGATAGTGTGTTGAAATGCGTTAGGAGGTTCTTTCGAGTAGCGATTACAGCAACGTTCGAGAGTTTTTAGGTTGTAATGTTCTTTAAATGTCTTGTTTATTTCTTCTTTGATACCGTAGCGAAGGAAGTATAGAAAATCTGAGTTTAGACGCCCGCTCTGACGCTTTCTTCAATAACAAGTCAGGTCAGATATTGAAAGGATGTTTGATGTTTCTTCTTTTCAATTTCGATTTGTTCTTGAGGTTTTCTTTTCCTTTTTCGTGATAACGTAGCAAAGATGTAAATGGGTTCTTCGTTAGCGTTTGGAAAAATTTTCTGCAAATCGGCCATGTTGTGTAGAATTTGTAGAAAAAAATAACTGACGGAAGTAGTAGGTAAATTTTGACAGGTAAAAATGACGTGATCTTATTGGTTGATTGCACAGAAGTTAGAGAGAAGCATATACGTTCATTGGCTAATATAGGCTAGCGACATTTTTCTATGATTAGGAAGTTTATCATGTTACATATTTTTAAAGCTAAAACTAGAATTTAGGTAATTAAATTATTATTTGGATTATGCCTAAATTTAAATTAAATCAAATCGTTATTTTTAATAAGAAATCTAACATCCAAATGTCTCAGAATGATTTTTAATAAAGTAAGTTGATCACCGGAGTAAAAATCAGTGTTGCCGTTTCTTGAAAAATAAGTCGCTAGTTTTTAAGGATAGGGTACGTTAAAAATCCGATAGGGGTCGCCAAACGTTTGAATTAGATTTATAAGAAAGTGCGAGGTAAACAAAATATGGCTTTATTACAGAATTAAATGAACGATTAACTAATTTTAACTTTATAATAAATTGTGATTTTGATTTTCATGATTAGGATTGACTTATATTAATACTATTTCGATTATATTTATTTAGGAGCTCCAGCAGTGGATACATTATACATAAAAGCAAAATTTGACAATACCTACCTACTAGCGAGATTTAGAAGTACCTATATCATACAAGTAAAATTTTGTAAAATTAGTACTAATAACCTTAGATAGGGAACAATATAAAGCATAACATAATGAATTTATTAATGAGAAACAATGTCGTTAAAAGCGTTAGATATAGCTAATTTTATTTTTAAGGTAAAGTGTACGTAATTTATAAAAAAAGGGGTAACTAAGCCGCAAAAAAATCCCTCACTAAAATGGTAACACTGTAGAGAATTGATTTTGGTTCGAAGTTAGAAGGTTAGAGAACTAGATGGAGCTAAGTGTCTCAAATCTAATTCTTACGATTATTTTAAAATCAAATTTACATAGATTGCATTTGTTTGAATAAGTTAATATTTATGCTAGATAGATAAAATAGGTAGTTCACTTATTTTATAATGGGAACAGAGAGTAAAAAGGGGAAATTTAAGTGTTTCTTTCGCTAGTACCTATAGATCGTTTCGCAAATAAGGTCGGTAGATGGCGTTAGTAGGTTCAATCGGTAATTAGGTGTGTGTAAAGGATTCGTAAAATCGAGTTTGTAATACATATTTTGGTTTCCTAGAACAAGTCTATATCTTGCTAGTTAATAGTAGTAATAGTGTTTTTCTTATTAAGGCAATAGATTTCTAATAGTGTAAAATTTGCCATTCACCTAGTATGATTTAAATTATTGCCGGGAAACGAGTAAGAAAATGATTTTTCAACTTATTTTATTTAAATTATAGTTTTGACGGAGTGGAATTGTACAAAATTAAAATTTATTGTAGTTAAGTATTTTAGAACGATAAAATGAAATTAGATTTTATGTTTACATAATTTTGGAAAGAAAATAGACACAAAATTTGTGTTTACCAACTTGAAATAAAGCCAAGTTAGACAACCTTGTAGGATGAATGCGAACTTAGTTCAGTTCAGTACAGTGGACCTACGAGACCAAGTGGAACTCGATGTTCTCACTTAAAAGTCGTGTTGAAATATTAGCATCAAAATAATGTCAAATCATAGGAATACATAATTATTGAAAATTAATTAAGTAAGAATTATTTTAAAATAGTAAGATGACTAAGGGATAAAGTCTCAAATGAATTAAACTCGGGGGGAAGGGTGTTTGCTATGTTTTATTTTATAATATATTAGGTAGATTTAATAAATAGTATTGTTTAGATAAATTAAAGAGTGGGAAAGATATTTTGCAAAACATTTAACATTAGTTAGTTTAGGAAATGAGCTAAATTAAAATTATGTTGATGCTTCTCTTGTTTTTGGTAACTTGTTTTAGTATTTCAAAAGTAAATGCCGTAGAGAAATGGGAAATTTGGTAATAGGTACCTAGGTAAATAGCAAATAATTTAGAAATTATGGTTAGGTACAATCTAAAACAAAAATAGTACCTAAATAGTGGTAACAACAAGAGCGTTATAAATTAAATCTTTATTTAGTCAGATAACTAATAATAATGCTAGTGACATCAGGTTATATAAATAAAAGAGAGGCACAAACAATGTAAGTAGGTATATATAGGTATAGGTATATTAGATATATTCAAACCATAAAAAAAGTATATGTCTAGAATGAGCATCACGCTTCTACCGTGTAGGACAGAACGGGCCAACTTTCTTGGGTTGGTGTGCTTTAGGCGTCATACAAATTATGTCTGTGTGCGTGTGTAAAAATATTCACTTTGCTAGAATTTCTTTATAAGGTGGAAAGCATGTAGCTAATTGATAGTTATTACAGGTTTTAGTTATTGTCACCTAGTTTAAATTGATCCTAGTAAAGAAGGAGATGTAGGAACTTAGTCCGTTTCTATCCAACTCGAAGCTAGTAGTAGGTACCTACCCGAGAATAGCGTAGAATATCAATCGTATGAAAGCGGAAGAGTGATAGATATAGAATCTACAACACGATAAATGAAGAATATTATTTAGAGATAGGAAATAACTGTATAATAATATAGCAATAAGTAAAACTAAAAACTATAACATTTAATTAAATAAGCGCGAGTAGTTGTCAAGCGAAAGATAGGTAGATAATGCGTCCGCTGGTAGTAACCGTGCGTTCGAAAACACACTGTACGGCTGGATGTTCGCGGGATGAAGCTCGAGGAGGGGGACGCCTCGACCGGTAGAAACTTCGATGCATTGGTGTATGGTCCAAGTTGCTAGCGGGCAACTACCTTTGAATAAGTTAGGGCTTGGTCCAAGTAGTAGCGGAATGTCGTTACTCTAGTATAGGGTTCTCTAGACTAAAGTAATGGTTTAGTGTTCTAACACTCTAGGTTGTTGACTGCAATGGGAGTCTGTAGCATCATGTATCTCATGTCATGAATCCCTAATAATACTAGTCATGTTTTTACACACTATTGTATTTGTACATTTCTAGCAGTAAATAGTAGGAATAAAATTTATTTAGGTGGATAAATACTATAATTACAAAAAATAATTAGTCTAGTAGGTAGATACTTTCACACATTTGAGTTAATGTTTGCTTTTTAAAATAATTATACCTACTTTTATATTTTGTTATTAATTTAGTTGTTAAGTAGGGATGTTCAATGGTCAATCATGCGTAAGGAGTCGAAAATAGAGGGGGAGGCGAGTTTCGGACTTCTCTGTCAGCACGTCATAACATCTAGGCAGAGGAAATAGTGGAGATGTTTTATAGGGTTGACAATAAGTAATAAGAGTCAAAGTCAGTTCTGAGAGTGGTAAAATGCAGGAGAATTGAGGTGACCTTTAACTTATAAAAAAAGGAGAGATTAAGGGTAGGGGGGAAGTTCGTCTGTCAGTATGTAGGTTGTTTGGTGAAGGGAACGTATTCAATGTCTAATATTCTAATATAATAATTTATAGGTTATCGGTTAATTTTATCATCTGTTATAGTAGATTTTAACTGTAATAGTTGATAGAAGAAGAAAACAAAAATTACTAAGCGGGTCAATTATGCAAGGGGTGACGCGCTTGCGTGTGATGTCCTTACCTGTTTTGTTCATCTTAAAATATAATTATTAGAAAAAAAATCTGTTGTTTTCTGATTTAACTTTGAGTTAAAAGCGTGGTTATTCTTTCATTATATAACTGTCATTTTGTTGAGTCATTGGGTTGTTGCGAGAAATTTTGGGAATTTCACTGCTAATAGATTTATTTTCACTATGGTTAAGTTAGGACAGGACCAGTCGTCGTGACGATTCTTGGGAGGGCCTGTGTCTGGCAGTGGGCTTCCATCGGCTGAGGTAATGATGATGATGATGGTTTGGTTAAGAATAAGCACTAAAATAGATTAAACAATACTAGGGGGTCGCGATTTCATTATATTTCCAAATAAAAATAGTAAAAATAAAAACCTAGAACTTAGAACTAAATAAATTGAAAATAAATATAAAACCACAAAGAAACATTAAATCACGGAAGATTTGATTGTTAAGACTTATTTCATTTACCTTTTAGGAAAACTAAAGTTCAATCTGTCAAAGTCCGACTAAAAAGGTTAGATTCAAGTAAAGAATTTTATTAGTAAATAATCATAGGCTAAGTATTTTACGCTTACGCTGATAGACGAAACATCAGTGTAACCGCGTATGAGACAGCGATAGTCATAAAATCCTATACAATTTGTATGAAAATAGATGTCTGACTCCGGAGTCAGACAGCCGTCGTAGAACAAAAAAGTGGCTACGTCGATAAGGACAGCAATAAGTAGCGATCTCCTTTTTTAACTAGAGCGAATTTGCTACGTGCATCTCTTACTGAGTGACTTGACAAGACACGTGCTTGCTTCTAGTTCCTTCTCTTTCTACGTAAATAATAGTAAATAAATTGTGGCTTAATTTAGAGTTTTTGAACGATAAAATTTAAGTAACATGTGAGTGATGGTGACAAGAGTTATTCGGTTTTGGAATATTCGAGAATGGGGGAAGGAAATGTTCGAATTTCAAAAGGCATTTAATCGTTATTATAACTTGATTTAGAACTTCTTTTACGCGGTTGTGGTAATTTATAATTTTATCTTTTCGTGTCATTGATCTGTTGATTTTATTTTGGATTTGAATTGGTGTGTGAACAAAATGAAAGTGTGTGTTGGCAAGCAGAATGTTTAAGCGACATATTTATAAAACCTTTCTACAATATTATATATTTTATAATTTATATTACAAAAAAAAAGGTATGAGGAAAGAGTGCCATTTGGAATTAACAGAAGTCAAGGTCATGGAAATTAGGTTATTGATATTCAAACTTGAACACACTACACTATACAAAAAGATTTCTTGTGTAGATCTAATAGGAGGGTCTTAGTTGTCGCGACAGTTGTTTTCAATGGCTGGGACGATGATTAAGATTAGTAGTTGGTTTCAGTAGAGAATACTGTCCACAAGGAAGCTTTTACTCCACTGGTAGGATATGCAAATACGAGAACACTCTACACTCTCCAAACTATTAATGATTACAGTGGTTGATGGAAAGTGTCAGATAGGGTATTTAATATTCAAACGATGGTTTTCAGTCTAACGACGATGATGATCTGGATGGTGGTAGATTGTATTATGGAGTTCTATTAAATTGAAAAATAGAATCTGATAGATTGACATAGTACACAATTCATTCTGAGTGACTAGCCTCACAAACTAGTTTCTACACATGAACCAGATTTTCTAGTGAAAGCTGCTAATTGATCCTGAATGTTATGTTATGATTTGAAACTTTTCTCACTGATGGAATTGTTTCTCGGCTTGGTATTTTAAATACACACCACACTGAGAACATTTCAAGGAAGAATATTAATAAACTATTTTACGGTTAATATATTAAGTTAAAATTGACTCCGGTTGAAATTTGAATTTTAAATACATACCTGCGTAAATTTTGGGGGAAGAATGTACTGGTCCAGGTCTACACCAGTAATAAACTACTCTCTAACCATCAGACACATTTTAATATATTGCTTCAAACAAAAGGAATCATAATTATAAAGTAACTATCGTTAAAACATAGCAAACTTCAAAGTTAGAAGTTGCAAAGCACAGACAATTATGTTAACTAGTATTTTGAGGGAGGGAATTTAGTTCATTCAAATTATCATGTAAACAAAGGGAGATTAGCAATATCTCAGTCGAAATTGACTAATATTTCATAGAAAATTAAAATTCATCAAATATTGTAATAATGCAAATATGGCGGAATATTTAGTTAGCAGAAAACAGCTGATACATCAGTGATGCTTTGTGCGGGGAAAATAGTTTAAAATTTATTCGCTAGGAGGCGCGGAGCAAATTCATCAAGCAAAAATAGGCGTTATGACAAAGTATTAGAGTCTTATGAGCGTGATTAGTCCATAAGTGATTGACAGATTTGACACATGCGCGTAGGTAATTATTTTGGTTAGGCGGGTTTTCAATAGCGTACCCACGCTGCGCAAAAATGTTCTAAAAAGTTGATATGTGAAGTTGGCGCGAGGTGAATTTCCTCTAGCAAAAATGAATCTTATGTCAGGGGAAGATAGCTTAATTGACTAAGTTTGGGTCTTAGATAGTTCGCGCATCAGGTTGTTTGCCTATTTAATTAAGAAGGTAAAATTAAGCATAGAAGTTCATGCAATTTCCACCTTTAATTGGAAGTAAATAAAGATTGATGAGGGAAAATGTAAATAGTTTTTCAAATTGGTACGGGTTATTGGGAAGACAAGATTACCATATAAGGAGACGTTTTCTTGTATGAATTCAAGGGAAAACTAGTAGATTGAAAGAAAGCCTTATAATTATAAAGTTAAGGATCAATTTTGATTGTTCACAAACTGACGACACGAACGACAGGAAAGACTAGAACGACCGCGAAGACAGGAACGACCGCGAAGACAAGAACGACCGCTACGACATAGTGAAGCTTACATAAATAGGCTCGGCTTAGAGGGAGGGGATTCATTCATCAATATTCATTCTTTGAGCTCACACGCTGCCGGTTTGTGACTTGATATTATTTTTATTTCAAAGTTCTTTTGGGGAAGTTTATTCGATTTGAGTCATTAGTAAAGCGTTTGCATTGTAATTTAAATTTAAAATCATTTTCTTTAACTTATTTTGGGGTAAATTCTGAGATTTTCTTATTTTTGTAAATTTAATTTAATTGGGGGGTCATTGTTCGGTTGTGAGGTTGAAGATGAATAATCATGTGGTACACAAACGAGGTTTTGTGGGTTATGGACTGGTCACCTTACGGTGACAACTGACTGTCGATAACTTCCAACGTCTTTTCGGAGACGGGCTCGGTTTCGGGGCGTGCCAGCAATCGTTCTTTACCAACATAACGATTTTTAGCCTCCTAAGTTTCGTAATCTGGATGTAATTGTTTCCCGGTAGCTTTCCGTGAGAAGTGGAATGGCGTCCTTTAGGGGGCTGGGAACTTTGCATCTGGAGTGCGAAATTTAGTCCCTGTAATTTAACACTTGCCAATAGGGACCCGTTCATATCACAACTTATGGCTTCGGCCGTTGATATGGACATTACACTTCTGGAATAGACTTAGGTACACTAGAGGCTCCATCCTCGCTTCGCTTTCCAGTTTAGTTCGAAAAATTTCCTTTACACCGAGGAAATTTTTACATCACACACCTACACGATTACATGTAAATGTGAGGCCTACCTCTAGTCTTGCGGAATTTCCTTACACCGGGAAGTTTCAAACATTAGGGCACTTCTTTAGAATAGGAAAATATTTAGACAATGGTTAGATTTACTAGGGTTTTGTTAGAATAATATAGGATAGGGTAGGTATTTAACTTTGACTAGAATTTTAGTAGGAATGGAAAGGTTTAGATGTTCAGGTTTACAAATTGGTATAATAGGTAAATTCAGTAGGATTTAATTACTTAATTATTCCATAGACTTGAGTTATATGATTTTTCAGTAGATGTTTGAATGAAATTCAGGGAATTCGAAGCAAATTAAATTTCATGATAAATCCTGATTTCAAAGAAGGAAATGACATTATAAATAGAAAACAGTGAATAGGTGACATTATCAAAGTTATAATTCAATATAATATTGTCCAAACAAAATAAGTTCAATCTAAAATTTATCATTTCCTTATAATAATAGGAAATTAGAGTTTCTTATCATACCTACTACTTTGTTATGAGTTGGTGGAACTTTGGGATATAGTGCCTAGTGCCCTCTAGTCAGAAAAATAAATGATTATGGTACATAATAAGTTTTGCAGATTTATATCAGAGTCAAACAAATAAAAGTTTTATCATACTATTCACATGAAAGAGAGAACTTACTTTCAATGGACTAAGGTTCTATTCATTCAGTTAAATGTCATACTGTTCCTATAAGCTAAAGTTTCTGCTTATATTGTCATGCTAGTTTTATGTCTACTAATTGGTAATGATGTAGATTCTCAGAATAGGAACTTTTACTTTGTAAACAGGGTTGAGCTTTTGAACTGGTTTATAAAAGAAAAGATATTAAAAGGGAAATTTTACTAATTAGGGTTCCTTAAAGTCACGACTAATATAGAAATTAAGTCTAACAATTACTAATATAGCTCAACTCGAACTAGAGTCTAAATTAAATAGAAACCAGTCTATTTGAAAAATACCTCTTGTCCATTGTATGACAAGTTACTGACACACTGACAAAGAATTGACTTTAAAATTTACAAGTCTCAACCATCCCTTACTAAACTTGACTTACCTGACTAAGACACAATATCTCGGGAAAAGTTTGGAGGAGGGCTGACCAGTTTGGAGACGAGGCCCACTGAAGCTAGAAATATTCTAGCAGGAGGAAATACCAAATAAAATAACTCCTGAGAGCGGTATGGCGGGGCTCTCTTCTATACCAAACGAAACAATCATTCTTCTATACCAAACGAAACAATCATTCTTTTATACTTTGTTGCATTCCCAAGTAAAAAACAAAACATAGAAATAAATTTATATTTTAATAGGTTAGGAAATCTAACACCCTGTATAAGTAAATTGGTAGAGAAATCTAAGTTAACTATTTAACATTGTAGGATAAGATAAGGTCTATAGCTAAGAGAGTTGTTTCATTAGATTGACTTCAGCGCTTACTGACGGAGGGTTGTAGGCTACATTTTCTGATAATAACTTCATAATCATAGTCAAAAATAGTATTGCGGGCTAGGAAGTTAGGTATTACTTTCTCATTTAAGTTAATATTAAGTTTAGGTAATTCTGGGTCTCTGTTTGTTAGAATATTAGATAAATCTCAAGTCTGTCGCACCTAGGTTACTATTATACGGTTCACAATGTAGTCTCCTGATTTCACTAGACGATCGATACTGGCCAAGTTAACGTCTTCAGCTCAAAAATGGGATCATAAATAAGTTTAGGTATAGTTCGTAAGTTAGGCTAAGTTAAGTTAAGTTAATAGGTAGGGATTTTCTATACACTGTTGGCAGCGACCAGTTAGTTAATTAGTTTAGGTAGATAGGCATTTTCGGTACGTAGGTGCCGAATGCCCAGGATTATAAAATTAGTTTTAAATCGTTTACATTAGGTGCCCCGAATAGGATAAGTAGGGTATCGTTTACAGAACATCGCAGTCGCCGGCGGCCAGTCGACAGTGTACTGGCTCTAAAACTAAAGGTATTTTCATAGTAGAAGCACTGACCAGTGATATCCATGCGGTCGGTGGGCGCGAGCCGCACGCCGTCCTTGGTCCAGTAGACGTCGGGCGAGGGGTAGCCGTCCACCTCGCACGGCAGGCTCAGCTCGGAGCCGGGCGCCACCGTCGTCGACTCCACGTTGATGTGCGTCTTCACCGGCGCTAAACGTTGCGTTCGTATACTTTAGTTGCTATTTCAAAAAGGCCCAACGCATACGACATAGTGTTTCTTCTCAATATGACTGAGACGCGTGTACTAACACTGTAATGACTAATGACATATATAATCCGGACTCGCCCGGGTCCGGTCGTGCGCGAAACGGTTATTGCGGACCAACCTCGTCAGCAGCAGTGAACGTATTGATACGATGTATACAGGTAATTCTTCGGATTATACGTCCTATGGTTAGCCCAAAAAGAAGAAACACGTTTATAGTGGAATACTCGTCGTTGCTATGGGGCCTAACAAAATATCAGTTCATAATTACCATTATCAGGCAGGAATCAACACGGAAACACCCATTTCATGCTTCTCGTATATATTTACTGTATTCCCACCCACCCCTCAAGAAAAGCTAGTTCAAATAACAAATAAAATATAAACAAATACTTACGTACTATAGCATATAGGTACTTATACTAGTTATATTGCTAGGTACAATAAATATTTTTTGACTATATAAACCCGCTTCACATTGGTGCGACGGAAAGAATGCAATTTGACGTACATTGCTGCTTGATTGTATTTTGTTTCAAGGCAAACTCACAAACCAATGCAGGTACTTCAAATTGCAACAGTCAGCATTCGATAAAAACACAATCTGTCGAGTTTACACTTTGGGACATCATTACGAAACTGCCTGTCTGTTCACATCGATCGTTATTATAACAAATAGGAATAAGGAGAAGATAGAAGAACATGCAATCAAAAACAGAACATGCAACCATGCATATAATGCAACAAATAAATGCGAATATGATTCTAAATACCCACTAATAAAACTCTCGATCTTACCAGTGAAAACGGGTATTTCTATGTCGGGCGAAGGCGTTTGTACGGTGGTGGGGTCGGTGAGGCGTTCCCTCGGCGTCACCACCACAACACTCTCGCGCTGCGTGTAGTACGGGCTTCTTGGCCCGTCGCCAGGACTGTACGCCTGCACTAACACAGACCACGAAGCCGCCTTTCCTTTTCCATTGTAAGCCTGGCAGGAGTATTCTCCCAATGTTTCGGCGTTCAGTTGTCGTATTTGTAGGACGTTTCCTCTCGCTTCGTAGAGGGTGCTGCTGAAGGGCACCATGGGCCCTTTGGGGCCTCGGTACCAGTAGATGGTCGGCTCGGGGGAGCCGTACGCGAGGCAGCGGATGTTGAGGCTGCGGCCCAGCTCTCCCGTCACCACCGCGTTCTGCTCGCCGGAGATGCGCGCGGGACCCTCCACAGGATCTAACCACCCCCATTTGTTAGCAACTAGTCTACTTGAGTTTTTGAATGTTCTTAGCTGACTTTTATGCTGATTTTGACTGTTATTTTATGATATTTGAAAAACGGTGAAGCTCTCAAATATCCTTGTTCATAAATAGGTACTTAGTTAGGACAGCAAAACATTCACAAACTCATTTGGTTAATTCTGTCTACTATGCAAAAACAAAATGGAAGGACAAAAACAAATGGTGTTAAAATTGTCTTGGATAATCTTGGTTTCACAAACTGAGAACAACAAACAACATTTAATTCGCGAAATTTAAACAAAACAGTTCTTTATTATTTGCTTGTAAAACCCGGGAGTATCCAAAACAATATTAAATGCTAGTTACTGTTAATCACTAAAGAGTCGTTAACCTTGCGCTGCGCAAGCGCAGACCAGCAGCGCACAGACCGTCACCGACAAACACCCGCGCGACATCGTTGCTATGATACGTCTGATCAACATGCACAACTGAACATTACTATTTAAGTGTCTACAGGATGTTTCCTATGCAGGCGTCTAAAAAATGATTACAGCTGATTAACAGTCCGATACTCTACGCTAATCATGAAACTGTTTTATCCTAAATGGTCTGGAATACAGTGAACTATTTCGGACACCCTGTATCGTGATGGGCGTAAACCTACTAATGTTGTTTAGATAAACGACTATTGACAGCGAAAGATTACAATGGAACTTTAGCAAAGAGCAGTAAGTGCGTTTTGAATTATTACAAATCGTGTTTTGGTTAGACGATTTCCTATGAGAATTTTAATTAGTTCCTTCATTTTCACTTTGTGATCTCTGTTACGACACTGACATACTTACCTTCAATTATAATATATACCTATATTAGGGTCCAACTTAATATGCTGACACTTTTTGAAGAGGACGATCAGACCGTCAAACTGAACAACTTTCTCTATGGGACCAATATCGAAATTACGAAAAAAAAATCAGCTCTTCAATACAAAACTGCAAACCTACTCGAGCCAAATGTATGGGACAGCTGTTTTTTTTTCGCGATTTCGATGTTGGTCCCGTAAAGAAAGTTGTTCAGTTTTATGGTCTGAACATCCCCTTAAAAAAGTGTCAGCATTTTAAGAAGGACCCTGTATTGGCTTTTGAAAACGTTTCCGGGATCCCTTTAAAATATGAGCATTTAAATTATATTTTTTGGGAACTTAAGAAATCCGTCAATCCGTGAGTTCATATTTCATTAACTATGTCATTTATGTTAGGCATCTAACAAACAAGATTTAATAATGAACGATCAGATAATTTGTTTACAGTTGAAAGATCAGACAAAAGATGGGCAAAGGGCAAAGATTGCGGACACATTGATAAGAGATAGACACAGTTTCTCGTGATAGGTCAAGTATACAGAGATAGTCTGTAGTTATCATAATTAATAGATTTTATGATTAAACAAAAACCGTACTTAATGTTATAGATATAATTTTCTATCATATGTTATTGGCTAAGGTTTTGTGTGGGTATATTCTATCTTCTACTACAACTAGTATCTACGTAGGTAACAATAATTTGCACAATGTCAGTTTTACGTATAATTTCCGCGAGGCAATCGAGACAGATGCCCCATCAACAACGTTCGTTATCGTTATGAGAACGAATCTGTGTCAACTAACATCGTACAACCGTTTAATTTTACCGTTCTCACAAACAAACAAATTGATTATAATAAATAAGCGTTTTTCTTGTGGTTTTCCAGGGGATCGATAGATGCACTACGGTGTGCGCGAATAAATGTCAAAATGTGTTTCTTAAAATAATAATAGAGACATGCCAACGCAACTTTTAATTGAATATTTTATTATTAATGAATCATTTGAATCGAAAATTTTATGCTGTGTACGTCTGACATTGCTTTTTGGGCTCGATCCCTTAGCTTTAAAAAAAGATAGGCACAGTCTTCACATGATCTCGCAAACTTTTTTATGGAGAGATGAACATACCATATGTTAAGTTTTTTAGGTAAGTACCTATCTACTTAGTATTAAAAAAGAAAAGCGCTCATTAAATTGCAGTTATTTATCGGTGACGTAGTCTGTGCTGGTCTTGGGAATGCAAGGGGATATTATGTTATTTATTAGGTATACAGATTTCATTAGTGATAGTTAAAGAAAGTCATTCTTTGTACTAGGAAGAAAATCTAACTACCATCCAAAACTAATTCATTCATAAAAGTTAAAAACCCTACTCATTGATAGAAAGCAAAACGTAGTAAGTATGGTAAATAATAAAAACTCTGTCCGATTAAAAATAGGGTGCTTTAGCCCATCAAACTGAAGAACTTTCACTATGGAACAACACATTTCTTTTTCGATGCTGGCTCAATAGTCAATGTTGTTCAGTTTGTTGGTCTGAAGCCCATCGGACAGGGTTTTTATTACCTACTTGCTGTAAGTATAATCAAGATGTGATATAATTTGAAATCTATGCATTGTATCAATAAGTAAAGATTACCACAACCAAAGTTACATGGAATATCTACCAGTATCCAACTAGCGGCACGAATAGTCGCTAGACCTCCACCAACATCCAGAACTAGCTGGATATTTCGAACAATAATGGACTCTAAGGCCTGGAGATTAGATCGGAGGTTCACCTACCGTTGACTTGTAGTCTGATCTCCTGGCGCGCGGTGCCAAGTCCGTTGTCGGCCACACAGATGTACACTCCGGAGTCGTTGCGGTACAGGGACACTATCTCCAGGGCTCCGTCGGAGAGCAGCCTGTAGCGGCCCACTGTGCCGTCGATCTGAATGTAACACTATGTTTATTTCTTGGGTTCACCTAGTTGCATCTAGTTTGAAGGCAGTGATAGGAATGACATTGAGTGGGAATAATTTCCAAGTCATGTAGATATGATTTAACAATCCTTCAAGGTAGACATCCGTGTGTCACGGCTAATGCGACTGACGCGCGCGACTGACTGCTGACGACAATACTAGACACTATCAATTTGTATGGCTCGCACGGCTGACGTCGTTCAAGCCCATATAATATTAAAAAGTAAAGTTCTGTAACGTGTGTACAGAGTGTTACAAAGAGCCTGTGCTCTTGCTTCTCCAGGATTCCCAATAGACAATCTAGCTGAATGTGTAAAGTACCGTGATCTCGCCGCGCCTCCACGTGATCCTGGGCGGGGGGTTGCCGTGGAACAGGCAGCGCAGCGTCGCCAAGTCTCCCTCCTGTGACGTCACTTCGGGCTCCGTCTCCGCGGCAGCTTGCGGCGCCTGCGGTAACTCTGTCAGGAACAGCATAACATTAAAGACGATGCTCACAGGTATTACAAAGGGTTTTACGAAAGTACAAGACACCTTTAGAGAAATGATTTCTTTCTAAAAACACAGTTTTTCGGTTAAAGCTACTAGGTACTTCACTACTCCTTAAGGTGGTTCGTTGTTATTGTAAAAGCTTCTAAATAAACGGCTTTACGGTCATTGTTAATGTATGTTTGTTTGTCTATAGGTGTTTCTGATTATGTTGGTACTTTTTAGGATTTTTGCAAATCAAACTACGAGGAAGACAAAGAGGGCTAACAGTACCTATGTACAAAACAAGAATTGCAAGAAAGTATAAATATAGATATAATTGTGAGATTAAGATTGTTTTCTCGGTTTGACGCAGTAAGTCTACCCAGATCGAAGTCAAGTCTGGTTGCAAGAATCGCAGGAACAACAATGTCCTAATTGGCCTATGTTGGGAGAACCCTATGACCAGCAGAGGACAATGGCGTCTTACGCCCTGAATACTTCACTGTCACTTTATACAAATGGACAAGAAAGAGGTAAGCAACTGCGATATTGTGTGAGTGCGAGTGAGAGAGGACTACACCATTGTCTACCAACGTCTTCCACGAGTTGGTGAGGTAACAATTAGTAGTAGGCTGGGAGTGTCCGTATTCCTATTACCATACTCTTTCCTTATACTGTGACTGGGTGTTAGACAACTCCCCTCACCTGGTACGTAGGTGGAGGTGTACGGGGCGGGGGTGGTGCCCGCGCTGGGGTCGAGGCAGAGCTGGCTGCAGCCGCGCGCGCAGCACTTGCCGACGCCGAGGCAGTCCGCGTCGTCGTTGCACTCGCGCCGGCACTGACTGCTCTCCGTCGGGTACAACTCTTCAGATGGACACGTTCCTGCCTTGTTCACTAGAAGAGGTAGAGTGAGATGATTAGCTTCGATCATTGAATGGAGGGAAGTCGCAATATTTTTGTTTTCACTGATTTTTTTAGCGTTTTGCTGATAAACTACTGATATAATAAACAGATTTAAAAAATAATCGTCTAGATTAGCGATGGCCTGAATCAAATACAAATACAAAATATTTAAGAATTGAACCAATGTGTGATACAGGTTTTCAGCACACTTTATGATTAATAAATAAGTCTGCATGTCTGATATGTGCAGCATTTCTAAGAAAATAATAAGCATGAGAGTGTTCATCAACTTTCGTTGCCGATTCGACCGTAGGTAGGTACTATGAATGGCGCCATGGTTAAATAGAAGTTCCAACTGCTTCCAACTAACTTCCAATTCCAACCAACATCTAATGGATCATGGCCAATTAGAAGACCATTCTTCAAGCATGACTGAATTTCCATCTATTTTTGCTTTATTACATAAACATAAAACATGAAGAATTAAAACTTTGAGAGGCTTCTAAAAACTTTCCATTTCACAGGCTTCATAACTACGTCTATTTAGAAAAGACATAGCTGAAAGCTGTTTCGGACATCATAATATCATCTATGTTCAAAAGTTATGAACTCGGTACTCACTGGTCCTGCAGTCGGAAGAGTAGCGTGGCTCCTGAGTGTCGGGGTCCCTATAAGCGGTAGCCACACACCTCTGGTCCGACGGACACTGCTTGCTGGCGCACGGGTGGTCGATGCAGCTACATCTGTGGGACATAATTTTTTTTCAATTTGCTGTTTAACTTAAATCGCTCCTTTCCTATCAAAGGATAATGTAGAGGTCATGTTTAGAAAGGTAAATTCATTGACAAAGAATTGATACCAATATGGAGTTGGAGATAAATAATTTACATACCTACTATTTGAGCTTGACTTTACTTGACTCTGACAAAAACTTGATCAACAAAAAATATAGTTACGTCCATAAAGACAGCAATAAGGTAACGATCTCGAAATTTGCTATAAGTGTATGCGTCATTAATTGACTGAATAGGACATTTTATGCAGATTTTTATGGCACACATTATGACGAGATAATAGAGACACTTGTAAATGCATATTACAACGTGCCACCTCGTCTTAAGTGCCTGGTAAAGCGGCATTTAGCCCAGCACGTAGATATTTGAGGAAGATCATCTGCGATTAGACAGAAAAGATGGTATTTGTGATAGTAACCTGTCGCAGCCGTCCGCACCGCGCGTGCGATCGACGCCGTAGTTGCACTTGAGCCGCTCGCATTCGAGCGTGAGCGGCGCGCAGTCTATCTCGACCTGCACGCACGAGCACCGCTCGCACCCGTCGCTCGTGCGCGTGCGCTGCACGCTGTACTGGCAATGTATGCTGGCGCACTCCTCGTTGTATCGGTCGCAGTCCGGTAACACTTCGTTGCCGATTTGCTCTGTGGGCAGGTGGTTGGTTAAGTAGGGAATGCGTTCGCGACCGTATAACTAGTAAAATTTTTGAAATTGATTTTTTTCTTCAGAACTCAGTCGTTCGCCGGTCACTTTCAATTTGTAAATTTTTTTTGTTTTCGTGATCCTTAATAAAAATTCTTTTGGTGGCATAGGTATAAAGAATCTTCATCTTCAATCTTCAGATGTGTTCATGTATAGTATCCATGACTCCTAATCGATTAAGTTTAAGACTACCATAACTAGCACATGGTTTAGTAAAGAGTGTGGATGGTGCCAGAAAGTACTAAGCGTGCGCATAAGCAGTGAAGATTGAATGCTAAAGCTAACGTTATGACGCTCTTTCATGCCAGTTCTACATACATCACTAATAAAATACAAACAATGTTTAGGAAATAACAATGAACATGTCATACAGAGTAAAGCATCAGGTGTACAAAGAGACAAAAAATGGTTTGGGGCTGTTTTAATATGAAAGTCCCAAGTGACAAGTAATGCCAGTCTGTCACTTATAAAATTGGAACACAAGACTTGCGCGGATCTATGAGCAGCTGGTTTATTTTACACGACCAACATTTAACAAAACACGGAGACAGAGCAGGCACGTAATAAGGGCAAGCGCAAAGCATAGGAATTGTACCGGAGGCTCTAGTCTTGCAGTTGACTTCGCACTGTTGGAAGGAGAGGAAGTTGTTTTGGTTGCCGCCGCAGCCGTTGTACACGAACACGATGCACTCCCCGAGGTGCGTGTTGAAGTGCCAGCGCGGCTGCGCGAACCCCCAGCCCGCGTCCGCGCCCGCGCCCCCGCACGGCGCGCCAGTGTCCACCGCCTGCAGGCACGCCGGGTCTGAACACCCCACCCGGTCCCACCCTCCACCGTTAGTCACCGTCCGTCACCGTCACCCCCAAGTCACAGATTACCAAGTGCACAAGCTATTTGAATGACGGTGGAAACTAAACTAAGTATTTATAAGTGAGCTGCTAAAGTTTTAAAGCTAAAGATGTAGAGTTAAGTATGTTTGGTGTAATAAGAAAAAGATGAATTTTGCATTACGTACACCACCCAGAAAGTTATTGTAGAAGGGGAAAGTATTAGTCACTCAAATGTTAAAATAAAAAAAGAACTCAAACCATGATTTGTGGAGAAGCAAGATAAACCCTTGTATAATGGCCAGCAAACATCTTGAGCAAGACTTTCACTGCGCAGAATAAATGTGTAGGCGAAAATGAGACCATTTTTCAAGTTGTTTGCTGGCCGGGTATTGTACGCTACGTAAGCTCATATCTGCCTTTAGCAATCAACAAAACTAAAAACCAGTCCAATATTTAGCATCCAGGTATATCTGCTGGGATGCAGGTCTTATTCCAAGGTGAGGTTGTATCAGCAGTAGACCACCCAATACGTAGTAGCGAACTTCACATACTATGTTTCAAAGAAGTGGCGTGACATAAGAGGACATGAGCTTACGTAGACACTATAATAAACGGTAACGCACCAGGTCCAGTGCCTCCGCAGATGCTCTCGCACTCTCCGACGGTGGAGAAGCGGTTGGGTCCGCCTCGGCAGCCGCCGTATGCAAACTCAAGGCAGCGGCCAGTCACGCCGTCGTAGTAGATCTTCGGTATAGAGGCCCGACACGGTCCAGGGTCCAACGGTGGACTGCACACATCTGAGAAAACGATTTTTGTTTATTCTGAGGAACGAACGTGTGTCTACGTTCATTTTTAGATCGTACGTCTAAGGCCTATAAGGCCTCTCGCCAATAAGGGTGAGAAGGTGCGGGACATAGACCACCACGCGGTGGAGGCAACGCCTTCGTCTGAATGTAGTATCCTGGGTCAGCAGTTTACCGTCCGAAGCACGCAGGCGCTGGAGATATGGTACTACTAAAAGGGTCACCCTCGCAAAGTCTACCACCACGTTGATTAATTTTGCTGATAATTTTAATTACTAAAGCCCCAAAACGCCATGACCATGAGTGCCTCATAGCTTTGAAGGCAATTTTAATAATTGATTCTTGGAATAATGTGTAGAAGGACGTACCCAGTCCTCGGAAGACTCCGCACCTCCTCTCGCACTCCTCCTCCGACCTGTAGCTGTTCAGGTAGCCGCAGGAGCCGATCTCTGCCATCAGGCACGCCTGCTGGCTCGGGTCGTAGTAGTACGCCGGCGTTCTGTCCCCACACGCTACTATGAACGATTCTGGTAGACGACACTCTTCAGAAATCGCCTGATGGAGGAAAACTTGAAATTAGTAGGTACAGGAAAATTACATAGTCTTCTTCTTATCGAGTGGGCTGCAAGCCCTGGTGTCAGAGTTTATTCAAACCGCCTTACGGCCTCTGACGTGGTTTTTATGTAACGACTACTACCACCAGAGATAGTAGCCGGGACCAACAGCTTAACGTGCCATCCGAAGCACGGAATTACATAGTGCATATGAGACATACGTGGTTTATTTTGTAACTAGCTTTTGCCCAGGACTTAGGTCAGGTGGAGTTTGGAAAAACCCTTTAGGGGTCGAATCTCGAAAAATTCTTTCCCAGTACACATCCTCTATATGGAATATTTATATTCCAAGCTTCATGGTGTCTGTATGTCAGTCATTCACAGCTCTGTTTTATAAGTTTAGATAGATGATAGAAGTACCTACTTAATACATTTTTTTAAGCATAGTCAATATAAAATCTAAGTACCTGTGGTGGTGGAGTCATAGGGCTCTGTGTGGTCGTAGTATCCTGCGCATGCGGCCGTCTTCTGCACATTCCTTCACACTCGTCTTTTGAATCGTACCTTTGAATAATATTATTATTGAATATTTTATTTTCAAAATTAATAAAGATGAAAATTATAAAACTATGTTTTGCTATTAGGTCATATTAGATGCCAGTTAGGTAGGCCCAACTTCGAGAAAGAGATCGTACGTACGTATCTTCACATCCCAAATACCGCAGTGTTTTCGTCTCAAGGCGAAAGTATTTGACAAGTGTGTACCTATTGACACTTACGACATATGGAAAAGACGTGGTCACTCACTAAATGCCTCATAAAAAGGCCGAAAGTCACCCAAAGTAGAGGGCAATGCTCGGAGAATCCCTGCGAGATCGAATCGAAATGAAAAGATCCGCAGAAGAACCAGAGTACCTAGCTGACATAGACCAAAGAATTGCTAAACTAAAGTGGCAATGGGCGGGGCACATTGCCCACACCCATGTATAGGGTGAAATTGATATCATTAGCATCCTTTTAAACTAAGAGTCTACCCATCAAACTGAACAACTTTTACCATGGGAGCATCGACCTAGAACTCTATGGACACAGGGTCTAGTACAAAATTATCGATAAACGCCTCCGCTCATTGCAGCGATATAATATAATTGTTCTCAGTACATTTTGTATAGCGACGCGCGCGATCCTACACACTGCCGCGATATTATCGAGCGATAATATCGCTGCGATTTTGCGATAATTGTTCTCAGTACATTTTGTATGGGGACGCGCTCGATCCCACACACTGCCGCGATATTATCGCAACCTGACGCAATCTCTTTCTACTACATTCAGTGAAGGGCGCATGCGTGACGAGAATCGCGGAATCGCTGCAGTGTGTAAGGTGTCGCGATATCGCTGTCGATAATATCGCTCGATATCATCGCTGCAATGTGCGGAGGCCTTAAAAGTGTCCCAAACTAACCTTATAAAAAATATTGGTATGCATAGTAATGTAAACAAACTGAAAACATTGCAATTGAAATCGTATGAAGCTAGTCACAAGGGTTAATTTTGCTTATTGACGTAGTCTTACCTATTATTATTGCCACCGCAGCCTCCATAGACGAACTGGTAGCATTCGTCACGAGATTCCTCGTAATGCCATTTCTCAACATAAGCCAAACAATTGCCAGGATCCGGGCGTTGCTTGCATGGATCTAAAGAAGTAAGTTATTACCATATTAAAATATTTTAGGTTATTACTTTGTCTTGGAAATAATCTACTCTACTGCTTGCTCGAGATGAAATACCACTAAACGGTCACCCATCCAAAGACTGACCGGACCTGACGTTGCTTAACTTCGGTGATCGTTTCCAATACCGAAGCTCCACTTCCGTGCTTCGGAAGGCACGTTAAGCAGTTGGTCTCGGATAGTTCCGTCAGATGGCGTTGTAACTATTCGTTAAGCCAAGTTAGAGGCCTATTGGCGGCTTGAAAATTCTCTGACAGCAAGGTGACCACTAACTTGCCTCCACCAACACGCACTGGGCCCGCGTGGTGGAGTATGGCCCACTCCCTCTCACCCTTATTCGTGAGAGGAGGCCTTTGCCCTGCAGTGGGATTCTATAGGCTATAACTTACTTACTTACTTACTTACTACTTGCTAAGGCTCGGAAAGACATCTTTAAAGTTTTTATCTCTAGTCTTTCTTGATTCGTAATAAATTATTGATTCGGCCTTTCGCCCACATAAACACTGCATAAGTAACCTTTAATCCCTTAGTCACCTCGTACGACACCCACGGGAAGAATTAGGGAACTATTACACCAACCGGGTAGTCAATTGTAATCATCTGACCGACCGCCATGGCCAATTTTCGTGTTTCAATGCTTATTAGGAGGATTGGTATCCTTTATCATAGAAATCCATGGGAGTGACCTACCTACAGAACATTATAAGAGGAGTCAGAAGTGCAAAGTATAAGGAGCGCGGCGTGGTGCGAGCAAGAGGGCATAAGTAGTGTAGCAGCGTGGGAAGACAAGTGGCGACAGCTGTCTCCGAAGCAAAAGCCTAACCCCTCCTATAATGTGCTGTGGACCTACCAGCCTCAGTCATGCAGATCTGCATGCACTCCTCCTCGGTGGAGAACCTGTTGGGGCCGCCCTGGCAGCCGCCGTACGCGAACTGTTCGCAGCTGCCCGTGTCCTTGTTGTAGTGGAACTTGGTCGTGAACGAATCACAGGTGCCGGGGTCCACAGGGTACTGGCACACGTCTGCGCCAACAAAATGATTATATATTAAATCTTATGTGGCTTCTAATGACCGGTAAGGAGAACACTACAGGGTGTAACAAAACACTCTAGTACCTAACATCCGTTTTTTTTGGTTAGACAATCATACTGAACAACTTTCACTATGGAGCAAACATGGAAAAAAAAACAGGTGTTTCATACAAAATTGCAGTACCTACTGAAAAGTTCGTCAGTTTGATATTAAGACGCTGTTATCTGGTCGAGGCCGTTTTTTGAACACGAACGAAAGTGTTTTAAACTGTGTTTTAAAGTCTGAAAACCAATTATGTCTTATTTACACAGGATCTGGCTAATAGGCGACCGTTGTCAATTACACGATTAGATTAAGTTTAATATATAGAAAAAAATCCCAAAGTTACCCCATTTTGTTATGTTTTTTCAATACTATGATTAAACTGCTGATATTTCACTTTTTATTCTTGTACTTAACTTAATACATTAAATATTTCTAGTGAACTCCGTAGAATTTTGAGTTTAGAAACACCCATGAGCAAAGATATTGATGAAAAACACGTTTTTTTGCGATCCTGCTTTCAATTGGCGCGGGATGGCTAATTGCAAACTTATGCTTGCAAGAAAGAGACGCTTGCACTTGGATAACCTGGCCTTAATCACCCCTTTGAAATGAAATGAAACAAACATTTAAAAATAATGGTGTTTTGTTACACCCTGCATATCTGTGTGTTTAGTTACACCTTGTTTATCCAAGTCGGAGGCCCGTGGAAAATAGTCTGCAATTTAACCACCAACATGCCCCAGTGTTTACCTAAGCCCATGTGGTGGAGTTCGAGTACCTTTCTCTGTCTATAATAAGATACAATCATCCCAAATACAACAATCATCCCAAAACCGAAAATCAGCCCAACGTTTATTCTGCAGTGCAGACAGTTGTTCAAACATTGAAAACAAACCATCATCTCATCATCATCATAACCAATTTAATAGGTACTACATTAGACTGGCCCCGAAATATTAAATCACAAAACACGACGAACTAAGGCTCACCCAGGTTGCGGAAAACTCCACAGGATCTAAGACAGGCCTCCTCCGACTGGAAGGTGCCGTTGCTCCTGCACACGGCGCCGGCGCCGGCGTCCTCGTTCCGATGCGGCACGCACTCGTACCGGGACGGCTCGTAGTACCAAACCTCTCCCGGCCCGGTACACTCCTCCAGATACGCTGACAGTTGACATTCTGCTGGGATCCTTTCAGGCTGGAATAGAAAATCCTTGAGCTATGAGGAAGTAGCTGGCAGGCGTAGTACGCCCTGAGACCCGCTGGACAGATGACCTAAAAAAGGTAGTGTTGTTTTCGGGCATGGGCCCACCACACATTCCTACCGCTGTCTGTAAACCAGAATCAACATCGGCGACCATTCACAACACTAGACAATGAAGTCCAGTGAATCACGGGATACTGTAATCTGTCTTGGAACCCGCAATTAATTTAATCATAAAAGGTAAAGTAGGAGCGACTGAACGAGGAAGGCCGAGGATAGAGTTCTGTGGTGCCTCTATTGGGAGAGAGGCCTATTTTCAGCAGTAGACGATGATAGGCAAATGGTGATGATTATGAGTTATCGTTCCCACTGCTGGGGCTCAGGCCTACTCTCGTGGTACGGGTGTATATGATTTGTGGACTTTGCATACGTTTCGTATCAGAATTTCCTCGCAATGTTATTAATCGAATCAGGCGTTACTTTGCGGTAATCCATGACTAATGGGTAGATGACACGATTGTGTCAAGACTCCGCTTCTGAAGAAGAAGATTTTTAAAAGCGGAGGTCTCGACACATGACACAATCGTGTCATCTACCTATTTCCTCGCAATTTAATTCTTCTGCCTTTTTGTTGAGCTTTGAGTGTTCGTTATAAAATTTGATAAAAGCTTTCGACGCGTAGTTGTGGTCTTGACTGAATCATCTTCAAGATCATTAGTAAAAGTTAAAAGTAGTTCTAAGAGACTGGCTAAAATGTCAACATTCTCAAATCGCTTACCTGTCGAGGTGTGATGGTGGTGGAAGACATCGCAGGAGTCGGCGCTGGTGCTGGCTGTGAGGACCTGCACCGTCTCTCGCATTCTTCGACAGAGTCGAAACTAAGAAAAGAAGAACGAGATAGATTCAGACCAATCATAATTTTAATGTTGTTAGGACAAAAACTTTTTCTAGCATATCTTTATCGAGGATTCATTTTTCTGCAGAAGAAAGGCTACCAATTGCTTGATACGTCGTTTTAATCTTAATCTTAAATCCAATCAAATCCTCCCGCATGCACGCATCGGCAGCTGACACCCTCAGGAGCTAGAGATGAGATGACCTACCGGTTGGCATTGCCGTCGCAGCCGCCGTACGTGAACTGGCTGCAGCTGTCCGAGGCCGGGTCGTAGAACCAGCGCATTAGCGACGCGTCGCACGGGCCCGCACGCATCGGCAGCTGACAGACATCTGCGTCACACATTCATAAGTCTATTTTTAAGAAATTCACTATAAACGGGAACAAATTTATGTAATAGCAAAACAACGCGGCAGCGCTGCTGCCTAGCGAAAAAAAAGGTAGTGGAAAGGCAGGCGGGTGTAAAATTAAATGCGTTACATATCGACCCTTCAGCTTCAGACCATAAAAACTGGAAAACTTTCAATACGAACCCAACACAGAAACCGCTCACACAGCTCTTCTACAGAGAACGTCAATAGCTATTGGACCAAAATGTATGAAACAGCTGAATTTTTATCGCAATTTCAAAGATAGTCCAATTAGTAAAAGTTGTTCAGTTTGATGATCTGAAGCACCCTAATCGAGATGTAATTAATGCATTAAAGTTTACACCTGTATAGCGTTTCGCGCCTTAGCTCTCTTTCTATTTATGTGCGTATACTCTTCGCGCATCATGCAGAGTTGCAGACCCCACCGGATCGACAAGGTAATTTTTAGACCCTTTACTTTATTATTAGCCCGTAGTAGCCTAAACTGCTGGACAAAGACCTCTTCGAATTCACTCGGTTTCAACTCAACTCGCTCGGTCCTGTGCTTCTCTTTTCCAGTCCGTTCCAGCTTTCAGCCATTACAAATATTCCCGCCATCAAACAGAAGGTTACCCTAGACTACGTCTCTCCGACCGTGAGATGCAGAACTGACGACCGTTGGAGTTCTGGAGAGGAGACCACGTTTACGAAATCTGATTACTAAGTAGAAGTAAAAACTCTGTGATGCAGACCTTGTGTGGTGTTGCAGTAGTACTGGCAGTACTCGAAGCTGGGGAAGTTGTTGCGGTTGCCGGCGCAGCCGCCGTACATGAAGGACGTGCAGGTGCCGAGTGCCGAGTCGTACGCCCACCGCGTCTCCGACTGCGAGCACGGCCCTGGATCCTTCTCCAGGAAACAGAAATCTGAAACACAATTTACATATCAGTCGCTTTCTTCAATCATATATTTCTATGCTTATAAATAAAAGAGTTCTGTGACTAACTGACAGACAACACACAACCTAAACCGCTGAAGATAGAAGAGAATGTATGGGTTTCCACCCATTCCAATAATCCACGCGGACGATGTCGAAGAAAAAGGAATGGTTAATCGATAATTTTGCTATTATTGTGAAATCATAGGTGGAGTTCAACGGTTGACTGGTTTCTTATATGTAGGTAAGATCTAACCGAAATAGGGGTTAATCAAAACATGGCATTTGTAAAAAGCTTGACCAGAAAAATAAAACATCCAGCCATGTTGCGGAAATCCATTGGAAATAAATTTTGTACTTACATATCAATATTCGTCCGTGTGGTGTCGGCTAAGAGTAGCACCATCCTATTTCCTACCGTGGGTGTCGTAAAAGGCGACTAAGGGATCTACCGGAAGATGGGCAGCAGCATCCTCTGAGTACACACATTCAATCCAACTGCGATCGCCAACCCGCCTCCCAAGCGTGGCGATTATGGCAAATCCCCCCATTTTTGGGGAGGTCTATGTCCAGCAGTGGACGTTTATCGGCTGATATGATGATGATGATGATGATATCAATATTGGCTAAGGTTACCTACTTATGGTTATGTTGCAGTTGGCTTACTTTTCTGGTCCGACTTTTTTTAGTTTTATGTAGTTAGCTATTTGAATATATTTTTAATGTTACCTTGATCAGAAGGCTCGTGAGGTGCCGGTTGAGTGGGCGCGACGGTTGTGACCAGCTGCTCCTTGCACCGACCCTGACAATCCTGCTCCGTTGCGAAGTTGTTACCATTACCGCCACAACCACCGTAGTAGAACTGACGGCATCTGAACGTAATTAAAGTTTAGTTATAGCACACACAGCTTGCAGGATTCCACTACACGATAAAGGCAAACGAGGGTGAAGATGATTATGAAGAACTCGCTTTTTAGCGACAAGACTGCCTTTGTTATGGGTACCTATTTGTTATTCTGCATATTTAAGTGTTTTATTTTGGTGCACAATAAAGCTATAATTGATTGATTTATTAATGAGATAAACCACGCAAACCACGCACGTTTGCCACCACGCATAAAATAGTACCTAGATGTGTAACCGAGGACAGGAAAGTAAGAAAGGTCCCAGATCTCATCTCATGTAATAAGAAAGCCTCAGATCACATGTTTGTTGGCCGAGGCGAAGCCAACAAACATTTGTGATCTGAGGCTTTCTTATTTACTGTCCGAGGTTTTCTTCTCGACGGAGGTGGAAAGCGACAACATCGTTTAGCGCAGCGGGACGAGAATTTACGCTTTCCGTCCGGAGGGAAGAAATAACTGTTTTTATCAATTTCTCACAAAACACAGTAGGTACATTACACAGATACATTTTAAACTAAACTGTATAACAGTTCTTTTATTATTACTGATTTGTTGAAGTTCTTACCTCTTGTTAGTAGTATCGTAGTACCATCTCTCTCTGTAGTCATAACAGTCACCGGGCACCGCTGGTAGTGAGCATAGGTCTTGCACTGAAATTATAATCAGATATTAAAAAAATACTATGCTAATGTCTTTAATGACGTACCTATATTAGAAGTAGGTTAGCGTCGGTGGCGCGTTGCGGAGAGCTATTGGAAACTCAATCTTGAGGTCCGGGTTCGAATGCGCACCAATGAGTTTTTGTAACTCATACACGTAATACCGACTGCTCTCAAACGGTGAAGGAAAACATCGTGAGGAAACCGGCATACGCTGAACAAGACATTCCGATGCGTATGTGAAGTCGACCAGTCCACATTTGGCACGCGTGGTGGACTATCACCCATACACCCTCCTTGAGAGGCCTGTGCCCTGACGTTATTATAGGCTGTGATTATGATATTAGAAGAAAGAAAAAGAAAGATGAACGTGCAGAGAATCATGCAAAACCACAAATCGATTAATTAGGCCCTGTTTTAAGCTAACCTGGCTGTTAGCTTAAAACTTTTCAGTATATTTTCTATATCAAAACATAATGTCTCAAAACTAATAGTTGAAGCCTACACTTACCGTAAGCACTAGGACAAGACTGTGCACAGCTCTGTTCTGAATCGAATCTGTTTCCATTGCCACCGCAGCCAGTGTAGTAGAACGGAACACATCGGTTCTCCTGCTGGGTGAAGGACCAGACGGCATGCTTCTCGGAACAGTTGCCAACCTCCTGTTGCTCTGAGCACTCAGCTGTTCGTGCAATTACATGTTAGTACAAAGTCCAAGAACACGAAACACTTTCGACTCCTTTAGGATCTTAGCGGTTCATGTCATTGGAAAGAAGAATTAGCAGCAAGAGTTCTAACTACAGAAAAACCACAACCAATATTAATCAGTTCAAGCAAGACAAAGAAAAGATAGATAATCAACAAAGAATTTGAAAGTATTAGCTAGTTTCTACCGGATTTCCTTGTAAGGACTTACGCTGAGGAGTGCCGGGCGGGTTGCAGCGCATGACGCAGGCGGCCTCGGAGCCGAACCTGTTGGAGTTACCCTCGCAGCCACCCCATATGAACTGCTCACAGCGCCGCTTCTCCGGGTTGAAGCCCCAGCGACCAAAGTTGCCGGCGCACGTGCCACGTTCGATTGGCAGTTTACATTGATCTGGAATGCACATAATTTCTAATGATGAAAGTTACCTAGATTAAATAAAATTTTATCAAATTAAAGACTGAAAAAATTAAGATGGCGTGAACGATTTGAGATTGCGATCAATTCTACGGCATTTTCAAAACCGTTCACTAGCCTACTGGAAATTCTGAGAATCAAGATATTTGTGCTAATTGTAGGAACTGACAGCGGAAATATGGTTTTCGGTGGACCCTTTTGCGTGCTCTATGGATTGCCCCCTTTTGCTGCTCTATTACTGAAGGCTGTCACTTCTTCCCCTGTTCACGCGCGTCGCGTATACGCAAATCTAAACTGCACCGATTATATAAATATGTATTGAGAAAAAGTCTGACAAAATGAATTTTTTACCAGTATCCCGGGAGTTTTCAGTCTCAAAGGCACCTACATAAAAAATATTTTAAAAGTATCACGACCCTTACCTGCGCTCCTAGCAGGCTCACAACGCTCCTGGCAGAGCTCTCTAGTATCGAAGTTGTTAGCGTTGCCGAGGCAGCCTCCGAACACAAACTGTCCGCACTGCTCCCGCGCAGAGTCGTAGTACCAGCGAAGGTGGTAGCCCACACACGCACCCTTCACCTGGGGCAGCTTGCAGGCATCTAAGGGATAAAACATATTTAGTTTTACAAAGATCAATTTAAGGGAGTATTCAAAACAAGTTAAGGGCTGACCTTTGGGTGGTGGTTGCACACACACATCTTCGCATTCTTCTTTGCTGTTAAATCGGTTGCCATTGCCTTCACAGCCACCATACCAGAAGCGAGAGCAGCCGCCGTATTCCATATCATAATACCAGTAGACTGAGTAGTTCCGGCATGAACCACGGTCAGTGGATAGACTGCAGGCCGCTGGATGACAAACAATTTAGTGTTAGGAGAGGTTATTATTATAATATCAGCTGTTGCTGTACCATTATTGGGCAAAAGCCTCTGTTCTCCCCATGAGTCCCGGTTTTGCACTTCTTTAGGCCAGTTCCTTAAGAAGCCATCGATTTCGTTAGTTATTAAGTTAGTAATATCGTAACCCATTACCTTGTCTATTCTCAGGCACGTCCGTACATCCGAGGAACTTGTCTCCTTTGGCTTCTGTTTGACCATCTGGGCAGCATCCATATTTACTAGAAGAGCAGTCACAACCAGCTTGTTCCGGTCCAGCAGCAGCTGTTTGACCATCTCCACAGCAGCCGTATTTAGAGTGCTGGCATTGGCAACCCTGTAGGTTAGGGCCTTGGGGTACGGTGGTACCATCAGGGCAGCAACCGAACTGGTAAGTGTGACAACTACAGCCTTCGAAATCGGGACCTGAAGCTTCAGTGTGCCTGAACAAAAACATTTTACGGCATTAATTAAAGTAAATTGTTAATTGTTTAGGTTGATCATAGATTCGTAAGTGCATAATGAAAGAGCACCGAAGATTTACCTGTCAGGACAACAGCCGTGTTGTGTGTACTGACAACCACAACCCTCATTGTAAGGTCCTCGAGCGATGGTAATATTGTCCGGGCAGCAGCCGTAATGAGCGTATTGACATCCGCAACCTGTATCATAAAATTCATAAATTTTATTTTACCTTTAACTTTGATGCAGGTATTAATTTAGACAGATCCTGAAGAGACAATTCAATGAAATAAAAGATAAATACTATTTGTATTACTCTTTATAGCGTTACCTTCAAGATGTGGCCCGTCAGCTGGCTTGTAATTGTCAGGACAGCAGCCGTATGCGGTACTTAGGCAACAACCCTCGGATTCAGGGCCGTGAGCTGGAGTCTCGCCATCTGGACAACATCCGTAAGCGGAGTTGTTGCATGACATCACACAGCCTTCCATTTGAGTGCCATGAGCTGGAAACAATCAAATAATTATATTGCTGAAACCAAATTTTTTTTGGAATGAAAAACATTTTTTAATAATTTATTTAGATACCTGTCGATACACCATCAGGGCAGCAACCAAATTCAGTAACGGTGCATGGACATCCTTCCTCATTAGGTCCTGTGGCTTCCGTTTTTTCATCATGGCAGCAACCGAATTCGGAACCTGCACATCCTTTCTTAGCTTTGTCCGTTTTGGGCTCTATAACACAGAACATTTTAATTAGAGGTGCTTGCTAGAAGAATTTATGTAGTACAGTGGTTGAAAGTTTTTTTTAAATGTTTACCTGTCTCCGGGCATCCCTTCTTCTTCGGACCTTTAGCTTCAGTTTCACCATCTTTGCAGCAGCCATATCTATAAATGCAATAATGCCAAGATTAAAGAACATAATTATGTATATAATCTGTACAAAAGTAAATATAAGTGTATAAAACCAATACTCGAATCTGTAACGTACTTGGAAGATTTGCAAGGTGGCGGTGGTTTCGGGCATCCTTCCTGGTCGTTGCCTTCCGCTGGAGTCTTATTGTCCGACTTACAGCACCCGAAGAGTGTCTCCTTGCATGGCACAACTGGACAGCCCTGGTTGTTTGGTCCGGCAGCAGGGGAGACGCCGTCGGGGCAACAATTATGTTTGGATTCCTTACATGTCTTCGGATGTGGACAACCTAAGAAGGATCAAGTTTTAGCCACGATGGAAAATAAAAGAAAAAGTAACTTGTCATGTAGGTACATACCTTCGTCGAAGGGACCTTTAGCAGGGGTTCTATGATCCGGACAGCAGCCGAAAGTACTCTTTTTACATTTAGACTTCTTCCTGAGCTTGCACCTGCCTCCACGTGGCGTGGTGTACACTTGCACTGTGGATTCCCAGTCCCATGGCGCTGTATAGAAAAAAAATATTTGTCACTTTCTTAAACTTTAACTATTATTATAATCAATGGAAAAGGTATGAACGTACTGGAGCCACCAGATATTGTAGACTCTTCCATAGTCGACAGCTCTGTGGTAGAATAGCCTTCTGTTGTACTTCCAGATTCTGAAATAAAAAATGTTTACAAAATTCAATTAATTGAAAGACAATAATTATGTATGTATGTCTATAATTTCGTGTGACTTATATACCTCCTAAAAGGCTCTTTTGTTTGAAATTTTTGATCTCGGATTCCATTTCAGAGTATACCATCCCCGTAGGGAAGTGTCCAAACTCAGTCTAATGTTACTAATAGTAGCGCGTCGCCACAACAACCTCATTAAAACATTTTCTCCCCTCCGGACGCAAAACGTCAATTTTCGTCCCGCTGCGCTAAACAAAGTTGCCGCTTTTCACCTCCGTCAAGGAGAAAAATAGTATACTAACCTCGGGCAGTAAATAATAAAGCCTCAGATCACATATTTGTTGACCGAAGCGAAGCCGAGGCCGAATTACATGGGATCTGAGACCTTTCTTACTTTCCTCCCCTCGGTTTGTAATGTACCTATATTCTACAACTGCAAGTAATTTAGAGATGTTATTAACCTTCTGTTGCACCACTTTCCGTTGTTTCTGTAGCTTCCGTGTCTTCGGTTTCTGTGCTACCAGTGTCTGTGCTACCAGTTTCCGTGCTGCTGATTTCTGTGCTACCAGTTTCTGTGCTACCAGTTTCTGTGCTACCGGTTTCTGTGATGCCAGTCTCAGTAGCGCCACTCTCAGTGGTGACTTCTGTCTCTGTACTTTCCGTGGACCCTGTATATTCAACCTCCGTTTCCGTTGACCCTGTGCTGTCTGTTCCACTTTCTGTTGTTGAACCTTGAAATTGAATAGACGTAAAATCGTTTAAAAATAAAATAACACGACGTGCACTATAAATCTAGAATATTGTTTCTCTGATCTATTATCTAAACAGAGTTCCAAATCCAAAGAGTTCATATATATAATTGTATAGGCGTACCTTCCGATCCAGTAAGTTCAGTGGAGTCTGTTTCTTCTGTAGCACCAGACTTGCTACTTCCTGTTGTATCCGATGATTCAGTGACGGAGATATCAGTGCTACCAGACTCGGTTGTGCTTAAATCGGTTGTACTGTAATCCGTCGATCCTGCAAAACGATTTCATTTATCAATGCTAAAGCTAAATACTGAATTAACAATTAGTTATTATTATTATTATATAAATGATTGGGATTTCCTATATTCTCATGATATAAAAACGGCCCGAGACCAAACTTTATGGCATCGTTTATCTCATTTAATATGTTTGTGTAAGCGTTATATAGAGCAGTAGACGTACTCGTCTACCATGCACGATCTTTTTTTTCATGCGTAAAGTAACAAAGACGGAGGAACATCACGATATTCCTCGTTTTCTCGGGGGTGGTATGCTACTGATCTGCGATAGTACTATCTATACTGCGGGGCTAGTACGCCAACCCGCGATAGCGTGATATAGCGCTATCACGCTTCCGTTCTCTTTCTATTTGCACGCGACAGAACGAGACAGAAGACTAAATTTGACAGATGGATGTGTTAAATGTGGTTGGCGTACTAGCCCCGCAGGACTGTATGGGTATATTATGAGAAAACTGCTTACCAGTTTCGGTAGCACCGGAGTCAGTTGTACTAGAATCTGTAGAATCTGTATACTCTGTGGTACTGCTCGAATCAGGGGTACTAGATTCCGAAGTTTCTGACGTATCACTTGAAGAACTGCTACTTTCCGTCGCGTCTGAAGACTCGGACGTACTTGACAAGTCTGACGTGACAGTCGAGCTCGAATCTGTTATGTCGGACTCTGTAGTGCCTGTCTCTGAAGTACCAGAAGACTCAGAAGTGCCAGAAGATTCTTCTGTGCTGGATGACTCGCTGAGGCCAGGAGATTCAGATGTGGCCGAAGACTCTTCTGTGGCCGAGGACTCAGTGGAACCAGAAGCTTCAGAAGATTCATCAGTGCTAGATTCAGTGGTGCCTGACGATTCTGACGTTTCAGAAGACTCATCGGTGGCAGAGGACTCCGTAGTGACAGTAGATTCAGTTGGGCCAGTATCCATCTCCTCAGTGGAGCCTGTTTCTGTAGTCTCATCTGTACCGAAGGTTTCAGTCGATCCCGTTCCTGACGATTCTGATACAGTTGATTCGGAAATCGTCGGTTCTGTAAATTAATTAAAGAAATACGTTGATACATTGCATAGAAGATACGATTTCTGATAAATCTAAGGAATAGGAGTCAACACTCAGTTGATAAGTACCTGAGCCAGAACCAGTATCTGTGAATTCTGATTCGATATCAGTGACGGCTGTTCCTTCGCCCGATCCTTCACCTGTAAACGTACATTATTTATTATTTTGATTAAAATTCCTTCAATTATTATTTTGCTGCACACTAAAGCATACCGACGACTTACGATGAAAGACTTATAATGTTTAAAGTCGATCAAGAAGAATTTGATCTTACCTGTGGTAAATGGACTGTCGCTGAACATCGTGTCATCCATCTGAAAGTAAAACAAAGTGATTTTAACACCGCATCAGTTACAGTTCTTTGGAGACTATTATTACATATTAGTAATTATCAGTACTTTGTGCTATTTATAATTCAACTCACGCTAGTCCCGGTCTCTTCCTCCTCAACTCCAACTTCTGGATAGTCTTCTTCGTCACAGTCTTCATATTCATAATCTTCATCCATAACCGTTGTTGCCGTCACATTTACTGGTATGAAACCTTCTGCAAAAGAATTGTGAAAATTATTATAGTAGACATAGTGTCATCCGTACTGCCGCTGCCGTATAAAGAGTAGCTATAATTACATTACAAACACGGAGATATCAAAGCTGAAAATCTTAGCAACGCATACTTAAAACTTTTTAGTACCTTTTACTTACCAACATCACACAAGGTTCAAACGCTAAATAGAAGGCGCAAAAAGGAAATCAGAAATCTAACCAGAAGTGCGATTTTTGAAACTCATTCGGTGAGCTCAGCAGTTAGAAATGTCAAGTATATTATGGAGATGTGCATCTTTATACTGCTGATTTGTCTTTCAACAATCATACTTCAGGACTGCGATTTTTTAAAGTCAAATAAGCAGTAGCTTTAGAACGTTTTTGTATGAGATTTAAAAACCGTTCAAGCTCACCGATGACATTCAAAAATCGCACCCCAGGTAGGTACCGACATAGATTATTGGTTTCTAGATACCTCGATTTAGGACGAATGGCTTACCTTCGTTGCATGATTCTTTATTGCAGGACTGCGTGGCTTCGAGCACGGTCTCGCTGTCACAGCCCGCGGCAATTTGGCCGGCGTTGAGGCACTTGACGATTCGTGTTTTCACTCCACCGTCGCATTCTTTATCACACTGCTCCCCAAAATAGTTATAATTAGTTTTACAATGGTGAAAAATTGTCTGTAAATTTAAACAGCCATTGGCGCTATTGCAACATTTGCAACTAATAAGGCGTTTGCACCTTTTTATTTTTGAGGGTACGAATATTTCTTTTGATCACCCAAATATTTACCCCATGTAGAATTCGAGCCCACAACGCTCGCCATAGCAAGCAGGTTCACTATCAATTATGCTATGTGAATTTAATTAAACATCAGATACAAACGTACCGCAGTCCAGGGTCCAGCGAACCACCTGGCAGGGCACTTCTCCGGTGGAACCTCACAGGGCTTGGAGTCCTTGTACTTGCTCTCGTTGTCACATCGCTTGTCGTCGACCTTTAGCACCGACGAGCCGTCGAACATGCCGCAGAACACCCGGCGAGTCTGTAGCCCTTCGCCGCATGACACTGAACACTGCAACCAATCAAGGATTCGACTTAAAGTGTAATGTGATTTTTACTTAGTATCGCTTTAGCTTTGAAATCGTGGTTAGCGCACACAATGTTTAGGCCAGGAGAGAGCATAGGAAATATAATTATATAGGAGACGGGAATAATTGATCGAGTACCTATGGTGATCCCAAAGATATATTTTTTTCACAAAAGACTCCTCTTGCCACTCAGGTTATCGCTAAAAAAGTAAAGGCTTTGACTCCGCACGTCTAGGTTCACATTCATGCATCTATATGACGACTCCTTAAAGCCACACACTTGCCTTGTCATTTCATAAGTCAATCTACTCATCTTATCCGCAGGAGCAAACCACTTATACATTCTTTTTCAATCGTTTTCACAGGCATTGGATTTGATGCTTTAAACCAGTTGTTATAAAGTAAATGTAATACTTACGTTGCTCCATTGTGTGGCGTACCATTGTACTTCACATGCAGGTAACAAGGTTTTGTCACAAGCCTCCTCGACGACTGGCTCTCGACGGAACGAGCAGAATGACGAGTTCACGATCTCGCTGTGAGAGGTCATGCATTCGGCTGTTCGTGTGCGTACGGTTGAAAGGCACGAGTCACACTGCAAATAGAACCAATATGAGAAATAGCACCATACAGAGAGAGGCAAACACATTTGGCGTTGCTGTATTAACCGGCTATATCCTCTGGTCTGTGAGGCTTGCTGACTAGCAACCCCCCCCCCCCCCCTTCTGTGATGCCGAATTCTGCCAACTTCACAGAAAGGGGCTACTTTTGTTCCAAAGTTTTTAAAAACTGTAAAATCACCATTTCTCTCTAAGGGAACTCCCTTAGAGAACGACACTCAAGTGGAGATCTCTTCTTGGGTATAGATAGAAAAGGATGCAAACACATACAACGTATACATGCATAAGAAGAGATCTCCACTTGACTGTCGTTCTGTAATACCCCCCTAAAAATAGTTTCTACATTCTACAAGATTATGGGCTACTTTCAACCAAATGAGAATAAGTCAATAAGTATATAAATTACCCTCATGGTGCTGCTGTCTGTGCCTACATAAATGTATATAAACTTAGTTAAAGCTTAACTTACTCCACTCCATTCAGAAACGACCCAGTCGACTCCATCGCAAGGGTACAGCATGCAGCCCTGCTCCAGCGGAGGCTTCTCTTCACCGCACTCGTCATCATCCAGCACCTCAACTCGCCCGTCTATCTTCTGGTAGCAGACCACTTGACGGGTCTGCTTACCTTCACCACATAGTTTGTCACACTGAAAACATCATTTGCTGTTATATATCACGTTTTAAAACAAGAGCCATTTAAAGTTACTATCATTTTTAAGTTTCTTACAGGTTTCCATGGACCAGTGTACCACTGGGGACAGACGGCGTCTTTATTGCACTCCTCGAATAAATCTGGTTTTTTTGGTCCATGTAATTTGAAGCATTCGTTGTCGGCTACTATTGTTGGGGACCTGTAAGGTATAGTAGGTAGTTACAAAATCGAACATTTTTTTCTGTGTCTCGATTGTCTAAATTTAAGTGAAGGCGTGAATTTTCTTTATTGCATGAATCACTAACCCATTTATAATCTTCTGGCAGTATACTTTTCTAGACCTGGAGCCGCCGTCTCCGCAAGGCTTCGTGCAGGCACTCCAAGCACCCTCCACCCACTCAGCGGCGCACTCATGAGTGTTACAGCTCTGGTTGGTGGCAGGCTTCAGACTGGGGTCGCAGAGATTGTCGTCCACCACGTCTAAATCTTCGTTTAATCTGCATGTCACCGTACGAGTTTGGGAGCCTGACATGTACAAATACAATTGTTACATTACTGCTGACTTGACAAACATAATTATTCAAGAATAGCATTTGAGACATACCTCCTCCACAAACAGCGGTGCATTCTGAGAACTTTTCGTGTGCCCAGTTGTATTGTTGGTTCGGCGGTGGTGCCAATGCTAAAGGAATGCTGTATTCGTAATCAATGCCTACGTTCTTGTCTAGCAGAAGAAGCTGGAAATAATATATAGAGATTTACCTATAGCTTGATTTAATTGTTCGATATTTTTATAATTAATGGTTATTTGGTTTCAAATATTCCACACCCTGGTGATAATATCAGGTCTTACCGATAGAATCAGCGGTTCAGTAGTGGGTCCCTGACATCTCAGTATATCTGGAGCAGCGAAGCCCTGATGTCTTCTTTCATAGTCCCACAAAGCACCAGCAATACTCAGGGTTCTAGGGAAGTCGATGTGATAGTCTCCGTTCAAATAGTACACGTTGTCTTCCTTCGATCTGAGAGCTGTAAATAGTAGGAATTGAAAATCAAAGAATCGGATACAACTAAGAGTTTTAGTTAGAGGATCGTATGAAGATAACTCACCAAGGTAATTCCCAGAACTCCTCTTTTCCTCTATTTTAATACTTGTAGCTCCCTTTGGTATATGCAGTACGTCATTGTATCCTGAAAAGGAGATGGTTTTGTTATTTATGCACTCTTCCCAAATAATTCAAGTCCACTTTATTTCCTTACCCTGTCTTAGTTCCGTATCTGCGTCGATGCTTCCAATATATGTGTAACAGTTTGTGTTGTTACCCCGACACTCTCGGCATTTGTCCTCACGGGCATTCGAACCCAGCATCATATCACAACCTACAGGCTGGAAGAATGAAGAACAGTTGAAGAGGACTACAAATCCTATGCAATAAGAATACGTATCGACAGAGATACACGAATGGGAGCAATCTAACAATTATCAAATCTGAATATAGTTACCTGGCACGTGCCATCAACGCAGACATCGAAGGACTTGTCGTTACATCGCATGCCGTCCTTGACCTTCGACTCGTGTCGGTAGTAGAACCTGTCACCTTTAGGCATACAGTTCAGCTCGCACGGGTTTGGCCCTTCCGTATATGGCACCCAACTGTCGACAATATTTAAAGGTCAAACACGTATTCAGACAATAAAATATCCATTCAAGAAAACGAATTAAAAGTCTTCTTTCAGCAGACTTCATAAGAGGGGGATGATTAAGCACCAGCAATACTTACTTGTATTTTACACCCCTAAACAAGTCGTTGTTGTATTTGGCGCACTGCTCGGACCTGAAGTCCATAGAACCAGGGGGGCAGTCCTGGGTCTCGCAGGAGAAGTATTTCGTGTCACCGCCAGTGCAGCGAGTTTGCCCCTCTGAACTGCAATTAAATAAATAAAAAAATATCTTGGATATTGTCACACAGATTATCTAGCTCAGACATGTTTAATGATGACTAATAAATATGTAAAAAAATAGGTGCATAAATAGGTAGATACAAATAGCCATGACTCTTATTCATAGTCATCATACAAATATTTGCCCCTTACGCAATTCGAACCCACCCTCGGATTAGCAGACAGGTTCATAGCGAAGGCTCCATGAAGGATTTCGTTTGTAAAATACTCGTTCTTGTGATTATTCTTGAGCTCAAGTTTCGTGGTCAAAAACATTTTTTTTCTAAAACCTGTCGTGTGACCGAAAAAGGGTTGAACTACACCACACAGCACAGCATAACATTTTTCCGTCGCTCCATCCTTTTCTGTCACTCAGGAACGTCATTTGCTAGAGCATATAAGATAGACGGAACGCGATCGCACGCGGCGTGCTGTCTGTGCTGTGCTGTGTGGTGTAGTTCAACCGTTTAAAAGTTTTTGGTTTACAAACGCTAAATGGCTTTATCTAAGATCATCATAATCATCAGCCTTTACAGGGTCCTTTCTTAATATTCTGACACTTTTTAAGGGGATGATCAGACCGTCAAATTGAACAACATTCTCTATTGGACCAACATCGAAATCGCGAAAAAAAATCTGCTGTTCCATACAAAACTGCAAACCTACTCAGCCAAATGCATGGGACTGTTTTCGCGATTTCGAACCATGTATAGTACCTATATGCGCCCCAATTCAGGGCACTCCTGTATCTAAGATACAGCCCTTTATATACCTACTAGTGTTTACCCGCGACTTCGTCCGCACAAATTATATACCAGATTTTTAGTCAGATCATAAGCTATCAAACAAAAAAAGTTTCATCAAAATCGGTTCAGTAGTTTTTGCGTGATGCGCGAACAAACAAACAAACAAACAAACAAACACACAAACAAACAGACAGACAAAATTTCTAAAAAAGGTTGATTTCGGGTCAGGGATACCTAAAACTTACAGTTTTATAATAGTTTAGATTAGATTAGATTAGATGAAGACAAGACAGATAGACAGACCGATGGACGGACAGTGTAAGCTTAGGAATTGGTTCCCGTTGGCCCCCTTTGGGTATGGAACCCTAAAAAGGGTATAAACTCTTACCCATCTACAAGGCATATCCTCTTCTGGCTGGCGACCCCCCCGCCGCAGGAGCGGGAACAGGCCGACACCTGCCCCCACTCCCCCCACGCGCCGCTCCCCTCCCCTCCAGGGATGACGTAGGACGCTGACAAGTAGAGCCCGGCACCCTGCCTTCTGTGCCTACTGCGGTGGCCGGAGGCCTGGGGACAAATTATTTATTATTTATTTATTTGTAAGACAACAAAATACAAGACACAATAATACACCTTAAAATAGACTCAAGTAAGCGTCAAAACAAAAACAAAACAAAAAAACAACAACAAACACGTATAAACAACGTGTAAATAACTTAATATTAACATTATTTAAGGGTATATTACCGTTTGCGCGCTCCACACAAACGTACTATGGTGATATTTGCAATACTGACCAATTAAAGTCAATGAAATGCAGAAACAATCTAGACACAAATCTCTATGCTTGTATAGAGTCAGATTTTCGTGAAAATGTGTAAAATCTTAAATTAATCCTAGAATTAAAACTGTATATTTTAACGAAAATCTGACGCATAGAGATTCGTTTCTAGATTGTTTCTGAAAAAATTGATTGACTTTTATTGGTTAATATTGAAAATATCACCATAGTATGTTTGTATGCAGTGCGCAAATGCGCTCTCGGAATAAACTTCTAAATTATGGGGATATATCTATGTGGAACACCGGTCAAAACGGACTTGATTAGATCGCCGTATTTTTAAGTAGTTGTTTTCTTGTCCTAGGTACTTTACTTTATATGACAAAAAAATGTCAAAAGCTTCCTCGATTCGAGTGAGGAAAACTCAAGAAAACGACTAAGATTACTTACAGATAAAGCAACCGATAAAAACTACAAGAGACATGGGGAAGGATGCCTAGAAGGTACCTAGTACCTACGTATGCGTTGTCCCTTTAAAAAAATACTTAATTAGGTTTATTGTGGAGATGTGTCAAATAGAGTGTTTCTTCAAAATTACCAACGCCATCCACTGACTTTTATTTTTACTGTACTAGGAACATGCCCTAGAACGATTAAATGCCTCATTCAAAGATCGAAACATTAAAATCGATTATTCATGACGCGAGTCGAGTCGTGAGAACTGACTGCCCATAGGCCAAGTATTTCGCTTACGCTGATAGACGGAACATCAGTGTAACCGCGTATGAGACAGCGATAGTCATAAAATCCTATACAATTTGTATGAAAATAGATGTCTGACTCCGGAGTCAGACTGCCGTCGTAGAACAAACAAGTGGCTACGTCGATAAGGACAGCAATAAGTAGCGATCTCCTTTTTTAACTAGAGCGAATTTGCTATGTGCATCTCTTACTGAGTGATATGACAAGACATGTGCTTCGTTCTAGTTCCTTCTCTTTCTACGTGACTGCCACATGCAGTTTAATAACTCCACGTCAAAGCTCATCGTATCGATTTGAATGTATTCATGTTTGTTACTACATCTACGGAAAATATGTTGTATATGCTAGGGGCCTACCAAGACCAACTGTGTGTGATAATATCGGAATCGTTTTAATTCAAATACTCACGCTTGTTATCCCTGGCCTCCAAGACAAATTACAAACCATCCTGATTCGTATAGGAATAATGCGTAACTTCCATACCTCATGTCACTTTGTTTCTATTATAGGATGTAGGTAGTATGAAATAAAAAAATAGTATGTTCTTGAAACTCGGTCGTTAACCACGGCGTAAACCAAGGCCACTTCATCCATGAATTGTTGATTTATATTTGAAAACGACAACGATATTATCACATATTGTGCCTCTCGGTACGCTAACTGATGTCTAGAATATTTCCGATTGTAGCAGTTTACTGAACCTAAGGGTTAAGTCACATTGTGGGCGTTGCTTTAGACATTATTTAAATGTTATTCTTTAATTGAAATCTGAAATGTATAAGGGACTAAGTTTGACGGATAAACCAATTTTTGATTTTCTAGAGTTCGTTCGACACTTCGGACGAGTTTCGGTAAGTTCGGTAATTAATAAAACGTGAATGTTTTAAGTTCTGACCACTCCTTCGGGGAATAGGTATAGTTGTGAGCATAGCTATGTTAGTTATAATATAAAAAAATGCTGTTTTTTGGGATGCGTTAATAAAATAATTGGTAAAATTTTTCAGGTGGATGTGGATTCCTGAGAAGCTATCCACATGGTTTTAACATCTCACTACTGAGTAAATGTTTAAAAACTTCCAACAATCCTTGTTCTGGGTAAGCTCTGACTTGAAAGCATCTTATAATGTACCTACTTGATTCGATCACTATCAAATCGAAATGGTGTTTTTTGGCAGTTCTTAGCGATTCTTACTTCTTAAAATTTGGTTAATTAATTTCAGACAATTCATGTAATGAACACAGAAAAAAAAGGTCTCTTAAAAATTGCCTAGTATCTACAGTCATAATACGCTACCGATCTTGTAAATTACCTATATATAATCGGTATCTTATACAATATCCCGTCGGGGTTATGTTATGATATTAATGTTTTCTAAAAATATCAAAGCTTTTAGTTGTCCCATTGGTCAAATTATGTTATCAGGTACTTGCTGGTATAATTCATAATCAGCAATTAGTATATTTATTTATTTTATAACATTTGTGATTTAAACCTCGACGTAGTTTCTTTTAGGTGAATATTCTTACCGTACTTGGTAAATATTCTTTGTGGACCACCCGTAACGCGATATTTCCTCTCTCCAGTCTGTCCAGACCCTACTGTGAAATGGTCGCGGGAACCACGCTCGTCCATCTCGAGCTTCCAACAACATCTCTTGTTATGACCATAAACAACTCGTATTCAACGTTGCGACGATGTTGCAACAGTCACTACACTTCCATCTCAAGTGTACACTGCATCATCTCTGATTTTACTATTTAATGCCTCTACAGGTAGTAGGGTTATACAACGTGTTAATGAACTATAATATAGTTTGTTCAGAATCGAGAGCAGAATCGAATTATCATGTTTTCAACATGTGTAATTTTTTTCAATATATGAAATAATTTGTTTTTAAAATTTAAAATTTACTGAACTCGATCTCAACCCACCGCTCGGGCACTCTCACCCTACTTACTACCAAAACAAGATTCTTGAAATATATCCATGAGCACGTTAGCGCTTTCATTCATTGCTGAAATGATGACAAATCATTTTTGCCTCAAAACTTAAACGCGAATAACTTTAAATTTTAAGTATCAAAATAACGAAATTATTGTTTCAATGTAATTATTTTGTTATAAATCAGTTGGGCTGTATGAGGTTTTGCGCTTATTCATTAACACGTTGTATAACAATGTAGGTACCTACAGTCAATATGTCAGTCATATTGGTATATTGAATTATTGTGTTTATATTACTTTGACTATATGGAGTCAACATTGAAATCGCGAATGAAAAACGGATATTTCATGAGCTAGTTAGATCATTGTAAATTTTTTTGCGAATTCTCATAATTTTGAATTTGATTTCCTTGGATTAGAAGGCACCACAGTGACATAATGAAGGAGAAGCCAGTCAAAATAGGTACATAACTAAAATTACTTAGTTTAGTAGAGGTGAGGTGCTCTGAATGGGTCGTTAAGTGGGGGATACCTCTTAAAAGATAGTCGCCCTCGCCTCCTCCGAAAGACAACCAAGAAATAAACAGGGTTGTCAATTCCGAACGGGAACGAAACGGTTAACGCTATCCTTATATTCTTATAGGTACTATGGAACGAATACTAACAGAATGATGTCATATCTAAAATAAGGCATGTCCCGAATAGAGAGCTAGCAATGGCGATGGATGACCGAAGCGATGGTGTTGACATGATGTGAATGTACCCATCAATTTCAGGCGCCTTCGCTATTATAGATTAGATTTACGACTTCACAAGCTTTTCAATTACTTTACATTAGGGTTGTCGATTGTTTCTTTGTTATTGTATCGTAGAAAGTTATACTACTATGTTTTGTTGTTCCACTTTCCTTAATTTCGGGTCCCATGTGGGATTACTTTAATTTCATAATATTAATTGTTTATGCCGTTCGGATCCCATACTTCTTCTTATCGAGTGGGCTTCAAGCCCTGGTGTCAGAGTTTATTCAAACCGCACCGTTCGGATCCCATACTGAAAGTATTGTAAATAAATGTAAATAACAGGTTTTTCGGTACAGGTATAAAAAAATTGTATGGTTTCATTCAAATTTTACATAGATAAAAATACTTACGTGCTTAAACTCACGACTATAATCCATTTTGGACTGGCAAGAAGTCTTCCTACAAGTACCATTGCCATGCTATCATCATTCAATATCATATTGACATAATCTTGTAAGATTTACACATTTGTTATCCAACTATACAGGGTGAAATTGATATCATTGGCATCGTTTTAAACTAGCCTGTACTAATAAACCCGGAATAATTTTAACCTAGTATGTCGGCATAACCCTTCTTATCATATACAAATTTCTATACATTTTGCTTATTCTACAATTTTATACCACGTTTATTTGTTTTTTTTTACCCATCAAACTGAACAACTTTTACTATGGGAGCAAACCGATCGTAGAAAAAACACAGCTGTTGCATACATTTGAGGCACTGCAATTTAGTAGGGAACAGCTGTTTTTTGTAGATGAGTAAATTTTTGTTTAAAGCATTTTCTCTTGTCTGTATCCAACCCAAATAATTTTATGGTATCCCAACGGAATAGTTTAGTTAGCTAGTAATAATGAACTATTACGCAACCCTACTCAAATATAAGAGATGAATTTATTAATACTCAAAATAATATCTAAATGCACTCGCGTCGATCTCACGCTGAGGCTTCCAACTGTTTCGAGACCACTTTGAACCACGCGCAGTCGAAACGGAAAGTATTTCTTCATAAACTTAGTTTGTTTTCAACGATTACTTGGATGAAATCAAGCAATCTATGATCTTTAACTTTTTTTCGAATTGACGATTATAGCATTGCTCAGAGAAAAGCTACTGCTTATTACTGCGGACTATTGGAAGGACCATGAAGGATCTACCGAGCCAGTGAATGAACTAAAGGCGTATGTGGTCAAATCCAGAAATGACCCTCCTTAGAACTGGTCTTACAAAGAAGTGGTCGAATCCAGAACTGGTCATATCTAGAAGAAGGCATTTTAAGAAATGGACACCGAACGCCTAAACGGTATCATCCCTGGACCACGACTCTCCATACTAATCGATGCGAACAAGCGCGTTACTCCGGTTAGAATTTAGCAGTTTTCTAGGGGTACCTAGAATGGGTCAACATAGGATCGTTTCATTTGTTTTGCCTCAAATTTTCTGGTTTGAAATGTTCGCGTAAGGCCTATCCATTAAGACGCTGTTATAACCTTGTTATAACCGTCGAGGCCGTTTTTTGAACAAGAACGAAAGTGTTTTAAACTGTGTTTTAAAGTCTGAAATTAAATTATGTCTTATTTAAGGATCGGGCGGATGGGCGACTGTTCTCAATTACACGATTAGATTAAGTTTACTAGATAGAAAAACATCCCAAAGTTACCCCTTTTTGTTATGTTTTTTCAATACTATGATTAAACTTTTTATTCTTGTACTTAACTAATTACATTTAATATTTCTAGTGAACTCAGGAGAAGTTTTAGCTTAGAAACTCCCATGAGCAAAGATATTGACGAAATACACGTTTTATTGCGATCCTGCTTTCAATTGGAACGGGATGGCTAATTGTAAACTTATGCTTGCAAGAAAGAGACGCTTGCAGTGGGATAACTTAGCCTTAATTTTACTTTGATCTAAGGAAGCACACACGGAGCATTGACGCACCGCGTATGGACTGACGTCTGCCACTCCGTCAATGCGTCATCGTGTGTGCTTCTACGTGCGGTTTCATACAACTCCTTGCTTCACAAATGACTGAGCACATCATAACAAATGAAAGCTCAATAATAATTTGCTCTCCGTGCCATTGCCACAGCCGCAGCCGGTCCATTGACCGTCAGCAGCCTTGACTGACATTGACCTACGTATTGCGCGGACACCCACTAACTTTATTGGAATGCGAATGGCTTCTTGAATGAATTCTGAGTTATAGAAATTGAATTGAATTGACAGAATTTTAAATTAATGTCATTGATATTTAAAAATGCAAGCGTATGTTTGGCCAAGTGCGAGTAGGACTACTCGCGAACCGAGGGTTCCGTACCACCACACAATATAATCAACATATACATATTAATCTATGAATCAACTTACAAAATAAAGTAGATAGATAGATAGATAAATCATTTATTTGCACAAGTAACACACACATAAATAATACAGTTCACAAGTTTACAAAATAACATAACAAGGAAACATCAACAGAACAAACATGTAATTTATTGTATGCTACAGCAGCAAATAGGTCCCATCTCAACATAGACCTTGCCCGAAAGCAGGGTGTTGATTTTCAGATGAAACCTCTGGTAGTAGTCAGACGCAGCAACCAATGAAAGATAAATAAAATAAGTAAAGTTTAGATGAAATATAGTAATGGAAGAGTAAAAAAAAGAAAAAGTAAAAACGAAATAATATTATATTATACCTACATACATATACTATTTATTATATTATACTAAGCGTAAAATTGGATAAATAAAGAACTATGACACAAAAGGTGCGTTAGTGTAGCCATCAGGCAAGCCAATAATTTGTTTTTTCAAGATAAATTCCCTCAGTTTTCTCTTGAATGTGAAGCCTGACTTAAGTGATCGCAGTGGTGGGGGAATATTGTTCCAGCACTTGGTTGCCTGATAGCGAAAACTGCCCTCAAACGCTACGTAACGTACGTAAGTACGGGATACTTCGCGCGAGACCGACTCACACTTGACCTTGTAGAGTTTGCACTAAGTATAATTACAAGTTTGACGCTTGTATGTAGGTATTACCATTTAGGCCCTAAATTTTAGGGCATTAAGACAGCAGAGCGAACAGAAAAAACCATTTTCTTGTATGGTATGTTTATTGTTTTTTTTTAATTATTTGTCACAAAATACAAGGTGTTACAAAAATACAAATAAACATTTAAGGGGGTGGTTTAGACCATCAAACTCAACAACTTTCACTATGGGACCAATATCGAAATCGCGAAAAAAAAATGTATGTTCTATACTCTACAAATCGACTCGAGCTAAAATATGTATGGGATATCAGATTTTTTTTTTCGCGATTTCTATGTTGGTCCCATAGAGAAAGTAGTTCAGTTTGACGGTCTAAACAACCCCCTTAAGAGTTTTAAAAAATTATTCTTACTTATGTAACACCCTGTATAATGATACAAATTCTGTGACTACGATACCGATACCAACTACGGTTCACAAGATACAACCCTCTGAAGCCAGGACGGACGGACGAATGGACGGACAAGCAACGTAGGCTTAGTTATAGGTCCCGTTTTCACCTTTGGGTACGGAACCCTAAAAATGTATAATATATGATATCAAATAAAAGAATAAGGGCGCAGAATACCTTAATATTATCAAAAGTATGTATCAGGTGTGTACTTACATTATGTGTAAAATGGTGTCTAGACGCTGTCCATGGTATGCAATTAATTATAACGACTACTGCTAACAGCAGCGATCTGAAACAATAAATTATTCACATTTAATAAGTCATCCTATCGTCAACTTTGATGTTAAGAGCTTGATTATAATTATTTTAGATATGAACCAATTAAAGTAATCGAAATTTTTAAAGACTACCAAGGAACTATTCTGTGTGCCTATATGGTTTGTCTGATAATGCATAAATATCTTGTTATGTCTCTTGTAATGTTATAAGATTTAAAAGTTATTAATGTATGTACCCTATCCTAAATACAGTATTGACATAGTAAAATATTTAATAAAAATTAATATATGACATTGAATGCCTTGAAGAGGCAGATTGCTGTACCACAAATTAATTATACCATCTTATGTAACGTGTGCAATCAACAATGAATAAATGAATTATGAATTATGGATATTCGTTAAAATATATCAATTTCAAAGTTACAGTAGCATAAAGATTTCCATACAAATCTTAAATGTATACTAGCAATAGAAATGTGTATTTTAATGGAACTCAGTCAAACAACAGGCATTAGATCGTGTTTAAAAAAAAACATCTACAAAAACTAAGGGCCTGTTTCACCACTTCTGAATAAGTTCTTGTTAGCTTATCCGACAGATATTTTGACATAATTTCATACAAAATATGTCAAACTATCTGTCGGATAAGCTAACAAGAACTTACCCAGAAGTGGTGAAACAGGCCCTAACACTTATATTTAAAAAAATATATATTTAAAAAACGTTTTATAAGCTAAGCTTTGTTTATAAGCAGCACGCTGCAAGGACTATCCTCTTAAGAGCGGCACTTTGACCTTATCAATATCATTATCTTTATCTATAAAGAAATTATTTTATCATCTCCATGATCTCAAACACTTTGAACACCCCAATTACATAACGTAATGGTATGTAAATAAAAGTATAACAACATATTTCTCTGTCTCGTTTATCGGACACCAAATGTCGATAAAATTCATCGATAAAGGACTCACGAGGTAACTGTAAACCCTTATGATAACATCTTCATTAGGCGGTGGTGTAAGTTACGAGGATTTTTCTAAAGAAATGATTTTATTGTGATTAGAACCATAAATACTGAATAAACGCTTTCGACCTGAAGCCGTATCATATTATAGCCTTTTATATCTTGTTCGTTCGCGCGCAAATAGAAAGAGAGCGAAGGCGTGATAGCGCTATATCACGCTGCCATACTATGACCACAGCTATGACGGCTGATCGAAAAAAATGCCTACATTTCTGTTTTTGGGTTGCTATCTAATTAAAAGTGAAAAATGAGCGAGTAATTGAGGCGAGGCATACAGACAGAATGAACGAAAGATAAAGGTTCATTGTTTGACTATGGAATCCTAAAAATTTGCGCAAGTTCACGCATTGAAGAAAAACAGCCATGTCCTGGGAACGGTTTCTAAAATACCAGTCATCTGCAATCGATTTGAAAGATGGCGTAGATTTAAATTGATTCTTTCTCATGATGCTACGAAAAAAATGCTTTCCATGTAAGAAAACTAGTCACATTTTTTTGTTAAACTAATAGTTTCGATAAAATTTTGTAGATAGAGCTTTCAACCTTTTTTCCACCGATTCGTTATATTAAAATTTTGGCATAAATTAAACAGTCATTTATTTCTCATCCAGTCAGAATTTGCTAAGTGAAAAGTATAAAACCTCCTTGGTTACTTGTTTTTAAAGAAACATTCGAATATTATAGGATCTCCTTAGTTATATTCTTTTTAATTGAACTCGAGATATTTGGTAAATACGGAGACACATCAGCCTACCCAATGATATTATATTATGGACCTTGAACTCTATGTTGGTCGTTCGTATGATCTATTGTCGTGAGTCTACATCATTTTAGTCTAATACATATTATAAAACGCTTTCGCCTCACTACTCGGACCACTAAACACCATCTAAAGTGTAAAGCGATCCCACGGGATATCAGCTCATTTACAAAGGGTCCCGGAGCCCGGGATGAGAGCAGAAAGAGTTAATTATCAGCCGTGACTCGGTACAAATACAAAGATCCCTTTGTAATGTGGCTTGGCTTTACTTTGTTACGACTAATTGCGAGGGTAATTAAAGACCGCACAGAGCGATTGGAGTTTGGGTTTAAAAGCTCTTCTAGTTTCTATGGTCCTAGTACTTAAAATAAACTGTTCGATCAAAATCTATACTTAACACGCTAACAAAACACCCTCTCCCTAGTATTGTAAATAAGATTGAGACCATCAAAATAAACAACTTTTACTATGGAGACAACGTAAATAAAAAAAATCTGCTATCACATACATTTAAGTCAAGTCAGTCGGTAGCTAATGCAGTTTTGTATAAAACAGCAGATTTAAAAAACTTTTTCTCGATTTGGGCTCTATAGTGAAAGTGGTTCAGTTCGATGGTCTAAACCACCCCTTTAAAATGTATTACTAGGGTGTTTGTTAAATCGTATAATTAGATGATCTATAAATTGAGTGAGAAAAATCTGAAATTGTTTGTTACAATAATCGGGAGGTTCAGGACATAAAATGTTTTTCTTGCTAGGAGAAACTAAATAAATTGTGATTTGTGTGTAAGTACCTATATCACAATTTATGATATGTATATAGTTTATATTAGTTTCAAACACAACAACAGATTTGGTGAGAATTAAGTTCGCAGTTGCATCCGTATAGATACTCCTCAAACTTCCTCATAAGACCTTAGATAATCCTAAGTGTACTTATTAGCTAGATCATCATGGCTGCAACCCAAATTTTTTGACATGCTAATCCGAGTCTGACGTGAATTCTTAATTAATTTTCGATTAATTCACACGTTACAATCAAGGGTTGTCAAATATTGCATGTCCCAACCACAGACTTTTCACAGGCTTTTGGTTTTGGAATTCTTCGAATTATTATATTATTACCACACATTTAGGTACCGGTCAATATCAATACGTCAAACTAAGCGAAACGTCTAGTGGTGGTAGAGTAAAATGATCTGTTTGAATGACATTATTTTCAGAATATGAAGCTTAGCATAGCATATGCTCACGACTATATTTCCCGAGAGGTTAGTCATAGATATTCTGAAACCTCAGAACATCCAAGTTTGTCTAGTGTGACGGGGAGTGAGCCTCAGAATATGAAAATATGCAAAAATTCAATAAAATTATGACTTAAATAAAAGAATCTTAAATATTTTTTTATGTATACCTCATATTACCTAGTCCTAGGCCAAAAGCATTAAATGGGTTAAATTCTGGATCCGATAACCCTAGTTAAGTACCAACTAAAATTCAAGACTACTAACGTCCGGTCTGACCTTAACAGATTGAAATGAATAATTAATTGACAATGCAACTTATTACAATATGTTTTAAAGTTGCATTGTGATTAAAATAATCTCTATACGGCTAATGTCTGCGTTTAGTGGTCATATAATCGTCTTGCTTATACCATTGCGTTCTTTTAAGACATAATTACGTTATTCATGTTATTCATAGTTTTATCAAGATCATGTCGCACTGACTTTTTCGAGTGTGGCCAAAACATCACCCGCCGCTCTAACTATAGGTATAAGCACAGCATAACTATATGAACCAATATAGTTATGCTGTGGTATAATTAAGTTATTGCCTGTGCAGCTGTGGGATCCCACTGCAGGGCAAAGGCCTCCTTTCACGAATAAGGGTGATAGGGATGAGGGACGATATGGACCTAAATAATAGTATTATTAGTAAGACGTTAAGTAGGAAAAACTCTCGAAAAACGCTTCTATCCTCCTAGATGATGCAGGACGAGAAAATACAGCAACGTACAATGTAAAAACACATATAAATTTCAATGGATTTATTAAACTTATTCGTCGTAAAAACTCAATGACAATTGAAAAATGTTTGTAACCATCCTGAAATGGGAATACGAACAAGAGTTTAAATGTAGGTACCGAGTACTCTAAATTCTAAAAGTTTAAAAACATTCAAACGGTAAAATTTTGTAACCAAGCAAAAGAAAATCTTACGAACAAAATCATAAACGTTTGAATGAATAAACACATTCCTTAATCTCAAAGGGAACCGTCGAAAAGATGCTAATATTACTTTGCAAATAAACATACAACATAGGTTGTATCTAGACTACTGGAGTTCAAGATTAATGACTCGCAAATATTACATTTTTATTCAGAATCTTTGTTTATAGAAGAAAGAATTAATGCCTTTAGTTAGAAGCAGAGAGTTATGAAAATGAATGTAAAGCTAGCGAAACCCATATTTCTTTTCTAATACTCTAATCTCTCTATGCACAATATCAATCAAATACCATTTATTATTCTTGAATACTTGATATAGATAATTGTATCAGGACATTGAGGATCGTGTTTGCCTGAAACACGTATTGTACTGTATAGGTAGTTCCGAAGAGGCAAAACAACATTGGAAAGCTCTTGAAATGTAGGTACTCAATGCGACAGGCTAAGCTGAGTAAATATCTAAGCAAAATCTTAAAGGAATCTTGATTTACTTTAACCAGTACACACAAATCATTGTGAAACTTTGAAAACTAGACAAGACAACCTAAACACTAGAATCGGTAGAAACCGACTATAAGACTCTACGACCGACGTAGAGTCTTTTATTTATTTTATTTTATTTTATTTATTAGGAAGCCAACATGACACATATAGTTTTACATTCACAATGTTACATTCTAATTCTGAGTGTATACATGTCATACTTATAGGCTAACTCAGCATGCATACAAATTTAAACTTAAAGAAGGTGCATACATTTCTTGTTTTTTCCATGGTAAAATAACGTGACCACTGAGGGTCGTCACGCCAATTTCGATTATAGGTACTTACCTACTAATAAACATTATATTATGCATTATAACTATTTAAAAAATACTTTTTTAACTTATTTTTAAATACAGCTAAAGAGTCGTGAAAAATGTCCACATCCACTTGTTTACTAATAGTATTATAAGTTTTAAACATTCTTGCTAGTGGGGCTGAACTACCCAAATTTGTTCTTGCGAGCCGATTTTTAAGTGGTACATAATTGACAAGTCTACTATTCTTCCGGGGCACTACTAGACCAACACAACTCACCAACTGCGGTGAATCAACATTTCCCTTAACAATTTTGTGTAAAAAAGACAGATCAAGCAGGATTCTACGGTCAGACAAAGAAAGTGTTTTATATTTTTGCAACATCTGGTTGTAACTTGTATGAATTTTCAAAAATTTGTCCCTAAAGCAAAGATGACGTAAGAATTTTTTTTGTACTCTTTCTATTCGCAACTGATGGATTTTATAGTACGGATTCCAGACCACTGAACAATATTCTAGAATGCTACGTGAAAGAGAGTTATATAAAGCCAGTCTAGTACTTGTTTTTTTAAAATTCTTTGTGGATCTAATTATAAGAGCAGTAACCCTAAAAGCCTTCTTTATCATTTTATCGATGTGAGGGACAAAACTCAACCGGCTATCAACCAAAACACCCAAGTCCCTGGTTTCACTTATCGATTTCAGAGTATTACCGTTAATATTGAAGTGAGATCTCACAACATTTATCCTTCTATTGAACGAAACGTGGTAGCATTTTAGGTGATTTAAAGACATTCTGTTATCCATACACCACTTTATCAGTCTATCAAGATCGCCTTGAAGTAATTCCGTGTCCTCCTCCGATCTAATAATTCTGTAAATTTTTAAATCATCGGCGTAAAGACAGAATTTGGAATTTTGAAAACATGTTACGATATCGTTCACAAAGATGTTAAACAAAACGGGTCCCAGGTGCGATCCTTGAGGTACCCCAGTTCGTGCCACAAACTTGTCCGATTCAAACCCTCCTACAGCCACTCTCATGTTTCTGTCACGTAAATAGGATGCCAGCCAATCCAAAAACCCACTGTGGAAGCCATACCACCCAAGTTTATGAATAAGAACCCTATGATCCACCGTATCAAAGGCCTTAGAGAAATCGGTGTAAATTCCGTCGACCTGTTCACCCTTATCGACACATACTGATAAATCATCAATAAACGAAGCTAAATTTGGTGCAGTAGATCTGTTTTTGAGAAATCCATGTTGCATATCTGTCAGTAGGGGTTTCATGTGCCAAGTTATTATAGGACACACTATGGACTCGAAAACCTTAGGGAAAACGGATAATATACAAATAGGCCTATATTTGGTGATATCTTTCTTATCCCCATCCTTGAAAACCGGAACTACTCGAGCTTCCTTCCACATTACTGGAAAATGACCGTCATTTAAAGATTTATTAAAAATCCACAAAAGTGGAGCCGCTAAAGTATCAGCGCAATTCTTTACAAATACCGGGGGAATATTGTCTGGACCGGCTCCTTTTTTGGTATCTAGCCCTTTTAGCTTTTTGACGACATCTTCTTTCGTTATGGTCACTTTGCCTACGCAATGTTGACAGGGATTCTCCTCACTAAGCAAATTTAACGCATGCGTATCATCTTCGCCATTAGAATATACACTTGAAAAGTGTGTGGCAAAACCATTGCATATATCCCTCCCATTTGTAAAAGTAGCTCCATTCAGTGACATCATAGCGGGGTAGTCACACTTATTACTTCGTATATTTTTCAAATATGACCAAAAGTATTTAGGATTTAACTTCATATTACGCTCTATTTTATCTATGTACTCCTGATAACAGTTATTTATGAGTAACTCACACCTTTTCCGAAGCATTTTAAATGTACACCTATCCAAGGGATTTCCGTATTTAATAAACAGCTTTCTGAATCTATTTTTCTCAGCCAATCTTTTTATCAAACTGCGTGAATACCATGGTGGAAAACGATTACTTTTGGGTCTAGTTTTGGGTACACAATTCTCAATAATTTTTCGTAGCTCTGAATAAAATAAAACTAACGTCTCATCTACGTCCCTACAATTAACGAACAAGTCCTCCCAGTCCTGTTTTTCGATAAATTCATTTATAACACTATAATCCGCGGTATGAAAATTTAACTTTGTAATGTCTTTGTTATATGAAACGTTTTTATCGGATTCAAATTTTATTAGAATATCAGTTGGTGGATGGTATCGATCCAGAGTGCTTATAAGATAGTCACTTTTAGTAACCTCTACTTTTAAATTACTTAGAACCAGATCAAGAATTTTACCATATACATTGCTAACATCGTTATACTGGTTAAGGTTATTTTCAGCCATGAAGTCAATTAGACAGTTACCAATTTTACAATTATAATTTTCTGGCGTGAGTACTCCATTACTGTTGTAAGACCAATTTATCGATGAATTATTGAAATCACCAAAGATTAATGTATTGGACTGGTCAATGATAATTTGCGATACATGTTCTGTAAAATTTTGAAGATTTTCAAACTTTAGAGGAGACGGTAAATAAACAGCGCAGATAGACAACGTAATTTTAGGTTTTAACCTGTCCAACACAACATTCACCCACAAGTCCTCACATTGACTTTCCCATTTATTGACTCTGTAACATTTATATTTCTTCGATACCGCTATAAGTACACCACCACCATCAAGTTTTGAATTATTTTCTAAGTCTCTATCTCCACGAAAAACATAGTACCTATCATCAATGAACTCTCCATCATAGACACTGTCGTTTAACCAAGTTTCTGTTAGCACTATTACATCAAAGTCCGTATTCAAGATATTACACAAAATATTTTTTTTCTTAGTTCTCATGCCTCTAATATTTTGATAGTAAATGTTCAAAGAAGCCATTTGTAAAATTGAAAAATTGGTATCAAGCTGATAAATGGACAAAAACGCAACAATTATTCACTTTCCAATTTTTTGAGACAGTCGAAACTCCTAATAGGAATAGCATCATTAGAAGGAGATTTTCGTATGTATATGTTTCCATAGCGAACCCAAACGTATTGGAAGCATTTTTCCTTTGCGAATTTCCGAGTCGCTGCATGTAAAGCCTTCATCTCTGGAGTTAAATGATCGCTGACATACACTGGCATTTTATCTCCAGCTATACCCAAATGCGATGTGTTCAGTTTTTCATTTGGGTTCGATTTGTTGTACTCGATGACATTAGCCATGAATTGGTCTCTTAGTAGGGGAGTCGAAAATTTCACCAAAACCGATCTAGGGCGCGTACTTTCTTTGTTCATTTTGGCGATACGTGTGCACTTTACAATGGTTCCCTCTTTAGTTGGGTTTTTTATGACATTTCCTATTTGCTCAACAGTTTTAACCAGGTTTTCACTTCGGTATTCAGGGACACAGTGTAGTTCGATGTTGGTTGCTCTAGCCTCCTTTTCTAGCATGAGCAATCTTGAATCCGTGTTTTTAAAGGCATAGCGAAGATCAATATTTTCTTTCTTAAGTCTAGAGATTTCTCGCTGTGCTTCCTCAAGTTCTGCCTTCACCGAATCATATAGGTCCGTAATGAATTGAAGGGGCTCTTTCATAGTGGTTAATTCCTCCCTGATAAACTTTAACTCTGAACTTATTGAGCTCTGGCGTTTGTTTAATTTCCTTTTTAATTGTTGCCAGAAGCCCCGCGTCAATTTGACCTTGGCTTTTCGGAGCCTCTGTGCCCTTAGGTTTCTGTTTGGTCGGTCTAACAGGTTTACGCCTGTCTGTGACATTATCACGATCACTCTGGTCGATTTTGTCCAAATCCACCAAAGAGGAAGAGGATGGATGGACGATGGATGGATTATCTATCTTCTGGCGAAGAGGAGTATTTAGGTTACTTGAGTCTATGTGTTGAAAACTCATTCAGAACAGGGTTGGGAGATTTCGTATTTGTAACATGTTCATGTTATTTGTAACATGAACAGTGTTCGTAAATAAAAGTATTGCAGATGATAATCGAAAATTGTAAATGATCACCACATTTTTACAATCCTCAAATGTTTTGTTTCGCGGTTTTATTGTTGGTCCCATATTCAGGGTCCTTCTTAATATGCTGACCAGACCATTTTATTATCATTAACATTTTTGTTTTTTTAAGTAACTAGGTATTCAGTTACAGCTTTGCATTGCAGTCGCTTTTATTTTCGCAATCTACTTGCAAATTATTTCGAATTAAAAAAATACGTGATTGTAGTATGTGATAAAATATTCAAGATTCTAGCGTGTAACTTTTCGTGAAATCGACGTCATCCATCCGCATTTGCAACATTATTTTTTGCTCACCGTTATTTACGAGTCAGTTTATAAATCAATTAATTAGTTACAACCCTATGCATCACTTCGCATTGGGTTAGCACTTAGATGTAGTACCATACTCTTTCTTAATACTGTGACTTAGGTAAGCTTACATGTGTCGTAATGACTCTTTTGAATTCACAGCGAAAGCTATGTTTACGACATGTTTAATATTTTGCATGCTATTTATTATAATTATACGTTAAGTTCTAACTTATGTGACGTGACTGGTATAAGCAAATCTTAACTAATTTCAAATAGAGCTCGTGGTTTCCTGATTTTTTATTTATTGTTGATTTCATCAGATCCCTAACTTAACCTATCGACTACTTCTTTTCGTGTCAATGGTTATTTATATGTTACTGGACTACTAACAACCTCCGTGGTCTAATGGTTTAGAGCATTGGACTCTTGACATGGAGGTCATGAGTTCGATTCCCACGGGGGATACCTAGTGATAGTCACTGTGCGTTTTTCCCAAGTTGGCTAGGACATTCCAGGCTGAATCATCTGATTATGTGAAAAAAATATGATTTCGTGCTTCAGATGGTACGTTATAAGCCGTTGGTCCCGGCGGCGGTCTCTGGTGTTAGTAGTCATAACATAAAAACCACGTCAGAGGCCTTGAGGCCTTTTGAATAAACTCTGACACCAGGGTTTGCTGCCGACACGATAAGAAGAGAAGAAGACTGGACTACTGGATCTCTAAAATAATCCGCCAGCTAGCTCCGCATCAGTGGACGCATCCGCAGCCTTACCGTCCATATTATGTATACTTAAAATGGTAGTCAATGGCATGTCCTTACCACACGATAAAAACAAAACCCTGACTATTTATCAACACATTCCAGCTAACGCAGTGGCATTGCCAATGAACCCGTGAGTTCCGGAGGATGGTAACCTGACGCCGCGGTAATGATGCGTCATTTCCCCCGGCCTTGGTTAGTTCGATGCGTTATAGCTTCAATTACTGTCTGCAGGGCTGTTTCTGCTATACTTTGTTGGCTGTAAGTCCTTGATCTTGAAGTATTTGTCGGATAAAATAATAAACTTAGGGCCTACTGTTTCACCACTTCTGGGTAAGTTCTTGTTAGCTTATCCGACAGACAGTTTGACATATTTTGTATGAAATTATCCACTTACCACAAGAACTTACCCAGAAGTGGTGAAACAGGCCCTTAATGTACATTATATATTTATATTTATATATTTATTTTTATATTTTCTACTACAAAATTGAATCATTTCATAACCAGTAGCATTAAATAAATAAATAAAATAAATTACGCTCACAGGCACATACATTGTAATGATCCCAAGTAAGCCTCAGACTTTTTCTTATGGGAACCATAGGTACAACAACGGCACAAACGTGTAACATCCATGACCTAACCGGGATTCGAACCCAGAACCCTGGTTTGGCAGTCCGGCGTGGTAACCATTACACCAACCGGGTCGTCAAGCATTGAGATGTGTCATCATCATCATCAGCCTGTAAAAGTCCCACTGCAGAGAGCCTACCACGAGTTTTCGCTGTACTTTACTACTGTATTTACGTCACCAATTTCGTATGGCAGAAATTCGTTCTCAACGTAACTACTAGGAGCGCTGTACGAAATTCAATACAAAATTGGTGACGTAACTACAGCAGCTAACAGGGCCCAGGCCTACCCTCAGGTATGGGCGAGTCTACCGCGCGGGATTGGTAGACTTCACATATGCATCGGAATTTCTTCTTTAGCGTATGCAGGTTTCCTGACGATGTTTTCCTTCACCGTTTGAGATAAGTCGGTATTACGTAGGTACATAAGTTAGAAAAACTCATTGGTACATGGCATATCATTCTTGCGGATTCGAACCCGGCAACGACGCAGTTGTAGCATAGTTTTAGACCACCCTGGAAGAGAAAAGAGTGTAGTGTGTTTATTTTAATATGAATTTTATATTTAAGCATACCTATAGAATAGTTAATACGTACATTATATTATAGCATGCGTTACGTTGTCACACCCGTTGATGTCTTTTATATGAAAGCTAAATCTTAGTGGATCAAGTTTTATTCTTGGGATTTCTTGAAAGTCATGAGTGAGGGACTGCTTTAAAAAAATGTACTTATTTCGACTTTTCATACAAACTTTTGATCAGCTGGTTGCATTTAGTATGAAGAGTGCATATTTTTTTCTGATAATATTAATAGGTTTCAGGAATGTTGTTCAGTATCATGGGTACAACCACCCCATAAAGTAATGCAAGTTTACCCTTACACTCTGTGTACAGGGTACTTTCCATACCAAATGCAACCAGCAACCTTGTCTATACGGTGTAAGGAAAAGTATCATTAACCTTTAAACCTCATACTCTACCCATCAAATTGAACAACTTTTACAATGGAGCAAACCGATCAGAACAAAAAAATCTGCTGTCATTTTAGTCGTGTAGGTGGTCAGTTAGTAGTTAGGTCTGTTTAGTATGGAACAGTCTGATTTCTTTTTACTCTGACAGGTTTGCTCCCATAGTCAAAGTTGTTCAGTTTGATTGTTAGATTATGTGGTGGATTTTCCAGATTCCTTTCTTTAATTTGTTTTGTGATGAATTTCATAAAGCAGCCACAAAATAAGATGCAGGATCAGACCATCAAACTGAACAACTTTATCTATGAAAAGCAGGACGTATTTGGGTTCAAGTTTGTCACTCAGGGGGCTATATTCGAGCACAATTAAAAAAAAATAGCGTTAACTTCCAACAAATTGCATTGTTTATGCGACATTTTCATAGCGTGATATCACTTATAATAATAGCCTAGCCGTATCATAATTTCATCGGACGACTCACGCTTTGCCATCTGAATACTAATCGGAAGCAAGTAGAACATGCCTGTATTGTTTCAATAAAGGTATTGTGTAGACACATTGAAGCTTTGTGCTTTGTTCTATGAAATTAAAAAGTAGGTGTAGGTATACCTAGTGACTTTTTGAATTATAAAGTACCTAATTAGTGCTTATTTTGTGCCTAGAATTTGGATAATTTTATAGGTTTCTTTTGCTTTTTGAAGACAAAAGGCCGCCCATCTATAATGATTAATGACTGCATTGCATTGTAACAAATAATTATAAAGCAAGTAAGACGCATTGACGGAGCGGCAGACGTCAGACCGTCATTTGTGAAGCAAGGAGTTGTATGAAACCGCACATAGAAGCACACACGATGACGCATTGACGGAGCGGCAGACGCAGACCGTCATTTGCGAAGCAAGGAGTTGTATGAAACCGCACGTAGAAGCACACATGGTGCATCAATCCATCACCGACGGACTGAAGTCTGCCGCTCCGTCAATGCGTCATCGTGAATGATCCCTCTAAATGTGTCAGCGCAAAAAGAAATCAGTTTTTCCATACTAAACTGTAATGCCAACACGACTAAAACGTATGAAACAGAATTTTTTTTTCGTTTTTATAGGTTGGTTTCCCATGCTAGATTATCTGATAACAACGAAAATTGCAATTCAAATGCAATTTATAGCTAATGTAAAGTGAATAATGTTTAAATTATGCAAAATGGCGCAGTGTCCATTCTGCGCGCGCGCAGCGCTTCCGACGCGGCCGCCAGCGACGCCGAGGCGTCTGCGCAGATCGATTAGCATGCTCTGTGATGCGCTGTAAATAACTGTAAGTATACATGACGAATTGTGAGTTTTTTATTACTATTTCGAATGCTGAACAGGGCTTTGGTTGTACTGATAAGGTAATTTCCGTGATTCGTAATTTTTAATACAACTGCCAACTTATACATTATTAGGTTTGTTACATTTAGACGTAGAAAGAGAAGGCACTAGAAGGAAGCACGTGTCTTGTCATATCACTCAGTAAGAGATGCACATAGCAAATTCGCTCTAGTTAAAAAAGGAGACCGCTACTTATTGCTGTCCTTATCGACGTATCCACTTTTTTGTACTTCGGCCATCTGACTCCAAAATGTCACTTCATATAAATTGTATGGGACAACCACCTGACACCGAGATGCCACTTCATATAATTCGCTATCTCATACCCGGTTACACTGATATTCGGACGCCCACTATCCCCTCGGGGAGTAACAGTTATGCTGATGTCAACCAAATACAAACATCCTGTTCGATATTAATCAATTTTCAGACATAGATAGATCCAACTTAAAAGAGACCACTCCATGTTTTCCATGACGTGAATGTTTTTCAAAAAGCCTTGCTACAATTTGCACCCGTAGTTAATAGTTGCTTTATAGTTTCTGACCACACCAATTTTATGTAAGTTATAGCCTCTAGGATTCCACTGCAGGAAAAAGGCCTCCTCTAACGAATAAAGGTGAGAGGGAGTGGACCATACTCCACCTCGCGGGCCCATGCGTATATTGGTGGAGGCAAGTTAGTGGTCTCAAATATTATTGATGTTACAGCCATGCCTGCATGGCTGCATGTTGGCTGTTGTGTTTGTGTGGTAAGGTAGTAGTCAACTTGCTTTCAGATCGTTTTTCAAGCCACCTTAATAGGCCTCTGACCTGGCTGAACGAAAAGTTACACCGCTATCTGACGGAACTATCCGCGTGAATTCTGAAGTACGAAGACGCTCGAGATGAAATACCAGTAAACGGTCACCCATCCAAAGACTGACGGACCTGACGTTGCTTAACTTCGGTGATTGTTTCCGATATCGAAGCTCCACTACGCCAACGAGCGAATAATTCAGAACAAAACAGCATGCTACTAATAAATACAAAGACTAATGAACTGGAACGACCCATAATGTCTAATTGCTAGCAACGTCCCGACGGATTGATTGTACGTACCACTCTCTCATTACACAATATTTAGCACTGTCATAGTTAACTGAGACAATTGCCATTAATTTAGCTCGAAAACGTTAATTAATCTGCGTTTAATCCTCTTGCCTTTCTCGCAGTGGTTTGTAGCTAGCTTAGTTCTCTGGACCACCCCGTTTATATTTTATCCGCGTTGATTTTCCAGTAGGTAAGGAATATGGTTGGGGGTGAATTTGCAATCTACATCAAGACGTAGATAACACGTATGTTTAAAGTATTATATTTTTATTTCGAGTCGTAACGTTTTTCTGCATTTGTGAAACCGAAAATATGTTAAATAAAGCGACAGTCTAAAGATAAATTACACATTTATCTCCAACTCATACTGTATAGTCACTCCCATTCGTAACTATAGGGTATATAGGCTATAAAGTCTTGAGTTTAAAAAATCATGAGTATACTTATGTAATTAATAGTTGGATAAATAAAATAAACCCCAAAATTAAGTCCATTGTGAAGCAACTCCTCTAAAAAAAAAGTTTACTTGATCAAAATGTCTGGTCTTGACAATGTTACACTACCTATGTAACTAATTTAATATTGTATTTTGTAACTGTACTTTGTTTTGTACCTATAGGTATTTTGCTTTGTTTAAATCATGTTGTAGAGCTTCTGGCCGGATCTTCTCTGCAACGGAATATCCGATGCAGTGGCAGAGTCAAAAAATGACGTCAGAAAGCTGTCTTTGTGATGTTAGGTATTTTGAATAAAAAACATTTAAGTTTTTGAGTTTTGAACCGTGAGTCTACCATCTTTTTATCAAGCGCCTAACGACTCAGTACCGGAACAGATCTTAATCCAAATTGAGCCTAATATGAATAAGACATGACGGTCCATATTAGCATAATTAAATTCACATAAAGTAATCGGATTAAAGCGCATGCGTCCAATGCATACGTCATCGCGTCACACGCGAAATCGCTTATGGCGCGATGAATTCATTCTGCCAAGGATCACGCTCAGTTTGGATGAGACCCATATAAGTTATGGCTAGATGTGAAGATGGATAAGTTTTATAGTGTTGATGAATTTTGACACTTATGGAAGAACGTTATTTAAGTTTTGGAACTTGGAGCCAGAATTGAAACTTGCTACAGGTTCAAGTTAGTTAAGTTATAGCATGTAAGACTCACTGTAGGGAAAAGGCCTCCTGTTTCGAATAATGCCGGACACGGAGTAGGCCAATACTTGCGGCGGTGGGCCAAGTGAGAGTTGGTGGAAGAATTTACCAACCAATAACGTTTTTTTAACTCAGAATTACTACACGAGATATTTAAAGTCTATTGTGGTCATAAGAACATCAAACACGTCATCATCAGCCTATAACGGTGACGTTCCACTGCAGGCTTACATGAATAACGGTAGAGTTTGGTGATAACAAGTTAATGATCGGGCTCAGTTTCAAATTTAGTTGTAAGTTTTAAATTTAAAGCTTAAGCACGTCTAAGGAAACTATTACATAAAAACATCTGAAAAAATATTAATATACACTTTTCCATTCACCTAGTTCCAATAGTTTATTTATAGTAATTTATGCACTAAAATGCAAATAACTGACCCCGATAAATCAAGCACTAGCCTGGATTCCTTGCAGAAATCCACCTACAGAACTTTTTTCATCGGCCAATCGATCGTTCTTTCAATAAACATTAGATGAATGAGAGTGTTATTTCTGCGCGTGATTGATGTGTCAGATCCGGAGTGTGGTGGTCCGGCGCGGGCGCCGCCCACGGGCGAGGTTAACGGCTCGCAGACATCTAGGCATCTGATGTAGTATGCCTAACATTATGCTATGACCTAACTATGCTACGATCGACTCAATCAAGGTGTATTTATTTATATTGATGAGTCTGGTGCACTACGTTACGTGTTATTCTGACAATGTTATAGATTTACTAATCTTCCATAATTTTTATTAGGCTATTAGGACTTGCTATATTTATTTATGCCTGAGTTTGTGAGGATTGGATGAGAAGAGGGGAGGCTTGCCCTGAAATGGGGCCATTTCACGAAATGCCCAGGCAGATCATGATATATCAAATTTAATGATCGGACGACCGCACATACATTGGGGTTACATAGGGGTATCAATAACTAAGTTGTTTTTGAAAATCACGCGGTCAAAATCATGATCGAGTGATGCATGCATCTCCATAGTAATGACATTTACCACTGCTGACTTGAAAAAATTCCATCCAGCTACCCTAGACTTTCATTTCATGTGGTGACTCTAGGTTTAGATTATACGTCGATGGTACGTGAAATAAAGCAGGTAATTAGTGCCATTAAACTATTACGATGTTGCTAGTTTACGAGTATACCACCGAAGCCAAGACAGTAAAACCGTCTAAACATTTTGACTAAACAGCTGGATTTATGTCTAGTTGTTGTGCAGGAGCAATGAACCTCCCAACATTCGCTTGTAGGCGTAATTGTGCGACGTTTTTGGACCTCCATTGATTATAATATATTTTATTTTAATGACATAAACCTAACGGCTAAGTTTTTCACATAGGCACATACAAAACGATATAGACTTACGCTAGGTAACTGATTTCTACTTCATCATCATCAGCCTATATAGGGTCCTTCGTAATATGCTGACACTTTTTTAAGGGGATGATCAGACCATCAAACTGAACAACTTTCTCTATGGCACCAACATCGAAATTGCGAAAAAAAAATCTGCTCCTCCATACAAAACTGCAAACCTACTCGAGCCAAATGTATGGGACAGCCGACTATTTTTTCGTGATTTAGATGGTGGTCCCATAGAGAAAGTTGTTCAGTTTGATGGTCTGACCATCCCCTTAAAAAAGTGTCAGCATATTAAGTTGGACCCTGTATATACGTCCCACTGCAGAGACCAGGCCTACCCTCTAGAAGGGTGTTTGGGCGTTAGTCCACTACGCGTGCCCAATGCGGATTGGTAGACTATGCATCTGAATTTCTTCTTCTGCATATGCAGGTTTCCTCACGATGTTTTCCTTCACCGTTTTAGATTTCTACTTGCTAATCTTTAATTATGAGTATATCATTGATGAACTTTAAAAAAAATTGATTGCTAATATTATAGGTAATAACTAATAACAATTATAAATTCATTTACGTTGAGCCGACGTATTTTTGTAGGTACTACTTACAGAACAAGACAGTAATCCAATTCGGTATGTCAAGTTTTTTTTTGGAGGGCCGAATCGAAAACCATTTCGAGATAATTGTCTCAATAATCATATTTTCTATGTCAGAGATTTTAAAATGAAAGGATTACAGATATTTTTAATAAAATAACGTCGTTTTTCGGTCCGTTCGTCACGTATGACGTCACTGGCATACCTGTGAACTCCTTGGTAAACATAAAATTAACTTAAAATAACTGACCATTAAGAAAAAAAAATACATTCACAATGTCAGAATTTGACATTTGATGTTGCCGTATCTGTTATCAGCATAGAGTTAGAAAGAGGAGGCAGGTTTTAATTTTTTTAAATATAGCAGTAGGTAGTTTTTCTCCATGGAGTTCGAATTATTTTCTCTCCACCATTTTTGCACTTGGAGATTACAGATCAAAATAATTTAAAAATTAAATTTATATTGATAAACTCGATGAATCGCAATAAGAATGAAATAGGTGTCTTAAAATTATGACTGCTATCCGTAAAAAATATAAAAATGATGACAAAAAAAAAACTTGACATACCGAATTCTGGGTAGCTGTGGCAATTTTCACATTAATATTATTTGCATATAATTATTGTACCTAAATATTAATCGGTCGTTGTCTACATTAAGTGATCGATTACCTACCGCATTGAGTTTACCTATCGCGAAATCCTTATAGTGACGTGAGTGGCTACCAAAGTCGAATCGATCAAATAATAGAAAAGACGTAGGATTTTGTTCAGACGCGTGTAGGTGGAGTTAGGACATGTGTATTATGAAGCTGGATATTAGCAAAGAAGTGAAAGTTTCAGTTGATTGTTATACATCAGATATAAAGCCGTTGCTTAACTTTGAATACAATGTGAGGTGGAGAAAACATATTTCTTACGTAGTATATAGTATACTAACGTAGTATACCTAAGTTATACAGGGTCCTTCTCAATTATGAGGCCGTGGTGGTCCAGTGGCGAGTAACCTTGCCTGCCGTGCAGGAGGCGATGGTTCGATCCCCGTCCAAGCCGACTCGTACCAATGAGTTTTTCGGAATTTATGTACGATTTGTTACACCACTGGCTTTTCGGTGAAGGAAAACATCGTGAGGAAACCTGCATGCTTCCATTTCGAGGCGTGTATTGTACCCACTGTCCATTGTAAGTGGCGACGGGCTCACCCCCCGCCCCCGTCACACTGGACAGTGTTTCGGTACTTCTGGTGAAACGTGGATGTTCTGAGGAATATCTCTGACTACCCCCTCGGGGAATATAGTCGTGAGCATATGCTTATGCCTTCTCAATTATGCTGTCGGGGAGGATGATAAGACCACCAAATTGAACAACTTTCTCTATAGTAGGTAGTGGTAGTTACCAACAATGAAACGGCGAGAGAAAAAACGGCGGTATGCAGGGTATACATACTTTATGGGGTACTTCAGACAATTAAATTGAACTTTAACTATGAAACTGACTATGAAATCAAGAAAAAGCTGCTGTTTCATACATTTTGGTACAATAGCTATTTGAAAGTAACTATAGAAAAGTTGATTTCTTTTCGCGATTTCATTATTAGTCCCATAGTGAAAGTTGTTCTGTTTGATGGTCTGAAACACTCCCTTAACCCTCCGCATGCCTGGTGGATGAGAATCACACGGCGTGCCTGGTGGGGCCCATTGGACCCCAATTAGAAATACTGTTTTTAAGAAGAAAAATGTACAAATTTATATTTTTATTATTAGCTACGTTTTATTTTATATCTCTTTATATGAATGAGTCAAAAATTAAAATTGAAATTACCAAATTAGAATATTTATTAAACTTAAGAAAAAACCTTCAAAATTTGGAAAAAAAACATTAGTCTCTCAGATTTTGGACCAAAACAGAAAAAAATACAAATTGTACTTTTATTTTTTAACATTTTCTATTCTCTTATGGCTATATCTAGCTTATGCATACAAAAATGAACTAATTGAAATAATTCTTCATCATGTTCTTGAACGTCGTTATGGAGACCATTACCACACACCAAATTTCCGTGTTCTTTGTAGACGTGGCTGTCACAGGTGACACTATATGTCGGGTTTGCGATCATTACTTCTCGGGCATATGTAGCAACAACCCTTAACACCAGAAGAAGATTTCTTGCTCGGTGGTGCATATTCTTGACCAAGATGTGTCCCAATTCGTTTCACAGAAGTGCGTTGGTTTGATTTCCGTTCGGCCAAACAAGTTTTTCAGAAATTCTCTTCTCTTGTAAGTTCAGTCTGGTACTGGTATGTTCAGCATATGTTGGTGCTAGGTTTAAAAGAGGTTCATCCATTTCAGGATATGACTAGCTGCTGATTGGTTGCGATCCGCTTCAGCAGATTCTCTCACTTTACAGGTGAAATCCTCGTCGGAATCTTCATCATTGCTAATGTGGTCAGATTCATCTCTACTGTTGTCAAAAAAAAATATCTTTGTCTTCATCCTCGAGCTCTAAGGATGCAGATAATATTGCCTTTTCTGTGAATTATCTACTCATTTTGTCTTGAACAATACGAAAAGAAATCAATTTTTAGCTTAATTCTTATCGAAAACACCTTATGTATCTGAGTTTCTAATAATTTCTAAGCCATAACAGTAATTGAATTTGCATTTTGTTATTTATGTGTAATAACAATAAATAGTATGACGAAATTCATTGCTAATAAACAAAACAAATATATAAAAACTCACCAAAAAAAACTCCCGTCCTGTGCCTGGTGGGGTTCGCTGGACCCCAAATCACTTTGATCGCGTCTATATCGGAAAAAAGCCGGCTTAAGACTATGGGGAGGGGATTATTAGCACGTACAGTTCATTTACGGAAGCTACCAAGAGTCACAGATCACTCAAATTTGTATTTGTTAAGTTATGACAGATTTTGTATCGAGTGGTGTCCATTGGACCCCACCAGGCATGCGGAAGGTGCATATAAATAACGCATTTAAGTCGTCGGTTTTCACATTCAAAGTTTATAAATGATATTATAGATGTCTATTATCTACATTACTGTGCCTATTAAAAGCTAACAAATTGATTTATGACTTCGTGTTTAAACATTTAATGAATAATAATAGTTTATAGTTAGCGGTAGTTATGTCCTAGTTAGATGTTATTGCCTAAACTCTTTTGTTTTAGCCGCCCGCACCCGTGCCGGGAGCAGTTATATGTTTTCAGAATTATTAAGCGGCCGTAAGGCTGGCCCAGATATTATGTGCGATGAAGCTAAGCTTTGCAAGAGTTTAAAGCTGTGAAACTATGCACCCGCGTCCACCAAAGCTTTGCGAGGTAGAAGAGCGATGTGAAGATGCGTAGCTAAGTTTAGTTACGTAGCTCTGTGTGAAACCTGAATATGTCAAGATTGACAGTCGAAGCTACGAATACAGAGATAATTTTGCATGACGCCTCACGCACACCAACCCAAGAAAGATGGCCCCTTCTGTTTTATACAGTAGAAGCGTGAGGTAAGGTCTAGACATATATACCTACTTTATCTAAGCCCAGACAGCTCTTTTCTCCTCGTATATCTTACGCATCCTTCGCGCACTCCAGAACACATTCTTAGCACACATCCGTAGCTCATATCCTTAGCACGCATCTTTCGCCGAGTTGTCTGTAAAAAACTCGCTAAACCCTCGTCCACCAGAACTGGGCTAAGCTAATCTAGGAAAATTGAGTAATCTGATTGGTTTCGTCGGGCACAGATTAGCGACATCGCACATACTCGTATTTGTTGGACAGCTAGCCGTGAAAGTTTGTTTGAATTTTGGTATTTGCAGGAATTATGGATCGGCATCCATATCCGGCTCCAGAATAATAATTTACTACTTTATATGCGAAAGTAGACGCGAGTGGAACAACGGGCTAGGTCTACTAGATTTTCATGGTAATTCAATGAACCAACATAAAAAGAAAACAACCAAATTGCTATATTTTGTGTTACAAAGGTTACAAAGATAGTTCTTGAAAAGTAGATGTTAAGACGCTGTTATCCGGTCAAAGCCGTTTTTTGAACATGAACGAAAGTGTTTTAAACTGTGTTTTAAAGTCTGAAAACCAATTATGTCTTATTTAAGGATCTGGCTGATAGGCGACCGTTCTCAATAACACGATTAGATTAAGTTTAATAGATAGAAAAAAATCCCAAAGTTACCCCTTTTTGTAATGTTTTTTCAATACTATGATTAAACTGCTGATATTTAACTTTTTATTCTTGTACTTAACTAAATACATTAAATATTTCTAGTGAACTCCGTAGAATTTTGAGCTTAGAAACACCCATGAGGAAAGATATTGATGAAAAACACGTTTTTTTGCGATCCTGCTTTCAATTGGAGCGGGATGGCTAATTGTAAACTTATGCTTTGCAAGAAAGAGACGCTTGCACTTGGATAACCTGGCCTTAAGTTATGCATTTTTCGAACCCGTAAGTTTTTCCTCAATCCTTGTCTCGTAGCAACAATAATCATTTTTCAAAAAATTCCTAACCATGCACTAAAAATTAAGCTTATCTAATTGAGACGGATCGAGATAGGTCACGGTGGACAAGTCTAGATCTTTATGGCGCTAATCAATTAGTGGTTCGTTGTGCTTCACTGGTCTGGGCATCGAACCCGGACCGGGATTGTTCCAAATTTTACCAGCAGGGACTTATGATCACTTGAATTATAGGAACTTATTTTTATAGCTGTTCTAATGTTTACATATGTTATGTATCATCATCATCATCATCATCTCAGCCGATAGACGTTCACTGCTGGACATAGGCCTCCCGCAAGGATCGCCATAACGACCGGTCCTGCGCTGCCCTCATCCAACGGTTTCCCGCCGCCTTCACCAGGTCGTCGGTCCACCGTGTGGGGGGCCTACCCACGCTGCGCTTTCCGGTACGCGGCCGCCACTCGAGAACCTTCCGGCCCCATCGGCCATCGGTTCTGCGAGCAATAACCATTTCTTTTGAATTGGCAATGTTATGTATGGGATTCCACAAATGAAAATCTCAAGCATCCGAACAAGACTCATTTATTTTAGCCAAATTAATATCAATATCCAATAGAAGAGGGTATGAGAGGATACGACATTTAGCAACTACCTACTTAACGTTATTATTATATCGAGGTGACCTCACTATAAATCTATAGGTAGGTATGCTGTAGTTATAAACATCACAACAAGTTATTTAGAAAAACCAGAAAACCCTTATATGTATGTAAACTATTATTGTGTACGTTCCTACGATTAGCTTAAGAATCTCTATTGTATTAGTTTTTATTACGTGTTATGTTGTTGGTAGAGTTTCTGGCCGTATCTACTGTATACAGCAAGCGAAAACACAGTCATTAGGCGCAGTGGTAGGTTCCTAGGCTATAAAAAAACAGATTTTTATGTAGGCTTCATGTTCCTAATTTGAATAATAATAAAAACCGGTCAAGTGCGAGTCGGGCTACTCGCGCGAGGGTTCCGTACCACACCACCACACAATATATTAAAATACAAAAAAAACTCCGGGACCTTTAGCGCCAGACCGACTCACACTTGCTTAATGTAGAGTTTGTTCACACCAACGTTCAACGCTTGTATGTATTACAGTTTTTACGATAGAGCGAGAAGAAAAAACGTTGTAAAAACTAGTTTCTAGTTGAGAACCCCCCTTAAATTTTAACCTTTTGATATTTGTGTAGTAATTACGCATGTTCTGTGAAAATTTCAACTGTCTAGCTATTACGGTTCAAAAGTTACAGCCCTAAATAGGTAGGACGGACGGACGGACGGACGAAGTAGGCAACGTAGGTACGGAACGCTAAAAATGAATTTTGTAACTAAGTTTGTGCATAAAAACTTATTCGGAAGATCCAAAATCATATAAGTGCCTAGGTGTATCAGATATGGTATATGGTTTATAAATAGAGTTTTATTTTGCGATACAATTTAAACGTAGGCGGACACCGATAAAACAATGATTTATTGTTTTATTGATTTTTCTATAAGATATTCTATTCCATTCGGGGAACTTCTATTAGGTTACGATAGTAGGTTAACATACTTAGGTAGCATAATGTTAACCATTTATCCCATAAAACTTAACCTTGAAACTGTCACGTACTTGGTTAATGATGGAGAAGTCATGATTATGTTCAATTTCCTGCTGAATAAACAAAATTAGTAATAATTTCCTGTCTGAATAAACAAAATTAGTAATAATGGTCAATTTTGTAGAAAAAAAAATCTTAACTTGGGGAAATGCTTTGAATTCGACTATTATTATGATTTATGATATAAACTGCCTCCGTGATCTAATGGTTAAGTGCGTCAGTCCGTCATTTGTGAAGCAAGGAGTTAACCGCACGTAGAAGCACACACGGTGACGCATTGACGCACCGGGTGTGGTTCTATGGACTGACATCTGCCGCTCCGTCAGAGCCTCATCGTGTGTGAACGCACGAATATAGCATTGGGCTCTCGACAAGGAGTTCGTGGGTTCGATTCCCATGGGGGACGCCTAGTGATATGCCACTGTGCGTTTTTCCCCAGTTGGCTTGGACAATGCAGACTGAATCACCTGAAGGTCTGAAAAGAAAGATGATTCCGTGCTTCGGCTGGCACGTTAAGCCATGGTCCCGGCTACTATCTCTGGTGGTAGTAGTCGTTACATAAAAACCGCACGTCAGAGGCCGTAACTGCCTACCTGTATAGCGACGAAACAGGGCGAATGGCGGTGCGAATTGCGATTTTAGAATATACTGCCTACTACGACGATGGTCAAATTGCGCAGCAGAACACCGATCTATTTGATGAATTTCGATGGTACGAGGTGGTGCGAGATTTCGTACAATAGACATTACTTTTATCTTATCATTAATATAATTGCAAAAGGAATTAATGTCCTTCTGGTAGAGATAATTAAAAGGTAAAAAACATCGGCTGCGGAAGACCGTAGCGCTCTTTTTTCTAGATTCAAACTATACCAACGAGCATTTGTAGCAAGGCTCCAATTTAGCATATTATTAAAGGTTTCACGATGTGACGTGTCAAGTGGTGACAGCGACCTATCGCCCACAAAATTCTGCATAAGAAACCTTGTCCCTTAGTCACCTCGTACGTAACCCGTTGGAAGAAATGTGGTTGCCCATGCTAAGTTGGAACCACACATCTATTGACAAATACTTCTATAATTACTAGGAGTAGTATATTATGTATATAGTACAAGTAAGTGGTACTATTATAATCTCACAAAGGATCATAAATTAAAAATCAATTAAATCAAGCCATATTGTTACTACTACATGACTAAATGTGACAATCGTAACGATGGAAACTTGATTTACTATTGTTAGTCCAGTTCTTTGATTATTTACAGTAGGTACTAGTAAAAACTATAACGAATAGGTACTATCTATCTACTCTAAATTATTATAAAACTGTAAACGTTGGTGTTTGTTCGAGCATTACGCTAAAACTACTGGACTGATTTGAAACTTTTTGTGTTCAAAAGAAACTTAAAAACTGGTATATTATATTTTACCTAGGTACGATGACGGGAGCCTACGAAGTCGCGGGCAAAATCTGATAATAAATATTTAAAAAAACCAGTAAACTAACTAATTTTCCCACTGAATTTCAATGCCAATACGATTACTGATCTAAACAATTTCACCCCTGTTACTTTCGCCTGTTGATTCTGCCTCATTTAAACCTTATTGCCTTAACAGCAGAGACTAAAGTCCTTACCTTATCCCCAAACCTAATAATCCCTGTTCTACTTTACTCACAGGTAAGTCAAGGTTGCCCTAGGGTCACCACCGGAGCCCACGTGAGAGCCCTACCACCTGTAGTTTGGGAGCGTACCTGTGGCACGATGCCAGCCTAGTACCAGGGTAGCAGAGATCGACAGGAGGTGGTAGAACACCTGGCGTACGCATGCGTCCCACCTGAACGACAGGTAGAGGAAGAACCAGTTTTTAGAGAGCTGTGCAAGTTTTGTTGCCACTACAGTTAAACAGACGTGTGGGATGTCAAGTTAATCTGGACACCTGTTTGCGGGAAGACCGGTTTTGGAAGAACTGTGTTGTGTTAGATTTTTACTGTTGTATAGATAGAAAGGGGATGTCTGGTTATGCTGGGTACCTGGCGCATGCGTGGTTTACCTGAGATGGCACGAGTCATTCCATTTATTGTTGGCGCGTGACGGGGTTGGTTTGTTTTGTGACTTGCTTTTGTGGTTTTTTGTTCGCGTAAGTTTAGATTTTATTAGGGTAAAATTGGTCCCTATTTTGAATGACAGGCTATAATTGTAATGTAGTAAGTGGTTTAGGAGCACAAATTAGTGACGGAATAGAATTATGTTTGCTGCTTTGATAAAGTATATGTCAAGCAAGATTGACAGTCGAAGATACGAAAGCGTCGAAAAAAATTGGAACCAGGACTGGTTCCTAAACCCTATACATATACACGCACACATACAGAATTTGTATGGCGCCTCACGCACACCAACCTATGAAACTTAGCCCCTTTTGTTTTATACGGTAAAACAGTGAGGCTCATTCTAGACATATACTTTTTCCAAGGTTTGCTGCATGGACAATGCATTATATTTTAGTAATAACACGTAACACGCACAAACATAAAAGAAGAAGTCCGTGATAATACGCTAAAACATTAAAACAATCGGTTAAATATTTCACTTCTCTAATTGCTTACAAAATCTGTCTCGAAGGACCAAAACTTTACTCTACGCACAACAAAACCCTCTTCCGCAGTCATAAATAACCCGAGGCTCATTTATCAATTTGCCGCGTTTTTTCTTTATTTTCCCCCGCGCGTCGTCGGGTCATTGAACTCGTAGGGAGGCTTCGCTATATTTCAGTTATAAAGAAGGTAATCACGCGCAGGTTGAGCCCCACCCATCGTCATTACTTGAAGTGAAGAGTTATTCTGGTAAATTATTTATTTTCGTGCAAGAAAGTAATGGCGCTTTGAAGTTAAAAAGAAAACGCCTTTTATAATGGTGTGGAATGAGATACTTTGTCTTCTATAGAGTTTATTATTTCATTTTCCAGTTTGCATATTTGAAGAGGACTTCACATAAATTAATTTTGAAATATTTCCAAATACTCACACCCTTCCTTCAGCAGTCAACAATATCATCTAATTGGAAAATGTCTCAAACTTGGGGGGATGATTTGGATTATCAACTAAACCAGCAACAAAAAACACAGCACTATCAACTTATATTATAACCAATGATTTAGCAAAATTCACACGCGATAAAATTAATCATTCATGCGTCGAGCTTCCGCTGGCTGGATTTGCATTGCAGTCGTATGGAACGCCCAGTAAAGTAAGACCAGAATACGGACACAGCTCGAGTCGTAAATGATTCGAAGCTTGTTATGATACCTGGGTGCTAACTACCCATTCCAGTTATTCCACACTGAATCAGCACATTCCAACAAAAAGTAATTTATAGCCTGCAGGATACCTGGAAGAGGCCTTTCTCTAATCAAGGCACAGGACATTAATGCCAATGTGCCTAGGCGATGTTAACAAGTATCATGTGAAGGAGCAATTTGACGGTATACGAGTTTCACTGAAATGCCGATGGGCTAAATCACGCTATCAATGTTTGCAAGGATAGCAGAATACAAAGCCAGAAAAAATAACGGTTGGAACTAGACGATGACGCATTGACGGAGCGGCAGACGTCAGTCCGTCACCGTGTGTGCTTCTACGTGCGGCTTCTTACAACTCCTTGGTTCACAAATGACGGATTGACGTCTGCCGCTCCGTCGTCCCTTCTCATGCACATAAGGTGTGAGGCAATGCCTCTATCAAATAAGTGTAATCAGAAAGGGGTTAGAGTTCACCTCATCCCGGTAGTGATTGATGGAGGCAAGTCAGTGGACGGCTATCAACAGCAAATGGCAGCAAAGTTAGCGTTCAAAATGTACATTTGTCGGTTCAAACCCATTTCGACCAGCTCCAGCTTTGATAGCTGATTGTCTATTCCTCTTTAATTTTATCACCATACATTTTCAGTCCCGGTTTTTACCCCGTGCAGACATAAACACCAAACAAGTCAAGGAGTCGTAACTGCCATAATCAGATTACTGTTTTATGGTTACCGTCGCCCACACTTGAAGGTATCATTTCGACAGAATCCAAAGGGTGTTTACCTTGACCAGTAAAGGGCATCCTTGGTATGCTCTATTCTGATTTGTATTTAAAATTTGAAAATAAAAAGTCCCATATTCATGCCATTCGGGGTCTTCTGCAACTTCGCTATAACTAACATAAAATTTCAAGATTCAAAATGGAATGACGTAACAACTAGTGATAGGATTTCGTCGTAAAAATTCTGCAATAAAACATTTATAGTCGCTACAGTCTCTGAAAAATAAACTTTTTTTCAACATTTCTCCAAGCATAGTAATTATGACCTACTAATCCATAAAATCCTAGTAGGATACCTTCGTCGAAATTTTGAAATTGCTTCATTCGGCCTATAAATTTAAACGAGGAAGATTTAAGAATGCAAATGAATTTTCAACAGATAGAATACTCGTACAATGTAATAAACTTGTATTGTTACCAGTGAGATCTATGGTCAAATTAAAAAAAAATGGTATTTGCAATCTCGTTCCCAAGTTTACTTTTGGAAGCCCATTTTCTCCCAATTCTCCCTTAGAGCCGCTTCCTATACCAAAATCTAATTCAACCACTAATCAGAAATCTTTTATCTAAAATCGGCATCAAACCGGTATCTCTATTCTCTAAATAGTAAGAGTACCGACCTCGTTTAGAAGCCTACAATGTCCTGTATCCTTAGTATCATGGACACGCTCCCCATCTAAATGATAAGGAAAATTGGACCTTATCAGAGCGGCTCTTGTTTGATCGTGACACAAGTCCAGTTAGATCTACTATCTAACTACCTTGTATGCATTCAAAATGAACCCTGTTGCACTCAGGAGATGTTGTGACAGAGCTGTGTAAGATGAGGGTTATTTTTAGCTTTGAAAATGCTAGCAAATTGTTTGGTAATGGGCCTAATGTGTCTATGTGCATGCCACAGAGAAATTAAACTGCCGTAAAACATCAATACCAGATTTATGACAACTCTTGCCAAATTTGATAAAGGTGGCTTCAGTGTACGCTTTGGTGTACAACACGGGCTTTGTGATTGTTGTAATGTCGGCATAAAATAGACCATCCTATTTCTTCCGGAGGGAATCGGTCGAGGTGACTAAGAGATGGTTTCTTCTTATTCTTGAGGGCGAAAGGGTTGCCAGTAGTAAACTAACACTAATTTACATGTCATTCCATCCTCGAAACCTTATACAGGGTGTAAAGAAAAGTATCATTAACCAAACCACATACTCTACCGATCAAATTGAAGAACTTTTACCATGGGAGCAAAACGATGAGAACAAAAAAAAAATCAGCTTTACCATACGTTTGCGTCGAGTTGGTATTGCAGTTTAGTGGATCAGCGGACTTTTTTTTGTTCTCATCGTTTTGCTCCCATGGTAAAAGTTGTTCGGTTTGATCGGTACAGTATGTGGTTTGCTCCCATAGTAAAAGTTGTTCAGTTTGATAGGTAGAGTAGGTATGTGGTTAAAATGTTAATGATACTTTTCCTAACACCCTGTATAATTATGCTAAAAGCGAGTCTTGCTACTCTCACCGATCCCCGTTACCCAATCCGCCGCGTAGCCCCCAGATACGTCCTATGCCGAGGGCCGTACCCCTCTGGGTGCCCCTAGGTCGGACGCTTAAGTTCATTCATTTGGATCGGCAGACCCTTCGTGGTCCCTCCAATAGTCCGCAGTAAAAAGCTGTAGCTGCTCCCTGAGCAACGCTGTATTCGACAAATAAAAAAAAAAGAGTTGCTACAACTGCACAATTCAACAGATGGCTTCAATAGATGGCTGGTAGTTGTAGCAAGGTTGCTGAAGGTTACTGCACGGTATGTGTATCTACCCGTGGCAGGTTGGGTCTGCTATCGGGCGCGTCCCCGGGTGGTGGATAGGGGAATGCCCCCCAGAAATGGGGGGGTACCGGCTTGCCGGCGTGAACCAACCCTATGCGGGGTGGTCGCATCTCTGAGATGTGACCATAGGAGGGCGGCGGGTCAGCTTGACCCGGCCGCGGTTCGTTTCTCCACGTGTCCCTCTGCTTGGCAGAGGGCATAGTGGAGGAGCAGGGGCGGGCTCTGCGCGTACTCACACTACCGCAGAGCAGGCCGCGAAGGAGTTCCTTCCCCGCCACCGCCAAGCGGTATATCGTTATCGTCTGGACTGTTTCCAGGCGACCGAGGGCCGTGCCTTCATTGGCCGGGCTGAGACAAGGAAAAGTCAATAACACCCGACAGTGAAGTCGTTAAAACCGGCGGTGGCGGTCGGCGGCTGCCTTCAGCCTACCAGTGGTGAGTAGCGGGCGATAGGTGCGGGGGCGCCTCCGCCTGCATTACACTACTCATCACCCTTGCGGGAAGACATTCTCTGGTGGGCCGGCCGAAAGGCAGGCGATCGCTGGTGGGGGACTGGATGAAAAGGCTCTGCCGGTCTCCCAGTTCCCTGCCATCCAGGCGAAGCGGGAGTGCCGCTGGGTTATTTTAGTGGGTATACCGGTGACACGCATCGGGGAGTCCCACATACCCCTCCTGTCCCCCAATGGGAGGGGATGCGTAAAGCATTTTTTCCCAGCGTATAAAAAAAAAAAAAAAAAAAAAAAACCGTATGTGTATCTACAGGTTCTTAATAATTATGCTGAATAGGAAAAGTTATTCAGTTTGACGGTCTGATCATCCCCTTAAAAAGTGTCAGCATATTAAGTGGAATCACACACGATGACGCACTGACGGAGCAGCAGAAGTCAGTCTGTCATTTGTAAAGCAAGGACTTGTATGAAACCGCACGTAGAAGCACACACGGTGCGTTAAAATGTGCTATTCCACAGTATTACTATTTTGAAGAAAAGATAAATCACATGGCGGCGTCTGAATATAAGCTAGGGATAGCGTGTTGAAGCTCATTTAATGTTGAATGATACTTGGTTTATCTTCAAGCAACGCTTGACAATCCAGATAAAATCTCCACAGCCCGCACTTATGTGCTACTTACTACTTAGTATCAAATGTTGGGGACAGGATAAAACGAGTTATTTTAATCCAACCCCTCTCAAAGATCCTGTTTCTATCCTGCCGGGGACATCCGACCGAAATAGATTAATTTTATTTTACTATGAAGTGGTAGAGCTAACGCATCCTTCTTAAAAATCCTTTTAATAGATGAGTAGGTATTTTTTACAGGGAACAAATAAAATTTAAAGCAGAAACGAAAACTGATCGAAACTCAATCGTCTTCCTAGTTTTCTAGTGCTTGTATCGTTATCGTATCTAACGCTTAGGCAAAGGTTGAAAACGTAATTCAAATAATGATAAGTAATTATACACTGGCCTGCAAAACTAAGTATCACACTTTTAAAATTGCAATAACTTTTTAAGTAAGTACTTACAAAACATACTTTCGAAATAAAAAGATAATGCATAGTTTAGTTACTACAGTTAAAAAGAAAGCTGATAACATTTGCTATTAAAACGTTTTTTATGTTAAATCTCGAATTTCTCTAGTTAAGAAAAAAATTAAATATTAAAAGTGTAGTTGTGTTGCAGGTAAGTGTAGTTTTGTAGAAACCCAATTTACTTCAAATTGTATCATTGTAATTTTTTTGTTATGGAACGAGGATATCCCGTGTAAGTTTTTGTAAATTTCGGCATAATATACAGGGTGTAAGGAAAAGTGTCATTAACCTTTAAACTACATACTCTACCCATCAAACTGAACAACTGTTACAATGGGATCAAAACTGTCAGAGCAAAACTGTCACAACAACAAAAATATCAACTGTCCCATACGTTCGAATCTAGTTTCGCGATTTCGATGTTGGTCCGATAGAGAAAGTTGTTCAGTTTGATGGTCTGGTCATCCCCTTAAAAACGGTCAGCATATTAAGAAGGGCCCTGTATAATTTGTCACATTCGATTCATGTTGAATAACTACTATAATGTTTCCCATTATGAGTAACCGACGATAATTCAAATTCCACAATTCCAAAAGTGATAAGATAACACAATGTTGTAAATTCCCATTTTAAATACTTCATACTTAAATGTTGTTTTCATGAGGAAATCCAACGTAAGTTTCCGTAAATTACCGGATAATATTAAAATCATATCAGTCGATTCATAGTAAATTTTTTTCCTATATTACCACTGATTCTAATTCAGAAGTTCCATAAATGATTGGCATAATTTTGTAAAAGATACCCATTCTACCTTCATAACTTTATAAATTTTTTTTCCATGAGGTAATCTCATATAGTCGCTCTCATAAGTAGCAAAGATTTTTTTGGTCTTCGCACAAAATCTTTGGTAAGTAGGTTTCCTTGTTTCCTTCAATATTGGGATGTTTAAAAGCAGCGTCAGTGGTTATACAGGGTGTTTCATAAGTAACAATAAATTTTTAAAACTCTTAAGGGGGTTGTTTAGACCGTCAAACTGAATAACTTTCTCTATGGGACCAACTTCGAAATCGCGAAAATATTTTTTTTTCGCGATTTCGATATTGGTCCCATAGTGAAAGTTGTTCAGTTTGATGGTCTACACAACTCCCTTAAAGGTTTATTTGTATTTTTGTAACACCTTGTACCTTGTAGTGTTTGTCAAGTGTGATGGTAGTGAATACCGATACCATCACACTGGAAAAGCCAAAAAACACACAGAAGATGGCCCTTCGTCTCTTATAGACGATGTTGAAAAATGTAGAGTTCTGACGTTGTGGCTCGGTAGCTTAACTAGACGAAAGCACAACTAGGCTTAGCAGGGTGCGGGTTCAAGTCCCGTCTGAGAAAATTTAGAAATAGGTACAGGTAATATTGTGGGAGACTGGTGTCCAAAATAGGTAAACCAAGGGTAGGGTATGGTAGGGTACACCTGATTACTTTCAAATCACCAGGATATGGTATATTTATCTTAGTGCTTTCACACACGATTACGCATTGACGTCGGAGCGCCAGACGTCACTCCGTCATTTGTGAAGCAAGGAATTGTATGAAACCGCACGTAGAAACAAGCACACACGGTGCGTCAATGCGTCGTCATCGTGTGAGATCCCACTAAACTAACCCCTATGAGAATATAGTCGTGAGCTTATAATATTTCCACTGCCTATCATGTTTATAACAACAGAATTTTACATTTTTTCTCTTTTCAAATAACAAGCCAAAAGGCGACACACAAATTCACCTTACAAAGGTGTTAATATCAATTTACATAACATGCAAAGAACTCCTAAATTCCCATATCTCTGTCCACCCCATAATGTCAACGGAAGCTGACGCCGCGTCACCTGTTGTAAGAACTCGTTTACGGACAAAAATACTCAAAGAGATAAAAAACTATGTTCTTTTTTTAAAGTCCTTTCTTTCCGATCTCGAAGGGCTTCTGAGAAGGAAGTGGATCTTAACTCAACCCTTTTCTTGCTTTTTTATTATAATTTTTTAATTTATGCATATCACTAGTATTTTTTGTTATTTGTCTGGAAATAAGTTCCATTATCCTATTTTATTTTCAGTCAGTCTGGTGCCTAGGTCGCCTTACTTTACTTGACATTCTAGTAATGTAGTAATGTTATCTATTATGTGACTTTCTATACATACAGGATCCTTCTTACTATGACGACTCTTTTTTAAGGGGATGATCAGATCATCAAACTGAACAACTTTCTCTATGGCACCAACAACATCGAAATCGCGAAAAATGCTCCATACAAAACTGCAAACCATCTTGAGCCAAATGTATGGGAGAACTGATTTATTTTTCTCAATTTCGATGTTGGTCCTATAGAGAAAGTTGCTCAGTTTGATGGTGTGATCATCCCCATAAAAAAGTGTCAGCATATTAAGTAGGACCCTGTTGGTATATTATTCGAATATAATATTTTGTTTTGGCTTGAATTGTCATTGTCCCGCTTCATTGTCTCTGCCTACCCTACAGGGAAAGAGACGTGACGTTATAGAGACCAACATATTATTATGTTTATTTTATGTAAGTAATAGTAATTATTTGAAAAGGTGGTTGGTGGTTGTAGTTAGGTTTCTGATTACCCCGAAGAAGAGGATTACGGCCGTGAGTTTAATTTGTCTGAAATATTTTTAAATACCATTTTCCCTAAATCTTAATACTTACTAAGAATTCGTAATCAGTTAAACAGCAAAATACTCAAAAAACTTAAAAGCAAACAGCAATTTGTACAAAGGACCAGCAGATCAAACGGAACGGCCGACTGAACCGGCAATAACAATATTTGCTAACAAACCGAGACTAATCGACATGCGCTGTTTCTAGAATAACCACCGGCTAATTGCTTTATCATTATTATTTTAAAACAACTCTGCTCGCGACATCGTATGCGCAGGTCACTGAAATATGTTAAGTACAGATAGGTATTAATCACCATCATCTTAGCAGATAGATGTCCGCTGCTAGACATAGGCCTCACTCAAGGATCCCCACGTGCCATCTATGCGGGAGGATCTTCCCAAAGAAGATTAGCTACATTAGCCACATGAGAGCTCATCCACGCCAAGAACGAAGTTGAAGTAGTCACTAGTAAATCTACCAGAATTATAAAAAGTGTCTTGCAAGCATAAGTTTGCAATTAGCCATCCCGCTTCAACTGAAAGCAGGATCGAAAAAAAACTTATTTTTTATCAACAACTTTTCTCTTGGGTGTTTCTGAGCTCAAAATTCTGCGAATTTGTCTATTAATTATTTTAATGTATTTAGATCAGCAGATTAATCATTAATATTGAAAAAAAAAACCAAAGGGATAACTTTGGGATGTTTTTCTATCTAATGAACTTAATCTAATCGTGTTGAGAGCGATCGCCTATCCCCCAGATCCTTAAATAAGACAACATAATTTGTTTTCAGACCTTAAAACACTGTTTTTCGTGTTTCGCGGCCTCGACCGGATCATAACGCCTTAATTATAGCATATGCTCACGGCGATATTCAGAGAAATTATGAAACATCAGAACATCCATGTTTCAAGATTCGTGTCACTCGGACATACCTACCTAATTATCATTAAATGTCCTAATTTAGCGTTTTTTCTCATGAACATTTAAAAATGAGGCAAATAATACAATTGGCCCTGACCAACAGCGCGGTTCAGTCGGACACTGGTGGGCGGCGGAAGGGCTATCGACGTCCGGACTATATCGCACGAGTACGAAATACGAATCAGTTACTATTTATTTGATGTAAGTTTAAAGTGCGTGATCGAGTCTCTAGGCCTTAGTAAGTCAATGCCAGGCCTGGATTACAATGTACAGCATTATTCATAGTCCTTGCAGCGTGCCCGAGCGAGCTGCGTTCAAACGAAATTAAGATTAAAAAAAATCTATCAATAGGTACTAACCAGTCTGTGGTTTGTTGTCAGGTATGACCTGTGATGAATGATATAATCATATATTTGTCAAAGTATCTGATCAAATAAGAACACCAGTGTTTGAAATCATGATCAATTTTGAATATTGCTAAAATGAAAATTGGATGTTATGTGGGCAACTTGCGGATTCAAGTCCCATCCGGTTAGGTACTGCATTTTTTAATGTTTAATTTGATGTTCAAGATGATAGCTTAAAATTATCTTTGATGAGAAGAAAAGTAATAAAATTACTTAAAAAAATTAGAAGCCATTTTGGTACTGGTAATTTTCAAATACCAAAATGCGTATATAACGTAATGAGCTGGTATACAATCTACATTCATTGTAATAATAACAAATGAAAACCAACGGACCAGATAAAAAGTTATTTCCATATTCGTGTAGCCAGAGTAAACAACGTAGCGAGCGAAACGAATGAAAAATCAATAAGAGAATAATGTTAAATTTATGCTTTATCATTCAAATGCATTCGTGCACATGCATGATAACAAGCAGACATTCAAATGGGCTCATAAATATTTTGAAACAACATTTTAATATTGCCGATTGGCTATTGTTTTCATGGTTGGATGGATGTCGATATTTTCATTTCATCTCAAGTCAGAATTAATTAGAATGCTTATTCTTTCTACTAAATCAGTCGTGCCTAAACGCTTCCTAATACTGATTATTTCACAAACCCATGGAATAATAATCAGGACTGCTGCTATCGTGGCGTACCTATTCCCGTATATGTTTCCTCTCCGTGTGAGTTGCCTCCCTATCCCATTGGTAGGAAAGAGAAACAAGTTTTCCATCCCATTCCCTCTCTAAGCAACAGTGTGAAAATCTACACATGGAGCTTAGAAATTCATATGTGAATATCGCGCCAGACGATGTTAGAAATGAATATTAGAAGCCTACATTAGCATCGTATGAACGTGTGTTAGAAAAAAACCAGCGTTTGCTTAGCAAATTCTAATCTCTACACATACTCATGTACCAGGATAGCAGGAGACCGTAGGAAGTAGGCACACGTATGCCTCCGTGTGAGACATATAACACACGCTATAGCCACACACGCATTGCACGTCGAAGGGGTTGCCGCGTGGGTGTGCTTGGCCCCTAACCTAAATTCACACATCTATACTTACGGGACGGAACGCAACCCTCTCTAAGTGGGAGCGAAAGAGAGCTCGGACTGCGTGTCGTGGCTGGCGTTAGACAGAGTTAGATATGGGACACGGATTGCGGAGAACAGCAAGACAAGTTTGAGTCTGCGCATTCTTGAGGCGGTTCTAAGGGTGAAAGTTGGTTTACTGCTACTCAAGTCTGGAAGCCTGTTACTTGTTTTCCATTTTAGGACAAAACTCGATAAAAAAGGGCGCTTGGGAAGCGGGCATCTATGGGAACGTAGTGGGCCGAGGGATTAGCTAATCACGCGTAGGGGTTGAAGGGTGCGTGCTGCGTAGTCGTGTAGAAGGCCTGCGCGTGTGTGTCACTACGGTGTTGATTGTGTGTGCTGCTTAGATTCGTTGTGAATGCGAGACAATCTTTCTTTCACTGTACTTTTCGCTTACTTTTTTGCGGACTCTACATTTCCCCGTTTCTTTGATATGGGTCTTGGGCATGAGTAAATAAAAGATTAATATTGTGTCATTCATTACGTTTAGTCACTTGCAGTGAAGAAAGAAGACAAGTATACTTCGATCAAAAGGGAGAAGAACTTGGCTCTAAAATAAAAATAACAGGCCATTCGTGATATCAAGTAAACCGACAGTTTTAAAATTAATATTTTTGGCTAAGCATGCCATTTTTGAAGAAGCCTGACAGCGAGCCAGGGATCAACAAAATTGCGGCAGCATTTTAGTAACTTTTCCACTGTAGGTACTTCTTCTTTCGTGTCAGCATTCGCTATACCTATCGTATGACGATCATACAAGCTGTAGTGTAAAGATAAGCCAGTCAGCAATGGTCGTAACGAGGCTGACTGCCCAGGGGGTGCCAGACAAACTCAGGTGCTCATTTACCATCAAACATTTTGCGCTGTAATATCTTTCGCACCTCATTAACTGAATAAGGCCGATTATTTCAAAGCCTCTAAAATCGTGCTCCCGTCTGAAAGACGAGCCACGGTTCATCGCGCGTACTATTATGTTATAATGGGGGCACTTACGTCCATTGAACCGCGTAACTGCCCTATTATGCGCCAGCCGATTTCAGAGTAAGTACAATGCAGTACCAATGACTCTATTTAAAGTATGGTAATGGGTCGTAATGGTTCATCTGGTTTGATTGAGTTATATCGGTTAGTAGATGCTTATTTAGTTACTGTACGGCTAGCATACCACCGACGACAAAACGAGAATAACGTCATGCCCTTTTTTTGGCATACGTAAAGAAACGAAGACACTACATCAACATTTTTATGTTTTTCTTGGGGCTGGCATCCTAAGCGTACAGATCATGTTGTTTGTTTTCTACAGGTTAGTTGACCTGACAGTTTTTAATGATCAAACTGAACAAATTTCACTATGGGACCAACATCAAAATCGAGGTAAAAAATCTGTTGTTCCACACATTTGGGTCGAGTAGGTTTGCAGTTGCGGCTTATGTACGTATTACCGAAACGGTGAAGGAAAACATCGTGAGGAAACCTGCATATGCAGATGAAGAAATTCTGATGCGTATGTGAAGTCTACCAATCCGCGTTGGGCACGCGTGGTGGACTAACGCCCAATCCTCTCCTAGAGGGTAGGCCTGTGCCCTGCAGTGGCACGAATGGCTGATGATGAGGTTTGCAGTTGACTATGGAACAGCTGATTTTTTTGAGAATTTTATGTTTGCCCCAAATCCTAGAGGAAGTGGTTTTGTTTGGTAGTCTTAAAATACCGTCAGCAAATTAAAGAAGGACCCTATGTGTAGACAAAAATAACAAAACCCTTATTACGAATGGAATGAAACATTCGAGACTTTTATCAATTTGTTTAACTTTTAAAATGTCCTTTGCGTTACAGCATTTTTAGGTTACAAACGTGACGATATACTATGTATTTGTAATTTGTTTTCTAGATTAAAATACCCTCAGTTTACAACACCGATCCGGCAGAAACAAGGAAGCCCGCACTAGCCATCTGCAGTCGTGAATCTTCTCACCTGGACAGGTGTTTACATTCGGATTCGCAGTGTTACACAAGCTATTTGGAGCAGTGCTAAATTTTTACCTACACGAAAAGAATAGTAGCAAAATTGAACTCTAGGAGCATGCAAAATGTTGCTGAAACCACGTTGATATCCGCCCAGCGGTAACGAAATGGAAACAACGACGAAACTATGACGTAACATTTGTGACCAAGTACTAGGCGAGCATAAGTTCTAAGCAGGTTCATTCATCGCCGCCAGGCAGTAGAGCCGTAGGGAAAAGTAAACAGAACACGCGGGTCTTTTTATTACTACACGGTACCTCGTTAGAACCTTGTTTTGAATGTTAATTACATTAGTATTCAACCCCAGGACAGCTAATAAAAAAATAGTAATGTCATTAATCAAAGCTAACCAGTTTTGACTACACGTTGACTTAACCACGGGTCTGAGTGAGACGGGAATAGAAAGGGAGAGTGGCACATTCCTACAGGGATCGAAGCCCAGCATTCCCGTCGAAAGGGAAATAATTTATCTCTTTTTTAACCCTCTTATTAAAACAAGCTAATTTTTACTTTAGAGTTTTTTCGTCTATGATAAATGGGTGTAAAAAAGGGTGAAGGTGTTAAATTTTTTTTATATTTTTGTATCATTTTAATTTTGGTAAAATTTCTTTTCATTGGTTTAACTAAGTTTCGTTTCTTATTAGGATTTCTTTTACCTACAAAATTACTGTATAAAAAAGAGTTATAGTAAGTTGGAGTAGCACTTTTATAATTTAGACTTCTTGATTGAGAAATTATAAATATTGGCGCCACTTGATAGTAAAAAGGGCCTTAATAGAAAATGTTTGTGGTGCATGCATTTCATTTAATGAATACGACTATCTACTTTTCTTTCAAACAATCTAAAGAAAGTATTTCTTAAGTCGCCTTACTGTCAACATGTCAAATCGACTCAATCAAATTTGATTGAATGATTGATAAGTACAATAACATGACGGCGGGCGCTTGAACAAACCAAAAATAAAGCTTAATTATACTAAATTGATACAAAATAAACCTCTCAGTGCGCCTGACCGTCTAATTGGTTGCAACATGACAGTCAAGTTGTCAAATGCGTTTGACAGTTAACCAAATATGGCTGGCCGTGATTTACGCGTTTCTTGTAGGTACAAGATCGGGTAAACAATGTAAGTGCATATATTTCTTAGTCCAGTAAATGAACGGAAGCGAGTAAAGTGTTAATTTTGCATACTGCTTTGTTTACTTTGACGGTTACCTACTGTTAGAGTGCATTTTATTGGTGCTTCGGAATTTTGTTTTTGTTGTCTGATAAAATTAGTTAATGTTACAAGTTGATGCAAGACATTTTTAACTGATCTAAAGCGCCGCTCTACAGTCTTATCGGTTTAACACAAGGTTACCTTACCAATTTTTCACCTCTCTACACTGCTAATCTCAGAAGTGTGGATTAACTACCCAAATGTAGTTGTAATGTAAAAGTAGTTAATGTAAAATATAGTGTTAAGTAGTTTTTAAAGATATTGTTATGAAACAATAAGCCTTGAATTCTTATTAAATGCAAGGAAAAGGCGCAACTCTATAAACAGTGAAAGTAAATCTAGCTAAAACCTAGACTAGACAACATACATCAGACCGCGAGGGGCCTGTTTATTTGTACTAGATCTAGATAGGTATATCTATAAAAAGCAAGTCTAAAGCATCTGATAGGAATTCAATCTATAAACATATTGCAAACCCGGTAAATTATTACGTTGTGCATGTTAAATTTAACCTAAATTCAATTAGCTTTTTGGTTGAGAATAAATTGTAGGTACAGATTTCGGAAATTGTAACTTTAATTAGGGTAGAATTTTGTAAACAAACTATTATCTTGGTAGTTATATTGTAAAATAAATAACTTAACTCAGCAAAGCATAATTATTATACATTTAATTAGAATAGAAAGAAAGCTAATTAGTAAAATTATTCAGTACATCGCTTTGTTGAAGATTGAAGATTTTAGTTATTATATTACCTATTATTAGGATACTTTTACTCAACTTAGCATTTGTTTAAAATACTACAGTTTGTTTAAGATTTCCGCCTCATTACAACCAAAATTCAACTTTTTTCTCTAAAATCTCTTCATCAAACAAAACCGAAAAGTGCATAATGCACCGAACGGCGACCTCACGTAGAATTTCTCCCACGTTGCATGCAGGTTGCGCAAGAGAGCGGGGCATAGGGCCTTTTCTATTTTTATCGACATGTGAGTAATGATTATGGCCCATTACACCTAGCCCGCTCTAATTGGTCGATTAACACGGCGTGTATCGATACTACGTTAAAATGCTCTTACATTAATAGCATCAAAGTTGAGTTTTTAGTTTTGTAGCAAATTTTTCCCCACCCAATATAACCCTATGTAACCCTAGTTATAAAAATTATCTATGCGCACACGGCGACACATCAAGCTACGTAAAGCTGGCCGCGCGTACGTTGAATGACGTATAACGTCGCGCGGCCAACTTATTTTTTGCGTAACTTGATGTTGTAGCCCGCCGTGTGTACAATGTTAGGATGTTTTCCTTCCCAAAGGATTTTTTTGTAATAATGTGAAGTTTTCAGACAGCAAGTCTAACGTAGTTCATCATACCGGCGATAGATGGCGTTAACCAGAGAGGCGTCCGAAGACGAAAATGTTAGGCTAAAAAGTAAACAAAAATGCATGTCACTGAGTCAGACGCATCCGTTGACGAAAAATGTGCACTTATTTTGCTGCTTACTTAAAAACACAAATTCTCACCTGTCTGTTCAATGCCATCTATCGAGCCATTAGGAACTACTTTTTCTTTTTAATGGCTTTTTGAAAATCGCTCATTGCCTATAAAGCTCACAATGCAGAAGCAATGCCTCTAGTAAATAAAGCGGGTGAGAGGCCAAACTCCACCAAACTTGTAGATAGAGTCAAGTTTCGCGTTTTCCGAAAATCGATGTTCCACTACCTACTTTACGAATGCCCCAAATGTAAACTTTAAAAGAAATAAACGTTAGCGATTATTAACATTAGGCTAAATCATAATTGAAGCAGCCCTTAAAACTACTCCAAACTCATCTTAAATCAATTTCGGTTTATTAAAAACTCACAAACAAAGGTTTCGTAGTAAAAAATGGTTATGATTTACCGCTATAACTAATTTAGTGCTAAAATGTATCTTAAAATTAAAGTGCTCTGGTATAAATTGGAGCAGCAAGCCAAAAGTGGCGGGATGTTCCTTTTGATGGGACTTCTGCAAAAAATGTTTCGGAGACGATGAAAGCGTCTAGTCACTAGTGATGTTTAGATATATCGATAAATTTTAACTTCGTAAATCAATGTTGCAGTAAATCATACGTAACTTGACTTCTGTCTGACAGTGACAGACTGACGGTCGGTCGTATCTGTTCGAAAGTGCAATAACATAATTTATTTATGGAGTAAGTTTTTATCTTTATTTATTTAACTTTTTATTTACACATAAAACAAATATTATAATATACACAAAAACTGAGTAGACAACAAAGGGTGAGCTTATTTTAAAGCAATTTCATCCAGTAACAGAGACGAGTTAAAATGCATCACATAAGTATAAATCGATATTACTTAAATTTAAAAAAAAATGAAAATGTTACGCTTAATCATGTAACTCTTAAATTAAATCGTTCTCATACATACACATATAAAAATTCACGACCACAATCCCTTTCGAGGTGCCCAGAAACAATGCTACAACTAACAACTTTCTGATTAAGAATGTAGTTGTATGTAACAACACTCATACTTAGCAATTTAAGTTTCAGGATGGAATGACGTGTCAAGTGATGAGAGGTGGCTAGCCTTTCGCCCGCATAAACACTGTATAAGAACCTTTAATTTAATCCCTTAGTCACCTCGTAAAACATCCACGGGAAGAATTGCTTTGGTCCATTCTAAGCCGGAGCACGGCAAGCACGTAAATCATTCTCCTTTATCGATACTTTTAATTAAATCGTGCTATTACACCCATCACTAATAACCAAGGATCCGAAGCCTAGTCGTTATCTCGCTCCAAGGATATTTAACGTCATCTACTAATTTGATTAGTAACTTATTCCAGGAATTTCGTCTGGATTGGTTCGCTCTTTCCTGTTTAAATAAACTTTGCTTATCATCTTTGTACAAAAAGTTAGTTAAGATATGATAGAGGAGAAAATAAATCTCATTAATATTATAAAAACCAAAGTTTGTATGTTTAGATGTTTGTCACTTAATCACGCTGAACGGATTTGCATGAAATTTAGCATGCAGATAGAATACGTTCTGGATTTACGTAGGATATTTTTTTAAGGTCCGCGCAGACGGAATCGCGGGCAACAGCTAGTATTATTAGAAAAAGGGTTACGAATGTTACGATTTAATGATTTTGAAGTATTATAGCCTACCTATAGACTGCTCAAGGTAATCGGCCTGTCCCACGGGAATTATGTGGTACGTATACGAAATTCAACCACTAATGGTGAAAAAGCGAAGTGTGGGTGTTCATTATTGACGACCCGGTTGGTGTAATGGTTACCACGCCGGACTGCCAAACCAGGGTCCTGGGTTCGAATCCCGGTTCGGTCATGGATGTTATATGTTCGTGCCGTTGTTGTATGGTTTCCATAATAAAAGCCTTTAGTGCTAGTTTGGGATCATTACAATGTATGTGCCTGTGAGCGTTATTTATTTATTTATTATTGTACTTATTATAGAGTGTACTTTGTATCAAAGATATAGTATATTCCTACCGCACAATTTGTGTAGTATAACCATGGCATTCATTCTATATTGGGACGTCAAGACGTGCCATAATAAACTTTACGATGGCCATAATGGTTCACAGAGGACGAAAGTGAGATCTTAGGGCCACATCAAAGACCTAGGCCGTAAACTTGATTGGTACCGGCCCTAAACGCTCTAAAGAAAAGTATTGGTATGGTGCAAGGTAGAGGACACCGCGTGAATGACAAGGAATTTTCAGATTATAAACGGTATAAAAAAAATCCAAATCGGTCTAGAAATGCTGAAGTTCGAACTTATCGCGTAACGTATACAGAATTACAGACCAATTGAGAACCTCTTATTATTTCCATCACTTAGCCTTATATACATTTATGGTGCTCAAAATATTAGATATTTTTCGAAGAATGCTGTGACACTAATTAGGGAAACTCTGACTCTCAAACAAAAAAATCTGTTCTATGAGAGTCAGAAACGGGCTTGATATGGCTTAGAATGGACCACCCCATTAATAATTCCGGTGGGTGTCGTACAAGGAGACTAAGGGATAAGGTCTCTTGCATGTTATGATATGCAGTGTTTTTATGGGTGAAAGCCTATAGCCACCGATCAACACTTCACATGTCGTCGTACTATCGAAACTTTAAAAAATCAGAAGTTCAAATTACAATCCTATAAGATTGGTGATTTTATTGACTAAGAGCCTGTTTCACCACTTCACACAAGAACTTACCCTTCTTGTTAGCTTAGCCGACAGATAGTTTGACAAATTTTGTATGAAATTATGGCAAAATATCTGTCTGATAAGCTAACAAGAACTTATTCAGAAGTGGTGAAACAGGCCCTTAATTACTTTACGATCAAGATATACAGACCCCAAACAAGCAGATACACATTACGGCCAAACCAATTCATCGATCCTTTGCCTATTTCCGAATATTGCACTGAACTAAATACGCTTATCACCACCGTTATCGCCGGTGCACGAATGATTTAGGTCAAAGTGTAACAGAAAAGGAGGCCTGTTTCTGATTATTCTGTCTATACGTAATACTTATAAAGAAAAGAAGATACTATTATAACTATTTACCTAGGTGCTAAGGCTTCCGATTTCATACTCCGTAAATCGTTCCTGCATCCGCGATAACGGCCTTTCCGCTTATCACTTAGACCACACCTATCGTTATTTTATTCTGAAATTGCCTCTTGGAGCTGTTTTATGGTGTAAATGACAAAAAAGTAGTTTTACAGTATAATAAAAGTGCGGCCGGGCGCGTGCTTGTTAAAGAGCTATCTGTAGCTATTATGATAATGTTATAAAACTAAGGGAGACTGGCCTAACCAAGCCAGACTCTACAGATTACTTTTAATCGGCTAGAGATAAGGCTAAGTTTGGTTAAATATAACATACAGCTGCTACCTTTGCGTACTTTACGAGCGTTTATCGTCAATGTATCGAAAGTGAACATTTTATAAAATGTGGCTCTTATAATATTATGTCCAAAGTTCTCTTATTATAATTTTTAATTTATTGGCGTTTCGATTGAGACTACATTTCTGCCAAGTTTCTGAGAGTTTTGGAAGTATCATAATCTCAAGCATTATTTTACGAACAAAATATTTTTGAGGCATACAAAATGGCGGAGTCACTTGGCCAGCCGAAATGCGCAATTTATGCTGAAAAATCCATTACTTGTAAGTAGCCGTGGAACTTAACCATAGAAGAAATAGGAAGTACTATGATAAACTAAACATGTTTCAAACAGTGAATTGTTTTCACTTTAACTACCTAACTTAATCACATAAATATACTTTCTTTTTCCAACTGCAGTTATAGCCATCCAAATAATACTGAAAATTAGAACCTACACACGCTATGCTAATAATTGAATCGGTTTCGGAATCTTATTTTTTATACGTAGGTGTATTGTGTAAAAATAAACTCAGGTCAACATCCATCTCTCCAAACAATCAGTGACATCTTTATGTCATACATCACTTTTCGAGCCGCATGCGCCGCTACGCGTAATGCACTTATAAATGCGCGTGCGCATCCTACACAAATGGCCGCTCCCACGGCACCGTAAGTTATTATAGCACTGTTAACACTATTTGATTGAGGGATTACTAGGTATAGTACAAGTTTGATTGAAGAAAAAACGGAGCTTATGGGTTTAGAAGAATAAGGCTTTCTTAGTACCTAAATGATGATTTAAGGGTCTGAAGATTATAAGGTATTTGGAAATTGTAAATGCAGTTGGAAAAAGAAAGTATATTTTATGTGATTAAGTTTTAAACTGATGTTAGGTAGTTAAAGTGAAAACAATTGACTGTTTGAAACATGTTTAGTTTGTCGTAGTACGTTCTATTTCTTCTATGGTTCGCCATCAAGATAGTAGGAGCCGCCGGTTCCACCCCTTCTCAGGTTACTAATACTTTAATTACAAACTTTAAAGCCCCGTGAGCAATCCTTGTGACGTATTATCAAAGTATCGTATTATCTACCGTTAATGGACCACCGCTAAATCTTCCAGGTGACTGGTTATTGGGACACCCGGGCTTCCTTGTCTTTGTCGTTTCTATGGCGCCTCACTTGATATTAATTCAACGTCCCTGATATTAGGTGCTGGAGTATGATTTTTGAAAGACGTTGAACTCTGCAGTTGAAAATAACAAAATTGCTATGGAGACATGCATCTTTCTGCTGCACATTTGACTTTCTAAAATCGCCCTCCCGAAGTATGATTTTGAAAGTCAAATCAGCAGTAGGAAGATGCATATCTCCATAGTAATTTTGACATTGACAACAGCAGTTGGCGAATTTGAACCCAATCATTTTAACCTGAACTAAAAGCCGTAGTGCGATTTTTGAAACCCATTCGCTGAGCTGAACTAGCAGACTAGACTTTTGTTGCAAAAAACGTTGCTTTCAACTTCGCCGAAGTATAAGCAGAACGAAGCGTGCACCCAATCACCCAAGTAGCGACACCTCATCAAAATCCTGCTCGGCTCATAAATGTGGCGCCTACCGCCCCATAAACAAGGGTCGGCCTGTGCTTTTTGTAACCTAGACTACAAGAAGGCTCCTCAAGAATCCTTACGTCTATAACATAGGTGTTAATTTAGCGTGATCTGTGAGACTTTGTGCGTTATTAGATCCGCTAGACAACGAAGTGGCCCAGTAGAAATAAAGAAAATAAACAAATCTGTCGTGTTCATGTTCATACTGTTAGCAGATGCAACCATATGGCGGTTAATATGTACAGACAAGGACAGAAATTATTTTTGAATTTTTTATTTTAAACTGCTTCATTCAACTTTTCCCTTATTATTTAATTTAAACTTTAAATTAATAAAATTTGCACATCATAAATTATAACGCGTCATTAAAACTGATGCGGACGTAGCTGATAAACGATCCTTTTATTATTTATCACCACATTACAATCTTGATGCTGGTCTTTACTATGTATGAAATACGGCTACTACAACCAACAACACGTTGTATTTTAAGCCGGATATAATATCGTAGCTTAAATAATACGGTTGTTGACTTCGATTTACTGAACTGTATTCAATCAATGTTGAAAACATTTTTCATTGCAACTGTACACGTACTTAACACACCATCAAATCGCCTAACATCAAATAAACGAATCATCACGTGATTATCTCCGAAAATGACTAATTCGCAATTTGTCTAGACGAGGCAAGGTCGCTAAACATTTGGAAACTATTAGTTTTATAAACATTATCGGGAATTCGTGTAAAAATCATGATGTAATTCATATTGTTCATAAAAATTATAGTAAATGAGTCAACAAATGAATTAGGTCATAGCTGCGAATCATCAAGAATTAGGAGAAACTAGAGATAAACAATGAAGGAGAGCTTGTTCGGAATGTTAGGTAACATTGAAATAAAAATGTAGGTATTATGATAGGATAGGAATTTAGAAAAGGAGTGATTGACTTTTGGAGAAGGTTAGGAGAAGGTACTTCATTTATATTAATACAAACATAAAGTACTAGTGTTTTCCCGCGACTTCGTCCGCACAAATTGTATACCAGATTTTAAGTCAGAGCATAAGCTATCAAACAAAAAAAGTTTCATCAAAATCGGTTCAGTAGTTTTTGCGTGATGCGCGAACAAACAAACAAACAAACAAACAAACAAACACACAAACAAACAGACAAACAGACAGACAAAATTTCTAAAAAAGGTTGATTTCGAGTCAGGGATACCTAAAAACCATATCGTAATCTTTTTTTGTAAATATCTTCAATATACAGACACACTTCAGTTACAGTTTTATAATAGTTTAGATTTTTTTGTAAACATCTTCAATGTACAGACACACTTCAGTTACAGTTTTATAATAGTTTAGATTAGATAGGTATATAGACTCATTAACGAAAATTTTTGCTACAATTAACAACTACAGGGTGTAATAAAACACCCTAGTAATAATCTAGGAAGTTCTTCAGACCATCTACTGAACAACTTTTACTAGAGCTTTTAATATGATTCGAATGAAAAGCACACTGATAGAATAATGTTACCCTACGGTAGTATACATAATATAGCGTCCTTCTTAATATGCTGACACTTTCTAAGGGGATGATCAGATCGTCAAACTGAACAACTTTCTCTATGGCAACAACCTTAGAAAAAGTATAGGTATGTCTAGAATGAGCCTCACTGTTTTACCGTATAAAACAAAAAGGGGCCAAGTTTCATAGGTTGGTGTGCGTGAGTCGCCATACAAATTATGTATGTGTGCGTGTATATGTATAGGGTTTAGGAGCCAGTACTGGTTACAATTTTTTTCGACGCTTTCGTATCTTCGGCTGTCAATCTTGACATAATTATAACTGTATCAAAGGCAACAACATCGAAATCGAAACATTTGGCTCGAGTAGGTTTGCGATGTATGGGACAGCTGATTTTTTTTTCGTGATTTCGATGTTGGCCCTATAGAGAAAGTTGTTCAGTTTGATGGTCTGATCATCCCCTTAAAAAGTGTCAGCACATTAAGAAGGACCCTGTACTCTGTGATGTTACGGAATAATACAAATCAGACGAAGTCGTAAGCTAAAGCTAATCTTCTTATCGAGTGGGCTGCAAGCCCTGGTGTCAGAGTTTATTCAAACCGCCTTACGGCCTCTGACGTGGTTTTTATGTAACGACTACTACCACCAGAGATAGTAGCCGGGACCAACAGCTTAACGTGCCATCCGAAGCACGGAATCATCTTTCTTTTCAGACAATCAGGTGACTCAGCCTGCAATGTCCTAACCAACTGGGGAAAAACGCACAAAGTGACATTTCACTAGGTGCCCCCCTTGGGAATCGAACCCACGACCTCCGTGTCAAGAGCCCAATGCTCTTAACCATTAGACCACGGAGGCAGTAGCTAAAGCTAATTTAGATAAGCGACGACAATGTCAAATAACTGTAGCAATAATCAAATCATGCGCACATTTGTTGGACATCAATTTAACTTAAAACTGGGTCGAACGCAACAGTTCTCATGCCCATAGTGCATCTTTACAATTTGTCAATTGGATTTATAAATTAATTTGTTCTTTTTGTCGTTTAGATAACTGATATTATATATGAATATGATTGGCAATGTGTGTAACATTGTAGCGACGTCTTTTAAACCAAGTGTCGTTCAATAAAGTTAACAAGACCTTGTTCGGGTGGTCGGGTAATATTAATAATAAAACTGTATTCTTGTTTGTGCAAAATTTTCCATTACTACACGTGCAACGTCTGTATTTTAGGACTAATGCAAAATGCATCCTATATCCACTATATCTCTGAGGACCATGAAAACTATTTTACAATTTTTATTTCTTTTTAAAGGGTGATTAAACTGATTAAAGTTACTTATTTTGTAAACTTTTGTAAAACCATTTATTTTAGAAGAGGTCTTTTTTTTCCGATACGTAATTGTATATCTACGAGTATTGCCCTCAATCGTATTTTTTAATTCTAAACAATTAACAACATTTCCAAAAAACAAGAATGTCACATTGTATTCAATACTGATTTTCAATTATCTGGTCACTGCGGATTGTGTGTTTATAATTATATTCTCTTTAAGACCGGCAAAAGTGGCCACTTTCCGTAATGTTTCGATAAATTGAAAGCCAATCAGGACTACAATGTGACATTCTTGTTTTTATTGGAATTGTTGTTTAATGGTTTAGAAAAAAAATACGATTGGGCAGCATAATAAGCTCGGTACCTTAAGCCTTTTTATATCTAATCGCACACGTTCTGAAAGTATGTAATACTATTTTAACATAATGAAACTACGGCGTAGACAGGGCTACGGTAGTGTTAAAGACATCAACGAGACCAACAAACTTTGATGTTTCTTGCTTTTTGGATTTTTGATAAAACTATCATTTGGAAAGGGGTGTTTCAGACGATTCCCCTACGGGACATCGAACTTCCACAGTATACCATCCAAGCTGGACAAATTTGACTATTTGGAGCCAAAATCGAAATAACGAAAAAAAAAAAACAGCTGTTCCATAGAAAACGCTAACGGCAACTTATTGAAGAGTTGATTTGTTGTTCAGTTTGATGGTCAGAAACACCCCTTCAGATATGTCACGTATTTAACTTTACATATTTGTTTACATGCACTCAGTTGCAGAAACGCTCATTAAAGTTAATCTTCCATTAAATTCTTGCTGTCACTTTTTATCTTGTTGTTGTAGTAAAAGCTAGCAAGAGATTTAATGGAGGATTATCTCTAATGAGCGTTTCTGCAACTGAGTGTTAGACTATTAGTACGTTCCGATTCATAAGAATATCGATGTGAGCGATTACATATCGCTAACACCCGTTTCATTTGCATCAGCGCGCCGACAGCGCTGATATCGTTCTACCAATTCGGAACGCTAGATATCGCGCTCACACCGATCACATCACAAAATTCAAATGTTTCTATTATTTTCTTCATCACTAACCGATATTAAACTTTTATTCGTCTTTTTTAGAACATAATCAAACCCAATACTACTAAAGAAACCTAAATCGAGACCTAAATAAACCAAAAATGTACGACAGCAAAACTGTTAGACGCCACTTTTGAAAATTCCCTCAAAAATTTACTATAACAAACGTCACTTTTGACAACCCGCTCACAGTGATAACGCCGCGAACCGTGAGCACTGATATTGCAAGATGGCGTCGGTAGTGACGTCATGAATGACGTCACGTTTTCGATTGTGGACGCGCTCACGTCAACTCGGAACGACATTTATCGCGCTCACATCGATATCGGCGTAATTCGGAACGCAGCGTATACAGGGTCCAACTTAATATGCTGACACTTTTTTAAGGGAATGATGAGACCATCAAACTGAACAACTTTATCTATGGGGCCAACATTGAAATCGAGAAAAAAAAAATCAGCTGCCCCATACATTGGGCCGAGTAGGTTTGCAGTTTTGTATGGAACAGAAGATTTTTTTTTCACGATTTCGATGTTGGTCCCATAGAGAAAGTTGTTCAGTTTGACGGTCTGATCATGCCCTTAAAAAAGTGTCAGCATATTAAAAAGGACCCTATATATACCCAATGAAAATCGATTTTAGAAACCGATTCCAATTTTAAAATAGACTTATCCTGTATTTATAACTTGTACTAAACAGATGCGCAGGGTCACCGCGCAGTGAAAGTAGTGACCTCTGTACCATCGTCTCATTAATCTTACAGGGAACTTTAGTGTGTATCCCTTGGTACAGACAGACATACAGACAGGTTACAAGACTAACATATCTATTGGTCAGGTTTTGTTTGTGATGGTTATTAGATAGAGAAGATACCATACTTTATTAAAGATACTAAGGACCTGTTTCACCACTTTGGATAAGTTCTTGACTCTTGTTAAAAACTGAAAAAAATGTCTCGGGCGGGACTTTAACCCGCAGTCTTCCAAACCGGGGAAGTGCGTTATCTAATTTCGCTACAGAGCCCACTATACCCAGAGAACGTTTTTTTTTTTAATTCGAAATGGCACAACATGGCTATGTTTCAAATCAATAATAGTTGAAGATCTTGTTAGCTTATCCGACAGCTCTGACATATTTTGTATGAAGAATATTATGTCAAATGAGCTGTCGGATAAGTTAACAAGAACTTATTCGGAAGTGGTGTAGCAGGCCCTAACTGTGATAATAACTTAGGTATCAATGTCCATCCGGCAGGTTACCTGCTTATGTAAATAACACTCATACCTACATAGTTATTCCCCTTGACTTCGGCCGGATGGACATTGAAACCCTGAAATCTAAAGTATTGATGTTTCAGCCCCTCTAGTATGGTATGTCGAATCGCGTACGATGCGCCTACGCTGTATGGAAAATGACCTAGACTCACGCTTTTCAGAGAGCCAAGGCCTCGCTTGCCGCGACATGTAGTATGAGGGGAAAAGATAAGATAAGATAATTATTAATTATCTTATCTTATACACCAAATTACACAATAAAACATCAATTAATGTACACGAACAATAATTGTACAAAAGGCGGCCTTATCACTAAAAGTGACTTGTCCCATACAACCAGTGGATAGAAGAAGTCATAATGAGATAAATGCTAAATCATCAGTATACATACATAGTATAAAACAAAGTCGCTTCCCGCTGTCTGTCTGTCCCTATGTATGCTTAGATCTTTAAAACTACGCAATGGATTTTGATGCGGTTTTTATTAATAGATAGAGTGATTCAAGAGGAAGGTTTATATGCGCATTGAACCCGGGGCGGGTCGCTAGTAGGTAGGTATAAAAGAATCGCGCGTATGTAGAGAAGTCACATTAGAGAAGCAGGATGTAGGTACCTACCATATCTGGTACCACAGCTACAGTGATATCGTGCTAACAGCCGTTTTAGTGTGAATTCAGAAAAATCATTTCAGAAATTTATATAATACTAGTGTTTACCCGCGACTTCGTCCGCCCAAATACTATATCAGATTTTAAGTCAGATTATAAGCTATCAAACAAAAAAAGTTTCATCAAAATCGGTTCAGTAGTTTTTGCGTGATGCGCGAACAAACAAACAAACACACAAACAAACAGAAAAACAGACAGACAAAATTTCTAAAAAAGGTTGATTTCGAGTCAGGGATACCTAAAAACCATATCGTAATCTTTTTTTTGTAAATATCTTCAATGTACAGACACACTTCAGTTACAGTTTTATAATAGTTTAGATGAGTAGAATGTTCAAAGTTCCTACAAGACAGGTAAGAAGCAAGTAACAATTAAACTGGAGATAACCAAATTATAATACAAGGATGTCAAAATTGTCATGTTTTTCAAGCAACATTTATTTTAATAGACACCTAATGTTACGTTAAAACACGCACCATAAGCATTAATTGCTCCTAAAATAGAAGACCAACATGGATGCGCGTGAGCTTCCGCGTTGCCAATGTAATGTAATGCACGCATCGAGGAAATGTAATGGGGAAACATGTGTTTCTGAGCAAACATTGGGAAATTTTATATTGACAACGGAAACTTCGCCCGCGCCTTGGTCCGCACCGCATCGTACCCTGACAAAATTCTTATTATGCTGATGATATTTTTCAGGGGACTAGACGCAGACCCTGAAACTGAGCAACTTTCTCTTTGGGACCAACATCGAAATCGTCAATGAGAATGTTTTATAGTCAATGGCAGTAGCAGATTTTTCTTCCCGATCTCGATTCGCGAAGTTGTTCAGGTTGACGGTCTTATCATCCCCTTAAAAAACCGTCAACATGTTAAAGGCCTCCGCACATTGCAGCGATTATATCGAGCGATTTTATCGAGCGATTTTATCGAGCGATTTTATCGAGCGATTTTATCGAGCGATTTTATCCAGCGATTTTATCGAGTGATTTTATCGAGCGATTTTATCTGGTGAGCGATATCGCGACACCTTACACACTGCAGAGATTCCGCGATTCGCGTCACGTATGCGCCCCACCACTGAATGTAGTCGAAAGAGTTGCGATAATATCGCGGCAATGTGTGGGATCGAGCGCGTCCCCATACAAAATGTACTGAGAACAATTATCGCAAAATCGCAGCGATATTATCGCTCGATAATATCGCGGCAGTGTGTAGGATCGCGCGCGTCCCCATATAAAATTTACTGGAAACAATTATCGCAAAATCGCAGCGATATTATCGCTGCAATGAGCGGAGGCCTTTAGAAAGAACCTATCTCCATATACCTAAGTACCAGTTTTTAAGTATAATCATGATCTTTAAAACACAAAAAGCTTAATTAAACTCGGTACAGTAGTTTCTGCGTGAAGCTCGAACATAATTATTATCATCACAAATGCGTTTCTGTGTAAGCACTATGTTACCGAAACATTGTTTAACGCAGTGCAATCTAGCAGTGGATTATCAACTTTGCATTCTTTGACACAAAGTTGATGATATTAAACCTTTCATAACCTGCTGAATGTGCCCATTTTTCCCGTGTTTTAAGAAACAATTACACTTCTTAGAGTCAGTTTACGGTATGGCAAGGAATTTTTACACCAAGAGTCTCTTAATTCAAACCATTTGCGTTCTTACGGCATGGACATAAATGTTATATTAAGATATTTTTTTATTAAACTGAATCTAGGTGAATAGTAAAGTTGGCCATTTGCGTAACTCCGGTTATGGGTGTTCTGTTTCTGTTTTGACAGATGAACATAAAATTTTAAGGTTTGTTTGAGTTATGGAGACTACAAACGGGTAAAATTAGATCGGGAATGTTGGTTGTTTCAAAATTGCATGGAGTTGTAAAAGCTACCCAGTCTACAGGGTGAAATTGATATTATTAGCATTTAATCACCAAACTGAACAACTTTTATTAGGTACGGAAGCAATCCGATCGGAGCAAAAAAAATCTTCTGTTGCATACATAGAGTCGAGTAGGCATTGCGGTTTAGTATGGAAAGCAGATTTTTTATTTCTGCATTTACCGTTTTACCCAAAACATCTATCCTGTAAGAAATCCAATAAGGCTAATATCTCTGTTATCTACAATAATATAATTATGACACTTTTTATATCTAAAAATGTATGCGGTATCAAAGAGTGTCATTTTGTGTCGAGCCGGCGGAAATACAAATAAGGTTAGAACAATGGCTAGTTGTTATGGTTAGCCATTTGCAGGGTTATAATTATAAGAGACGGTTCTGTAATAAAGTATATTTCATTCATTCATTCATTCATTCTGTCTGTCTGTCCGTCTGTCTCTCAGGATATGACTCAAAAGACGTGAGTGTACTGTATACTGTCAACTTTTAATTTATTTTTTTTACTAAATATACAAGGTTTACCAAGCACCCTAGTAATCTCTAAACCACCCCTTAAGACCATCAAAGTAAACAGCTCATACCCTATTGAGTAGTCGAAAAAAAAAATGTCCCATACATTTGAGTCGAGTCTATTTTATTGTCTTTTTTTTTTATTATTTATGTTGGCTCGATACCATTGTTTAGTATGCTATGCTGGTCTAAACTCTAAACCACCCATTTAATATTCATCATATTACGTTAAGTACACCCAATTACTCATTACAATATAAAATTTTTGGTAAGTAATACCTATTTACAGTCAAACATTTTTGGTACAGCGTTTTTTGGTGATAATGTAATTTCCTTACTCATTCTCTATAAAATATCTTCATCAGACTAACAGTGAAAACCGCATCAAAATCGGTTCACCCGTTCTCTGTTTAAGCCGAATGATAGACAAAGCACGATTTGGTCCTTATTTATTCGTAAAAATAATAGCATAGCATAGCATATGCTCACGACTATATTCCCCGAGGGGGTAGTCAGAGATATTCTGAAACCTCAGAACATCCACGTTTCACCAGTAGTACCGAAACGCTGTCCAGTGTGACGGGGGGTGAGCCCGTCGCCACTTGTAATGGACAGTGGGTACAATACATGCCTCGAAATTGAAGCATGTAGGTTTCCTCACGATGTTTTTCCTTCACCGAAAAGCCAGTGGTGTTACAAATCGTACATAAATTCCGAAAAACTCATTGGTACGAGTCGGCTTGGACGGGGATCGAACCATCGCCTCCTGCACGGCAGGCAAGGTTACTCGCCATTGGACCACCACGGCTTTTAAAAATAATAGTTAATTAAATTTCTGCAATGTATTGTTAAAGTAAGCTTAGGTATGAAACAATACAGAGGATACAATAGTAAATCATATTTTTTAACGTAACAGTTTTCATTTGCTAACGAAAAATGTCACCAAAGTTACCAGGATAACAGAAAAAGAAGAAGTTAACTGCCGGGGACAGACGTGACAAAATACGCTGACACCTCACGCAACAAGTGGTTGATTAGAAAAGCTCTTTCTACGATATCCCATGAGCCAAGCAATTTTCATATTTAACAGCTTTAAAATAAATGTTTCGTCTAGGGAATTTTCACATGGGATACAGTCTAGTTAAACTGAAAGTGTGGTTAAGAAAATGATCTTATCAATACTAGGACAACTACAGCCTGTGGTTTCTATACTGTTACTTAACATAATTAATTAGAGCGATGTGGTCAGCACAGGCATTCAAGGCGAGTTAGAGGAAACCACAAAAACGGGTTCCTAACGGGAGCAGTTTTGTTCCTATATTCCTTTTTTTCTACCTTTTGACGACATTTTACGCTTGAATGAAGTCGTGAATGATTTATTGTGATATTATGTTTCACTGCGGTTAGGAACTGTTTTTTTCTTGCAATTTTAACGTTGAGACAAAATGGCAGAGTTAAAAAGGAATTTGATGAAACAAAATCTCCTTGAATCAGGTTTATTACCAAGTTCCATCTCTAAGGAGTTTTTATACGTTTTCCGATTAAAAAGTACTGGTTGAATTTTTTATTTAAAAATCTTTAGAAAGCCATTTGAGTTTATTAGATGAAAAACGTTTTCTTCTTAACAGACTTTATGGTGATATGCAAAATGTTTTGTTGCTATTTCGACCAGTCTTACTATGTTCGAATACTCTAATTCTAAATAGAATCTCTGCAAAGAGATTTCGCTTGAAAATTATTAGCAATAGGTAGAGCAGGAAATGTAAAATATCAATATTTTTCGGATTTTGTGTTGACTAAAACAAAGCTTAGGAACTCTTAGTATGTCCCAAGATAAGGAAAAGACATACAATAATAATAATAATAATTTTATTCATCAGCAACCTAAATAAGTATGTATACAGATACAAAAGTGATGAAATACTAAATATGTAGTATGCTATGATGAATATAGGCATGAGCCTCAGCATTATTGCTGTTTTTTCAGTCTCACTCTTGAGTTTTAGTGATTATTTTAGCTTTGCGCTTTAGCCAGATCCAAACAAAACAAAAGCAAACAATATGAATTTGAACAATGACATGTGTGTGAATGGACGCATAGGATTGGTTGTATGGACACGGCAGCATTGCGCATGTGTGCGCGGTGCGGGCGTGCGGTGCTCTAACGCCCGGCAACTACCAGGCGAACAGAAAACAATAGGAGACCTCATAGATATAGGCTACAGGAGTAAGCGAGATAGGTATAGTTGTGTATGCTCCGGAAAAGTTTGGAAAACTTTTTCCGAGTTAAGTTGAAAAGTTAAGAGACTGGATGTGTAAAAGAAACGTCTTTATTCTTGAAATGAATCGTACTAAAATTAACTACATGTCCATTCTTTACATGAATGGGTCCATTGTTACATTAAAAAGAATACAAACAAAAGACAATACCGGTACAAAATTAAATCGTTTAATGAGAATTTGTTTGCCTCGCCTTATAAGGCGATAATAGGATAGCCTACACCCCATTTATTTAACAATTCAATTTGTCAGATGGCAAGTTTAATTCGAGAAATCTTAGCTCCAAAAACAACCCTTCCCCTAAAATGAATAGTTAAAGCACATCAGTTCCAGCCATTTTGCGCCATGCTAGACAATCAGAAAACAATAATTAACCCCACAACTCCCAGCGGGACCCATGGATTTCATCACGTCCAATAGGAAATCGTTAACCCTTTTAATGACACTTCAAATAAAATAATCGTTAAGTTTTATTAATCGTTACTATTTTATAGATTATCATGAAACTCTATTAAGACATTGTCTTATTTTTATTAGGATTTTGAGGGCTTGATTCAATCTCAAGAAAATCGAATAGGCAGTCTATTCTAGGATTTAGGACTATAGAAAGAGAAAAGTTGCAGTTTACAAGGTGTAAACTTAATCTGCTGTTCCATACATTTGGGTAGAGTCGCCATTGGCATTTTCAATGGAACAGCTGTTTCATTGTTAAGTAATGTTTAATGTTAGTCCCATAGTGAAAGTTGTTCAGTTTGACGGTCTGAGACACCCTGTTTAATATGTATCGTATATGTATTTTTGTTACCATGGGAACGAGGAGTCCCTAAGGACCTTGCAAATACCGTGTAAAAACTACCAGGTTCACATGAACCAGAAGGACGCATCTTGTACGATCTCGCGCCTGTACAGGCATTTACGATAAAAATAATTGGCCCAGCCGAGTGCCCTTTACAAGGTAAACTATTTATTTTTATTTATAAACCGCATGTGGCGAGATTAAACGTCGCAATGGTAAGTTTAAGCCCTTAACGTTAGCATGCCGAGATAAAAATACAGCCTTTGATCGTTATAGTGCATTTAACTTAATGCATGAATATCAATTTTAATAAATTGTTAAAAGGCGACAGGAGGGCTGGCAGCTATTTTGCGCAAAGGATCAGTCTTGCGATCCAAAGAGGCAACGCTGCCAGCCTCCTGGGCACTCTGCCCCGAGTCGGCGCCTTAGAGGACATTTTTTACCTTTAAGTAGGTAGCCTAGGCGCTTTCATTAATTTTGTGTTAGGTACTTATTGTTATATTTTAGTTGTAATTGTTATATTGTTATTTATCCTTACGTTTGTTTAATAAATTACCCGCTAAAATAAATTGTTTTAAAATAAAATGAAGCGTAGATAAATATGACAGATCTCTTCCAATATGATGATCAACTATAAACCAAAGAATCTATTTGAATCGAAAATACAGGTTGTGAAATTAAATGCGTTACCTGATATATTATGTAACAGTAACAGGGTGCTCCACGCTCAATTGCAGAAACGCTCATTAGAGTTAATCTTCCATTAAATCTCTTGCTAGCTTTTACTACGTCAACAATACAAAAAGTGACTGCAAGAGATTTGATAGAAGATTAACTCTAATGAGTGTCTCTGCAACTGAGCGTATAACCATCAAACTGTTCAATAACATCTAAATCACGAAAACAAAATCAACTGTTTCATAGAAAATGTCTTAGGAAAATTCAGTCAGTCCACTCGCCCAAAATGTATGTAACAACTGTTTTTTTTTATCGCGATTTCAAAGTTGGACCTATAGTAAAACTTGTCCAGTTTAATTGTCTGAAACACCCCATAAAGTACCTACCTATGTCTAATTTAAAGTTTATACTCTTTAAAATTTCGTTTAAAATGCCTCTACCCAATAAGATCACTAACAAAACAAGCTAACCACAGTGTTTCTTGTGCTAAAATAAATCTTTACTTAGCAGCACCAATTTGTTCTGGCTTCCTACATCTCACATCTAAACACGTGCCAGACCAAAACCCACCTTCCATGAACAGCCAATAAAGTCAATTTTTAGAAGGACCATTTGAAACTGCTGAATTTCCAAGTTTTCAAGGGAGGGTATCATTAGGTCGGCAGAAGAAACATGCGCGCGCAGCAAGTAATGGCGGACAGAGTGGAGGGCGTGAAATATGACTGCGGGCGGGAAAATTTACGATTCAGCTCAGCATAGGCACTGACTATGCGATAGCGAAAGTGCAGAAATTTCGCTTTAGGAGGTAAAAACAAAAACGCTGGAGTTTACTGAATAGGCTTACGGTTTTGTTACGTAAGTAATGTTTTCTTTTGAAAGAGAATTTTGCGTTTGTGAAATGGGATGTTTTGAAAGGTACTTCATTGTTTTTAAGTTACTTTTCAATTTTGTAATTTTTTCGCTTTTCCTGAGGTAGGCTCCATTGTGAAAGTTGTTCTGTTTGATGGTCTGAGTTCATCGTTTCTGTCTATGGAGGGCTGTCCCTTACACCCTGTATAACGTACGAGTATTTACCGGTCTGCGGCTGAACTGCTATTTCTTTTATGTGCAGTTTAGAACTTCGTTTTCTTTAGTTCTAGTTCCAATTCATAATGAACGATTGCTGCTGAAAGAGTATGAAAAGATAGGTGTGCTTAATATAGAATTTTAGACAGAAACCATGATGCCATGATGTCCCAGTCGAAATCCTTGAATAGAACCGACCCTGAATCGTAGAGGATTCAGTTTGATGACCTTTTCTTTTGACCTCAACCTCTCCCCCACGAAAATACGTTTGTACCAGGCAAGCAGATATCGTAGAGAGTTAGCCTCTTTCTGCGAGGTCGTATGAAAACGGGTTCCTTATGAAACACGCCTACCTGAAAACAGCTGGATAAGAGTCGTTGAAAACATGAAAACTGGTCCGTCATAAAACGTATGGCGTATCTAAATGCATACCGTTGCAATAGCAGTTGCATGCACTATACCGTTGACACTCTTTTGAAACATGCATTCGAAATACAATGAACCTAGGAATGAACCAGTGCTTTTTTTGTTATTTCTGTGTTTATAAACTAATAATTACCTACCTGGGCGACCGATATAACTTGTCAAGTGAATATCGGTCATCCAGAACTTATCATTATGAATATTACGTGGATAAGAGAAATCCAGCTAGGTCGACAATCCAAAAATCCATCGAAATCAAAGAGCCGGTTTTGGAAACCAATCACAAATATCCATACAAACAAGAATGCTTATGCAACAGTACATAATGTTGTTGAACACTCTGTAATTATTATTTTCAAACAAAAGACGGTTTTTCTACAGCGCCAAAGAGAAAATACGAAATAACCTCTCCCCCACGAAAATCGGAAAGTACCAGGCTGTCAGAAAACGGCGAAAGTAATGTTTACGTCCCGTCCGGTCACGTGACGTCACACTGCTGCTGCTGGATGAATGTGAGGAATAGATTAGCCAGGAAGTCGAAACATGTCATAAAACGCATGTCGCGTCAAACGCATGCGTCGATGCGATGCGCTCTGCGGGTGATTTAGCGCTCATTGTTGTTAGGGTTGTCTATTAAATTATATTGAGTTTCGAGAAAGTTGCCGCTCTAAAGATTGCAATCTGATGTAAGTACTTACTATAAAGGGTGTAAGGAAAAGTGTAATTAACCTTTAAACCACATGTGTAAGTCAAATACAATAAAATCTGCAACAACCAGAGAAGCGGCAAGGTTATTGGCAAATATATTGATGTCCATGATATGAACCAAAGCCATTTAATGTACAAACGAAGTATTCATCTTGGCAGACAGGTACTGACGTCAGATGAGATACAAAACTTCCCCGTTAAAATCCTTCTGCGATTTCTGACTGCTATAGGGATTAATAGGGAACTGTAGAAAGGGCGTTCACAAAAGTTTAGCGATGGTCGAAGTGACACAGCCGTAAGTCTGTTAAGGCCCCATTCACTCAATAATCGTAATAATACATAATAATTTAAAAGTATTTCCTAAAAAACATAAAACAAAACGTGCCCTATTTTGTTACCAATAGCAACAGCCCTGCAAGTGCATGTGTCCACCCCCGGGCGACACACGTGCGGGCCGGCTGCGTGCGCGCATCATAGACGAAATAGGACGTTCCCATCCCATCCCATAGTGCTAGGCATTTGCTAGGCCCCATGATTGCCACTTATTTAGATGCACTTGTGATGCAGTTAAAGAAAATTTATTTACATATTTATTAACTTAACTGTTTGCTTAATAAAATTGTGTAATAGTAAACTGAACAACAGAAGCATATCATACCATATCATAGGCCCACAGAATAACTTGTCAAAATTATTTCAATTTGTTATAAAATGTTCGGAATGTATGCTAGCTATGAATTTTTATAGGTAACATTCAAGCATATTTTTTTATATATATCTGATCATGATCAGTTTCCCACGAAGAACTTTTGGTTCAATCTTTTACTGTTACAAATAATTATGTCTCTGTATAGAATGTTAGTGAGAAATTAAGAATAAGAATGCAACGAGTTTCAAGCCTCTACGCTACGTAGCACAACGTTAAAATTCGTAGCAAATCGTAGGCGATAAAATACTCAATTACCAACATTCGTAGAGATAGCATAACAAAACAAAAAAGACAACACCTATTCTGACAATCCCTTAATTCTCGCAACGCCACACAATTGTCAACAACCCGTTACAAGAACTAACTTTGGGCACATTCTGAAATCATCTCTATCACAAAGGAATAAGGTACGAGGATATTGTATGTACAACGCTGGCACGCGGATGTAACTCCTAAAACATGTGGACGGTCGTTAACGCGGTTCGCACTGTTAGTTACTAGCTGTGGTGTGGAAACTAAAACCGTATAGTCTACAATAGTAGTAATATAAAAGTTTTCATAGAAACAAAAGGAAAGAAAAAGTGATGGGCTTACTATCACACTTGATGGGCAATATAAACGTTATTTAAAAGTTGAACTAAACAATTAATTACATTTGGGGTCCTTCTTTTCTTATACTTAATCATATTATCAGACCATCAAACGTAAAAACACAAAATAAAATTACAGTTTTTGAGAGTTACGCGGTTATTATTTAATCTAGAATTAGACTGGAATTCTGGATAAAATAAAATTGTCTCGTCATACGAAATTTCGAATGCAACGGAAACTGCATAAAATTAATCAGCTGTTCGTACATTTGGGTCGAGTAACGAGGCATTGTAGTTTAGTATGTAACAGCTGATTCTTTTTTCGTTTCATCATCATCATCATCATCTTAGCCGATGGACATCCACTGCTGGACATAGGCCTCCCCCAAGGATACCCACAACGACCGGTCATGCGCTGCCCTCATCCAACGGATTCCCGCCGCCTTCATCACATTGCATGCCCACGCTGCGCTTTCCGGTACGCGGTCGCCACTCGAGAACATTTCGGCCCAACCGTATCGGTTTTTTTCGTTTGCTCCCAGAAAAAAAAGTTGTTCCACCTCTGATAATTTGTCGACTCATTTAAATTCCAGTGTGCAGATTCAATCAGCTGATTGAAAATTTTTGTATAGAACTTATCTTTCGAATTTTCGTTAGATTTCTTGGTGAAAATCACGAGTACAATCTTTAAAGTACTTAATGCAATTGCAACTGTCTACACTTAGACCCTGTAGTGTAGACTCTAGCTGTTACTTGCTGTACCTAAATATAGTACAAGCCTGTACAAGCACAGTTTACGCGGACACGCTTGTTAGTGAGGCCGCTATTGAAATTGTTTTGGTCACGACTGTCTGAAAGTTGGTGGAACCCTAACTCTCTATATATTTTGTAACGGAATTCGAAAAGAGAAATTCTACGCAATAGACTTATTCGTACTACCTGGCTTCTTTGTATCTTACATGCATATTCCATAACAGGGCGAGCACCAAAAACACCGCAAGTGTACTCCAAAACATACGATGTCTTATTTATTATAGTTACAGGCAAGCAATCTCTGCTGCGTTCAAATCTCGCTCGCTACCAGGTTTTTCAAACTTCGTTTGATAAAAGCTTGTAATATAAAAACCATTTAATATTTACTTAATTTAGTTTGAATCGTGATCTTAATCTGAAACGTGGATGTTCTGAGGTTTCAGAATCAAAGTCAAAGTCAATATAAATTATTCAGTATAGAAGCTTGAAGCACACTTATTAAACGGCTGCCACCGCGTCGGAACGTGTTGTCGCTATAGAGAAGATGCGGCCAGAAACTCTACAACATAATACGACTTAATAACTATTACAATATAAATTCTTAAGCTACGGTTATATCAAATCTCTCAAACATCTCTGAATATATAAATATAGTCGTGAGCATATGCTTTATGCTAGTTTGAATCTTGGGGGAGGCCTATGTCCAGCAGTGGACGTCCATCGGCTGAGATGATGATGATTAGTTTGCATGTACATTATTCGCTGCACAAATGCTGGCTATAATGCAAAGTACGAAATCTGGATCATACTCCACATGGGTAAAAATCCTAGGTAAACTCTCTTGACACTTCTAAAGACGATTGGTACCATAATAGTGAAGATAATGTTGTTTGTTGGTAGGTTGTAGTTGTTGTATTATACCAAAAAACAATTTCTGCCCACCCCTAAAGGGAGTACAGACGTGAGTTTATATATGGCGCGTGTGTGTGTGTGGTAAAAGAAATATCAAATGATGTGTCATTTGAAATGGAGATTACAGAAAGTTTCCTAAAATTACAAAAAATCGTGTTTCCCACCCACACATAGGTATTTATTAAAGTAAACTATGTATCTCCACATTTAGTTAATTGTGCATTTAATACGATATCGAAACAGAAACATAAACTAAAAGCAATAAATGAGACTATTAAACCCACGCCGACCACACATCCTTTACGAGTTAGATACGAGGTTTGTTCCTACTCGAAACCCTTTCATCGATAGGGTAAGGGCCATACCAGCCAAGCGATTTCTCGGCTATAGAAACTTCGACGCGATATTTCATTCTTCTTCTCTGCCTCCGTGGTCTAATGGTTAAGAGCATTGGGTTCTTGACACGGAGGTCGTGGGTTCGATTCCCACGGGGGACACCTACCTAGTGATATATCACTTTGTGCGTTTTTCCCCGGTTGGCTAGGACATTGCAGGCTGAATCACCTGATTGTCTGAAAAGGAAAATGATTCCGTGCTTCGGAGGACACGTTAAGCCGTCGGTCCCGGCTACTATCTCTGGTGGTAGTAGTCGTTACATAAAAACCACGTCAGAGGCCGTAAGGCGGTTTGAATAAACTCTGACACCAGGGCTTGCCCACACGATAAGAAGAAGAAGAAGATTCTTCTTCTTTAGACCGCTCGAATGCGCCTGTCTGTAATCTTTATATCCTTAGTTCTCAGCACTAAAATATCTCTTCAAATGCGGGGTGAGGTTCAGTAACTGAAGAAGGTTAGTCACATATAGAATCCTTCTTAATATGCTGACACTTTTTTAAGGGGATGATCAGAACGTCAAACTGAACAACTTTCTCTATGACAGCAACATCGAAATAGCAATTAAATCACCGGTCCCATACATTTGGCTCAAGTAGGTTTGCAGTTTAGTATGGAACAACAGATTTTTTTCGCGATTTCTATGTTGGTGCCCTATAGAAAGTAGTTCAGTTTGTCGGTCTGATCACCCCCTTAAAAAAGTGTCAGCATATTGAATAAAGACCCTGCATAAGTCCATCTTGTTCTGAGATATATCCCCATAACCCGATCTGTACGAAGCAAACTACCTAGTACCGATTGGCCTTGACCGAATTGGCTGCTAAGACAGGTTTCTGTACTCACAGAACTTACTTTACCTGTGGGAATCGCCTTGCATCTTTCTTTCTCTTGTTTGTACTTTAAAATCATTCTTTTTTTGGAAAATGACAAGGCATGCAATTTTTGATTATATAGACAATACCTTTCACAAGATCCTGGGGTGCGATTTTTGAATCTCATGTGCTGAGCTCAGCAGTTGAAAATGACAAAGTTACTATGGAGATACGCATCTATCTACTGCTGATTTAACTTTGACTTTAAAAAATCATACTTCAGGAGTGCGATTTTCGAAAGTCAAATCAGCAGTAGAAAGATGCGTATCTCCAGAGTAATTTTGACATTTTCAACTGCTGAGCTCAGCGAATGAGATTCAAAAATCGCACTCCTGCATAGCTAGCATGCCGCAGTGATACAGCGCTATCACATCTCGCTCTCTTTCTATTTGCGTGCGAACGAACGAGATAAAAGACGTGATACAGCCGTATCACGTGTTGCATACTACGAGTGCTGGTGATTATTCATACCACTGAGTACTATAATTACTACTTCATACCATAGAAAATTTATGGACATGGAAAATATTGTTTATCTTATTATTGTTATACTCTTTTCTCTACTTAATTAGTCTGTAATTTAAAAAAAACTTTCTCCGAAACATATATTAACATTAGACTTCCATAAAGAATAAAAAAACAGTATTTTTGTGGTATCTAATAGTTAAGTTAAGATTGTAAGTTGAAATGCGTTCCTTGTGAAGTATGTATGGTGTTACGCTGAGAGATAGATTGAGAAATTGTGTGATTAGAGATCGATGTGAATTGAAAGAAGATGTTGTGACAAGAATAGAGAAGGGTATGCTTAATTCATTGGTTTGGTCATGTGGAGGGAGAGGATGAGTGATAGAAGATGTACGAAAGAGATAATATATTATGGAACTAAATTGTCGGCAGAGGCTGCCCTCGATACGTCCTGTATTGTGATCAAATCGGTTGCATCCTACAAAAAAAGGGCGTACTCAAAACCGACGGGCATGTATGAAGAGATGTATGGATGTGAATGAGGCAAATCGGATCGTAGTACGTCGCCTCAGTGCTTATTTGTCCTATCGACAAAATTTATCGAAAATCAACTTTTGTTTTTATCAACTGTAAAATAAGGTATGATTAATTACCATCTAAAGTTGAAAGTTATAATAATCAAATTTAAGGTGTAAAGTGTAAGGCAAGGATTAAGAAGGACCTTCAAAACTTGAAAATAAAGCTTATTAAAAAATGGAGCAAAAAAACTCTTCTATTGTAAAATGTAGGTAGATAGGACAAAATATAAGCACTGAGGCGACGAGTAGTTGTCGAGCCGTGGTCTCTGCCTACCCCACTGGGAAAGAGGCGTCACGTTATAGATAGATAAGCATAAGCATAAGCATATGCTCACGACTATATTCCCCGAGGGGGTTACTCAGAGATATTCTGAAACCTCAGAACATCCACGTTTCATCAGTAGATAGATAATAAGAGTTATAAGAGGTTATTTTTGTTGCCATCTCCCTCATGCAATATAGGGTCCTTCTTAATCCCATCGAGCAAGTTGTTCAGTTTGATGGTCTGATCATCCCCTTAAAAAAGTGTCAGCATATTAAGTTGGACCCTGTATAATGTTTTAGTTGCTCACATACATACAGAATTTCCTCTAATTGGCTGTTACTTGCAGAACTGTTTGAAAGTTGAAAGCGATTCGAATGCGATGCGACATAAAACACGATTCCTGCTAGAGGCTTGCATATAAATTAGTTTAACTACCTACTCTAAAACACCAGAGGTAGGTATTGCTAATTACCTATAAATATGTGGATATTCAGAATTATGCTATTTTTAGATTATCCATGAATCGGAGATTATTATTATAGTTCGTGAGAATCGTGAGTAAGCTAATTCCTATAGAATTTGGCCAGGGAAAGTTCTAAATTATGTTTAGTTTAAGATTCTAAGAAGATAAGTAAATAGATAAGATATAATATCTTAACTATTATAAAACCGTATATCTCTTCATATAAATTCAAATAACATTCGATAGCGCGATTTAAAAACGTGCAGCGCGATCTATTGACAAAATTTTTAGTTTGTTTGTTTGTTCGCACATCACGCAAAAACTACTGAACCGATTTTGATGAAACTTTTTTGTTTGATAGCTTATGATCTGACTTAAAATCTGGTATATAATTTGTGCGGACGAAGTCGCGGGTAAACACTAGTATAAGATAAGATAAGTTATACTTATAGCACATCAGCAGAACCCGAGTGTGGTTACTCGGAAGTGAACAGGAAAATGGGATAGTTACGCGTTGTTAGGGAAACAAATTTAATTGGGGAATTTGTAAGATATTACAAATAGATTTGGTTTTCTAAGAAATGATATCAAAGTAGGTAAATACTGTTTCAGGCAAATATCGTTAATTGCAATTTGTTTGTGTTGATAATTGTTTTGTTTCAGTAATAACGATATTCATCAGTAATGTATTGAAGCCAATTTCGTTTGTTAGTGTGTCCTGAAATGTAGGTCGAACAATTTATTAATAATTATTTATCTAAAAGGTTCTATAGTTAGTATATAATGGTGCTTCGTTATTAAAATCGATCACCGAAGTTAAGCAACGTCAGGTCCGGACAGTCTTTTGATGGGTGACCGTTTAATTTATATTTCATCTCGAGCGTCTCCGTGCTTCTGAAGCCACGTTAAGCAGTTAGTTCTGGATAATTCCGTCAGAGAGCGCGGATATATGGTGGTATTAACTATTCGTTAAACCAGGTATATAAGAGGCCTACCGGTGGTTTGAAATTTCTCTGACAGCAAGTTGACCCCTATCTTGCTCCACCAATCTGCACTGGACCCGCGTGGTGGAGTATAGTCCACTCTAGATCACGTTATTCGTGAGAGAAGGCCTATATGCCCTGCAGTGGGATCTTACAGGCTATAACCGCTATCTCTGATAGGTGTAGCACAGCAAAATTAACAACTTTACCTCCACCAATCTGTCTAGGTCCACGTGTTGAAGTATCGGGATTGTACCCTGTTGTAGTGGGACATTTACACGCTGATGATGATGATAATTTTTCAACAAATTGTAAGCTCAATTGGTAGACGTTTGCGTTCAATTTTTATACTTTAATTAAGGTCTCTGACCTGGTTCTCGCGCCTCATCCGCCCAAACCGCCTAGTGGTGGAGTATAGACCACTCCCTCTCACACTTATTCGTGAGAGTAGGCCTTAGCCCGGTAGTGGGTTTCAATAATAACTTACCTTTTTACATGCTCAGTTACAAAACGTCCCGATTCCCGCAACCGGTCGGCTTCCAGACAGCTTATTCGCTCGTCTGTCTGGGCAGGTCTCTCAGTCTAAACCGTCCCGCTAGTACCTACATCTACCAGGATCGCATAAACACAAACGTCTATAAGCACTAGACATAGCCTCTGTACCTAACATTACTTATACTTTCTTCGTACGGTCACTATAGAGACGTAACGTCGCTCCCACGGCATCTTATTTCGTATCCAACCAATTACCATCTGTATTTCTGGTCATTTGTACCATTTCATTTAGCTAACGACTGGCCTATTTAAGTCTAGCTAGACTATACAGGGTGTTTAGTTTATTACAGAAAATAACCACATGATGATTGACCCACTGCGGCGCTGTCAACCGTTGGGTATACAGTTGAACCGTATTTCGCACAAAATCGTAGAAAACAATAGTCAATTTTTAAAAACATCCTTTATGTGGTAGACCATTTTGGTTTAAAGGCATTGCGACATGAAGCCATATAATTTGCCAGTAAACCCTAATTGTTACGCACTAAGCACTGACCTAGATTTGTTTAAAAGATGTTGTTAAGCTGAAAACTGAAATGGAAACTTGTATGTTGAAAAATAGTGTTTCTAACATTGACTAAACGTTTCGTGTCTAAGACGTCATTACTGAATGCTTTGTAAATAAATCATAAGATGTCTTGGTTGTAGAGCAAACGCATTTGAAACCGAATGTTGCCTGAAGATATTTAAAATGAGGCTGTATGGACAGTATCTCAAAATACTCTAAGCATGATAACCATGGCCTATGCATGGTGTCATGGGCTCGTGTAGTTATTGGTATACCTACTTAATAACTCAGTAAAAAATATCGAAACCAAGTAGGTACTTAAATACCAACTTTGTTTCAATTTCATGAGCCATGACTGTAGCAATGAAATAAATGAAACTATGTCATAGAAAGAAAGTTAGTTTGCATGATAAATCACTAAATCAATCAAGCAAATATACTTTATTATGAAAGAAAACATAAGCAATAAAAATACAGTGAAAATCGAACAAGAGAGCTATATTTTTCAATCCAACGAATTGTGATTCATATATGAAAATGTCATGTAATCATTGATGCATTGCATGTATGACACTAAGTTAGATAGGTAGTTAAAGTACGGTTAAAAGTTCATAGACAGCTTTCACTACAAATAAAACGTACTTTTAGTATAATAGACACAAAAAAATGTCCTACACTTAAAACTTAAAGCTTCAACTTATCCCAAAGTACCTTTAGAGAATAACCGAACGGGATCGTATTAACAAACAAAACAAACATCAAACTTTAACCGGCGAAAATTTCAAAGAAATTGCGAGCGCCTTCCTAAACGCAACAGTTAGCAAAAAGTGTTTAACCAAACAATGAAACTTTAACGAAAACAACGCTCTAATAACTATGGAGTAGATTTTATTTTAGATTGTCGCGACAAAGAGGCTTTTCAGCTTTTATCTAAATCTCTTACGCCGGAGAATCTCAAAGTTTTGTTTTTCATTTGAGCTTACAAGTGCAGTCGACTATGTGATTTTATTATTTAAGCAAGAAACAAACTGGTTTTGGGTAAAGCGAACATAAGTTAAATAAAATGAAAAGATAAAACTCGTAAGACCGTACCGACGTACTATCTAAAGTACGAAAGCTCAGTATCTGATAATAACAGCTGAGATGAAATAGTTACAACACCTTTCTTTTTATTTTTATACAGAGTGTAAAATAAACTATAAAATGTAGTTGTAGGTACATTACTTTTAGTTTTATTTTGCCTGAAAACCTAGGTAAATAGGCTAAATCTACAGACAAAATATTGTACTTACTAAACATGGGTATAATAGTTTTAGGGCTAAATTTGCACCCTGAGATTTCCAGAGAAAGAGTATAGTGTTCAATATCAAACCACGTCTTGTAGCTTTTGAGTGTTGAAAAATTCAGTATCATCAGAAAATATTTAACTATTGTAGGTATACAATCTACCTAGTAATGGACTACATTTCATTACGTAGTGCCATTTTTTGATCGTTCTTCTTCTTATCGAGTGGGCTACAAGCCCTGGTGTCAGAGTTTATTCAAACCGCCTTACGGCCTCTGACGTGGTTTTTATGTAACGACTACTACCACCAGAGATAGTAGCCGGGACCAACAGCTTAACGTGCCATCCGAAGCATGGAATCATCTTTCTTTTTAGACAATCAGGTGACTCAGCCTGCAATGTCCTTTCCAACTGGGGAAAAACGCACAAAATGAATTATCACTAAGTGTCCCCCGTGGGAATCGAACCCACGACCTCCGTATCAAGAGCCCAATGCTCTTAACCATTAGACCACGGAGGCAGTTACGTAACGTTTTGATCGGTAAACCTGCGTTAGATATAATTTAGCAGTTTTCATCTGTAATCGGCAAATTTTTGTCGATGCAAAGTTGTGATCTGAGAAAACAAGATAGCTCTTCAGGATTAACAAGTAATCTGTGCTTCAGGTTCGCTCAGAAGTACAGTCAAGAGCACATCAACCTTGACAATCGAAGTGCGATATTGTTTCTTATTACGAACGCCATAAGAACAGTACGAATTCCAAGGTGTCTAGCTTGACGTGCTCTTGACTGTACCAAAAACAAAGGTTCTATCAAAATCGGCAATACACTAAATATCCAATAGGTAATTTTGAAATATGTACAAGTAAAGGAATACCTACACGGTATTCGTAGTCGTAGAAAAATTTCAGATCCCGCCGAAAGATACCTATAAAATATATACGGTATGGATTGTTAGAAGTTTGAGCACCCCAGTCCTAAGCATTTAATTATACGAGCTTGCCACAAAACCAGAGAGATGAATTTATGCATGAACCGCCAGAGAATTTCTCCTCTCGAATCGGTCGGGATGCGGTATAAAACGAACAATAGTCTAAGTTTTAATCTCGCCTTTTTTACTTCTTCTTTTTTTTCTGTCGTGGATCCAGTTCGTGTGCGGCGGGATTTACGAGTCCCTCCCCTCTCCCCGTTCTTTCTCTGGCCCCCGCGGGGTTGGTCTGACTCTGACATGACATGCGCACCAATTTGCGTGAGATTCTGATCGGCGCAAACGCAGTTTTGAACTGCGCCGGTGTAATTTGGTTGATTTTGGTTAAAGACTTGCCGAGTTCGTTGACACCCCGTTATTTTGGTGTTGCACGTTCAATGGGTAATAAATTGGGTGATACATTTTTTGAATGCATAATGTATTATACAATGCAAAGGAGGCATATCATTCTGTTTTTAATGTACTTCCTGAAGTTAATACCCTACTCTAATTGACAGGATTTTTTTTCAGGAGACATTCCGCATGAGATAAATGACACAGATTTACATAAATAAATACACTTTAAACATAACGTAATGGCTGAAAATGCTTTTTTTTTATTAGTACTACATATGTACTAATAAAAAAATCATTTTCATTTATTAAATAGCGCCTAATGTATTAAGACTTGCAAATATTTATAAACGTGTAACTATTTTGAGTATTATAGGAGATAGTTCATAAAACTTCTTAACTATAATTTAACTTTTCTTTTCAGTATAGGTCGATAGCTAAAACTACACCTAAAACTTTGTAAGAATTAAAACACTAGGTACACAGATTTCATTTTCACATTTTAACACTACACACCTTTGTTATGAAAATAATGTCAAAATTGACGATTGTTAACAAATTGTTAGGTAACAATAGGGATGTTCGGATAGGTACCTAGTCGTTGATTTTAAAAAAAACGTACCTAAATAATTACTTGTAGATGTACAAATGAGACTACTCTAGATTAATTAGTCGTATTTAAATTAAATTGATTATTAATCGCTCACAATTTAACAACAGCAGGAAGAAACGTTAAAAAAACTAAAAAAACTCAGTCTAAAAAACACCAAAAGCCTACCTTAAATTACAAAGCCCCATCATCACAGCATGCCCGAAAACCTTCACTGAAAATATCCTTTTAATTAAAAAAAAAGAACACTAAACAATCACCACTTTTCACGGAATATAAAAAAATAATATTACAAAGTTCAGAATTTGAAATTGGCGCTGAAACGGCCGCGCAGTCGTGCACGGTTCGCGCAGCGGCGCAGGCAGGCAGTGGACTGACTGAGCTACGACTTACAGCCTCCGGCGCGGGCGCCTGGAGTATCAACCGTGCGCCCGCGCCCATCCCCACCACGGCGCGCATCATTCATGAAACCATCGCCACTCAATGGACTTTCAAGAGCTTTCGCACTTTCAAGTGCTTTTTCAGCACTCATGTTGAAGATGTGTTTATTGTGAAGAGGGAAATGTTAGGGTAAGTGGAAAGCTTAACGATTCAAACTAGAGATGTTTATATTCTATATTTAGTATGGATGACCGTCAAAGAAAGATGTTAGAATAATATTGTAGTTGTTGATGCTAACCGTGATATTTTTAACCAGACGTAACAATTCAGTTACAATCTTGCATCCCATGGGGGGTTGCAAATTAAGAATTCTTAATTTGCAAACCCCCCCATGAAATATACAACGGGACAATTATGAAATGATTGCCTATCGAACGGCATATTTTGTCATATTATTTTATGAATAGATACCCAAGGCTATTATTTTATTCAACCGATATCTTTTATCCCAAAAATAATGTTCAAATAGGTACTTAGGTATTTTACGAGGTAGGTCTTCGGACCCTTAGCGACATAAAGATGAGAGGAACCTACCCTTTATCTAAGGGACAGAATTTTGGCAATATTTCGCAACCGTTATCTAGCCTAGGCTAGTTGCGGAAGTAAGATCTTTGCGCAACGGGCGGACGCGCTGCGCGTGGGCCTATCTGACATCCGTCCATGGCATGACGAACCGACTGACAGCTACTTTATGTTACACTTTGTACAAATAATTGGACACGAATGGGGTTGAGTTTGATGGTCAGAAGAACTCCCTAGAGTAGGTACCTATGTTTACCCCTCGTGGCTCCATAGAGAAAGTTGTTCAGTTTGATGGTCTGAAGCACCCAACATTTGAGTTTACACCCTCTATACTACCCATGCTACATGCCTTATCTTTCTCATACTGTGGATACGAGTATGTCTCTACTAAAGTACTTTGTGGTATCTACATCGGAAGAAAAACGTGCTCTGCATGTTGCTGCAGTCCTAGTACGTTGTAGGTCTTCCATATTCGTAATTCAGTGTTAGATGAACCCTCGATTTTCCTATTCTTGACTGGAACCGTAACAAGCCAACCAAGTTAAAACATATTTACAAGATGTCTGTTCACGATTCAATATTGGATCTTCTACATACCTACATACATACATATATTCAAACGCCTATCTCCCATTACTGGGGTAAGCACAGACAACAGAACGCCACCTGCTACGATCCTGACAAACCTCTATAATTTCCTCTACATTCATTAGTCCTTTCATACATGCTCGTCGGTTTCAGGTAGAACTGACCTGGCCCTTTTTAAGCACATCGTCAATTTGGTCCGTATACGTACGTCTAGCTAGGCCTTCCCCTTCCAACATTTCCACTTACGCTTGCCTTATAATTGCACTCGTCAATCTGCTCTCATCCATTCTTTCCATATGACCAAACCATCTCAACATATTTTTCTCTATCTTTGTCACTACATCCTCTTTCAGACCACAACTTTCAATTTGTCCATCACAGTTGCACCACATATACATTTGATATTATATTAAATTTACTTACTTTAAGTGCGTTCATACACGATGACGCACTGACGGAGCAGCAAACGTCAGTCCGTCATTTGTGAAGCTAGGAGTTGTATGCACAAACTAAGTGAAACCGCACGTTAAGAAGCACACACGCGGTGACGCATTGACGCACCGGGTGTGGTTCTATCAAGAACATTTAAATATATTTTGGGTTCTATAGACTGACATCTGCCGCTCCATCAGTGCGTTATCGTGTGTGAACGCACTTAGAATTGGCTCTAATTTACAGTATGTTGATACCCCTAAGAAAACACAAAAAATTGTAACAAAGGCAAGGTCCTTTTTTTTAACTAAGAAAATCTATGAAGCCACGCACGTCGCTCAGAAAATCGTAAAATGTTAAATGTCGCGGAATCTGTCGAACAACATTTGTGTTTAGTGATTCAATCATGAAAACTGGAAATGGATGATCAGACCGTCAAACTGAACAACTTTTTCTATGGCACCAACATCGAAATCGCGAAAAAAATTGCTCTTCCATACAAAACTGCAAACCTGCTCCAGCCAAAAGTATGGGACAGCTGATTTGTTTTCGCGATTTCGATGTTGGTCCCATAGAGAGAGTTGTACAGTTTGATGGTCTGGTCTGGGTCATCCCCTTAAAAACTGTCAGCATATACCCTGTATACGTTGTTATAATGAAGAGCAGATAACTCCTTCTCATCTTTATTCGAGAGAGGCCTTTGCCCTCCAGTACAGGCACGTATTCAGGGGGGATAGGTGGCATTTATCCCCCCCACCTCCCGAAATCCGAATTTTTGTATGGAAAAGTGATTACAGCACTAACTTTTTCATTGTTTTTCTATGAATATCCCCGAAACAAAAGTCTGGATACGTGCTTGCTCCAGTAGGATCCTAATTCCTACATAGGGTGTAAAAAAAAGCCTGTTGGAGCCTTTAGGGGGTGCTTCAGACCATCAAACTGAACGATTTTCACCATGCAGCCAACTTCGAAATCGTGACATAAAAATCAGCTGTCCCATACATTTGAGTCGAGTAACTGCAATTTTGTACGAAACTGGTGTTTTTTTCGTAATTTCGACGATTTTTGCGCTTTCGACCTTTTGTCCCATAGAGAAAGTTGTTTAGTTTGATGGGCTGATAATCCCCTTAAGAGAATATTATTCCGAGAGAGAAAATGCGCGCTGCATACAAACGTACTATGGTGATATTTTCAATACTAACCAATTAAAGTCAATGAAATTTTGCAGAAATAATCTAGAAACAAATGTCTATGCTTCAGATTTTCGTTAAAATATACAGTTTCAATGCTAGGATTAATTTAAGATTTGTATGGAAATCTTTGAGGCACTGTAACTTGAAAACTATACATTTTAACGAAAATCTGACTCCATACAAGCATAGAAATTTGTTTCTAGATTGTTTCTGCAAAATTTCATTGACTTTAATTGGTTAGTATTGAAAATATCACCATAGTACGTTTGTATGCAGCGCGCTCCGAATAATATACCCTTAAAAAGTGTCAGCATATTAAAGAAGGACCCTATATGAGTATTAATGTTCCAAGGACCAATCCTCAATCCTACTCACTTACTTAGGTGAGTTAGGTGGTCAGTGGTGAAGTTAAGATTCGTGATAAAGTATGTACAAGTCTAATTATTTACTAAAATAAAACTGCAGTACCTACCTACTCCACTCAATGTATTGGATAGGTGCTTTTTCGTCGATGTTCCATTTGATGGTCTAAATCACCCCGTTAGTTACAATACACCTGTACCATTACCTCTAGCCTTCCTCTAGCCAAACTGGATTTTCTAAGAGCTGTATAGGTATTTCAAAGAGATGTCATAATTTACAATCATCACAACTCTTTTGTGTTGATCTGCGTGGTATACCGTTAAAAAAATTCTTCTGTCACCACCACCACTATCCGAAAAGATCTGACACAATAATTTTCAATAATTACACCTATATTTGTTTCCAAATTTGTCGTGATTCTATGTAACCTTTATTTGAAATTCCGTCCAAAATGTGTGAAAATGAAAACGTGAAAATTGATCGCATGAAATGCGAAGCATGTAGAACTATTAACTTGGCAAAGCATTCGCGGCATCCAAAGCCGGACATGCAAGTGTATAACAAATGTACTCCTGCACCTGGTGAATGTATTCCTGTTTCAGGTATTTAACATCTGAATAATTGGAACCCAAACTCCGTTGTAACTTCCACTCTTCAACACAAAATCCTTGATACGCCCGTTCCTTTCTAACACGCCTGATATGCCTATGTGTTGGTCTCACGCAGTTGGTTACACGCACGCTCTGCACGTCGATGCTATCCTAGTATATATTACAAATTATGTAATGCCTCTTTGATGCTTACTCATTTTTACCAGGCATTATTTACATAACACGCAATTTTTTCATAATTTCGTTGCTTAATTCCTTTGAAAATTACAACGTTACTGAATGCAAACAAGTTGATATAGTACTAGATTACACACCGAGGGCAGGAAAGTAAGAAAGATCTCAGATCTCATGTACAACATCTCAACAAACATGTCATCTGAGGCTTTCTTATTTACTGCCCGAGGTTAGTATACTATTTTTCTCCTCGACGGAGGTGGAAAGGGCAACTTCCTTTAGCGCAGCGGGACGAAAATGGACGCTTTCCGTCCGGAGGGGAGAAAAGTTATTTTTACTAAGATAATAAACTTGTTGTTTGAATTAACCTGCCTTCACTAAACACACTTTAGGTTTTCGAAAAGAAATAGGTAGTTTTGTTTTTACAGAGCTCCCGCTCCATCCAACATGCATCAAGGTTTGCAGCAGAGAAGAATACAAGATGAGAAAAAGCGGCAAGAAAATTGTAATACCCCAACCTCCTGTGGCGCATGGAAAATTGATGTACGCTGTCAAAGTAAGTGCGATTTTCTCTGTAAAGTTCACCTTTTCAACACTTTACCTCCCTAGTCCATTGAAACTCTATTACGGTTGAAATTCTCTGAATGGGTCCCGCTTTGTTTCATTCACTGAAATGGTATTCTATCGTATTTACGTCGTATTTTACGTCTCTGTCTCACTAAGTACTATTCAAATCAATGTAAACAACTGTCTCTCACTAACTAAAATTAAACTGAATGATTTGAACAAAATGTTAAGATCAACCTCCTTTAAACTTCGTGCTCATTAGTAATCATTGAAGCAATATCGTAAGCGACTATTGATCTCCTAAACAGGCTGGGCTCCTGGTAGGAGCTGTTTACTTCACGTACACGCAAGGAGTGTGGGGTGACCAACAGGACGTTATAGAAGCCACTCGTCGCTGGCAGGAATACGTACGCAGCATCAACACTAGACGCCCACCAACCTTCGACCAGTGTGGTAAAGTTGTAGTACGTACCTACTTTAAAAATGCTCTTTTTATTATGAGCGCAAGGTTCAATATTGGTAGAGGCGGCGATGTGCTCTTGATGTTATTTTTACCTACAAAAGACTCATGTAATCCTGGTATTAGTAGTTACGTCACCAGTTGCTGGTTACTAAGGTTACCGATATTACCGATTAGGCATCGAGCGTTGAAAGTTGGCTGTTGAAAAATCCAGAAAGATCGCAAGTACGTTAGATAAGATTTTTTTATAGGTATGTGTAAATTTTAATAAACATTGATACCACACATTGTTAGGTAATAAGCATTGAAAAGCAAAAAAGAAGACAAAAGTTAAGTTATAGTGGGTACATGCAGGACGAAATTGATAACTTAAAATTGATAACACAGTTAGGGATATAAAATGTGCATTTTTTTTTATTAACCTATCTCGTCCCATTGTTGGGCAAAGGTCTCCCCCAAACTTTTCCAGCCTTCTCTATCCCGTGCCATCAGTTGCCATTCTGCTTCGTGGGCATCCAGGTCGTCGCGCCATCTTTTTCTTGGTCTGCCCCGGCCCCGGCTTCCATCATCGGGCTCCCATTGTGTCGCGATCGTTGCCCACCGCTCTATATGCATGCGACAAACATGTCCGGCCCAGTCCCACTTCAGTTTTGCGGCCTTAACGCCTGCGTCAGCGATGCGGGTCTTGGAGCGCAGAGTGGTGTTCCTGATACGGTCGATCCTTCTGACACCTAATATGCTGCGTTCCTTTGCTCTTTGGCAAACCTGGAGTTTGGATATCTGAGCTTTCGTAAATGACCACGTTTGAGCACCGTAGGTTAGGATAGGCAGGATACACATGTCGATGAGTTTACGTTTGAGTGATAGTGAAAGTTTTCCCTTCATTAACTCTTTCATGGACCAGTAGCTCTTCCAGGCGTTGTCAACACGACGGGTGACTTCTTTGTCCTGCCTGTTCTCGAAGGACACTATCTGGCCCAGATAAATATACTCATAACAATGAATAATGTTCATAACAATGAATAATGAAACACATGCAGGGGTAGATCCATCTCAATAAAGATTGTGGTCACGGCTAACAAACATCGGCCAAGTGCGAGTCGGACTATGTACTCGCTCACGATCGATACATTGCATTTCTACAAAGGAGACTTTTACAAAAAGTGTGTCGCCCCGGCCAAGACCTTGTAAAGTGTTTAGGCCCACGCGGGCATAGCCGCGGGGCGAACACTAGTAAATTAATAATCCTGTAAAATGTTAGTCCGTTTGCTCACGAAAATTACAAAAGTAAATGTGTGTTTGTTTGCACATCACAATATCACATCTAGTTATACCTACCTAATTTAAACTACTGAACCGATTTTGTTGAAAATTTTACGGACTGAAAGCCTATCGACCTCAATTAAGATTGTGGGCTGTGCCCACCGTGCCCACAACGGTGGATCTGCGCCTGAACAAATGTTTAACTTGGGGTTTTTTGTGTCATTTAAACGTTTTATCGGGGTACCTATATCAGGAAATATAGCTTTGAGAGCAGATGCAACAATATCTAGGTATTCTTATCATTTACAAACGAAGTGGCAACGAAATCAGTTCGAGACCTAGTTCAATTTAGTACAATTTTGACTCTTATCTAACTCCTTTAGTATATGTCGCCTTAGTACTCGGAGGCTCTATCTCATAGACGCTGGGCTATTCGCATCGGAGATAGCACAATCCTGCGAAGCGTCTGCTCGGAATGAAAATCCTACGCGAATTGATTTACCCCGCGCAGTTGACATTACAACTGGCAAATCGGTTTGAATCCAGCTCATCCAGCATTTCAGCTGCTTTTACACATCTAATACAAACATCCTTGAGCAGCTGAAAGGCTAGATTATTAACACAAAGTGCAGCTTTAGTTGTATGCTGATATCCCAGTGTCTGTATGCCACGCTCAGCAGACGATATGGGGCGATGCGAAATCTCGACATTCCAGTAAAATTATTGACTTTTTCACGGTCTATGAGAGCCTGGTAGGTGCACGTTTGCTACATACGAGGGACGCCGTTCCTTGCACACTGTTTTCATTCGTTCCATATTAAGAGTGTTCTGTCTGCATTGTATTGAATTCATTCAGACAGACTTGAATGGAGGGGACACGATTCTTAACGGAATTTGGTCCTATCGTTTCTTTCTTAAAAAAAGTTTCATTGAAGTCTGGAACTGAACTTTTAGTGAACATGAATCTAGAATACGACTAGGTAAAAAGAAAACGTTCATATTTAGTATGGGGTTAGCAAAAGCATTTACTACGATTAAAAAGAACAGTGGCGAATCTGGACCCAGTCTTTTTAAGAAAACTTAAAGCCGTGCTGATCGGGGGAATTTTTAATAAAAACTCCACTTCTCTGGAAGTTAGGATTCAAAAGTATAAAATTAAGTTGTACCTACTTAGTAAATTAGACTAGTCAGCCAAAAAGCAGTAGCAAAACAAAGCGATGACAGAAATTTTATCTAAAATGATTAAAAGTACTTACTTAAGTAGGTATTTTTGGTCCGAACAGCATAGCTAGCATGCCGCAGTGATACAGCGCTATCACACCTTAGCTCTCTCTCTATTTGCGTGCGAACGAACGAGATAAAAGACGTGATACAGCCGTATCAAGTGTTGTATGCTACCAGTGCAGATTGCAGAACGTCTAATGAAAAAGATCATTAGGTTCACACACTTGATTCTCAAAAGGCATCATAAGGAGTAAAACCTTAACTCTAAATTCTACCATTCCATTTTTTACTTTACACGTACTGGGACCGAAATAACAGGAGCATCCGCCAATCTTATTTATATATTTTAGCTTATTTTTATTTAGCTAACAATGATTCTAACATATGGCGACACACCAAGCTACGCAAAACCAAAATAAGCTGGCCGCGCGAAGGTAGAGTAATTATAACGTCGCGCGGTCAGCTTATATTGGTTTTGCGTAGCTTAAGAGCCTACCGAGCCTATTGTGCTGCCCTCAATCGTATTTTTTGATTTCTACACAATTAAACAACATTTCCAAAAAACAAAAATGTCACATTGTAGTCCTGATTGGCTTTCAATTTATCGAAACATTACGGATTATTATGTTTTATGCTTGTAGCTATTATCGTTAAAACCGCCAAAAGTGGCCATTTTTGGCGGTTTTAAAGATAATAACTACAAACATTATAAAAACAAATACGCAGTGAACCGATAAATTGAAAATCAGCAATAACTACAATGTGACATTCTTGTTTTTTGGAAATATGGTTTAATTGTTAAGAAATAAACAATAGGCTCGGTGCAGCCTTAATGAGTCGCCGTATGTACATTATACGGGTCCACCCTTAAATAAAATAAAATAAAATAAAATAGCCTTTATTGCTGCTTAACAGTTAATAACAATAACATTAAATGCCTTAAGTATCTATGTTTTTAAAATATATTAAATCTTATCAAATGTTGTTAATCATCGGCAACCGGATTAGTTTTTACTAAAACAGCTTGTCTTTCGACAAAGGCCTCCTCTAAAGATTTCCATGTTGTCCTGTCCTTTGTGATTCGAGTCCATTCTAGTCCAGCTACATTTTTGATATCGTCCTCCCAACGTTTCTTCTGTCGACCTTTACTTCTCTTGCTCTCTCTTGGGTACCACTCTGTTATTAATTTGGTCCATTTCTCGTTTTCCTCTCTCATCATATGTCCTGTCCATCTCCATTTTAATTTCCTATCCACCCTTATCCAACACCAAAATGATTGATTTTTCAACTGTTTCAAGTATCTATGAATCCAATTATATGAATACAAATTTCATTTACAATAGTTTTTTTAAATAATTTGCGAAGGCCAAAGTCCGGAAATGGCAGATAACGCTATATAGTAACGACATACCTAACCATTTGGTTTAACCGAGATAAAATTAAACGTACCCATTTACGGCCTATGTGTAATACAGCCGTACCTTGCCATACATTGAGTAGAACCGAAGTACAAAACGCCTACTGTGGCAGGGGCGGAAACAGCATCCTTCGCGTTGATAATGCCCTAGTATAATTGGGTCATATCATTGACAGTGTTACAATAAAAGAGATAAATTGGTGATACGTGTAACTTGTTATTGTAAATATTTTAAGCTTGTAATACAGGGTGTAAAATTTAATGCGTTACGTACTTAAAGGCGTGCTTCATACCATCATACTAAACATATTGCACTATGGGACCAACATCGAAAAAATTTCCAAAGTAAAAGTTGTTCAGTTTTATGGTACCCTGTATACAGGGTGTAAGTGACAGCCTGTATTCTGAAACTGTGAACTCAGACCATCAAACTGAACAATTTCCACTATGGAGCCTACCTCTGCTGCTGGACCTACCCGACTCAAATGTATGGGACAGCTAATATTTCGCGTTTCATGAGGTAGGCTCCATAGTGAAAGTTTTTCAGTTTGATGGTTTGAGTTCACCGTTTCTGTATTTGCTAGGCTGTCACTTACACCCTGTATACAGGCTTCAGATCATAAAACTGAACAACTTTCACTATGTTTTTTTTTTCGATGTGGTCCCATTAGTGAAAGATGTTAAGTTTGATGGTCTGAAGCAAGCCGTTAAGTACGTAACGCATTTAATTTTACACCCTGTATTACAAGCTGACAGCCTTCTGTCACTTACACCTGTATTTGTATCGTGAGGCAGTGTTTTACAAAAAATTGATATAAAACAAAACCCTAAAACATTCGGTACCTATTTTGTCTGTAGGTACACCTCACCTCACGAGTTATTTGGTCGGTCTTAGTCCCATTTTGATGTTTAGAAAGGGTCCCGAGGGAAGAGCAGCCAAGCAACCCACAGCCAGTCGACAGGAACTTTATACAAGGTGTAACAAAACACCCTAGTTATATTCTAAAGGGGTGGTTTAGGGTTGAGACACATTGACTGTAGGCGAAAGACGGCCGGCGGGTCCATACAAAAAGCACGTTTAGTATGGGACACCGTTACTCCACATCCTCCGCCGTCGACGCGGCGAACTGCGCCGAACGTTTTGTGTATGGGCCCACCGTCGTTCGCCGTCTTTCAATGTGTCTCAACCCTTAGATATGTATGATTAGTCTAAAAAATTAAACCTACTCGTACGTACACGGCACGCAGGTACTGTAGTTTTGTATGAAACGACGGATTTTTGTATATTTTCTCGATGTTGGCTCTACAAGGTGTTACAAAAATACAAATAAACATTTAAGGGGGTGGTTTAGACCATCAAACTGAACAACTTTCACTATGGGACCAATATCGAAATCGCGAAAAAAAAAATTGATGTTCCATACTCTACAAATCGACTAGAGCTAAAATGTGTACTATGGGATATCAGATTTATTTTTTCGCGATTTCGATGTTGGTCCCATAGAGAAAGTTGTTCAGTTTGACGGTCTAAACAACCCCCTTAAGAGTTTTAAAAATTTATTTGTACTTATGAAACACCTTGTATAGTGAAAGTTGTTCAGTTTCATGGTCTAAACCAACCACCCTTTTAATATTACTACATACATACATACATAAGCTCACGCCATTGTCCCATGGGGGTAGGCAGAGACCACGGACCGCCACACGCTACGACTCTGACACACCTCTTTAGCCTCATACATCTCTTCATGCACTTCCGTCGATTGTGGGTGCTACGGTTTAATATTACTAGGGTGTTTTAATACACTCTCTTTACAGAGGGTTAGGGTAAACAGTTGCATTATGCAAATAATGCTAAAAATGAAAAGTTGTTCAGTCTCATGGGTACAATAACCCTTTAAAGTAGGTAATGCTACCCTGTCTATATTAACAACCTGTATATTACATTTCTGTTTCAGACGAAAGAATCTTCGGATAGTATTGTGGCGCCAATATATACTATGTACAAAGCTCTTGTAACAACATGTTTCTCTGGTAATTTATATTTCTTATATTTCGATCTATCTTTTGTTAGAGGATTCCTTCCGGAAGGCTAGGTGTAACAAAACAAACACCCTAGTCATATTTAAAGGGGTGATTTAGACACTTACACTTAGTTGCAGAAACGCTTATTAAAGTTAATCCGCCATTAAATCTCTTGCTAGCTATTACTACGTTAACGAGACAAAAAGTGACAGGAAGAGATTAATTGTTGTCATTCAGTCTGATCAAAAACCGTGAGCATAATTGAGGACCCTATAATTTCGTGATTTTAATGTTGGTCCCATAGTGAAAAATTACCAATTTTGACATTTTTGTATGGGCCCGCCGTCGGTCGCCGTCGGTAAATGTGTCTCAACCCTAAGGGTTCAGCATAGCATAAGCATATGCTCACGACTATATTCCCTGAGGGGGTAGTCAGAGATATTCTGAAACCTCAGAACATCCACGTTTCACCAGTAGTACAGAACTCTGTCCAGTGTGACAGGGGGTGAGCCCGTCGCCACTTATAATGGACAGTGGGTACAATACATGCCTCGAAATTGAAGCATGCAGATTGCAGGTTTCCTCACGATGGTTATGTGATGGTTATCATAAGAGGCACCAAATCGAGCACTAAATCTGTATGTATTTATTTATCTGTTTGAAATGTGCACCCGTTTCATTGGTGTCATCGTTGGAATAAACGTCAAGTTAGCAGCCTCAACAATGCCCTGTCATATCTCGGCTTGTATTGAATCAATATTAATGAAATTTTGGATATAGGGAGTACTAAATGAGTACTAAATCGTGACATATAAATCACATTGATATAAACAGTATTTCTTGGTGCGACTGCTACCTTGACGTCTATCTAGCAGCCTCAGTAAGTAACCCTAATATCTTTTGAAATACAGGAGTACCAAATCTGTGCTTTGGGCAAATTGGGCACTAAATAGTACTAATTGGGTACTAAATCGTGGCCTAGTCAAAATCTTCGAATTCGTTGGTGTGGCTGCTAACCATACGGACACGATGCGGTGCTGTGTGATGTAGTTCAACCCTTAATCTCTGTCTGAACAACAGTTCAGACCAAAGTTAATGTATATATCCTTAGAAACACGGTGTCTAATTACGCATTTTGTTCATATTTAAAGTAGAGATTATAGAGAAGCAATACTGCATCATCCTATCATTTTAACATTAGAAATTTTGTATTGCAGGTGTAGTGAAATTCCCTCAAATAGTAAAATGCTTATATTTGGACTATCAAAAGGGACTTGAAGCCAAATCTTTAGCTGATCAAAAGGAAAAAAATATTAAAAAAAAAAGTATTTAGCATCCTCCGCATCTTCGACTGCCGCTGAATAATGACAATTAATTGGACCACCGCTGACAACATGCACCGCTTGAAACTGTGACGCCTGTACGCACGGTGACAGATCAACCTACCCATAGTTGGACCTTATGTCCATGAACATAGAGTTCAACTATGGGTAGGTTGATCTGTCGCCGTGTGAACAATAATATTATGAGCTTTTCGGTGATCGCGAGATACAGGGTTCGAAAGGATAATAAAATTATCATTGATTTAAAATTGAGGACTATTAATTACTAAAAATAATCTTGAAAATTTAAATTAATTGGAAAAACTAGGAAAATTAGGAAATTTCTCGAATAGAGCAAACAAAATTTTAATTAAAAATAAAAGTGTTTAATGTCCGAAAACTAAAAAATAATTTTCTTATTCCTTATCCGTAACAAATTAATAATAATGCAATAGCATAGGTACCTACCGTTGAAAATTCTTTAAAATGTTTGTCCTGTTTTCAAAAAATAGGTGGATAATTTGTTTAAATTAACCAACAAAAAAATAAAACATTTTAAAACTGATCTTTTTACGTTTTATTTGATAGTATTTATCTCTAATAGGTACTTACTCGTATCAAATTTGCATACATACCTACTTACTCAGGTATTTTTTGCACTACATCGCACGCGTCTCCATAAAAAATGTACTGGAAACAATTATCGCAAAATCGCAGCGATATTATCGCTCGATAAAATCGCTGCAATGTGCGGAAGCCTTAAATGATAGGAATTTATATTGTTTAGTTTCGGTTGGCATCAATCCAAAGGTGATCAATGTTTTTCACTATTATTTATTTGAGAGTCAGGGATATGTAAATAAAGATTTTTGTATTGTATTTTTGTATATGTTCAGAAGTTTTCAGCAACGGATCAGTCAGCGGATGCAGAATACATTTTTTTATCATTACCTACTCGCAAGTCACATACAGGGATCGGAACCGGATAGATGCCACTACTGTCCATATGATCTTCAGAAGTATATTAAAAACATTGCTCGAAGCATTTTCTCTTTGGTAATTAAAATTAATCCTTATCAAATTAAAATACAATAGTAAATAGCGTGCGACAAATGGACGTAGTTTTGCAAGAAAGATCCAACCCACTATGGACTGGGTTGTGGGTTGGATCTGGTTTGCAAAACTACGTCCAAATCTGCCAGCGTAATTTACCTATGCGGCATAAAATACGCGTGTTACGAACTAAAGCTATGTAAAGCCTGACCAGGAATATAAAAAACCTGGTTTGGGGGCGCTGCAATCGACTGTCACCTTTAATAGTGTTCCAAGTACAAAAATTAGTTCCAATCAAAAATTCCGTTCCAAATTTCTGGTCGGGCTTTACTAGATTCCTACTCTTTCTTACATGGCATACTAGTAGAGTAGTAGCTACTTACGCGACCTAATTTCGGCCTAGTGTGTCGTAGGACACTGATTAGTAACTAGAAATCATGACATTCATTCATTATTTACGACCGCGTAAGTTCGGCAGATCTGTCGCTACACTTCCACATTACACCACGGGAAAGCTAGATGTACCACAATTCCTCAAATATTATATTATCCATTGTCGTGTGAGTCCGATATTTCGAAGGTTATCAGGCTGGCTATAAGAATCGTTGCTGTCGTCGCCTCAGATCGGCTTCGTGGACCTCGAAGAATGCAGGGTTCTCGTCTGGGGAACCGCCTGCCAACATGTACTCCAAGTGTCTGATGTAGCAGATTGCTATTCTGGAAATAGAAGGCAACATTTTGCAACACATAATAATGACGTCAAATCGCTTAACACTTAGCAAGGTTGCAAGACTTGCAAGACAAGGCATCGCTGTAGTAGGATTTCATTATCCCCCAACTTTTCCACTACTGGGCCACAGGACTACCGTCTACCTTTTTAGTGAAGGTGTAATGGACAACAGAGGCGGAGAGGGGGAAAAGTAGGTACAAAAGGCGAGTGGCATTTTTATTTCATTCATCCGTTAGTTTGTGGAAAAAAAATCCACTCTTACACTCCAGGAGGGATACGTTGGTAGGAACTAGAGGAATAAGGAAATTTCTTCCAGCAGACCCGTGATAAAGAACTCTTGCATGAAGTTGACCTCGTATCCTACGTCCTCCTAACTTATTAACTTGTTTCTATTTTATATATAGGTCATGCTTACCTAAGGCACTCGATCTTGGAGTATTTCTTTTTAGAAGGCTTGGTGACTGGCAGCTTCGAGCGCAGAAGGTCGAAAGCTCGGTTCATATCGCGCATGCGCGTCCTCTCGCGGTCGCAGGCTGTCTTCTTATATTCTGAAACATGAATAAAGTGGAATAGCATACACACTACGAATAAAGAAATAAATATGGAAATATAATTCACGTCAAAAAATGACCCCACGAACTTTGGTGTACACCACGCAAGCGCGCAAGACTCGATCATTATGGCGACTCCAATTACGGCGTTTGCCGCCAAAACTCATGGTGCCAAAAATTAAGGAGATTTTGTTCGGAGTTATCGTTCCATATTTATTTCTTTATTCGTAGCATACACATGCATAAACGTATTTGCCATAAAGAACTGGAAACTTCATCAGGAGTGCGATTTTTGAATGTCATTCGATGAATTCAGCAGTTGAAAATGTCTAAATTACTATGGAGATACGCATATTTCTACTGCTGAGTTGACTTTCAAAAATCATACTACTGGAGAGCGATGCGTATCTCCGTAGTAATGTTGACATTTTCAACAGCTGAGCTCACCGAATCAGATTCAAAAATCGCACCCCTCAACTCTAGAATGCGGACAACGAACTGGCATGCGTATTGTGGGACGCACTGTGACCAGCTGGAACCTGGTCCCAGGTCGTAACCTGGGGAAGGTAGGCAGTAACAGGATGAAGAAAAAAAAAGGGGGGGGGAAGGTTTGCGCAGCGCCTTGGGAAAGGCTATTCAGCAGTGGATGGTGACAGGCTGATGATGATGTTGACGTAATCCAACAATCCCGAGCCTTTTGAGGTGAGCAGGAACTTTTCTTCAACTATGTAGGTAGGAAAGTACCAACCGGTATCAATAATTACACAGTGTAGAAATAATAGGTATTTATTTTACCTACTGCATAAGAAAAATATAGTTTCATGAAATCGTATTTATCATAATATTATCGTGAAATAATCTCACCTTTCTCAAGCAGTAGCGCTCTCTCCTTCCAATTCAAAATGGAGTCCTGCTGATTATCCTCAATGCTGTACTTGCTGTTGGAATTGTCCTGCGACTCGTGGGAGAAGTCCAGGGAAGATTCGGAGTTGGCTGTATCCTGGACTGCTGGCCTGTCCCTGTATTCCTGGTCGTAGTATCTGGGACCTGGCGAACAATGGTGCTAGTTTTGATGCTTGTCTAATGTTGGAGTTCTAGAAATTGTTGTGTTATATATAACTCAGGCTTATTTCCTCCTAGATTTCATGCCTACACTAAGCGGCAAACACATTGATCAATGGGGAGGGCGTGAGGGATGTGCGCAGTAGCACTTTCGCTTTTAAATTTTGTTCAATAGGTTTTGGCCAAGTTGTTTATGTTACTTGACGAATTTTACGTGTAGGCACATTGCGACACAACCTCCCTTTATTAAATAGTGGCGACGGATGGACTCAATAACTTCACACTCGGCAGTTTGGACACTACATACTAGTGGAATATTTAGAACATCACAGACAGGGTGTCAAATTAAATGCGTTACATATCGAACAGGGTGCTTCAGACCATCAAACTGAACAACTTTCACTCAGGAGCCAAGAACGAAATCGCGAAAAAAAACTAGCTGTTCCATAGAAAATATCAATGACCAAAACTTATGAAACAAAATTTTTTAAGCGATTTGAAAATTGGTGCAATAGGTACTAAAAGTTATTCTCGGGGAATATAGTCGAGAGAATGATATGCATGTTACAACGCCCAAATGTTTAGTGTGGGTGTGGTTGAGGAAAGACCCACCGTACCACCAGGGGTACGGGGTAGGGGTACCTAGACGACAGTATTATTCAATTTTGACTGTATTGCTTCTATTCTTACCTTCTTGACCAGAACTTTCCAATTCATGCGGCCTAAAATACGTTATCCTTCTTGGCTCAGCATAATCATCCAGCACGTAAGACCTGTGATGCGATATCGTCTTATCGTACTTCTTATGCGAAAACGTGTGTTCCTCCTTTGGCTTGTCATCCTGGCGTCCTATTTCTAGAATAACTCTGTCTTCTGTCTCCCTCTTCTCTTCTTGTTCGTTCTCTTTCACGACCGTGTAGTTCGCTATCAGGGGAATTGGGGCTTCGTCGTCGTATGGCTGGTTGTACATTGTTACTGGCTGTTGTGGGAGTTATAAGGCTACAAATTAAAAGAATAAAAACACAGTTTCAGATAATTGCAATTGCATTGTATTCGGGTACCTACATACGATACACACATTGTGTAAGTAAGTGCATAAACTTAGAACCGTGTTCCCCTTCGGAGTGGTCAGAAACTATGACTGGCACAAAAGAGTTGTTTTACCTTCACAAATTTTTATTCATTACAAATTCCATTATTTTGAAAATGTTTAGCCTTGTGGTATGAATGGGAATATAGTATTCCAAAACTAAAATAAATTCTGTGACCACTGGCTTGCTTCTACCACAGAATAGAGAACACGGCTTCTCATAGAAGTAGCATGCAGTTGCAGGCCGCGTTCTACAGTCCATTGATATCTGCGCTATGACATATAATATCCGTTCGACAAAAGATCATCATAAGTCACTATAGGAATTTTATGAAGATTCTGTCATATGACTTATGATTGGTCAGGTTACTTCTCGAACTATACATATAGGTCGTCCTTATGCGGCTTTTCTACTGGTTCTTTTTGGTGGCTTCTACCATTCGGCACTGGGCCCGCGTTGTGGAGTGGGTATTACCCACTCCCATCGACCTCTGTGTGGTCGCTGCCCACTCCCTTTCACGATTATTCATAATAGGAATGTCCTAAATGTCCCCCCCCCCCCCCCCCCAAGCAAAAGTCTGGATACGTGCTTGATTCAAACAATGCAAGTTTTCATGTGTCCTTCCAGTTTTTGAGGCATTATTAAAATGTTACTCAGGGACTATTGGTGGAAATCTCTCAGACAGTACTAGTAGGCGCCCAACAGACATGAGTTGTCAAAAGTAGAGTAGGTAGGTAGTAAAAATGATAAGATCAACAGCTTACCTGTATAGAAAAGTTTTAATCCAGTATATTGATGTCTAATAACACCACTTCAAATATGATCTAAAGCCTTATTTTAACCCGTCTAGCCACTACCTGCCGTCAGTAAGGACTGTGTCATCCACTTTTCTGTCCTATTGTCATGCATATTGGATCAAAGTTGCGTAGTGTGTACACAAGTGGTGTTAAACAGTTTTTAGTTTAGACCAAGAGGTGCTTTTGTTCTGCAATCTATTGTACTGTTATTTGTTTTCGTATTAAAATGAAATGTGTTTCGTTTTGTTGTAGATATGTGTGGCGGGTCTTTGGTTACAGGCGTGCGAGGAAATCTGCGGTGGGTCGTTTACTTAGCCTGAAAACTACATTGATACGACAGTTGTTTAGAAGCTGCTGAAATTTTAAATATTCACTCTACTATTATTTAAAATTATCAGACATGTCTTATTTTAACTCTGTCTTAAAATTTGGCTTTTGTTCATATATTATGCCTACGTATAAACAAAATCTTCAAATAAATCATGATTTATGCAGCGCTGCTATGATTACATTTGGGTTCTATTACATCAGGAGGGTAAAAGCAGCGCCGCTTACACTGCTTGGAACCAAGTTTTAAGATAACAATAGATACACAATAGGTGGCTCAATAATATACAGGTCCGTCTTAGGCTGCCTGTCCACTGAAGCGGAACGAGGCTGCGGAGAGGAGAAACAAAGAATTGCATAAAATCTCGGGGCGGAGATAAAAATATAATGGTTAATATTTCTTCGTTTCTCCGCTCCGCAGCGTCGCTCCACCTCAGTGGACTGGACAGGCAGCCTTACTGTAGGGACACACCTGCGGGACGTTCCGCGCCGAACATTCGGTTGAATACGCGTCTACTAGGAACAATGGCGCGTATTGGTGTGTCGCCGGTACAGGGAAAAGCGTGCGCGCGTATTCAACCGAACGTTCTGAACGTTCCGCAGGTGTGTCCCGACACTAACGGGGGGTGCGTGGCAACCTTATACAGGGACCTAGTATAAGTACACACATATACCATAGTGTAATCTGCTAGTTTTTTCATTATCCTTACCTATAAAAATATAGGCACCAATATTGCTTACAAATGCAGCTCATGCAGCATTCGGCACATTCAGTTTGTTCAGTGGCGTCTACAGCGATGTGCAAGTCAATTTAGACCTTATTACTACAAGAATTAAATTGATGTTCTAACAAACACGTGCTGCAAATTTAGAGAGCGTGGGGCGAAAAATGTAACATAAAAATTAAAATATGTTATTTTTTTGCGTACGGACGGCTGCCGCGGCATGCGTACGGCTCCGACAGACGCGGACGGCCTCCGCGGCATGCAAGCGTACGAATCCGTTCAGACGCGGCGCGATACGAGCCGGTGGGTCTGAATCGTCCCAACTGGGACCTCAAAATGGTAATATTTTGCACAGATCAGCAAAGAAGTTTATATTAAAACGCTTTAATAATCAAACATCATTTTTATTTTCATTGAAAAAATACGAATAAGTAAATAAATACTGTTATGCTTTAAGCACAGCCACTTAACTTAAACTAAGGCCTTTTGTATACTGTTTTTAGGTCTCCCTTTACTTATACATTCAAGTGTCAACCTTATACCGTTGACATAAAGAAATTTCTGCATCTGTTGTGGGGAGATCCATAACAAATCATTGAACTTTGTGTACTATGTACTTCGACACTTTAAGCGAAACTTAATCTTATACGTGGAGATATAAATAACAAAATTAAATGCATTACAATACAATTATGTCACATGACTCATGACTGATGTCGCCAAACGCTACTATAGTCAAGCTTTCAGGTGCAAATCTCATTTAAATATAGCATATGCTCGACTATATTCCCCGAGGGGGTAGTCAGAGATATTCTGAAACCTCAGAACATCCACGTTTCACCAGTAGTACTTATAATGGACAGTGGGTGGGTACACAATACATGCCTCCAAATTGAAGCACGCAGGTTTCCTCACGATGTTTTCCTTCACCGAAAAGCCAGTGGTGTTACAATTTATATATGTTTTCCTAAAAAAAACATAAGATACAACATACTGCATGCTGCATGGCATGAAAAATCTGCATTTTCATAAACATATTATGCAGTAATGGTAGGTAAGGGACATTCCGATATTATTTGATTTGCCTAGTTTACCATAACATGTAGGTACATTTACATTATTTAAGTTTTAAGATTTCAGTGTTGAGGACATCGATATATTCGTATTGCACATTTAAAATAATAAATTAGCTATAAATAGATGACAAGTTAACAGAGAATGTTACAGAAATATTGAGAGTTTTAGTTAAGAAGTTTAGTCAAACCGGCATAATTCAGTCTATTATTGTTTGTTTAAATTTATTATCATATCAGATCTAACATTTGAAAGTTATGGTACTTTAGTCTAATTAGAAGCACCATAAGTGTCGTTTAACTCCAAGTAGTTCCATCGCGCACCTATTGGTACTTTTTTCCCCGTATAATACCACTGTACGTCCTCCCGTATGAATAAAATATTGTTATTTTTCGCCTAATCCCAGAAGTTTCTGCTAAATTAAGTTATTTCATTCATTCCACGGATTAACTGGGAATAAATAGGGGCTATATAGGGTCCTTTTTAATATGCTGACACTTTTTTAAGGAAGATGATCAGACCGTCAAACTGAACAACTTTCTGTATGGCAAAAACATCTATATAGTTACCGAGAAAAAAAAACAGCTAAAGGGTAAACCTACTCGACCAAAATGTATGGGACAGTAGATTTTTTTTTACGATTTTATGTTGGCCCCTTAAAGTTGTTCAGTTTGATGATCTGATCATCCTCTTAAAAACTGTCAGCATATTAAGTTGGACCCTGTACAACTGGGATAGGTCAAATTTTCCGCTGACCATAATTTACAAAAATTTTAACAAATATCACACATTTACCGAGATTTGTTATCTTTGTTTTTTTCGCAAATTCTAATTCGATGAGGCAATTTTCAACCTTATTTATATTGAACATGACAGATAACCGGCTCATGTCGCGATACGCAACGCCCGTGCGAATGAGAGTTAACATGTCACAATTTTTGAACTGCCGTCAAAACTCAAAGTTCCTTTGATTAAATTAGCGAAGATAGGTGACGTTGTTCCATTACGTACTCAAACACGTTCCGTTACGTACAATGGACCTACTTTTCATGTACTTACGAGTGCAAAGTAATGCCGTGTGATTTGTTTTTCTCTTTTTTAATGATTTGTACAACGAATAAAAGCAAACGGAAGTCAATGTGGTACATTTATTACGCCTAAAATCAAAAGAGTATCTCAATCACCTAATGCCGCTCGTATTTCCACTAAGTTAATTAGGCGACGGGGGCTCAATTTAAGCGGTCCATGCGCTATAGGTTAGTCACCTATCTTCCGCTATTTTAATTTAATCAAAGCTCCTAACCCAACCTGCATCCCTGGTACATTCTCCGTAACTCGTTTAAACGTCAATCTTTCTAATGTTGAAGAACTGCTGCATGACCTCGTCGGTGACCTTCGCTCTCCGCGCCTGGTAGTCCTGGATGATGGGCGTTATTGTGTCTATGGCTATCTTCTTTAGCTCTCCCGTTAGCAGCTGACCGGATTCGTAATCTTTCTTTATCTGGAAGAATAGATACAATAGGTTAATAATGGTTGGGCGTTTTTTATCTTGCAATGAAAGTGCGGCGTTCATCATCATCATCATTATCATCAGTCTATCATAGTCCACTGTCGAACATAGGCCTCTCCCAAGGCGCGCCACAAAACTATGTCCTTGGCCTTCCTCATCCAGTCGCTCCCCGCTAGTTTTTTTTAAGTCGTCTGTCCAGCGGGCAGCAGGGCGGCGTTCAACAGTTTGAAAAACGGTCATATCTAAAGTCTAACCTGACATTTCTGCAGCAAGGTTTCTGACCGCCCCGAAAGGAAATTCGGTAATATGGGTAGGATCTTACGTATGTCTGTAATCTGTATTTACCTCCTTTGAGAATATACAGGGTGCAAATTTAAATACGTTTGCTTCAGACCATATCATGGACTGGCAGCCTCAAACTGGACAAATTTTGCTATGGAATATAATAGTATATACACACAAACATAAACTAACGATCATAATTCAATTAGTTCCAATGATTTTCCGCAACATGGCGAGCTTTTTCATTTTTATGATCTGGCTTTATAAACAACTAATTTACCCGCGATTTCGTCCGCACACATTATACCTATACCAGATTTTAAGTCAGATCATAAGCTATCAAACAAAAAAAGTTTCATCAAAATCGTTTGAGTAGTTTTTGCGTGATGAGTTACGAACATAGAAACAAACAAACAGACCGTCAAACTTTCTAAAAAAGGTTGATTTGGAGTCCGGGATACCTAAAAACCATGTCGTAATCCTTTTCATGTAAATATCTTCAATGAACAGACTCTCTTCTGTTACAGTTTTATAATAGTTATTAAGATGTTTATCGCAAGGTACCCGGAGGGAATTCGCGAGTGTTTGAACCTAGCATACGATTATGGCTATCCTCACCTGGGCCAGCCGCTCGTCGTCGTCGAGGAAGAAGGTGAGATACTTGTACGATATGTCGACGGCCGTGTTGCCCCCCTTCTCTCTGTGCTCCTCCACCGTCGCCTGACCGCCCGAGAACGCGTACTTGTTTATCTGCAACAAACCAACGATCATTTAGAACATATAACAATTATAATTAATACACAGACCGTGTGGTAGCTAAAAAATTGAATAATGCTCCATCCCCTGTATCCGTGGGTTTTGTAAACAGTGCTGCCGATTCCGGGGAATTTCCTCGATTTCGGAGAATGAGGGTTTCCTCGATTTCCGGTGATTTTCCCTAATTTTCGGGGAATGAGGGATATGTGCGGGGAAAGCGCGGGCAATGATTCAAAACAGGGAATCGTCTATTTGTAAAAAATAGTAAACAAAGTACGTCTAAAGAAAAATCTGACTTTCCTTAGATCTAAAGTGAGGGAGAAATATAAATAATAAGCTTTGGAGCGAGCAAAGCGAACTCAAAATTTATCACAATCAATCAATCAAATCAGTTTATTGCCAAAAATCACAAAAGAAAAATGCATGCAATAACAAACCTTATTATTTATTTATTTATGTATTTATTTAATAAGGCTTACCAACTAGGCACATACAAAACACTTCTTATATCACTAGCAGATCCAAATATACATATGTGTCTAAATTATAGGTAGGCACAGCACTAACATTTAACAATTTAAGGTGCTATTAAAGTTAAGTTAAAATGAAGAAATATTTGAGTACTTACTTATCTTCCGTTTGTTAAAATTATAAAACTGTACAATAATAATAAAATCGTAGTAATTAAATCGTGTAGTAATTAATCTATACTACCAAACCAGGGTCCTGGGTTCGAATCCCAGTTCGGTCATGGATGTTATATGTTCGTGCCGTTGTTGTATGGTTTCCATACTAACAGCCTTTAGTGCTAGTTTGGGATCATTACAATGTATGTGCCTGTGAGCGTTATTTATTTATTTTATTTTATTTTATTTTATTTAACGATATCATTGAAGAAGATGGAAGCGTAGGGGTCGCTGGCAGACATCTTGTGCTCGGCGCCCTGAACCACCGGCAGGAATGTAGAGTGGAAAGCTTGGGAAACTTGAAGCGAGCGAAGCGAACATTTTACTAGAAGATTTACCAACCTTATTCTTAATCTGCTTAACGGTGTCGTTGAGGAAGATGGATGCGTTGGGGTCGCTGGCAGACATCTTGTGCTGGGCGCCCTGGAGCGCCGGCAGGAACGTGGAGTGGAGGAGCGCCGGCTTGGGCAGCTTGAGGCGAGCGGCCACGTCCCGCGTCATGCGGAAGTACGGGTCCTGGTCTATAGCGCATGGGACTAGGCACGGTACCTGAAAATATACGATTAGGTATTAAATTCGAGACCTAGAATTCCCATGTCGAGTAGGACAGAATTGTTCCGACAGGTGGCAGCATTGGGCGCGTGCAAAATATACCTGTAAGGGTTGAGCCTCATCTGGCAGCACGGAATCGCATTTTTTCACGCTCCATCCTTTTCTGTCGTTCAGGTACGTCATTTGCTCGAGCGAGAAAAAGATGAGCTCGGCAGCACGGGCAAAATGCGATCGCCGGCTGGGAGGCAATGATAGCATGCTATCGTATTCTGTTGGCGCCGATCGAGCGCGATCGCTATCGCATTTGACAGCAATACAATGCGATCGCATGCGATAGTACGCGGAAGCACGCGGTAGCACGCTGCAGCACATAGGGCATAAAGGCGATTCCGTGGTGTCAGATGTGGCTCAACCCTTATATTCCCTCATGACTAGCAAGCCTAGTCAAGAATGCTAGTATACATAATTACGGAGATATCCCGCTTTGAAATTATTCATACTAAATTTAAAAGCCTTCGTAATTATATTATAAATTGTAAATATTATTTGATACGCGCAATCTAGATTTTCGAAGCTATTTTTGCACATATAAAACATTACTTTTATTAATAACGTCTACGAGTGTTCTACGACAAAGTTTTGTATGAAATTGACAACTCTGCAACCACCTTGAGCAAGCGTGAATAAAAGGTTGATACATTGTCCAGATAAGCGTGTATGTTACGCTGTGATTGATTTGTTTCTATGAGTCGGTCACGGATTAATATGTACGTAGGAGCATATGGATAGCCTACATACCTAAGTAAGCTGAATACTTACAACTTTATTATCGAATATGAAGGGGAAGCTGGTGGAGAACGCGGGGGCAGCCTCTATGGAGGGGAAGGTGATCTTGCCGATGACGTCACTGTCCCCGAAGCCGAATATACCCTTCACCTGGTTGTACGTCACGCACTTCTGTATCCGTAGCATGTTTTGGTAGAACGCTGGGCATTGTCTGAAGGAAAATAAACTAAAATTGCTGACAATCCTATTTATTTCTTTAAAACTTTATTGTACAAACAGTTATTAGATACATACAAGTAATAGAATAGACATGTAAGGTCAGCGATAAGGGCTAGGATAAGGGGCATTTTTTTTTAAATTGTTTGTGTGCCACCAACAACAGTATATAAAAATGTTTAGACATATACAATAACGTAGGAACATTACAAATCTATTTCTAATACATATACATATAACGAGCGCGCACAGCATTGGCCATATACACAAGTAATCTACAAAAAAATAATAAATAAATATCTTATCTCTAAAGCGATGTTTTTTAACAACCGCACCCGACCCGCAAAGGTAACAGTTTTCAAGTGTAGGGCAGACATATTGAGCACATATCCTACCTAAGTATAAATATATTAAACTAAGAAGGCAAGAACCTACATCCTGCACTTACCAGTTTTTACGAAGCGTTTTTATTTATTTTAATCATTTAAGCATTAATTTATCCCATAGACATAAACTCTAGCGATAGACTTGTCCTTGCATAGAAGCAACATGTTCCACTTGAATGAGGTGTGCGCACCTGATTGATGTTCCCGAGTTCACTTCGTCACTATGGCAATGACAGACCGCAATGTGTCATTTTGTGTTGTTTTGTGTGACATGTTGTTTGTTTGAACGAGCTTGTCTATCGCTAGAGTAATATGTCTATGATTTTACCACTATTTTAAGAATTAACCCTCAACATTGGTCCTTAGAGCCAGACCAGAAAATTCTGCAAGGAAAGCTATCTCTAAGATTAGGGACTCGATTATTGTGAACTAGACCAAGCTCCGCCGCGTAGGAGCGAAGCTCCGAAGCCCTTCCTGGAACTGGTGGACCTGGTCTCCAGGGTCAATACGAGTCAATCCGCCCAGCGAGGCCGATACATATAAGATCCTTCTTAATATGCTGACACTTTTCAAATGTATGGGAAAGCAGATTTTTTTTTTTCGCGATTTCGATGTTGGTCCCATAGAGAAAGTAGTTCAGTTTGATGGTCTGATCATCCCCTAAAAAAAGTATTAAGAAGGACCCTGTATAAATAAATAAAAGAAGACCTGTGCCTGTGCCGTCGTGTGTAGTGGGAAATATAAAGGCTGATTATGACGTGAATAATCCCGGTCTTATAAATCACTCAGCATTGTTAATATTGATGGCATCATTTTAAGACCCACCCAAACTTACCCAATAAAATCCAGGTCATTAAAGATGAAAGTGTTAGCGGGATCGAAGCCGACGGCTATGATATCCTTAGCGTTGTTGAAGGCCATCTGGCGAGCGTCTTCGATCTTGATGTCTTTCCACAGCGCCTTCTCGTCGTCCGTGAGCTGAATGATCAGCGGCACATTGAACACGTCCTGTAACCACCTGCAAATTACAAGCATAGGAATAGACTGCAAATTACAAGCATAGGATAGACTAAGAAAGAAGATGGGAGTCGGCGCATAAGGAAAAATATGGAAATAGAAGACCTAGTTTCCACTCCCAACATACTAGGAGAGATAAAATCTGCTCGACTACGCTGGCTCGGACACATAGAACGGATGGGGGAAGATCGTGCGGTGAAGACAGCGTATCTGGGGCGACCCTCTGGGCGTCGCCCGGTGGGCAGGCCCAGATATCGCTGGATAGACCAGATCATCAAGGATCTCGAGGAGCTGGAGGTGCCCAACTGGACTGAGATGGCACAGAAAAGAGATGAGAGCCGGCATAGTAAGTAAGTAAGAAGTCAAGCTTCTTAAAGCGCGTGCAACGGCGCTAGTCGCGAAAAAAGTTGTAATCCATTGCTTTATGGATCAAAATGGCATATTTACGAGTCTAGCGGCGGTCTCCGGCGCGGCGTCCCGCTTGTATGAAGCTTCCGATCTGTTCGGATATTTAATCATGTGTTTACAAGCTTGACGATAACAGACTGAAAGCAACTAAAGTTTAGCTGGTTTTAAGGCGCGTAAAGGTCGCGCAACTGTTTTTGAGTGCTTGGTGGAAGTAGTAGGGATGCTCGCGCATGTTTTAGACCATATAACTAGGGACCAGCTTCGTATTAGCATTCCCATTCCAAGTTACAGGATCAATCGATCAAGTGAATTTACATAAAATACGGCACTAGTTAGTGTTAAAGCCTGACCAGCACAGCTAGCATGCAACCCACGACAAAGCGTTTAAACGAGAAAACCGTCATGCGCGCTCTTTCTGGCATACGTAAAATAATAAGGATGGAGGCACATCTCGATTTTTATCGTTTTCTCGGGGTTGGCATGCGAGGCCTGTAGGAATATAAAAAACCTGGTTTGGGGGCGCTGCAATCGACTGTCACCTTTAATGTTAGTGTTCCAAGTACAAAAATTAGTTCCAATGATTTTCCGCAACATGGCGAGGTTTTTTATATTTCTGGTCAGGCTTTACTATTTAGTACAATTATTGCAAGTTTCCAATAAAGAGTTTCTGATTTGACTAGTTGTCAAGTTAATACGCGATAATACAAGTTAATACGCGATGACGCAACGCTCTTAAGTTGTTTATACGAATAGCACCTCGTCAGGTAACTTACGAATCATTTCATTTCTACTTAAGGTTTTTGGCATTACGTACAAGCGTCAAATTAGGTATGAGTATATGAGTAGAGCATACTCTAAGGGCTCTACTTTGCGGTCGCCGTCGGTCGCAGAGGGTCGCGCTCATAAGACTTTACAACAGTCGACTGCGACCGCTAAGTGTCGCTCGTCTGTAAGGGCTCTAAAGGGGTTAGTCCACCAGGATCCCCTAGCCCGATCCCCCAGGGGATCCTGGTGAACCGCATCAGTTCTCCAGGATCCCCTTAAGGTAAAAGTGAGTAAAGGCGCTATCGCAAAGGCGAACTAACCGGCCAAGGATTCTGCGAAGAGGAGATGGAAACTCCTATGCACCTCCTATGTGACTATGGCCCCCTGATGTACAAACGTAGTACTCCTCTAGGTAGGCAGGTTCTGACACCAGAAGAAATACAAACGGTCCCGATCAAGAATCTACTGCGATTTCTGGCCGCAGTGGGGATTGGTAAGGAACTTTAGAAAGGGCGTTCACAAAGGACCAGCGATGGTCTACGTGGCACAGGCTCAGCGAGCCTGTCAAGGCCCAACACCTTCAAATAATAAAAAAAAAACCAGCCAAGTGTGTATCGGGTTCGCGCTAAGGATCCCGGAGGACATTTTTTTCGGATGGTAAATGGTAAATCCGACTCACACTTGTCTGGTTTTATTTTTTTCTATCGACTCACTTGGTAAACATAAAAGGTATCATATGTCCGATGTGCATGCTCTCAGAGGAAGGCCCTCTCCCCGTGTATAAATAGAACTTCTTGCCGGCTTCATGCAGGTTCAGTATGCTGTTGATGTCTCGATGCGAGAAGAATATGCCGCGACGGAGGAAGGGATGAGCTGGAACATGTTGATTGTATTAATCTACAGGCGGTAGTCTTCTTTATCGTGTGGGCAAGCCCTTGTGTCAGAGTTTATTCAAACCGCCTTACGGCCTCTGACATAGTTTTTATGTAACGACTTCTACCACCAGAGATAGTAGCCGGAACCAACGGCTTAACTTAACGTGCCATCCGAAGCACGGAATCATCTTTCTTTTCAGACAATCAGGTGATTTAGCCTGCAATGTCCTAACCGACTAGGGAAAAACAAAGTGACATATCACTAGGTGTCCTCCATGGGAATCGAACCCACGACCTCCGTGTCAAGAGCCAATGCTCTTAAACATTAGACCACGGAGTCAGGCCGGAGTCATTATAGTACTCTGTGCTACAGGGTTCAACTTAAGGGGCCATATGTCCTGGAATTACCTGGAAGGTGTCTCTTATTTTTCGTCTCTTTTAAAAGATTTATACAAGTTACCGAATCTGACGACCCGGTTGGTGTAATGGTTACCACGCCGGACTGCCAAACCAGGGTCCTGGGTTCGAATCCCGGTTCGGTCATGGATGTTATGTGTTCGTGCCGTTGTTGTATGGTTTCCATAATAAAAGCCTTTAGTGCTAGTTTGGAATCATTACAATGTATGTATGTACCTGTGAGCGTTAATCTAAAAAAATACACAGTATTCTTGGATAGTATATCTAGTTAAATCAGAAATTAGGTACACAATTGAAAGTACTTCACTCATAGAATAGTTAAGAAAATAACGCCTTTTTAGCACTATTTTCTCAAACTAGAATAACTTGCCGGTTGCAAGTTACTGGAATTTAACTCGGATTTACTGGAATTTAACTCGCATATACACCATTATAATCTAGTGAAAATATAAAAAAAACTACTTATAAAAGTACTTTTATTAATTCTTTTTAATAGAAAATACGGCACACGCACGCACTTTTCGGAGGGCTGCGCCATCACGTTTCTCATAGAAAATATTCGCTTGAACCTATGGCCCCTTAGCTGGCAGTTTTTGAGGGTGACCATCAAACTGAACAACTCTCTTTATGGGGGCCAGCATTGAAATCGGGAAAAGAAAATCTGCTGTACCTACATTTGGGTCAAGTTAGATTGCAATTTTGTTAAAAACAGCTGATATTTTTTATCTCAGTTTCGACCCCTAGTCCTAATAGTCCCATAGAGAAAGTTGTTCAGTTTAATAGTCAGCATATTAAGAAGGAACATATACAGGGTGTTAGCAAAATCATTAACCTTTAAACCACATACTCTACCCATCAAACTGAACAACTTTTACTATGGGAGCAAACCGATCAGAGCAAAAAAATCTGCTGTCTGATACTAAACTCCAATACCTACTCGACTGAAATGTATGCAACAGATGGTTTTTTTTTGCTCTGATCTGTTTGCTCTTATAGTAAAAGTTGTTCAGTTTGATGGGTAGAGTATGTGGTTTAAACTTTAATGATACTTTTCCTTACACCCTGTATACTGGATTTAGACAACTTGGTGGGAAGAGATCATGCAAGCAATCTTTCAATGTATTTCTCCTAATTATATTTCATGGTTAGCTATGTTTCCTCTCAATAGAATTTAATATGTACTTAGTAGCCATCTACATGAGCAGCTGGGCGTGTAACAGTGGAAGCAAGAAGAGCATCACACTCCAGTGAGATATAGAAATAATGAGACTGGGTCGTAATTTTTGTGAGACATGATCTTCATACAGACCTTTCTTTCCAGTCACTTTCTCAAATTTATCTATAATTTCTTGATCTATCTTTTGACTGCCAAATCTCTCTGTAAGAAAAACACATTTTGTTATACATTTGCAGTTGAAATGCAGCTCATGTGACTATGCATTAAATTAATATTACAATCATAATACTTACTGATCAATTTATCATAATCAATGCCCGTCTCAGATTTCCCTGTTACATTCCACGGATCCACTAAATCTTCTTCTGCATCATTAATGGACAGGTTGTTTATCTCTTCCGCCATTTTAGGAACTACAAAAACAAATAAATTAGTAATTCAACAGTATGACAAGTAGGGCTATTGTGTTTTGCGACTATATTGTTTACGAGATCAGTAACATTATTATGACTGTACAAGCAGGGTTCAAAGTGATAATTATCATTGATAATTTCATGTTTGTGAGCTTCTTTTTTCACGAACCATGACCGGAAATACGTTTGGCGTGACATTGCTAGCGCAAGCTTTTTGTGTTTCCAATCAATTTTATAATTATCATGATAATTATCAAAGAAAATAATTATCATAATAATTACCTATCAAAGAAAATAATTATCATAATAATTTTGAACCCTGGCACAAGGTAATTTTGAAGAAAATAATTTGTTTCTGTGATTAAATCAGCCGCCATATCAACCAGTCCTGCGCTGCCCTGATCCAATGGGTGAGGAAAAGTTTTACAAAAAGAAATTAAAGAAGTCTGTTGCTGTCATAAAAAAAAAAAAAATTTTTAGTATGCTGTGAACGAAATTTCGGGGAAGGAGGTAAGGGGATCACCCTCCCATGCCCCTAGGGGGGAGGGCAGAGTAACAAAACTTCTAAAACATTTTGGGGTAGGTACTCTGAAAAAAATGTTACATCGAAAACAACAGTGTGTGCTCCGCCTCGATTGTGCTCCCCCCCTTACCCTCCCTCCCGCTCTCTCCTCCCCAGCACAAAAACGGGGGGGCACCCTATAGCCCGTCCCACCCATAAATTAGTGCCGCAGGAGGAGCTGACCCATCAACTGCTTAATATAAGCTTGGTCAGAGTGTCATGCTTCTCTCAGGCGTGCTACTAGCCATGATAGTCTTGTAGGAAGCATGGCAGCGTGATATGGCGGTATCACACATTCGCTCTCTTTCTATTCACGTGCGAACGAACGGGATAAAAGGCGTGATATAGCCGTATCGCGTGCAACATGCTACACCTTCTGTTACTGTTCTCTGTTACTACTACTTGTCTCGGGTCGTCGGTCTAGGCAGTAGTTGCCCATATATTTAGCTACAAATCTGGACAAAAAAGACCAGCTGTATTTATGTCTTAGATTGCATTACTAACCGATAAGAGAACGAACCCCTATGAGGAAAACTTATCACCTCTATAGGTTATAATTACTAAATGGCACATACCTAAGTAAAAGTTGTTACGTGGTCTAGCTTATCTCAAGTGTACACTTATCACTCAAAACAATACTTTTGTTAGAAGCTGATGCAATTTTTTTGTGCAAATCAACATCGATCAGCCGTAGCCGCACTTTCACAACTCGACAAAATGTCAATGTCAAGAATTCGTTTTGTTTTTGCAAAAGTATAAAGATTTTTGTTGATAATTTTTGGTGGGTTAATGGTTTTTTTTAGGTAAAATCAAGAAGTTTGAAAGGTAAAATATTTTCAACAGGTCAATGTTGCTGAATTTAATAATGTTATTTGTTATTTAAATTCTTCATCGAACATATAATAGAGCAGTATCAAAACGTAAAAAGGTTTGGGTTGCCATAACATTAAATAAAATTACTACCTTTCTAGGGTTCCGTAGTCACACACAAGGTATAGCTTGACAAAAAAAGTCATGATCGTGGTGACAGGTGGAACTAAATGCGTGATTTTGACGTTTTTGCGTGGAGGCAGCGCCCTCATGTTTTATCACGACTTTTTTGCCAAGCTGTACTATCTGTCTGTCCCTCTGTCCATCTGAATTGAAAGAATGGATCAAAAGAGCATCTTTCGTTTGTAATTTTTGATCTCGGATTCCATTTCAGAGTATAGTAAGTACCTTCTTTTTCTATGCTGTCTTCTGTTCTTATTTTTTTCTGCACTCAAGCAATATATCTATTCACATTACGATATAAAATATAAAAATAATACCTATTTCAATAATATAGTGGACGAGGCACGTTGCAGGGTTTGCCCCGAACACTTGTCTCTCGTGTGGTTCGCACGGTTCGCGTTTCAGCCTGCCACGAGGATTTGCAATCCTTCTCAGTTGTGTTCTTACCTTTTTGATACTCCCTCAAACCACTTGACACTGGCGGAAATGTGGTGCTAACGCACAAGCAAGAAGTCAAATATTATTAAATTAAAAAATAGGTATAAATGTTGACAGAGAAAACGCCTATGCGGGCCCCACGGGCGGAGGACGGGTGGTGTAGCGGAGGATCAGCGTTTCTTAATGGGAAAAAAAAACTACCATAGTAGTAAAATTTTCAAATAATAGACAACACAACCGACAAACGTCAAAATTTGTCAATACATTGACTCACGATTTTCAGTTCTGTTACTGTTTTTAGAATAGATTGTAGCGTAAAAAGCGTGCGTTTCTTTGTTTTGTGAGTGCATCGTATGGAAATTTGTTTTTAAATTCCGTGACGGTGTTCTTGATGGTTTCGGGCGATGATTCAAACGGTAGATTATCGCGTAAAACAACTAGATCTCCTAATAGAAAATCAAAGAAGAGTGATGCAGACCTAGCGAAGTCTGCTGCGTTGCGAAATGAGTCGCAGCCTTCGGTCCACAAAAGGAATCTTTACGTTGTTTCTTTCCCCATAATAATTTTGTTTAACATATTGAGGTCTATTCTGTACCAACTGTTTATAATTTTCAAGTATTTATATTCGGCGTCGCATCGGTTGATGCACAAGCCTCGGAAGGTAGGCGAGTGTAGTAACTTAGAAGTTGTGGTGAAAGACGGTGTGGTTTCTACTGAGATAGTGCCGGACGAGATGTCGTACGTGCACAACGTGGGGCCTGGGGACCCACTGCTGGCCAAACAGAAGCACCACCATCGGAAGGCCTTTGAATATATTTCTAAGGCTTTGAAGATTGATGAGGAGAATGAAGGTATGTTGTGGTAATTTAAATTTAATCATTAATCATTATTTATATTACTTAAATAGCGCACATGCGTCGTCAATAACAATGATACACAAACAGACAAAAATCAGCAACATGCTTTGTCAAAACAAAGAAATACAAGCTCAGTCAAATAATCCGCCCCTTGTCGATCCTGGCGCAAAGGAGCCCATTACGCTAGCAGCGTTGCCACGTTGAATTGATATGGCAAGCCTCTGCACCAGAAATGACCCGGAACGAGGGTCGTGTTGTGGTAATTAGCTTTTTAAATACAGTATGATAACAGTGATTGTGTGAGAATCATCTTATTGGGCATAAATCACAGGTAAACAAGTAGGTACCTAGGTAGGTAGGTAGATATAAGCAGGTAGGTAGGTAAGTAGTGTAATCATTATGTACAATCAATCCCCTAAGTTGACACTCTGACCAATTACTTTCATACAAATTATTCTTTGATCACATTCCTACCTAAAATGTATGGAAAACTTAAGAATTAAAGTGACAAAGGCAGGTGTTGTTCTATTACTTATATGCTTTAGGGGTGGGGGGAGGGAGGACTGCAGCGCTTCAGTAGCTCCTCTTAATTAAAAAGTAAAAAAATATTCATTCTTAGTTTTACAATTTAATAAATTGCATGATTTATATTATGCCTTATAGACCCTCACAAAAATGTTGAAAAATCCCCTTTGGTCAAAAAAGAAAGCTGTCCAAATCACTACATAGTATAAAACAAAGTCGCTTTGTTCACTCTCTGTCTGTCCCTATGTATGCTTAGATCTTTAAAACTATGCAACGGATTTTGATGCATTTTTTAAAATAGATAGAGTGATTCAAGAGAAAGGTTTATATGCGCATTGCAACCGTGCGAAGCTGGAGCGGGTCGCTGGTTTAATATAATCGATTGATCTATAAAATAAATGTTTTTGCTTTTTCTCCATTTTTTTTTTCTTGGTGTGCAAATAAAGAATATTTATCTTATCTTATCTAATCTTATTCTATAGCACCAACCCAGAAAATCGATTTTTGTACCTACTGCAAATAAACCAACAAAAAAAAATTTTTGTTATACAACGAAACAAATCTTGTATCTTTTCATTTTCCATCTCACAGGACAAAAAGAGCTAGCAATAGAACTGTACAAGAAAGGTATCTATGAACTGGAGAGAGGCATCGCCGTTGACTGCTGGGGAGGCAGAGGAGATGCCTGGCAACGCGCACAGAGATTACACGATAAGATGAAAACAAACCTCGGCATGGCAAAGGACCGACTGCACTTCCTTGGTATGATAATGTGCTTTATTGTGTGATGTTCAAGACTCAGTGTTCACTGCTCTGTTTATTTCCAAGCTACGTTCCTATTTTTGCAGGGTCATCCACATTTTTGATCAACTGCCTTACAATCACAAATCCATATTATAGTTTTTTCAACCAGATGTTTTTAATGTTCTCAATAGAACATTCTGTAATATTGAATTATAGTATTTTTCCTTTCAAGTTTACCATTATTACCTATAAGCATAGGAATAACTAATACTGTATAGAAGTGAAAACTGCTGTTGGTTCAACATGAGATGGTAAGACAGATTTACACAAAGTCAATTTGGCGTCGCCATAATTCCGCCGCCAGCGCTAGCTGGAAAACAAGCATTGTTACCGGTCGAGGTCGTTTATTAGATGCTATTTTTCAGCGCCAGCCTTTCGCTCAGTCCTAAGTTTTTACTTCTGATAATGAGGATTTTTGAATTTTTTGACGCCAGCGATTGGCGCGACGTGTTAACATGAGTACTTTCCCTGGCGCTAAAAAAATAGACGCGTGCTCTTGGAAAGGCACTGGAAAATTGACAGTGTAAATCTACCTGTATAGGGCTCATCATTAAGAATATCTTTACCATTATAAACGCATCTAGCGCGCGAGTGTTTCACTTCTACACAGTGTATTAGTTATTCTTATGCTTTAGGGGTTATTTGTCTTTTTAAATTGCAATGTGGATGTCCTTTTACAAAAGCTATTATTGTAATTTAATTTCAAGACTGAAATTGGCTGTATGTTTCGCATGCTAGCTTTTATTTTTAATTTCTACAAAGATACCTCAATTCACTGCATTATCAACTGTTACCTATTACAAATAAGGTTTAATTTAAGTCCTTGTCCTCAATGTAGCCAACCTAGTCGCACTCAGTAAGTTGGGTGTAGATGAACCAGAGCGAAGAGAAAAAGAAAGAAAGCCTACGGAGTCCCCTCTTAAGGTGCGAAGGCCCTTAGAAAAGGCGAAGACGACGTTACTCGCCCATACTGAAAGTAACGGTGGTCAAACGAAGCCGTCGACCGAAGGTAGACCAACATTAATGCTTAGCTTCGTTTGACTTAACATACTGCAACGACTAACATTGAGTGATTAAGGGCCTGTTTCACAACTTCCCGATAAGTTTTAGGTAGCATATCTAATAGATATCATCATCATCATCTCAGCCGATGGAAGTCCACTGCTGGACGTAGGCCTCCCCCAAGGATCGCCACAACGACCGTTCATGCGCTGCCCTTTTCCTACGGGTCCCCGCTGCTTTCACCAGGTCGTCAGTCCACCTTGTGGGGACCTACCCATGCTGCTATTAGATATATTTGCTCACGGGCTTACGCCTGTATCCCTCTGGGGTTGGCAGAGACAATAGATCGCAACATGCTACGATTCTGACAACAACAATTCTTAGCCTCTTCTTACATGGTCGTCGTTCTGGTAATATTTTGCTTGGCCCTTCAGTAGGTACGCATCTGATTTTATCAGCGTACGTGCGTCTAGGGCGACCCCTTTCGACAATTCCATTCACACTTTTAAATGTCAAACATCAACCTAATTTCGCTCATTCTTTCCACATGACCAAACCAACTTGCCTTTATCAATCCTGGTCACCACATCTTCTTTCAGACGACAACTTTCTCTAATCACGCTATTCTGGAACCAGTCATTCGCACCACACATACTACGCAAGGAGATCATTTCAACAGCATTTATTCTAGATTCATGCTTCTTCTGCCATACCCAACAATCACTGCCATACATTAACGTTGGTCTATTTATCTTCTGTTGCAAAAGCTATCTGAAACTTATAAGGAAGTAGTGAAACAGGCCTTGAATATGAACATTTTGAAGCAGGGAGGTTTAGTTTGTGTTTTGTAAATGTTTGCATGGGGTTCACTTTGCTTGTTCTGCGAACACAAAGAATTTGGAAGGATGACTTTCTTAAATATTTGTTGTTGACATAATATTCTGCATTGCAGTGAAGAAAGTGATATTTGAAAATCTACTTTGTTTCTGATAAGACATAAGCTTGTTCATGTCTGTATAATCTTGCCAAATATGAATTCAGATTTTCACTTGCAGTATTTACTTTGTAAATAAATTTCGTTTCCATTTACTTATCTAGTATATTTTCTCAATGGTTTAATGCCAGTCAATACTTTTGCCTCGAAATATCTTGAAAACTGTATAATTATTTTTGGCGCTTATTAATAAACCGATTCCAATTTCTGCCGCGCGTTCTTGAGCTCACTATGATATAGTGGATTATATATACTGGATGATATTCGAATGCAACGCAATGCTGCTAAAGGCAACGACATTCAATATATTTTATTAGCAATTTGCTCATTTACAGATTTCGGGATGTTGTGATCTATCCTTCTGAATTTTTTCGTGCTTAAAGGTGTTTACATTTACTTTGCTTCCCAGCAAACTTACACACATATCTATTTGGTTTTTCATTGTGAATAATGTTTAATTGTGATATTTTTTAACACATTTGTGACCCCATTTGAGATGGTCACTTAGTGCCCACTCTCAATTTGTTCGCAAGTCCATTTATGGATGGATTCACATAAAACAGAAACAGTAGAAATTGCATGAGGACTATTTAGACGCATATAATGCAGTCTGGGCACAGGTTTAAAGTCCACAATATGCGCATTTGCGTCAAGGAACACGAATGTGTTAAAGAAGCTTTTGTGTTCATAATAATTTATCTGTGATCTGTGTTGTGGTATGGTAGACTGATAGTCAACATAAAACACAATTTTTTTTATGTTATATATATTAATAGGTCCGGTACCTTCATTTGTATGCTCCTCAATCAATATATTATTTCATTTTATTTACGTCTTAACTTTAAGGTAATTATATTTGTATCTATTCGTTCGAGCATCACGCGAAAAATACCAGTTTTGATAGGGCGCGTTCACTGTTCGAAAGCATTTTAGTCCGTCTTTCAAGTATTAATTACGCCAATTATAGATGATAAATAATATTGAGATCAACTATTAATAATATAGCAATTGCATCTTACATACATATAATCACGCTTGTGTCCCATTGGGCTAGGCAGAGACAATGGATCGCCATCGGCTACGATCCTGACACACCTCGTTTGCCTCCTTTACAGTCATGAGTCGTTTCCTATACGCTCGTCGGTTTTGTATATATTTTGATCTGGCCCTTCTTAAGTACGCTGCCAATTTGATCTGCATACGTGCGTGTAGTGCAACATTCTTTGTTAGTAACATTAATTTTTCCACACGTAAAATTTTGTATGTTGACTGACTGTAGGACTATTATTACCAATAATAAACCATTATAAAACCATTGCATGTCAAAACCCAATTTAAAAATAAAGTTGTGAATTTCATTGCTCTATGCCCTCAGCCAAGGTCGAAGTTCAGCTGTGGAGCTTTAGGGAAAATGGTGAATCACCCTCGCTATACAATGTTGGTGTATTTTATTTATATAAGTATATGAATAATATGCAAGAGGTCAACACTCACGATATTCGATCGGTATCATATCAATTAGCATCAAAGAATTTCTCTTCACTAAAAGTACTTATTTTTTCCTCGCATCATCATCATCAGCCTATACAGGGTGTAAGGAAAAGTATCATTAACCTTTGAACCATATACTCTCCCCATCAAACTGAACAACTTTTACTATGGGAGCAAACCTGTCAGAATAAAAAATAAAACAGGTGTTCCATATGTTTGAGGCATTGCAGTTGAGTATGGAACAGCAGATTTTTTTTTGCGCTGACTGGTTTGCTCCTATAGTAAAAGATGTTCAGTTTGATGGGTTATGTGGTTTAAAGGTTAATTAAACTTTTTCTTACACCCTGTATACATCCCACTTCAGGCCACAGGGAGGGTGTATGGGCGTTAGTCCACCACGCGTGCACAATGCGAATAAGTAAACTTCACAATACGCATCAGAATTTCTTCTTTTGTGTATGCATGCAGGTTTCCTCACGATATTTTCCTTCATCGTTTGAAAGCCGTCACTATTACGTACGTAGGCTGCGTTTCCACCAGAGACGTACGAGGTAGCGCGAGGAAACAATTCGCCAATAGCGCGCTCGCTCGATCACGTCATTGGAAAATTGAAGCACTCTCATTGGCCGATTTTTTCCTCGCAACCTCGCACATCTCTGGAGGAAAAACTCATTGGTACCCACGTCGACAGATCAACCTACCCATAGATGAAGTTGAACTCTATGTCCATGAACATAAAGTTCAACTAAGGTAGGTTTTGTACATGGCATGTCATCCGTGCTGATACACGCACACTTCTGGCAAGGTACTATTTAGCGACTTTGTTCAAAATTTGAAGTCGACACGATAAGAAGAAGAAGATACACGCACACAACATTACAGTGTGGTTTTTCTTTAAAATATTGCTTAGTAACTTAGTATATTGCAGCGAGTATTTAAACACGAGAATGAAGCATAAACGTTCTACCAGTTTGAATGTTACCCTAAAGTAACAAGCATTGATAAAACATCAATTTCCGTCCATTTTCAAAGAAAAACACACCTCTTTTATTCAATGAAAATTCATGGTTTGTCAAATAAAGGGAATGTCGCCCGGTCATGCGTTAATACGTTTCCGATCGACTTATGTTCCCCTAATACAGCGTTTCGCTCCACCAGAGTCTATTCATTGCAGGTTTTCGGCTAGCAACAATAAACTTATGTTTATGGGCATAGAGTTGATGTTTTCTATTGTTTTATGAGTTCTACGACCGTCCCTGACTGGTCTAATAACCGTTATGAACGAAACACAATGGAAACTAGAAAAGTTATTGTCTTGGTAATTTCTGTGTGTTAAAGCGTCTGTAAGCAGTAAATTTTCCAATTTAATTAATATTAATCTGCAGTAAATGCAGTATTTACCGAGTAAGTACTACAAGGTAGTCTTAAGAGGATAGACGAGTACAGTTTTCTCCATACAAACGTATTCCCCTGTTTTCTCCCTGGATAATAACACTAGAGAAAATATTTTTTTACCATACAATCTATGTCACCTCTGCCATGTCCCTATGTTTTGCTTTTTTGCATTAATTAATTACTGTATGAACCATAAACTTATAGTATATTATGTTTATGGTATGAACTAGGGACCTTCGAAAATGACCAATTTTACCGCCCATTTTCAGACATCCAGCAAACAAATTTGACGAATATAAACAAAAAAAGCAAGGCCAAAGTCTTTCTCATATTATTTTTGAAAGAATTATTAAAATCGGTTTAGTTTTGGAGGAGAAAACAGGGGAATACGAAATGTTGTTTTAGTCAATTTTATGTAGATAAAATCGGTTCGAGCTGCAGTTGTCTCTTTCGCACTCTAGTCGGTGGAGTGTATGGGTGGGGCGCATCGGACAAATATGTAAACAGTCGGAAAAGTGACCTATTCTCCAAATTAGCATTTCAGACCGTCTATCCTCTGACAACTTTAGTATTTTTTGATACACTATGCTTGAGGTCTACTTTTTAGCAAAACAATTATTCATGTGTTAATCCATAACGTATTCTATCTGTGTGCCAAATTTCATCCAAATTTATTCAGCCGTTTATGCGTGATGCTCGAATAACCACATAGGTACTATTACATTTTTATAATGTGTTATTACTATGTTTAAAAGAAGCAAACGATATTGTCTTTATGCATAATATGCATTTTCACACATTTATTTTAAGCACTAACATGCTTTGTTTTGCCTATAATAAAACTTGCACTTACACATCGTTTTTAAATAAATAATCACTTGATGATTCTCACATGTACAGTCAGCATCAAAAGTATCTAAACATCTCCGGCGTTCAAAAACATCTGAACAATTACACGAAAATAAACCCTATTTCCTACTAGATACCATTTGTTTTCAACTCAACAAATAATAACATGACAGATAAATTAATTTGATCTCTTTGTGAGTTGAAATAAGGTTTGCTATTGTAAAGTTGTTCAGATATTTATGAACACTTAAAATGCTTAGATACTTTTGATGCTGACTGTACCTACAATGTACATAGATTGTAATACTGTAGCCTTCGTTCTAAGGTCTACTTTTACAAGTAAAAGTTAAGCTTCCATGAACCTGTAACTCGATATTTCCGACCGTAATTTCTAAGGGAGTGGGGAAGTAGGGTTATACAGGGTGTAAGGGACAGCCCTCCGCAAACTGAAACGGTGAACTCAAACCATCAAACTGAACAACTTTCACTATGGAGCCTACCTCAGGAAACGCGAAAAAAAATCAGCTGTCCCATACATTTGAGTTGGGTAGGTGCTGCAGTTTTGTATGGGACAGCTGATTTTTTTTCGCGTTTCCTGAGGTAGGCTCCATAGTGAAAGTTGTTCAGATTGATGGTCTGAGTTCACCGTTTCAGTTTGCGGAGGGCTGTCCCTTACACCCTGTATTATAAGTTTGTATGTAGAACTTGTATGGTTTTATTTTCCCCTATTTACTAAAGTGCTTCGCTTTTTGAAATAAACTTAACGATATTCGGTTTTGCTACCAAATACAGGGTCCAACTTAATATGCTGACGGTTTTTTAAGAGGATGATCAGACCATCAAACTGAGCAACTTTCAGTGAATGATACACTCACGGGCACTATTAAGCGCCCACCCAGAACCTAGAATACAATAATTTTATAATATTTTCTTAATATATATGTACCTAAGACCATGACCATGTATTTGAACAGACGATCTTTACATATTATCACCACCTTGCGTAACCCACCTTTAACCAATGAATATAAATCAACGCAGTTGCCGGTCGCAAGTTGACCACCGCGGGACGGAGAGTGCCGAGCGGCGGCAGCGGCGGGCCGCTGATGAAGTCCCAGACCCTGCCGAGGTCCATGGGCCGTTCCTCATCGCAACCAAACAGCTCCAACGGGAACTACAGCAGATATCCCGTGAAGCCAGCGTCCACACCGCCGGCGGTTAAGCGACAGTTATCTGTGAGTTTTTATTCTTATCTTGGTTTCAAACTAAAAAAAATATTACATATGTCGGTCCAGGAGGCCGAATGTGATCAGGATCCGACATTCTTTATAATTATCACTATCAGAATTTCAATTAAAAGTCAATAAATACAATTCACTTAGTCTATTTAATTGTTCTTCACAAAAGTTAATCTTATTACACTATAATTTCACATAAAATGTCTCAATGTCTTTATTTATCACTATACAATAGAATGCAAATTAAACTATGAAGTTAAAGGGACACTAGCAAAACGTAAGACAGTTCCAAGGCGCGTCTATTACGGGCTTGCTCTCAACTCTGAGTGCATGTTCCTTGTTTCTCCCATGCCCGTTGCACCGAGACTCTGTCGAAGCACCACGAAGCTAGTCGCAGGTGTGATGCTTGCGTTCTGTAGCACCCTATGTGATAATGGCCAGCTCGATAAGCCGACACGGCCATCCTGCGAGACACACGCCCTCGTGTGTTCATTCTGCAATAGAAAGAATTCCGCAAAGGATCATCCGCTCGGCCAACTCTGACCTTATCATAGGAATTAGCTAACCACCACAATTAGACATCAACTTTAAAATAAAACACTTTTCAAAGAAGCATTGATGAATAACCAAAACTCTAATTTCACAATATTCATAGACATTAATACAGATAGCTATGCATTCTCTCTATGGCCAACCCAGGAAAACACCATTTCCTCACACAGTGCGCAACGTGACAACCCCACTCTGGGTCGCCAGCTGCCACTCTCGGTTTTCTCAAAACCAACCACCAACTCGCAACGTGACAACCCCACTCTGGGTCGCCAGCTGCCACACTCGCGACGAAGCAACCCTGAGTCGCCAGCCGCCACCACCAGGGCAACCGCGCACCGCGTACTCACGGACTACAAAAGTAGACACCGATTTCTCTTAAGCTACGGCTACGGAATACCACCGGCACACCTCACACCACCATCAAGAATGCAAGCTACTCTGTCACTTGGGATTCTGAATGTCCCTCTCCACCTGAACTTAGCTCTACGGTATCATCATCAATGTTTCTTTGATCTCCAAGTATATTTCTTAGTAGGTATCGATCTCCATCTTAGACTTGTACAACTTTGAATGGTCCATGATATCTAAAATTGAATCTGGTTTGATTTCTTTCCTCACTTTGTACTGAACAAAGTCATTATAGAGAATTTATTAAGTCCTGCTTTGTTCTTGTCAAATGTTTGTAAAAATTCCCACCGAACGATAAACGATAACACTTCAACGTGTTACAAATCAGTCTGGACTGTAAATTTACGACCATATTTGTAAAGAATGTTAAGTTTGTTTTATCGCATTTAACTCTGCTGCCAAAGTTTGTTTACTGTAATATGAAACAAAACGTCATTTGTCGCCTACCACTTGAAAAAGTATTAACCGTACCCTTTGGTACTCATGTCTGTGTGTAACTCTATTATATTGTGGGTCAAAAATCATAAGTACCCCATTTTTTTTTGTCAACGCCACGATAACGCTTAGACGTTTTTTTCTTCTTTGTGGCATGTTTTGGTTCCCATTGAAATGAAAGGGAATTCTTTGTGATGTTAGTCTATTTATAGAATGTTCCCATTATTTGTGAGAATTTTGAAACTTTCTGGATTGGATTGAAAACGGAATTTATAGACTGTCGAAAATATGTTACAAGCCCTATGTGATGTGAACTGCCTTAGTTTTCTATGGTACAGTTTGAAGGGGTGGTAAATCAGTGAGAGTTTTATTCAGAATCTCACGGCCCAACATTATGACATTACGCATGTAACTATCAGACAAGACATGAAATAAAATCTCTACACGTATTTAGTAATATTATCCACTTTTATCAACAACATACAATCCGTCTGGTACTAATTACTTTGGCCAATTATTCATAAGCGAAAATGGTTTTATTATTTCGCTTTTCAGATAACTTTGAGACCACACGCTTTCTTTTATTAGTTAGGTAACTTTAGCACCTGAATTATCAATTATAGTGAAAATAATAGAACACACCTTTGTTGTCGAGTTATCCGGTAGGAAGCTTATCTTTGCCGACGTTGCCGCCGGTGCCAGTCATAAAGCCGCCTCTACCGCGCTGCGTCCGCATCGCCCCGTGCTGCGCCGACGCCGCTGCCGCCGCCGCCGCCGCCGCCGCCGCCGCCGCCAGCCGGGCACCGTGTCGCAATGTGACCCGTCGCGCCGCATTTGAAGCATTGTATGGAGCCCGATGATGTTTGTTCTGCTGGCCCTCGCTTAGGTGAAATCATGGATGAAGATGATGACAACCTCATCTTCATATCAACATCTTTCTTTCGGCAATCTGCCAATTTGTGGCCAGTCTTATCGCAGTAATAGCATTTCACTAAACTGGGCTGCATTGATTGCATTCGTTTTATGTCTAGACTGCTCTTATTGGTTTCGCACTTTGTTTCCGATTGTCGTTTCAAATATGAAAAGGCTTGTATTTCTTGCTGTAGATGTTGGCGTGATGTTATTTCAGTTGTAAAAGCCAGTCTTTGTAATCGTGTATCATATTGCGATACATGTGCAAGTACCGTTGACAAAGCGACTTGCTCTATAGTCACATTCTTCAATCGATTCATCAGTGACGTCATTATGCGACTCGAATATGCAGCTAAGCTTTCGTTATCGCGCGGTTTGTTGTTATTAAAATTTATGAGAGAGGCTGCCATGGTTTCGGTGCATTCAAATCTCGATTTAAATAATTCTTTGAATTCGGGCCATGTTATGCCTGAATATAGTACCTGTGATAGCCACGTAGATGCGGAGCTTTTTAAGGCCTTGCTGATGGTCAAAATTAGTTGACTTCCTTCTATTGGATTGTCAACAAAACATAATTCAGCAGTAGCGCACCAAGATCTAGCGTCTGTATCTCGCTTTTCTGGGTCGAACTCGGGTAATATAACATGATTACTTACATGCGGTGTTCTCAGCGTTTGGATAAGTGTGCGCATCTGTTCGTTTTGCATCTCAAACATTATCTGCCACTGCGAGTCATGCGCTCCGATCCCAACTTCTGATGTCGGTCCAGGAGGCCGAATGTGATCAGGATCCGACATTCTTTATAATTATCACTATCAGAATTTCAATTAAAAGTCAATAAATACAATTCACTTAGTCTATTTAATTGTTCTTCACAAAAGTTAATCTTATTACACTATAATTTCACATAAAATGTCTCAATGTCTTTATTTATCACTATACAATAGAATGCAAATTAAACTATGAAGTTAAAGGGACACTAGCAAAACGTAAGACAGTTCCAAGGCGCGTCTATTACGGGCTTGCTCTCAACTCTGAGTGCATGTTCCTTGTTTCTCCCATGCCCGTTGCACCGAGACTCTGTCGAAGCACCACGAAGCTAGTCGCAGGTGTGATGCTTGCGTTCTGTAGCACCCTATGTGATAATGGCCAGCTCGATAAGCCGACACATATATAGCAAACATGAGCGGGCCAAGGTCAAGACACGACGGCGATCGATGGTTTGTCCATACAAAGTTGCGAGTATGTACCTGCCTCCGATAGTACTTTTTGTAGGTATATTAAAGCCATCAATCGCTGTCGATTATTGTATTCTATTTCCTAATAACACGCAACAGTTAGACATGTTTCGGGTTCTATTCCTCTCGCCAAGAATTTAATTTGATAAATAACAATAATTGCCTTGCAATGTAAAAATAGATAGTAAAGCATTATAGTTTTAATTTGAAACATTCCTAAATCAACAGACCTAGGTTCCAATCACTTTGTGATCATGGTTGTTATCCAGACGTGAAGTAGTTTCCATAATGAGTCCTTGTTGCATCAACTTGGGGTTAGAATAATGTAATAAATAATGGTACTTAGTGTTTCTGATTAAATGCCTCCGCACATTGCAGCGATTTTATCGCTGCGATTTTGCGATAATTGTTTCCAGTACATTTTGTATGGGGACGCGTGCGACGGCGCGATCCTACACACTGCCGCGATATTATCGAGCGATAATATCGCTGCGATTTTGTTCCGACGCAATCTCTTTAGACCACATTTAGTGGTGCCACATTATGTGCCCCACATGCGTGACATATCGCTCTATAAAATCGCTCCATAATATCGCTGCAAAATGCAGAGGCCTTTACAATTTACCAAAATTGCCAAAAGTCAACGCTGAATATTTTGACAAGTAGTCAGTTCATAGCTATTCATATGACAAGCAATCTGTTGTCATGTGTAAAATAATATAGCAAACGCTATGGCGTAGAGACTACAATGCTTTGTAATCCTTTGACACTAATAGGCCTTTTGTGCGACTGGCCTTATGATGTCTATTTGTGCGCCAAACGAACGTTGCAGAATACATATCGAATAAAATAGTTTAGACTTGTTTCCTTGGTTAAAAACGAAGTAGTATATAGCCGTGGTGGACTGGTGGTCCTGTGGCGAGTAACCTTGCCTGCCGTGCAGGAGGCGATGGTTCGATCCCCGTCCAAGCCGACTCGTACCAATGAGTTTTTCGGAATTTATGTACGATTTGTAACACCACTGGCTTTTCGGTGAAGGAAAACATCGTGAGGAAACCTGCATGTTTCAATTTCGAGGCTGTATTGTACCCACTGTCCATTATAAGTGGCGACGGGCTCAACCCCCGTCACACTGGACAGAGTTTCAGTACTACTGGTGAAACGTGTATGTTCTGAGGTTTCAGAATATCTCTGACTACCCCCTCGAGGAATATAGTCGTGAGCATATGCTTATACAAGGTGTTACAAAAATACAAATAAACCTTTAAGGGGGTGGTGTAGACCATCAAACTGAACAACTTTCACTATGGGACCAATATCGAAATCGCGAAAAAAAAAAAATGTTCCATACTCTACAAATCGACTAGAGCTAAAATATGTATAGGATATAAAAATTTTTTTTTTTGCGATTTCGATGTTGGTCCCATAGAGAAAGTTGTTCAGTTTGACGGTCTAAACAACCCCCTTAAGAGTTTTAAATATTTATTGTTACTTATGAAACACCCTGTATAACATATTTTCGTATCATTGGCACGCATTAAATCATGCAAACATCTGTACAAATATATTATGAGTTCTTTGTTCACGGTTACGTACTCGCTGAGGTAACCGCGTTAGCGATGCGCGAAATTTTTGTTTTACGTTTCGTGTATTACTTTTATGTCCTTTAAAACTTGTTTCCTTCTCATACCAATAATTATGCCAAATCCGGCCTGATTGATTGATAATGTAATCGCACCTTAAATGTGTGGAATGGCTGAAATTCTTATGATGATCCTTGCATAAAAATTTATGTTTTTTAATCTGAAGCAACTCACAATTCCCTCAAAATTGGTCCTGTGATTAAATATATAATGTGAAATTTAATTAGTTGGCGAAACTTAACAAACGTATTTGGTAAATTTTGTTAATCATCAATACCAATTATAAACATTGATAATGCAATCTGTTATCATTAACAGGTTCAGGCCCTGGTTCTGTTTCGCCAACTAATTTAAAATGACCATATATACAGGGTGAAATCGATATCATTAGCATCCTTTTAAACTAAGAGTCTACCCACAAACTGAACAACTTTTACTATGGAGCAAACCAATTTCACCCTGTATATGCATGAAGTTATCCGTTTTTGCGGGCATCGTTTGCTATTAAAGTTCGTATAACAAAAGACACAAAGCACGAACAAAAATAACATTGAACATTGATTTATTCTACCTTCAAGCTCCATCCTTGTACTACATAAACATATGAGATGAGGAGATCTACTATAGTAATATTCTTGGTTTTTTTAGCTTATTCTTGCAAAAAAACCTATTGTTGGTTGTAAACGATGGTATTGTGAACAAAATATATCTTATACAGGATGTACCTATTCGACAGTAGATATTATTCAGTCGACATCTATATGCAGTTTTGCATCGATGTTGCTACTTAACTTAATTAAAATTCTTTGTGCTATTTTATCGATTTAAGGAGGTTTTCTTAACCAAATCGCTAAGAAGGCCATTAAATATTTTGAAGCATGGTTTCTTTTTTCTATATAATTACATGTTGCTTGTTATTGCGATGGACCAATAGAGAGTTATGTGTTATTTATTTATCCTAATGTCTTCTTCTTAGCTATTTTCAATCGCAATTTTGTAGGCCAATTTCCGTATATACCATCTTTCTCGATCTGGTACCTTCTCTATCCATTTCACTCCAGCTGTTCTCTTGATATCATCAACCTGAAATATGTGTGGCGGATCGCACGTCTGCTTGAGATTTCGGACACCTCTCCGCTTACTAAATTTAATATTGCCGGCTTTTACGCCGACAACGAACAAAAAAAAAATGAAATCGCCATTGTGTCGGCGAACGGACGGTCTCTTGTACGTATGACCTGTATGCAACTTATATACCAAATGATAAGCACTGAACTACTTAGCAGTACCAAAACCAGCTGTGGATGACCTCCATCGTTATTCAAAGTGCCAGGCTCTATTGCTCTATTACTATTATATCCATCCATCAATCAACTTCTTAACCCACTATCCATATTTCACTACGCTTTATTAACCCATCAATCACTCATCAACCATAATTTCACGCACTCATAACAAGAGCGCGTACCAGGTGCCGAACAACGGGTCGCCAGTCCGCCGGGCGGTCGGCGGCGGCGGGTCGCAGCGGGGCACCCCCACCCGGAGCCGCACGCCGCAGCCACCCCTGGCCGTCAGGGGTGTCGACCCCAAGCTTGTCCAGTTGATACTCGACGAGATCGTAGAAGGAGGGCCTAAGGTGCACTGGGATGACATTGCTGGGCAGGAGGTGAGTCGTCTTATCGTGTAAGTAAGTAAGTAAGTAAGTAAATTATTTATTCAGAATAACAACAACAACAAACATATTATTACATATAAGCAACATTGCGACAAAAAAAAAATGAAGTTATACATGGAGAATGTCGCCGCCTGAACTTGGAAAAGGATACGATGAAATCGTTCCTGAGCCCAAGCCTCAAGTGGGCAAGCCCTGGTGTCATAGTTTTTTCAGACCGCCTTACGGCCTCTAATGTGGTTTTTATGTAACGACTACTATACCAGAGATAGTAGCGGCTTAACGTGCCATCCGAAACTCGGAATCATCTTTCTTTTCAGACAAATAGGTGATTCAGCCTACAATGTCCTAACCAACTGGAGAAAAACGTACAAAGTGACATAGCACTAGGTGTCCCCCGTGGGAATCGAGTCCACGACCTCCGTGTCAATAGCCCAATGCTCTTAACCATTAGATCACGGAGGCAGTCGTCGATATCTATCTATCAATCTATTAGCCAAAATCGACCCTTTCTTGCTAGGCATAGGCCGTCTTGTACCACAGTCCGCTTCGTCTAATGTGGTGGTGGTCTGTCTGCCTGCTGCCGTCCCTGCTTAGAGAATGTGGCAGTGGTAGTCATAGTTTGTAGAACTTATTCCAGATGCAAAATTATAGTTCTTGATCATCACACTGAAAAACGCTTTGCTTTCTTGCCTCCAGATATACTAACGACCTTTGTAGAGTCACGGGGATTCCAATATTGCAAGTTGCATAAGATATATCATCATCGAAATAATCCGAAGAAGATAATTAATTATCAATTCTCCTTTCAGAAAGTTTATTCATGATAACGTATTGGTTCTAGGCAGCGAAACAAGCATTGCAAGAAATGGTGGTACTGCCATCTCTTAGGCCTGAACTCTTCACCGGGCTCAGGTCACCTGCTAGAGGTCTGCTGCTTTTCGGCCCACCTGGCAATGGTAAGTGCGATTCTTAACAGTGTTTTGTATAGATAAATACACTCGAAAAACTTAACACACCTTGAGCAGTCTGGTAAAAAGAGGGATTACAATAGCTGTTTCTTATTGCACTTTACGTCTCTGATTTACTGAAAATCTGTCGACTTATATTCAGTTCCAATTCTATTTGACAACTAGTCAAATCAGCAACTCTTTATAGGATATCAAAACGAGCGCTTTGTATGAAAAATCAATCTGCATTGGACACGCATGGTGGACTAATGTCTATATTATACTCTCCTTGAGGCCTGTGCTGTGAGACGTATGAAGGCTGATGGATGATGGTGATGACAGAATTGTGACGTCATCTACATTTTATTCGTTTATCCTGTTGTGCAAAAAACCGTTATTATTAAACGTTTAATGAGAAGATAAAAATTCAGTACCATGTAGTCTACTGCAAACAAATAAAACGTTTAATCAGTACGTAAAGTAACATTTGTCACTACAGGCAAGACACTGCTAGCGCGGTGCGTGGCCGCAGAATGTTCGGCGACATTCTTCTCAATATCAGCGGCCACACTGACCAGTAAGTACGTCGGCGAGGGCGAGAAGATGGTGCGGGCGCTGTTCCAAGTCGCCAGGGAGCTGCAGGTAATTGTAGGCTTTATTAGTGGAGGTTAGAGATCAAAATAGGAGAGATACCTTGCTTCTAAAATAGTGTTTTAAATGTACTTTCATCAATAGTACAAATTGACGTACGTATAAATGCAAATATAAAAAACCTCGCCATGTTGCGGAATTTCATTGGAACTAATTTTTGTACTTGGAAATCTGTCATTAAAGGTGATAGTCGATTGCAGCGCCCCCAAACCAGATTTTTTATATTCCTGGTCAGGCTTTACACGACTGTCATAAGATTACGTCACTTTGATTTCTTACCACTAACTAAACCATTTATAAATCCACAGCCGTCAATAATATTCGTGGACGAAGTAGACTCTCTACTTTGCGAGCGGTCATCGGGCGAGCACGAGGCATCGCGACGCTTAAAGACGGAGTTCCTCGTTGAGTTCGACGGTCTGCCCGCTGCTGGCGCCGACAGACTCATCGTCATGGCCGCTACTAACAGACCGCAGGAGCTTGACGAGGCAGCTCTCAGGTGAGAGATTATCAACGCAAGCCTCTTGTTGAGTTCAACGGTCTGCCTGGCGCCGACAGACTCATCGTCATGGCCGCTACTAACAGACCGCAGGAGCTCGACGAGGCAGCTCTCAGGTGAGAGATTATCAACGCAAGCCTCTTGTTGAGTTCGCCGGTCTGCCCGCTGCCGGCGCCGATAAACTCATCGTGATGGCCGCTACTAACAGACCGCAATCTAAAAGTAAGAAGGAATTTAGCGCTTGTGACCAATCTTTTCAAGACATTTAAAGGGAAGCTAAATAATCTCAAGGTGCCATGAGCCTAGTTGTACCGAACACACGGTTGCGGAGGGGTCCCAGAGACCAGATGTTCGCAGTGCCCTCGTGCAGGACTAATGTACTTGCTCATGCCCCGACCACGACGGCATTACGCATATTAAATGAAGTGGCTAAAGATATAGACTTGTTCCATTGTTCGCAGGCTCAGTTCACAGAAGCAGCTCTTAGATTTATAGCTAAATAAAAGTGTTACTCATCTATGTTTGAGTTATTTAAAAGGTAGCAGGTAATAAAAATACTTAACTGTAAATTTTTTTTTTTTGGAATGTGATAAATAATGTAATAGAGTTTGAACTATGTACGAGAAAGTAAAATGTGCAACCAGAATGTCGTTGCATTGGGTGTATACCCGTCATGATAACATTAATTGTGCCTGTAATATGTATTAATAAATAAATAAATAAAATAAAAAAATGACGAGGCAGCTCTCAGGTGAGTTTTATGGAGTGTTTTGTTGAGTCAATGTAGTTCTTTGTTGAGATCGACTGATCATCATAGCCGCTACCAACAGCCAGCAAGAGCTTGGTGATGTTGGTGAAAGACGTAGAGTTCTCGTTCAGTTCTATGGAGTTCCACGTTGAGTTCTATGGAGTTCTTCGTTGAGTACGATGGAATTTCACGGCTAGCTCAATTTAGTTGAATTAAATGACGAGCTCATTGACATGACAGTGTTCAAGAGATCGCCTGAGCGTCCTAAAGAACTCCCTTAAGACCTTTTCCATTTCTTTAAAATGAACACCACTGATTCACTTTTTTCACGCTTTCAGACGATTCCCAAAACGAGTGTACGTGTCGCTACCAGACCTAAGAACACGAAGCGCGCTCCTAAGAAGAGTGCTGGCGAGAGGAGCGGCGGCCTCTTCAATAACTGACGACGAACTGGCGCGGCTGGCCGCCTTGACGGACGGCTACTCTGGCAGCGACCTGACCGCGCTGTGTAGAGACGCCGCGCTCGGCCCCATCAGAGGCAAGTAGAGGCAGTGCCACTTACTGACGACCAGCTAGCTGCCTGACTGACGGTTACTCGGGCAGCGACCTGACCGCACTTTGTCTTCAGAGCCAAATCTCACCAGTCTTGGGTAGCGTCAAAAGGTAGTGGGGTGCGGGGGATGATTTTCGATGATAACATTTATATGCAGTATTAATGCATAATTAACTTAAACGTCTTTGTTTTCCCGAACCACACCGCAAGCAATCCTTACTATAATAAAAGTGCCTTCATAAATGTGATTGGTAAACATGGTAAATGTAAAGTTCCTTGAAAGGGGTTACGGGCAAAAGTCTATTACTACTAAAAATACGGTCGTGAATTTCGCTTTGTTTAATTTTATTGTGTCTTTAGAATGTCCCTCCCCTAGGTGAGACTGACCAAGTCTAGTGAGGGTTCTGCTCCCCTCTAATGTGTTCACACAAAGTAATAGAACGTTCGATTTGTTACAGAACTAGACCCAGAGGAGGTGAAATGCCTGGACCTGTCGCTAGTGCGGAGCATCACGTTCCAGGACTTCATGGACGCGCTGAAGAGGATCAGGCCCTCCGTGTCGCCGCACAGCCTCGTCGGCTACGAGAAGTGGTCCGTGCAGTACGGCGACCTCGGACTATGAGCTATACAGGTACGTGTATTGTATTACATTACTTCATGGAGCTGAAGAGGATCAGGCCCTCCGTGTCGCCGCACAGCCTCGTCGGCTACGAGAAGTGGTCTGTGCAGTACGGCGACCTCGGACTATGAGCTATACAAGTACGTGTATAGTATTACCATATGAATAGATAATAATAGTACAGTGCGACATAAAAGAGTAGAAAATAAATGAGGGCGCTGCCTCTACGCAAGAACGTCAAAATCACGCATAAGCTGGCAAGACCGACCTACAATTTGTACTAAAATATTTAGTTCCTGATGTCACCGTTTTCTACTCTTTTATGTCGCACTGTACACTATAGAAGCGAAACTCTCGCGACAGACGCGTTCAAGGTCACGTCAATGTCATGTTGGTTTAACCAAGTAGTCAGTCAAGGCTTGCGTCTCTGGCAAAAGTTAATATGACAAACGATTAAATGGGTTGGTGGTGTGTCATGTACCCCTCGGTGCATGAGGTGTCCATTAGGGGTACATGAGGTGCCATTAGGGGATTTAGGAGTCAACTATGGGTCTAACAGGGGTCTATTAGGAGTCCATTAGGGACCCAATTGGGGTCCATTAGGGGTACATTAGGTCCTTGCAGTCGGCGACCTTGGACTATGAGCAAAAATTACCGGTTAAAATGGTTATTGGACCGGCTTCTATTGGTTGATTGCACGGCGCACGTGCCGACGCTATCTTGTTCCAAGTACTGTTCAATAATCGTGATACCTTTCTTTAGAGTGCGAATGTGCTACGGGTACTTACACTTACCCGTGGCACAGTATAAGCACAGGTGGTATAAGAAAGAGTATCTATTACTTACTACATACAGTATGGACACTCCCTGCCCTCACCCCACTTTCTGGGGACACTTTAGGGGAGCCGAGCAAGAACCACATACGGGAGGCGCAAGCGTGCAAGCGGGACAGCACGTATAGTAACGTAATCTTGTGTCGCGAGTGCCGGACCTGAGCCGTGGTCCACCTGGGTAGATTATGAATACTTTAATTAATTTTGTAATAAGTATATTAATACTTAACGTAAATAACACACACACAAACTGGGAACTAATTTAGAGTCCGTTTCGTAACGTGTTTAAATCACTCTGGATGCCAATAAGAAAGAGAAAAGGCATACGAAGATATTTATGCTAAAGTGAGATGGATAGACTCGTCTGAGACCCCAAGTAATTTTACATGTTTTGAAACGGACCCTTATTATGTATGAAAGTGGGAATGGGTAGAGCAGCATAGACGGAAAAATTTTCGCTTACGCTGGTAGACGGAACATCAGTGTAACCGCGTATGAGATAGCGATAGTCATAAAATCCTATACAATTTATATGAAGCTAGATGACTGACTCATGCGTCAGACAGCCGTCGTAGTACAAAAAAGTGGTTACGTGTCGATAAGGACAGCAATAAGTAGCGATCTCCTTTTTTAACTAGAACAAATTTGCTATGTATCTCTTATTGAGTGAATATGACACGTGCTTCCTTCCAGTACCTTCTCTTTCTACGGTGAACTGACCGGATGTTTTAGATCTTACCAGTAAGAATTAAGTTGATAGATATATTTTTATTTGTTACAGGTATACGCTAGGAATTCAAACGCAAGGTGAGTCATTGAAAATGATTGAAATATTCCAAATGGAGAGGAGTATCCAAGATTTCGAGTATGATGAGAATCACTGAATTTATCATGAAACAAGCTCAAATTTTAATGAATCTCGGAATAAAAATCGTATATCCGTTTTAACAATATTTCCCTTATATTGAGTTGTGACATTTTGACATTAATGAATTATAGGATTTTTAAATTTGTTTTTCGTTATAAGATAAATTGAGAGTTTTTAAGCCAAGTCTAGTCAACAAACTAGGTTTTGAACGTTATTTTAACTTGGTCCAAAACATATTGATGCCCTAATTATCATCTGACACGTGAAACAATATTAACACTGACACGTTAAAATATATTGTAATTAATCTTGCCTAAAACGTGTTATAACTCGAATCAATGAAGAAGACGCTTTCGATGTTACTTGGTGTTAATAAAAAGCTTACAATCTCTTTTACTTCGTCATTGAGTCGGGTTATATTACCCACTGACCCGTCCGAAACTTGTCGTTCTAATATCGATCTTATAACTAAAGGATTACTGTGCTTTTTGCCTTTGGTACTTTGGGACGCTTTTTATTTGACTGTGGGTGGTGTCATACGTTTAATATTTCAATTACCTACTTATAGACGCACGTTACCACACATTATGAAGTCTCTATGACAATTTGCAGAACAAATCATGAAATTATTGTACAAATAGTTTTATTTTATTTTAGTGTTATTTAGTATATCTAATTTTATGTATATGTAGCATTTATGTATTTTTTAATAGTATCATGTAGCATTTATGTATATTTATAATATCCTATTATAAATGGCATAAGATTTAAACAAAGATAGCGGAAGAATACATTTTTTTGTAAAGGAAGTCATTGCTAATTATTTTTCACCTCACAAGCTCGGAAAGATTCAGATATCATTCGAAATCTGAGTGCAAAAGTGAATTTTATCCGCTAGCGTGGAAAGAGTTTTTAAAATTCGAATCTGTCAATTCAATATTTTTCTATACCGCCCATCCACTGAAAATGCTTAATAACTATTTCATGTCACTGACCAGCACGAAAAAAAAAACTTTTTAAACTGTTCTTTTTAGCAATTGACTTTTTTTCCTCGCTGCTGTGAGGTGAAAAGTTGTGTGTTTCGCTAGGCTGCAAAGTTATTCTGCGTCTCGTACCTTTGAAACCTTCGCTGAGTTCAGGTTTCAATACAAGTACTCGCGCCAAAAAGCAACTTTGCAGCCTAGCATAACAAATAACTATTGTAATCGTGCCAGTTAGGTATCTAAATTCATTTGACATTTCTTGTCATATTTTATGATCACATTTTTTAAATAATCCCAAGTTTTTATGTATTTTTTTTTATTATAACTTAACTATGTCATTTATAAGGGAATAGCAAGTATTATGTATGTAAGTTGTGTATTATATGTATGTAGCTTGATAAAATTTACATTTTAGAAATATTTTGCAAATGATTAGGTTGTAGCATCTGTTATAAGTAGATTAGTGTGCAGTCTTATTAATTAAAAACTTACTTGACTATCAACGTATTTTAAAGATCTATTTAAGTTTTGTTATTGATTACGAAAGGCTTGTCTCTGCACTAAACATACCCTTTTAAAACAATGGCTGCACGATCAGCCGCGGTTTACAAGCATTTTATTTCCCTTTCTCATACCGCCTCCGTAAAGCGAAATGTATCTATCTTTGTTAGTTAACGCACGCCAAAACAAGGACGTGAGATTTTATGAGCGTGGCATGCAGCCATTACACTATCAATCAAGATCACGATCAGCGGATTGCGATCCATGATGTTGATCCAGATTGATCGTGTAATATGTTGGATTGACGGATCGAGACATCGAATCACGAATACTTATACAATTCTTTTGAAATCGTCTCGATCCCCAGCTGCTGCTATGGCTGCTTTACTTACTCCAACTGAAAGATAAAAAGAGAAAGCAATGGAATGCTTGGCAATCACAATAGACCGTGCCAGTCTCTGGGTATCGTAAAAGCTGTGATGGCGACGTTGAGAAAAAAAATTATAATTTAGGTACTATCGCGGACTTTTCCGCCTGACCACCACTAGGCTCATTTTAGCTTGCATACTAAAAAATAAAAGTGCTGTCTAGCCCCTCCCTATTGATGTATAGATCAATGAATGAATAGTTTCCAAACAATAAATTATGCGCAAAACTATGCGAAAGAAAAAAAAATCTGCGATCACGATCAGGCGGATCAGTCCGCTATAGTACCTAAAGCGCTATTACAGTCATCATTGAATTTGAGAGTAAGGGATTATCAGATCAGACAAGATTAGTTTGCAAAATTATGCTAAGAATACTGCAGATTTTATAATTAATTATTATTGTTATAAATGTACTTATTCTAATTTTTGTTGATTATTAATTACTTTTTATTAAACTTTTTGTAACATCTTGCCGTAACAAAAAACGTTATATAAAGCTGCATATCTTATGAGTAGTTAAATTATAATTTGAATAGCATTTATAGTTAGTAGCTACTTCCTTTTAGCCGAAACAAAACGATTCTTGCTCAAATCTATAGAGAACAGTGTATTTTGAGCAACTAAATATATATATTTTCATATGAATAGTTTGTTATAGTCTTCTATATCTTCGATTCGATATTATTGGAGAATTATCAATTTATTGGACCATACGTAAGTCGACGTTGTGTGCCATTTAGCGAATGCGGTACTTTTTAGGACATCTAGATTCAAAAAGACTTGGCACCATTTTAACTCGAAAGCGGCTATAATTTACCACATTAGAAATTGAAGTCCAGTGAACCCTAGTGATAATTTCGAACAGTATCTTTGGCCACAGTCCCCAAGCACATTAGCTCTACAGTAGCTGTATATTGGGGATTCACCTCTATACAGCTACTATTTAGCTACTGTAGAGCTTGTGTGTCACTAGGGTCTTATCAGATCCGTTTATATCCTAGGGATTCATTCGAAAAATGCGAAAACGATACAAAAGTTGCTTCAATTTTGTGAAATTTTTGAGAATCGTTCATGAATAACGTGACTTTGGTGGTTGGCCTAAGTCAAAAACGAAATCGTGTCGCCGTAATTGGGTATTGAAATCTATATTCTCAACCATATTGGCCATAGGAAGATCATAATTATGTTGATGACATAATGTTTATATGATGATAGGATTCGAATTATAACATGTTGGAAACAGATTCTAAATAACAAGGCAGCCATTTTGTTTTTTCCTTAGGCCTAAAGTAGGTACCGCACGCTAGCTAACGTATAAGCCAACTAACGTGAATAAATAACTTATTATTCTATTAGATTTTTAACAAACTTCCTAAAAAGACAGCGATGTAGACAAGTTAGCGCATTTAAATGTACGTAGGTATTTATATTTTTACCGTAGATGTATCGTATAATAGTAGTTGTTTATGAGGATACGCGACGTGACGGTTTTTAGCATGATTTTGGGCATTTTTAACTAAATAGCTTTTCTTTGTTTTATTCTGCGGCGCAAGATTAAATACTCAGCAACGACAAAGCTTACAATCGCGCTACGATAGGTACACTAACACTACTACAAGGCGAGGTGGTGTGTCCGTGACCTATCACCGAAGAGTTCCCCTGCAAGCTGTCTGTGGAGAAACGTCACGTGATCATTTTATGCGCTCTTTAGAAGCTTTCTCTGCGGGGTATTTACTCATGCGCTTGCGTATTGTTATTAGTTGGTCATGAGAAACAGTGAGGGCTATGCTCGGAGTTTCCTTGCGAGATCGGATCAGGAATGAAGAGATTCGCAGAAGAACCAGAGTAGATGACATAGCCCAAAGAATTGTTAAAGTAAAGTGGCAGTGGGTGAGGCTCATTGCTCCCAGAACTGATGGCCGATGGGGCCAAAGAGTTTTCGAGTGGCGATCGCGTACCGGAAAGCGCAGCGTGGGTACCCCTCAAGTGGACTGACGACCTGATGAAGGCGGCAGGAACCCGTTGGTTAAGGGCAGCGCAGGACCGGCCTTTGTGGCGATCCTTGGGGGAGGCTTATGTCCAACAGTGGACGTCTATCGGCTGATATGATGATTAGACCCAGAGCCACAGAAACCTGCTTAGATCTGTGTAAAGCGTACAGACTTCATAAAAAAAAAATGCTCTAGACTTTTGAAAATTAGCTCCATTATTAGTCGCACAGTATAAGAAAAAGTATGTTACTACATACAGTACGAGTACGGATACTCTCTGCCACCCACCAATTTGTACCTCACCCCCTCTTGGAACACTGAGGAAGGTGACGACAGTAGGCGATAGAGTATGTTTTTCTTTGACAGTATAATCCTCTCTCACTCGCACTCACTCCGTTTTTCCCATTTGTATCAAATCGCAGAGTCCAGGGTGTGTTAGTAGTCTAGCGTAGTGGTGCGATATTAATTTTGTAGTGTTGTCAGATCATAACAACGGTAGTTGATATTATAGCTACTTCTAAAAACAAATAAGAGACATCACACAAGCTATTTTTGAGCGTAGGCGATGTCGCAACTACGCCGCAACGACGTCGCAACTGAATCGCCGCGATTTTTAAGCACAACTGGCGTTGAGTCGCCGACGATATGGCGACGATATCGTTCCTTCGACGCGTCACTCAACAATAGCTTGTGTGATACTTGATACTTTATAAACGAATCTTGCCAAAATATAACAGGGATAATAATTAATGCAACTACATCACTAATTAAATCTACAATCAAACCACAACTAGAATAGGTGAAACAGAACGTAATTCCGCCACCACATTTTGGTGGTAGATAGTTCCTTAGAAGAAAATCTAATATCTCAGTCTAAAAACCACAAATCATGCTAAAACCGATGTTTCTGCAGATATGCTAATCATAACCATTAGTCCTATCATTCCTAGTACTAACATAAGTCAGACACTTAGATCCTTACGTTCTTTAGATAGAACAATTTAAATTAAAGCTCAATCCAACTTCCAACGGGTCAGACAGACAGAGCATGGCATGGGAGTTGATTCAAAAAACATCATTATTCACACGATGATAAAAAACAGTATCTATTGACAGAAAATACACTCTGCAGACGCAGTACGGACTAGTCTGGTGTTTTCTATTGTCACATAAATAAGGATGTTGTTTGATTTAATCCTCTGTTCCGTACCTTGCCAGGCCCATTGTACTTTGGATAGACTTTAAACATTTATTCATAGATTGCCGGATATCGGTCGTTACATGTATACCTAGCCTGGTTGGTTTTTAAAATGCATCACAAGTTTAGCTTTGAAATAGAATGGATTTTTTATTTATTTATTTTGATCGTTGATTAAGATTCGAATAACGTTTTAGATGTGCCATATCAAAGTTCGTGTTATATAATACATTTTCAATACCAATAAACGTAATATACCTATCATCCGGAGCATGCCGGGTGTTTAATTTTTTAATGGCATTCTCTATTAATTGGTCATCTAAATTTTTCCATTAGTTTCAGTGCAAACTTCGGACAGTTTTGTAGATTAGTAGCGATGTTATGCAATAAGTCATCTTACACAATTCTGTATTTTCTATCTTGAGCTAAAATGTCGGTCGCCGTCTGCGCAGAGCCTTAGTGGCCCTTGACGGTTAAGAAAGGAAAGCGGGCGATAAATTAGGTAGTGTAAAAATTATTGCAGTTGTTTAGGTAGGAAACGGAAATGGGAAAGTGTGCAAGAGCAAGATAGTAAATAAGAAGAATAATTATGACTTAGGGGCTGCGCAGTCGACGGAGATTTTGCCCGCGGGCACCCGCGGTCACATTGTCTGCACGATGCAAATCTGAGAATGTGTGCGTAGGTATGGCACACATCTGTAGATAATCGTATACTGAGGTTGCGTGACCACGTGTGCCTGCGAACAAATTGTCCCTTGTCTGCTTAGGGCCTTATCGTTTTAGTTGAGTTTTTATTCGTTAAAAATGTTTCGATAAAATTGTTTAACGCAAATGTAGTTAATGTTTTGTTAACGTATTCCCCTAATCTGTGAGATTAAATTCACTCACCTTTATCTCCTTTTCGATATACAATAAAATTCTAATGTGTCAAGTTTGACAATCATACAGTGTTCTGATTACAGGGCTGTATTATGAATTAACGCGACTTTGCTTGTCCTTATCATGTATTGAGACGACAAATTACATTATTTTTATTTTATTTTAATGAAAATTCTGCATAAATTTGCTTTCACAATTGTTTTCTTATTTATTTTTTTGAATTAATTGTGCCAAGAATCATTAAGGTACAGATTTGAACCACAGTATAAGAAAGTGTAAAAAAATAGTAACATTTACTTGATTTTACACGAACACATTGCAGCCAAATAGAGTCAAATAGCCAAATTAGCTGGTTTTTTATTACAACCCGTTTACAGGTTTTGCGTTTATTTGTATAACATAATTTGTATAAACATGGCTGTATGGCTTCTTGTTTAAATTTGTCGCAAAGTTGAGGACAAAGCGCTACGTACTGACGTCGATATCTAAAAGCTTCGCGATGCTGTGATATTGATAATAATGCAATTGCCTTATTTTGTTTTTACGCGCAATTTTAATGCATATTTAAATAAATTATTGTTGATGAATGAAGTTTCAATTGCTTTGAAAATGGCTGCCTGTTACACCGTCGTGTAATGAGATGTTGGAAATGTACGTTTTTATTATAATTTATTTAATTTTATGATCTTGTTGAAAAAAACATTGAACTGTATAATTTACTATCTATTTGTAATTTATCAAAAGAGCATAGCTGTAAATTTTTTCAACGTCTAAACATATACAAATATGTTATCTAAACTATTTGCTCTATTTTATACAAATGGTATTTTTGGGCCTGATTTCTGTAATAGGTAGCCAAGTTCATTGCCATAAAAATCTTGTCTCGTAAAATATAATTGGAGCTTCGTATTCAATAAGTACGTAAGGACGCGACTGATTGTTTACCTTCTATACGAATGTTCCCTAACGCTTGTAATTTTGTAAAATTGTTTTTATGTTGGATTTAAACTTATTGTTATACCTGATTTAAAGCGACTAACATTTTTAGACAAAATTGAGAATTTAACGTTTACAGATAGTACTTGCTCCTGTTGCGCGTTTTTTAACAAATTGTTTGGAAGCCAAATCGACATTTATCTAGCGCTTTAGACTTGGCGCGAACGAGTCACCGGCCATAGCCACTAGTGGCTATCGCGGTCGCGGAAACTGAAGCAGCGAGTGGCGGCCACCAGCTAAACGTGTGTAGAAAAATCTATGAAAAAGCGTGTGAACTGCTTGTCACTGGCCACCGGTGAATGTGGCCGGTGGCTCGTTTGCGCCTAGCCTTAAATGTAGTTTACACTAAATTGAAACAGGAAAGGAACTAAAAAATTAAATTATCGCTTCGGTGTAAATGCAGGTTTAACAAAAATGTTAAATTCTAAACAATGGTTGTAATTATTTAATCCATTTCGCCTGTACGCAAATTAAAGTTTTAATATTAATTTAAGCGCACGAATTTATCAACTGTGACTAAAGTTATTATTAGTTAAGTGTCGTTGAGTGTTACAAAAATAATAATAATAATGTATTTTTTCATAATTTTCATAAACTAAGCACACTTTTGCCTAAAATGTCTACACTACGCATATGTGATACACAGTTTATAAATAAACAATTAATTTGTGAATATTTTAGTTTCATTTACTACTTCGCTTGATTTAAGACTGCGAAATACGAATAAGACGATCGAAGAATCTGGAAAAGAAGGAAAATAAGACATAAGTGATTATGTTAAGTGGTGCAACCGTATTCAAGCTATGCAATAATTTCAGGCCTGTGCCCTTCAATGGGACGTAACTGTACAAGGTGTTACAAAAATACAAATAAACCTTTAAGGTGGTGGTGTAGACCATCAAATTGAACAACTTTCACTATGGGACCAATATCGAAATCGCGAAAAAAATAATTGATGTTCCATATTATTCTACAAATCGACTAGAGCTAAAATATGTATGGGATATCCAATTTTTTTTTTCGCGATTTCGACGTTGGTCCCATAGAGAAAGTTGTTCAGTTTGACGGTCTAAACAACCCCCTTAAGAGTTTTAAAAATTTATTCTTACTTATGTTATGAAACACCCTGTATAGGCTGTGATGATGATGATGATGAATAACAACTGAGACTATACGTTAATACTAACGTAGTAATGAGCGTTTTTCTTTTGGTTTTCGGGGGGATCGATAGATGGCGCTACAGTCTGTGCGAATAAACGTCAAAATTTCAAAGTGTTTCTTTAAAATCACAAAGAGGGAAAATATGAGCAAGAAGATGCCAACGCATCTTTTGATGTTATTTTATTAGTAAATATCGGTAAATACCCACTAATCATTTTCATCGAAAATTCGAAATTTTTATGTCTGACATAGTTGTACAAGCTCGATCCCTTGGCGTTCCAAAAAAAGGCAGACACAGTCTTGACAGGATCTCGTGAACGGGTCTATGGACCGATAAATGTCATCAATCGAGTTTTTCAGGGACTTTTTTATCTTTGGAGGTTTTAGGAACTTTAGTTTAGGCTTTAGCCTGTCCAGAAAAATAAAAACCTCGCCATGTTGCGGAAAATCATTGGAACTAATATTTATACTTGGAACACTGACATTAAAGGTTATAGTCGATTGCAGCGCCCCCAAACCAGGTTTTTTATATTTCTGGTCAGGCAATTTAAAAAAGAAAAGAAAAACGCTCATTAGAGACCCATCACTGCCCGTCACACAAGAAATTTCTGAGCGTAGGCAATGTCGCGCAACTGCACCGCGACGACGTCGCAACTGAATGGCCGACTTTAACTGAGCGAAATGGCGTTCCGTCAACGCCTACGCTCAACAATCGCTTGAGTGAAAATAATATGGTCCTTTTACTTGAAATGTAAATTTTTTACCCAAAATGTTTATGCTGTTGTTCTGAGTACCTACTGATGGTAACTTCGATGGCCCAGTAGCTCAGTCGTTAGTGAAGGGTCGCGGGTTCAACTCCCGTAAGAGACAAATATTTCTATGATGAATATTAATATTTGTACCCGAGTCATGGATGTTTATATCTTATATGTATTATATATCGTTGTGTAATCATCAAAATACAAGTCCAGGCTATAATCTGGTACTTTTTGTTTTATTTTTATTTATTTATTTTATTGGTTCATCAACAGTTGTTACATCAATGCAAGCTTAAGTACTTATTTAACAGATTTTATCTAAATGTACAACTAATTAGTAAGTGTAAACACAGCATGCACACATAATATTAATTTGCAAAAGGATGCTTGCTATAATAATTTAACATACATCAGAAACAAGTAAGCAAATAACCCACAAGAAATAGAATGAAAAATAGATCATAAAATAATAGGAGTTATCTCAAGTAACTCGGACAGAACGACAGAACGGACAGAACGACCTTCTGAGTTGGTGTTGTGAGTGTAAAAATATGTCAAGGGTGTCGCTACGCGCATTATATAGTCTGCAAAGTCTGGCAATAACGGAATTAAAACCCAGTTCCGTCCTTCTAAGCGGAGGGGCCATCGGTGTAACACGGTGTCTCGGGTATCTGGCTGGCACACGAATGTTAAATTTACATAGAAGTTGTGGACAATCAATCTCGCCTCTCAACACTTTGTGTGACAATGTCCAAGATATTTAATTTAATTTATCACGGAGTAACGCTAAAACGTGTAATTTTGATATCTCTAATGGTTACTAGGTACTCTCTTATTTTATATTTAGTTTTATTGTATTTATTTTCCACTGGACCATACTAACTACTAAGTACTAACTAACACATAAAACGACAGCGATAGTGCAGTACATAAATTACCGATACGAAAGTAGGTCGAGACAGCGGTATATAATGCCCAGCTTTGAATATAATGGGCTTATTCATACGCTGCATGGCGATCCAGAGGCACCTGTTGAACTTAATGTCCTGCTCGTACCACGGGCACTGGTACAGCCAGTCGCGAAGGTCTTGACTCTGTAAATAGTACCTTCAATGTCATTAACATCAGCTTGTGTCCACCCACTGAAGGAGAAAGCCTCTTTTCGATTATGCCATTAAACCTGACGCAATCAGGCTTGCCGAATACCTGGCGAAGAAAATACACTCGACAACAATAAAAACGGGTCACCAACAACATAGACCTTAATATCTCGGAAACTAAGAATGGTAGCTTATTTAATAAAAAGCATTTTATAGACAATTTAATACTACTTCTTAAATTAATACAATTTCTGGTTGTTATAAAGTAATGCCAATAAAAAAGGCTAAAAACTAAGTAAATAATTTTTTGAAAATGATTTTTTTAGTAAGTATTATTATTTATTATTAATGCGGTAATTTTATCACTCACATACACTAAAATATGGGGAAATGTTATACCTGTGAAAAAAAAAAAATTAAATGTAAGTATTTTAATTAAAGTCAAACAAATGAAAACTAAAAATGTTATGAATTAATTTAAGAAGTATTAAATAGTCTCATGAAATACTTTTTAACTGAATAAGCTATCATTCTTACTTTCCGAGATATTCAGGTATGTTGGTGACCCGTTATTTTCGTTGTCGAGTGTATAAAACACCAGTGAAGAACCATTGACACGAAAACATGAAGATGAAGCATATTTTTCTGGTCCTGTGCTGATTCAATCTTTCGGGGTTCTTCACGATGTCTTACCATTAGGCACTAGCCACCTGGCTGTATCACCCACCTAGGCAGTCGATCATGGCTTTACTCCCCTTCGCGTCGCTTAGCCTTGTGCCCAGCTAGCTACCGCTGTACTCCAGGAAAACGATGCCGGGCGTTCTAGATCTTAGTTCTACGTCGTCGTCAAAATTTTAATTTTTTTTTAAAAGGGAATGACATTATAGTAAAACAAGTAAAATGGCGATGCCACGACGCTCCTTATTGCAATCTATTGTATTCCTATGTCCATAATGAGCACTTATATTTCGGCAACGTAAGTCCTTGGCTATTCTAGCTTTAAGTTCACATGACCTCTGTCTTTCATGGAAAAGAAACCTCAATCCTGATCAATTTGATCAGGGGTTTGAAGCCAATCAAATTTCACCCAATAATAATATCAATAACGTCGTAGTTGTCTTACTGTTGCATTTGATGTTTCTATCTCGCGAATTCTCAACAATTTAATAAGTGTAAAATATTAGTATAACGTATGACTTTACTCGTATAGTAAGCTCGTTGCCACACCAGCAATACAGGAACAGCTGTGACAGCATCGTCACCAGGTAGTTTATCATCGAAAAGAACTGGACACTGTTAGGCTCCACCTGAAATCAACGTCATATAAAACACGAATATTTAAATCGCCTTTTGACAACGGATTGTGAAGCAAGAAGAGAAAAAGCTAAAAAGAGACAAGCATTAGGTAACGAAGAAATCTTCAGAAATTGTCCGGGTTGTAAACACCACAGATCTACGCACGATAGATATCCGAAGTCCAATGATGCAGATAATGCCCACGGTTCCGCTCAATTGGAAAAATATGTTAGCGTGATACGTATTCTCCACTATCTCTATGAATCTGGAAAGATATTTTTTGGTTAATTACTAGTTTATCTTCGCTGCTTTTGTAAAGCACGTATCCAGACTTTTGTTTCGGGGGGGGGGGGGGGGGGGGGGGTATTCATAGAAAAACAATGAAAAAGTATGTGCTGTAATCACTTTTCCATACAAAAATTCGGATTTCAGGGGGGGATAAATCCCACCTATCCCCCCCCCCTGGATACGTGCCTGGCTTTTGTCTAAAAATATTTTGAGAAATCGGTGTTTGTAAATAAAGGAGACAGCCTGGTTAATCGTGTTGGTCCGCTATCTTGATGAACGTTGTTGGGACAAAGGTTTATTAAACTAGAGATTTGCTATAAGTATCACAGCAGTACAAGCAAGCAGGGGTGCATGGAAAGAGCCTCCCCGAGTCACGACCTGAGTTCGTCTTGCGCAACCTGGGAGTCAGCCTCGATACGACCATTGCTGGCTGGCTAATCTTTACACTACACTGTAGTGACTACAGCATGAGTGATCGTCATGCGATGTAACCTATGCTGACACGAAAAGAAGAAAGAGACAAGGAAAATCTTGGGGAAATATTATAGTGCGCGGATTTAGATCACATTTTTTTCTGAAAAATTTAAGTAAAATCAATAGAAAGAGAGCGAAGGCGTGACAGCGCTATATCATGCTGCCATACCATGCTAGGCATGCAGGCGAGTCTCTAGTTTATTATATAGGTACTTAATGAATTATCAATTATTTAATAAGTAGTTTCAATCTAACCGTATCACTGCCTGATGATGTTTGACGCATTCTATAAATAATTCATTGTTGTCCTTGATTCTTTTATCGCGCTCTTCCGCTTTCAACTTATGTGATAGTGGTACAACTTGTATCTGCAAACCAATTAACACTATTTAGTTCTATTGTTCTTTATTTGTATACTTTCTCATCGCTTTTTAGAAACTCCTCCTATAAGAGAACGTACAATATGTTGTAAGAGGGACATACAAAATTGAACATTAAAAAATAATAAAACCATTGCAACTTTTCATATGTTTTTAGAGGAAAGGCGGTCTGAAAGTTTGAGCAATAGGTTTTAAACAGATCTATCGCGCTGCAACCGAGCTAAAAGTGTGAAATTTTCAACTGCAGCTCAGCAAATTTTACATAAAATAGACGAAAACACAATCTCGTATCCCCCTGTTTCCTACTGCAAAACTGGGTCGATTTTAAAAATGTGTTTGTCGGAGATAGTCATAAGAACGGACGGTCTTACGAGGTACGCAGGTGCGCGCACGTGCACTGAAGTTGCCGAGCGCGTTCACGTGGCCCTACCATCGGTCGTGCACTATAAATAGCAGGGTCGAGCGAGGCACTGGACAGTCTGCTCGGGAACGTCGCCGGGTGCACACGCTCTCGGACCTAACTCAATACTAAGTCATATTCTAGGACACTATGGAGTTTCTTGCCGTTTCTTCTCCATGGTGTTTACTTGTGAAACGGTGGTAAATGTAGAGTCAGTGAAAGTCATAAAAGATGATGATCATGATGGAAATAAAAGATAATGATAATCCGATTCTTACCTTTCATTTGAAATCATTACCACGTATCATACCTGTTGCCTATATCAGAAGTGGCCAAGGATTCACGGAACCACCTTTTGTTTCATCATCATCATAATTACCAGGTAGAAATTTGAGTGATACGATACAGAAGTGATGTTCAAGCTACATCCGGATTTGGCAACGTTACTTTATCTTGTCTTATGTCATTGTGATTTCATAGTCTCTACCAATACCAATGTAGAGTCATATCGAATGTAGAGTCATATCAAATGTAGAGTCATATCGAATGTAGAGTCATATCGAATGTAGAGTCATATCGAATGTAGAGTCATTTCGAATGTAGAGTCATTTCGAATGTAGAGTCATATCGAATGTAGAGTTACATCGAATACCTATAGTCATTTCAAATTTTGAGTATTTTAGAATGTAGAATCGTTTCGATTATGATTCATGAACGAACAACTCGCCCCAATTCGATGGTAATCGATTCATGTCCTATGAGGTACTGGATCGTGACCAAGCCAGCGCAATGCCAATGCTGGATGATGCAGCCTGGCATAGATTTAAAACTGCTGAGCAAAATCTGAGCTTCCATCATGTGACTATGCTCGGTGTGTCGTAGCTATATTATAGTTTAGTTGATTACAATTTGTGATATTGATTATGAATTTATAGTGGAGATTAGTGGTCAAGTCTTTCCAACTTATATCTTGCTTTTGTTTTCGGTTGTAAACTGTGTATCTCATATTCCAATGGTGATGATAACAATGATGACTAAATGCTTATGGACTCTTTAAGCTCAAACTCACCCGGAATAAAACGTGACATTAAGAAACTCACCACACACCAACACGCACTGGGCTCGCGTGGTTGAGTATGGCCCAAACCCTCTCACCATTATTTGTGAGAGGAGGCCTTTGCCCTGCGGTGGGATTCTGCAGGCTATAACTAACTTTTTTTTTTATGAAGAAACTGATTTAATTAACCAACTTCATCCGTTAAGGACTGGAGTTTAAAAGAGCTGAACTTGCTGGTGGCTTTGAACAATGCACTGACAAGTCTGGCTTGCTGCTCACATTAAAGAGGTGATTGTAATTAAAAATTATAGAACCCAGTGGATATGTACCGTTTTGAAAAGATTATTAGGTTTCGGTTCATGAAGGAAGAAAATACAACTTTAGTAACTTGGCGCTTCTACCAGCTGATGGCAGGGATCCCAAATACCCAGTTGAGGGAGGTTTTTCTTTTTGACTGTTTTTGTTAGCCGTGCTCCGTGCTGTTGTGCCGCACTGCAGTGCAAGCCTTTGTCACTCGGCTGTAGGTGCCGAGATGGAAACCTGAACTTTATGCGCTCACCAGATGGTTGCCAGCCGCGCGTACGGTACGATATTAAGCTAATTTTTATTTTATTCAATGCAATGGCGCGTACTGCAGACACACACCATACATAAACAAAGGACACCGTTTTTCGAGAAGGTGCGCTGCAGAAAGGTGACAATGATGAGATGGTGAAACTTTTGGGTTTCGACAGGACTTTGGCTGAATGGTGTGGCGTCATCCAGGTGTTCTCTGTGAGTGGTTTCCTTTATATTCCGTAGAATGAGGATTTAAACCCGCCTTCCCGCCCGTTTAACCCGCCCTCCCGCCTTGGAAAGTGCTCGACATGACCGAGTAAACATTCAGCTCTGATTCAGATGAATGTGACTACCAATGATTTTTCATGATTTCTTGCACCACAATATTTCTTGTATTATTAGTATATTGTACTGTAATGAAATAATAATTATTTTGTTTCATATTATATGAATGGTGTTTCCTCCAGTCTAGTATAACAAGCTACAGGGAGATGAGTCCAGACTAGTTTTCATAAACTACAGGGACAAAGTCCAGTCTAGTCTTAGTAACTACAGGGACATACGGGGTCATCCCCGTTCCTCCAGTCTAGTGTAACAACAGCTACAGAGAGATGAGTCCAGACTAGTTTTCATAAACTACAGGGACAGAGTCCAGTCTAGTCTTAGTAACTAAAGGGACGTACGGGGCTATCCCCGTTCCTCCAGTCTAGCGAAACAAGCTACAGGGAGATGAGTCTAGTCTAGTCTTAGTAACTACAGGGACATACGGTCAGTCCAGTATGGTAACTGAAGGACCAAGTAAATCCAGGCCAGATTTAATCTGAAGGGATGAAAAAAAAAAAAAAAAAAAAACGAAAAAAAAAGAGAAAAAAAAAGAAAGAAAAAAAAGAGAATTAAAAAAAAAAGAAAGTAAGAAAAGAGAAAAAGAATGAAAAAAAAAGCTAAAAAAAAAAAGAAAAAAGAATGGAAAGAAAAAAGAGTCTGAAGGACCACAACTATAATTATTATTTACAGATCCAACATTGTAAAGCTGCTCCATGCAGTGAAGACTGCTATACATGTGCGTCGAAGACTGCTCTTTGTGGCAGAACAGAGGTAGCTCCATGCAGCAGAGGTAGTCCTAAGCAGCAAAGACACCTATCAGGTCTGGCCGAACGGTAATATAAACTTATATTTCAATATTCACAGATGAAGACTCAAAAACATCCATCACACGAGGACGTGTTCGACGTCAGGTAGGCCGAGGAATGCACGACGACATTACACAGCATTTCAGTCATTAAAATGTAAAAATGGCGACGCGTGTTACTTTCTATCGAGTTGCACCTGCAACGAACATTAGTATTAATTTGTGCATCAGGCTAAGTCTAACATAAACGGCTTGGGTGAGGATCGTCGCTGTCATCGTACTGTATAAAACGACTGGCATTACCCTTTTGGTTTTTGGCTTATCCATGAAAAGGACCTGATACTCGCCGATCCGTTTTCAGCTTGCCACTGAAACGCTTTCTGCTGTTGTAATTAATCTTTTGCCTAAACAAGTCATAATTTGATGCGTTATTACTGTAAAGATCCCTAACATGTAACATTCCATTCATAGTCACACACTGACTATAAAAATACAGTAGTGTCACAGAGTACTATATTATACTACGTAGTGTGTAGCAGAAAATCATTTTCTGAGTATTGAAGTAGACAGGATAGACCGAACGATGTACTTTGCTTTGTTTTCATTGTTCCAGAGCTACACACGAGGACGTGTGTCTTGCAGGATGGCCGTGTCGGAGATAGTCATAAGAACGGACGGTCTTACGAGGTACGCAGGTGCGCGCACGTGCACTGAAGTTGCCGAGCGCGTTCACGTGGCCCTACCATCGGTCGTGCACTATAAATAGCAGGGTCGAGCGAGGCACTGGACAGTCTGCTCGGGAACGTCGCCGGGTGCACACGCTCTCGGACCTAACTCAATACTAAGTCATATTCTAGGACACTATGGAGTTTCTTGCCGTTTCTTCTCCATGGTGTTTACTTGTGAAACGGTGGTAAATGTAGAGTCAGTGAAAGTCATAAAAGATGATGATCATGATGGAAATAAAAGATAATGATAATCCGATTCTTACCTTTCATTTGAAATCATTACCACGTATCATACCTGTTGCCTATATGTTCATGAATAATATGAGAAAGACTGCTAATATAGGATACTTATGTCTGTATGTTTTCCTTTCATTGTTTATATTCGTCAAAGTTGTTTGTTAGATGTCTGAACCACAGCGGTAAAATTAAGCAATTTTTCGTCATTTTCCTAGTTCTAATTATAATTACTTTATAGAAAAAAATGTAGAGACATTGCACATGCGATATAGATTGTGTTATTCTTTTTTTTGCTTTAGTATTATTAATTCATTATCCAGGAACATTGAACTCTTAGTATTTCTGGTCAATGTCCAGGAAGGAAACGTGGCAATACGTTTGTATATACTAAACGACACCTTTCCTCTTAACAATTATAAGTCCGACAGTTTCTTTTTGTTATATTTTATCTCAGTTTCTTCTTTCAAATCGAAAGAGATAACAGACACGATCTTTGGTTAGGTAGGTAAAGTGTTCGATGAAACGACAATCTAAGTGTTGACTTTCGCAGTAACGTAGTAATAGAGAATGATCATTTATAAAATGATCTACCTTCCGTATTTTATCCATGATAATATCCAGCTGGGAGCATCCGAACATGATCATAGAGAGAGTGACGCTGTCCACACCGATGAACAGGAATGCACTGATGTAGATGCTGGCCATCTGGTAGATGTACCCAAGCTCGTACTGAGGCGAGCTCTCCGGACCTATCGGCATCCTGAATATAAACTATATTATGTAAAGTGAATTGCATTAATTAATGAACAGAGAACCGATCGCCACCTGCTAAGATTCTGAAATACCTCGAGTCTCGACCATCTTGTGCATGTACTTTAGGCAGGCAAGAAGAAATGATTTCAACGACTTTTTAACACAATCTTTGCCGTGTTCCGGGTAAGAATGAACCACCCAATTTGATCTCGTGGGTGTCGTACGAGGGCGAGGCGACGAGGAGGAAAGGCTAGCCACCAATTACCACTTTACTCGTCATTCCATCTTGTAACCTTCGATATGCTAAACGTGAACCTTTCTGCAAAATAGCTGGCAGTTACAGCAATTTTTCTGACCACCCCGAATGGGATAATAATCGTGAGTTTTTTTATAAGCTCGTTGATTTTAAATGATGAAGAGACTGTCATAAAAAGTAGATTATCGTCCTCCATAGCATAGTACTGCATTGTTAACCACGCAGCCCTATTGGTAGATATTGTACTAAGCACTTACCATATCTTGAATGGGAAGAATCTATCTCCGACGTTGTCAAAGAGCGGGATCATGGCCCACAGCGTGCATGTGGTGATGGCACTCGTCAGGAAGAACATACAGAGACGTTTTATCGTACGCGACTGCACAGCAAGTAGCCTGTGTAAATCATAAATATTAATATAATCATAAAAAAATAATATTTGCGGCTTTGAGGAATACCCATATCTTTTCCCAGTATATGGAGCGTATTTTGCTCAGCAATCACTTACTCGTAGTTACTTCAAAATGTTACCTTTCATGCTCTTTAGACTGTGCCGCAAACGTCTCGCCATCCATGAACTCCAGCAGCTCAATCAAATTGTTTTTATTCATCAAAAACACAGTAGACTTGTAACATACGGAGGCCTGAGTGAAAAGCAGGTAAGACGCCTCGGAGACCTCGTCCAGGTCTCCCCATACGTTGGCTATGTAAATAAATTCGAAGAGAACGAAGTTGTACTGCGTCAGCATTACCAGGAGCATATAAATACGGTGGAGTACCACATAATCTTCTGGCGGGAGCCATACACCAAAGGCTTTCATAATGTTTTTTGGACGGTTCAGGAAAAGGGATGTGTTTTTTATCGACATTTTCGAGGGGTTCTGACCCGGTGCGCAAGGTTGGGGGTTTTATAGTATCGGTCCGGTACCGGTCGGTCTTATTCCGTCTTACTGTACAGGGTGTAAAAAGTTGAGTCGGTTTCATGATTGCGATTTTCTGTCCGTAATTTTGAAAAGTCGGGGACTAATAGTTTGTTCTCAGACTCTCAGTTGGATTAACAAAACCTGGTCATTTTCTGTCTGGCAAAAAAAAATCAGCTGCCCATATAAAACTGCTGTTATCTGACTTAAATGTATGGGACAGCTGATTTTTTTTCGCGTTTCCTGAGGTTTTGTCTGAGTTCACCGTTTCAGTATTTGCTAGGCTGTCACTTACACCCTGTATTGAACCGATATCTGTAACTTTTCTTATCTCTACTAGTTAGATTAGTCACTAACCTCCTATAGTTGGTTTAAAAGTCCCAGAAAGTTTAGGAGACATCAGGCTCTCTGGATGATGGTCTGTCCAGCTCTGCCGCAAGGACTGCAACACTATTTGAAATCATCTTTATCCTTCTACAGCCCAAAGAGGTCAAAGACTTCTTTTGTGGTTACAGTGTGACGATTATGTGACGTCCAAAAGCTCTTCCTGTGCGAGATCGCCACTCAACAATATTATTCTACATCTGAGAGTTCTAAGAGCTATTTACTTAGCCACTATCTCATTAATTAGCATAGTATGATTATACTCATGATATTCTCTGAGATACACAAACAGTGCCCAACTTTATACGGTCAGTCTGGCTGTGACTCTACAGTTACCTACATAAACGGTTAATAAGTAAAGTAGATATTCGAGGATTATCCGTTGTTCTTGAAACATGCTCTACGTTATTAGAAAAACATACAATATTCCTTAGAAAACTTCTAGCAATTCAAAACTTTAATGTCTTTTTAACCGACTTCAACAAAAGGAGGAGGTTCTCAATTCGACCCGTATGTTTTTTTTTTTGTATGTTTGTTACGCGATTGCACCGCCTATTGTGAATTGATTTTGATGATTCTTATTTTGTTTGGTAGGTCATAATTCCGAGGTGGTCCCACGAAATTGATTCAGCGCTTGTTGAAATCTACAAAATAACAAATATGTACACAGATCACGGACTTGAAAAAAATACGGACGTAATGTTACACTAGAAAGATGTGAAGTGTATACGCGTATGAGATAGCGATAATCATAAAATCCTATACAATTTGTATGTATCTAGATGTCTGCCTCCGGAGTCAGACAGCCGTCGTCAAACAAAAAAGTGGTTACGTCGATAAGGACAGCAATAAGTAGCGATCTTCTTTTTTAACTAGAGCGAATTTTTAACTAGAGCGAATTTGCTATGTGCATCTCTTACTGAGTGAGTATGACACGACACGTGCTTCTTTCTAGTACTTACCTTCTCTTTCTACGACGCAAACACTATATAATACATGGGTGCTTCACTTATATAATAAAAGGATATTACGTCCGTCTTTTTTTCAGGCCCGTGACACAGATGACGTTTTTGTTTGTCGATTCTCTTCAGGAGTGCGATTTTTAAACATCACACGTTCAAGTCAGCGGTAGAAAATGTCAAAATTACTATGGAGATTATGCATATTTCGTCTTTCTACTTACTGCTAATTCGAACGTGTGATGTTCAAAAATCGCACTCCAGCAATGTTTTGATGGGGACTGTCAAACTATGTTTTTTTTTACTGTCATAACCAAGAATCTTTATATGCCTATATATTTAAAACTTCTTGGTCATACTGTTGTGTTTAAACGTATAATAACTTTATGGTTTAAACTTCATGGATATAGGTACCGAAACACATAGATTTAATTGATCATGGCGGTCGGAAATGTTCGTCGTTTTAAGGGTTTCGTAGTCAAACAAAGAACCCTTATACTTTCGTCCATTCTGTCTGTCTGTCGGTATGCCCCGCTTGAATAATTCGCTCATTTTCGCATCTATTGAATCGAAATATGGCATAAAGACAGATAACAGTAACCCAAAAACAGAAATGTTGTACTAAACATGGGTTGGATTTTTTTAAATCTAGTGAGGTGTAGAGCGTACACCGTATCATTGCATTGCATTGCATTGTATCCTTTGCATTGAAGTACTTATAACTGCTTAGTCGAACTAATGTATTTCACCACTGAAAAGTTTGAAATAAAAAATTTTTAACAAAAAATTAAAACCGACTTCAAAACTAAAAAGGTAAAAATAATAATATTGCAGTCGTTGACTTTTGCATTCGAATCTATAAGAACATTAATTTGTTTTATTGGAGTCGGTGTCAAGCCAAGCCAAGCCAAAAAATTACTGCAAGCCCAGTTGCGAATCGTACCGGCTTGACACCGAGTCCGATTTAAGACAAATTAATGTTCTCATAGATTCGAATGCAAAAGTCAACGACTGCAATATTATTATTTTTACCTTTTTAGTTTTGAAGTCGGTTTTAATTTTTTGTTAAAAATTTTTTGTTTACAAACTTTTGTCTCACAAGTGCGAATTAGTAAACATCTAATTGCGTTCCATTCTTCAAACATTCCTGCATATTTTAGAGCTTTAATGTCAGTTTAAACACTATAAATTGCGTTGTGAAACAATCATACACTACTCGTATGATTATAGCCTCGACGTTTTCGAAGAAATTGAAATTTCTTCTAATAACCACATCATGTCATCAGCTTGAAATTACCATAACAAAATAGATCTGCTACTGAGACAATGACAGACAGACATTCCTTAATTACCAATAGACCAAGATATGACTGTAAATTTATGCACCTATTTGATTGGTAAACGAAATGTGATTTAAGTGAAAGTAGCCATCTGAAGGAGACCAATCTAAAGAACTGGAAAAACTAGGGTTTCCACCTCTCATTCTGCCGCAACTTCGCAACACTAGTGTTGGCAGAGAGGTGGCAACCCTAGTTTTTCCAGTTCTTTAAATCGGTCTCTCTTTCAGATGGCACCTCAAGGTAAAGGTACTTTGGGCAAGATTTTGCTAGGCAACCCGACGGTGTTGTATAAACCCCTGTATAAATAAATGTTCACTTAAATCACACAATGTGTCTCAACCCTAAAGGGCCGGGTACACATAATCTTGACTATTATAAAACCGTAAAATGATGAGGAATAAAAAAGTAGCGCTTCACTTCATATAAAGTCAAATAACACCCGATAGCGCGATTTAAATGACGTGCAGCGTCATCTATTGACAAAATTGTTAGTTTGTTTGTTTGTTCGCGCATCACGCAAAAACTACTGAACCGATTTTGATGAAACTTTTTTTGTTTGATAGCTTATGATCTGACTTAAAATCTGGTATATAAGTTGTGCGGACGAAGTCGCGGGAAAACACTATATTATACCTAAAGGTGTAATTGTAGGCAGTTGCAATACTTTAAAGGGTGATTGTAATCATGATACTGAACAACTTTTCCCAGGGAATCTATAATACCTATATGGGAAAATAGCAAAAAAAAATTGGTTTACTAATGCAATGAAAAGTTGACTTTTAGTTTGCAGACTAAACGCATCATGAGCACAATCACCTAAGTGTAAACAGTTGCATATAGAGGGTGAAAAAAACGCCATATTATAATTTGTGCGCGCTAAACACTGATGCACTCTCTCGTAATTATTCTTCTGCTGAACTATTATACTTAGTGATAGGTAGTAACAATATGAGATCTTATTAGATTATATACACTGAGTAACTACCTCTAATCTAAGTAACCTACTATCAAGTTTTTATTAGATCGTCGTTCGATTGTTTTTATATCGTAGACCACGCGTATCAGGCTTGCCTCGTTTTTGGTCTACCGTTTAAATGTAATAGTTGTAATCAAAAGTTTAAAATAAACATTATCTTATCTTATCTTATTTATTTAGTCTGATTCAAGACTGCGAAGTATGAATAAGATGTTCGTAGTACCTGTAAAAAACAAAAAAATACCTACTAAGTTACAAAAATTACTGAACATTACCTAGGATCGCTATTAATTTTTTTTTTTAGTCCTACTGTTGCTCACGTCACGACTATATTCCCCGAGGGGGTAGTCAAAGATATTCTGAACTGATGTTTCAGCAATTATTTAATTCTACAATTCCACGAATAAACCTTTGCATAAACTCTACACATTTTCGTATCAGAATTAGAAAACGTGAAATATCGCCCCGGCTTAATCTAAACTATTATAAATTATAAATTAAATTAAATAATTTTTTTTAAATTTTTTTATTCGGGAAACCAACAGTCAAATTACAAATGAATGGTTACAAAAAAAAAATGAGCATAGAATAGACCAATTACAGGAATCCGCTGATGTTAATTTCTAAAAAATCAATTTTAATACAAAATTTACATAGTGTATGTAAACTCATAATCATATCATAACCTAAAACAAACAATAAAAATGAAAAAAGTAAGAAATCTGACACTATAAATAAAAAAAATACATTTTAGTACTAAAAACTAAAAATACGAAATTTAGTGGGATTCGTTAATAAAGTAAGTATCTTAATATCATTTGTATAAACGATCTAGCAAAAAAAATTGCTGATTATAAATTATTTCCTTTCGACGCGTATTTTTACTGGACTAGGAGGTGGAAAGTGGCTCTTCGTTTAGCGCAGCGGGACGACAATTGACGCTTTCCGTCCGGAGGGGAGAAAATAATCTAACTTAGTAGGTACGAGTACCTAATTATGTATTTTCACTGGACTGCCAATTCAATAAGATAACGTGTTAAATGAATAATACGCACCGCAACAAACGTCTGCCTAGACAGACTAATGTAATGTCCGGCGCGCAGCACCATGGGGCGACTCACGCGCATCATCGCGAACAAGAACGCCCGTTTAAACGTCACATCCTGTTCGTACCACACGCATTTGTACATTACTGTATGGAGATTTTCACTCTGTAAATAACTTGCTGTTAAAAACATGCGTAGGTACCCGGGAGGGAAGGGGGGAGAGGAGTGGGGATTTGGACTTCCCTTCCCTGGAGCACCCTGCCCCCGTACACTTAGCTGGTTAATTATTATTTACAAAAAAGTTAATCACTAGTTATAGTGTCTTCTTGTTTGAAGAAGACTCGATAAAAGAAGTCCAGAATTAAAAGATAATTAGAGCACAATTCTGGTCCTTCGAATCAACTAAGGATTATGTAAACTTAATCATAAAGGTACCTAAACCTTGCTAGACCTATCTCAGAGTGGTTCAACGATATTATCCGAACGCGGATAAATAATATCACCTGCGTTCGCCTGCGGGTGTAAATTGTTTTTCTAAAATGTTAAATTTAAAGCAGGCACTACATTCTCACCGAGAACGGACGAGAAAGACCGAGAACGAGAATGTGGACGCCCTTCATTGTTCTCGTGGCGACGGCGTCGTGAGGCCTAGTAATTTTCCTTGAAAGTTCTCGCCGAGAAGTTCTCGCGAGAGTGTAGTGCCTGCTTTACATGTTTTGTTAGAAACTTGGTGCAGGAGATAAAGAAATAAACAATGACACTCACAGTGGCCGTAAGCTCATGTCCACACCAACAGCACACGTAGAGCTGACTGATCATCACCGACACGTATGTCAGGATAGAGACGAACTGCACGCTTTGCCATTCTATCTGTAATCATGGCAAAACTCTATGACATCTAAAGATACTTATCAACTTAGATAAAAAGATTGAATTTTAGCTGAAGTAGTAAAATACTTACCACCAATATGCGTAGAGCTGACATACAAATAAGACCAACACTGCCTGTGAGTTGAAACAATAAGTATGTGTGATACGCGTTCTCCACGAGGTCTTTGAACCTATAATAAATAGGAGAACGACTGTAAAGAGATTTATGACAGAAGGAAGAAACCAAAGACTGATTTGGGGTGCTTGTCAACTGGAACTGTAAGGCAGCGAGTCAGGAAAACACCTCGAATACGGTTTCTTCACATACGAAAAAAAGCGAATGAAGTTTTAGGATGAGAACCAGATCTGAAGGAGGTAAAACTGAAGAAAACTCCGTGAGGTAAGGAAAGAATTTTAATTCTTAATGAGGTGAAATGTCTACAGACAATTGATTGATACATCTCTCATACTTACGAAAGTACGGCTTGATGATGTTTAATACATTCTATGAGTTTCTCGTAATTTTCTTTTAGTGTTTTCTTGTAAATTGATCCACGTTTGTCAACTACAGATTCAATCTGAAACAAGACATATCTCATTTTTGGTTCATTATGTTGCCCCTCGTTGGGCGCCAATGCGACTAAAATTACATTTTTGCAGATCTTTCCTGTTTATCCTATTCTGATAGGTTTCTAATAACTGTTATTGTAAGATTAAAAAAACAGTTATTACAGGATTCATACAGGACTTATAAAATAGGGGGCTACAAAATACATCAGCGATGGTCGCAATAATTATAACACTCAAAAAATGATGGATTGTGCACAGTAACAATCAAAAAACAATGATAGCTGCTATTGGTACTGGTAACAATTTATTAGTTAATTTATATTTACGCTCATAATTTTATCTTTAACGATATCGATCTGGGCACAGCCGAAGATGACCATGGATAAGGCGACACTGTCCACACCGAAGTACATGTACGCGCTCATACAGATAGTGACCAGCTGGAAGGCGTAGCCAAGCTGGTACTGCGGCGAGACCTCCGGCTTCACCGGCATCCTGCATGAAACATAACAAACTGGTTGATTTTAATTCAAAATGCGGACCACTATTTGCTACCTCCGTCCTTATTTAGCTACTATCGTGGAGATTTATGCAATTACATTTTTCTTTATTTGCCCAGGGCCGGTTGTGGTGATCCTTGTGGGAGGCCTATGTCCAGCAGTGGTTGTCTATCGGCTGACATGATGATTGAGATTTAAACTTTCGTACCATCCACCTTCTTAATAGGTAGGTAACTGTTGGTAATCCAACTCAAAATCCAACTGCTTTATTGCCGATACCAAGGAATTATACAGCCATTCATTTAATTGGAGAGTCCATAACATGGCCTACGGACTTATTGCGGTTTAAATAACAAAGAAAAAGCAAACCGTCCAGAATTATGTAGGAATCTATACTAACCACATGTCGAATGGAAAGTTACGGCTGCCGGCATCATCGAATAGCGGTTTCAAAGCCCAAAGGCCGCATGTCGTCTGGGAGCTTATCATAAACCCTAACAGCAACCTCTTGATCCTTGTTGCCTGAAACTCCAGAATCCTACTTTAAATTAGATACCATTTCTTCAAAAAAATACTAACCACTTGTTTTCTGTTTCTGGTCAGTACTTACTCTTTGTCCTTCTTAGATTGCGGACAAAAAAGTTCACCGTTCATTCGTCTCAACAATTCTTTTAGCATTCCAACATTAATCTGAAAAACTGTTATTTTGAAACACAAGCAAGCTTGAGTGAAAAGCAGATACGAAGCCTGGGAAACAGCCTCCAAGTCACCCCACACTTGAACTATGTAAATGGTTTGAAATAACAGAAATAAGTATTGCAAAGTTATCATGAAGTATCTATAGGTCTTGTGGATCATCGACTCTTGGTCAGGAGGCATCCAAACCCCAAGAAATTTCATTACGAATTTCGCTCTGTTTAAATAAAGATCTTCAATATTCAGTCCCGCCATTTTAAAGTTACAATCTGAACTGTTAAAATGTCCTCCATTCCATTTGGAGAATGTGAATTCAGAATTTCAACCTTTTCCTTATTAGAAATAATTAAATAATTTTCTGAAATAACCGGGTAGTTAGGTAAATAAGTCTAAATTCTAGTAAGCAAGTAAGTAAGTAAAGCATAATACACATTATCTGTTTCAGATCGTTTAGTTAAATTAGATAAGTGAGGGTAATTACCTCTACGAATCAAAACAACTTTCCGTTGAATATCAAAGCAGCTAATAGGCTTAATTTTATGTAGGTTCTACCTACCTACTTACAGTATCCGCGATAGGCCCAAAGTAATAACGTACACACGGCGACACATCAAGCTATACAAAACCAACATAAGCTGGCCGCGCGACGTTAGACTTTACTCGATGCACGCGCGGCCAGCTTATTTTGGTTTTGTCACAGATAATACAATACTTTTTCTATAGTTTGATGTGTCACCGTGTGTACAAAGTAATAACTCGGTATCGATTTATGATGCATACCTACAAAACAAACCCATTTTCGGTTAACAGGGCTTTCAAAGCCCGGCTTTATTTATTGCAAATGACCAGTATGACTCCTTTGAAATAACAGAAATTCTTAAAAGTTATGTCGTATAAATTGATTCATTTGATTGGCATATTGTTTTTTTTGGAATCTCGATTGTACTAGCTCCTTTATAGGTATCTCTGATATTATTATAGGTAGTTAAGTATTTAGTAAACAAGTAACTATTTATTGTTACTCAATCGCATGAGAGTCCTAGTTCGCATCAGCATAGGTACGAACGACATAGTTGTATAGTGTACCTATACGCTGAAGACATTCTGATGCGTATGTGTGAAGTCTATCAATCCGCATTGACCACGCTTGTTAGACTGCCGCCCATACACGCTTCCCTGAGAGTAGGCCTGGGCCATGCAGTGGGACGTATCACGTAGGTATACATACGTCACGTATCGATTGATGATGAATAAAAATATTATGCGGAAGATTTTCTTAAGTTTAACTTTCTGATGATATCTGAGTAGGTACTCGTGGTCGCGAGTACCTTCGGTTTCCACGTAGGAGACGAGGGTTGATCCCTTCCCATGTCTAATTTACTTTTGTATATTCATATTTGGGAAGGCCATGTCGGAAGAAACAATATCGCATCGTACTGTCCATTAAAAGTGGTGACACGGTGAGAGTTTGGCCATATCTATGCCAGCTTCCTGGTTTGGACATAATTTTATTTCTGCTATGGTTTGGGCCTCATTGGGCACTGATAGTGATATGTGGATATTCTAAATACGCAGGGTGTAAAGCAATTCCTTCCGAAATCTTAAAGGGGTGAAAGTACCCATCAATATGAACTTTTACTATACAGGATGTACTAAAATGTATGAGTTAGCAGATTTTTTTTTTTTGTTCTGACAGGTTTGCTCCCATAGTAAAAGTTGTTCAGTTTGTTGGGTAGAGTACCTATGTGGTTTTCCTTACACCCGCCGTATAATAAAAGTTGTTCATATTGATGGGTTCTTTCACCTTTTTAAGTTTTCGGATGGAATTCCCTTACACCCTGTGTATTTAGAATATCCACATAACACATCCACATTTTCGCGCGGACGAACGAAAGGAAGAAAGCGATATGGCCTTATCGCGCGCATCATGCTACAGCCGCGCGCTGGTCACAGTTATGAAAGAGTCGCACTCAAATAGCTTGTTGTTTGTGAACGCAGCTGTAGGTATTGTTTTCGTGTGTGTATCCGAACGGAAAAACTGACGTGTGATGTGTCAAGTTTACGTCAGTGGTTTGTGAAGTGTCAAAATGATTGCCGAGAAAAAGCAATTTAGATAAATAGATTTAACATTTTTTTAAAGATTTCTCTCAACGATGGTGCCTTCATAATACAATGTTAATATCCCGCTAGTATGGAGAACGATAATATAGAATTTACACTACCACCGGCCCCCCGGGGGCTGTGTTTTGACCGTAATGACTTTGTCAAGGTATTACCAATAAATTGTCCGATTAATTTCCTCTCGTGTACGGTTATATACTCTCATAACGTGTAAGTAATACATTTGTGATGGTTGCAGACTAATTTCTCCGTCGATAATTTCCTGGCGGAGCATCAGAATGTGGCCTCCTTGGAAGCGATGCGCGATGACTTGGGCGTCTACCTGAAGGTCCTCAGGCTCGCCATGATCGAGCTCATCAACAAGGATTATGCAAATTTCGTTAATCTATGCGCTACACTGATTGGTTTCGACAAAGCCATAGTGAAAATACAAGTGCCATTGGGTCAACTGAATGAAGAAGTTTTGGTATGTTTTTTTTACTATTTTATCTAGTCTCTCTTTATTATAAATCTATATTTACTGTAATCAATGTACTAATAAATTTACAGAGTGTAAAGCAATGTCTAGAAGAAGCTATGAAAGAATTATCAATGTGGTTGAACCAAAGGCACGGTTTGCAAAAGAAGAAACAGCTTCTAAAATACTACAGCCAAACAATAAACTGCTTGAATACGTTAGAAAATATATTGAGGAACATCGCTGACAAAAAGGTGCAGGAGCAAATTGCATTAGCAGACCGAGCAGCAATGCAATACAATCAACTTAAATTTTCCATTTCAAAATGTGAAAGTTTAACAAAACCTGAGCATAAAATGCTTTTCAATGACGTAGGCTCAAAATTAATTCAAACTCTCAACGAATTATTATTCAAATTCTGGAATGACGGCGACGAAGAAAACCTTCTGAAAACGCTCATAACTCTGGCTTCGTTGGACCGTGTAGCTGAAACAGAGATGCTGATAAGAAAGCAAGCGATAGCTCCGTTGCTACAGAACATAATAAATGAGCCAGCATTACAGAGAAGTAAAGACGGACTCCAAGGAATCTACAACCAAATCTTATCTTTACTTGAAACAAAGTTAAAACTTCTACGCACAGTCACACAACATTCCAAATTAACGTTTCTCGTTAAAAGATATAGATTTTTAATCAACTGTTTCTGGTGCGAAGTAGAGAGTAGACTAGAAGTAAATCTAGCATCAATATTTGCTCCTGGCAACCCTCAGATCTTCTACAGGAGATACAGTGAAAGCACCCTTTTTGTTAAAAAACTCGAGAGATATTGTGATGGGAACGAAACAGTGAAGTTACTGCACGAAACAATTGAGTATAAAAGTTTTCAGAGGAGGTGGAATTTGCCAGTTTATTTTCAGATACGTTTTCAAGAGATCGCAGGTGAGATTTGAATGAAATTAATGTATGGGTAAATTACTTTTAGTAGACTAAAATTATAGACCTTAGGTTCTTAATCCTCATGCAGAAAATATTTGTATGATAAATATTTATTACAGTATGTTTAATATTAATATTTAGCATATAATCTGTATTGGACACGCATGATGGAGTGTTTTAATGGCAATACATCCCTGAGGGTAGGTATGTGCCCTGCAGTGAGACATAATACAATGATGAAATGAATTTTCAATGGCAATATGCCCAAGTACTGACAAGTGACTAACAATATGCCCATTGATTTAGTATGTAAACTGGATATAACATTAGCAGCTTTACTAAATCTTGATATTTAACCTGTTAAGGTACCCTTTACAGAATTTAATTTCTGAAAACCCTTTACTGAAAAAGGATTCTGTCCCTATTTCATGTTTCTATGTGTCAGTAGTTAAGCCGGAATATGAAACAAACATTACAATGAGTCATGAAAATTAAATATTTTATTTCAGGAAGCTATGAAGCAACATTACAGAAGAGTCTGACAGTTGAGAGCAATGATGGTTTTGTTCTAAAAGAGACATATAAGTGCTGGACGGCACTGCAGGAGTGCTGGTCCGACGGAGTCTACATCCAGGCTCTGGCTCACAAGTTCTGGAAGCTATCCTTACAATTAATTTCCCGATATGCTACTTGGGCCAGCATGTTTTGTGCGCAGGTAACTATATTTTTGCACATTCTTACAGTATTTTTAATTTGCCCTTGTTCAATGCTTTTGTAATTTTGTATAACTGCCAAAAGTTATGAATTCATGTTGGTATTTCAAAGGCAGTAAAAGGTGTTTCTCCGGGGCGTTTGAACACTGTTATTATCCTAACCAAATATTTTCGCCATGTTTATAATAAAAAGGTTTTTTTTAACGCTGTTATAAGAGTCGGAGAGTAAGTATATTTGATTTGATGTTTTTTATTTGAGTCCAGGGAGCTTTATGACTGCGTACCTTTTCTTATAAACAAGGCGAAAATATTAGTCAAGGTCATGATTAATGACAGCTCAAACGCCTAGAACAAACACCCATACAACTTATAAAATGTTTAACTAAAGTTAATGTTTAACTCTGTAGTTTCACAGTAAATAACAATGGCTAATAATTAGTTGTAAGTAATTTGTGTTGTTAATGAGGCCTGATTGTTTGTTCCAACAAAAGCTACTTTGTGCCCATTACTGGTATTAGGTTTGCAAGGTCATTTTAGGTTAGATTCTTGTTTACATTTAAAGACATTTGTAATGGAGTAGAATTTAAAATCTTTTGCCTGTCTATGCTATTAAAATCTTGTATTACATCTCTGTTCTCACCACTAACTGTTTTTGTTCCAGAGAAACTCACCAAAACTTGAATTGACACGAATAAATAAAAACCTTATTGATAACAGTATTAACATCTACGTTGACGTACAGTCCTTACTGCAAAGATTACCACAATTCCTACAGCTTGTTCAAACGAAAATAGGTATTGACAACACAGATCTTTTGAGGCAAAGCCTTAAATCAGCAGAGAATATTTTACAAGAAACTAAGACGAAAGTAAGAGAATGCATAGTCTGTGAACTATTCGACTATTTCAACACTCAATTGAAGCAAGTCAGTGATATACCTCGGTTGTACAGGAAGACAAACCGTAGCGTTCCTACGAAGCCCTGCGCTTACATTGAAGTAGTATCAAAAGCGATAAAGGACTTTAATGCTGAAGCGTCCAAGAGATTGGATAACGCATTTTTAGTAGAACTATTGGAAGCACTTTATAATGTTATGACTGTTTCGTAAGTACAATGACTCATTGTTTTTAAATATAACATTGATTCAAATAGTAAGTAGGTCAATGGGATTGCTTTGAAATACAAGGAGTTTAAATGCATTACATATTTAACAGGGTGCTTCAGACCATCAAACTAAACAACTAATCGAAAAAAAATATCTGCTGTTTCATACATTTTGGCTATGACTTGATCAATCAATCAACAACAATATGACATTTGCTATGGAACAGCTGATTTTTGTTTTGAACTGAACAACTTTCACTATGGAGCCAACATTGAAATGGAATGTTGGCTCCATAGTGAAAGTTGTTCAGTTTGATGGTCTGAAGAAACCTTTGATATGCAACTCATTTATTTTTACTTCCTGTATTTGTGCCTTAATTTAGTGGTAAAAAATGGTTCTAGTTTAACCTTTAACAGCTATACTGACATAGTTAATTAATTTAAAATTATTTCATATTCCAGATACTACCAACATGTTGAAGATGTTTTGACCTCGGTCCAGAAAACTGAGGAGTCCCTAAGAAGACTGAAGCAAATACGGGAGAAGACTTCCCAGCAGAGCAACGACAGTGCCGGCATCACAGACGGGGACAAGATCCGCCTACAACTGAATGTGGATGTGGTCTCCTACGGCAAGCTCGCGGAGACCCTCAGGGTTAATGTAAATAATGTGCACAAGTATACTGAGCTATGTTCTATCGTCACTGAAGCTGTAAAAAATATAGATATTAAATGATATGCCCAGTTGTATAATATACACCTTGTTTTTTCTTTTATGCATATACATACGTAAACTCACGGCATAATTACGGGCAGCTTTTCGGGGCGGACAGACACCTTGCAGCAACAAACAACCATTGTTAGAAGCATAGACTTAAGCTCTAGCGATAGACAGGCCCTTTCAAAGAGGCAACATGTTCCACTTGAATGCGGTGCCCGCACCTGATTGATGTTCCTGAGTTCACTTCGTCACTATGGCAATGACAGATCGCAATGTGTCATTTTGTGTTGTTTTGTGTGACATGTTTGTTTGAACGAGCTTGTCTATCGCTAGAGTATAATATGTCAGTGGTTAGAAGTCTGTAAGTTTTTCTTTTACAAAGGTTGAAATCAAATAAAATTCTTTTTAACATAAACATGTATTTGATCAGTTGAATAAAAATTGTATGATTTGAAAAAATAGAAACCATTCACTTTTAAAATAATTAACAAGTTAAAAATCTTACTAATACTATTTGTGTGGAACAAAATATTTCAAGATTGTGTTCGATTTGGGTTTGTTCGTTCTTGGGCTACTCCGAGGCACTTCCGAGCTGGAGGGATTCTTCCACATGGCCTTCAGTTCCTGCTGCATCTCGTCCGGGAGGGAACTAAACACTTCCTTGTCAACGTAACTGGGGCAGTCGTCACAGTTGCCTCCTTCTGCAACATCTTTCATAGAATCTGAAGTGTCTGATAGACATTCTTTTGCAGGACTGGCCCGCGGAGTCAAAGACCTGTCTCTAGAATTGAGTCTCAGTTCTGAAACCTTCTCAAGCTCCTTAGAATTTAGTCTGAGTTCACCTACTTTCAGTTTGCTTGGAGATGCGACCTCCTCTTTTGACAAACATCTACGTTTGGCTATCCAGTTCACCTTTTTAGGTTTTTTCGGCGATGGTTCCACTTCGGCGTCGGAGAGATCAGTAGTTGTGCTGCTGCTCGGAGATACAGCGGAGTAGTCCATGGAGGACGCTGATGTGTCACAGTCATTCTGCAGGTTGAGTACGGACTGGACGGAGATGTCATTCATCAAGTAGTTCACTATGGAGCCCCTGCCGGTCATCCTCTCTTTGAACTTTGTGAACGCCAGCCCCACCAGAGTCAAATGGAATGGTTTTGATAAGTTAATGAGTTTATTAAACAATCTCATGATTATAGCCATCAGTTTCTGTTGGCCGGCTTCGGTGACGGACAATGTGCCATTGGCTAGTGTGAAGATGGAGGAAGATATCTGACACTGCCTGGACTCTCTGTGACTGCTCAGCCTCTTGGCGTCTTTTTTTCTTAATGTTACTCGTAATGAGACCGGGATACGTCCATCTTCTTTAACGAGTATTAGCAGTCTCTGTAGTAACGCTCCAAACTTTTCCTCTACCTCACTCTTAACACTGACTGTCCTGAAGCTGTCCTCCAGACCAATGCTCTGAGGCTTGCCTGTCTGTTTCACTGGAGTATTATCTTCCCCTAAAGCTAAGTTTTTCAGTCTTACAGCCATGTCACTGCTGAAATGTTTCTTCAAAACCTCCAAGGACGCCTGCTGGAGGTCGCTCACTGATAATATTTTCTGAGATATGAGTGCTTCGGTGGTTTTAGAACCGATGCTCGGAATGGAACGGACACTGGGCAGGGTTGCCATGAAGCCGACGGCGTGCTCTGGCATTATCGTTGACTGATCATTGGGCTTATGTAATGGACAGATTAGTTTAGCCAACAATTTGTTGTGAGCGATGCCAGCGCACGTTGTAAAGCCTAATTCTTCAAAAATCTTCTTCCTCATCTCACTGGCTATTTGTGACGCTATCCTCAGTCTGGTGTGGCAGCCGCACGGGCATCCCATACTAGTTTCACTGTACACATGACCGCTGAGCGTCAACATACCAATATCAACAGTTTTTAACTTTTCTTGCACTAAATTTGTGACATCGATAAAGTTTTCGTCCATACCTAACTTTTCAACTGGACATTTCCAATTTAGTAAAATTGCGAAAATCTTGTTAGACGCAGACCTGTAGTTTTGTAAATCTTCTCCGTTCACTAGTTTTAAATTGGGACACAGTTTTAAGGCTTCAGTAACGAGCATGCATTTTTGGATACCGTAAGTCCTCGCTTCGTAATTACTGGTCACTACAATGTTTTTCTGCTGAATACCGAGTGGCACAGTTCTCAGTTCTGGGTTTCGCACCATCTCCACTTGAGCGTAGAAACAGTCTATGTCGATGTGTATAATGCTTTTAGAGTGTTCGCTGTCGGTATCGTTAAACGTAGAACTCGTAGATTCCATGATCCTGTGAAGTAAAACAACAGTTTAGTCATTATTCACTTTGTTCCAACTTAGTTTTACCTGTTGCGATACGAGGCATTGAATTTACGGACTAAAACCCACCTGTCTTCCATGATTCTATCATTGAAAGGTTAGAATATATTAAATAGTATATAAATAACAAAAATTACTTAGGAATTATTGTTTTTCTTTCATAAATTCCAAAATATTAAAAATTTTATATTGGACAATCACGACACATCAACAGAAACGATGTTGCCAGAAGTGTAAAATAATATTTCCCTAGGGATCCGCAAAAAGTATCGATACCTGAGTAGTATCGATACTTTTAATTCGATACCTAGTATTTTTGTACTCGATACTTTTATTAGAGTATTTTACTAAGTATCGATACTTTCTGAGTTACTCGATACTTTTGTCTCCTTACTAAACTGTCAGATAAAAGTCAGTGGATAGTACTTCCTTTTCCGATGCATAGCGTCGTCTCTCTCGATGGAGTCAGGAATCCGGGGGAAAGCCCTATTAAAGTTTGGATAATGCATGTGTGACTATGACCATGTAAATACACTTAGTAGCAATACAAGCATTTATCATGTTTTAGGAATCTCGTAATTAAGTAATTAGTTGTTAGTTCCTTTCCTATACTTTGTAATTTAATTTTCAAGGTAATTGTGTATTTTCTTGTGATTCCCAATATTTAAAAAATATTACTCGATACCAAGTAGTATCGATACTTTCGAGTCGATACTTTTATCGGTATCGATACTTTTTATTCGATACTTGGTATCGAGTAGGTATCGATACTTTTAAAAATTTGCGGAACCCTATATTTCCCTCGGTTTTTATAGACGCGTTCATACATTTTTTAAACAGTTTTGATCGAAATAAGTCGTGTATCCGAACTTTCTGATGGATGGATGTTCCACAAGATACCTCAACCTGTCCGGAACCGGAAAAATCTATCAGCATAGGGCTGCGTTCAGAACCTTTGGGTGCGGTTGTTCTTCTCGCTCGCTCCTACGGGTAGAACGCTTTTCACTGAGCCTCGGAACGGCGTTAGTGCGAAAAGTTGCACTCGAGGTGCACTCTGGGGTGCGTTCAGAACCTACGCCCAGAGTGAGCCCAGAGTGCACTCCGAGTGCCACTTTTCGCCCTAACGCCATTCCGAGGCTCGGTGAAAAGCGTTCTACCCATAAGAGCGAGCGAGAAGAACAACCGCACCCAAAGGTTCTGAACGCAGCCGGGCGCACTCTGGGCGTAGGTTCTGAACGCACCCTTGCATCTGTCAAAGTCATTTCTTCTATTGTCAACTGTCATGTCAGTTTCAGGAAAAGTGGGTGTTCAGTTCAATACACAATAAAATTAGCAAATAAACAGTAAAAAATACCGTAATTCAGATGGTAATGACCTCCTGAACTACAGCCATGGAGGGGCTGCCTACTGGTGATATTCAGGCGAAGTACCAAAAGCTAGCATCTGAGTATTCAAAGGTGACCGTAGTTCTAATCTCCGGTTAATCCCGATCGGCAATTTGTGTAAATTCGTTGTTTCCGTTGTTTTAGCTGCGAGTGCATGTGAAGGTGTTAAAGAAGGGTGTTCTAGACGAGCAAGCGAAGTCGAACGAGCTGCGAGATGCTCTGAAGGAGAAGGAGAAAGCGTCGAGGAAAGGTGAATTAGAGATAGACTCTCTCACGTTCAGGAACCAGCAACTGACGCGTCGCGTGTCCGTTCTGCAGGATGAACTGGAGGCTTTTCAGGTCAGTTTAATGTAGAAAACCTTGGATCATCGCAATTTGGTGAATCATTTGTTTTCCTTTGTCTAATTTGTTCAAGTTTCAACATTTGTTAGTCTTATCAAATATCTCTCAGTCTGTCGGTTTGTGCTTACCATAGATTTACACTCTAGATTAAGCCATACCGTGGCCGCACGTGGAACAGCAATAGTTTGACTTTTGCATACTAAAAGACGGTTTGTTTGGCAAAAATTCTATAGGATTGACAGCTAGCCAAACACAAAAATCTGCCACGGTGACCGAAACAACAAATAATGTTTTGTCTTTTTTGTTTACATTTGTTTTCACAACTGGCTATCTCACTCTCAATTTCTTGGCTCTATCTTGTAGCGTAAGCGAAAAGTTTTAAATCTATGGTGCTAATTATGTGCTGATCGTGAAAAATACTTGTTTTATGTCCTACTAACTTTCAGTTGTAACCTATCAATTTCATTGTTATTGATATTGCTGCATTTTGTTGTGCCTTGACGGTGACAGTGATTACCTTGATCTCTAAAAAGGCCACAACAAAATAGATAGGTATTCATGTCATATTACAAATTAGGCCAAAAGTAGTTATGGTTGTATCATTTGCATGGTGTTGTCTGGTTGCAAAATGTTTATTCAAAATAATATCGCATGGATAGCTTCCTGACGTCATTTAATACTCTACCACCGCGTCGGAAGGTGTTCCGTTGTAGAGAAGATACGGCCAGAAACTCTACAACACACATCTTTTTAAAACAATATTGAATTACATAGTGTAACATTGTCAAGACCAGACATTTTGGTCATTCAAATAATCATCGAGTTTATAGTAGCTTTTTTTACAAAGGACTTGCTTAACATGGGACTTAAACTTTTAGTCTGGCAAGTTTAGAATATCCTCTGGTATCTTATTATAATAGTGTATACAGTGCCCCATGAAAGATGTGTTGACTTTACTGAGTCGAAAATGTGGGAATACTAATTTATTTTTATTTCCTGTATTGTAACTATGAACAATATCACTGTTACATACAAAGGAAGAAGAATCACCTCGATACCCAAAAAACCTAGTTCATTCTTCTTCTTTCATGTCAGCATGGGCTATCATCGCATCATGGGTGTGATGTGTATTAATGTTGCCTTGCTTGGTATGCACCCAGTGATGTATCTAAATTAAAGTGTTTAGGAACAATCTGTTGACAATATTATAAATATTGTTATTCTTTCAGTTGAAACTGACAAAGAAGTCTAAAAACAAGGGGGATGATAAGCAGGCAGCTGCGAGCAGTCACTCGGGTCCTCTGGACTCAGGGCTGCTGCAGGAGGAGTTGCAGAAGAAGATTTTAGAAAATGCTACATTGGCATCACAGGTGAGCATTCACTTGAAATTTGATTTACATTTTTGTATTACAACAGTTATCTTTTAATTTGATATACTTAACTCAATGTCTATGTTTTTAGAAAGAAACTTGTGAAATGGTTGCCTTATCAAGTAAAATTGCTATAAATATGTACTTATTCCTGTGTATCAAAATGTGCCGAAATTACGCGGCGTAATTTGGTCTGTCGCCGATTTGTACGCGTAATTTACGTCGCGTAATTTCAGCAGGTATGTTCCACTAAGATTTTAATACAAAATAACTGATCAACAGCTTGCAGACAGAACATTTGAAGTATCACAGTTACAATCATCACTAGAGGACTACCAGAGGCACATAAATGAGAGTGATAGTAAATACAAGTGTGAAGTGGCTAAACTAAAGAACAAGAACCAGGAGCTGCAGTTTACGCTGGAAGAGGCCCAGAAGGAGCGGCTCGGGGGCACTCCTAATAAGGTGCACCATGGCCCTTCGAATAGTCAAGCACCCAGTTGTAATGGTGACTTCTTGTCAGAGGCTGGAAGTTTGGTAAGAAGTGATTCAGCTTTTTACTTTAGGACCGTCTGATTCTTCTTCTGTTATAGCTTGAGAGTTTGACTTGCCATTGTGGTTGTGGTAAAGAGCTTTGCCAACCAGTATTTAACACTCAGTTGCAGTCCATTAAATGTCTTGCTGTCACTTTTTGTTTTGTTGATGTAGTAAAAGCTAGCAAGATATTTAATGGAGGATTAACTTTATTGAGCGTTTCTGTAACTGAGTGTCTTATTGTCTTGCAATTGCTAAAAAATACTAATGCTCAAAGGCTCTTTTAATTTGTCTTGTTCTGACTTCAAATTAAGGCTTGTTTCGTTTTTATCGTTTTCTCAGGGATGCCATCCCTAGGCCCCTATGTTAATTTTATACACAATTAATATTTTATTTCAGATTGGAAGTGAAGACGCATTGAGTTCTGTAGACGATTTGAATTTAAACGAACAGCTTAATATTAAAACACATACATTAGAACAGGTAAAAATTATCATTCTCTTCAGCTATCGAAAAGACAACATACACACCTCGATTGAACCTCATCTGACAGCACCGCATCGCATTTTTCCGTCGCTCCATCCTTTTCTGTCGCTAAAGAGCATCATTTGCTAGGGCGAGAAAGATAGCGGGAATGTGATCGCAAGCGGCATCACCGGCAGTACTGCGACGTTCCTGAGCGACAGAAAAAGATAGAACGTGAAAAAATGCGATTCGTTGCTGCCAGATGAGGCTCAACCCTAATTTAAACTAACAAATGCAATAATTTCAGGAAAACCAGAAATTGAGAATGGAATATGAACTATTACAAATGGAAAACGAAAGTCTTAAACTAGAAGTAGGTAAATACGTATCGGCATCTCAAAAACGGAGAGGTGACGGCCATGACTCCGGGGACTTCAACTCGTTCAACGAGACCTTCGTGGACTCGGAGGGCAGAGTCACAGGTCTGCTCGGTAGTATGGAGGTGCCGTTCCTTCTCAACCACGAGATACAGACGAGGGAAGAACGGATGAAGACTTACTTTAGGAATCAAATTAGTAAGTTGAAGATGGAGAGAGGAGAATTGAAGAGCAAGACTGAACATTACGTCAAAGAGGTAAGCTTTATTTTGGTATATAAGATGAATGGTGGGGATAGGTTGACACATAGATTGCAATAAAATTTGATATACGAAAACCAAGCTTTAAAGTTTTCACAAATGTCAAAGTTGTTACATTTAAGACCTAACTGTACCATGTGATTGCAATAAATATATGAATATGAATGGGGAGTTGCTGTCTGCAACTCTGTCTGTGGCTCTGCTATTGGGTGGTCACGTGCGCGTCGGTTGCCCCATCCCCGGTCCACAGTGGAACTCCAGTGGTGGCTCAGGATATTGTTCTTTTATAAGAACAACCCTTGAAGTCACCAAAATATCAATATAACTGTACAACGTCAAGCACTTTTGCTATAAAAACTCGACATTGGCAAAATCATCACATACCCAAGATGGCAGGCATTTTTTTAAATATAGAATAGAATAGAATATGAATGGATCAATGCTAATAACCACCATCATGTCTACTTACCTTACATTTTTGGGTCAATTTTTTTTTTCCTGAAAACTACTTTTGCTCCAAATTAAGCTAAAGTTTGTCTAAAAACTCCATCCGAGTCAGTTCAGTAGTTTTTGTGAGAATTATCTTAATGCATTCATTCTATCTATCACATAAATTCATAAATTCTCCTCATGAAAGTTGAAGATAAAAAGAAAATGATTTCGTATTCTTAATCAGCGACCCCTAAAACCGTGGATACTAATTTTTAATCAGATCGGTGAACATTTAGAAGCTGCATTGGCGTTTGAAATTTCCATGGCAGCCATTTAAGATTTCGATATTTTGGATTTTTTTTACCGCCAACCAAATCTGACCACGGTCCTCTATGTTATTTGTTCGAGGTCCATAACCCGTCATAGTTTACATGGGCCGTTGACCTCATTCGTCAGGAGTCGACCTTCTGAGGAAGACAAAATACTTTTTTTATCGCCAGGTCATCCTTATTATGATCATCATCATCATCTTACAGTCATGTAAGAATCGAAAGAAGTATGACTTTTGTGTAACATGTGGAGTGTGATTTTTAAAAGTCGCACGATGAATCAAATAGAAAATGACCTAAACAGTATGCCACTCTAGACTTAATTAATACTACCACAGATTATATAATACTATACAGTACAGATGCCCAACGTCAAACAATGAAACGCGACTGCCGTAACGCGGGCAGTCTTCGGGCAAAGTAAATTGCTTGATTTTCCGAGGCTCATGAGATTTTTTTGTAGTCAGATCATGTACTTTTAGTAACAATGTACACGTTTACGTAAACATTAATTACAAATCGATACCATAACGCCATATATTGCAATTTTTAAACTAAAATTTAATTTGTATGGGATGGGACACCATGATACTACTGATCATTTTCATACGTATGCTCTCTACATAACGAGACGTTGGCTGAATTGTGATAACACATCGGATGCCATTAAACAAAAATTTAATTGACCTAAACAGTATGAAGTTAGTGTATTCATCTGGCCAAGATATCGAATCTCACCATTCAAAAATAGCACCTCTGGTTAAATCTCTCATCTATCAAAGGGATTATGTATGAAACGATTGCACATTTCAGTGTGAGATGCTGCGACTAAGGTTCGAGGAGATGGAGCGAGACCAGCAGACGGACGCACACACGCTGGACGAGAAACACAACACTATCAGCCGGCTCGTGAGTCATTCCTGTTATTTTATTATTACGATAACAGTTTATCTGCTTTGGTACTGAAGTAGAACACTTGATATTTTATTGTAACTACGCAAAATGCGTATCGGCGCCTGTTTATATGCAAATTAATAACAGGTAGTTATGCTATATGCTGTTAGATATTTATTATTATTATACTAAAGCTGTATGGGCCGTTGTCCTTGATTTTATTTGAGTTCGAAAAATTCGTTTTTCATACATTTTAGAAATTAACTAAATGACATTTGCATACAATTTTGTTTTTGTTGAAGTAGTAACTTAGTATTACTATGAGTTTTCGAGATCCCATACACACACTCGAGGACTTTTAGTATGTTTATCAGGACATCTCAAAGATTACCTGTACAAAATTTCAAAACTACTTGAATTATTTGGGCTGATTTAGACTCATTTTCTTTTACTAAAGGCCCTTTTCACCATTTCTGGTTAAGATCTTTCATAATGTCAAACAATCTGTCAACTAAGCTAACAATAACTTATAAATACAGAAGTGGTGAAACAGGCCCTAATTAGTCATTTTGTGGTTGCCCTTAACTTATTTGATTGTATATTTGAGGGCAGCATTGGATGCTTTGTAGCCTCTTAACGTGCCTTCCGGAGGCGCTTGATTAAAACCATGCCAACTCAAAAATTCCGTATCAAAACAGGAGGACGAACTGCACTCGACGTCTCACAACTACGAGCAGCAGATGTCTGTGCTGAGCGAGCACGTCGCCGGCCTGAACGACCAGCTCGCGCGCCAGCACGACGAGATCGACCACCTGAGGCACCTGCTCGCCACGAGGAAGAAGTAATCTTTACATGTCTACGTTCAAACGAACGGTATGTACATTACGTTGGTTTCTCGTGTGATCATCTGACAGATTAGTCCAGTCTAATAAGGTGAAAAGGGGGGAATGAGAGATAATACAAGTTTATTGCTTATAATCTTTCATTCCGAGGTTGAATCCCTGTTTGACTGGACTATCAATATACAGGGTGTTAAGGTAAACAGGTACTTTAAGGGGTGATTGGACCCATGAGACTGAACAACTTTTCCTAAGAAACTTATAGGAAATTCGAAAAAAAAATGTCCTTTCAATACTAAATGCAGTTAATAGAATGTCGATCGATTCTTTTTAGCGAATTTCCCTTAAGTTCCTTTGCGAAAGTTGTTCAGTATTATCAGTACAATCACCCTTGAACGTAATACAACACCCTGTATTATTTGATTAAAATGAAAATAATTTGTAAATGTTAAAGACATACGACTTTGTTTGACTGGTAAAAATAGAAAACTAGAAAATTGTCCGATAGTCGTAACTAAAAGTTTATAAATATTGTTATTGAATGGAAGTTGTATAAAATTGTAAAAAAAAAAATCACACTATTTATTGTTCGATATTCAAATCCTATTCAAGTCTAGGGTATACGATCGACAGACTTTCCTAGGCGAAGTTTTTGGTCCTCTCATTGAACTCTACAAGGAAACATGTATGTCCGAAAGATTTGCGTACAATCCCATTCTTTTTCCCTGGTTATTTCACATTAATATTAAAAATGTGAACTTATATCGTGTGCCATACAGTAGATTTCGAAGGCTGACCCTGGCGCACTAAAGCGTATCGCATACAGAAGGAGTCGAGGCGCGGGCGCGCCTTGGCGACCTTGACATCAGTCAATAATTGTATACCAAGAATAAATCCGTGCGCCGTTCGGGTTGGTATGATATACAATTACCGACCGTATGTCAAGGTCGCGAAGTCGCGCCCGCCGCCCGCCTCGACTCCTTCTATATTCTATACGCCTTACAGTGCCCCGTTTACTCGTGTCAGACTTAGTACTTTATTTCACACGAAGCTCACATTTCGATGGTTAACCGACAATACCTCCCATCCCACTTTTTTTTAAATAAAACGTAATATTAGGTGTAAAAAAATAGGAACTGTTTACCCTCTACTGCAACATGAAGTCAATGTGGCTTAGTAGATATTGAATGTTAACCGTCGATTTACATGTTTCGTTTCGAGGCGAGGCGAAACGACTTCCGAGGACAATCCGTCGTCTGCCCTTGTTCTTTCTGTACATTATACATAATTGTATAGGCTTCAAATGTCACATGGTTATATGCTAGAGTTCATGTTAATGACCATTTCTTTTTCTGAGAAAACTTGTTGCGCAAAGTATGTCGCGACAGTGATATGCTATGCTAATGTCGTCTGGACGACGTTTTAGATCTTGATTTTAAGAGAAATTTCGTCTATTTATTAATTTGCTCTGAAAAATGTTTACTCAAATAAAAACGTATTAGTCTAGTCTCATTTTGCTACCATTCCTAAGTTCTGAATGATCTTCATAATTTTAAGCTCTGGATAAGGCTTAGATAAAACGAATTGGAGGAAGATGCGTCAATTTATAAGGGTTGAACTACACATGGCCGCACGCGATCGCATTTTTCCGTCGCTCCATCCATTTCTGTCACTTAGGATCGTCATTTGCTAGAGCATATAAGATAGACGGAACGCGTGCGATCCCACGCCGCAGGCGATCGCGTTCCGTTCGTCCGTTGTAGTTCAACCCTAATACGATTTCTAATTCAATTGAATTACAGATTGTATTGTTACACGATTAGTATGGTACGCATCGAAGTAACGAATATCGTTCCATATTAATCTTGCTTTTTGTATGGACAAACCGTAGAGTAATGTGTCGTACGTAATTGTCGTATCGAAATATCACTTTGAAATATTATCGCGAAAATTATTCTTCAAAGTGACAGCTTTGTAGACAGAGATGTCAGCTTACTCCATCGAAATAAAAATTCCACTGTACATTGCATCTAACGAAATGTGCGTTGTACTTATAGGCCGGTCATATCTTACACAAAAAATCGCTAAAATAACAAACTAACGTCTAGTTCTGAGTTTTTAATATATTGTTAGGACCACTATCAGTACCGTATATCCAAGTTTGCAGCTTCGAAAGACCTGTGCTAACTTTGCAGCACTCGAAAAACCATCCCGTTTTTTGGTTTTTTGCTTACATCTCTAAGTCTATAAGTCGTATAGAAAAGTTTTCTAGGTACAAATTAAACCTGATAAAATTTCCTACAAAACGAGTAGTATGTACTTGTCTCATAGGACTTATCCTTTGATAGCTACAGGGCCAAGAAAGAAATAGCATTTTAAAAATTATGAAATTAGTATGGCAACCCTCATGAAAGTTGAAGATAAAAAGAAAATGATTTCATATTCTTAATCAGCGACCCCGAAAATCCCCGGATACAAATTTGCAGCTGATTCGGTGAACCTTTAACAGCTGCTTTGGCGTTTTAAATTTCCATGGCAGCCATCTTGTATTTCGCAATTTTGGATTTTTTTTACCGCCATCCAAATCTGACCAAGGTCTTCTATACATTTCTTCAAGATCCATAGCCTTATCTTTCATAGTTTCCGCGGGCTGTTGACCTCATTCATCAGGAGTCAACCTTCTGAGGAAGTCGAAAAATTCCTTTTATCACCAGGGCATCCTTATTATGATCTCCAAAATTCTTTTACTATGCGTTGGTTGGGGGGAACTCGGCGAACAATTATCCGGTTATCTATCTACTTATCTATGCAAAGTGGGGATCGACCAGATACCTCCTATTGGTCTGCGGGTTCCCCCTACGGTACAAGGATGACATTTAGGGATCATCATATGGATGATCTGGTGATATAGGGAAAACTTTGACTTCTTCGGATGATCGATTCCTGACGGATGATGTCAACGGCCCGTGGAAACTACGACAGATAGGGTTGTGGACCTTGAACAAATGCATAGAGGACCTTGGTCAGATTTGGTTGGCGGTAAAAAAAAACAAAAATTGCAAAATCCAAGATGGCTGCCATGGAAATTTCAAACGCCAAAGCAGCTTTTAAACGTTCACCGAATCAGCTGAAAATTTGTATCCGGGGATTTTCGGGGTCGCTGATTAAGAATATGTAATCATTTTCTTTTTATCTTCAATTTTTTTTTTTTTTTTTTTAATATATTTACTAGCCTGGTTACTAGACCTTTTGGCTAAATCTTATTTTATTTTTAACTTTCTTCTGTTTTCACATTAAAACGTTGGTATTCGACGTTTTGATGGTTCTTTGGAGTTTTTGGAGGCAATCGAAAGACGCAGGAAAAGCAGAGAAGTCCACAGGAAAGAGGTGAACCGACCGCTTTGCCGCGCTAAAATCACGGAACACTTTTCCTGTTTACGACCCATGCACCATCATATTTCACTGAACTATATATTGTTCACTTGCACGACACTTTGTTACGCAAACAACACCAATTTTACGAACCAAAACTCACTATAAACAATAAAAATTCGATGAAATATGAGGACTCCAAACGTCAGCTACCAAAGCCCGCCAAAAACTCCTTTTATCTTCAACTTTCATGAGGGTTGCCATACTAATATCATAATTTTTAAAATGCTGTTGCTTTCTTGGCCCTGTAGCTCTAAAAGGATAAGTCCTATGAGACAAGTACTTACCACTGGTTTTGTAGGAAATTTTATCAGGTTTAATTTGTACCTAAAAACCTTTTCTATACGACTTATAGACTTTGAGATGTAAGCAAAAAACCAAAAAACATGATGGTTTTTCGAGTGCTGCAAAGTTAGCACAGGTCTTACGAAGCTGCAAACTTGGATATACGCTACTGGTAGTGGTCCTAACAACATATTAAAAAATCAGAACTAGACGTTAGTTTGCGATTTAAATGTTCGATATGATGGGCCTATTACGGAACTAAATGCACGTAAATATAATGTGATACTTGAAACTGTTTTAGAGCGAAGTGGGCTAGGGCAGTTTTATTTATCAGTGACAGTGTCTTAGCCGTGGTACACATTCGCTGTTCTATTCAGCGTCTAAATAAAGCCTCTCCATTGAACTCTTTGTTACACCTGTTTTCAGTGAGTGTCGCATCTTCCTCTGTTTATTTCATCTAAGCAGGTATGGCCTAATTTTTTTTTCAATTGGCTAGTGATATTTTGTTTTCGTCAAATTTATGACCAGTTTCTACTAATTTTTCTACTACTAGAATCATATAGTCTTTGAAACACTAATCCAACATAGACTACCGAATTAACAGCTATTTTTATTTTAAGAAAAAAAGTACTTTACGTAGAAATCAAATTGAAATTATGTAATAAACATATTTATGTGAATAAAATAAGTTTTGGTATACCATTATACAATATATGTACGTTTTAAGATAAATAACAATTAATAAATTTTATTTGATTATTTCGTTGTTTTTCTTTTGTACCATGTAATGTTTTCTTGACATTTAGATTATTTTTGTCTAATATGAAATGCAATAGAACTATTGAGAAGTAATTGCACTAGTTCCACTATTCGGTGGTGCATTTAAAAGTAGAACTAGTGGGAAATAAAAGTCTCATTAGTTCTACGGTAGAACTGTTCAGTAGAACTACTGGGAATGAACGAAAAAGTCGGCCCCTAGCCCAAAACTAACCCCCCAACCCACCTCATACACAAAGAAGAAACGTTGAAAGAAGCAAGCAAACAACGAAGCGTCGCGCGTTGTTTTGCAACGTTGCCGAAAATGTCGCTCCATCCTTTTCTGTCACTCAAGAACGTCATTTGCTGGAGCATTAAGATAGACTATCTTATATGCTTCAGCAAATGTCGTTCTTGAGTGACAGAAAAGGATGGAGCGACGGAAAAATGCGATGCTGTGCTGTGTGGTGTAGTTCAACCCTTATGGTGTCTACACACCGAACCCACGACTCACCCCGACACGAATTAAATGCACGCGTTATCTAGCTGGCTGTCGGCGGCGGTTGTGTGGATACCACAAGCGTTGGACTAAGTATGTCCCAATACGCGGGAATCATCAAAGGGGAAAACATTAAAAAAACGAATTATATGCACAACTTTGTATTATAACGATAATCATAAGCACCTTATAATATGTCATCTGCATCTTACAATACTTTAGTTATCAACAGTTACACCATCGTTATAAATATATTTATACAAAATTTATCAATTTGTTGAACAGCGCCGCAAACGATACGCGTTACTACACATAACATACACACGCCATTCTCTCGGAGATCTAATTAACCTGGTTAGTTATAGCAAGTGACTGGACTTGACCAACCAATCGAGGACCATGCACATTGTCGTCTATTCAGCTATAACACGTCACGCCCGCAGCAAAGATGGCTGGCGTGCCGGGATGGATGGCATATAAAGGAGCTGAAGTGGACATAGGATGATGATGATGACCAGCAACATCATTTTGAAAAGAGACTACAGTCTGTTTATAAAGTCTTGGCAAAAAATGAGGGCGCTGTCTCCACGCAACGTCAAAATCAAGCTTAACCTGGCAACACCACCATACTAAAATGATTAGTTCCTCAAACATTCATGCCACGACTTTATAGACAGACTATACTTATCAAACTTCACAACTTTTACTACTACGACCCCTACATAGTAAAAGAGCTTTACTCTGGCGCGGCGTCTCGCTTGTTTGAGGATTTGATTCCTTTGTGATAATTATCCTATTTGGTTAACTCAGTAGTTTTGAATAATATCCACATCTGTATTAAATTCGTGAGTCCCTTATAAAATGTTCTCATTATACAATGGTTAAAATTATTAGGGCTATTGCGTAAGTTTCCGTTGACATCGATACAGGATCTTAAGTAGTATTATCTATTATGTGTTTCTCCGATCATTTCTCCATTGTCAAATAAGAAGTTGGATAAAACACTATGTCGCTTTGATACCGAAACTTACCGGGTATTTACACAACACAGCCCCTGGTCTAATACAGTCACTTACTTTTATTTAAAACTATTTTTAATTAAACTAAAATAAAAATAAGACACTGAATTACAGAAGACATTAATTAATTTAAATATATAATAATAAATAAGGTGCACCCAACCTCTAGACGCATATCTATAATACAAGTATACATATATTTGTCGTCCACATCCAATAAAATTAAAACTTGATTACTAAAGGTGTCAACAAACTCTTTTGGCACTCTACAATCATATTTTTTATCACTCCACATATTTTAAAAAGCGGTTTAGGTTAAGAAAAAGAATAACGGTTATTATAGAGCAGGGTTTCTCAAACTGAGATCCGTGGACCCCTAGGGGTATGTCCCAAGGGGCCAATGAATAAAAATAAAAGTCGATGGAAATGTAAAAAGTTTGTGTGATGAACTGATGACCTAAACCTGCTCTTAAAACGTGTGCAGTAATAACAAAACAGTCCAGTGCGCACAAAAAAGAAAATAAAAAAATATTAAAATACCTTAAGGGTAGATCAACTATTTTTTGTCCTCGCAGTACTGTTTAAAAAAATGTTTTTATTCCTTTTTTCTTGACATTCAATAATTTTGAAAGATGGATATTGTATCTAATGATAAGATTCTTCTACACACATGCACATTGCACCATTTGTGTTGAACTACAAGAAGTTTTTAGCGGTTGTCCGATAGACCAAAAAGCGTGGGGACAACGAAATAAAGCGTCCATCGGACAACCGCCAAAATTCAAGTAAAATTCAAGTAATTTTGCAAAACCGTGTATGCATTTAATAAATGCAATCCTTAGTTATTCAACAAACATTAATTTTTGGGGCAAGCAAAACCTGAGCTTGAGCCTGAGCCTGAACATTGAAAAAATTTATGCAGATGACTGGGACTGGTGTGGACAAAAAATAGTTGATCTACCCTTAAAATGCACATAGGTGCTCTGATAGCATTATATTCATAAGATAGTAATATAAAACTATAGGTGATAGCGACTACACACATATTAGAATTATAATATAATCTATCGTATCCCACGTGTCACGAGCTATCCGTCTTTATTGTCTGAATAATATTCGCCTGCCGTGTTTCTAACATAATGTGTAGCGGCCTCAACTATAAAAATAAATACACCAAGAAGAAATGCTAAAATAACTTGTTTCCCATAAACTTAGTTTATACATACATAAAATTACGATCGTATTCCGCTTAGACTCATTATTACAACTACATCTTGAACCGTGCAACTGTAGTATGTTTCACTTGTAGTGTCGCATACTCATTGTAAAGATCCCATTGAAGTGCGAATGTTTTACATGATGACAAAATGTAATCTAGTCTACCATGAGTTGATACTGTAGTAATAATTAATTTTACATTGAATTTCGTAAAATGCTCCCAGTGCAGTGGTTCCCAATTAGCGGTACGCGTACCCCAATCCCCAGGTGTTTCTGTTTCATAATTTTTATTTCATTATACTTATTTATAATGGTTATGCCGTTGATAAGGATTAAGATAATAAAGTTAATAAATGGTGAAAAACTGATTTAATTTTTCGTTTATAATTTGGGATAGGTGGTACGCGAGCTTGAGCTTTCTTGAAGTAGTACTCAGGAGACACTAATTGGGAACCACTGTACCGGTGGTTACTTTGAGAACTAATTTTGTTTGACATAAACAACGCTCGCCGAAACTACAGTAGTTGTGTCAGCTCGTGGTAGCTTAGAGTTAAACCTCATCTGGCAGCACGGAATCGCATTTTTTTACGCTCTATCCTATTCTGTCGCTCAGGAAGGTCATTGGCTAGAGTCTAGAGCTAGAAAGGTCGCAGCTGCTGTCGCGAGTGATCGCATTCCCGCTATCTTTCTCGCTCTAGCTAATGACGTTCCTGATCCTTTTCTGTAGAAAAGGATGGAGCGTAAAAAAATGTGATTGTAACCAAATTTAACCTTCAACCGACTTTATTTTCGTGTAGGCAGCCTTATATTATTATTATTCAAAGCTGTTAGGTTGCAAAGGTGTAAGTTTTGCGCTTTCTTTTATTTTGTCTGCGGTAGTATATTATAGCTGGTATCAACTAAGTTTAAAGGCACCCACCCATAAAAATATAATGCATATTTGGTTTTCTATAAACAATAAAATAAAAAATCTAAACTTTAGAACATGGCTGTTGTATAAACATGATTATAACTATCCTATGATTAAATTATTACATGATTCAGCTAGATAATTTGATATTTGTTGGTGGTTTTGTAGTGGAATGGTGTTTATCGTTACTTACGAGTAAAAAAAGTATAATTTTACGAAAGCGAGCGCGTGGCGCCTTGTGATTGATATTGAAAGTAAATGTTAAGCAGAAATTTATACATCTCACACTCTCATGTTCTCCTAAATTAATGCAGATCAACATGGACCGGTTCTCATGGACTTACGGTCTACAAAGTAGAATCATGCATAACCCACCCAAAGTCTAATTTCGTACGGGCATTCAAATAAGGTCGAAATTAGTTTGACATATTATTTCAATAAACAATGGCATCCGATCCTTATTTTATTTCGAAACGAAATATCATATCGGTGGTTTGTAGAAAGGGCGAATATTTTATTTTTCGCTTCTTCTTCTTCTTATCGTGTGAGCAAGCCCTGGTGTCAGAGTTGATTCAAACCGCCTTACGGCCTCTGACGTGGTTTTTGTGTAACGACTACTACCACCAGAGATAGTAGCCGGGACCAACGGCTTAACGTGCCATCCGAAGCACGGAATCATCTTTCTTTTTCAGAAAATCAGGTGATTCAGCCTGCAATGTCGTAACGAACTGGGGAAAAACGCACAAAGTGACATATCACTAGGTGTCCCCCGTGGGAATCGATCCCACGACCTCCGACCTCCGTGTCAAGAGCCAAACGCTCTTAACCATTAGACCACGGAGGTAGATAGTTTTTTTTCACAAAAACGTTTTATTGGTTAGTTAGAACGGGGTGGCCCGTTTTTTACAAATTAGTATAACCGACGTACCCAAAGGACCACGGGAACAGGGTGAACCCTTAGCAATAAGCATAAAAACAAGTTAACAAGTTTGCCAGTAATAATTAAAAACCTTAATTGAAACTTAAAAAACTGCTCTCCTGTATATTGAAATGGCGCTTTCACCATTCTACAAAACACCGACGATATTGCGTAGGTGAGCCATGTTTCTACTTTGTCGGTACAGTAGTAGAAGAGACATGCCACACATGTGAACCGACGCCTATATTAAGAAAAATAGAAGTTATATTGACATGATAACTGCAAAAGTGACATTAATTAATACCTTAAATAATTGTGAAACAAATAACATTAACATCTACGTACATTATCCTAATGCTCAGAATCAATTAACAATATTTACGCACACAAGAGTTAGATCTAAATAAACAACGCATGTATACATTTCATTTCATTTCATTTATACATTTCACATAGGAAATTGTGTGAAACAAAAAAAAATTGTTAACATATGAGTTCTATCAGTACCCTTTCTATGTGAAATGCAATTATATGACCTAACGATCGAGCGCGGACTAAGTAAAAGCGTCGAATTACACCTTTCGCTAACTAATGACACGCGAAGTAATACTTGAGTTATCCATTTATATCTATGCCTGTGTGTACGCCAATGTAACTTCTATCTAATACGGCCAATCAGCTGCGTGTTTCGATTTACGGGCGTGCTCTGATTGGTTGGACATCACGTGATTTTGCACCAATAATAAGACGTTAAGGCTACCACATATCCGTTCTGTATACAAAGCAAGTTGGTAATATATTTAGAGATAAGACAACGAGCTAACTGTGTGGCATACCCTAAAATCTGCGTATAAACATAAAACATCAACGAAACTGCAAATTTAATATTATATACTAACTAACTGTATTCAATATAGACCGCAATGCGTCATTACGTCACACGTGTCACTCGTATAGCGTCCTCTCGCTTACACTTATTCACTTTCTTGGTACATTGACAGATGTGCTAGTTGTAGCCTTAGAATGGGGTAAAACTGTCGTTTTGTGTCGCTGACGCATTTGGCGGCGCCACTGTTGCACCAACGACACATTTTGACCCTGTTCTTGTATATTTGAGGTACTGTAGCTTTATTATTTAACAAAACAATTTGTTAAGGCACGCATAGAGCTAGCTTCATTATATTAGTAATATTAAAGGTGGTGAAGGTTTGAATAGACGGTACAGCCAGCAACGAAAAGATGTATTCACTTTAGTAATACGACGTGAAACGAAAGTGTATACCTTTCGTTGTTGACTGTATAACCTGGACGAGTTAACTTGACACCCAGCTTTTCTTTGTCATCCTTGTCCTTCCTTTGATCGCTCATACTACAGAATATATTTATCTCTCGCTCTCTCTCTATTTCCAGGTATCAAGTTAACTCGTCCGTGTTGTACCTAGTTGAGGAAGATTGGCAAGTCATTTTTCTAGGTTTCATTTGGTTAAAATATTGGATATTAAGGAGAATCGGTTTACATAATGTTCAAAAAGAACAAAAATGGGTACTAATGCAGTCCTGAGAAACGTTACATTGCATTTTATATCTAATTTGGTACCCAGAGGGGCCTGATATGGAAACATTAGTGTAGAGGGGAGGATAGCTAAGATCGAGAAAAGTTTCTCCATCTAGACTAGCATGCCACGTTTTATTTATCTTAATTATAGCTCATGTTTAAGCTAGATATGTGATCATGCTAGACCTAGTAGTGGAGAGGCACAACGAGAAGAATCATTATCAAATATGAACGGTTAACACGCACAAATGTATCTAAACACTAAAAGTGCCCAATATTTATACAAGTCATCAAAAACATGTGTTCCCTTTATTATTCATGGTAGATCGTGTTATAAAACCAGACGAGCGATGGCGGTCGTAGCATGGTAGCGTGATATGGCGCTATGGCGTCTCAGCTCTCTTTCTATTTGCTCGCAAACGGATAAAAGGCCTTATCGCGCTGCTATGTTACGGACGCTGATTTTAATAAACCTATTTTATGAAAAGTTATTTAATTTCTACGTCTTGTAACACCTAATCTAAATATCAGCTTCCCCTGATGAACCCTCAATTAAATTCCAAATACATTCCCTCCGATCCATTTTCTGAATGATTTTAAATTGACAGTCCCATGTTGGTTCGCAATGCCGAAAACAATTCGCATTAACGCATTTGGGACAGAAAAGTCGTAACAATTGGTATCGACCCTGCATTGTATTTTGCTGAATTTTTACTACATACGTAGCAATGCTGGCATATGTTTATAGTCTATTTAAATCTACGATAATGCCAATTTTCATTACAGTGAAATTTATTTCCTTATCATGTTGGGGCCAAATTAGTATATTTACCAATTTTATTAGAGTCAAATTCTTTCGCGTAAATATTTCATTCGAACGAATTCGGTTGCTGAATATTTCAGTTATCTGACTATATTTAAAAGTCAGCATGGCCGCTTGACTTATGCAATACGAGCAAGTTTTGTATTCTCAATTCGGTATGTCAAGTTTTTTTTTGGAGGGCTGAATCGAAAACCATTTCGAGATAATTGTCTCAATAATCATATTTTCTACGTCAAAGATTTTAAAATGAAAGGATTACAAATATTTTAAATAAAATAACGTCGTTTTTCGGTACGCTCAGTGACGTCACTGGCATACCTGTGAACTCCTTGTTAAACATAAAATCAACTTGAAATACCCGGCTATTAAGAAAAAAAATACATTCACAATGTCAGAATTTGACATTTGATGTTGCCGGATCTGTTTCCAGCATAGAGTTAGAAAGAGGAGGCACGTTTTATTTTTTTTAAATATAGCAGGAGGTAGTGTTTCTCCATGGAGTTGGAATTATTTTTTCTCCACCATTTTTGCACTTAAAGATTACAGATCAAAATAATTTAAAAATTAAATTTATATTGATAAACTCGATGAATCGCAATAAAAATGAAATAGGTGTCTTAAAATTATGTCTTCTATCCGTAAAAAATATAAAAATGACGACCAAAAAAAACTTGACATACCGAATTATATAATAGATCCAAGTGGCATTTGACAATTATCCTTTTAATATTGGCTCATGCAGGCGCACTCTGTCAAAGTTTGCTGGTATGCTGGTATCGTGTCAGTATTAGCTCTCTTTTACTTGACGCATATCAGAGCGAGATAAAAGGCTCCGATTAGTCTATGGCAAGACTGACAAACCAATTTCTCAGGTGGGACATGGTATAATTACGCTTTATTTTCAGCCGGCGGCGGGCCTATTAATAATTTATACCTATTAACTTATTCTTGGGCTAGCTAAGTTTAGTTTAATTATAATCAACAATTAAGGTCATCACAGACGGCAGCTTTAAGTAAAGGCAGATTTACAAGATGACAATTTTGCGGCGCCAAAATTCAGCCAGCGCTAGCAAGAAAAAGCACGCGTCTATTTCCCCGCCTATTTATCGCGGCATCCTACCGCTAACACGGAATAGAGAACGCGTCTCATTTTTGGCGCCTGTGACCTCCAGCCGCGTCTCTCGCATCCCCCGCCCCAATTTATCGGACTCTAGAAAAGTACCAACTCGACTTAAGAGCTATTTACACAAGCGATTTTCGAGCGTAGACGATTTCACAACTGCACCGCAGCGACGTGGCAACTGTACCGCCAACGCAACTGAATTATCGCTGCTTTTCCGCTGCGATATCGCCGCGAAACTCGTTGATCTCAGAAATATCCCAGCTATGTCGCGACAATATCGTTCCGTAAGGCGCACCCTCAAAAATCACTCGTGTGGCTCTAACGATATCGCGCTATACTAATTAGCTGCCATTTGCGACCACCTTTAAAAGCAGCTCGTGCGATGTTGCGGGCCAATTCTATTGCTTCGGCGGGCCACTGTGGTCCGCGGGCCCGGCTATGGGCATCTACCGCCTACGTTTTTTCTACCTGATCGGTCTACAAAGGCAACTAGCACATCTGTCAGTCGGTCGGCCGGCGCTAGGTAGTGCGCTAGCACTGGTTGACGTCGGGCGGTGTGGGCAGGAATGGATCGGCGCGCTTGTGGTCTATGAGCGCCTTGACGGTCGTCGTGTCGGCCGGCAGCTCGGACTTCTTGCGGAGGAGGGGCTTGCTGGCGTTGTAGCCTTGCTTGCGGACCTGCGTAGGGAAATTTTACATATTTTAATAATTCTGCATTGTCTGGAGCGTTTTGAGTAATCGTGGGGGTGGTACATGATGCGACTGAAGGATAGTAAGGTCGAAATAGTATGGTACTACATACAATACGGACACCCTCATAAATGTTCTGTATTCACCTGAATATATTTTTCATTGACACTCAATACTTTATTGCGTTTCACAATGGTATGTAATAGGTGGTTTAATCGCATTAATACTACAACATTATGAACCCTGTCACTCAGTCGTGGCACATGCTTACCTCTTCTTATCAGTTTTTTCCATTTGCATGAAGTGACAGAAGTGTCCAGGTAAGGTACCTTTACCACACGTATTTTAATGCAGATCATACTCAAGGTCATGTACAAGTAAGTAGAAAAGCGGGGTGAGGTGCGGTATTTTCATTGCTCACAGAACCGATAGCCGGAAAGCGGAGCATGGGTAGGCCCCCCACAAGGTGAAGGCGGCGGGAACCGGGAGAGACCGTTCATTGTGGCTATCCTTGAACGAGGCATACGTCCAGCACTGGACGTCCATCGGCAGAGATGATGATGAATATGTGTGTGTGCGTACCTCCTGCGCCTCCTGCTCGATCCTGCGGTAGTCTATCTCGGGCGCGGTCTCGTCGTCGCTCTGCGCGGCGGAGTCGACGGGCCGCGCGCGGTACGCCGGGTTGGCCGCCGCGCGCTCTTCCAGTCGCTGCCAGAGCTCCTCGCGGTGCATCAGTCGCTCCCGCTCTCTGCGGGGCACAGTTTGCAGTTTAAAGGACTTGGCCGGTAAATGGGACTGAAGTTACAGACTTCAACGATAATTAAGTCAAAAAACACAACAATACTGAAAAAAAAAACAATGGGAATCGTCGGAAATTGGTACGAGTCGGCCTGGACGGGGATCGAACCATCGCCTCCTGCACGGCAGGCAAGGTTAGTCGCCACTGGACCACCACGGCTTTTTTTACGGCTATTATGACAAGTATTATTCTGTAATACATAATTATATAAATACAAACAATAATGACTTGGGTCCAAATATTAATATTCATCATAGAAATACTTGCTCCTAACAAGATTCGAACCCGCGACCCTCGAATCAGCAAACAGGTTCACTAACAACTGAGCTATCTCGCCAATATGTCAAAAATACGGAAATATAGGAGAAAATTCAAAATTGATAAAAACAGTGACTTTTAACGCTAGCACTTTACCGCCATGCTGGTAAAGCTTAACCACCTGGCCATGGTACAGGGCGAAAAGTGAATTAACCAACAAAATTAATGTTGTTTTTTCCATGTTTCATTGTATGTGTCCTACTTATTTATTATTTAGATTATAGTTACTTCAATTTACATCATAATAGTAGGCTAAAATTGTTAAGTATACAAATTGTACATGATATTATAAAATGCTTTACGTCTATAGTGCCAATAATGAATGTTTGTTTATAATTATTAAGAATTTATTGTACCTATTATTATTAATCTATTTATGTTTAAGGGAGGGACAGAATAGCAGTGGCAGACGGCAACCCCGACTGTTGAACTGAGTCCTTAATCTTTTTGTCTCCATGCTATTTTTAAAACAGTGCTATATTCATTGTGTTTTGTAACAGTTAAGAGACAAATAAATACTTTTTTTTTTTTTTAATTTTAAATGTTTTTCCTTTAGAGTACCAATAAAAAAACCAATACACACTTCTGTTTCTCCTGCTTGTACTGCTGCGTGCACTCGTCGAACAGCTTCTGGTTCATCTCCATGAACAGTTTGAGCGCGTTGTAGACGAGGCCGTGTATCGTCTTGTTCCAGTGGCTCTTCGTGTTGCGGTAGAGAGAGGGGAACATTATGGGCAGGATGTGCGTCGCGTTGTCCGATATCAGAGACATTATGTACTCGTTGTTCCAGTAGTAGAGGGCGCGTTCTGCTACCTGCGGACGGTTGGTTAATTTGAAGTTTGAATGGTTTAGAGACAAGAAAGATTGCAAAATTTCTTGGTTTCTTTTATACAGAAAGTGCGTAGTGACTTCATTGACTGGCTTAAATAAAGCCCCGGATAGGAAGAACGCGTTTCTAATTTAGTGACGGATTTATTATTCAGGAGGCCTGATGAATCACCCATCCAAGACAGCCTTATCCACCAGGTAAATGAAAGAGGGGCCGCCCTAAAATAACATGGCGCGCCGCTCTGTGGAAGTAGAGGCTAAAAGTCTTAACATGACATAGCCTCACGTAGAGATAACAGAAAGAGAAGAAGACAATGATATATTTGGCAGTTCTGTATAATGAATCCAACACTGTCACCATTTGAAACCTTCAAAAAGGCTATCTATCGGCACTATTTATAATCCGAAACTAGGCTCAGTATATTAAAATTACAGGGTGTAAGGGACAGCCCTCCGCAAACCGAGACGGTGAACTCAGACCATCAAACTGAACAACTTTCACTATGGACATTACCTCAGGAAACACGAAAAAAAATCTGCTGTGCCATACAAAACTGCCCTACCCACCCGACTCAAATGTATGGGACAGCAGATTTTTTTTCGCGTTTCAGGAAACGCGACCTCAGGAGGTAGAGGCTCCATAGTGAAAGTTGTTCAGTTTGATGGTCTGAGATCACCGTTTCAGTGTGCGGAGGGCTGTCCCTTACACCCTGTATATTTCGATGCTGTAGAAACGAAGACCAAGATCAATTAGATTTTTCTTCACTTCTGTGCAATTTTTTTCAACAAACAACATCGCACACGAAGATACCGTTCATCTAATAAAGACTAACAAAAAATCACTCTGGCAATCCCCCAACCAATAAGTCGAAAAGCCTTATTTGCATAAATAAACAATTCAGTTAGCAATGGAAACGATAGAAGGAACCATTTGGCTCACGCATATATATATTATATTCTTCCTTATTTACAGCTAAAAATAACTTTGATATTGTCAGATGGATTATAAAGTGTATTATAAAATTAGTTATATTTTAGGAACTGCTGTTATTTCTAAAACAGAATTTCCATCAGGTAACCATGTACGAGTAGGTGACAATTGATCAATTAGCGAGTCAATACAAAAACCTGTATTTTTAACCATTTTTGTTTTGTCACTAACAAGTTGTGTTAATGTATACAGTTTGAATACTCGGTAGCCCAAAGTTTTTGTTTTTAGTAGATACTAGTGTTTACCCGCGACTTCGTCCGCACAAATTATATAAGTACCAGATTTTAAGTCAGATCATAAGCTATCAAACAAAAAAGTTTCATCAAAATCGGTTCAGTAGTTTTTGCGTGATGCGTGAACAAACAAACAAACACACAAACAAACAGACGGACAAGATTTAAGACTAAAAAAAAAAACAAATCGTAATCTTTTTTTTGTAAATATCTTCAATGTACAGACACACTTCAGTTACAGTTTTATAATAGTTTAGTTAGATAAAGTGGTCAGGCCAAGTGGTGAAAATAGTTATTTTCCGAATTTTTAGGGATAACTTTAAAATCAAATACAGTTTATTCATTGCAATTAGGGATTGCAATCCGGTGCAATTTTCAATCCGGCCGGATCCGACCGGATTTTGACCGATCCGGCCGGATCCGCCGGATCCGACCGGATTGGTAATATCCATAATCATTTGCGTTTTCATTTTAAAATCAGCTGTAAAACAATAAAGGATTCTAGCAACTGTGAAAAAAATCATTATTGTTACGAAAGTGATAGTTTCTATCGTATTAAAAATGCGAAAAACATTTTCTTTTCATTGAACATTGTTAAAAAAGAACAGAAGAAAATTTGCGCATTTATTTCGGAAATGTTTACAATTTCCCAAAAATTTACAAATTTCTATTTTAAATGTACGTGTAGGTACGGATTGTCGTAGCAGGTGACTCAGTAACGTCGTAAGCGACGTCCACTACGAGAATTTTCAGTAAAAAAGCGGTTTTATGCGATTTTCAAGTCATTTACCGGATCCGGCCCGGATCCGGCTAGCTAGTGCCGGATCCGGTAAGCAGTAAATGGTGCCGGATCCGCCGGATTACCGGATCCGGAAAACCGGATTGCAATCCCTAATTGCAATAGACCAATTAGTTAGATGAATCGGTTGACGTAATGTTTACACGCCGAACTGCCAAATCACAAGTCCGGTCCGTAGTTGTTGTTGCGGTAGCTGGTGGTGATGATGATTGGAATGATAGATGCTTGATGATTATCGTGTTTATTTGCTTTCCACAATAATATGTTATATTGATAGTGAGTGCTCAGTCTGGCGGACGGATGTACACTGCTTATTAATTAATTACGAATAAAACGCTACGCGTAAACTGCTGATACTGCATGTGCGGTGTTAAACCGTACAGTTGTTTTTAATTAAGGAAGCAACCGCAAATAATTTAATTGTGATATTTTCAACATTGTAAACAATCCTTAAAAATTAAATAAAGTTTACTTTTGGAGGTTGTTAATTAAGACGGTTTGAAGATTCTCCGACAGTATACTTCATTCCAAATAAGGACGAAAATATTTTCCGATTTCTGTATAGCTTTAAGGCGAATTCTGATTAGCGAATATAATTTATTTATCAGAAAGATGTACGCACGGCGACAGATCAACCTACCCATAGTTCGACCTTATATCCATGAACATAGAGTTCAACTATGGGTAGGTTGATCTGTCGCCGTGTGTACTATCCGACATTCTTCGGCGTAAAATTAGCCATACAATTTTGTTGCTATTTGGAATGGAGTATAGTTGACCACCAGTCCACATCGAAGTTCGCGTGGTTTAGTATGCCTTCTAGAGTATGCCCCAGTCCCTCTCACCATTATTCGTGAGTGTTCGTTCTCTTTGCCCTGGAAAAAGACTTGATAACCTGGAAGTGCGGACTGGAGACGCATTTCGCCAGCTGCCTGAACAGCGGGTCCATGATCTTCTGCACTTTATGTCGCTACTAACCTGGAAGTGCGGACTGGAGACGCATTTCGCCAGCTGCCTGAACAGCGGGTCCATGATCTTCTGGAACTCCGCCGGCTCGATCACGTCCAGTATCTCCTCCATCTCGTTGAGGAACATCACCTCTTTCGGCGAATGCGTCTTCGGCCAGTATTTTAATAATGCTCTGCAATTTCAACATTTATAAATTATTTATTACACTAGTTGCCCACATCTTCGTATGAATCACCTCAGTGCCTGTCCGTCCGTCTGTCACGCTCATTTTTCTCAGAGACTGTTAGACATAGGAAACTGAAACTTGGTATAGTTATAGCAATTAATGGCCCGAACACACAAAGAAAACTGATTTTCAGTTACTGTGACAAAATACCTAGCTAGTGCCAGTCTATACTGGTTATCACCTACGAGTGCCTACTTATGCCTACATGGTAACTACAGGGTGAAATTGATATCATTAGCATCATTTTAAACTAAGAGTCTACCCATCAAACTGAACAACTTTTACTATGGGAGCAAACCAATTGGAGCAACAAAAAAATCTGCGGTCCCATACTAAACTGCACCCGCCGCCGTTGCCTACACGACTCAAATGTATGGGACAGCAGATTTGTTTTTTGCTCCGATTGGTTTGCTCCCATAGTAAAAATTGTTCAGTTTGATGGTCTGATCATCCCCTTAAAAAAGTGTCAGCATATTAAGTTGGACCCTGCATAGTTCTACATACAGAACGGCTACTCCCCACCCCCCTCTGACTTCAGATACCCTACCTCACCTCACACTTTCTGGGAAACTTAAGGGAAGCCGAGCAAGGGAATGCAGCCAGGCGCGCGCACCCGTAGTATTTGACTACATAAAATTGAGTTTTTACAGTGCATGCAAAACGTTGAAAAATAACGCTAAATTCACATTTTCAGTAAATCCTAAATATTTACTTACAAATACAATTTTTAATAACAGAACGAACAATACAAAGTAACGAAATGTAGATCATGTTTATACGATGCGTGGTAAGTCAACCCTACACATGTTTCAAGGACAATTTGCACCAAAACGTTGTTTGAAGTGCCGGAGCTGTGACAAAAGTACAGACACTTCCTGACCCCCACCAAATTTCACCTCACCGACGGGTTAAGGTTACAATTCTTACCTAACTACGGGTTGTGTTAACGAGGGATCTTTCTCCAGGAACTGCACCACGCAGTACGCTAGCTGCGGATGGTACACCGACAGAGACTTCGCCTTGTGCAGCGGCAGTAATACCTGTTGATAAAACACACTATTATTTACCTTATTTGTGTCTGTATAAGTAATTGAATAGAGTAACATTTATTATCGCTCTAATACGATGAGGTATTACAGGTTTAAAGTCATTAATCATTATACATAATAATGAGCAGACTTGTCCAAGGTAAACTGCACCTTAACTCAAAGCCATTAAAGATAAAATATATAAGTAATACCCTAAGCAGGAACATTTTGTGCTCCTCCTTGAGCGGGAGCGCGAACCCGTTGATGATGGAGCCGAGGATCTCAAGCAGCTCCGCGATGCCGTTGTGGTGCTCCGTCTCGTAGATGAACCTGGACACAAACAACATTCAGTTCTCTAGCAGAAGATCCTTCCAATTCGCTCGGGCCAATTTGATCAATAGTGACATCCTACAGACTATAACATGCTGTACTAAGTAGTCCTTTTATCGAATTTAAGATTGAAAACCGGCTAAGTTGGCCCTCGGATTAATATTCATTTTTTTTTTATTGAGTTGTTATCCCTCCCGCCACAGTTCAGAGCTAAAATCAGGGTAGCATTTACACAACTAAATACTGAAATGAACCATTGTATACCCTCCCAGACCTCAGAAGTATGGGAGTTCTGTTCTGAGTACTGGAAGGGTTTCCATACCATGGTTTTTATTATTTTGTTAGTTAATTGAATGGGTTAGAACTCCCATTATTTTTACACTTTTTGTTTATTATTTGTTCGCAAATCCGCCATGATTCCAAATTTCAACCGGCTCCTACGGCTCAAAAGATAAAGCCCATTATTGTCAGGACGGACGGATTGCGTAGGCTTAGTAATAGGGTGGACCTAGGTAGCTGGTACAGTAGTACCAGGTTTATAAGGCTTACCGATGTACCTGCGCAGTTGACAAATTTTTATAGCGCGCGAAATTATATTGACCAATCAAGATGTGCCACGTTCAATCCGTTTACGCTATTGGCTAATTTGTTTTCGCGCTCTTTTGCACTCTTTGATTACTAAATGACTTCGGGTTTTGTCGGGGACTCGGGCCTGCTCTGCGCATACGAAGATGGACGAGCGGACTTATTTTCCTGGTCGTACTGTAGCTACCTAGATGGTAGTTATAACAAAGTATTTAACGGACAAAAGTCGCGGGAAAAATCGTGTTTTATAACTACAAGCTATATTTAGATACCCATCAACTCCGACGTCACAATGACTCTTTAACAACCAGTTCTGCCATTACAGATAGCAACTCTTAAATATAACCATCTCTTCTATTGTTGTTCAAACCACATTACATGGGAACTTTTTAGTCTATTTACTGGATATTCTCGTATATCCGACCGTCAATTTCCTTGTTATATTTCTGTATTAACTTCAGATCATGCTCGTTGAAATAGTACGTCAGTTCATATCCATTTCATTTGTAGATTTTCTCACCACGCCGTTCGTCATCATTTTAAATCTACCGGCAAGTAACTGCAAGATACTTCGGTCATGTAAAATTATATAGATCAGCTACACTGACGAGATATAACGTCATTGGGTAGGTATGTAGCTTAAAATTAAATTCGAAATTTTGAATTTCACCAATTTGCTGTATACTAATCTCTTGTATAAATGAAGCTCAAAACTGAAAGTTATAAATTTCTTGTTTCCTCAAAAAAACCATCAGTAAAAATTTTGTAAATCGGCATATTTGTTATGTGTTCTATTCAGATACTATCGAGTATACCGACCAGATAAAGATTACCCTGGTAGTCAAAAGTGTAAACAGAGTGGTCATGGGCGGACATACTAAAATATTTATTTATAGAATACGGAAAAACAAGCGAATTGGAAACTTCCAATACAATGCCTCAATTTGGCAATAGTGTTGATGATCGGAGAAACATAACATATCTCAAGAATTGCTTACACATCAAACGATGATGATCAAAAAAAGGACACAGTATCTATCTGATCCTTTTAATCGCACAACCTTGGACTATTTATTATAAGAACTAGCCTTGCGGTAGCATTTCCCCTTTACCACGGTATAAGAACAATTGATCACGTGCATTTGCATTCAATTTTATACCTTACTAGTGTTTACCCGCGACTTCGTCCGCAAAAATTATATAAGGTGTAACAAAATTAGCTGAAACTATTTTAAGGGGAGTATCAGACCATCAAACTGAACAACTTTCTCTATGGGACCAATTTCGAAATCGCGAAAAAAAAACAGCTGTCCCATACAAAAATGCCAAACTAACTCGACCCGAATGTATGGGACAGCACATTTTTTTTTCGCGATTTTGATAATGGTCCCATAGAGAAAGTTGTTCAGTTTGATGGTCTGATACTCCCCTTAAAATAGTTTCAACTAATTTTGTTAGACCTTATATACCAGATTTTAAGTCAGATCATAAGCTATCAAACAAAAAAAGTTTCATCAAAATCGGTGCAGTAGTTTTTGCGTGATGCGGGAACAAACAAACAAACACACAAACAAACAGACAAACAGACAGACAAAATTTCTAAAAAAGGTTGATTTCGAGTCAGGGATACCTAAAAACCATATCGTAATCTTTTTTTTGTAAATATCTTCAATTAACAGACACACTTCAGTTACAGTATTATAATAGTTTAGATCACTAAACCTATAATTGAGAAACAATAACTTCGAACTTAGAACGTTTGGGGTTCACACGAGACTACTTTTCATGATTTTTAACCTACGAATAACTTTATTCGTAGTTTTTAACATTCAAAATTAGAATCTATAGTTATGGGGAATAAAATCCAAAGTTCCGGATTTCATGTTACCTGCCTCCCGCAAAAAGTGGCAGAAATGTTTGTAAGTAGAGATACACGCGTAACTAGTCCACATATAAGTAGTCAAAGCGCACAACTTATTATCGTTCCATAGTTTCCGTAACAAAAAGGAAGGATAGCTTTTAGAGGCTGTTTCTCGTCGTCGATAAAAAAGTAGCAAGTGTCCTACAAGTATCTAAATGGTCCAGCCACAACACAGTCTAGACTACACAATATACTAGCAGAGCCTCGTGCAGGTTCGATCCAAACCCGAGCTCTGGCTCGCTGCCCAAATGTTGCCGCTGCCTTTAATACCGAGTATTTTTAACCCTTTTCTAAGAAAATAGCTTTGGAAGGCGTAGTGGTCCAGTGGAGAGTAATCTTGCCTGTCGTGCAGGAGGCAATGATGGTTCGATCCCCGTCCAGACCAACTTGTACCAATGAGTTTTTAGGAAGTCATGTACGATTTGTAACACCGCTGGCTTTTCGGTGAAGGAGAACATCGTGCAGAAACAACCTGCGTGCTTCAATTTCGAGGCATGTCTTGTACCCACTGTCCATTACAAGTGGCGACGGGCTCACTCCCCGTCACACTGGACAGAGTTTCGGTACTACTATTGAAACGTGGATGTTCTGAGTTTCCAGAATATCTCTGACTACCTCCTCGGGGAATAAAGTCGTGAGCATATGATTCCAAGAAAACCAATCGTTGATACAAACTGTGGCCGGTACATGAGATGATTAAGAAAAAGTCGAGATGTGAGTCGAAAAATGCACCGACAAAATATCGTATACGAAATACTATTTGATTAGCAAATTTTTAATGAGATATTGAACAATTCAAATTAAAGACTGAACAATTTTAGTATCGGAAGGGATTTCATTTCAACCATCCTGCCGGGCTGTGCTTTCATCCAATTAAGCTGCGGTTACAGCACAATATTATGGCTATAACATGCTAATAACCTAGCATTAGGAAATATCGAAAATCTGATCTGATTGCGTTGATCTTCGAAAGGTCTCTGGGGGTGTTTTGCCCAACAATGGAATGATACCCTTGACACACAATTCCATCCTAAAATCTTCAATATGCTAAAGCAAGGCCGCATTCTTGGAACAAATGCATGCTTAAAAGAAAAGCGGCAAGGCTTCTGACCACCCCGAGTGATAAAGGTTAAAAAGAGTCACGTTGCAGGGTTTGCCTCGAACACGTGTCTCTCGCGTGGTGTTCGCGCGGTTCGCGTTTCAGCCTGCCACGAGGCTCCAAAATCCTTCTCAGTTGTTCTTACTCATAAACAATCCTCGAGATTGGATAGACACTCCCTCAAACTACTTGACATTGGCGGAAATGCGGTGCTATCGCACAAGCAAGAAGTCCATAATTATAAAAAAAAAAGGTTAAAAAACGGGGACAAAGAAAAATGACCTATTTGTTGGTTATTGGTTTGTCCCCGCCTGCAATACCTACCTACCTAATAAGTAATAACATTCAAATTGTATTAATTTGCTCAAACAAAGTTATTATAGCTGATTTAAGGAGCTTGTTTTTATCTTTTCAGTTAATAGTTTTTTATGCAGTCGGGTTTTTTGTTTTTCTAAATAATTTAGTTTATTTCATACTTTTTAGTCTTGTGTCAAAATGGTTGCATAAAAATACTATAATATATATATATATTTGGAATCTGCTCTTCACCAGCTTTCATTTGATACCCATATTGTATTTTTTACGAAAAAAATTTGATTCTCCCCCCTCTATTTTTTAATTCGCATACGCCATATTAAAATAATGTACCCTATGTCACTCTCACGATTTTTACGAATCTAACGACACCTCATACGTTAAAATCCGTCAAGCCGTTTAGGCTGTAGCGCGTGCCAAAGAAATAGACATACAAACATACATACATACATACATACATACATACATACATATATACACTCGAAAAACATAACCCTCCTTCTGTCGCAGTCGGGTAAAAATAACAGTGCAATACTCACTTATAGAATACGTTATTGATTTGTTTCCTTATGTAGGCACGTAGAACTAAGAATTTTCCGTATATTCTATGTAACGTTGTCTTCAGGAAGTCTCGTTCCCGCGGGTCTTCCGAGTCGAACAGTTCTAGTAACTGGAAAATTAATTGAATCATTTAAAATTGTGTCTTAAATCAAATACACTTAGAAATCATTCTTCCTAAAGTTGTTAGGGTTACATTGCTACAGATTTTGTGATTCAAAATATCGATCACGTAAAATTCCAAACTCTCCATGATCGAAATACAAGGTGTAACAAAGCACCCTAGTTATATTTAAAGGGTTGGTTTAGTTAGACCATCAAACTGAAAAAAAATCATTGTCGAGACAAAGTCGTTAAAAAAAAGAAACGATGCCCCATACAACTGAGTAAAGTCGGTCGGAACTGCAGATTGGCATGAAACAGCAGATATTAAATTTTTTTCATCGATTTTGACTCCATAGTGAAAGATGTTCTGCTTTGGTGTGGAATAAAGTATAATTGATTGATTGATTGATTGATGTTCAGTTTGATGGTCTGAAGCACCGTAAAGTATGTAATGCATTTAAGTTTATTTGTTTTTATATTATTTTTAGTGGGAAACGAGGTCCTCTAGGTGGTGTAGCGGAAAATTTTATTAGGAATGTGCTGTTTAAGCAATGATACCATTAGATGGTTCTATGTCCATTTTAGTTCTTGTAGGCCAAACGATGTATGGAATCCCGATATTATCCTTTCACTAGTGTACACGCACTAGTGAAAGGATACGATAGCTCTAATGTTTGTGGCGGGTTTAGATTCCGCAGTGCTTCGTCAGAATCTACGTGAAAAACATCTTTGTCATAACAGAAAAGGCAGTTCGAATTATGGTCACCTATACAAATACGAATGAGCTCGGTGGCGCGTTGCGGAGAGGTATGGACTCTTAATCATTAGGTCCGGGTTCGAATCCGCACGGACCACATGCCACGTACCAATAAGTTTTTCTAACTTATGTACGTATTACCGACTGCTCTCAAACGGTGAAGGAAAACATCGTGAGGAAACCTGCATATGTAAAGAAGACATTCTGATGCATATGTGAAGTCTACGAATCCGCATTGGGCACGCGTGGTGGACTAACGCCCAAACACCCTCCTAGAGAGTAGGCCTGTGCCCTGCAGTGGGACGTATATAGGCTGATGATGATGATGATACAAATACAGACTATCGGTCGATACCAACACTGCTATTTCAACTATACTGGCATTGAACTACCTATCAATACTTCTTTGGTCAATTTACCCATGGGAATCCACCACATTGCCCGAATCGATCGTTATAAATAACTTACAGTACATTTTTGAGTAGATTTCAATCAAAAACTTCTAAAGTAACGTTACTTTATTTATTATTTACTGCCTTTACTGCTTTCTGACGTTTAATTACAAAACGAGAACGAGAATTTCAACAAATTCTCTGACTAACAATGCAGTACAAAGGTCACTGGAGTCGACATTTATTAATATTTAATATCAACCTTCTCTCTAAAGCTTTAAGAGCGTTTTATGTTCTTTTGATAGCTCCAAATGCGAAATATTTCATGGGGCTATATATTGAAATACTTAATGCTAGCAATCCGCATTAGGTACTCTGGTGAAAGAGGCGAGGCAAACAAATCAAAAAGACATAAATTGTGTTTGCCTTCAATTATTCACATGTAGCGGTCAAGGGCGCCCTCCGTCGACATTGATACGCCATGACACCCGCTGTATTATTTAAGATATTTCTTGATACTGTTCGCTTTCTCATCGATTTTCACTAGCTATCAGTCTAGCTTTCTGAATGATTGGATTACAATTACGAAGCGACAGGTATTTATTTCAGTCAAAAATTATTCTATATTTTGCTTTGAATTCACAAACGCCTGTTGTCAAAAAAGCAGGCATTTGCAAATGTGATCATAAATTATTGCTTTCCCGACAACATTTCTTGTCAAATTATAAAAATTACCGGTCGACTTCGATAATGAGAGCGTCGGTAGTGCGTTGCGGAGAGGCGTGGACTTTTAAACATGAGGTCCGGGTTCTAATCCACACTTTCAACATGCCATGTAACAACATTTATGTACGTAATACCTGCTCTTAATCGATAAAGGAAAACATCTTGAGACAACCCAAAGAAAATCTAATGCCTATGGGAACTTGGGAAGTCCGCTTATTGGCATTGGGTAAGAGGGTAGAACTAACGCCTATACAAGACATCTCCATGAGGAGGGGAGGGCTGTGCCCCTGCAGTGGGCACGATAGAAGCTGATGATGATTTCTACATTCAACACCTCTATTAACTAAAACAATAAAGTCCAAACTTCCTCACCTGTAAAACAAACTTTTGGTCAATATATTTCTTGGCAATGTTAGGCTGGAAGTCAGGAGACTCTAGCAGCCTGAGGAACAGCTCGTAGACCAGCTGCAGGTGAGGCCAGGCCGCCTCCAGCGTGGGCTCGTCCTCCTCAGGGTCGAACTCAGCTCCGTTGGGGTTCGACGAGGGCGGCAGTGTCCGGAATAAATTTATTGCGAACTGTGGAAAAAGGGGTATAAGCATAAGCATAAGCATATGCTCACGACTATATTCCCCGAGGGGGTAGTCAGAGATATTCTGAAACCTCAGAACATCCACGTTTCACCAGTAGTACCGAAACTCTGTCCAGTGTGACGGGGGGTGAGCCCGTCGCCACTTATAATGGACAGTGGGTACAATACACGCCTCGAAATTGAAGCATGCAGGGAAAAAGGGGTATATTAGTACATAAAGCAATCATATGGTGTTAGATTGAGTGAGAAAGTTAAACTATATTGGCATACATACACACAACTATAATGCTATGTCATTGCTACAGAAATAGTAGATTACACACAGAGGACAGCAAAGTAAGAAAAGTCTCAGAGCTCATGTAATCTAAACAAACATATATGTGATCTGAGGCATTCTTATTTACTGTCCGAGGTTAGTACACAATTTTTCTCCTCGACGGATGTGGAAAGAGGCAACTTCGTATAGCGCAGCGGGACGAAAATTGACGCTTTCCGTCCGGAGGGGAGAAAAGAATATAACAAAATCATTTCATTTTACAAATTAGTATTTTATACATTTTGCCATGCAACGAATTGGCTTTTTGTAGACTGGTAGCCATTTTATGAATCTATTACCTACTTTTTAAGCAGTTATAGTATTGAAGTGCTAAGTTGGTTCTATTCGAAGCCGTGGTCTCCGGCATACTGCAACTATGGCTGGAAAGGACTACGAGAAACACAGGGCCGAACATTATGGCTTAAAGACTAGTGTGGGCTGAATGACGAGGTTATTCAGGCTCACCATGCTAACCGCCTCCGGGTAGATGGGCTCGGTGATGACGCCGCGCTGCGAGGTCACGTACTCGACCATCTCCAGCAGCGCGGCGCGCTTCACCTCCTTCCACTTGAGGTCCGACAGCGGCTCGTCCGCGAAGTCGAACAGCAAGCAGCATTGCCGCAGCTTCTGCACGAAGAGCTGCTCTCGTTCTGCTGCCGGGGCATCTGCGGAAAATGGAGGTTTATTAGATTGGTGGAAGCTATTTGAAAGTCTTGCTCTATTTAAGAGTTTTCTAATCTTAGTGTTCGGACCAATTTTATCTACATAAAATCGACGAAACATTTCGTATTCCCCTGTTTCCTCATCCAAAACTAAACCGATTTTAATCATTCTTTCATGAATAATATTAGAAAGATGTCTGTATGTTTTGCTGTTTTGTTTATATTCGTCAAATTTGTTTGCTGTATGTCTGAAAACGGGCGGTAAAATTGGTGTTTTTCGAAGGTTCCTAGTTTATACAGTAATTAATTAATGAAAAAAAGCAAAACATAGGGGCATAGCCCAGGTAACATAGATAGTATGGTGAATTTTTTTTGTTCTAGTGTCATTATCCAGAGAGGAAACAGGGGAATACGTTTGTATGAAAAAAACGGCACTCGCCTATCCTCTTAAGGGCTCAACAAACTTCATTGAACCTTCGAAAAATAAGCCTAGATTTCTTCAAATAAGGTTTCCTCAAGATTTTTTTTCGTCACCGAAAAACCATTGGTGTTACAAAACGTACGTAAATTCATTTTAACCAGTCTGATACCGGCTGTGATCGAATTGCCTCTCTTATACGGAAGGTAAGGCCACCACTGGTCAACCACGGCTTATTTTTATACAACAAGGCAAAATAACTTAATTTCATTTTATGGACACCTTCAGGCCAGGTATGACCAGTGGCGGGCTTTTCAATTAAGGACCTTAGTCCTGTCGGTAGTACTAGTATTTGGGTAGATCAACTATTTTTTGTCCATACCTAGTCCCAGTCATCTGCATAAAATTTTTTCAATGTTCATGCTCAGGCTAAGCTCAGGTTTTGCTTGCCCCAAAAATTAATGTTTGTTGAATAACTAAGGATTGCATTTATTAAATGCATACACGGTTTTGCAAAATTACTTGAATTTTACTTGAAATTTGGCGGTTGTCCGATGGACGCTTTATTTCGTTGTCCACGCGCTTTTTGGTCTATCGGACAACCGCTAAAAACTTCTAGTAGTTCAACACAAATGGTACAATGTGCATGTGTGTAGAAGAATCATATCATTAGATACAATATCCATCTTTCAACATTAATGAATGTCGAGAAAAAAGGAATAAAAACGTTTTTTTAAACAGTACTGTGAGGACAAAAAATAGTTGATCTACCCATTTATTCTGTGGTTTATAATGGTTAGATTTAAGTTTAGGGTATGTGTGGTTTGTTCCAGTGTTTCTACTACTTTATCCTTTTAATAAGTCGGTATAATTTTTGACAGGTGCTTTATTGATCTATGATCTACCAATTTCGCAGTTTGGTGTGAATTGTAGGACATACATTTTTTGATTGCTTTTTTTAAAAATAATTAAAGACATGGATTTATTTTAAATATTACTTTATAAAAAACGTACAGAAGATTGTCTTTCATTCAAAATCAGATGTTTTCCAGAGTTACAACATCTTTTAGCCGCTCATGACATTGATGTATATTTGATCAGGTGGTGTAATAACTATTCAGTCAGTTCCAAACTGTTTTGTTTCTAATCGTACACCTCACGATATTATCATCAACAAACTGTTTCGAATGATAAAAACAAGGAGTGATTCAGTTAGTATAGCCATTCCACAAACGCAGTCAAACGACCAAAAAGTATTTTTTCACCTCACAAGCTCGGAAAGTTTCTGTTTATCATTCGAAATCTGAGTGCAAGAGTGCATTTTATCCGCTAGCGTGGAAAGAGTTTTTGAAATTCGAATCTGTCTATTCAAAATTTTTATATACAGCCAATCCACTCACTGGACAGCACGATTTTTTTTTTTAAATGTTCTTTTTAGCAATTTACTTTTTTTCCTCGCTGTTGTGAGGTGAAAAGTTTTGTGTTTCGCTCGGCCGCAAAGTTATTCTGCGTCTCGTACCTTTGAAAGCTTCGCTAAGCTCAGGATTCTATTATTTGAACAACTCGCTTCACTCGTGGTTCAATCTTAGAATCCTTCGCTTGCTCAGGTTTCAATACAAGTACTTGCGCCAAAAAGCAACTTTGCAGCCTAGCATAACACATACCTAACTATTTTTACAAAAGGTGATCTTTTTCAAAGGTAGACTGCGATTCACGCTACCAAGGCAAGGCAATTTCAGACTAAACAATCATTGCGAAAATAGGCGCAAGGCCTCTTGTATTTTTATCGGTGAGGTAAATTATATACTAGATGCAATCTAAGTCGTTAAAGTAAAATACAGGTTAATTCTAACCGTACCAACCCTCAACCTAGATATAGCATCGCATGAATAATGTCAATGGGAAACCTACTGCAGGGCGCAAGGACGTCGCATTCATTTCCCATGGTATGCCGACGTCGACATACATATATAGCCGGCCAGTGGCCGTCGATGGGTCGATATATTTCTGCGGCGTTTTCGCCATTTGCGTAGACATCTCGTATAGCTATCTAAACACGGTATGTTTGGTCAAGAACAAGTAAGTGATTCGTTTCAGGCGCATTGTTTCGGGACAAATAGTCATCTAGCGTGCCTCTTCAAGGTTGCCGGCGGCGATAAGGCGTGGGCGGTGTTTAGGCATCGCATCGGTCGGCCACAAGACGTCACACGATAATGACTCCGATTAGCCTTCATTACCATCTACGAAACTATCGACGCACAGATTCCGTACCCCATTACTATTTACTGCGTGCTGATCGTCTCGAAATAGAAGCGGTCGCTTCGCAGGCGGATATCGAAGGCAGTTAAACGCCGAATTGTAAACATAAGTGTAGTTTCTAGCGGTCCAAGGTGAGTGATTAATGCGAACGATGAGTTGCCGGATGGCCAGTGCCGACGAACCTTTGAGTGGGGGCAGTTGCACCATCAAACTCTCCTTATCAGTGTTGGGGACCGGCGGGCGGTCGGGGGAGGCGGCGGCGGCGGGCGGCGAGGTGCGCGCGCCCGGCGGCGACACCGCCTTCTGGGGGCCCTGGCCCTCCATGCCGGCGCCGAACAGCGCGAAGCGGAACGCGCGCGCGACGTCCGATACACTCTCCGAACGCTTGGTCGTTTGGTTCGCGACGAGGTCGAGCCCGGAGTGGAACGACGGGGACTTGGGGATACCGAGCGGCGAGACGGCACGGCGCGGTTTGCTCTCAGCGGCGGCGAACATAGCGCGAGAGGGCGCGCGCGCGGCCGGCCCGGCGTGGACCATCGCAGGCGGCGGCCGGCAGCGGCATCCGAGCGGGAGCCGGCGGCGCCGGGACCGGTGCGACTTGCGGGGGCGGCCGGACTGCCGCGCCGCCTGCCGCCCGCCGCGACCAGCCTGCGCGCGCACCCCGCCCTCCGCCCCCGACCCTCTCCGACCGCGCCACCGCTCTATACAACCTGACACTAGGGCTGTCCCCGCACATCACAAGATAAAAACGTGAACATGCAAGATAATCGTCGTCACATGCGTTGAAAGAGTAGGTAACCTTGACAACTTCTAATCACTCCAATTAACTTTTATCGACGACTGATTGGCTAACGTAAAACGCATCAATTACAGACATCAAACTAAACAGAAATAACAATTAAAAATACTATCTAATTAGTCAGGTTTGAAACTTTTTAGTGCAACCACCTACTATTGAAAACTGACGTCTACGGTACTTTAAACTTAATTTAAAGCATGACAACATTAGCTTATCTCGGTACGTCGTTAAAATTCAATCAAGGCACGCTACGCCCGAGTTCTATGATACAGACATAAGTAATATAGTACCTACCTATAGGTGTCAACCCTGCGTATATGACGGTTTCATAATTCGTGAGGTCAGGGGTCCCTATCGTCGAATAGCGACAAGTGGCGTATCGAGAGATAGGCAAATATTGTGATACATCGCCCACTATAAACACGGGATCAGCTGATTTAGATTCTACCTATTCTACAGATAAACACAAAAACAATCGATGGTCAGATCAGATCTTCTATCTTGGATATTGCCTTGCCTTGGGATTATACTAATAAATCTGGTACATTGTATCAGTTTTTTGGTTTTTTAAGTCGTTTTCAGTATCCCCATGTAATATGGATATTTTCTGAATTACGTTCACATTTTTAAATAAGTTAATATATTTTCATGAACGTTCTTATTTTTGGTTACTTAAAAAGTGTAATAGATTCAAATCCCGCTCGCACTTTGGTGTTTCATTGTTAAAACAAATATTTGAATTCATTTCTGATGATGTATAAGATTCCTATCTATTGACTATAATAATAATAAATAGTAGATTGTATCACAAGGGCGTAAAATAATATTTTTAAGGCGAGGGCGCTATTTTGAATCCAGAGCATAGCGAAGGATTCTTGAGTAGAATCCCGAGCGCAGCGAGGGATTCTAAAGTAGAATCCTGAGCGCAGCGAGGGATTCAAAGTATGCCGCCCGAGGAAAAAATAATTTTGCGGCCGAGTGATACACTCTACTTTTCATCCCCCTCTATGAGGAAAATAAATAAAAGGCGCTTCTAGTTTAATATTTGCGTTCGGTCTCTTTGGTCGCGGACCTATGTAGCAAAAATACATGTTCCAAATTCAAAACTCATCATTGCCCGCTGTAAAAGTCTCTTAACAAAAAGTGCAACTTTAGGCGCACTTAAAGAGGACTAAAGTGACACTTTTTGAATAGATGGGATGAAAAAGATCTTTATTGAATCATACATACGCTGCCATTTCAAAAAATCCACTTCCTTCCTTCCCTTCCACATAACTTAACATTGTCAATAAATCATTTCCCTGCATAAAAGGAAAACTTTCCACTGAAAACATCCCCCATAATATTGTGTTTTTTTTTCTTAGAATCGAAGGGGAGGCTTTGTTTGGGTGCGCGGCAACCCTCACGCAATGGGGGTTGCAGACGTACCCCTTGGAATGACGATCGTAATTGACATCAAATTGTCTACTTCACTTCCGTAGACTGCTTCTGGACGGATTTTTATTTTATAGTTTTGCAAAGTTTGACTGAAAAACTCAAAAATTTGAAAATAAATGTATAGGCTGATGATGATGATAGGATAATGTCATAGTGACGACCACTATAATCGTTTTTTTATCCCTACCTAAGCCGAAAGAAGTTCTACTCGAAGCCTAAATAAAAACTAATATCTAAACATAACAAAACCTAATAGACAATAAAAATACTCATAGGTAGGGATAAAAAAACGATTATAGTGGTCGTCACTATGACATTATCCTATCATCATCATCAGCCTATACAGGGTTTAAAATAGACATAGTTGCATTACTTCAAAGTGTGATTGTACTTATGACACTGAACAACTTTCCCAAAGAAACAAAGTAATACATTATTCAAGATTATTGTTAACAGTGAGTAGTTATTTGTTTCTTATTCTTTATTTTCAAATTTTTACCTCTGTTTACCGTTTCTTATAATTTGGTCACGTAATATCCAAAATACAAAGGGTACAAAATGTAACAAATTAAGGAATAATAATGTTCAAAGTTAACTAACAGCTCCGCCTGGTACTATTTGTTCCTCATTGAGGTAACTATTTCGCCCTGAGAGAACCCCAAGGGACTGACTGACATACTGTATTTTGCACATAATAATATCGCGCTCCAAACAGAACAGCTTTTTCGAAACATTTGACTCTAGGTACGGTCGTTAGGTACTAAACTTTATGATGATTAAAATCTTCGCACATTAAATAAAAAAACGATAATAAAATAATTAATATTAGGTATTGATTTTTTTAAAGATTCAATCCATCGATTAAGAGTTCGGTGGTGCGTTGCAGAGAGGTATGGACTTCCAATCATGAGGACTGGGTTCGAATCCGCACGGACAACATGCCACGTACCACAATGAGTTTTTCTAACTTATGTACGTATTACCAATTGCTCTCAAACGGTGATGGAAAACATCGCGAGGAAACCTGCATATGCAGAAGAAGAAATTCTGATGCATATGTGAAGTCTACCAATCCGCATTGGGCACGCCTGGTGAACTAACGCCCAAACACCCTCTTTGGGGGTAGGCCTGTGCCCTGCAGTGGGACGTATATAGGCTGACGATGATGATAATTGATAGATTTTTTTTATTAGGTACCTTAGTTCTGTCTGTCTGTTTAGAATAAGATTTAAGTCTAGGGTAAGTTTTGTTTGTTCTAGTGCTTTTATTAGTTTTATTCCTTTCATAAACAATCTTCACTGAGAGTAATAAAAAAATATTAATACTTCTTAGGGTTGGCAGTAAATAAACATTTTAAAGTTAAATAATGCCTACACTATTTACTTTTAGATTAATTTTGCTCATATTTAAATCAAGGTGATAAATGTTAATAAAATTTCGTTCCCGACTGTACTAAAAATGAAATTTTGTAAACACAAAAGAATTTCGAGTAAACCATATATGAAAACAGTCAGCGAATGAAGAAACTGGTTTGTTATAACCGGAATGTTTTATTTTAGAATAGAGTAATATTTTACTGTCACATATTTATATTGTGAATGCATGTTGAAGCCTAACAACAGCTCAAGCTAACCTAACCTAACCTAACCAAGTAGTTGACAACAAATTCAATTTAATTCTTTATTAAAAGTTCGAATTTTCAGGGAGTCGCGTTTATATTTTCCAGCTCATTTTTGGGGTCGATGTTCAAATAAGTTTATTAGTTTTAATAGGCACGTTAAGCCGTTGGTCCCGGCTACTATCTCTGGTGGTAATAGTCGATTACATAAAAAAACCACGTCAGAGGCCGTAAGGCGGTTTGAATAAAACTCTGACACCAGGGCTTGCACCACACGATAAGAAGTTCGTCTTGGCAAGCGAAGAGACGAACAAAATATTCAATTGTATAGGCATAAGACCCCTCGCTACTATGAATTCCTTCCTTCACTGCTTTCATATTCATTAGTATAGACGTGGTATAGACAGATTTTCGGATAACAAACCTTAGAACCTTAATCTTACATGATAAAGTTTACTTTAGAACGAACGTGCATAGCTCGCTGTAAATTTGATCGCCCTTTTTAATTAAGTCGTGGATTTAGTTAAGATCCCAGACAAATTAGTTTAAAAGGACGCTGTCAACGAACCGGCCTATTTCAAATTCACATCTGCTATTCTGTTCATCCGAATTTTATCTTTAGACTTATTATGTTGGAAACTTTATATTGCATTGGAATCTACGAGATATCGACTGTTCATTGAATAGGGTTGAAGCTACATCGTGACGCTCAAAGAAAAACGGATAACAAGTAATAAACCGTATTGCAATAAAGATAAGGTCTATCTATTGTTACAGTAACTGTTGCTATGATACCAGCGGACTATTGTATAGATGATACCATTATGAAAATGGAGAGCTCACATGCGCGAGGATATTTACAAAGAATATGGCTCTAATAGCCAGGCCAACTTTTACTATGGGAGCAAACCAATCAGAGCAAAAAAAAAATCAGCTGTCCCATACTAAACTCCAATACCTACTCGACTCAAATGTATGCAACAGCTGATTTTTTTTGCTCTGATGGGTTTGCTCCCATTTTCTTGGGTAGCCAGTTTGATGGGTTTAAAGGTTAATGATACTTTTCCTTACACCCTGTATAGGTAGAAAGACAATGCAGTATAAACAAGTTCGAAACATTTGGTTTTAAAAATACGAATCGAAAAAACTAAGGAAAACTTGAAGTCTATAATAAGTATAAGGCAAAGCAATTATTTGAGTGATGTAACATTTTGCACTTATTTCGAAGAGTGGAATAAAAGTGGTCGGTTCATTAAAGAGATTGTTGTATTATCTGTAGCACCTTTTACACCAGGTTGTCTTTTGGGAATGGTTCTTATATAAGTTTACTCACAATAAAGTACACTCTGCGACACATCAAGCTACACAAAGCAAACATAAACTGGCCCCGCGACACTATACGTTATTCTACCTACGCGAGGCCAGCTTATTTTTTTAGTTTTGTAAAGCTTGATGTGTCGCCGTCTGCACACAACTTTTTTTGAAGAAAGTATTTTTTTAAATCGCGAGATCATAAACGTTCGATGCACTGAACATGCATGCATGCTTCAATTTCGAGTGGTGTATTGTGTCCACATGCATCGAACATTAATTATGATCTGGCGATTTAAAAAAATAATTTCTTCAAAAAAAGTTGTTCTTTACACAATCTACTCCGAAAGGCAATGCTAACTAAGACACCATAAAGAGATGAAACAAGGGCAATGCAGTAGTATAGTAATTAAGATAAGAGGCTAGATTAGTGGCCCCTTGACGAAATTAGATAAATTAGCGGCGTGTGGCGATGACCCGCGGTCTTCGTCCTAATTCTAAATGACAGACGAATCCTCTAGGAAGCCTCTAGGTCAGGGTTTCCCAACCTTTTTTGTGTCGGGCCTGCACGGGTTATACGTAGCCGTAGTATAATCACGCCGAATGTCTGCGTTCACATGCACGCCGTGCAACACAAGCTTAGGCAATTCGCTGTACATCGACTCGTCTGTAAAGTGATTGTTACTATTTAACTTTATAGAAGCCTCAATGTACAGCGAATTGCCTAAGCTTGCCGGGCTGCACGGCGTGCATGTGAACGCAGTATCAGATCTGCTGAGCCTAAACATGTCAGCAACAACGACCAAATGGGTGAAATTGTGAGTAAACGAACGATTGAAGCGACCGAAATTTACGTCGATGAATCGATTTTTGTGCAAAATGCAATGGCTGGACTCCCTACGATATGTCTTCGCCCTCCCAAGGGAGGAGCACTCCACCGGTTGGGAAGTCCTGCTCTAGGTACATGTATGTCTTATTGTGCGACCACAGCATTAGGCTGGCTTTCCACCAGAACAGGTCCGAGGTAGCTAGGCTGTGAGCGAGGAAAAAAATCAACCAACAACTCACTCGATCGATCGCGTTATAAGGAAATTGAAGCTGTTCTATCCACGTGGGTTTGTTTCTCACCACCGTCTCGCTACCTCGCATATCTCTGGTGGAAAGTCAGCCAAATATGTTCCAGTGACTTGCATTATGACGCAAAAGAAAGCAATCTGAAGACCATCGCGATTTAAAAAGCTGGGGAGCTTGATAAATCATTCTTCCAGAGACAAAATACGAAGTTGTACATTATTTGGATCTAGTAGTTTATAAAGGGATTCCGTGTTCCATCAGCGAGTCTCTATTTTGTCTCCCTTAATCAGTTTTTGCCTGTATACCGTCGTAACGAGTGCCTACATCTAGTTAAGAAAACACTCTTAAATCTGCAAATTTCACGGCACAGTGGTTCGGGAATCGCTCCCCGAAATCTCTTCGGGATGCCTTGGTCGTTACGTCTGAGGATATGGCACTAAAATGCTGTTCTGGCTAAATAACTAGGCAGTAACTAAGTAGGTACACACCAAGAGCCATAGAGGGTGTTGACCTAAATGCGTTGCATACTTAAGGGGGTGCTGCATACCATCATACTGAACAACTTTCACTATAAAGGGCCAATAATGAAACAGCGAACAAAAAATCTGCTGTTTCATACATTTGGGTAGAGTAGCCGTTGACAGTGTCTATGGAACAACCAATTTTATTTTTCCGATTTCATTTAGTACCACAGTTAAAGTTGCTCAGTTTGATGGTCTGACGGCCGGCTCCCTGAAGAGCAACGCATTATTATCTATTGTGGTTTTAGCCGGGTGCCGAGCTGTTAAGTTGACACCCTGTAGGTATAACTAAATAGATTAGTAAATACATTTCTAGCCGAGTTGGCATCAGCTCCAGCGACCCATTTAACCAATGGTTCCCAAGTATTTGAGCACTCAACAACGGATGTCTATTCGAGCGACAATAGCCCTTAAGGGATACAAATTCTCGGCTTTGTACTATTGTGTTGCCTACGTTTGTAGCAGGTCTAGAATAGTACATGTATAAGCAAAATTATAGTAGGTATGGAAAATACAGGCTGTAAAATTAATTGCGTTACATTTTGATAAGGGTGCTTCAGACCATCAAACTACACAACTTTCACTAAGAAGCCAACTTCGGAATCGTCAAAAGAATTTTGGTTGTTCCATAGAAAATAATTACTCGACTCAAATGTATGAAACAGCTGTTTTTTCCCCGATTTTAATGTTGGTCCCATTGTATTTGGTATTGGTCTAGCGGGATCGTTTTCCGCAACTCGACGTCTTAGGCGCCTATTTCGCGTGTTGGTCCCATAGTAATAGTTGTTCAGTTTGATGGTCTGAAGCACAAGCACCCCCAAAAGCATGTAGCATACCTATTTAAGTTTACACCATGTATGGTGCATGTTAAGACGCTGTTATCCCGTCGAGGCCGTTTTTTGAACACGAACGAAAGTGTTTTAAACTGTGTTTTAAAGTCTGAAACCAATTATGTCTTATTTAAGGATCTGGCTGATAGGCGACCGTTCTCAATTGCACGATTAGATTAAGTTTAATAGATAGAAAAAAATCCCAAAGTTACCCCTTTTTGTTATGTTTTTTCAATACTATGATTAAACTGCTGATATTTAAGTTGTTATTCTTGTACTTAACTAAATACATTAAATATTTCTAGTGAACTCCGTAGAATTTTGAGCTTAGAAACACCCATGAGCAAAGATATTTATGAAAAACACGTTTTTTTGCGATCCTGCTTTCAATTGAAGCGGGATGGCTAATTGTAAACTTATGCTTGCAAGAAAGAGACGCTTGCACTGGGATAACCTAGCCTTAAATAAGTGGTTTTTTCGATGTAGGGAACTTCTTCCATTATGATTTAAATCAATAATAAGACCTTGCAAATACATGCAATATCCATCTATTATGTAAGATTGGTGTGGTTTTATTAAAAGTACTCCACTCATTGTGCTCTGACATGTTTTATCAAGTAAAGTAGTCATCGCCTGACATGTTTATACAACATCATGATTAGCACAGTCTATCACGGCCGGTCTTGGTCAGTGCTGTCCTGTCATGACGTTGGTTAAGTTATTTAAGATTAACTGGGATTCTTCGTCTATTACAGGTTATTTAATGGGTTTTAAAGTTTCTTTTTTTGGGGGTTAGTGCTTAGTAAATCCTGTATTTACTAAGCAATGAAATTGATATCATTAGCATCCTTTTAAATTAAGAGTCTACCTATCAAACTGAAAAAAACTATTACCTAATATGGGAGCAAAGCAATCGGAGCAAAAAAAAATCTGCTGTCCCATACATTTGTGCAGTTTAGTATGGGACAGCAGATTTTTTTTTGTGCCGATTGGTTTGCTCCCATAGTAAAAGTTGTTCAGTTTGATGGGTAGACTCTTAGTTTAAAAGGATGCTAATGATATCAATTTCTGTATACTGAGATTACTGAGCATACGCAAAATAATAACATGAAAAAAATGTTTCTTTTGATGCAAAATTTGTGACAGGTATAATGAGATCTATTTATCAGTCCACAGAATTAGGTTACGAGTCACGTTGTAGGTCTCTTACTGGGTGGTCGCGTGTGTCGGGCGTTTGCTCTCCATCGGCCATGAGACTCCGACGTTTTATGGTGGCTTAAGTGAGTGTTTTTGTATAAAACAATCCTTGAGATCACCCAAAAATATGTATTAGCGAACAAAATCAAGGCTATTTGCTATTTATACTGGAGATTGGCAAAATCATCGACACCATGATGTAGGTTACGTGATCTTTTCTGGATATATTCGTATTTTTCTGGTAGCTCTAGCTGCAGAATCAATAGTAGGTAAAACATATTAGATCTTGTTATATTCACGAACATCTACAATCTGACCTTTCAAAATATTTACAAGCGTATGTGCCAGTCAGTGTACTCAAGAAAATAGAGGAAAAAAATTCATAAATCTTGTCATAAAAGCAGCACACCCACTAGCAATAAACGCGGTTCACTGTATTGAACATGGCAATAAGTGATTTTAGGTCAGAGCTGTTCATTCTGTGACCTATTTCTTTGTTGGAAGTACGTTAGTGGTATTTGTTCGTGGTGACATGCGGATCCCACTAACTCGCGGATTGTATATTCAACGTTTTATTGGATTTCTCTTCAAAATTGATTCATCAAGCGTCACCAAAACTTTTCGTAGAGCCAAACATGTTTTGAAGATTCGAACTGGATTTTGCTAGAATAGCTATGTGAGAGTGACACTTGGCTGAGTCAAGAGTGACCAAGTTATAAATGTCACAAGCGTGGTAACGTTATTAGAGGACTTTGTTAAACCAAAAACAGAAAAGCAGCATCCTCAGTACGACGTGATACACACATTTTAGGATCAGCACATTTGGTTAAACTTTTCATTCACAAATGTAAGTTTTGTCGAACCGAATGTGCCCACCTGATTACGTTTGTAGCACGCCTAACACATACAAACTATCTGCATATTTCGTGAAATTTCCACACCTGGTGCAAATTTTGAGAGATATTGCCTTAATCCGTGTGACCTACATATCACCTCTCCAATAGATTCCACCTGTACAAGCTCGTACGGCCTGAGTAGTACACATGTGGTACCTACCTATATACTTAATATAGAACAGAAACATTAAGGTAAGAGCTAATCAACTGGAACCTTCCACACTCGAGTAAATTAAAAATTACTTTATTAATGAAGGAGACAAGATGGTGTGAGTAAACAATGTAGCCTGATGACCTTACATAGGTGACAATGCCGCTGTACACAGTAAGCTTATGAGTTAGAATAGACTAGAGAGAAGAATAGACTGGAAATAGGTCTGGTCGCCCTGACCGATCATGGTAGTGATTAACAGGAGAGAACTATGTTTAATATTGTATAGCTGGCTAGTGCCAGGATTCACAAAAACAATCATAATGACACTAAAGGTAGAATGTAGAAAATACTATGGTCTTCTATGAAAATTTGTCGCCGCCGCGTGCCGCAGTGTTCTAAAGTCTACCTTAATAAGGACGGCAGTGGCGCAAGGTGACAATAATGTTAGGGGAAGCAGGTCTGTGGGTCGGCAGCGGCACCCAGCACGTTGGGCCGACAGCGACGACATTGAGGGCGCCTGGTTCTCATTCATGGATCAGATTTGCACAGAACTGTGACAAGTGTCGCAATAAACATAAGGCCTACGCCCAGTCGGTTGATTTGATTGATTGATTAAAGTTGTAATAAATTATCGTACCTATTTTTTTATTGTAAAACGTAAGTTTCATTATAACTGGCACTATCCTTAATAATTGCGCATCAAATGCCAAACACCGACAATCAATTGCGCTGTATGTTGAGCCGGATTGGCAGATAATTTACAATAAATACTCTAACGCTCAGTTGCAGAAACGCTCATTAGAGTTAATCCTCCATTAAATCTCTCGCTAGCTTTTCAATAAGAAAAAAAGGGACAGCAAGAGATTTAATGGAGGATTAACTCTAATGAGCGTTTCTGCAACTGAGCGTAAAACATAAAAAAAATTGTCTCACGTAAAAATTTTTGAAAATTGAAAAGAAAGCTGACATTGATAGGGTTATTTAGGAGATGAAGTCCAGTGAGGTCGAGAGTTGACTCAATAACTGTCATAAAGCTGGTTTTATTAATTATAAATCTCCGTTCATTTGAGTGTCAAGATTAGCTTCCATAAATCGTGATCATCCATTTAGAAAGTCGAATAGAATGTTATGCTATTAAAATTCACCAAGAAATCTAGTTTGTCATCGCGTCATTCGTTTGAATGTGTAATATTTTATAATTCATGGAACACTAAAAAAAATCGTCTACTATATCGATGTACTACTGCGGAACTGCGCATAGAAGAAACGACTCGCTTTGCGACGTCGAGCTACCTAGGTATATTCTAGTCTAGATTATATTCTTCCTGTAAACATGTTAAAGGTGAACTATAACAATCTGAGGTATGCACCTATGTGTTCTTCATCTACATACTTCAAAGGTTTATCATTAAAGTCAACCATCAAGGAATGCATAATTCGGTATGTCAAGTATTTTTTGGAGGGCTGAATCAAAAACCATATCCAGATAATTGAGTCTCAATAACAATATCTATGACGGGGGTATAAACGGGGAATTCAGGACCATAAAACTGAACAACTTTCACTAGAGAGCGTGAAACGAAACGTGAAAATGAATCAGCTGTTTCATACATTTGAGTCAAGTAGGTACAGCTGTTTTGTCAGCAATCAGCTGCTCCATACAAAACTGTTTTTTTCGCGTTTCCTCCTGAGGGTGGCTCCATAGTGAAAGTTGTTCAGTTTGATGGTCTGAATTCACCGTTTCAGTATTTGCCAGGCTGTCACTTACAATGCTGGCTGTCAATTGCAGCGTATTCACAATAGTGTAGGTACCAAATAGGAATTTTTCATCAGAATTTACATGTCAAAAGTCCTTTGTATCTATTGAGAATTTGAGACGCCTTCTTCGATATAAAACCGCTCCGATGAAAAGCCAAATGGCCTACTTACGGTAGCGTGCAGTGTGTCCTTAGAAAAGTGTAAACACAATCGATATTTGTCATTATCAACACGTAGTAGAACAACATTGAGAAGAAACTACCGTGACGTACTATCCGACTGACCTAGAAGAAAGGTTTTTCTAGCGTATGTATGTAATAGACTTTGAGCGCAGATATCTCGAAGAAGCATTGTAACTACTTAGTTTCTATAGACAAGACCTATAATATCTAACGACACCACTTCACTCGATTGTTTAAAAATTAAAAAAAAAAAAAAACTTTTCTGTTTTTGGACGAGTCATACAGATAGACAGGCAGACAGACAGAATGGACGAAAGTAAAAGGGATCCTGTTTGGTTACAGAATCCTGACAATATTGTGAGGGACCTATGCTTCTACTCTGCCGAAAGGAACAATGTGCGATAATGATAATATCGGGAAGCCAGGCTGAAATCAGATAGGTACCAGGAGGTCAAGTCTGAAAAGACAAAATTATGTTATGACGCACGAACCACGAATAATCAATAACACAATATAACATAATAAGTTACATCGAATCGTCTGAGAAGCAACCAAAGAAAGACAAAGCAGTCTTACAAGGGCTTTACAAACAGCTTACACCGTCCATACGTGAAGAACATAGTATAGTAACCTTCGATGAAGCTAAACGAGGAAGATGCGGGCCTCGCTGACCGCGAGTGTCTACAGAACTAAGTCAAATGGACCTAGCTAGATATACCTACTGTTTTCGCTCTACGAAAAGAGCTTGAATAGGTTATTTTATTTGCAGTGAAGGCGCGTCGCGCGCGTGTAGAGAACTCATACTAGACGTGCAGAACTCTTTACTATGCCTAGAATAACAACATCCGTCAATGTCTTCAGCGGTTAAAATACTGAAGGAGCTGTACTGTAGCTTGTGCGTTGTCTGTCAGCCATTCAGTCTTATAATATTGTACTGGACTTTAGCCGCGATTTCATCTGCACAATTCCCGTCATCGTAGCGAGATAAATGATATATACCAGATATACGGAGCTTTCAAATACAAAAAGTTTCATCAAAATCGGTTCAGTAGATTTCGCGTGATGCGCAAACAAACAAAATTCATAAAGTGATTTGGAGTCAGGGACACCTAAAAATAAAAGCCATAATAAAAAATTATTTCAATCGTCAATGTACAGAGACACTTCTTTTGCAGTTTTATAATAGTTTAGATAGATAGATGCAATAAATTAATACTATCCTTCCTCTTTTTAGTTTCATACAGGCTATAACAATACCTATTTAACGCCAGCTGTAGGTACGTACATTATAGTAGAACGCGACTCTGAATTGCGGAAACGGAAGCCGGCACAAAGAAAGGGACGCCGAGCAAAAAGCCAAAGCAGACACGCGCTACTTTCTTTATATTCCTGGGAGCCTTGCTAAATGGGTCGTTACCTAGTGCCCAACATGTATGAAACAAGATTTTTGGGGACGACAGCCAACATATCAGCTCGCCAGCGTTTGGTCTACTATGGACAGATTCTACTTTGGACATCATGTTCTAGTTTGGACAGATTCTACTCTGGACAGATTCTACTTTGGACAGATTCTACTTTGGACATATTCTACTATGGACAGATTCTACTTTGGACAGATTCTACTTTGGACCCAGATAATATGCAAATACAACGCGCTACAAAATAAAATTCAATTTTCCCCACTGCAGGGCACAGGCATGCATGGAAAATTAAGGTAGCCTAGATTTTTCAAAGTAAAGAGTTAAATTGGGATTTATCTAGTGAATCCGGTAGATTTTGGATAATTTGACTCATTTATGAAGACGCGAAATATCTATTTTGTATGACAGACCATTGGTAACCCGACTGGTCCTCTTAGAGCATATACATAATTATAAAAATTACTTAAATATACGTTTTTAGCACTATGGACTATGGACCTACTGTTTTTCAAATATAGTCCAGTCATTTTAGAGTTTCCATGTATGGACACCCTAACAATAATTCATCTATCGCTGAAAATTTGCAGTGTGATAAAGTAAAGTATACAGATTACGGATGACAAATAATCTAGGATCGGAAAAAAATCAACCTAGATTATTTTTCAACCGTAATCTGTATACTTTACTTTATCACACTGCAAAGTTTCAGCGATAGATGAATTATTGTAAGGGTCAAACCCTAAAGTGATTGGACTAATATGCAGTCCATAACCTTGACCAACCTAAACGTATAAATCTAAATCGATTATTTACGTGTTTGCGTAGTTACCCTAAGCAATGTCAATACCGTCATTATAGTACTTTGCTTCGAATGAAAAAAACACAATAGTACAACAGAGTAACATAAGGAAATTGCATTGTTTCCAGCTATTCTCGGAAACAAGATACACGAGCACAGACCATTATTTCGACTTGATGATCGTAAGTGGGCAATGGGCAGCCACGACGATGGACATCGCATCGCTCGCTACATAGGGGAGACTGGGGCTTGTTGTAACGGGGGTAAGAAGTAACAGTCAATTTTCAACGCGAATTTTTAACATATTTGATTCATGTGTAGGGTGAAAGTTCATCTTATAACGCAAGGCATTGTTTAAGTATTGATAGTTCTCCGTAGGACAGCGCAATGAGAGGTGGTGAACCCATGGTCAATTTCGGGTAAGGATTATAAAAAAAATGACACAAGTAAATTTTGATTTTCATATTGTAGATTTAATAAATATTTGATTGTTTTTAACCTTATAGAATCAGAATATATCTAGCTTCTAATTTATGCTTTCGTTTTCTTCCATAGGTTAGCAGTTTTTGAGAAATTTTGACATTATGAAAATATGAGTCAGCGGGGTACGTAGTAACAAATTTTCGGGGCAAGTTGTAACATAACGATATGGGTTCTAGCTACCTCAATAATCATTTAAATTCGACAGAAGCAGACGAAATCATAAATAGTTTGGTGTTACATCTTGAAAACCCTAAATTGCTCAAAATAACCCCCGAAAGAGTCTTAAACAATTAATAAGTGCACAATTCAAGCTACTGTTCTCCCCCTGGTCCTTCAATCGCCCAAATAAAGCCAACACCGAATCTACCTACCCTCTAAATCCAAGGATAATCATTCAAAAGAACTTTTCATCTTCTGTGATAAGAAAAACGCGGTCTTGTGTTAACTTTACACCGAAACATGATATGTTTTAGAGAAAACCCATAAAAAAGAGAAAAGAAAGTAAAAAAGAAGGCAAGTGTAGCAATAAAGCAAAGGCTAAATCCAAATTTGGTGTATATCTATTTACAATAAATATTATTGAGCTATTTTGTTCAGGTATGTTACAAGGAGAAATGCTGTTGTTGATCATTATAAGTATACTTATAGACACGTGGATTAAAATGTTTAAATCTTTTTAGTATTATAAATGGTCGTTAATACTGTTTAGTTAATACATATAAACGTATATTTTATCGAAAATAATGGCGGATTCTTATTGTTACAACCTGCCCCGAGCCTGTTACAACTTACCCCAAAGAAGGGGCAAATTGTAACACCTCCCATTTTTTGTTAAATGGTCTCTCACGGAGGATAGGAGGGAATTTTAAAAGGTTTTCTATCTGAATATAGTGCTCAAATAGTTACTCAACATACACACTAATTCAAAATTTTGAAAATGTTTATGGATTGGAAAATACAAGCATTTTCCCAAAAACTGTTACAACAAGCCCCAGTCTCCCCTACTACTGATTTGCCACGAAGGAAATTTAACAAAAAACGTTGTCGTCATCGTGTTTTGTGATTGGGACTATTATTAATTCATATTGGACATTGGCACACGAATTATCTACGCGCTAATCGAGATTCTAGAATTTAGTCTAGTCGGATTATGATTAGATAGTGTTGACGATGGCACATTGGAAACCCGTAAGCTGTTACACTAAGGTCCACAATTGCATGCCAAGACACAAATCGCGCAAGAAGAATTCTCACAGAGTCTCAGTATATACAAGGTGTTTCATAAGTAACAATAAATTTTTGAAACTCTTAAGGGGGTTGTTAAGACCGTCAAACTGAACAACTTTCTCTATGGGACCAACATCGAAAAATCGAAAAAAATAATTTCATATTCCATACATATTTTAGCTCTAGTCGATTTGTAGAGTATAGAACATAATTTTTTTTTTTCGCGATTTCGATATTGGTCCCATAGTGAAAGTTGTTCAGTTTGATGGTCTACACCATAGAGAAATTACACGCTCCCCTTGGTAGAGATGGTGTAACAAAGTGTGCACAGTAACCACCAACTGAGCACTAGTTTGTACGGCGACCATAGAGAAATTACACGCTCCCCTAAGCTTTTTGTCTCCCCTCACCCGTCCCTCACCCCCTTTGTCGGCGACATAATTTTCTATAGAAACAAGCCGATATGCCATCTCCTCTTACTCCATGGTCTACACCACCCCTTTAAAGGTTTATTTGTAGTTTTGTAACACCTTGTATACACAAGGTTCCGACAAACATCAGTAGGACCACGGCCGGTCCCCAGGCATCACACCTAGCCTGGCGGAAGTACTTCCCTTTTCTATGGAGGAACCTTCCACCTCAGTTCCTCTATAATAGTTATCAATATAGGATAAATGAAAATGATGATGTTTTGCGTTGCTAAAATATTCAAAATACGAATATTTCCCACACATAGGATTCGAATTGCAGACTGGTTCTCTAGCTCTACCGACTGGACTATTGGGTCATGTGGAATTCTGGACTGTTCGGTCGTCAATCACGCTAATAGGTCGATATCTTCAACTTATGACATATTTTTAATTTCCTACTGAAAAAAATCAAAAGCTCTTGCATAACGTTCAAAGTTGGGTCAGTTTTTTCGTATCATTACCACTAGTCCACTACCAGATTATTCCATGTAGGTATGTACCGAAAATCAATTTCTAAATTCCGACCTCGTCCATATTCTATCACAAGGGCAATATTTAGCAAAATAATACGGCTAATGCAGTCCGCATTTCACTACAATTTGCATCAATTGTTTCATGCACGCTACTAAACTATTCTATAACCGAAGCAATACAATTAACTGACCTAAGCCATTCATACCAATGTTAAACAATTCATCGTATGATTGAATTTCAACGTGTAATCCTACCCGAGCCGGGTTCGTCCGGCTGTGACGTCAAGTGACAAGTTTATTTTCCTTTTTTTGCAGAATGCAACCAACTGGCACGGAAAAAATGAAATGCGTTCGCATCGCAGTCTGTAATTATGGCGCGAGAAGGCGAGAACACGAGTTCACTTTAATGGAGATTTCAGTAAAAAATGTGTCCGTAAAATTTTCCAGTATATACGAAATACGAATAATGATTGATTACTTAAATACATGGGAAGGGAGGTAAAGTTTTACAATCAAATTACTTTACTAGGTCTAACACAGTGTGGCCTGCCCTTAGGGTTGCCAGCTTCCATTTAATGTTTTAAAGGATTTTGATAAGTAAGTAAATTAAGGACACAGGATGAAAATAAAGGATATCATATTATTTTTAGTAAAATGCTGTTATGGTGGGTATCAGTAGCGATATTTATTAATAGATACACAATTTTAAAACGGAATGTAAAGTAGTTTGTCGTCAATTTTTTTTGTTTTTATAAGTAGGTAATAGGTGCTTGGTGTTAGTTTTGGCTGCTTTTTGCATTGCATATTAAAGTTCAATTTTATGCTGATGCAACTCATTGGGTACGCAAGCTTTATTTTCCCCAAAATAAAGGACAAAGTATTGTCCTCTATTGAACATTTCAAATTATCAATTTATATTACCTATATTAATTTACTAGTGTTTACCTGCGACTTCGTCCGCACAAATTATATACCAGATTTTAAGTCAGATCATAAGCTATCAAACAAAAAAAGTTTCATCAAAATCGGTTCAGTAGTTTTTGCGTGATGCGCGAACAAACAAACAAACAAACAAACAAACAGACAAACAGACAGACAAAATTTCTAAAAAAGGTTGATTTCGAGTCAGGGATACTTAAAAACCATATCGTAATTTTTTTTTGTAAATATCTTCAATGTACAGACACACTTCAGTTACAGTTTTATAATAGTTTAGATTACAAGATCAATTTTTGGGTCTGAAATAGAGGTTGTCCTTTAAATTAAAGGACGTCTGGCAACCCTACCTGCCCTTCAACCAAAGTAAACTTTACTTCAGCCGAAGGTAGGGCCATCTCTCACGTAACGCATCACCCGCACTTCGAGTCGGTCCAATGGGAATAATTATCTAAGACCATATTAATTTAAGTTCGAGTTTCTTGGCTGATCTGGGAGTGAAAGATAAACCCAAGAATGAATGAAATTATTCAGCTCCTTATCTTCCCGCCAACGTAAAAGTCAACAGAGGGAATAGGCAAAGGTGTTGCCTACAGCAATTTTGTCAAAAGTGAATTCGGCTTCGGCACCTGAAACTCTGCTCTCCCTATATTGGTATGTGTTTACACAAGTGTTTTTAGTTCTAAGCCTAGAACAGAACTTCGATCTGTTAAAGGCTCCGCTCATTGCATTTTTCCGGTGAAAGAAAACATCGTGAAGAAACCTGCATGCTTCATTTTCGAGGTATGTATTGTATCCACTATCCATTAGATATAGGTAGCGACGAGCTCACTCTCCGTCACACTGGACAGTGTTTCGGTACTACTAGTGAAACTTAGATGTTCTGAGTTTCCTGAATATCTCTGACTATCCCCTCGGGGAATATAGCCGTGAGCACATGCTTAGCTACCTACCTACTTAAAGGCCTCCGCTCATTGCAGCGATTTTATCGAGCGATAATATCGCTGCGATTTTGCGATAATTGTTTCCAGTACATTTTGTATGGGGACGCGCGCGATCCTACACACTGCCGCGATGTTATCGAGCGATAATATCGCTGCGATTTTGCGATAATTGTTCTCAGTACATTGTGTTTGGGGACGCGCTCGATCCCACACACTGCCGCGATATTATCGCAACTCTCCGACTACATTCAGTGGTGGGGCGCATACGTGACGCGAATCGCGGAATCGCTGCAGTGTGTAAGGTTTCGCGATATCGCTGTCGATAATATCGCTCGATAAAATCGCTCGATAATATCGCTCAATGTGCGGAGGCCTTTACTATTTCCTTCAAAGTGCGCCGCCTTCTGTAACATTGAGATTGAGAGACTAAGAAAAGACCCTTTCAAAGCGAACTTTGCCCTTAAGCGTTTGTCACGTCGATAAAAAGAGAACACGAATAAAGGGTTGGGAACACAGGGAATGGTTTATTTATATAATATTTGGGGCCTTCTTAATATTATGCTGTCACTTTTTAAGGGGATGATTAGTCCGTCAAACTAAACAACTTTCTCTAGGTCACCAAAATCGAAATTACTAAAAAAGAAATCTGCTGTTCCATACAAAACTGCAAATTCCACAAACAGATGATTTTTTTCGCGTTTTCGATGTTGGTCCTATAGAGAAAGTTGTGCATTTTGATGGTCTGATCATCCCCTTAAAAGAGTCTGCATATTAAGAAGGACCCTGTATAATTCAGGAGATTAAGAAGATACTTGTCGACTTCTGTTCAAAGGCTTGTCTTCCAAGTTAATAAAATTCAAATAATTTCGTATTCGTGTTTGATGTGATTCCTAGAACTTATCCAATAGAGTTGACGATCGATGTTTTAAACGGCAGTTAGTACCCTCAATAACAACAATATTATCTTTTGTATACTTCGATCAACAATATACAACTAGATAACGGGTCGCATACAAAATCAAAGAGAAATTCTGTCCTCGTGAATATACAACATTTTTTGTTAACGAACCGAGAAAACAGTCCGAATACATTATAATTTCGACCTCAAAGCAACCATAATTCCCAGTAATTTAAAAAAGGAATACTGCGGCATTGCGAGACGTGCTTACGTTGGCTTTGTTCGAACGCAACTAATTCAAAATAAGACCTCACTCCAATAGTGAGGCGTTATTTGCCGGGACATGTTTTGAGCGCTGACGCGTTATCTAGTTGGATATTGTTGATCGAAGTTTGTATAAGTGCGAGTCGCTTTTCTTATTAGTCTTTCAGTTTCACCCTTTTATGATCTTAGCTTAGATGTAGGTACGTATGTTTTGTTTGTGAGCACATGCGATTTTTGAACGTAGCTCGTAGGTATTAACGGTTCGATATATCGTCGCGATATTTTTGAGATCAGGGCCTATACTCGGACTTTAGATTTTCGATATATCGTGATCGTTACTGTCCTAACTTCATTGAAATAGAGTTGACATTGGAACGAAAACATTCTCGCAATTGCGATTATCGAATTTCGTGACACCAATCAGGCGCGACATCGTTACGGTGTACTTGCGGCATCGCCTACGCTCAAAAATAGCTTGTGTGAAATGGTTGTCATTTTATCGTTCACGCTGTATCCGAAAGGATTTTCAATGAAACTTGATTTAGATATATTTCAAAGCCTAGTTTACCACAGGACGCAAACTCAGTCCGTGTGGGAATGGACTATAGTCATCGGAAAAAAAGCTAAAAATAAATCGAAAGTAATACATTGGTCGTAATTAAAAGTAATAGATGTAACTTTTACTTTCAAATGGTTATTAATGGTCAAATGATTATGCCCAAAATGTACTTCTAATTCAGATGACACGTTTACCATGCTAGCACTTACGTAAATTGAAATTAAGCTGATTGGTGTGTGAAGATATATTATAGCCTGAGGTCAATATTAGAATTTATTCGGTATTAATTTCAATGGTAGGTGGCTAGGTATCTATGTTGTTTAGTTTTGTGGACCAAACTGTAGATTCTTTTATAAAGGATGTAAGGAAAAGTATAATTAACCTTTAAACCACATACTGTACCCATCAAACCGAACAACTTTTACTATGGGAGCAAAGCGATTAGAACAAAAAAAACAGCTGTTCGATACGTTTGCGTCGAGTAGGTATTGCAGTTTAGTATGGTATGGGACTGGGACAGCAGACCTTTTTTTCACTGATAGATTTGCTCCCATAGTAAAAGTTGTTTAGTTTGATGAGTAGATTATGTGGTTTAAAGGTTAATGATTCTTTTACTAACAAATAATTTTCTTGACAAAACATTATGTGTGTGAAAATTTACAAAAAAAAGCTGTTTCTAATCATTAACAGCTTTAGAAAATATAATATTACGCTGCTAACAATAATAACTATCAATGTTATTAAGAAACGCACTACACTTTCTTAAATTTAAATCATGATATCTCTGTTATTAAATTCACCTTGAATTCACCCCTAGAAAAATCTAGCAATTGATTCAGTTACATCAAGTCTATCCGATTTAAAATAAAGATAAACAGACTGCAGACATTTGTATTGCAGGCGAGATGAAAGGAAGTCATATAACACACGGAAACACATAAGACATTCAGTGTGTTGTGTACGTCTGTCGGGCTATAGCTATACTAATCACTATGCTGTTCAGTGATTAGGGAAACCCGGTACGTTTGGCCGTGTGCCAATTGCAGGTGAAATTATATTTGAACCTTATTCAGAAGACGTGATAAACTAGATATCCATGATATTGAAGAGGGGCATGGTGAAGCGGTTTGAAAATGTGACTTTGCTCCACCAAGTCGCAACACCAGACCGCAATGGTGGAATAAGATCCGGGATCTCTTACCTTATTCGTGAATGACCGACCAATGGGATAATATTATGCTCGTTTGCCGTTACGAGATTATTAATTTTTGGTTTTACAAACTAAAGCGCATCGCATACTGAAGGAATCGAGGCGGTGTCGAGGCGCGGGCGCGCCTTGGCGACCTTGACATACGGTCGATAATTGTATACCAAGAATCCGAGCGGCGCCCGGCTCGGTTTGGTATGATACAATTACCGACCGTATGTCAAGGTCGCAAAGGCGCGCGCCCACGCCTCGACTCCTTCAGTATGCGATGCGGTTAAATCTTCTCGGCTCATTCATTTCTTGTAGAATGAGCATAAACCGCTTTTATGCATTCTGCGAGAAAGCCTACGATACGAGGGGGCGAACGCGGGCGAAGTCGCAAGCAAATGCTAGTTTTTATAAATCACGGAAACAAAATGGAGAATGAATGAAATTACCAAATACTTTATTTGTAACGAATTCCTGCATGCGTAGCATGCTGCGTCACGTCTTTTATCTCGTTCGTTCGCGCGCAAATAGAAAGAGAGCGAAGGTGTGATAGCGCTATATCACGGTACCATGCTACCTATGCTCTGGTAGAAGGACTTCCTGGCTTAAGAACTGTGAATGGTTCGATATGAAAACCATCTCGCTATTCAGGGCTGTAGTCTCTAGGGTCCGAATAGCCCATAAGATAGTCAACCTCCGGTAGCAGATAGCACCGCAAAAAGAAGAATACGCAGGGCATCATAAAAGATCCAAAACACCAAAATCACACAGAACGCTAAAAGCATAACCCTCACCTTTAATAGGCGGTAGTTTAACCAGCTCCTGGTTGTGATTGTTCACGTTGAACCTGCTGGAGCCATGGCGCCGGGGCTGGCCGTTCCACCCGGGGGGGATGGGGCCGTCGGCGGAGCGCGGGACGATAGCCGCGGGAGGGGGGCCTGTCGTCGGCTTCTCTGGACGACTCTGCGGAAGATGGACACGTGTTTTGAGCATAATGTTATGAGAATTTGTTCGTTGTTGTAAATATGAAATTAAACTTGAACCAAATCAAATAATTATCCTTCTTACAGTACCTACTGTTTATTTCAGTTCAAGCTTCAGAAACTATGTTTTTCGACAATTCGTGTATCTAAACCTTAGAATAAAACTGTGACAGAAGTATGTGACGACATGGTTTTTAGGTGTCCCTGACTCCAAGATTTTTTGTCCGTCTGTTGGTCTGTTTGTTTGTTTGTTCGAGCATCACGCAAAAACTACTGAACCGATTTTGATGACACTGTTTTTTGTTTGAAGGCTTATGTTATGATTTTACTTAAAATCTGATAAGTACCTAAGTAAGTATTTATATACTTTGTGCATCGAAGTCATATTTTTCGCGATTTCGATGTTGGTCCCATACAGAAAGTTGTTTAGTTTGATGGTCTGATCATCCCCTTAAAAAAGTGTCATCATATTAAGAAGGACCCTGTATATGGAAAAATAGCTTAGAAAATATAAATTGCGCGTCTCAAATAATATTTACCATTTATAATATAATTCCCCCCGTCACACTGGACAGAGTTTCGGTACTACTGGTGAAACGTGGATGTTCTGAGATTTCAGAATATCTCTGACTACCCCCTCGGGGAATATAGTCGTGAGCATATGCTATGCTATGCTATGCTATAATATAATTACGAAGATATAAGGCTTTGAAATTATTCATACAAAATTACAAAGCCTTCTCTTCGTAATTATATTAAAAACTTAAAATGTTATTTGAGACGCGTAATCTAGATTTTCTAAGCAATTTTTCCATATATAAACTATTACTTTTATTAATACCGTCTACGAGTGTTCTACGTAAAATTTTTGTATGAAATTGACTACCCTGAAACCACCTTAACTAAAGTACCACCGTTCCAACCAAGTTTTTAATTAAATCAGAAACAATAACAGTAAACTGTGTTATCTACCCGGCGTTAAATACCTTACGAAATATATCACTTTACTATTTATTAATCAAACAATTGTACCTACGGCTAGATAATAATAGAACCGTCAGTATAGATAGCCATAGTTATCGATAAGCCGTACAAGTAATAGCAATCGCATGGCAATCAATCTCATCGGTTATTAAACCTAACAGCGTGGATGATTCATCCAGGATGAAGCTCTTCATATGACACTAATGATAAACGTGCTGAGAAAAAACTAAATAGAAAGCTGGTGGTGTCAATTGTTTTTTATTAGGGTTCCGTACATAAAGGGTGGACACGGAACTCTATTACTAACTGCTGCGTTGTGCGTCCGTGTACATACATACATATGCTCACGCCTATGTCCCACTACTGGGGCAGGCAGAGACAATAGATCGCCACATGCTACGATTCTGACACACATCTTTCGCCTCCTCAACATTCATAAGTCTCTTCATACATGCTCGTCGATTCCGGGTACATTTTATTTGGCCCGCACGCATCCTATTTGGTCAGCGTACGTGCGCCTAGGGCGACCCCTTTCAACCATTCCATTCACACTTTCCTTGTAGATTTCATACGTCAGCCTACTTTGGCTCATTCTTTCCACATGGCCCAACCACCTCAACATTCCTTTTTCAATCCTTGTCACTACATCTTCTTTCAGACCACATCTTTCTCTAATCACACTATTCCGTAACCGGTCCTTTAAAGTCACACCACACATACTACGCAGGGAGCGCATTTCAACAGCATTTATTCTAGATTCATGCGTCCGTGTGTCCTACCTAAAAAGGACTGTATCTTTTAGGTCCGGAACGCAAGTCCGATTTACTTATGTCCGAACTATAATAGCTGTATAGGTACAGTTGAAAAAGTTGAGTGAACAATATAAAAACAAAAGAAGGAAAAAATTAAGGGGGGGTCCCATATAAGAAACTAGTTTTTTTCTCTTCGCTCTATCGAAAACACAGTATTGTGTGATTACAGTGCAAAGTGCAAACAATACAGTATAACAACAAATAATAAAAACTGGCCAAGTGCGAGTCTGTCTCGTGCTAAGGGGACCGGAAAAAACAAAATGTTTTGGAAAGGAAATATATTGTATCGTGGAACGGTGTAAGCGAGTAGTTCGACTCTTAGTAGTTCGACTTGGACAGTTTTTTTAAATACTAGTGTTTTCCCGCGACTTCGTCCGCACAAATTATATACCAGATTTTAAGTCAGATCATAAGCTATCAAACAAAAAAAGTTTCATCAAAATCGGTTCAGTAGTTTTTGCGTGATGTGCGAACAAACAAACTATCTAACAATTTTGTCAATAGATGGCGCTGCACGTTTTTAAATCGCGCTATCGTTATGTTATTTGACTTTATATGAAGTGAACCGCTACTTTTTTATTCCTCATGAATTTACGGTTTTATAATAGTTAAGATTAAGATAATGATTCCTTGTCGATTTCGACTATGGCGTCTGCATTATAGAAAAGTAATACAGTAGTACTACTTATACGCGGGATATTTTTAAATGTATGTGTATAACCATCCTTCCGTCTGAAGGTCTGAAGGAATGGGAAAACGAATCGATTAGAGGTGGGATCAAATCACGGAACCAGAAGTGGTATTTTTGATCATACGAGCGCATCGGCAGTAGAAAGTGTCAAAATTACTATGGAGATTATACATCTTTCTACTGCCGAACCGCTCGTATGTTGTTCAAAAATCGCACTACAGATGTAGTTAGTGGCTGTAACCGGCGGCAGGCTTACAGATTTTTAAATACATATACCAAGTATATACCTACTCTATTCTATTCTATTTTTAAAAAATGGCTGCCATCTTGGGTATTTGATGATTTTGCCAATGTCTAGTTTATGTAGCAAAAGTGCTTGACGTTGTACGGTAATTTATGTATTTGGTGACTTCAAGGATTGTTTTTCGAAAAGAAAACTATCTTGCTTGAGCCACCACTGGAGCACCGTTGTAGACCTGGGAGGGGGCAACCAACGATCGACGGGCGACGCGACCGCCCAATAGCAGATCCACAACGTGACTCTTAAATATACTCATAGATTGACTGCTCAAGACCCGGCATTCATTAGGCAACGTTTGCCGCGCAACATGGGATCAATCGTTGTCGGTCTCACAGATAAATCAGCAATTTATGTGAAAAAGATCCCAACATTAGCGTCTATCGTGTAACTGTCTGTAATCCATCTGTTGCTGCATGTTATGTTTGGTAATTTTGTCTCTGAAGCGAATCATTGAACTCAAGACTAATTGGACTCTTATCTGAAAAAGTTCAGCGTGCTTTATTTTCACTAGGTTATTGCCAAAAAAATTTAGATTTATTCATTCAAGAATCCTTCAATATTACCTTTCAATAGCAAAGCTGGAAGTATCAATGAAAATAACGTCAATTCATAGTGACTCTACGGATCTTATTGAAGTAGGGAGCGGAGAGTAAAATATAGGTCAAGCAAATGCCGGCGTGTGGTGGGCGAGAGCCGAGAATCGAACTTTCAATGTCAATGTTAGCAGACAACTGGAACAAGACAAGCTATTCACGCTCCTGCTTGGTCTCAATGAGACTTGTGGGAAGATTAGGGCGGTGTGACAGCTCTGACGGGAGCTTGCGTGAATGGATAGCTTTACTGGAACATTTACAGATTCATATATAAAATTAAAGGAAGGAAGATGCGGCATTATCAGAATAAACCAAAAAATTAGGTGCTCGCAATTTTGAACGAGCAGAACAAAATGACCGAGGCCATATTTTACAAAACTCCAAAATTGCAAATCTTCTGATTTTGTGAGCGATTACTCATTGCAAGTTTTTTATTATGTCACTGATATTCATTGTGTGTCAATTTATGTGTCCCTGAAAACCGATTTGTTTTTACGTGAATTCGAAAAATGATCCAAATGCATTTTATAACGTATCCTTCATAGCCACAATATTGTTTTTGTACGGACATGCAGTTTTCAATTTCATTATACGTATGGATTGAAAATGTAAAGTGTGTACGAACAGAAATAGTTTTATGGGCGTGAAAAATTATTCAGCGAGCGCGACTCCGCTGTGCATAAATGTGATGCTACGATATAAACTGTGTCCACTGGATTGATCGCCGCATCTTCCCTTTTGGTTTCATCGAAGTATAATTGGATCTTTATATTTAGTTAGATGTGCATACCAAGAAGCCGAGAATTCTTCGCGAAGGTCTGTCTAAGGCCAAGGTAGAACGGTGACAGATGGATTACGTTATATTTGTGTCCTTTTATTATTTTAGATGTATATTCCTTTCCTTAGTTATGTTAAGTAAAAATATGAGTCTCCTTTCAAGAATAAAGGTGAGAGAGAGTGGGCCTAACACCACCATGATAGTCCAGTGCGTTTTAGAGTAGGCTTCAAGTTAATAAGACACACATTAGTATATCGTAGAAGCTCCACTTGTACTCTAGATATTTCGTGGCTCCACTTTACCAACGAGCGCCCCACACGCCATCTTTAGATTTATTTAACGGAATAATATACCCTAAAATAATAAGCAAAAGGTTCGAAAACCCCTGTTGACTAGGTACAACTTCTTAGACCTTACTTATTTGTAATACAATATCAGCCGGTTCGATATAGACTACTTTTCTATGACTGGAAGTAACAAGTGACAAGTTTACTTTGATCTAAAGGTAACAAGATGTAAGTATTGTGATCACAAGAACATAAACTCATGACCATAATTCTTTTGAGAGTCCGAAACTTAGCTAAGAACCTTTAGGTGCGGACTGCAAAATGTGTACTGCCCGCATTTTATTTCAATTGGTGCAGGATATTATTAAAGGATGCAGGATTTACTGTCAATAACAAAAATTAAAAAAAAAACATACAGTCGAATTGAGAACCTCCTCCTTTTTTTGAAGTCGGTTAAAAAGAATGGAACCTTGTCATAGCCACCACCAATACCAAGGTAGATAACTTACTTTATGTCAATTGATTTAAGTACACACGGCGGCAGATCAACCTACCCAATCTACCCATAGTTGAACTCTATGTTCATGGATATAAGGTCCAACTATGGGTAGGTTGATATGTCGCCGTGCGTACATATGTAATAGATTCCTAGCCTTTGCAAATGTTGTTTTAAGATTTTAAAACATAATTTTCACAAGATAATGGGCCTGCTTTACCGACGCGATGCGTGAAGATGTCTTGTAATTATAGTTTCCATTCACTGGGCACAATGGAGTAAAACCGTCAACATACATATTAAAATTAAACGATTATGAGAGTAGTCAAACGAGTAAGAAACCAGACAATTCAAAGGACAACAAATACATTTTATTTTGTAACTAGCAGCGCCCGCAACTTCGTACGCGCAGACCACTTACTTTAAATACTCATAACTTTCGATTGAATAAACCGATTGCGATGAAATAAAGCCTAAATGTTAATCCAAACTAAGCCCTATGCTTTGGAAAAAACCCCATCCAAATCAGTTCAGTATTTTTTAAGTGAAGACTACACAAACAAAAAGAATAGATATATACAGATGTAAAATTAAATGCGTTACATATCAAACGGGGTGCTTCAGACCATCAAACTGAACAACTTTCACTATGCAGCCAACATCGAAATCGAGAAAAAAAATGTTTGTCTGCTTCATAGAAAATTACATCGGTCACTCGATCCAAATGTATGGAACAGGAAATTTTTATTTCGCGATTCCAATTATGGTCCCATGGGAAAAGTTGTTCAGTTTGATCTGATCATCCCCTTAAAAAGCATTAATTAGATGAACCTTCCTTCTACCTTAAATCTGATGTTCCATAGAAAATGCCAACTCGAACAAAAAGTATGAAACAGCCTAATTTTATTTCGCGATTTCACAGTTGGTCGCCATAGTAAAAGTTGTTCAGTTTGGTAGTCTGAAGCACCACATAAACGGTATAAATACATACCTAGCAATAAAACTCATATCCCGATCAAGGGTGCTATTGTTGCTATTGTTTAACTACTATCAGACTTTTTAGCTGCATGGTACTTACTACCAAGTGGTATGATCATCCAGATTCCTAATTATCGAGAGAAAACCTCAACGTCTGCAAATAGAGGCAAGTCATAATCTAAATTCACGACAAATACCTCAGTCTTGTTTGTCGTAAGCATGTTTTCGCGGCTGTTTGCTGTTTGGTCCTAAAAACAGATGCCAATTTGGATCACAAACAGTGTCGTACGCAATACGAGATGAAGTTCATTCCACGTACCCCTGTATACAAACATGTCCTTTAGCGAAGACTGTATTGAATTTTGATGCAGACACCTACAGTACAGGGTCCTTCTTAATATGCTGACACTTTTTAAGGGGATGATCAGACCATCAAACTGAACAACTTTCTTTATGGGACCAACATCGAATAGGCGAAAAAAGAATCTGCAGTCCCATACATTTGGCTCAAGTTTGCAGTTTTGTATGGAATAGCTGATTTTTTCTCGCGATTTCGATGTTGGTCTCATAAGCTCATAAGTCATCGAGAAAGTTGTTCAGTTTGATGGTCTGATCATCCCCTTAAAAAGTGTCAGCATATTAAGAAGGACCCTTTATTCTTATAGGTAATAATAAAACTGTAATCTTTGCTTTCTGTCTGTTCTGTACCTTGAAAATATTAGGAAATACAAGGTCCTTTATACGCTGACGGATTTTTAAGGGGACGATAACACTATCAAACAGAACAACTTTCTCCATATGAGAAGCCGCGGGAAGGCAAACCAACCAACCCAACCGTTTTCAAGCCTTTTATTCTCTGGAAACTCTATAGCTGTGTGAACTTGGCACCCGACCTTGAAAAAATATTTTTTTTATATTTTTTTCTGATAGGTATTCGTATGTAGTTTATTGTAGTAGAAAAAATTTCGTTTGTAGTAGCTCCAAAAAAAAGATACAGGACTTTGAAAAAAACTCAGCACCCGGTTTTGTCGGAACTCAAGTTTGATAATTTATACTTAATAAGAATCGTTTGTAGTTGATTGTAGTAGAAAAATTTTCGTTTGTAGTTCAAATTTTTTTTTTTTTTTTTTTTGTGAACTTGGCACCCGACATTGGAAAATTATTTTTTTTATGTTTTTTTCTTATAGATATCGGTATGTAGATGATTGTAGTAACAATTTTTTCGTTTGTAGTAGCTCTAAAAAAAAATTAGAGCAATTAAAAAAAAAAATTTTTTTTTTATGGACTTGGCTCCCATCCATCCATCACAACCTATATACGTCCCACTGCAGGGCACAGGCCTACCCTCAGAGAGGGTGTATGGGCATAAGTCCACCACGCGTGCCCTAGTTAGGTAGGTACTACAAACGAAAAAACCCAACAACACAATACATTACAAAGTTGTGTAGTTATAATGGTTAAGTTGTGTAAATTCATTTCGTTTGTAGTAGCATTTTATCGTTTGTAGTAACTTTGTTTAGTTTGTTGAAACAACTTCCTTTGTAGTAACTTAATTTCGTTTGTAGTAGAGTCTATTTCGTTTGTAATAACTTCTTTTCGTTTGTAGAAGGATTTAAGTCGTTTGTAGTAACTTAATTTCGTTCGTTGTAGAAGAGTCTATGTCGTTTGTAGTACCTTAATTACGTTTGTAGTAACTTGATTTCGTTTGTAGAAGAGTCTATGTCGTTTTTAGTAACTTAATTTCGTTTGTAGTAACTTGATTTCGTTTGTAGAAGAGTCTATGTCGTTTGTAGTAACCTATTTTCGTTTGTAGTACCTTGATTTCGTTTGTAGTAACTTGATTTCGTTTGTAGTACCTTGATTTCGTTTGTAGTAACTTGATTTCGTTTGTAGAAGAGTCTATGTCGTTTGTAGTACCTTGATTTCGTTTGTAGTAACTTGATTCCGTTTGTAGTAACTTAATTTCGTTTGTAGAAGAGTCTATGTCGTTTGTAGTACCTTGATTTCGTTTGTAGTAACTTAATTTCGTTTGTAGTAACTTGATTTCGTTTGTAGAAGAGTCTATGTCATTTGTAGTAACCTAATTTTGTTTGTAGTAACTTGATTTCGTTTGTAGAAGAGTCTATGTCGTTTGTAGTACCTTGATTTCGTTTGTAGTAACTTGATTTCGTTTGTAGTAACTTAATTTCATTTGTAGTAACTTGATTTCGTTTGTAGAAGAGTCTATGTCGTTTGTAGTACCTTGATTTCGTTTGTAGTAACTTGATTTCGTTTGTAGTACCTTGATTTCGTTTGTAGTAACTTGATTTCGTTTGTAGAAGAGTCTATGTCGTTTGTAGTACCTTGATTTCGTTTGTAGTAACTTGGTTTCGTTTGTAGTAACTTAATTTCGTTTGTAGTAACTTGATTTCGTTTGTAGAAGAGTCTATGTCGTTTGTAGTAACCCAATTTTGTTTGTAGTAACTTGATTTCGTTTGTAGAAGAGTCTATGTCGTTTGTAGTACCTTGATTTCGTTTGTAGTAACTTAATTTCGTTTGTAGTAACTTGATTTCGTTTGTAGTAACTTGATTTCGTTTGTAGAAGAGTCTATGTCGTTTGTAGTACCTTGATTTCGTTTGTAGTAACTTGATTTCGTTTGTAGTACCTTGATTTCGTTTGTAGAAGAGTCTATGTCGTTTGTAGTAACTTAATTTCGTTTGTAGAAGAGTCTATGTCGTTTGTAGTAACTTAATTTCGTTTGTAGAAGAGTCTATGTCGTCTGTAGTAACTTAATTTCGTTTGTAGTAACTTGATTTCGTTTGTAGTAACTTGATTTCGTTTGTAGTAACTTGATTTCGTTTGTAGAAGAGTCTATGTCGTTTGTAGTACCTTGATTTTGTTTGTAGTAACTTGATTTCGTTTGTAGTAACTTAATTTCGTTTGTAGTAACTTGATTTCGTTTGTAGAAGAGTCTATGTCGTTTGTAGTAACCTAATTTCGTTTGTAGTACCTTGATATCGTTTGTAGTAACTTGATTTCGTTTGTAGTACCTTGATTTCGTTTGTAGTAACTTGATTTCGTTTGTAGAAGAGTCTATGTCGTTTGTAGTACCTTGATTTCGTTTGTAGTAACTTGGTTTCGTTTGTAGTAACTTAATTTCGTTTGTAGAAGAGTCTATGTCGTTTGTAGTACCTTGATTTCGTTTGTAGTAACTTGTTTTCGTTTGTAGTACCTTGATTTCGTTTGTAGTAACTTGATTTCGTTTGTAGAAGAGTCTATGTCGTTTGTAGTACCTTGATTTCGTTTGTAGTAACTTAATTTCGTTTGTAGTAACTTGATTTCGTTTGTAGTAACTTGATTTCGTTTGTAGAAGAGTCTATGTCGTTTGTAGTACCTTGATTTCGTTTGTAGTACCTTGATTTCGTTTGTAGTAACTTGATTTCGTTTGTAGAAGAGTCTATGTCGTTTGTAGTACCTTGATTTTGTTTGTAGTAACTTTATTTCGTTTGTAGTAACTTGATTTCGTTTGTAGTAACTTGATTTCGTTTGTAGAAGAGTCTATGTCGTTTGTAGTACCTTGATTTCGTTTGTAGTAACTTGGTTTCGTTTGTAGTAACTTAATTTCGTTTGTAGTAACTTGATTTCGTTTGTAGAAGAGTCTATGTCGTTTGTAGTAACCCAATTTTGTTTGTAGTAACTTGATTTCGTTTGTAGAAGAGTCTATGTCGTTTGTAGTACCTTGATTTCGTTTGTAGTAACTTGATTTCGTTTGTAGTAACTTAATTTCATTTGTAGTAACTTGATTTCGTTTGTAGAAGAGTCTATGTCGTTTGTAGTACCTTGATTTCGTTTGTAGTAACTTGATTTCGTTTGTAGTACCTTGATTTCGTTTGTAGAAGAGTCTATGTCGTTTTAGTAACTTAATTTCGTTTGTAGAAGAGTCTATGTCGTTTGTAGTAACCTAATTTAGTTTGTAGTAACTTGATTTCGTTTGTAGAAGAGTCTATGTCGTTTGTAGTACCTTGATTTCGTTTTTAGTAACTTGATTTCGTTTGTAGTAACTTAATTTCGTTTGTAGTAACTTGATTTCGTTTGTAGTACCTTGATTTCGTTTGTAGAAGAGTCTATGTCGTTTGTAGTAACTTAATTTCGTTTGTAGTAACTTGATTTCGTTTGTAGAAGAGTCTATGTCGTTTGTAGTAACCTATTTTCGTTTGTAGTACCTTGATTTCGTTTGTAGTAACTTGATTTCGTTTGTAGTACCTTGATTTCGTTTGTAGTAACTTGATTTCGTTTGTAGAAGAGTCTATGTCGTTTGTAGTACCTTGATTTCGTTTGTAGTAACTTGATTCCGTTTGTAGTAACTTAATTTCGTTTGTAGAAGAGTCTATGTCGTTTGTAGTACCTTGATTTCGTTTGTAGTAACTTAATTTCGTTTGTAGTAACTTGATTTCGTTTGTAGAAGAGTCTATGTCGTTTGTAGTAACCTAATTTTGTTTGTAGTAACTTGATTTCGTTTGTAGAAGAGTCTATGTCGTTTGTAGTACCTTGATTTTGTTTGTAGTAACTTTATTTCGTTTGTAGTAACTTAATTTCGTTTGTAGTAACTTGATTTCGTTTGTAGTACCTTGATTTCGTTTGTAGTAACTTGATTTCGTTTGTAGAAGAGTCTATGTCGTTTGTAGTACCTTGATTTCGTTTGTAGTAACTTGGTTTCGTTTGTAGTAACTCAATTTCGTTTGTAGAAGAGTCTATGTCGTTTGTAGTACCTTGATTTCGTTTGTAGTAACTTGTTTTCGTTTGTAGTACCTTGATTTCGTTTGTAGTAACTTGATTTCGTTTGTAGAAGAGTCTATGTCGTTTGTAGTACCTTGATTTCGTTTGTAGTAACTTAATTTCGTTTGTAGTAACTTGATTTCGTTTGTAGTAACTTGATTTCGTTTGTAGAAGAGTCTATGTCGTTTGTAGTACCTTGATTTCGTTTGTAGTACCTTGATTTCGTTTGTAGTAACTTGATTTCGTTTGTAGAAGAGTCTATGTCGTTTGTAGTACCTTGATTTCGTTTGTAGTAACTTGTTTTCGTTTGTAGTACCTTGATTTCGTTTGTAGTAACTTGATTTCGTTTGTAGAAGAGTCTATGTCGTTTGTAGTACCTTGATTTCGTTTGTAGTAACTTAATTACGTTTGTAGTAACTTGATTTCGTTTGTAGTAACTTGATTTAGTTTGTAGAAGAGTCTATGTCGTTTGTAGTACCTTGATTTCGTTTGTAGTACCTTGATTTCGTTTGCAGTAACTTGATTTCGTTTGTAGAAGAGTCTATGTCGTTGGTAGTACCTTGATTTCGTTTGTAGTAACTTGATTTCGTTTGTAGAAGAGTCTATGTCGTTTGTAGTACCTTGATTTCGTTTGTAGTAACTTAATTACGTTTGTAGTAACTTGATTTCGTTTGTAGTAACTTGATTTAGTTTGTAGAAGAGTCTATGTCGTTTGTAGTACCTTGATTTCGTTTGTAGTACCTTGATTTCGTTTGTAGTAACTTGATTTCGTTTGTAGAAGAGTCTATGTCGTTTGTAGTACCTTGATTTCGTTTGTAGTAACTTGGTTTCGTTTGTAGTAACTTAATTTCGTTTGTAGTAACTTGATTTCGTTTGTAGAAGAGTCTATGTCGTTTGTAGTAACCTAATTTCGTTTGTAGTACCTTGATATCGTTTGTAGTAACTTGATTTCGTTTGTAGTACCTTGATTTCGTTTGTAGTAACTTGATTTCGTTTGTAGAAGAGTCTATGTCGTTTGTAGTACCTTGATTTCGTTTGTAGTAACTTGGTTTCGTTTGTAGTAACTTAATTTCGTTTGTAGAAGAGTCTATGTCGTTTGTAGTACCTTGATTTCGTTTGTAGTAACTTGTTTTCGTTTGTAGTACCTTGATTTCGTTTGTAGTAACTTGATTTCGTTTGTAGAAGAGTCTATGTCGTTTGTAGTACCTTGATTTCGTTTGTAGTAACTTAATTTCGTTTGTAGTAACTTGATTTCGTTTGTAGTAACTTGATTTCGTTTGTAGAAGAGTCTATGTCGTTTGTAGTACCTTGATTTCGTTTGTAGTAACTTGATTTCGTTTGTAGAAGAGTCTATGTCGTTTGTAGTACCTTGATTTCGTTTGTAGTAACTTGGTTTCGTTTGTAGTAACTTAATTTCGTTTGTAGTAACTTGATTTCGTTTGTAGTAACTTGATTTCGTTTGTAGAAGAGTCTATGTCGTTTGTAGTACCTTGATTTCGTTTGTAGTAACTTGGTTTCGTTTGTAGTTACTTAATTTCGTTTGTAGTAACTTGATTTCGTTTGTAGAAGAGTCTATGTCGTTTGTAGTAACCCAATTTTGTTTGTAGTAACTTGATTTCGTTTGTAGAAGAGTCTATGTCGTTTGTAGTACCTTGATTTCGTTTGTAGTAACTTGATTTCGTTTGTAGTAACTTGATTTCGTTTGTAGAAGAGTCTATGTCGTTTGTAGTACCTTGATTTCGTTTGTAGTAACTTGGTTTCGTTTGTAGTAACTTAATTTCGTTTGTAGTAACTTGATTTCGTTTGTAGTAACTTGATTTCGTTTGTAGAAGAGTCTATGTCGTTTGTAGTACCTTGATTTTGTTTGTAGTAACTTGGTTTCGTTTGTAGTAACTTAATTTCGTTTGTAGTAACTTGATTTCGTTTGTAGTAACTTGATTTCATTTGTAGTAACTTAATTTCGTTTGTAGTAACTTGATTTCGTTTGTAGAAGAGTCTATGTCGTTTGTAGTAACTTGATTTCGTTTGTAGTAACTTAATTTCGTTTGTAGTAATTTGATTTCGTTTGTAGAAGAGTCTATGTCGTTTGTAGTAACTTAATTTCGTTTGTAGTAATTTAATTTCGTTTGTAGTAGAGTCCATTTCGTTTGTAGTGACTTGATTTCGATTGTAGTAACTTGATTTCGTTTGTAGTAACTTCTATTCGTTTGTAGAAGGGTTTACGTCGTTTGTAGTAACTTTATTTCTTTTGAAGTATATTCTATTTCGTTTGTAGTAACTACATACGCGGCAGTTTTGTGAAAAAATATACATTTTAACACTAACCTAACCTAACCAAACCTAACTTCCATGAAAGCCTACGTCGTAGACGGCTGTGCTCATAGAAAAGACTTCAACGAGACACCTCTAGCAACCTTCTTATAAAGCCTACGTCGTAGACGGCTATGCTCATAGAATAGACTTCAACTAGACACCTCTAGCAACCTTCTCACAAAGCCTACGTCGTAGACGGCTATGCTCATAGAAAAGACATCAACGAGACACCTCTAGCAACCTTTTTATGAAGCCTACGTCGTAGACGGCTATGGTCATAGAAAAGTCTTCAACGAGACACCTTTTGCCACCTTCTCACAAAGCCTACGTCGTAGACGGCTATGCTCATAGAAAAGACTTCAACGAGACACCTTTTGCCACTTTCTCACAAAGCCTACGTCGTAGACGGCTATGCTCATAGAAAAGACTTCAACGAGACACCTCTAGCAACCTTCTCACAAAGCCTACGTCGTAGACGGCTATGCTCATAGAAAAGACTTCAACGAGACACCTTTTGCCACTTTCTCACAAAGCCTACGTCGTAGACGGCTATGCTCATAGAAAAGACTTCAACGAGACACCTCTAGCAACCTTCTCACAAAGCCTACGTCGTAGACGGCTATGCTCATAGAAAAGACTTCAACGAGACACCTTTTGCCACTTTCTCACAAAGCCTACGTCGTAGACGGCTATGCTCATAGAAAAGACTTCAACGAGACACCTCTAGCAACCTTCTCACAAAGCCTACGTCGTAGACGGCTATGCTCATAGAAAAGACTTCAACGAGACACCTATTGCAACCTTCTTACAAAGCCTACGTCGTAGATGGCTATGGTCATATAAAAGACATCAAAAAGACACCTTTTGCAACCTTCTTATAAATCTTACGTCGTAGACGGCTATGCTCATAGAAAAAACTTCAACGACACCTTTTGCAACCTTCTTACAAAGCCTACGTCGTAGACGGCTCTGCTCATAGAAAAGACATCAACGAGACACCTCTAGCAACCTTCTTACAAAGCCTTCGTCGTAGAAGGTCCATTTATGTTTTCCTTTTCCACTGTATATTCCTGAAGCGTTCTTAGCGTTTCAAAAGTTGTCTCGTTGAAATATTTTGTATGGCCATACCTTTTACGACGTAGGTGTTTACAAGAGGTGTCTCGTTGATGTCTTTTCTATGACCATAGCCGTCTACGACTACGAATAAAGGCCTCCGCACATTGCAGCGATATTATCGAGCGATTTTATCGAGCGATATTATCGACAGCGATATCGCGACACCTCCGACACTTCCGCGATTCGCGTCACGCATGCGCCCCAACAATGAATGTAGTCGAAAGAGTTGCGATAATATCGCGGCAGTGTGTGGGATCGAGCGCGTCCCCATACAAAATGTACTGGAAACAATTATCGCAAAATCGCAGCGATATTATCGCTCGATAAAATCTGAATGCTGCAATGAACGGAGGCCTTTACAGTCGTTAAGCCATGTCAGAGGCACATGGTAAAACTCGGGCGGCCTAAAAACTCTGACACAAGGAGTGGCCACTCCTCGTAAGAATACTACTGTTGCCGTCTACAACGTAGGCTTTGTGAGAAGGTTGCTAGAGGTGTCTCGTTGATGTCTTTTCTATGAGCATGGCCGTCTACGACGTAGGCTTTGTGAGAAGGTTACAAAAGGTGTCTCGTTGATGTCTTTTCTATGACCATAGCCGTTTACGACGTAGGCTTTGTAAGAAGGAAGCTAGAGGCTGGTGTCTCGTTGAAGTATTTTCTATGAGCATAGCCATCTACGACGTAGGCTTTGTAAGAAGGTTGCAAAAGGTGTTTCGTTGATGTCTTTTCTATGAGCATAGCCGTCTACGACGTAGGCTTTGTAAGAAAGTTGCTAGAGGTGTCCCGTTGAAGTCTTTTCTATGAGCATAGCCGTCTACGACGTAGGCTTTATAAGAAGGTTACAAAAGGAGTCTCGTTGAAGTCTTTTCTATGAGCATAGCCGTCTACGACGTAGGCTTTGTGAGAAGGTTGCTAATGACAGGTTCAATTATTGTGTTGCAACGTTCGATGTATGTACCTAATTGGATAAAATAAGAAGTTAAATAGCTTGAGCGTGATTGTAGCTCCCACAGACAAACCGAGCAATTGGTTTTGTGGGATTCATTGTCATTGTTTTCATTGTAACCTATGTAATAATAATAAATAAATAATAATAATAATAACGTGTGACGTTGATGTCTTTTCTATGAGCATGGCCGTCTACGACGTAGGCTTTGTGAGAAGGTTAAAAAAGGTGTCTCGTTGAAGTCTTTTCTATGAGCACAGCCGTCTACGGCTTTCATGGAAGTTAGGTTTGGTTAGGTTAGGTTAGGTTAGTGTTAAAATGTATATTTTTTCTCAAAACTGCCGCGTATGTAGTTACTACAAACGAAATAGAATATACTTCAAAAGAAATAAAGTTACTACAAACGACGTAAACCCTTCTACAAAAGAATAGAAGTTACTACAAACGAAATCAAGTTACTACAAACGAAATTAAGTTCCTACAAACGAAATCAAGTTACTACAAACAAAATTAAGTTACTGTCAATCAAATTAAGTTATATCGATGTACTACAAAAGAAATCATGTTACTACAAACAAAATTAAGTTACTATCAATCAAATTAAGTTATATCAATGTACTACAAAAGAAATCATGTTACTACAAACGAAATCAAGGTACTACAAACGACATAGACTCTTCTACAAACGAAATCAAGTTACTACAAACGAAATTAAGTTACTACTAACGACGTAAACCCTTCTACAAAAGAATAGAAGTTACTACAAACGAAATCAAGTTACTACAAACGAAATTAAGTTCCTACAAACGAAATCAAGTTACTACAAACAAAATTAAGTTACTATCAATCAAATTAAGTTATATCAATGTACTACAAAAGAAATCATGTTACTACAAACAAAATTAAGTTACTATCAATCAAATTAAGTTATATCAATGTTCTACAAAAGAAATCATGTTACTACAAACGAAATCAAGGTACTACAAACGACATAGACTCTTCTACAAACGAAATCAAGTTACTACAAACGAAATTAAGTTACTACTAACGACGTAAACCCTTCTACAAAAGAATAGAAGTTACTACAAACGAAATCAAGTTACTACAAACGAAATTAAGTTCCTACAAACGAAATCAAGTTACTACAAACAAAATTAAGTTACTATCAATCAAATTAAGTTATATCAATGTACTACAAAAGAAATCATGTTACTACAAACAAAATTAAGTTACTATCAATCAAATTAAGTTATATCAATGTTCTACAAAAGAAATCATGTTACTACAAACGAAATCAAGGTACTACCAACGACATAGACTCTTCTACAAACGAAATCAAGTTACTGCAAACGAAATCAAGGTACTACAAACGAAATCAAGGTACTACAAACGACATAGACTCTTCTACAAACTAAATCAAGTTACTACAAACGAAATCAAGTTACTACAAACGTAATTAAGTTACTACAAACGAAATCAAGGTACTACAAACGACATAAACTCTTCTACAAACGAAATCAAGTTACTACAAACGAAATCAAGGTACTACAAACGAAATCAAGGTACTACAAACGACATAGACTCTTCTACAAACGAAATTAAGTTACTACAAACGGAATCAAGTTACTACAAACGAAATCAAGGTACTACAAACGACATAGACTCTTCTACAAACGAAATTAAGTTACTACAAACGGAATCAAGTTACTACAAACGAAATCAAGGTACTACAAACGACATAGACTCTTCTACAAACGAAATCAAGTTACTACAAACGAAATCAAGGTACTACAAACGAAATCAAGTTACTACAAACGAAATCAAGGTACTACAAACGAAAATAGGTTACTACAAACGACATAGACTCTTCTACAAACGAAATCAAGTTACTACAAACGAAATTAAGTTACTACAAACGACATAGACTCTTCTACAAACGAAATCAAGGTACTACAAACGAAATCAAGTTACTACAAACGAAATTAAGTTACTACAAACGAAATCAAGTTACTACAAACGAAATCAAGGTACTACAAACGACATAGACTCTTCTACAAACGAAATCAAGTTACTACAAACTAAATTAGGTTACTACAAACGACATAGACTCTTCTACAAACGAAATTAACCACTCAAGCCCCGCGCTCTCGGCGGCGGCGAGCGCCTAACTGAGCTAGTTCAGAAAAAACGTTCCCATTCCTTCGTTTTTTTATAAATTGACATGCGGTTTTTTGTTACGGCATCTTGAATAGTTGAGCTATTGGAAAGAAACAAAACATACTTACCTCTCTACCACTAATAGTACAAAGTGTCACGATGAAAACATGAGAGACGGATATGGGTGGTACCAACAAAAAATAAAAACGACCCTACAGATAAAAAATGTACAGACAAGGAAAACTGTTGGCTGAATACAGATAAAATATGCAAAAAAAATGAAAAAAGCTTTATTTTTCCTTGCCATACTAAAAAATCGAATAAATTCAATTCAAAATGTGTGGTTTCCGCGCGGCCGCGCGTTGACCTCGTGAAAATGGCGGCTAGTGACGCGGCCATTGACTTGCTCCCATAGTGTGATATATCGTTGGAAAGGGAATTTTATAAGGTTTTATGTCGTAGAACATGCCAAAGAGATACAAACCATAGATTTGACCTTGCGGATCAAACTAGGCACGATAGTGTGGTCTCCAAAAGTATGTACCCATGGGATCAAACCATGCTCCAAAGGTTAAGATACTAAAACGACATAGACTCTTCTACAAACGAAATCAAGGTACTACAAACGAAATCAAGTTACTACAAACGAAATCAAGGTACTACAAACGACATAGACTCTTCTACAAACGAAATCAAGTTACTACAAATGAAATTAAGTTACTACAAACGAAATCAAGTTACTACAAACGAAATCAAGGTACTACAAACGACATAGACTCTTCTACAAACGAAATCAAGTTACTACAAACAAAATTGGGTTACTACAAACGACATAGACTCTTCTACAAACGAAATCAAGTTACTACAAACGAAATTAAGTTACTACAAACGAAACCAAGTTACTAAAAACGAAATCAAGGTACTACAAACGACATAGACTCTTCTACAAACGAAATCAAGTTACTACAAACGAAATCAAGTTACTACAAACGAAATTAAGTTACTACAAACGAAATCAAGGTACTACAAACGACATAGACTCTTCTACAAACGAAATCAAGTTACTACAAACAAAATTGGGTTACTACAAACGACATAGACTCTTCTACAAACGAAATCAAGTTACTACAAACGAAATTAAGTTACTACAAACGACATAGACTCTTCTACAAACGAAATCAAGGTACTACAAACGAAATCAAGTTACTACAAACGAAATTAAGTTACTACAAACGAAATCAAGTTACTACAAACGAAACCAAGTTACTACAAACGAAATCAAGGTACTACAAACGACATAGACTCTTCTACAAACGAAATCAAGTTACTACAAATGAAATTAAGTTACTACAAACGAAATCAAGTTACTACAAACGAAATCAAGGTACTACAAACGACATAGACTCTTCTACAAACGAAATCAAGTTACTACAAACAAAATTAGGTTACTACAAACGACATAGACTCTTCTACAAACGAAATTAAGTTACTACAAACGAAATCAAGGTACAACAAACGACATAGACTCTTCTACATACGAAATCAAGTTACTACAATTGAAATCAAGTTACTACAAACGAAATTAAGTTACTACAAACGAAATCAAGGTACAACAAACGACATAGACTCTTCTACATACGAAATCAAGTTACTACAATTGAAATCAAGTTACTACAAACGAAATTAAGTTACTACAAACGAAACCAAGTTACTACAAACGAAATCAAGGTACTACAAACGACATAGACTCTTCTACAAACGAAATCAAGTTACTACAAACGAAATCAAGTTACTACAAACGAAATTAAGTTACTACAAACGAAACCAAGTTACTACAAACGAAATCAAGGTACTACAAACGACAAAGACTCTTCTACAAACGAAATCAAGTTACTACAAACGAAATCAAGGTACTACAAACGAAATCAAGGTACTACAAACGAAATCAAGTTACTACAAACGAAACCAAGTTACTACAAACGAAATCAAGGTACTACAAACGACATAGACTCTTCTACAAACGAAATCAAGTTACTACAAACGAAATCAAGTTACTACAAACGAAATTAAGTTACTACAAACGAAACCAAGTTACTACAAACGAAATCAAGGTACTACAAACGACATAGACTCTTCTACAAACGAAATCAAGTTACTACAAACGAAATCAAGTTACTACAAACGAAATTAAGTTACTACAAACGAAACCAAGTTACTACAAACGAAATCAAGGTACTACAAACGACATAGACTCTTCTACAAACGAAATCAAGTTACTACAAACGAAATCAAGGTACTACAAACGAAATCAAGGTACTACAAACGAAATCAAGTTACTACAAACGAAACCAAGTTACTACAAACGAAATCAAGGTACAACAAACGACATAGACTCTTCTACAAACGAAATCAAGTTACTACAAACGAAATCAAGTTACTACAAACGAAATTAAGTTACTACAAACGAAACCAAGTTACTACAAACGAAATCAAGGTACTACAAACGACATAGACTCTTCTACAAACGAAATCAAGTTACTACAAACGAAATCAAGTTACTACAAACGAAATTAAGTTACTACAAACGAAAACAAGTTACTACAAACGAAATCAAGGTACTACAAACGACATAGACTCTTCTACAAACGAAACTAAGTTACTACAAACGAAACCAAGTTACTACAAACGAAATCAAGGTACTACAAACGACATAGACTCTTCTACAAACGAAATCAAGTTACTACAAACGAAATCAAGGTACTACAAACGAAATCAAGTTACTACAAACGATATCAAGGTACTACAAACGAAATTTGGTTACTACAAACGACATAGACTCTTCTACAAACGAAATCAAGTTACTACAAACGAAATTAAGTTACTACAAACGAAATAAAGTTACTACAAACAAAATCAAGGTACTACAAACGACATAGACTCTTCTACAAACGAAATCAAGTTACTACAAACGAAATCAAGGTACTACAAACGAAATCAAGGTACTACAAACGACATAGACTCTTCTACAAACGAAATCAAGTTACTACAAACGAAATCAAGTTACTACAAACGAAATTAAGTTACTACAAACGAAAACAAGGTACTACAAACGACATAGACTCTTCTACAAACGAAATCAAGTTACTACAAACGAAATCAAGGTACTACAAACGAAAACAAGTTACTACAAACGAAATCAAGGTACTACAAACGACATAGACTCTTCTACAAACGAAATTAAGTTACTACAAACGAAACCAAGTTACTACAAACGAAATCAAGGTACTACAAACGACATAGACTCTTCTACAAACGAAATCAAGTTACTACAAACAAATCAAGGTACTACAAACGAAATCAAGTTACTACAAACGATATCAAGGTACTACAAACGAAATTAGGTTACTACAAACGACATAGACTCTTCTACAAACGAAATCAAGTTACTACAAACGAAATTAAGTTACTACAAACGAAATCAAGTTACTACAAACGACATAGACTCTTCTACAAACGAAATTAAGTTACTACAAACGACATAGACTCTTCTACAAACGAAATCAAGTTACTACAAACGAAATCAAGTTACTACAAACGAAATTAAGTTACTACAAACGAAATCAAGGTACTACAAACGAAATCAAGTTACTACAAACGAAACCAAGTTACTACAAACGAAATCAAGGTACAACAAACGACATAGACTCTTCTACAAACGAAATCAAGTTACTACAAACGAAATCAAGGTACTACAAACGAAATCAAGGTACTACAAACGAAATCAAGTTACTACAAACGAAACCAAGTTACTACAAACGAAATCAAGGTACAACAAACGACATAGACTCTTCTACAAACGAAATCAAGTTACTACAAACGAAATCAAGTTACTACAAACGAAATTAAGTTACTACAAACGAAACCAAGTTACTACAAACGAAATCAAGGTACTACAAACGACATAGACTCTTCTACAAACGAAATCAAGTTACTACAAACGAAATCAAGTTACTACAAACGAAATTAAGTTACTACAAACGAAAACAAGTTACTACAAACGAAATCAAGGTACTACAAACGACATAGACTCTTCTACAAACGAAATTAAGTTACTACAAACGAAACCAAGTTATTACAAACGAAATCAAGGTACTACAAACGACATAGACTCTTCTACAAACGAAATCAAGTTACTACAAACGAAATCAAGGTACTACAAACGAAATCAAGTTACTACAAACGATATCAAGGTACTACAAACGAAATTTGGTTACTACAAACGACATAGACTCTTCTACAAACGAAATCAAGTTACTACAAACGAAATTAAGTTACTACAAACGAAATAAAGTTACTACAAACAAAATCAAGGTACTACAAACGACATAGACTCTTCTACAAACGAAATCAAGTTACTACAAACGAAATCAAGGTACTACAAACGAAATCAAGGTACTACAAACGACATAGACTCTTCTACAAACGAAATCAAGTTACTACAAACGAAATCAAGTTACTACAAACGAAATTAAGTTACTACAAACGAAATCAAGGTACTACAAACGACATAGACTCTTCTACAAACGAAATCAAGTTACTACAAACGAAATCAAGGTACTACAAACGAAAACAAGTTACTACAAACGAAATCAAGGTACTACAAACGACATAGACTCTTCTACATACGAAATTAAGTTACTACAAACGAAACCAAGTTACTATAAACGAAATCAAGGTACTACAAACGACATAGACTCTTCTACAAACGAAATCAAGTTACTACAAACGAAATCAAGGTACTACAAACGAAATCAAGTTACTACAAACGATATCAAGGTACTACAAACGAAATTAGGTTACTACAAACGACATAGACTCTTCTACAAACGAAATCAAGTTACTACAAACGAAATTAAGTTACTACAAACGAAATCAAGTTACTACAAACAAAATCAAGGTACTACAAACGACATAGACTCTTCTACAAACGAAATCAAGTTACTACAAACGAAATCAAGTTACTACAAACGAAATCAAGTTACTACAAACGAAATTAAGTTACTACAGACGACATAGACTCTTCTACAAACGAAATTAAGTTACTACAAACGACATAGACTCTTCTACAAACGAAATTAAGTTACTACAAACGACATAGACTCTTCTACAAACGAAATCAAGGTACTACAAACGAAATCAAGTTACTACAAACGAAATCAAGGTACTACAAACGACATAGACTCTTCTACAAACGAAATCAAGTTACTACAAACGAAATCAAGTTACTACAAACGAAATTAAGTTACTACAAACGAAATCAAGGTACTACAAACGACATAGACTCTTCTACAAACGAAATCAAGTTACTACAAACAAAATTGGGTTACTACAAACGACATAGACTCTTCTACAAACGAAATCAAGTTACTACAAACGAAATTAAGTTACTACAAACGAAACCAAGTTACTACAAACGAAATCAAGGTACTACAAACGACATAGACTCTTCTACAAACGAAATCAAGTTACTACAAACGAAATCAAGGTACTACAAACGAAATCAAGTTACTACAAACGAAATCAAGGTACTACAAACGACATAGACTCTTCTACAAACGAAATCAAGTTACTACAAATGAAATTAAGTTACTACAAACGAAATCAAGTTACTACAAACGAAATCAAGGTACTACAAACGACATAGACTCTTCTACAAACGAAATCAAGTTACTACAAACAAAATTAGGTTACTACAAATGACATAGACTCTTCTACAAACGAAATCAAGTTACTACAAACGAAATTAAGTTACTACAAACGAAATCAAGGTACTACAAACGACATAGACTCTTCTACAAACGAAATTAAGTTACTACAAACGGAATCAAGTTACTACAAACGAAATCAAGGTACTACAAACGACATAGACTCTTCTACAAACGAAATCAAGTTACTACAAACGAAATCAAGTTACTACAAACGAAATTAAGTTACTACAAACGAAAACAAGGTACTACAAACGACATAGACTCTTCTACAAACGAAATCAAGTTACTACAAACGAAATCAAGGTACTACAAACGAAAACAAGTTACTACAAACGAAATCAAGGTACTACAAACGACATAGACTCTTCTACAAACGAAATTAAGTTACTACAAACGAAACCAAGTTACTACAAACGAAATCAAGGTACTACAAACGACATAGACTCTTCTACAAACGAAATCAAGTTACTACAAACAAATCAAGGTACTACAAACGAAATCAAGTTACTACAAACGATATCAAGGTACTACAAACGAAATTAGGTTACTACAAACGACATAGACTCTTCTACAAACGAAATCAAGTTACTACAAACGAAATTAAGTTACTACAAACGAAATCAAGTTACTACAAACGACATAGACTCTTCTACAAACGAAATTAAGTTACTACAAACGACATAGACTCTTCTACAAACGAAATCAAGTTACTACAAACGAAATCAAGTTACTACAAACGAAATTAAGTTACTACAAACGAAATCAAGGTACTACAAACGAAATCAAGGTACTACAAACGAAATCAAGTTACTACATACGAAACCAAGTTACTACAAACGAAATCAAGGTACAACAAACGACATAGACTCTTCTACAAACGAAATCAAGTTACTACAAACGAAATCAAGTTACTACAAACGACATAGACTCTTCTACAAACGAAATCAAGTTACTACAAACGAAATCAAGGTACTACAAACGAAATCAAGGTACTACAAACGAAATCAAGTTACTACAAACGAAACCAAGTTACTACAAACGAAATCAAGGTACAACAAACGACATAGACTCTTCTACAAACGAAATCAAGTTACTACAAACGAAATCAAGTTACTACAAACGAAATTAAGTTACTACAAACGAAACCAAGTTACTACAAACGAAATCAAGGTACTACAAACGACATAGACTCTTCTACAAACGAAATCAAGTTACTACAAACGAAATCAAGTTACTACAAACGAAATTAAGTTACTACAAACGAAAACAAGTTACTACAAACGAAATCAAGGTACTACAAACGACATAGACTCTTCTACAAACGAAATTAAGTTACTACAAACGAAACCAAGTTATTACAAACGAAATCAAGGTACTACAAACGACATAGACTCTTCTACAAACGAAATCAAGTTACTACAAACGAAATCAAGGTACTACAAACGAAATCAAGTTACTACAAACGATATCAAGGTACTACAAACGAAATTTGGTTACTACAAACGACATAGACTCTTCTACAAACGAAATCAAGTTACTACAAACGAAATTAAGTTACTACAAACGAAATAAAGTTACTACAAACAAAATCAAGGTACTACAAACGACATAGACTCTTCTACAAACGAAATCAAGTTACTACAAACGAAATCAAGGTACTACAAACGAAATCAAGGTACTACAAACGACATAGACTCTTCTACAAACGAAATCAAGTTACTACAAACGAAATCAAGTTACTACAAACGAAATTAAGTTACTACAAACGAAATCAAGGTACTACAAACGACATAGACTCTTCTACAAACGAAATCAAGTTACTACAAACGAAATCAAGGTACTACAAACGAAAACAAGTTACTACAAACGACATAGACTCTTCTACAAACGAAATCAAGTTACTACAAACAAATCAAGGTACTACAAACGAAATCAAGTTACTACAAACGATATCAAGGTACTACAAACGAAATTAGGTTACTACAAACGACATAGACTCTTCTACAAACGAAATCAAGTTACTACAAACGAAATTAAGTTACTACAAACGAAATCAAGTTACTACAAACGACATAGACTCTTCTACAAACGAAATTAAGTTACTACAAACGACATAGACTCTTCTACAAACGAAATCAAGTTACTACAAACGAAATCAAGTTACTACAAACGAAATTAAGTTACTACAAACGAAATCAAGGTACTACAAACGAAATCAAGGTACTACAAACGAAATCAAGTTACTACAAACGAAACCAAGTTACTACAAACGAAATCAAGGTACAACAAACGACATAGACTCTTCTACAAACGAAATCAAGTTACTACAAACGAAATCAAGTTACTACAAACGACATAGACTCTTCTACAAACGAAATCAAGTTACTACAAACGAAATCAAGGTACTACAAACGAAATCAAGGTACTACAAACGAAATCAAGTTACTACAAACGAAACCAAGTTACTACAAACGAAATCAAGGTACAACAAACGACATAGACTCTTCTACAAACGAAATCAAGTTACTACAAACGAAATCAAGTTACTACAAACGAAATTAAGTTACTACAAACGAAACCAAGTTACTACAAACGAAATCAAGGTACTACAAACGACATAGACTCTTCTACAAACGAAATCAAGTTACTACAAACGAAATCAAGTTACTACAAACGAAATTAAGTTACTACAAACGAAAACAAGTTACTACAAACGAAATCAAGGTACTACAAACGACATAGACTCTTCTACAAACGAAATTAAGTTACTACAAACGAAACCAAGTTATTACAAACGAAATCAAGGTACTACAAACGACATAGACTCTTCTAAAAACGAAATCAAGTTACTACAAACGAAATCAAGGTACTACAAACGAAATCAAGTTACTACAAACGATATCAAGGTACTACAAACGAAATTTGGTTACTACAAACGACATAGACTCTTCTACAAACGAAATCAAGTTACTACAAACGAAATTAAGTTACTACAAACGAAATAAAGTTACTACAAACAAAATCAAGGTACTACAAACGACATAGACTCTTCTACAAACGAAATCAAGTTACTACAAACGAAATCAAGGTACTACAAACGAAATCAAGGTACTACAAACGACATAGACTCTTCTACAAACGAAATCAAGTTACTACAAACGAAATCAAGTTACTACAAACGAAATTAAGTTACTACAAACGAAATCAAGGTACTACAAACGACATAGACTCTTCTACAAACGAAATCAAGTTACTACAAACGAAATCAAGGTACTACAAACGAAAACAAGTTACTACAAACGAAATCAAGGTACTACAAACGACATAGACTCTTCTACATACGAAATTAAGTTACTACAAACGAAACCAAGTTACTATAAACGAAATCAAGGTACTACAAACGACATAGACTCTTCTACAAACGAAATCAAGTTACTACAAACGAAATCAAGGTACTACAAACGAAATCAAGTTACTACAAACGATATCAAGGTACTACAAACGAAATTAGGTTACTACAAACGACATAGACTCTTCTACAAACGAAATCAAGTTACTACAAACGAAATTAAGTTACTACAAACGAAATCAAGTTACTACAAACAAAATCAAGGTACTACAAACGACATAGACTCTTCTACAAACGAAATCAAGTTACTACAAACGAAATCAAGTTACTACAAACGAAATCAAGTTACTACAAACGAAATTAAGTTACTACAGACGACATAGACTCTTCTACAAACGAAATTAAGTTACTACAAACGACATAGACTCTTCTACAAACGAAATTAAGTTACTACAAACGACATAGACTCTTCTACAAACGAAATCAAGGTACTACAAACGAAATCAAGTTACTACAAACGAAATCAAGGTACTACAAACGACATAGACTCTTCTACAAACGAAATCAAGTTACTACAAACGAAATCAAGTTACTACAAACGAAATTAAGTTACTACAAACGAAATCAAGGTACTACAAACGACATAGACTCTTCTACAAACGAAATCAAGTTACTACAAACAAAATTGGGTTACTACAAACGACATAGACTCTTCTACAAACGAAATCAAGTTACTACAAACGAAATTAAGTTACTACAAACGAAACCAAGTTACTACAAACGAAATCAAGGTACTACAAACGACATAGACTCTTCTACAAACGAAATCAAGTTACTACAAACGAAATCAAGGTACTACAAACGAAATCAAGTTACTACAAACGAAATCAAGGTACTACAAACGACATAGACTCTTCTACAAACGAAATCAAGTTACTACAAATGAAATTAAGTTACTACAAACGAAATCAAGTTACTACAAACGAAATCAAGGTACTACAAACGACATAGACTCTTCTACAAACGAAATCAAGTTACTACAAACAAAATTAGGTTACTACAAATGACATAGACTCTTCTACAAACGAAATCAAGTTACTACAAACGAAATTAAGTTACTACAAACGAAATCAAGGTACTACAAACGACATAGACTCTTCTACAAACGAAATTAAGTTACTACAAACGGAATCAAGTTACTACAAACGAAATCAAGGTACTACAAACGACATAGACTCTTCTACAAACGAAATCAAGTTACTACAAACGAAATCAAGGTACTACAAACGAAATCAAGTTACTACAAACGAAATCAAGGTACTACAAACGAAAATAGGTTACTACAAACGACATAGACTCTTCTACAAACGAAATCAAGTTACTACAAACGAAATTAAGTTACTAAAAACGACATAGACTCTTCTACAAACGAAATCAAGTTACTACAAACGTAATTAAGGTACTACAAACGACATAGACTCTTCTACAACGAACGAAATTAAGTTACTACAAACGACTTAAATCCTTCTACAAACGAAAAGAAGTTATTACAAACGAAATAGACTCTACTACAAACGAAATTAAGTTACTACAAAGGAAGTTGTTTCTACAAACTAAACAAAGTTACTACAAACGATAAAATGCTACTACAAACGAAATGAATTTACACAACTTAACCATTATAACTACACAACTTTGTAATGTATTGTGTTGTTGGGTTTTTTCGTTTGTAGTACCTACCTAACTAGGGCACGCGTGGTGGACTTATGCCCATACACCCTCCCTGAGGGTAGGCCTGTGCCCTGCAGTGGGACGTATATAGGTTGTGATGGATGGATGGGAGCCAAGTCCATAAAAAAAAAATTTTTTTTTTGAATTGCTCTAATTTTTTTTTAGAGCTACTACAAACGAAAAAATTGTTACTACAATCATCTACATACCGATATCTATAAGAAAAAAACATAAAAAAAATAATTTTCCAATGTCGGGTGCCAAGTTGTAGTACCTACCTAACTAGGGCACGCGTGGTGGACTTATGCCCATACACCCTCCCTGAGGGTAGGCCTGTGCCCTGCAGTGGGACGTATATAGGTTGTGATGGATGGATGGGAGCCAAGTCCATAAAAAAAAAATTTTTTTTTTGAATTGCTCTAATTTTTTTTTAGAGCTACTACAAACGAAAAAATTGTTACTACAATCATCTACATACCGATATCTATAAGAAAAAAACATAAAAAAAATAATTTTCCAATGTCGGGTGCCAAGTTCACAAAAAAAAAAAAAAAAAAAAATTTGAACTACAAACGAAAATTTTTCTACTACAATCAACTACAAACGATTCTTATTAAGGGTCGGCACTACCCTAATCGGGCAAAACAGGGTTCGGCGTTCCGACTTTTGAGGATAGTAAATAGCTATATTTAGAAACAAAATTAATACCATCGCTTCTTTAAAAGATGAAGTACAAGATGAACAAAAAAAATTTCAGTAAAATTGTGTAGTTACATCAGAAAGTAATCGAGAATTTCATGAAAAACTCCAGAATAGCACTGCCGCGTTCCGAGTCCTGTGATTTAGTGAATCAAAATAAAGCAACAAAATATATTTCTAATCAATGGCAAAACATCAAAGAACACTTTAAACAAATCAGTTTTTCGATACGACTTCTAGTTTTTTTGCAATTTGTTACCAAAAATCACATATTTTTATGGACGTTTTCTTCATACAAATTACTATGGGCCGTCAATCGTTCGAAATCATTGCGAATAGACCGGTGACCGGCAACACCCAACCCTGTCTTAGAAGATTAATGAACAAATCCATTTTTAGCTAAAGTAGTCAAAGTAACTTATAAAAAACCGGGCAAGTGGGTGTCGAGCCACATGCAGTGTAGGGTTCCGTAGTTGCCCGTCACGATATGTGGACTTAGAAGTACATTTTATAAATTGGTCGACTATTACTCGTTAATTTTTGTCCCCATTATTATAATAGAATAACTGTAAGTTTATTACTATTGTTACTAGCAAACTAAAGATTGATAATCTGAAATCATCATCGTCAGATATGTTTTAAATAAGACTGGAATAACAGTGAATTTGACTTTGTAAGTCATTTGCACGACAGAATTTTGCGCGAAAAGACGTTGCGCGACACAAGACAACACAAAGAAATTTCACAAAAGTTAATACTTTCCGGGCACTGTTTGGTAGTTTTTGGTTATTTTTGTAATTTATGGTAGTTTTTGAGTCTTTCGGTAGTTTTTGGTAAATTTTCGTACAAAAGTAACCAAAAAGTTATTTTGGTAGATTTTCGTACTTTTTGGTAGTTTATGGTTAATTTGTAACTTTTTGGTTCATCTCATTTCATTTTATTTATTTACCTTAAATTGTAGGTAGGTACATAAGTTACAGATGGTAAGTACAGAGTACCTATTAGTCACACTACAATATAATTTATAAACATTAAGAAAAAACAGATTTAAACAATAGGTGCCAGACAATAACTTAACTACCACCTTTCACTTACTACAATTAAATTAGTTAAATGTTATAAAATCAGTTCAATGTGATTAGTTAAAAATTATAATAACCTATTGCGGTACAAATAATCGGCCTGCAACACATTTTTTTCTACTCAGATTGATGCCTGTTTGTTTACTTATACTGAAGAAACTAACTAAAGTCATAGGGACACTGTTCGATTAATAATTCTTTAACTTTCTTCATTAATTTCTTGTCGGCTTTAATGTCATCTGGTATTTTACTATACACAAGAACAGTATTCGACTTTATTTTGTAGTCCTTAGCATCGATGCTAGTCGGTAATTTGGTACCAGTAGCTCATTTTTGCGAGTTAAATTTAATCTCTTGCTACGGAATACTACGGGGTATCGTCTCACGATTTCGCACAGATCGAGGATATACGAAGCTGTCACAGTGAGTAATTTAAAGTCGGTAAACAAGGATTGGCATGACACCCTTACTGACTGAATTCCGCTTACGATTCGAATGTACCTCTTTTGCAAAACAAATATTTTATTTATGTCAACAAACCCACCCCGTAGCCAAGCCGTCAAGAACTCTTTTGTTTTTATAGTAGTTTTTGGTAATTTTCATTCTTCTATCAAATATTCCCAAAAAGTATAAAAATCTACCAAAATAACCAAAAACTACGAAAATCTACCAAAATAACCAGAAACAACGAAAAACTACCAAACTCACCAAAAACTACCAAAAAACCAGAAACAACAAAAAATAATTACTAAACTCTACCAAAAATTACCAAAACCTACCCAAAGAACCAAAAACTACCAAAAGAACCTAAAGAACTATTGACATTGTACTAATTTTTTTCTTTAAAATTACTTCTTGTTAATATTGCTGTGCCATTTCAGGATTCATGTACCCACTTTAGCTACTAAGTAACACCTATATGTTTTTGTGTCGCACAATGTCCTTCAGCGTGACGAAAATTACTGCTGAAATCTACCAAAATCTACCAGCCCTGTTTCAAATTCTACTTAAATTCTACCAAATAATATTTATATCGTTACAGATGGTTAAAATTTAATATAAAACACGTTTTTGAACAAAATATTATCAATTTTATCTAAACGCTCATCATTACACATGTTATTTTCGCATTTTTGTATAATTTTTATTGGTTTTCATCACTTTTTAACATGGATGCTTCAATTTTCAAATAAATATTAAATTTGGTCGTCCTTATGCAAGTTTAAATTTAGTACAGTTTTCTGTGTCTCATAAGCAGAGTCAGAAATGTTGGTAGCACTTTTAATAATGTCAAAGGGATTGCACGTTTATCGACTTCCGATTGTGTCCATATACGGGAATTTTTTTATCACTGCGGATAACACCAGCATGTATTCTACTCATCAAACTGAACAACTTTCACTATGGAGCCAACTTCAAAAGAGCGAAAAAAAAATCTGCTGTCCTATACAAAACTGCAGTACCTACATATTCGACTCAAATGTATGGGACAGCTGATTTATTTTCGCGATTTTGAAGTTCGATACATGCTGAAGTTATCCGCAGTGGTATAAAATATACCCGTATATCGACATTATTGGAAGTCGATAAACATGTAATCCCTTTGACATTAAAAGTGCTAGGTACCAAAATTCCAACTCTGTTCAGAAGCCCTCTTTTGTAAAAAAAACAACATTAGGCGATACGAATAATATTTGCTGTACTAGAAGTGAGTTCGGTGGCGCGTTGCGGAGAGGTATGGACTCTCAATCAAGAGGTCCGCGTTCGAATCCGCACGGACAACATGCCACGAACCAATGAGTTTTTCTAACTTATGTACGTATTACCGACTGCTCTCAAAAGGTGAACGAAAACATCGTGAGGAAACCTGCATATGCAGACGAAGAAATTCTGATGTATATGTGAAGTCTACCAATCCGCATTGGGCATGCGTGGTGGACTTACGCCCAAACACCCTCCTAGAAGGTAGGCCTGTGCCCTGCAGTGGGACGTATACAGGATGTTACATAAGTAAGAATAAATTTTTAAAACTCTTAAGGGGGTTGTTTAGACCGTCAAAATGAACAACTTTCTCTATGGGACCAACATCGAAATCGCGAAAAAAAAATCTGATATCCCATACATTTTTAGCTCGAGTCGATTTGTACAGTATAGAACATAAATTATTTTTTTCGCGATTTCGATATTGGTCCCATATTGAAAGTTGTTGAGTTTGATGGTCTAAACCACCCCCTTAAATGTTTATTTGTATTTTTGTAACACCTTGTATAGGCTGATGATTATGATGATGATGTACAAGAAGATCCGGAAAACTTGCAAACCCTGCAATCGTTTTCTCAGCTATTTGTATTGCCAGCTTAGATTTTATTAGCCTGAATCCTTGCATTTTTAAATACATTAACACTTTCGAATACCCAATTTCTACTGAAATCTACTAAACAATTTTGCCCTAAATGTACCAATAAAGAAGAAATCTTATATCCTTAAAGTCGTCACACTGATGTCCTTTTGCGCAAATGTTTTTGAAGGCAATCGTTCCAGTTACTGCAAAATTAACTTTTATTCCGTGCTTAAAATATTATATCTGACGATGATTATGATGATAAAAGATTACAAACCCTTAGTTTGCTAATACCAATAATATTAAACTTATAATAATTTCATTATTCTGTTAAAAGTTTTAATTTGTTCTGTTATAATAATTTTAAGTTTTTTTAAGCCTTAGTAATACTGTGATCTAATTAGCTGGAACCCATCCTATCCTACCACCAGGGGTGATCTTTGATCAGTCACATTATAGGTCCATCACGGTACTGTACTGTTGCTGTAAATGTCAATTTCGACCTACGGCTCTCAAATCCAGATGCTGCAGGATTATTGCCACGCACAACCAAACATTCAACATTAATTTAATGTGGTAAAATCTGCCTTCCGAGTAGTAGGTACCCTAAATTCGGTCGGACCTACGAACCTGCCAGGATAGGGTCGGCCGACCAGACTTTTTAGTCCTTACTAATTGGACTCTAGACCAACAGACTAGTAGTTACGTCCTTTAATTCAACGAGGTAAAATGTTGTGTCACCAAGTAGGGTTCACATTTTCCTTCACACCAGTAAACATGCCAGCCAAGCTGCGCCGCGCGCTGCAGCCGACCAAGTTTTTTGCAAGAAATTTATTACCACAAGCTATCAAATTGATTGGTTCATTAATCTTATAAGATAGGGTTGAGTGTTGTCGGCCACCGGTCTTTTTCTTTTGACAGATATGTCAAACGGGCCGTAGGTAGTGCCGACCCTTAAGTATAAATTATCAAACTTGAGTTCCGACAAAACCGGGTGCTGAGTTTTTTTCAAAGTCCTGTATCTTTTTTTTGGAGCTACTACAAACGAAATTTTTTCTACTACAATAAACTACATACGAATACCTATCAGAAAAAAATATAAAAAAAATATTTTTTCAAGGTCGGGTGCCAAGTTCACACAGCTAAACTCTATCCGAATCGGTTTAGTGTTTTTTACTTGCATCATCACAACTACAGGATCCTCAATATGCAGTCAGACCTTCAAACTAAACAACGTTCTCGATGAGACTAAGAACGAAAACGCGAGAAGAAATCTGTTGTCGTGTGCTGTTTTTGTGTCGCATACGTTTGCAGTATTGAATGGAACAGTGGATTTTTTCGCGATTTCGAATTTAGTCTTAAAGAGCATATTGTTTAGTTTGAAGTGCTGATTATTCTCCTTAATAAAACCGTCAGCATATTAAGAAGGATCCTGTACATTAATTGGAGAGATGCTGCAAAAATACTAAACCGATTCGGAGGAAGTTTCCAGAAAACATCAAATAACATTTAAATAGTTTATTTATATTTAATTACAATCGAACTTGTTTAATTCCTTAGTTTTGCATATATTTCAGTCAATGCCATATAGCGAGTTATTATAACTTAAATCGGTCTTCGCATTTATAGAAGAAACATTAAATGCTGTGTCGTGTACTATTACGACGGGGAATTACAATTAGTTACGAACATGAAACCGTATAGAGCAAGGAAGTCTAATAATAGTAACTAAATTGTGTGTAGGTATCGTACGTTAGCTAATAGCTGGACGAACACAGTGTGCAAGCGAGAAGACTGTATTTTATGGCATAAGCACAGGTGCAAAAGAGAGTGCACTAAATTTTGTAAGATTTTTTGGAGTCAGCTTGACACATGGTTCAAAATATTATGATTTATGAGTAACTTTCTCGCGGTAGATAGATTTTTATAAATACAAATTTGTCTACTAGCTGTGTCCGGCATGTATCTATATGCGTTGCAAACAATAAATATTCTTATTTTTGGTCAGAAACCTTCACGGACTCTCGCACAACAACCAACCAAAGTTTCATCGCAATCTGAAGAATGTTATAGAATCGTAGCGTAGGACAATAGGCAAAAACCAATCAAACGAGGAATGTCGACTTAGAACTTTTGAGATTTGTTAAAAATGTTGACAAAAAATCATTCATGAGGTAGGATTCTTGGATTAGGCGCATAATGTCACATTCGCAAAATGTCACACGCTTAACAGAAAAAAAGTAATTTTTATGATATAAAAGGGTAGGTAGGTAGGTATAATATGACTTAAATTCCGTTACAAATTATTTTTACAGAGGCTCTAACAACTTTCACAAAATGGGATCGAAATCTGATGCTGCATTGTTACGTAAACATAACAGGTTTAAATGGGTTAAATAAACAAAATCCTGAGAGGTATACATCATCATCATCATGTCAGTCGATAAAAGTTCGGTGCTGGACATAGGCCTCCAACAAAGATCGCCACAGAACGACCGGGCCTGCGCTCTGCCCTAATCCAAAGGGCATTACGCGATTTAACCACAAATCATAGTTATGATTATGCTTTATAGATTAATCATATTGTCCTTTCCATCTGTAAAAGATGATTAAATATTACAACAAAAATCAAATTCAAGACCTTAAAATTAAAAACGAAATGTACTTAAGTGAATCTATTTTTTAATTTAACTCTATGCACAATTTAGGTGACAGCATCTGCATAATCTGCATAATATTATATTCTAATCTATTCAGGTTTTTTCCACTAAACTTACCGTGTTCTTGGACTGACTTTGATTCTGGAGTTTTCGAAATATTGTAGACAGGGAATGGCCACCAAAATGGGCCGATGAGACCATCATTTTCACTGTTTTCACAAACAAACTGTCAATCACTTGTTCTTGCACATACTGACACTTCACAGTTCTAGAACAGAGCACTTTTACTAACGTGCGCTAAAATTCTCACAAAGTTCGTAGTTTACAACCGGCGCGATACCTATCACTTAAGGGGGGTCGTTTCGCATCATGTAGGTACATACTTCAAGGCACCAATGTGAAGCTTAGAAACATAAATGTTCTTAGAAACCTCGGTACTAAACTAATTTTATGATAAATATCTTCTCGATAATATTCACTACAAAAACTACATTCACACATCAAAAGAAATGTCTTTTTCTTTACCATTGCTTTGCAATTTGCATCTGGCAAAGTATCTTATCGAAAATATCATTCAATTTCTAAGACTTTATTTAATTGGTAGAGTAAATAGTCCTAAACTATAAGTTCAGTAAGTGACTTTTAAAACATTTTATGCATAAAAGTAAAAGTTTTTTTGTACCTTTTAGTTTATACGGAGCACGACGTGACGTTTCACCTTAACGTTTGAGCTAAAAGCGTCGAACTTTCTCCCTCGATTCCAAATCTCATTCATGACTCATATGAATAAAATCTAGGATTTCTTATAGAAACACTAGAAGATCTGAATATCAAAAATATAGAATTTAATGAAATGTTTCTTCGCTTTCTGAAACCAGTTTTCAGAGGTCGCGGTCGAAGTGAGTTCTGCGGACAAAACTGATCGCAAGACCATAATCAGCGACATAAATTAACTTGTTGACCCAGTTTTCTTAAACCAGGTTTAAAAACGTACATTATCTCTGATATTTACAATGCGATGAGATCACAACTGACTCTAAAATTATATTCATAAATTAATATAATCCTGCGGCGAGCATGTTTATTTTAGACCTATAAAGTACGGGTTAATGTATTTTTGATTTGATTACTGAAGAATTCGAATACGTAGAATGAAATAAAACTGGTTGGAAGGACCTTATCTCTTATGTCGTCATTGTAGTTAATAATAGGCGACAGGGGTACATAAAACAGATGAATCGAGGCTGGCTTTATACTCCTTAAAACTCTTCGAAAACAGTATGAAACACAACAATTATCGGGTACTTTTATTTTTTACCTAAGTTTATTTTCAGGGACTACTATCGTTTTCGACTAACCCTATTAAAGGTAAACACGTAACTAGTTGGCGCGATCTAGGTATACATTAGTTCTGTGACTGCCTTACTTCTTTTCGTATGTGGAATTGTGGAATCGACATGTCTCTCTCAGATCGTCCATTTTCAATATCTTGCCATCTCTGTAGCAATGATTAGCAGACACAACGCACATGCAATTTTGAATACATTTTCTACAGAGCATGCAGGGGTGCACTAAGAATGGATTTTTCGAAAAACAACCCATAAGTCACAGATTATGAAGACGTGTTGAAGTTTTCCAAAATCAGAATAAAGCTAATATCATTTAATTCAAGAATTAGAACCTCTTCAAACCTAGCAGTACGAACAACACCCTAAACTCTTGTTAGAAGTGCTTACAAGTGATAAAATAGCAAGTAAAATAAAAATATAAGTCAGACTTAAAATTAAAACACGTAACTAAAATATCCAGCTCGATTTAACACACGATTGCACAAAAACTCCTTACGATTGAACTGTGAAACTAACGAACTGTGGAACCAACAAACTGATTTCTAATTCCAAAGATTCGCTACCTACACATTTCCTGCAATTACAGAAAACATTTAACATAAAATAGAGGAATAAATGTTACGGTAACAATAACAAAACGATGGCCTTGCTTGTTTTTACATCGGCATCGTCGAGTCAAGCACAAATCGTTAGAAATTGTTATCACATTAGATACGGTTCCGCTTTTAAAACTGTAGAATGATTCGGAGGCGGCATACAAAATCATTGAGACAGAAATTCGGTACATTTGTTATCTATAGGTAATTTAGAATATATACAAGTCTACAGCTGTGAAGATTTTCTTCTTCGCGTCAGCAAAACATCAGAATATTCTGTCATACAGATATAAAGTGACAATGCCGAAAAAATCGTAACAATCGTTTGCGCGTTAGCTTGTGCCATAGCTCGTCTACATCATCATCAGCCTACAATAGTCTACGATACAGTGCAGGAGTACATAAGTAAAAACTATAGTAACATTTTTAGGGTTCCGTATCCAAAAAAGCCGTGGTGGTCCAGTGGCGAGTAACCTTGCCTGCCGTACAGGAGGCGATGGTTCGATCCCCGGCCAGGCTGACTCGTACCAATGAGTTTTTCGGAATTTATGTACGATTTGTAACACCACTGGCTTTTCGGTGAAGGAAAACATCGTGAGGAAACCTGCATGCTTCAATTTCGAGGCATGTATTGTACCCACTGTCCATTACAAGTGGCGACGGGCTCACCCCCCGTCACACTGGACAGCGTTTCGGTACTACTGGTGAAACGTGGATGTTCTGAGTTTTCAGAATATCTCTGACTACCCCCTCGGGGAAAATAGTCGTGAACCATATTACTAAGCCTACTCCAACGCCGTCACGTCCATCCGTCCGTCCTACCTTTGGGCTTTGGAACCGTAATAAGTACCTACATTGTTTACAAATTGTTAACAAAATTATGGCATGTTATTACGGCGAATTCGCTGACAAATAATAAAAGGAACAAAATAAAAAAATTAAGAGGACCCGGGGAACTTTTTTCAACGTTTTTTTCTTTATGCTCTATCGTAACCTTACCTTTTTGTCTCCATGTTATTTTTAAAACCGTGCTATATTTATTATGTACCTGTGTAACTGTAATAAGAGACAAATAAATACTTTTTAATTTAATTTAATTTAAAAACAGTAATATATACAAGCGTCAAACTTGGTGTGATTATTGTGCAAACTCTAAAGCACAGCAAATATATCTTTTTCTGTGACTAAACTAAATCAAAGAATAATAAAAACCGGCCAAGTGTGAGTCGGGCTCGCGCTAAGGATTCCTGAGAAAGAAATAAATTTTTTTTATGATACGGAAAGGAATCTTCAGTACGCGAGTAGTCCCGACTCGCACGTAGCCGGTTTTAAAATATCATTCAAGTGATTGAAAAACTAAATCCTTTTAGGTTTATAATAAGATTTAAATCACCTATACGCACGATTCTTTTGACAATCTTAATAATAACTATTATAAAACTGTAACTGAACTGTGTCTGTACATTGAAGATATTTACAAAAAAAAGATTACGATATGGGTTTTAGGTATACCCGACTCGAAATCAACCTTTTTTAGAAATGTTGTCTGTCTGTTTGTCTGTTTGTTTGTGTGTTTGTTTCTTTGTTTGTTTGTTTGTTTGTTCGCGCATCACGCAAAAACTACTGAACCGATTTTTATGAATTTTTGTTTGTTACCCGACTGCGACAGAAGGAGGGTTATGTTTTTCGAGCGTATGTATGTATGTATGTATGAATGTATGTATGTATGTATGTTTGTATGTCTATTTCTTTGGCACGCGCTACAGCCTAAACGGCTTGATGGATTTTAACGTATGAGGTGTCGTTAGATTCGTAAAAATCGTGAGAGTGTCATAGGGTACATTATTTTAATATGGCGTATGCGAATTAAAAAAGAGAGGGGGGAGAATCAAATTTTTTTCGTAAAAAAATACAATATGGGTATCAAATGAAAGCTGGTGAAGAGCAGATTCCAAATATATATTTATTATAGTATTTTTATGCAACCATTTTGACACAAAACTAAAAAGTATGAAATAAACTAAATTATTTAGAAGAAAAAAAAAAACCGACTGCATAAAAAACTATTTCACCTCACAAGCTCGGAAAGATTCTGTTTATCATTCGAAATCTGAGTGCAAAAGTGCATTTTATCCGCTAGCGTGCAAAGAGTTTTTAAAATTCGAATCCATTCGAGTCCAGCTAAAAAGATAGTAAAACCATACGTGCGAGAAAGACAAAAAGATTATGTTGCTAACATAACGAACTATGCTTATATTCGTGCATATTATTGTCTTCTCTTTTTCGCGTTTAAGTTTGTCCTTCACTATCATTTATTTGAGTGTCAACAAAGAGATTATAACTAAATATAATCCCTTTGAGTAGCAATATCTCTTGTCTTCTCTTTTTCACGTATAGATTTGTCCTTATTTGCATTTGCATACAATTATTTTTCCAGTGTGGGATAAAAATATCATTTATAATAATACTTATTTAAAATGCATTTTAATAATTAATTCATCTTGTTTACCTATGAGAAATTATTCCTTTACATTTCCTGAATTATTTGCGCAGTGTCTCAGTACACACTACACACCAGGACATTTTTTATGCTGATCAATTGGTTTTCAATCAAACTGCTACACGTGACCGCAGTGAGACAGTGACTAAATGCAAGAGTAATATAGCCGCAATAGAATGGGATAACGTCATGAAGCGCGATGTTCGCTCTATACATCTAAACTCAGTGCTTGCACCTAACATTTTCCTCGCTGTTGTGAGGTGAAAAGTTGTGTGTTTCGCTCGGCTGCAAAATTATTCTGCGTCTCGTACCTTTGAAACCTTCGCTACGCTCCGGATTCTATATTTGAACCACTCGCTTCGCTCGTGGTTCAATCCTAGAATCCTTCGCTTGCTCAGGTTTCAATATAAGTACTCGCGCCAAAAAACAACTTTGCAGCCTAGCATAACAAATAACTATTAACTGAAAAGATAAAAACAAGCTCCTTAAATCAGCTATAATAACTTTGTTTGAGCAAATTAATACAATTTGAATGTTATTACTTATTAGGTAGGTAGGTATTGCAGGCGGGGACAAACCAATAACCAACAAATAGGTAATTTTTCTTTGTCCCCGTTTGCGCTTGTTTTTATCTTTTCAGTTAATAGTTTTTTATGCAGTCGGGTTTTTTGTTTTTCTAATTTGATAGCTTATGATCTGACTTAAAATCTGGTATATAATTTGTGCGGACGAAGTCGCGGGAAAACACTAGTAATAAATAAAATAGAGAATCATTTAAAGCGGTATACATTGCACAAATGCATAAGATTAAGTTGGTGCATCCTAGGTTAGTTTATTTATAAGCCATTTTATTAGTAACTTTATACAACGTGTTAATGAATTAACGCAAAACTAGAAAGTATTTTGTTTAGAATCTAGAGGAGAATCGAATTATCATGGTTTCAACATAGGATTTTTTTTCAAAATATTAAATAATTTGTTTGTAAAATTTCAAATTTACTAAACCCGATGTCATCCCAGCGCACGGGCACACTCACCCTACTTACTACCAAAACAAGAATCTTTTCCAAGAGTTCGATAGTGCATTTCATTTCTGAAATGATAACAAATTTTTGCCTCAAAACTTAAAATGCGAAAATCTTTAAATTTTAAGTACCTATCAAAATAATGAAATTATTGTTTCAATCGAATTATTTCTTTATTAATCAGTTGGGGTGTATGAGGTTCGGCGCTTATTCATTAACACGTTGTATTATGTCACTTGCACAAATTCCTTAATGATGATAAGTTTCATTTGCATTTGCTAAAATTGATATCCAAAACAAACACTTTGTGGTTTTACTACACCGACCGATCAAGTCATAAAAAGGTCTTTACCATGCTACTTTTTTATGATAACAAAGTAATTATGCACAGTACCTACTGTAACACAAGTTGCATCAGAAATATAGAAACTGACTGAAAAATAAACCAGATGACCTGTAGGCCATAACGTCAGTCCTCACTCCTGTGGGCTGGCATTCTTAGTACGTATAGTCTAAGAGCCTACTGCGTCAAACTAGCTCCCTAACAAAACATTGAAATTATATTCCCATTCCCTTCCCGTTAGGTATTGTGGTACATATATTTTATTCCAAAAGGACAGTCTTCTTTAATTTAATTGATTTTATTTAATAAGACAACGAACATGTAAAACGTCAATTATTATTGAAGCTGAAATTATTTAACAAATTATAAACATGAACTACTTAAAATACGTCAACACCGTACACACACAACACTACAAAGTACATAAGCCAAATAGGTAGTAGACAAAATTTGATTTTATCTGTGTTTTTTAATTATTTTCTGTTTTATTAGTACTTTTGCTTTTTATTGTCGTATTTCTGGACGATAATTTGGTGGATATGGTGAGTTGGTGTCATCATATTATGTTTAACCCCTTATCTTTGGGCACATGTGCCAATATATGTAATACGTTTGATGCTTTTGTATTACCACATATGCGTATTATTTTGGGCACTAAACTCCAGAACTCTTTACTATCTATCTGCAAAACGCTTTACTGAAGAAAAACTGGCGAGTCGACCTCTCTTATTTATTCTCTGCATTGTAGTTTGACGCAGTCGGCTCTTAGACTGTTAGAGAAAGCAAACAATGATGCGTGGCTTCTAATTATAGGCTCCAGACTATTCGTGATTTCGGGAATTCCTTCAGTAATATTTCACTGCTGTGGTAACAGTTACTTTTATATTGGTTAGTGTACGATAATAAAATAACCCAGCAATTACTTTGTGGTTTGAGGTGTTCACTAATAATTCAAACATAATAATATTGAAGTGGTAGGTAGGAAACTAATTAATAAAACCACTTTCTTATCATCGAATGCAACCGTACGTAATGAACTAAATAATACTGGTAGAGTAAACAAAACAGAAACTAATTAGCTACATTTTTATTTATTACTAGTGTTTTCTCGCGACTTCGTCCGCACAAATCATATACCAGATTTTAAGTCAGATCATAAGCTATCAAACAAAAAAAGTTTCATCAAAATCGGTTCAGTAGTTTTTGCGTGATGCGCGAACAAACAAACAAACACACAAACAAACAGACAGACAAAATTTCTAAAAAAGGTTGATTTCGAGTCAGGGATACTTGAAAACCATATCGTAATCTTTTTTTTGTAAATATCTTCAATGTACAGACACACTTCAGTTACAGTTTTATAATAGTTTAGATTTTTAAATTATCTAAGGGGTAAAGGGGGAAGCGATCCATACTGCAGACTAGTATGATTTCTCTACTTGCGTGCGACTCTGTTTTTTTTTCATACCACTTGTCGCGGAAAGACGTTCGCTCTCTGAAAAGCGCGGGTAGAGTTCATTTTCTATGAAGCACAACATGCCCGTCGCTCGTACCTTAGTAGAGTAATGGTACAAGAGAGACAGTACCACTTTAGACTTCTATAATACAATCTTACGAAAATACACTTAACTATTCAAGAAAATGTTCATAAATCCTACCCTTCTAATCTAAACTATTATAAAACTGTAACTGAAGTGTGTCTGTACATTGAAGATATTTACATAAAAAGATTACGATATGGTTTTTAGGTATCCCTGGTTCGAAATCAACCTTTTTTTAGAAATTTTGTCTGTCTGTGTGTTTGTGCATCACGCAAAAACTACTGAACCGATTTCGATGATTTTTTTGTTTGATAGCTTATGATCTGACTTAAAATCTGGTATATAATTTGTGCGGACGAAGTCGCGGGTAAACACTAATATGTATTACTAGTGTTTTCCCGCGACTTCGTCCGCACAAATTATATACCAGATTTTAAGTCAGATCATAAACTATCAAACAAAAAAAGTTTCATCAAAATCGGTTCAGTAGTTTTTGCGTGATGCGCGAACAAATAAACAAACTAACAATTTTGTCAATAGATGGCGCTGCACGTCATTTAAATCGCGCTATAGAGTATTATTTGATTTTATATGAAGTGAACCGCGACTTTTTTGTTCCTCATGATTTTACGGTTTTATAATAGTTAAGATTAAGATAAATCTCCATGGATATGGATTCATTAAGAGAATATTATATCATATTATTATATGGATGTTTGTAAGGATGCGTCCACATGTGGCGAACGCGCCGCGAATGCGCAGAGCGGCGCGTTCGCCAGATGTGGACGCAACCTTACAAACATTCAAACATCGCATCGTTCGCATTCATTTCAGTCAATCGCAAAAGTTATATTTCCTAAGGTTTTAAAGATTTAGCCTTCGGTATAACAGGTGTCTTTGCTCACTGTCACCCACCATTATCATTATAACAAATTATTTACCTAGAGACTGAACACGAATGTACTGCATCTTCGTAATATTAGTGTTGAGAAAACTAGCTTTTGCCCGCGACTTCGTCTGCGTAGACTTTAAGTATCCTACGTAACATATCTACTCTACCTGAGATTTTCACTAAAATACGTTCAGACGTTTATGCGTGACTCGAACATAAACACTTTCACATTTTAGTAGGGTTACCGTAGCTATTAAATTGAGTCAACTTCTCCACTTATTAATAAACGAATCCTAAATGCAGCCCGAATGTAGAACAAAATGTAAATGGGGGATTACCAGTCTAGCAACTTTGCGCGTCTTTGTATGATGACGTCACACACAACACGTTCCGCAACATTTATCTCCAGGAGAAGCAAGCTTCAGGTTACAAATGTCGGTACCATAAGGCCCATCACATACATGCGGAATTGCGATTCGAAATTCCGAATGAAAACAGGTTTTTCGGATGGAGGTTCCCCCTCCACATTTGCGAACGGGATTTCAAGCCTATACGAAAACCGGTTTGCATTCGGAATTCCGAATTGCAACTCCGTATGTATGTGATGGGCCTAAAACAGCTACTTTTGTTCTCGAATGTACGCACGGCGACAGATCAACCTACCCATAGTTGGACCTTATGCCCATGAACATAGAGTTCAACTATGGGTAGGTTGATCTGTCGCCGTGTGTACTATATTGCCATTGTTTCGGTCAGGGGTTCTATTTGATCAATTGATTGCCAGATCTAGAGTAAAGAATGGTCGGAATTAACTTGGTATTTACCACAGAACAGAGAAACCGGTAGTTAAAGTCTGTGTTATGTTGAATAAAGAACTGACACGAATAAAAGCGGGACAGTCACTCAACATTTACTTAAATATAACTGAAAATTCTACGAAAAAATAGCGTAAATCATACAACAAATACCTACTCAGAGTACTCATGTTTTCATGTATTTCCTCGCCGCCTTAATGCTTGTTCTAATTTTCATTGTTTGTCTATTCTTCTCAGTTTCCGTGATTTGTAAGCCTATGTCTAAATTATCTATGTCTTATTATTAAATTATCTTGTGGCCCTTTACTTTTTCCATTCTGTGGGTACTGAATTGACACAGTAGGTATATTTGCGGCAAAGGGCGGGTTTGTTAGAAGGTCGGTACACAGCGGGATAACGTGTCAGTAATAACAATTTACTAAATTGATCACGTGGCATTCGGTAGAGCTACTTCTTACAGATGATTTCAGTGCAGGTTATGGGCCCAGTCTTACTGCATAATAATAGAAAAGATGAGACGGAGTAGAAACGGGAAAATTCCGCACGATAATATTCAGGATATTTTTTCGTAAGATATATGAAGTTACTAGATCTAGATCAAACAGTTTGAAAAGGATTGGGTAAGATTACGGTCTAGTCAGACGGATCCATGTGCGGGCGGGATTTGGGCGGTATTTTCTTGTCTTACAGTGCATGTTTCGTATAGTGTTATCTTTTGATACATCGAATTTAGCCAGCCGTATGTACGAAAAACGCGTGCTGCCGACATGCGAATAATGCGACAAAGACCCTAAAAGTCTCATTAGCCTTGCTTTCCGTGCAGGAGACAACTATTCAACCATTGTGGATCAAACACGGACTAATAAGTATTTAGGGTCGATTTAGTTGTAGTACCACTGGCTTTTCTTTGAAGAGTTTGAGCACCTAAGCTTATGCTCTTCATGGATTTTTTTAAATTTTCATCTAGAGCATAGATTTTTAGTCCGATTTTTCTTTTTAATTAATATGATATGATATGCAAATCCTGCAATAAATCACACATCATTCAACTGAGCGGAGTCAGGGCATCAATATTTATCTAGGAAAATATAGGATTTCGCTGTTCACCTGTGCGATGCGTCACTGAGGATTCACTGGCTGCCCTGCCAGGCAGCGGAATCGCAGCGAGGCAGGCGAGGCGCAGTAATTGTAAATAGTGGGATCCGTAGTGCAGCATATGCCGATCCTAAAGCGAGCCAATTCAGGATACAATATTTTACTACGTTTCCGATTCAGTGGCCGAAATGAAAAGAAATACTGGTTTTTATTCGAATGTCACTTTTTTAGAGTTTCGGTGCTACTGGTGAAACGTGGATGTTCTGAGGTTTCAGAATATCTCTGACTACCCCCTCGGGGAATATAGTCGTGAGCATATGCTATGCTATGCTATGCACTTTTTTACATAAATTTAGTACCTACCTGTTTTACAACTTCTGTATTTAAGATCTTAATAGCTCACCTGAAAGATCGTTTGACATATTTCGTATGAAAGATGTGTCAAACTATCTGTAGATAAACTTTTAAGAACTTATACAGAAGTGGTGAAATAGGCCTTTAGTAAATTACTAGAGTTTAACCGCGTGATTCATTTACAAAAAAACGAATACCGTTTTATAATGGTTAGCTCATCCGACAGCTCATTTGACAATTATTCTTCTTACAAAAATGTCAAATGAGCTTTCGTATAAGCTACCAAGAAATTAAGTATCTAAGGGCCTGTTTCACCACTTCTGAGTAAGTTCTTGTTAGCTTATCCGACAGATATTTAGACATATTTTCATACAAAATACGTCAAACTATCTGTCGGATAAGCTAACAAGAACTTACTCAGAAGTGGTGAAACAGGCCCTAAAAGTGGTGAAACAGAAGTGTAAATCAAACGGACACCTATGCATTTTTTTTTAATGTTTTAGTGTAAGCCACGGACCTGAAAGAAATACGGACCGAGTATTGCACTAAAAAGATGTGAAGCATGCAAGGTAATACAATCTCGTTTGTTCTACAAGGGACCTACACTCACACAGATGAACTAGCTCTAGGCGCAGGTCCGACAACCCGTCACCTTATGTACTGCGTGACAGCACGCACACAAAAGAAATGGGTGCTTCACTCATGATTAGATGACATTACGTCTGGTTCTTCTTTTTAGTCTGTGGTGTAAACCTGAGATACCTACTGCTGACCCTACTAGGGGTAAAGAGCCTGAATATTGTAGTAAACACTTCTTTTCAGTTTCCTATTAGTTTCAAAATAAAAGTTTCTCGTAGTTTCTACTTAAATTGGTCATTGACATAAATAGTTAAATACTATAGATAGACTCAGTCTTTTTTTTTATTATTATTATTGATGGGTTTTCTCTTGACCTCTACCTAGTCCTCATACAAAATCAAGTATTCTGTTTTTAATTCATAAACTAAGTCGTATTTGGTTCATTTTTCCTATCGTGTTTTGTTGTGTAGTACGCGTATTTATGTATGATGTTTGTGTATGTATATTTATGTGTATATATATATATATATATATGCCTATCTATTACGTATATTTGTATTATTTATAATAGGTTTATTGTGTATACTTGCTTTTTGTTTTATTTAGTGATAACTGCTCCTTTTTGACCATTTTTCTGGAAACACCGCCTACCTTTCTTCGTTCACCGTTTCCTCTACCCTAAGGTTGTCTGGAAGAAATCGCTTCTTAGCGATAAGACCGCCTTATTTTTGTGCCTACTGTTTTTTTTTCTGTATTTTACTGTTTGTATTTTGGTGTAAAATAAAGTATATTTGATTTGATTTGATTTGATTAATGTAAGATAAGATAAGATAAGATAAAGATAAATATTCTTTATTTGCACACCAAGAATAGAAAAAAAAATACAATTTAAAACAAGAATAAGAAGGGTACAAAGGGCGGTCTTATCACTAAAAGCGATTTCTTCCAGACAACCATTGAATGGAAGAACTGTTTACAGAGACAAATGCTGCGGCGGTGCACTAGTAGGTATCTATATACCCATCTACATATATAGAGTAAATATAATGTATACATACATAAATACATATATAAATACATAAATATATACATACAAATATAATACAAGCTAGTACAAGAAAGAGCTCCATGGGGCTCTTTTGGTTCTGCCACTTTTGGATCGTTGATTGTGAATCTATACTGTCCCGTAAATCGACGTCAAGCCGGAATCGGGTGATAGGCCAAATCATAATGGTTACCAGTAAAATAATAAAATAAATCTAAGTCATAACTTTTTTTAAATTAGGTATAGGCATTTTTTTTTCGTGAAAATATACACCCTGAGAATTCAAAGCAACAGGTTAGATTTGCACTATTCTGGATTAAATAAGAAAAATAAAATTGAAAAAAAAAGTAAAGATTTGTAGCAGTAGGAGCTAAAAAACTATCACAGGACGTACATTAAAAATGCCTATAATTAAAAAAATTCATGACTTAGATTTTTAGATGATTTGGCCTATCACCCGATTCCGGCTTGACGTCGATTTACGGGACACCCTGTATATAAGATATCAATGGTGAAAGTTGACAAAACGTTTCTTCTTTTATTTATATATGGAACTTTTTTATTTATGAAGGGATTCAATTATGAATTAAACACCTAAAACCATTCTGTCGATTACCTAATATCGAACGAAATACCTTTATTGTTGGATCCTAGTGTTTGGTTATTATTTACGGACCCTCTTCGCCTTAACAGGCGTAGTATAGTAAAATGATAGTGAAAGCAGCGCGTGCGCACATGCCTACGAGAGATAACAGTCATGCGTAACTGGTGAAATGGGACATAGGTATTTGATCTATGTATTTGTTTTATTTAAAGTTCAGTCGGTTTCACATGCAAAATGTTATAGGTACCTAGTTATTTGTAAACAGAAGCTTTTTTCGAGGAACTTCTTAAAGGGTACACTTTTTTAATACCGAATCATCATCAGCCTATTTATAGCCTATACGTCCACTGCAGGGCACAGGCCTACCCTCAGGGAGGGTGTATGGGCGTCAGTCCACCACACGCACCCAATGCGGATTGCTGGACCTCACATAGTCGTCGAGGCATCAGAATTTCTTCTTCAGGGTAGGTATGCAGGTTTCCTCACGATGTTATCCTCCACCGATTGAGAGCAGTCGGTATTACGGACATAAGTTAGAAATAGCATGTCACCCGTGCGGATTCGAACCCGTACTCTCAAGATTAAGTCAATTGAGTGTCCAAACCTCTCCACAACGCGCAACCGACGCTCCCTATTTTAAGAGAATATTATTCCGAGAGCGAAAATGCGCGCTCCATACAAACGTACTATGGTGATATTTTCAATACTAACAAATTAAAGTCAATGAAATTTTGCAGAAACAATCTAGAAACAAATCTCTATGCTTCTATAGAGTCAGATTTTCGTTAAAATATACAGTTTCAATGCTAGGATTAATTTAAGATTTGTATGGAAATCTTTGAGGCACTGTAACTTGAAAACTATACATTTTAACGAAAATCGGACTCCATACAAGCATAGAAATTTGTTTCTAGATTGTTTCTGCAAAATTTCATTAACTTTAATTGGTTAGTATTGAAAATATCACCATAGTACGTTTGTATGGAGCGCGCTCCGAATAATATACCCTTAAAATGTTTAAGCCTAAATACGGAAATTCTGATGTGTATGTGAAGTCTACCAATCCGCATTGGGCACGAGTGGTGGACTCACGCCCGTACACACTCCCTGTGGGTTTGCCTGTGCCCTGCCATGTGGCTATGATGATGACGAAGCCTAAATACTAATGTTTCGGTGCAAGCCACCCTGAGGCACACTTTGTAAATAAGATTATAAATAATAACAATTTAGACGCATTAACTAATACTACTGTGCCAAATAAATTTCTGGAATTCCACAAAATTACATGAGAGACCAAAATATTTATCCTTCATCATCTCTTTGCATGTGCACCGATAAATTGAAGTAAATTTAGAATCGTGGAGAAAATTCGACAACTAGAGTAAATAGCGCGAAATAATTTTATGTCTATAAAAAATGAAGACAGGCAAGGTTTATATTAAAAAAATAAATTTTTGGGAGCCTCTCCTTTTGTTGAAGTCAGTAAAATAGGTGTGCGAACAAATACAGTATAACATAAACCTGTAATGGTTTATCCTAATAATATAAGTGTAGCGACACATCCGCGGAACGTTCCGCGCCGAGCGTTCGGTTGAATACGCGTCTACTAGGAAAAATGGCGCGTAATTGCGCGTACTGTTGTGGCGCCGGTGTAGGGAAATGCTTTGCGCACGTATTCAACCGAACGTTCGGCGTGGAAAGTTCCGCAGGTGTGTCCCTACACTAAATCTTCTAAAAACGTAAAGAAAACTATTTTCAAGTAAGAAAAAGCTAAAAATAGCTTCCCCTCACAACCAGTCACACCCCTTTGTGGTACCCTGTGCATCAGGTAGGAACTATTTTAGAATCATATAAAGACTTCACTTAGAAATAAATATTAGATGGATTAACCTAGAGGGATGGCATGGGACTGGCTACTAAAAAGCTAATTAAAAACTGAAAAGTAAATACAGGGTAAATTGTATATCGGAATTTGATATAAACCGTCCCATTAGATGGGACAACATTGTATACAACAATGGCCACATTTTTGCGGACATACATGAGGAAGGCATTATGACTTGATAGCTCAGTAGTTATGAGCATAAATTTATGCTTATTCAAATCTTTGGTCTGGCTCACCCAGGCCAGCTCCTAGCTAATAATAATAATTCCTTCAATTTACTTTCTACTTAGACACTACCACAGATTATGTAATAGTAACGTTGTAAACACTACACTGCACTTTTGTGTTCAATACAAAACGCACTTTAAATACACAACTGCAGCAATACACAACTGAAACATTTATCTCGGTTCTTGCTTCACCTTGCCTGCTGTTTGGTCAGGCATTACAACTGATGATTTAGTTTCAACTTGTCAGCGTTATCAACAACAGATGAGTATTATTCTGTAAGATAGCATTTCAGAACAGTTAAATTAAAAGGCGATAATGGAATATTTGCGGACACAGGGACTCGTGCAAAATTAATGTAGGGTAAGGTCCTGACGCTTGAAAAGTACCCAAAGGAGGTTAGCAGGTGAAAATATAAAGCAGATGCATTGGGTAAGGTGGGGTAAGATGTGTGCTGGGGAAAGATCATTAAAATAAAATCAGCAAATGAGACCAAATTTTTTAATGCTGCACTGGCAATATAACGAAAGGCATCATTTTATTCTGCCATGCGCTATGATACCAGCTTCAATAATCTTTTCTATGGAACAATCTTATCCCACCTTACCCAATCCACCTGTATTCATGTTGTTATCACTTATCATATAACCTCCTCAGCACTTTTCAACATTAGTCCTGTTTGGTACATATATTCAATATATCCCAATTTACTACACTGGGACATCATCAACAGCCACTGAAGGACACAGACCTACCCTCAAGGAGTGTATGGTCTATTCTATGGTCGCAAGCCCGCTGCGCCTGCCCAACGTCGACAGCATCAGAATTTCATCAGCATATGCATGTTTCCTCTAAGTCGTTTTTTCACTGTTTGAGAGCATTTTGTTGACATAACATCCTTAATTGACCATGAATATTATATATTCCTTAAACCAATAAAACAAATAAATAACATCTATCTATAGGCAATGTCAACTGAAATATTATGGAAAAACACTCATTTATAATGTAAATTAAGAACAGAAGTCTGTTGAGATCTGCATCCTTTGATGTGAAGCAGTGTGGAATGGAACATGAAAGTCTATATCTTGTGTTTTGATCAAAGAGGGTCTCAAACAAGAACTTGATCACTTTGCTAATTGCATATTATGCAGATCCTCCTAAAGGGTGCACCGAGCCTCCACGTCTGCCGCTTATCATATTTTTTTAATAACTTAATACTATACATCATTTCCAAAAAACAAGAATATCCCATTGTAGTCACACTGCAGATTTTCAATTTACCAGGTCATTATTGATTTGTTTTTGTTAGTAGATATAATAACTACAAGCATAGAACATAATAATGACTACAATATGACATTCTTGTTTTTTGGAAATGTATAATAAGATTAATAAGCAATTGTTTAGAAAAAAATATATTTGTTGACAAGGGTGCCCATAGTGCTGGGCAGCACTAAAGCCAAAAAGCCAAATAAAAAAAACATAAAAAATTACGCTAAATTAACATTTTCAGTAATTCTGTAGCTCAAATAATATTTTTAATAACAGAACGAACAATAAAAAGTAACGAAATGTAGATGATGTGTGATCATATTATGATGCATGGTAAGTCAACCCTACACATATATCATGGAGAATTTGCACCAAGTGCGCATGTGCAAACACCATCATGTCAAATCGCAAACGTTGTTTGAAGTGTTGGAACTGTGCTGGAACGGCACACGGCTATTGGTTTCTACTGTGTTTATCATGGCTTAAGACATTGTTTAAAGTTTGTAGTACCTACCTAATTAACAGAATTTTACTGGTTTTCGTGCAAATTCTTTGCCATTCGGAATATCTTACTTTTCTAATAAGATTTGTAATATATATAAAACAAACCGTTGTATTTCTGTGATGGAAATGAAATTCTTGTAAGTATGGCCTTTGGTCTAAGTGCGGAATAAGATTTGTTTCTGTTTATTTAAAGTTTCATATGTTTCCTGTTTCGTATTCGTTACGCAATGGGTGCCTCACGACGGGAGTCGAGGTCGAGGCAGACCCCGAAAAAGGTGGCGAGACGAGCTAGATGCCTACTGCAATGAGTGGCGGGATGTAGCAGTAAATAGAGAGACGTGGAAGAGTTTAGGGGAGACCTTTGCCCAGCAGTGGGACAAAACAGGTTAAAAAAAAAAAAAAAAAAAAAAATGTTTCCTGATGTTCAAGACACCTTTTAGCACTGTGTAATCAGGGTCGTTTTGAAGCAGGAACAGTGTGCATCATCAAATTGAACAACTTTATGGGGCAAACTCACGGACCTGACAAAAAGATGGACGGAATGTGATACTAGCGACAACACGTTCCGACGCGGTGGTAGCTTAAAAAAGATTTGACGTTTAATAAGTGTGCTTCAAGCTCCTATATTGAATAAATTATATTGACTTTGACTTTGACTTTGACTACAAAGATGTGAAGCATGCAAGGTCCAACATTTTCGTTTGTTCTACAAGGGACCTACACTCACACAGATGCACTAGCTCTAGGTGCAACCCGCCACCATTATGTACCGCGTGATAGTTCGTCAGCACGCTCACAAATATAAATGGGTGCTTCACTCGTGACTAGACGAGAGAGTACGTTTGTCTTTTTTTCAGGTCCGTGGGTAAACAATAAAATCACGAAAAAAAATCAGCTGTTTGTTTGGTTGCTGTCAGTAGCGTGCATTCAATGGAACAGCTGAGTTTTTTTCGTGATTTCGATATTGGCTCCTTAGTGAAAGTTGTTCAGTTTGATGGTCTGAAGCACCCGGCTTCAAACAATCCCGATTCCACGGTGCATTTATCTCGCATAGCAGAAATGTTTACCCAAATCTGTCTTTGGCATTTTCGAAGTTGACCCTACAACTATTTATCAATAACTTCTATCTTCAGTAATGACTCAAAACATCAGTACGCTATCATTCCATGTCGTCACCAAGTAAGATCAAATGTTACGCGACGGGTTTCTATAAAGACTTCTAAATGCTCTTATGATAATGTACCACCACTTCACCGTTAGTGGATTCCATCAAGATATTGTGGCAAGAATAAGATTGCAAATTACGACAGCCACTTACCTCCGAATCACTATCTCCGTTCTTATTTTTATCAACTTTGGTCTTCATCGCCTCCTGCGAACAACAGCCCTCACTGAAACTCTCACAACACCGTTTTTTTAATTTAGATCACACCAATAAACGATTTTACACACGTAAATTATTCAGAACCGCATCGCATACCACAACGAACTGACATGGCATAGTAAACTTGCGAATAATGAAATGCCGAATGAAAAATTTCACGTTTTTACCGTCCGCCTTTACTGTCCAGAGTTTTCAGAAGATATTATAGTACTTTTCTATCGTTTCTGAACTCACCTTTTCTTTTATTGGCATAATAAATTGGTAAATAACTCTGAAAATACAACTTTTTGAGAAACAAACATTCACATGAAGTTGGTTTTTATTGTATCTGTCAAAAAAAATACCGGCTGTGATTGGCTGTTTGATTTTTTTTTTTTTTTTTAAGTTTATCCTTTCGGATAGGCTATGGGAACTAGCCCTTACTGCCTGGTCATTAGTGTCTTTTTTTCTTTGTACTTAAACCTAACCTAACCTAACCTTAATACCTAACTCTTGAAATGCGAGGGTGGTACACACATTCCAATGGTCAGGGGAGTTTCACGCGAGAATCAATCCGAATCAAACGGGAGCGCCTTCTTTATTTCTCACTCTTACTATATTGCTCTCCATTAATGGCACATTATCAAACTAATTCCACCACATTAACACAATAATAGCCACGAAAAACTAATTTAGAAAATTAAGGAACAAAGCCCGTCCTTTTCTTCAAGATTCCCGTGCAAAACTCTCCTGATGAAGATGGGATGATAGATGAACGATGAGGATGAAATTTTGGTCGATTTTGTAAGCACGCGCGTTGCCGCCAAAATCACCAGTACGATTTAACTTGCACCAAAACTTTTGTTCTTTCTTCGTATGTATTTGAGATTCCTGTTATGTTGGTCGATTTACGCAACTTTTTGGCACACAATCCGCACGAAATTATGTCACAAATATCACTAAAACCAATTTTTCACGAATATCAAATACAACTTTGACCGAACAAATTTAATGGCGGGAAGCCACACCTTGGCTGTTTGAGATCACGTGACTTATTTTATTTGACGTAACTAGTGACGTTTTCGCGTTTTCAGTTTTGCATAGTGCTGCACACCACTTTGTAAAAAAAGAATCGATCGATTATGAAACAGCTGTGTAGCTGCGAACTGTAAGTTCTGCTTTTGTGCCTCTGTATTTTTGCTTTTTATTGTTTACAAGCACGCTATTTAGATGAACACATACTTTATTGGTCTCCGCACTGCGCCTCCGCACACTCTCACTCTGCAGTGCAGAGTCTGCACTCTCTCATTCATTACACTAAATAAAAAGATCAGTTCCCAAAAAGTCAATTTTTCTCAAAATGTCCGACTCATTGCTAGTTGCAGAAACGCTCATTAGAGTTAATCCTCAATTAAATCTCTTCCTAGCTTTTACTACATCAACAAGACAAAAAGTGGAGTTGCGTTTTGGGTCTGCTATTGGGCGGTCACGTGCGCGTGTCGCTTGTCGGTTGCCCCATCCCCGGCCTACAGCGGGACTCCAGTGGTGGCTCAAGATATTGTTCTTTTATAAGAACAACCCTTGAAGTCACCAAAATATCAATATAACCGTACAACGTCAAGCACTTTTGCTATAAAATGTCGACATTGGCAAAATCATCATTAACCAAAGATGGCAGCCATATTTTTAAAAATAGAATAGAAGACAAAAAGTGACAGCAAGAGATTTAATGGAGGATTAACTTTAAAGAGCGCTTCTGAAACTGCAAGTTAGTCACTCTCGACATGTTTCTTATTTTTCCTAGTTAAATAAAAAAACAAACTAAGAGAAAAATATTTATTTGTAAAAAAGAAAGTAGATAAAAGAAAACCAATTGATTATTTCTTCTTGGCTCCTCCTCGCTTCTTAGGAGGTCTGTAAGGACCCAGTTGCTTACGCACAAGTAACCCACGCCACCAGGCTTGCACAGTGATCGCAGAGTTATTCATTTTATCTACGTATTGCCGTGCCTTCTCACGCTCATCCTTGAAGTGGTTCCAGTCTTTCATAGCTCTATCATGCGTCGCAATCTGTAGGAACAAATAAATGTGTTATCATAATATTTAGCGGAGAGACAGTCAAAAAACCATTGCCTATTATGTTATATGATCTATTCGGCTTTAGCGTAGGTAGGTCCTTTCGCTAAATATCCCCCTTGTAGCAAAACGTCTCATTCTTTAATTTTCAGAACGGATTTTTCTCAAAATGCGTCCAGTGCCTAGTTTTCCCTGTAGGTACGTTACTACTGTACAGTTGAAGCACCAATTTTGTATGACAGAATTAGTCAAATATACCAAAAGGAAATTAGTTCTCAACGTAACCTCAAGGAGCGCTGTACGAAATTAAATACAAAAACTGTAGTTTACTACAGAGACCTACTGTAAGGTATACTCGGGTAAGATCGGATCGGTAGTAAGTCCGGATAAATCAAATTTCCCGCGAACGCGACGATATTTTGCAATACAGCCAACATAGCGCAAGACGCCATTTTTTTCCGCCCCTCTCACAAGACCACGGCTATCGTTTTGATGTGTTGGATGTCCTGTTACGGCTCGCCGAAAAAAAAAGTGCAATTTATGAAAATTTTCGAAGGATCCGGTCTTTACCCAAAAACTTTGTCGTCAATTTTGGTGAGTATTTATTATTGTTTTCCGTTTTTGATTGAATATTTCGCGTTGGCGGCAAGTGATTAATAGATTTGAATATTTAAAATATGCCTAGGATGGATGTAGACGGAGATCCGGTCTTAGTCCACAAGGATGAAGTTCGGATTTGATTCATCCGATCTTTGTCTACTTATAAAGTGCATGTGGTGCTCAAACTTTTTTCATTGGTTTAATCTTCGCTTATTTAACCACATTTATAAAAGTTTATTATTACTTCGTACATTTTGAGATAATTGTTTGTTGTTTCTAATTTTTTTGCCAATTGTAATTTTATGGTAGTTACCAACGTTCCTAAAATAAAAAAGAATTTGATTGATTTAAAGAATTTTATTTCTAACCTGCGATCTACTGTGCGACATAAGAGTAGAAAAAAATTTAGGGCGCTACTTCCTTTGTAAGTTTGTAAGAACGTCAAAATCACGCATAAGCTGGCAAGACTGACCTACAATTTGTACTAAAATATTTATTTCCTGCTATTTTTCTACTCTTTTTTGTTGTAGGTACTATCTAGTCTTCTTATATTGTGGGCATGCCCTGGTGTGAGAGTTTATTCAAACCGCCTTACGGTCTACGTGGTTTTTATGTAACGACTATTACCAGTAGCCGGGACCAACGGCTTAACGTGCCATCCGAAGCACGGAATCATCTTTCTTTTCAGACAATCATGTGATTCAGCCTGCAATGTCCTAACCAACTGGGGCAAAACGCACAAAGTGACGTATCACTTGGTGTCCCCCGTGGGAATCGAACCCACGACCTCCGTGTCAACAGCCCAATGCTCTTAACCATTAGACCACGGAGGCCATGATACCACGGTACTGTATTTATATGCTTGTTGAAATACGTAGTTATCAATAGAATGAAGTCATTCGTAGAATGAGAGCTTCTAATGCGTAAGGATACGGCGATACATATTTTAAGCAAAAAAATCTGTCCGGTCTTACCCTTTGTGACCGGTGGGAGTTTGAGAACCACAAAATCTCTTCAAATAATTGCGAGGAGAAAGACCGGACTATAAGAAGGCATATTTAAAAAAAAACCTTGTTCCCGCCATTTTTTCAAGAATATGAAGATAAGTAGATGATATGTTTTTCGTAATGAAAGACCGGATATTTTCTTATTATAGACTCTATTCTCCAAGCAATAGGAGCTACATTAGAAACTAGTCCGATCTTAGTCCAAGAGGGTCCTTTCGTTAGTGTATGCGAAAAAAAAATTCTGTCACTTTGAACACGTGCCAGGCCGAAACTGTTGTAGTTAGGAAAGCAAGAAAAATCTTAGATAAACTTTGTTTTATTGTCAATTATATAAACTATAGTTCTTCAGAAAAACTATTGTGATTTAGGAGAAAAAAAATTATTGGCAACCTTCTTCCAACCCACCAAAAAACCATCCGGTCTTACCCGGGTGTACCTTAGTTTGTTAAAATACGAAGTAACTATTACCGTAGACTCAAATTGTCTCCTCTTTTCCAGCATGCTTACGTAGTCGTTCTTCTTTATAAAAATATTTAAATCAATCTCCTCCATGTCTTTTTCATATTTATCCATCCATTCTTCTACTTTTTGAAGTGTTTCCTGAATCAATGGTATTTAAATAAAATTCCGTTTATAAAAATACGGGTAAGTATATACGGGTAAAGAGATACTCTCTTAGTCTCTCTCTCTCTCTCTCTTTTAGTCTCTTAGGCCAGATTCGACCAAACTTTGATTTATAGAAGAGCGTAGTAGAAGAGTAACTATAAAAGGAACAATTTTACTCATTGTGTTTATTCCGAAATAGTTAACTTCATTCATACTAAAAGAACGAATGTATAATCCTCCTAAAGAAAGAGGTCGTTGTATCCGTACGTTTTGCAATGTATCTATACCATAGAGGTAAGTATGATCTATACAGTTTTAATTTGTTAGGTTTCTTTTTATACAATTTTTTTTAGTTACTTACGTGACATTGACATTTCCTTAGTCTCATAGATTAGTATTCATAGACTTAACTTAATCTAAGAATAAAATTTACTCGCGTTTGATCGAATCGGGCCTTAGTCTACTAAGGCCGCATTCGACCAAAATTAGATTTATAGAAGAGTAACTATACAAGGAACAATTTTACTTTTGGTGTTTACACACCCCGTACTAAAAGAACGAATGTATAATTCACCTAAAGAAAGAGGTCGTTGCAATGTGAGGTTATACGGTTTCTTTTTATTATATTTTTTTAAATTAGAGCTCGAGCTAAGTAGGGTCGAAATGTATGGATTTTGACATACGGGAGTTCGAACGATGACTTAAGAATCGTCTCTGAATCTCGACCTAAGTAACCGGCGCGGCGATTTATCTAAGAATAAAATTTACTCGCGTTCGATCTAATCGGGCCTAAAAGTTAATAAATTATAATTACATTGATAATGATATTAGTCAACAGCTCCACTTCGGCATGGACTCTCTGCTCGTGGTCAGATCTTTGTTTGAAGTACTGTATGCTGTTGTTGGAAACCGATTCCTTGTCGTATATGACCTGATGATGCTGCTCAGAGCGGGCATTTTGCCAGTAACCAACATAACGACCACAAGTTTCTGCCATTAACGACGCATCCTAAAATAAAACCAAATTATTATTTTTAAGACCCATAATATATTATGCAATGTAGGTAGTTATTCCATATTGGTTTTGTTCTGCTCAGCAAACGACTCTTGTGATAGGTACCACCTACGCACGTCAGAGAGAAAAGACACGAGGATTTGAGTTGCATCTTCGAAGCTTTCACATCATGTACTTATGGCAACTAGAGTCTAGAGTTTAGTGAGATAAATGACATGCCTCTACCAGAAGTCTATACTCGGTAATCATAATACCATAAACTTTCAAAAGCAAAAAGTTTTATCAAAATCGGTCCATTAGTTTTCATGCGCAAACAAACACAGAAAGCCAAAATTAAAAAAAAAATTGATTTGGAATCAGGGACCACATCTTAACTTTTTGTTTAACCTAAAGACTATATCTTAACTTTTTGTTTAATATCTTCAATGAACAGACATACTTACTTCTGTTACATTTTTATAATAGTAAGTAGAAGACATTTACGAATTTCGGTAAACAAAAGCCGGATCACTGTTAGTTTCCACATCTAGCCTAATGGAAGTTCTTCTCTTTTTAATGAAGGGTGTTTCATTTCAGGATGAATTTCATGTTTCAAGAAACTATTTAAATCCAGAGTAATCGAGACAAAAACAATTTAAAACTTACTTCGACTTGCGTTTTGAGGCCATCAATGACTACATCAGCATCATAGATCACAGATTTGATGTGAATGCGCTGTTGTCTCAACTGCTTGTATAATTCTTTTCGAAGACTGTAAGAAAACTGATTAGATCGCAGGAAAAGATTCGCCGATATAATAGTTAAAATTCAAAGATCTTCGTAAGGGTCTAGTCTAGCTAGTCTCATCATGTCTCATATTATAATACTTACAACTACCAATTAAGAAAGTAAATTAAGTTTAAGGTGCAGCAATGCACACATTTAGTAATTTAAGTTTCAGGATGGAATGACGAGTCAAGTGGCTCATAAACACTGCACAAGAATACGAAACCCGCGCCGCAGGAAGAATTAGGGTAGGTAGTCCATTCTAAACCGAAACCACAGGGCTAACCATAAACTAATTGGGTATAAAACCGAAAATTGTCCAATTAACCAAAAATAAAGAGAATGCAGAGAATTGGCCTTTAGTTCCGATTAGAAAATAAAGAACGGGATCATTAAAGTAGCAGGCACTAACACTTTGTTTTTAGCTTGATCTTCAGCTAGAAATGCGCGATATTTATCACGCTCAACAACCTTTGAAATGTAGTCTAAAAGAACTTTGAAACATTTATTTAGCGTAAGGTCCTTGTATAAGTTAGCCAGAACTTCACCGAAGTAGGTTCTGTTGAAAAATACGAGAAAGTTAAGTCAAGAAGATCCGAGTAGGTACCTAAACAATTCTATCCAGATTCCAGAGAGAAGATAATGACTCTTCTCTTGTTTGTTGTTTTGTGGTACAAACTCTATTTTGAAAAGTTTTTTCCAGAAAGGGAGGTAGAATGCTCGCTGGTATGGTTAGTTTAACCCAAGAAGTTTGTAATAGGTACCTATAATGGAGCACAGACTGCCTAACAAGCGGTGAAACATGATTATACTCCTTGGCGGTCGGTAATGATCGTTCTTTTCCGTCGCGTCGTTGTTTTTTGTGACGTTAACTTTTATCCCTTTCTAATCCAACGTCAAAAATATTAACTCCTCCCCTGCCATTTTCGTAACTACGTCATTGGATAGAACGGGACATACCTAAAATCGGAAATATCGACGACGACGCCATTGCCAATTTTCTTGTTTCAATGCTTGTAAGGAGGATTGGCATTTTTTAAGATTTAAATCCATGGTTTAACCACTATTTTATCGCCGCACCACTTTGACCAATTTCTAACAGAGGTGCCAGGTGATTTATAATTAAAAGTCCGTTTACAGTTCAGTGGCGACCTCATCAAAAAGATAAACAAGGAGAACTGTTGGACTGGAATTACTAATTTATGAATATAATGCATTTATCTATAAATTTTTTATATCACGTTTTTTCGTATTTCGAATTATTGACATTAATCGTGAATTATTGATTATTTCTTATTATTTCTTGAATTTGAAACTAACCTATCTGAATCCAGCTTTTTTAGCTTATATTCAATACATCCAAGTTTATGAGGATTGATACCGTCCAATTCATCTGTTACGACAGGTTGTTCCACTCCATACTTCAATGCACGCAGTAGCCCCCAGTCTGACATTGTTTTGCTTATACGCATTTCATTGTTGCACTCCACTGTGAAAAGGATAGCTTTTAGACAAATGGAATGGACATTCAATATTTCGTTCCTAGTAGGTATAAGAACAGTTTTTATTACAGATATACAGAAACTAACGCTCAACATCCTTTACTGGGTTATAAAAGCTGTTTTATTTAAAAAAAAAATTACCTCTTTCTAAAATGGTTGTTTCCCGAAATTACCTACTACGGAGTACCTACTATCAACTTTCCGAAATCACCAACCGAAATAGAGATATTATAATCCCAGATTAAAAAACCTTCCTATTTCTGTTTTAAAAACCCTATCGACACCGGTCAAATATGGATCAAATGGTGTTTGAGGTGGATCAAAACAATTTTCTTACACAAAATTCGAAACTCTGTAATTGTATCCTCTAATACTGTGGCACATAGCGATGCCTTGAAATACGGCAAACTGTAACAAATAATGGATAAGTAAGTACTGAATTATTAGCATTCATCGATAACCACATCGGATAGAATAGGTCCTTTCAGCCCACAAGGACCACTTCCCATAAGGACCACTACCCAAAAGGACCACCACCCCCCAAAAAGGACCACTCCCAAAAGGACCACTTCCCAAAAGGACCAATCCCAAAAGAACCACTTCCCAAAAGGATCACTCCGAAAAGGACCATTTCCCAAAAGGACCACTTACCAAAAGGACCACTCCCAAAACAAAAAAAAACATGTTTCTGGAATACAAATTCTAGAAGCCTAATTATGTATTTTCAATATTTACCAGCAGTATTCCTTATCTTCCTCGTCTTCTTCTCCAAGGCTAGATTTTTCTTGAGTACGTAAAAAGCTTGGGATTGATATTGATTGTCGGTGCGACATTTCCATCGTCGATAACTGTAACGCAGTAAGAAGATAGTTTAACATACCTCTATACAGGGTCTTACTTTTTAACGCATTCACTGCCTCCCCCGTAAGTCTAAATAACCCAGGTGCCACTTCAAAACATAGAAAGCTGTGTGCCCCGAACATTTATAGTTGGTCAAAAAAATGCAATGCTTAGTGCCCTTGAACACTTATGCTTGTTCATATAATTCTTACGCTGGGTGCCTCTCGACACGCAGGATTGTCCGGTTTATTCCACTCAGTACCAACGAGTTAGTAAGTTAGAGTGTCTTTTGTGGGACAAACCATGAAGCGCTAATAGGAATATACTTGTATTTCCAATAAAAAATGGACACGCAGAGTGGTCGAGAGGCACTGGGAGTATGATAGGTGTTACCCATTGTTCCACTATGTGTCGGGGGCATCCGATAAAAGATAAAGAAACCACTAGAGTTGACGGTGGCAGTGAATGTGTTAATATACTTATATTACTCTTAGGCCGAGATTCAGAAACGATTTGTAAATCATAGTTCGATCGAACTCCCGTATGTCAAAATCCATACATTTCTACCCTACTTAGCTCGAACTAAAAACAATCCAAGTTTTAAACTTCTCTTTAAAACATCTTGGACACTTAAGCCGTGACTCCTGCAGCCTGCTCTTGTTTTTCATCAAACATTACACCCACGTTGATCGTTTTAACGTTATGACTGTGGGCGCACACAACTTACTTAAATTATGATTATGATTAATGAAAACTGCTCGAGCATTTTTCCGCTAGATGTGCGCTGACCTTAGATGTGCAAAATTATCGCAGTCTTTTTCCCAAAGTCAAATAGCACGTGTAAACCTAAAGTACTTTAATGATCCTCAGTAATACAGAGACGAGTTGATGTACAGCGGCCTTGGCCTTGTGCAGCCTTGCGCGAGACGGCCGTAGCCGCCAGAATAGAATAGAAATCAGGCCACGGATTTGAAAGAAATACGGACCGAGTATTGCACTAAAAAGATGTAAAGCATGCAAGGTAATACAATCTCGTTTGTTCTACAAGGGATCTACAATCTACACTCACACAGATACACTAGCTCTAGGCGCAGGTCCTACAACCCGCCACCTTATGTACCGCGTGACAGCACGCACACAAAAGAAATGGGTGCTTCACTCATGATTAGACGAGATTACGTCTGGTTCTTCTTTTAAGTCTGTGGCTCAGTCAGTAAGATTGACACTTTAAAATCGATCGATTGCGACGGTCACGGAACATCACTAAAATTTGAGCGCGGACCGCGCGCGCGCTGGGCGCCGTAAACCTACCTATGCAACAGCTTTTTTTTGTTTGTTTTTAAATTTTACTGTAAGTGTAGTATTTAGGTACTTGGGAACTTGCTTACTGACCTACTTGGGAATGTAATAAATAAGTACCTACCTACTTATTTTAGTTCTCTAAATAGTAAATAAATACCTATTTATTATAAGTACATGATAATGATAATTACAGGTTTTTTCGCCTGGGAAGGCTCCGGTGTTTTGAATTCATTGTTGATGTCGTAAATTGTACCACGGCCCCAAGTCTCTTCTACGACACTCAGCACTCTTTGTTTCTGCATTTTGTTGGTTTATAAATTAACATTATAACAATACTAAGTACAAAATAAAGTAATTCGCCTTCGAGAAATTACGAAAATGTCATCGATCAAACATGTCACTTGATTTTATTTAAATTTCCCGCCCCCACGTTTTATCTCCTTCATGAACATAAATTTTTTTTCTACGATATTCTAGCATTTTTGATCTCCTTAGTATCTATAGAATAGACAATACCTATGCCACCTTCCTGCTCCTTTTCATCAAAATCTTCATCAAAATTTTTTTGTGTTTTCATCAAAATCGGTTCAGTAGTTTTTGCGTGATGCGCGAACAAACAAACTAACAATTTTGTCAATAGATGGCGCTGAACGCCATACTAAAAAAATTTTTGGACCTACCGATCGGCCGATCGATTTTGTATGGGAGGTCCAAAAAAAAATCTCGTTTTTCGACCCACCCATGTTCCTTAGGGAAAGTTGTTCAGATTCACGGTCTGGAATACACCCTTAAAGTTTTGTTACTAACTTAGATTATCGTTACTAAGTAATAAAAAATTAGTGGTGTATGTAGGTGGATTTTCGTCATGATTTCATTCGGCATTCACGTCGATGAAATAATATAAAGCCTGACCAGAAATATAAAAAAACCATTAAAACCTGGTATTGGGGCGCTGCAATGACTATAACCTTTAAATATTAGTACTGAAAGTTCAAAATTTTCCGCGTTGATTAATAAATATGTCAAGATAGAGCCTCACGCTTCTAACGTACTAAAACAAAACGGGCCAACTTTCTTAGGCTGGTGTGCGTGAGGTGTCAAACTTATCTATGCGTGTGTGCATATTGACAGGGTTTATCAGCCTAGACCGCGTAGATCTTTTTTGACGCGTTCGTTGCTTCGACTGATCTTGATATTATACAAGTCTGTAAATGTAAATGTAGTCTATAAAGTGAGGCAAAAAAATGAGGGCGCTGTCTCCACGCAAGAACGTAAAAATCAAGAATAACCTGGCAACACCACCATACAAAAATGATTAGTTCCTCAAACATTCATGCCACGACTTTATAGACAGACTATAACTTATCAAAGATTTTCCGTATCATGGCGAAAAGGCGCGGTTTTTTATTATTCTGGAGTGCGATTTTTGAATCTCATTCGGTGAGCTCAGCAGTTGGAAAGGTTAAAATTACTATGGAGATATGCATCTTTCTACTGCTGATTTGACTTTCAAAAATAATACGAAAGATGCATATCTCCATAGTAATTTTAACCTTTCCAACTGCTGAGCTCACCGAATGAGATTCAAAAATCGCACTCCACTCCAGGTCGCGCTTTAGGCAACTCCGAATCCAATTTTATAGTTCAAGCATTCTAGATAACAATGTATGGAAAAATTGGCAAAATTAATTGAGTAGTTTTATCTATTGGGATATGTACGTTATAAAGCGAAGTTAAAATCTACTTACTCTCCCCCCCCCCTCCCGGGTGAGCTTCACCCCCCCGCGCCCCCGAAAGTGTCCCGAAGCGCGGTTTTTTCCAGTTTTAAAGAAAACCGTACACGATACATGAAAAGTGTGTAAGAATGAAATGATCCTTGATAAATTTACTAACAATCTCTCATACATACAAAATCTATATCACTTATAGTTACCGCGCAATCTGCCACGTAATATGAACATTTTTGATTATTATCGATTTTTACCCGACTGCGACTGCAACAGAAGGAGGGTTATGTTTTTCGAGCGTATGTATGTATGTATGTAAGTATGTATGTGTGTATGTGTGTATGTATGTATGTATGTCTGTTTGTATGTCTATTTCTTTGGCACACCCTACAGCTTAAACGGCTTGATGGATTTTAACGTATGGTATGAGTTATCATTAGATTCGTAAAAATCGTGAGAGTGACATACCATAACCAACCATACGTAATTTTTCTTTGTCCCCGTTTGCGATACCTATCTTATAAGTAATAACATTCAAATTGTATTAACTGCGTAGCTAAGCTCAATGCTGTGGGCAACCACAATCGGCTGATGCTACAATGGGTACCAGGACACTCAGACATAGAAGGGAACGAAAATGCGGATGAATTGGCCAGAAGGGGGACAGAAAACCACTTCATAGGCCCCGAACCCTTTTTCGGCATCCCTAAAAGTCTAACACGGGAAACTTTGAATAAGTACAGCTTCAAGGAGGCGATTGAGACATGGAGAAATGCTCCAGGTCTAAATCACTCCAAAGCATTTATCAATGGGTATAATCGCAAACATGCGAACAGCCTATTAGCCCTTAAAAAAGATAATCTATGTGCAATAGTGAGATCTCTGACAGGTCACTGCAAACTTAATAAACACAAATGCACACCTTAAAACTAAGCGACTCCACCTGCTGCAGGTTTTGCAAGGAAGAAATGGAAACTCCCCTTCACATTCTCTGCGATTGTGGTCCACTAATGCACAAACGAAGTATTCATCTTGGCAGACAGGTACTGACTCCAGATGAGATACAAAACCTCCCTGTGAAAAACCTACTGCGATTTCTAACTGCTGTAGGGATTAATAGGGAATTGTAGAAAGGGCGTTCACAAAAGATCAGCGATGGTCGAAGTGGCACAGGCGCAAGTCTGTTAAGGCCCCATTAACTCAATAATAATAATAATAAAGTTGTCATGGCAGGCGTCCGTTAGTCTCCTCCCATAGCCCAGTATCCATCCATCCAATTTTCACCTTCATAGCCCAAGACCTTATTTTTCCATCGCGGCCATAGCGCCGTACTCCAATAGTCTTTGCACCTGGCGGGGACCATCCCCGTGTGTATCATATTGTGCGCTCGGAGATGGTATCCACCATGTGTATCCCTTACATTTAGATTAACTTGTCTTTTGAACGGGCCTCTACATGTTGGCTTCGGCTCCATGCACGCCTTCCAAAGGTCCGGGACTTAATTGCCCGTGATTACGGATCGTAAGACACATAATAATAATACCCACATTGTATTTTTTAACGAAAAAAAAATTATTCTCCCCCCTCTCTTTTTTAATTAGCAGACGTCATATTAAAATAATATACCCTATGTCACTCTCACGATTTTTACGAATCTAATGATACCTCATACCATACGCTAAAATCCATCAAGCCGTTTAAGCTGTAGGGCGTGCCAAAGAAATAGACATACAAACAGACATACATACATACATACATACACACATACATACTTACATACATACATACATACATACATACGCTCGAAAAACATAACCCTCCTTCTGTCGCAGTCGCAGTCGGGTAAAAATCTATAATAATCAAAAATGTTCATATTACGTGGCAGATTGCGCGGTAACTATAAGTGATATAGATTTTGTATTTATGAGAGATTGTTAGTAAATTTATCAAGGATCATTTCATTCTTACACACTTTTCATGTATCGTGTACGGTTTTCTTTAAAACTGGAAAAAACCGCGCTTCGGGACACATTCGGGGGCGCGGGGGGTTGAAGCTCACCCGGGAGGGGGGGGGGAGAGTAGGTAGATTTTAACTTCGCTCTATAACGTACATATCCCGATAGATAAAATGACTCAATTAATTTTGCCAATTTTCAAGCTAAAATTACTGAACTAAGAAAAAAAATGTTTGAATGAAAGTGTTTATTTCATACCAGTCCTATTCACAAAATTAACGAGTTGAATTTGTCCACTAAAATTATTATAGACAAATAGAAATAACGCTATTTATATTGGACAGCACTAGGAAATCCAATACAAAATATGCCAATTATAGAAAGGTATAATTTCACACAATATTATTGTTTAAATCAAAGCATTCATATCACTTTCAGTCCCTATCTAAATGTATAAAATTGAATACTTAAAATTTTTACAATCCACAGTAGACTAGGTGTACTGTTTTAAATAAGTATACTTAATAAAATTAGTATGAATTTATATATCTACTTTTTATTTACATTAGTAGAACATTATCAAACTTCGTTATTTTGCAAAGCTAACTTTATTTACAAATTCAAAAGAATAGAAACACATTTCAGGAAATTGTAAATTGCAACCATTACTTTTATTGTTAAGTAAATAGTTGACGTTATTTTTGATACAGCCAGAAGGTAACGTGGGTCTGGTTACTTATAATTTTATGAGGTAACATTTAACATTCCTGATAAAGAATTATTTTGTGACAAATTAGCTAAATGGTTCACCACTATAACTTTTAGCTGAAAATACAAAATGTGGTTCCATTTGAATAGGCTGTCACCGATCGTGCAGGACCAATTATTTAAACAACCTGACCAGAAATATAAAAAACCTGGTTTGACCCTTTAATGTCAGGGTTCCAAGTACAAATGTTAGTTCCAATGATTTTCCGTAACATGGCGAGGTTTTTTATATTTCTGGTCGGGCTTTAGATACCAAATCATCATTCTGTTGCCCATTTCCCATTATTTGGGGTCGGCGAAATATGTCATCCTTTCCATTTAGGAGTCATTCCAGCTCTCACTTCTTTTTTACACATGTCATCCTTCACACAATCCATCCATCTTTTCTTCGGCCTTCCTCTCCTACCAATGCCATCCACATTCATACTTAACACTCGTCTCGTAAATTGCCACTCGTCTCTCCACATTACATGCCCATACCACGATAATCTATTACCCTGCATTTTTTCCGACATACGTGCTACTTTCAAACTTCTTCTAATAATAATAATTCCTTATCCTGTCCATTCTAGAATTACAATATAATTTAGATACCGATTAAGATTACTTATCTGTGTTGTCCCACTGCTGGGCTCTAAACTCTTCCACGTCTCTCTGTTCTGTCTGCGGCATTCCGCCACTCATTGCAGCAGGCATTCTACTCATCCCGCCACCTTTAGACCTCGACTCCCGTCGTGAGGCACTCATAGCGTGACGATTAATGTCCAAATCGTTCGGTGTGCATTTAGCAAACATGCCCAGCAAAGTCCCACTAGTTTTGCCGACTTTTTTCTTACAAACTTCAACATTGACGATTAGGAACAAAATCACGCGAAACTCCTATTCTTATCTTTAAATTATAGCTGTATCGTGGATCGTGGTCTTGATTATTTTTTGCCAATATAAATTGCAAAAGGGCTTGACTGTGTTCGGAAATAAGTATTTCTGGGTGATCTCAAGGATTGTTTTTATACAAAAACACACACTTGAGCCGACACAAAATGGTGGAGCCTCAGGCCAGGCCGGAGAGTAGGCACTCGACACAGGCGACTGCCCAGTAACAGACCTGCAACGCGCTATTATCGTACTCATGGCTCACGATCGCTGACAGCCAATAATTATACTTATTACTAAGTCACAAAGTACAAAACTTAATCTACTATCACTTCATTCTGTTTTATGTGAACAAAGTGGTGTGACTGATAATGATAATACAAAATTAAGTCTATGTAACAATAAATAAATTTATACACATTGCGAATCTCGTCTAACGGCTTGAATAGTCTCATTCAGTCTTAGAGTCAATCTAACTGTTCACTGAATTTGTTAGTTTTAAGTAGTTTCACGAAGCTTGAGATTGAGATAAATAGTAAAACTTAAGTCAGTGCTAATGAATTTATTCACCACTAGTTTCTAATTAGTAACGAAACTTAAGGGTGTAACCCGACCGTGAATCAACTTTCCCTATGGGTGGAAAAATTATATAAATGTTGGGCCTCCCATACAAAAGTGCGGATCGGCCATTCGAATTTCCACAGGAGGTCCAAAAATTCTCGTTTTTCGACCCATGTTCTTTATGGAAAGTTGTTCAGATTCACGGTCGGGTTACACCCTTAACCCATTCGCAGCCACTAACGGCACTAGCCGACACATATTATTTGGGGTTTAAGAGCCATTGACGGCTATAGCCGACACCAACTCTATAAAAAATACATGTTTAACAATAAATCACAGTGGCTTCTGTGACATTTTTTGTTGTTTCCATTGTGGCTACGGATGGTTTAAAGTTTCGTTACTAATTAAAAATTTATGGTGTATAAAATAGTTAGTGCCTGTTTCACCACTTCTTAGAAGTTCCTGTTAGCTTCTACCTTAGAGGAAGGATCTCTTTATTTTTCTACAGATCGTTTGATATATTTTGTATGAATTATACCAATGATCTGTCTGATTAGCTAACAAGAACTTACTAAAGGTAGCATTCCGTTCGATCCTAGCGACAGCGACCGGTGACCGCGACGCGCGACTCACTCCTCTGTATGAATTTATATGAAGGGTATCATCGCAAAACGTCCCTTTCTCAAAATGTCCCTCGTTCGCAAAACGTCCCTTTCTCATAATGTCCCTTTCTCAAAACGTCCCTTTCTCAAAATGTCCCTTTCTCAAAACGTCCCTTTCTCAAAATGCCCCTTTTTCAAGATGCCCTTATATATAAAATATTTTATGACATTAACCACCCATTATGACTGGTATTGTCTTCCGAGCAGCTTCCGGTATATCTAGGGTTGCCACACCTGACTAACTGCTAACTCAGTCGGTTAGGTTAGCGAGGAGCGAAGCGACGAGCGTGTTAGGTTTCTTGCGACCACAGCGCACGAGCCGATCGAGCGCAGCGAGCGTGCCGCGGCAGCGGCCGGCGAGTGCCAGAACCGAATTGCTACTGTTTACCTAGTCCACCCGAAGATATAGGTACGATTTTTCACCCCCCCTTGAAAGGTGGTTATTAGTACTTTGCATTTAAAAAAAGGGACATTTTGAGAAAGGGACGTTTTGCGAAAGGGACATTTTGAGAAAGGGACGTTTTGAGTAAGGGACGTTTTGAGAAAGGGACGTTTTGCGAACGAGGGACATTTTGAGAAAGGGACGTTTTGCGAAGATACGATATGAAGCACTGGAGTGACTGGAGGTAAATTCCGATCCTAGCGACCGAGTCGCGTGACCAGTAGGCGTGGCTGGCGACCGAGTCGAGTCGCTTGGTCGGCTGGTCACGGTCGCTAGGGTCAGAATGCTACTTTTAGAAATGGTAAAAAAGGCCCGAAATGTGACACTCCTTATAAGAAAATTTAAAACTGCTAAGTATGCTATCAAATTCACCAAGGTTTAGGAAAATATGTTTTACTTTCTATTCTATTCTATATTTTAAAAAATGGCTGCCATCTTGGGTATGTGATGATTTTGCCAATGTCGAGTTTTTATAGCAAAAGTGCTTGACGTTGTACGGTTATATTGATATTTTGGTGACTTCAAGGGTTGTTCTTATAAAAGAACAATATCCTGAGCCACTGGATTTCCACTGTGGACCGGGGATGGGGCAACCGACGCGGACGCGACCACCCAATAGCAGAGCCACAGAGCAAATCCTATGTTTTACTTTAGTGAGTGAACTCTTTAACATTTGTCAAATGAGTTCAATTAGACCTATAAGGTCCATCAAGATCAAGAAATACAATAATATACTCCGGATAGCTAAGCTACATGAGTACCTACGTAATTTTGCAGGAATAGGACGGAAGTAAGATAGTATAGAAAGAAAAGGAAAATCAGCAAACGAGCTAGAACAACTTCGTAAAAATAAAATAAAGATGTTAACAAGATTAGTTTAACAAAACGTAATACTTTTAATAGCTTGTAAAATAAATACTATCTATACAGTGGCTTAAACTTCTTTATATGACTGTTTAAAATTACACGCTTTATACACAGTGAAATAATATTATTATATTTAAATTAAATTACAGTCTATGTTTTCACTATAAAGGGCCATATCACACAAGCGATTTTTGAGCGTAGGCGTTGACGGAACGATATCGTCGCAATATTTCTCAGATCAATCATTGTACTGGCGAAATAACGGCGATGTAGCGAAGACAACGCTTGTGCTTAAAAATCACCGCGATTCAGATGCGGCGTCTAATTGCAGTGCAGTTGTGGTGCAGTTGCAATATCGCAGCTCGAATATAGCTTGTGTGATAGATTCCGCCCACTGAGGCGATCCAGCTTTTTATCAATGTGTGTTGAGTGTGACCAGATATAAAACACTCTATTTGTACACACGGCGGCACATCATGTTACGCACCCTATATACCCATAACTACACTACGTACAAAACACAAAATAGTGCGGTAGAGAGCCTGCATAGACGCGGCTGCCGGCGCGGCGCAGCGTGCCGTGAGACGAAACAACAACAACATACCGCACCCTCTCGCACGATTCGCAGCGTTCAACTTCTAATAGTTAAAAGTCCAAACAGGGTAACCCGAGCTGTCGCCGTGTGTACAATAGAAATGTTTTGGTAACTCTTCCTTTGATAAAAATATTCTTAACGTGGCCCTCCTAAGCACTAAAACCGATTTAAACCAATTAAATCATCACTAGACTAAAATCCAACTTCTCAACCTATAGAACAGATTAAATCGAAGTGAAAACATGACTTGCGGCATATTTGCGTGGAAGTGTAACTAGTCATTAAGTAGTAGTAGTAATTTCAAACGTATTACTGTCGACATAAGGCATATTATCTTACAGCTAGGCGCCTACGACGAGGGAGCGGGAGCTCCGCGGACGCCAACATCAGTTGCTTGTCGAGGGCTGGCCGCGTTCCTCTGGAAAGAGAAACAAACAATGTAATACAGGGTCATTCTTAATATGCCGACGGTTTTTTAAGGGACTGATCAGACCATCAGATTGAACAACTTTTTCCATGGAACAAATCGTCGTTGCGACTTTAAGATCTCCTATGTGCAAAATGTAAAAGTGTTGGGAAATTGAGATTTTAAAATGCCAACTTCTCATGACTACCTACATAAGAGTAATTTTCTAACTGTAGATTAGCCGTGAAATTGTTGTTATTTCGACTTGGGAGTTTTCGCATTCTATGGAGGACATCATAAATAATGTTTTAACATACAAAAGTGTCACATAGGAGATCTTAAAGTCGCAACGACGAAATGTCGACAATATGTCCCATAGTGAAAGTTGTTCAGATTGAAGAACCCCTTTTATTATGTAAATCATTTAATTTAATTATATACCTTGTTTATGAGGTAAACAAAATAAAGTAAAATTCCTTTGGTAAAACATTCTTCTACGGTTAAAACCAGAGATTTAACAAAAGGACATGACTTATATCGATTTTATCAGGACATTAATTATCGATGTCAGCGCCCGCGGCATGGTACCTCGATAACCGTTTTATCGCGCCTGCTAACTCGTTCGTTCGCGCGCAAAAAGAAAGGGAGCTAGGGTGCGATAGCGCTTTATCGCGCCATCATGCCGCGGGCGCTGGGGTCTTATTCTTATTATGGAACTACCCGATTCAATCGGTACCAAATCAAATGTTTTTGGAGATTCTTAGGGGGGTATTACAGAACGACACTCAAGTGGAGATCTCTTCTTGAGTATAGATGGAAAAGGACGCAAATACATACAACGTATACATGCATCCTTGTCTATCTTTACTTAAGAAGACATCTCCACTTGAGTGTCGTTCTGTAATACCCCCCTTAGAGAATTTGCTTCTTAATATAAAGGATAAGATGATCACAGAAACAAAATATAATACGTTACCGATATAACAGAAAAGACAATGCACAAAACCAGGCTAAAGATGCGTCATCAATGAGCCAATATTTGGTCTGAATTAAGAAACCCTTCATATGTATTTTTGGACCTAAGGAAATGGGGGTTTCACAATAAAATAAAATTTTATAGTAAAGTTTTGTAAGGAATGAATTCTTTTGTTTTTATAACCTATCTATTTTTTAAATTAGGATTTAAATATTACCTATCACATATTTAACGATTTTTTTGCAATAATAATGCTTAGTACATTTCCTATCTTTAGATGACAATTTGGCCAGACGCAAGTTCAGCCTAAATTTTCATATAATGTTGGGCATGTTCTTTACACAATAGCCATAGAGTTCAGGACGAGGCGCTCGCAAAATTACGAAATTTTGGAAAGTTACTATGCCAGACTCCATACAAATGTCAGTTGGTATTCTATACACGCAAGCGCGATATCTACCTTTATTTTTTCCTCATTGCAATATCACAAGTACCTGCGGTAAATACCCGTCGATTGTGAAACAGATAGCGTCGTTTATAGCTTGTTCACTTTAATTTAGTGGCATTCAAAAGTCTTAGTCATCATTGTTATGCTTTTGTTATGATCTTTAACTAAAAACTGCGCACGCAAGGACCTGTTTTTTATTTATGAAGATAGAAAGACCGGACCGGCATAAAAACACTGCACAAGAAACGATATCCCTTAGTCGCATCGTATGACACCAACAGGAAGATGGGGTGGCCCATTCCAAGGCAAAACCACACTTAAAAATTAAGAATTATTTAAGAATGTATGAGAAAATAAAAATTTGTAAACTAATATACTTACGAAAATGTCGACGCGCTTCTTTTCTCTCTTGGGCGTCGAAATACCATAGAGTGATGGCGTATCTGAAAATTAAATTAGTTTTTTCAATAAAAAAAGTACGATTTACCTGTAGGATAGGAGAAAATCGGGTTATCAGAAAAGCGTCGGTTTATTCGAGAAACATTTACTTATTTTAGCAAACAACAGTTATGTTTTACAGGATGTTCGGGTAAACAGTTGCATTACTTTAAAGGGTGATTATACTCATGATACTGAAGATACATGACCCTAAGAAACAGGTTTAAATAAGTTCCCCCAATGTACCTGCGCAGTTGACAAATTTCAATAATCCTTCATTCCCTTGCCACGATTGGCTTATTGTTTTCGCGCCCTTGTCGCTGCTATCCGACTTTGCACCCTTTGATTACTAAATGACTTTGGGTTTTGTCTGGGGACTGCGCAAACGAAGATTGACGAGGTAAATTTTTTCCTGACCGTACTGCACTAACCTTCTTAATATGCTGACACTTTTTAAGGGGATGATCAGACCCTCAAACTGAACAACTTTCTCTAAGGGACCAACATAGAAATCGCGAAAAAAAAATTAACTGTTCCATACAAAACTGCAAACCTACTCGACCCAAATGTATGGGACATTATTTTTCGCGATTTCGATGTTGGTCCCATAGAGAAAGAAAGTGCTTCAGTTTGATGGTCTGATCATCCCCTTAAAAAAGTGTCAGCATATTAAGTTTGACCTCTATAACTGTAGGGTAATTTTTAATTAGTTGGCGAAACTGAACCAGGGCACTTGTTAATGATAACAGATTGCATTATAAATGTTTATAATTGGTATTGATGAATAACAAAATTATTATTATCGTGCGTAAGGTACGCGCAGTGCGTACAGTACGCGGGCGCAGGCGGACATTGACCTCCGAATCATATGATCGAGCGGGGGGTCATTCATTACCACGCAATTGTACTCAGTAACGGATACCAAATGCGTTTCCTAATTTTCGCCAACTAATTAAATTTAACCTTATATTTGGAGAAGTATTTATAAAGTGAATATTACCTGGTGTCATAGGCAGGTTGGACTTCGTGCGGGTTTCGACGATCGGACCAGAAGAACAGCATCCTATCGAAAATAGGAGATATGTCTGCGACCTGATTTATGCCTTCTGGGAACACCCTGTAACAAGACAATTATATTCTTAGTTAAAGTTACAATTATAGCCTGCGGGATCCCACTGCAGGGCAAAGGCGTCGTCTCACGAATAAAGGGTGAGAGGGAGTTTTTTTTTTTTTTTGTTGTGTGACTAAATACAGCATTGCTCAGGGAGCATTTACTGCTTTTTACTGCGGACTATTGGCGGGACCTCGAAGGGTCTACCGAACCAAATGCAAGAGCTTAAGCAACCGGCCCAGGGGGCACCCAAAGTGGGTACGGACCTCGGCCATGGGCGTTGCTGGGACTACGCGGCCTACGTCGTAGGGTTGGTAGTGGGGATCGGTGAGAGAGAGGGAGTTGGTGATAGATACTTTACTATAGGAAGAACATCTGTGGTTAACTTGTTGTCAGATAATTTTCGTGTTTTAGTTCAGCATATTAAGGGCTTGTTTCACTTCTTCTGGATAAATACTCAATAGCTTATCGGACCAATCGTTTGAAATATTTCTTATGAAAGATATGTTAATCGATCTGTCAGATAAGCTACCAAGAACTTATTCAAAAGTGGCGAAACAGGCACTTAACAGTTATTTATTATAAAACAAGAATAACTATTCATTTTTATTCTATTCTTAATATATGAAACCGTTTAAACCTTACACATTACATTACCCAGTACCCACATAGCGTGAAATGTACGAAACGTGTCACATTAATCTATAATTAAATTAATCAATAATATTATTTATTTACGCACTTAACCCTGTTTACTGTAGGTGTGCATTTGTGTCAAAGGCCTGCAAAGTCAGCTAAGTATAAATATTATGCAATATCATGAAATTATAATTGCGTTGATGATTCATTTTGTTATAATATGATATTTGTTTGATATTCTTAGAAGTGTGGCGAATACCAAAGAGAAATGTTTTATCAGCGCTGCGATTATGTGCACAGCCCATCACAGAGTAGGTTTAGCACAGATATGCTAATTTTAGGTGAAAATAGACAGCTTATTATATTTTGGAAAATCTGCAGATATTAAATACTTGGGTGATTTTGCAAACAAAACTATAATTTCAAATATTATTGATTATTAACATGTAACAGCAATGTTGTGTTATTTCAAATCCAATTAAAGATTGCACAATTAAGCCAGGACGGGGCCTGGAGGGCGATCGCGCTAATTTAAAACATCCAAGTTCAATCCTAATTCAATTTCAGTTCTAATCTCATTTCAATCCAATTACGAGTACTATTCAACCTGTGCTGAATTCCGCATCGCGCTAAACTCTACGTGAATCACAGCCTTTAACGTCTGAGCGATCTGTCAAAACGGGTCTAACGGCTGTCAAATGAATAGCGCAATGGTACCGAATGTGTTAAAAGTTGTGGTTCGCACGCGGTCCAATGATGGTTCAGTTCAGATTTATTCAGCGCGATTCCTCTCCTGGTAGCTTTATTGGAAAAAAGCACAGGTTTTGCAGATTGCGGGTTGAAGAGGAGACAACCCTAGGCAGATCCCTACCTTCCGTACACCTAAAAGGTCAATAATGCATAACTACATGTAATTCCTGAGAAACTATAATTAAGAAAGATCCGAACGAGGACATTTCATAATACAAATAAGATCTACAAACCTGAGTAGACCACCGCACCGTGTAACGTCCCAATCTAAATTGAGGTAGTATATCGCGGTAATGCATCGGCCATCTTTGTTTGGGTTGTCCACGTGTTTGACATAGTGGCTTCCGGAACCTGGATAACATGCTACCATGGCCTGCGAACAAACAAACATTTTCAATATTGTTGACTTTCTTCACAGGTCCGGCACTTCAAACGACGTTTTGGATTTGACATGATGGCGTTCGCACATGCGCACTTGTAGCAAATTGTTCTTGACATATGTTTAGTTGTTCCATACTGAAGTGCCATACCAAACAGCAGATTTTATTTTTGCTCCCATTGTTCAGTTTGATGGGTAGACTCTTAGTTTAAAACGATGTTAATGATATCTATTTGACGGCACGAATTTGACGGCCCGACAGCACAGTCTTTAGTGAACCTGCGCCCGCGGCATGATCGCGCGATAAAACGCTATCGCGCCCTAGCTCCCTTTCTTTTTGCGCGCGAACGAACGAGACGCTGACGCTGCGCCCGCGGCATGATACATCGATAAACGTTTTATCGCGCCTGCTAACTCGTTCGTTCGCGCGCAAAAAGAAAGGGAGCTAGGGCGCGATAGCGTTTTATCGCGCGATCATGCCGCGGGCGCTGCCTGCTGTGCCGAAGGTCGCGGGTTCGAATCCCGTAAGGGACAAATATTTGTATGATGAATATGAATATTTGTACCCGAGTCATGGATGTTGGTATCTATATATGTATTCTTTATCGTTCTCTAGTTATCATACCTAATATAAGTCCAGGCTAGATTCTAGAACTTTTAAATGTTGCTAGATAATTTGTGTGACAATGTCCAAGATAATTATTTATTTCACCCTGTATATTGCCCTGGTGGTGGAGTATGGAGTACAATACCAAAGGAACTGGTCATAGAACCAAAATGAAAAACGATGTAGTATACAATATAAAAATCCACAAATAAATAACAAATTCTGAACAGCTTATTATTATAAGATAGTATTGATATTTTCCTCAAAGGTATATTTGCGAATAGATCCACATTCAACAACCAATGATGTTCTATAAGTAATAAAACTTCATTGTCCGCAACAACATATAAGTATTATAAAGTATCGATTATTGTGAAATTCCACGAGCAAAGAATACTAACTGTACCCTCTTAGGAAATCCCTTTCAACGACCAGCTATCTGTATGCTTAGTGCGAGTTATTTAAACTCTTCGAACGCGTTAAAGTAAACCGTTATTTGTATGGTATTGAAACAGAGCCATCTGATGGCATTCATGAGAAATCACACGTAACGACCATATTAAAACATTGCACGATTTCTCCACGGACTTGAAAGAAATACGGAACGAACATTGCACTAAAACGGAATCATCTTTCTTTTCAGACAAATAGGTGATCCAGCAATGCAATGTCCTAACCAAAACTGGGGAAAAACCTTAGACTATTCTATTCATATAATGGACAAGATACAAGAGGGCTTTTTCTTTGGATTGTTATTGGTGGGCCAAAAACAGATTTTTTTTAAAACCGCGTCAATGATTGCTGTTTTGTTTACCCCAAAATCCGAATTAAAAGTAAGTTTTTTTGAAAGAATAGGTATAATTACAACGGACAATAATGTGACAGTTGTAGATAACAGCTTTGAAACTCGTGCGCAGGGTCAATGACTGATTTATTGTAGGTATTGTGGTAATTCCATTCTTCTAATACCTATTAGAAATGTGAAACTTTGTGACGGCGTATTTTGGATGTTTGTAACTTAATTAGTAATTACCGACTGCACGTAAACGGCTGAACTGATTTTGATGAAAATTTGGTACACTGATAGAATGTGTTCTAGAACTTCTAGATGAACCCATCATCATCATCATCACAGTTTATACAAGGTGTTACAAAAATACAAATAAACCTTTAAGGGGGTGGGTGTAGTCCATCAAACTGAACAACTTTCACTATGGGACCAATATCGAAATCGCGAAAAAAATAAATTATGTTCCATACAAATCGACTAGAGCTAAAATATGTATGGGATATCATGTTATCGCGATTTCGATGTTGGTCCCATAGAGAAAGTTGTTCAGTTTGACGGTCTAAACAACCCCCTAAGAGTTTTAAATATTTATTGTTGCTTATGAAACACCCTGTATACGTCCGACTGCAGGGCACAGGCCTACCCTCACGGAGGGTGTATCGGCGTTAGACTAATCCACTATGCGTGTCCAATGCAGATTGGTAGACTTCACATACGCATCGGAATTTCTTCTTCAGCGTATGCAGGTTTCCTCACGATGTTTTCCTTCACCGTTTGGGAGCAGTCATTATTACGTACATAAGTTAAAAAACTCATTGGTACATGGCATGTGGTCCGTACGGATTCGTACCCGGACCTCAAGATTGAGTTTCCATTGCTCTCCGCAACGCGCCCCCGACGCTCTACACATGCAACGATGAACACAAAGGATTTATTATTTAAACATGTTACCGCCATGTTGTGCTATTTCAAATCAAATTAAGTCTACCAAGGATGTGTCGCCATCTACTGGAGTTATTACAAACTAACCAAACGTCCCTTAAGGCTAGGTTATCCCAGTGCAAGCGTCTCTTTCTTGCAAGCATAAGTTTACAATTAGCCATCCCGCTCCAATTGAAAGCAGGATCGCAAAAAAACGTGTTTTTAGTCAATATCTTTGCTCATGGGAGTTTCTAAGCTAAAAATTCTTCTGAGTTCACTAGAAATATTTAATGTATTTAGTTAAGTACAAGAATAAAAAGTTAAATATCAGCAGTTTAATCATAGTATTGAAAAAACATAACAATAAGGGGTAACTTTGGGATGTTTTTCTATCTAGTAAACTTAATCTAATCGTGTAATTGAGAACAGTCGCCCATCCGCCCGATCCTTAAATAAAACATAATTTAATTTCAGACTTTAAAACACAGTTTAAAACACTTTCGTTCGTGTTCAAAAAACGGCCTCGACGGGATAACAGCGTCTTAAAGATAAATATGGTTCGGAATGAAATAGGTTGATAAATTTCGTTCTCTGGCGTAGTGGCTCAGTAGCTAAATTGGAAAAAGCAATTCCCCGTTTTGGAATCTTTAATTTGATTTGAATATATAGGATACTTTTTGAATTCAACACAGAGGAAGTATCGGGTAACAGCTAGTAGGTATTGCATGATATAAAATCTAGATAAATAAATAGTTACTTAATTATTAATGAACGACTGTATACTGCCTGTTATGACATACGGAACAGAGACGTGGTCGCTTACTCAAAGAATTATAATTAAATTTAATTTAAGTCACCCTAAAGGCATGGAGAGGGCTATGGCTATGCTCTGAGTTTCCCTGCGAGATCGAATCAGAAATGAATAGTCGCTGAAGAATCAGAAACCAAAGAATTGCTAAACTTGATAATCGCGGGCGTAAAATTGTTCGCAGAACCGATGAGTTCTTTAGTGGATGACCGCGTACCCTGGGTACGCCCTCAAGAAGGTGGACCGACGACCTGGTGAAGGCGACGGGAACCCGTTGGATGAGGGCAGCGCAGGACCGGTCGTGGCGATCCTTGGGGGAGACCTATATGTCCAGCAGTGGACGTCTATCGGCTGATCTGATGATGACGAATAAACGAGGACGACTGAAATCCATTATACTAATCATAGTTCACAAGATTATAGATATTTCAAGTACCTATGCTAAATACGCTTTTAACGCATTCCATATGTTATATCCAATATCTTCAATTGATTTAAATCTTTATCCTCGTAACATAGAGTATTAAATACAAGTGCAGAACAGTTCCACTCAAATAGAAATACGTAGTAAGAAAGCTCGCTCTATGTTTCCTTAAACGATAAATCTGAAATAATATTTGTCGTGGGTTTTTCCCCGCAGAGTTTGAATGTTATTTATAGCAAAGCAATAGAGTGAGAATGTGGAAATTATTCATGATTAAATAAATGTTATCTAATAAAACGATCGTTGTCCGTGGGTGGCAAATATTTTTGCTCAAAATATGTACTTATAAATATGTACTTAATAGTAATAGTGCAACGTAACTTAAATGAAAGCTTGTAAAAAAAATACATGAAAAAGCCAAAATATCGACTCTATTCTACTTGAACGAACAAAGGAAAAAATTGTTTTCTACCAATTCTTAGCTAAAAATAGAATGAAAACAAAAGATATCGCCCATTATCACTTTTGACTTGCTGATTCAGAGTCGAGGCGCGTGCGCATTCGTTTCAATCTGCAACTCGAGATCTTAGTTACAAATAAATAATCTGTAATCTTGTTAGAAAGCAGTTATTATTATTATGCCAAACAAAATACTATTGTGGATTACACTGTGAAATACGTCCTACTAAATATCTGAAGCCTTAGCACGTCTAATAAAATAAATCTGTTCTGAATTATGACAGGCCTACGCTCAGGTACGCTTGACAGCCGATCCCCACCGAGGGGGTCAATCGTCGCTTATTGAAGTCTGAGCTTCAACCCCGGGTTCTTTTCTGAAAACCAGCCTCTCCAATCATGTTACAAAAACAGGAAACAAATACGTAATATAAATGGTAAACGTGATCGAACACCATTACCGACTGAAAAATTACTAATAGTGAATCAAATATAACAATTGTAAGATAAATATTACTCATCTAGGTATGTTGTTATATATTATATAGTATCTGCTGCGAGGCACGTATGCCGTTATAAATGACGAGCCCTAGTTCAATGTCAAGAACGGAGGGACTCAAGGTTCACTAAAAGTTTATATTTTGGAACAACTGTGAATGTAACGGAATATCTTTGCGAAATAGAAAGGAAAGATGGTCTTCTCTACTTTAGAATTCAGAAATTCTTTTTGGTTAATATTATGAGGAAATGATTATTAAATATCTATAATTAAACGATTCCGTGACAACATAGTTTCAACTAAAGTTAAACAAAACATTGAGAATTTTAGTGATCATAAAGGACATAATAATTTGTTGTTCATGCAGAAGTCAAAGGCAAAAATTCTTTATCATCTAAATTCTAAATTATATTAGTTTCGTCTATGAGATATAAACGGGTAAATCCAAAGTAAATACCAATTTTTTATTAAATGTATGAGGTCCCCCAAGGGGATATATCGGGACATAATATATTCCTATTTTTGTATCGAATTTAAAGTAACTATTTTATCTATTAGTCCAATCATTTTATGGTTTGACCCTAACAATAATTCATCTATCGCTGAAACTTTGCAGTGTGATAAAGTAAAGTATACAGATTACGGTTGACAAATAATCTAGGTTTTAATTTTTCCGGTCCTAGATTATTTGTCAACCATAATCGGTAAAGTTTCAGCGATAGATGAATTATTGTTAGGGTGTCCATACAAGGAAACTCTAAAATGATTGGACTATATTCTAAACATATGATTGCAATCTCTTGACAGACAAAAAAGAAACAATAATATACACGATGGGCCAGATAACTCAGATATCTATCAATAAAATTCTTAACATTGTGATCTGATTCGAAATTAAACCGGGGCTATTCCTGAAAACAGAGTGAAAACTCAGCAATAGTTTCCAATATCCGTGTAAACGTCCAATACTGGTTTTTATGACAAATCGGCAGAATCGTTCAACCAGTATATCTTGAGCTATGTGTATTCAACGGGCGACTACGTAGGTGAGACATTTGCAATTTGCATTAACGGAAGAGGGATCAGATAAGAGTGGAGATATAAAATTGAACAAGCGTAGTTTGTAAACACGGGTCGGCGTGGGATTCTCGTACTAATGTTTACAATGACCCCCCGCGCGCGGCGCCTCCCCCGCACACGTCGCCGTCATGCCGATAGTCACGTACGCAATATATACCACGGCGCATGCGCCGACACCGTACGTTTTATTTTGGAATTTATCGCTATGGGCGATTCTCGCGTACGTTAGGTACTGATAACGATATTTCTATATACGTTGATCGTCTAGGTGCTTAGTGCATATACGGCGCAATAGTTATGCGGAACTATTATACAGGTTGTAAGTGTGGACAGTTGCATTTCTTTTAAGGGTGTCTGTATTAGTTGTCTTCATGACACTGAACAACTTTCCCCAAAGGAACATAAAGGTAATTCGCAAAAAAAATATCTGGGGTTGGTTTCGCGGGGACATTCATTTTCGGTGGGGAATTTTCATTGAAAAACGATGAAAAAAGTATAGCTGTAATCACTGTTCAAATTCAGATTTGGGGATAAATCCCCCCTAACCCCCCCTCCTGGATACGTGCTTGTAATACGTCCCACTGCAGGACACTGGCTACCCTCAGGGCCGGCCCCACGCGTGCCTAATGCGGATTCGTAGACTCCACATACGGATCAGAATTTCTTCTTCAGCGTATGCAGGTTACCTCATTTATTATGACAGGTCCACCTTATTTTGGCCTTATTTCAGTATCATGAGTACAATCGACCTTTAAAGTAATACAACTGTCTAACTTACACCCTGTATTAATTATACTTTTAATTTGCAGTAAATATTAGTAGATATACCTAATGTAACTACTACAAAATCTTACCTACATCTACATGACAGCTTTTAAGTCGATTTGATAATAGGACGTTTTGCTTTTAGGACAATGTGATGCGCAGGTCATTTTGCTAATAGGCTATTAAGATACGAAGGCCAACTAACTTGTACAACTAAAGTTGTTCAGTTTGATGGTCTTAACCACTCCTTTAAATATTACTTGGGTGTTATAATTACGTTTGTAAGGCCCTGTTTCCCAACTCAATATGATTACTTACAGTAGTAATGACCTGTTTCACTACTTTTGGATAAGTTCTTGTTAGCTTATCCGACAGCTCATTTGACATATTCTTCATACAAAATAATTATGTCTAATGAGCTGTTGGATAAGCTAACAAGAACTTATCCAAAAGTAGTGAAACAGGTCATTACTACTGTAAGTAATCATATTGAGTTACAAAATAGCTCAATGGGTTTACCCGGGCTTGCTCAAGACACATGACGTCATATTTTCTAGGAGGATAATTCGGGTAGTGCGGCGTCAATAGATGGCCATAATAACCATAGTTTCAGTTTTGAATGGGACATTGGTGTCTGAGACTAGCCCATACAGACAGTACGGCACAAAAACGCGGCGGGCGGGGGACTTTAATCTAAAGAATACCTTTTTGTGTAATGACCAGTTAGAACTTTTTTATGGTGTGACGAGTAGTTGTTGAAATCGGATCAACAACGTCGACTCACAGTCACAACACCAGAGAATGAATTCTAGCAAACTTGTCACTCTAATCTATCAAGGAATTCAGCAACCTTGGCGTAGCTAGCAATTTTCCCTAGGCCAGCTGTTCAGATGATCAGCCAACGCAAGCTTTCAATATCGAAGAGGACAAATCTCGGTAAATCCGATGCCAGTAGAGATCGCCGACTTTTCTAGGATTTCCTAGGATCGCTAATGACTTTTTTAGGGTGGACCGTTCTCACCCTTTCCTCTCCCCTAGCTACGCCCGTGGCTGGAACCGCAGGCGTATTTATAATGCGTATTTTAGTTCGTCGTTGATCACGGTTGGCTGTAGAACCGCGCGAAATCAGGAGAGTGCAGTTCTGCAGTATCTGTTTCGTTAGTCAATATTAAACGAACCCGAATTTAAAGAAATGATATAGATATATTGTTACCTTTGTCCGTTCATTGATGATGTAGTCTCCCATCTTGCCGTTGTTTGGCATCTTGTTCGCCCGCAGCACAATGTTGTCAACCTGGAACGTTTAATTAATAAATTAATTGCATTTTAATGGCGGAAAAATTACATTCGTGGAAAAGTACGTTCGTTTCGATGTATTGTGGGTATCGAACTTGTGTTGTAAGAGTTGTAACTTGCGGTTTACTATATAGTATGTACTGTGAAATTCGTGTGAATGAACAGGTATAGGTATTAGGATATATTCGTGATCGTATTACAGAACACTTCATAAATAGCTTCTCTCGAATCGAGCTTTTGGTCTTTGGTTGCCGTTTCAAGTGTAGTTTCGCTTTACACTGTTCTTTAGGGTCCTCCTTAATATAAACGTTGGTGTATCTACCTAATAAACTTTTTGCTGCCTGTTTTTAAGAGGATTATCAGACCACCAAACTGAACAACTTGGGGACCAACCGGACCAATGTCAAAATTGCAAAATCAAATCAGATGTTTCATATAAAACTGAAATCCCACTAGACCCAAATTTATGGGACAGCAGAATTTTTTTACGTGTTTTCTGTTTTGGTCTCATAGAGAAAGTTGTTCAGTTTGACATTACTGAAACTATGACTTAGTTTACTTCCAGTAATAATGGCAAAAACATCAGAACGCGCGGAAAGTTATCCCTATAGCCTAGTTGTAACAATATCCATGTTATAAAACCGGCCAAGAGCGTGTCGGACTCGCCCATGATAGGGTTCCGTATAGTCATTGCATAAGTAGAATAAGACAATAATAAGAGACAGAAGCGAGCGTTATAACGATTTAGTTTCTATTATTATTATTTCTATTATATTTTGTTCCATTGGACAAGACGACAAGACCTATCCAAATCCAACGACACCACACTCGATTTATTAAAAAAATATATTTTTTCCATCCCCTCTTTCGGTGTAGAAAAAAAATTGTTTCTTAATAATTAACTACTACTTACTATATTTCTGTTTTTGGGTTACTGTTATCTGTCTTCATGCCAAATTTCGATTCAATAGGTGCAAAAAGGAGCGAGGTATTGAGGCGGGGCATTCAGACAGACAGAATGGACGAAAGTATAAGGGTTCCAACTTCCATGTTTGACTAAGAAACCCTAATAAAAAGGACACCGTAAAGGATTTTATTGAGTCAAGCATTATATTTCGTTATTACAGCATATCCGAGCATCACCAAGTGTCTCCGTTTCGGAAGTTCGGCGAAGTAACAACTCTGTTGCGAACGTTCGTCGGTTTAAGTCCTGGATGGCTCCAGGATTGCGCTAAGTTAAAACATCGAAGTTCTATTCTTATCCAATTTCTGTTCGAATCACATTGCAATCCAATTACTATTCAGCTGGCGTTAGCGTATATTTTCTTTGACTATGCTGAATTCCGGATCGCGCTAAACTCTATGTAACTGACAGCCCTTAACGTCTGAGCGATCCGTCTAAACGGCTTTAACGGCTGTCGAGAGCAGTACTGCGATTAGCGCAACACCAAAGTTCGTACGTAGTCCAATCACGGTTCAATCACCGAATCATTGACCGCGATTGCAGCCCTGAGGATGCTCCTCGGTGGAGCGAAACACGTGTAGAAATTATTTGGTGGGCAGGTTGTATTGCATAACTTAATACAACTATGTCTACTACGTTTTTAAAAGCGGAGGTCTCAATACAATATTGTTATCTACCTATTAGTCTTGGATTTCCGCAAAGTAACGCCTGATTTAACTAATGATTACCTACTGTCCAATTAGCGCGGCCGTCACACAAGACCATGAGGAAAGGCCGCGCCGATATCTCAACTATGTGACTCACACATGTGACTAGACAGCGTGGTCACCCCTACCCTCTCGGTCACGTTCGCAAAACCGAACGGACAACATTTAATTTTTTTTTAACCACAATTTTTCATGAAAAATACATAAATATTTGCCCGCAACTTCGTCCAGACCGGCTGCCGAAATTGTAGGTTTAATAGTTAAGTCTAATCATAAGCTAAAAACAAAAAATTCCATCAAAATCGGTCCAGTCGTTTTTGCACGATGCTCGAATAAAAACAGATTTCAACAGTTTTAATAGTTGTAGAAAATAAGAGATTCTACCTATTTTTATGATTAATTTTATATCTATTGTTTATTTTAAATGTTTAATGTTCTGATAATGTTAGGATAAGTGTTTTGTGGTTCGTGTACTTAAGGGCATTTTGGGGTAAACCGCGAGTGTGTTGACAGTCAGTTAGATTATAAACAGTTATTTTTAAAATAAAATAAAAATGAATTTAGTACTTTTTATTATTATAGGCCTTCATTCATGAATAAAATTATGCTTATTATTCATTATTTTAAATAGTGAAACGTTCGAAACCAGTTTCTTTACTACTGAGCATCGAAAAAATGTTAGTTTCCATTTACTTTTACTCTAAAGGAGCCCATTCACAGTAGTCCGTCTTGCAGTCCTACACCAATATTGGATCTTGAATGGTGTTGTAGTCCTACAACAAAATGTATGAGTAGTCCTACTTGCAGGATAGTGTGTGGGCTCATAGTCCTACATGTAGGACTACTGTGAATGAGCTACTTTATTCCGTAGTAAAATAACAGATTAGGGACGCAGCTAGGTAATAGACGACATATCGGTAAAGAAAGGTTGACAACGGGTATTTTCTCTTCAAATAGAAACTCTTCAGTCTTAAAATAATAACTAAAAAAACTAGATATTTCCTGTAATCATACCAATTAAGTACCTACCTACCTACCTACCTACCTATTGTGGTGTGCTTACCTATTGTGGTCTTCGATCAAAGTAAAATAAATTTGTTTTGATTCATTTTTCTCGTTTGAAAAGTTCGAGTAAGCCCATCAATTCATTTAACTTTGGTCGAAGTGGTAGGACATTTTTAGGTGTTTTTTTGGATTCTGTACCCAAAGGGTACTTACTTTACTACTCCCGTCCTTCCGTCACGGACTCACTCCCCGCCACACAGGTCAGAGTTTCGGTACTAATATTGAAACGTGGACTTTCTTGGTTTTCAGAATATCTCCGATTACTCCCTCGGGGAGTCGGGGATTATAGCCGTGAGCATAAGCTACGCATGCTGCTCTAAGTGTTAGATACAGAACTAAAAAGTGTCAGCATATTAAGAAGGACCCTAGTCCTTCTTAATATGCTGACACTTTTTTAAGGAGATGATCAGACTATCAAACTGAACATCTTTCTCTATGGAACCAGCATCGAAATAACGAAAAAAAAATCAGCCCCTCCATACAAAACTGCAAACCTACTCGAACCAAATGTATGGGACAGCAGATTTTTTTTTCGCGATTTCGATATTGCGTTGCGCGTGAAATTTGTTCAGTTTGATGGTCTGATCATTCCCTTAAAAAAGTGTCAGCATATTAAGTTGGATCCTGTATACGTATAAAAGATTAATATACAGGGTGAAATTGATGCCATTAGCATCCTTTTAAACTAAGAGTTACAAACTGAACAACTTTTAGTATGGGAGCAATACCGATCAAAGCAAAAAAAAAAACTGTTTTGCATACATTTGAGTCGAGTGGACATTGCAGTTTAGTATATGGAATAGCAGATTTTTGTATGCTTATATCAAGTTCCTGTAGATAACCGTATTCAACAAAAATGCGAAGTCTCGTAATCATTGGCGATTTGGCGCCATTTATATCAGATACTATCAGTAAATACCTATCCGTCAGTATGTACTACAGCATAATCACTAGTCGGTTATTTTATTTACCTACATTTAAATAAAGCACTGAACTTGTGGCAAGGTTGCATAGTTTCACGTTCGAGCAATGACCTACACTTCGTTCCATATAAGATTAGACATAATTATAAGACCAATTCTCATAGCAATAACAATATTCTTTTCAAAACAAATGCGCTTCAATTTCGAGGCGCATTGTGACCAGGGCTTGAAACCAAGATTTCTGGGAACCTTGGTGTGTAGACTCTAAGTTTAAAAGGATGCTAATGATATCAATGTCACCCTGTATACGCTATATCGACTGCTCTCAAATGGTGAAGGAAATCGTGAGGAAACCTGCACACGCAAAAGAAGAAATTCTGATGCGTAGGTATGTGTGTGTAGTCCACCAATCCGCATTGGCACGCGTGGTGGCCTGACGGCTCATACGACCTCCTGAGATTGGCCTGTGTCCTGGAGTGGGACGTATACGCTTCTTAAGGCGTATCAGCCGTGGACCACTCTTCTCTCACTCACACTCCATACTAATCGATGAGAAAGAGAGCGTGGCTCCGGTCAGAATTTTGCTGTTTTCTTTGAAAAATTCGATGATTTTTTATTAATTTCGAAAAAGTAAAAAAACCACATCATTCTAAATTGTATTGTGAACAATATAGTAAATTTTAATTTTGTTCCGATTAAAAATGTAAGAGTAAAATGGTTACAACTGGAAAAAAAGGGGTGACTTTAGAGTCCCTTTTCTTCGGTTTTATTCATTAAAATCGATTTCTAGAAAAACCACATCACTTCTCATATCCTGTAGATGGTTCAGTTTAAATTTCAGCTCAAAAAGTGCCATAGTTAATGAATAAAATGGTTACAAAATTACCCAAAACCGGCAGGTAGCCCCTTAATTGGACGGCCCTATAGCACAGTCTGTAGTGAACCTGCCTTCTGTGCCGAGGGTCGCGGGTTCGAATCCCGTAAGGGACAAATATTTGTATGATGAATATGAATATTTGCATCCGAGTCATGGATGTTTGTATCTATATTTGTATTCTATATCGTCGTCTAGTCATCATAATACAAGTCCAGGCTAGATTCTGGTAATTTAAATTTGACTAGATAATTTGTGTGACAATGTCCGAGATATTAAAAAAAAAAATATGATGATGACGGTTTTTTAAAGGTATGATCAGACCATCACATAACTAAACAACTTTCACTATGAGACCAACATAACACCGAAATCGCCAAAAAAATCTCTACCGTCTCCCATACATTTGGGTCAAATAGATTCGCAGTTTTGTATGGAACAGCAGAAGTTTTTTTCGAGATTTCGTGGTCTCAAACAAAGTTGTTCAGTTTTATTGTCTGATCATCGCCTTGTAAAACAATCAGCATATTAAGGAGTAGAAGGAGCCTAAGTATATTTAAAATTGTAAAAACAGCAAAATAGATTTACAATTTGTTGATTTTGTTGCACTAGCTAAATGTAAATCAGAACAGCAAATAATATAAAAAATAAGGGCCGTATCATACAAGCGATTTTTGAGCATAGGCGTTGACGGAACGATATCATAGCGATATCGCAGACATCGCCGCGATATTTTTAAGATCAATCACAAGCAGTGTCTCGGCGGAATCGAGGTGATAAGGCCCACTCAAAGCCTGTACTTAAAACTTCAGTAGCGACGTCTGTCGTCAACTTGGGTTAGTAATTAACTCCAGTTTAAGTTCGTAATCCATGATTTCAGTACCTGTACTTGGTTAGCTTTTTAACCCAGAGTTAACGGCTAACCCAGCTTGATAAAAGTGGGGCTTAGGCATTAGAATAGTTAATAATAGAACACTATAGAATGGAATCTCCCTTGTGCGCTCCTCAAACGTCGCGTTTTGTAAACCCCTTTCCCCTCTACCCGCAACGTCCCGCTGTCGCCCAAGGGTACCGCTAGGGCTGTTATATGAAGTAATTATTCTTGCCGTCATTTATTTTACAGGTACGGTATCTATATCGCAGACGCCAGCCCTGACTGACTAGTTGGTTAAACCAACATGACATTGACGTGACCTTGAACGCGTCTGTCAGGCGAGTTTCGTTTCTATAGTGTACTATTCTTATGGTTTAGGTAACATACTTGGCTTATTAACTGTTTAATGTAGAAGCACTGTGGCTCTTCCCCATCTATCCACATGGTGCGGTCGCTGCGGACTGTCCTTGTTTCTGTACGAGCTGGACTTGACACTAGCCGACCTGCCTGCAGACAAAAATATCTATATTAATATACAGGATGTCACAAAAGACCCTAGTTGTTTTAAATGGGGTGGTTTAGACTATTAAACTGAACAACTTTCATTATCGGACTAAAATAGAAAAAAAATCTGATGAATAGAAATATAGAAATACAAAATGTCAATGGTGGCTCAACCCAAGTGGAACAGCTGATTTATTATTTACAATTTGTTGTTGGTCCCATAGTGAACGTTTTTCAGTTTGATGGTCTTAGAACCGAAACCCTTTAAATTATTTCTAAGTGTTCTTATATTCATTCTATTGTTGTAAAAAAATCAAAAATAATAATCAAATTGAATCTTTTATGTTACCTAAAAATAACTTTTGGTTTATGTGATGTATTATTTAAGTCGTGTCAATTCATGTATCTGGTAAATAAATAAATACAAATACAATACAATACAATAAATAAATTCAACCTTAGAAAGACCCTATACAGACATTTATATCATTAGCATACTTTTAAACTAAGAGTCTACCCATCAAACTGAACAACTTTTACTATGAGAGCAAACCGATCGGAGCAAAAAAGAACCTGCCGTTCCATACTAAACTGCAATGCTTACTCGACTCAACAGCAGATTTCTTTTTTGCTCCGATTGGTTTGCTCCCATAGTAAATGTTGTTCAGTTTGATGGGTAGACTCTTCGTTTAAAAGCATGCTAATGATATCAATTTCACCCTGTTTATGAGATAAGATACAAATATCCATAACTCGGGTACAAATATTTGCCTTTTAATTGTAAGTTAATTCCTAACTTGCATTTTAATTCAATTAATTACCTACATTTAACTGTTTTGCTGACAGTAGCCATATATTGTAAGTGTTTTCACATGTACTACTTTAATCCTCAAATAAATAAAGGCTCAGACATGTTGTGCTATTTCTTTTTATCTTTTAATTATGATATCGGTGTCATAAAACGTGAATTATATTTTTCATATCATAAATAAACTCCTTATGAGATTTCCTTAATGGATGATCAGAACTGCATTTTAGAATTGGCTAGCCTTTTAGATTATCTAATATTTTTGTCCTGTTTTGATTGTACATATTTGGTATGATTAAAATATGGTTCATTCATTCATCAAAATTCAATGAATAAAACCACAATCTCTACAAAGTTGTTGTTTTATTAATTATTTTTATTTTAAGGTACATTTTATTTTGAACTAGCGGCGACTGCGACTTCGGACGCGCAGATCACTAACTTTAACACTTAAGCCTAAAATGTTAATCCAAGCTAAGTTATGTGTGCACAAAGAGACAAAAATTCTAAAAATAGTCTCAATGCATTCCATTACGTATCCTAAACACCCCCAATTTTAAAGAAAACATTTTACTACAAGTGTAATTACGTATAGAATTAATCAACACATTGTTATCTAAATCAGATTAGGTAATTAAAACTTTTTTACTCATTTCACATTCCATTGAACACAACAACATAGATAAGTAGTCTATATCAAAATTAGACAACCAACTTTGGCCATCTTGTGTGCCAAATCAAGTCAAAATAATATCACATACATAACTTTCTGATTTGAATCTACCACAGCGTTAGGTGTTCCATTGCACAGAAGATGCGGCCAGAAACTCTACAACACACATCTTTTAAACGAAACAAAATATACAAAGTACAATTAAGAAATACAATTTTAAATTACATAGTGTAACATTGTCAAGACCAGACATTTTGGTCATTCAAATAATCATCGAGTTTAACCTTTTTTACAGAGGACGTTAAATCTGACAAGTTTAGAATGCCCATCTGCTTCTGTTCCCTTCACACAAGTCCAGAGGGAACAACAGTGGGTATGGGCCGGTGTACCCTGGGTGTTTGTCAGTGACTTTTCCTTGTGGGATCTAACTAGCTTATGGCAAAAAATTTACATGGGAGGTGGCTGTTTCTTCATGTCTCTGCAAAGAAGATGGCAGTGTGCACCAATAGAGACAAAAAGATAGTGAATACCCTCATAACTTCTATAATTTAACACATTTTATTTGAAATAAATGACTAAGTAAATGACTTTTGATTGTTTAATTACTTACCTGTATTTCCAAATCTTTAGTAAACAAAATAGATTAAATATTAGAGAAGTTATGAGACTTGGGAGTCACGATGCGGATCTGCCGGAGGACGGTCGTGTGTGCACAGCACGTATCGTCGCGTTAGGTCCGCACGTGGCTCCACCATTTTGTGAACTCTCTTTTGTGTTTTAACCTTAAAACAATCACTTGAGACTCTAAACTACTTACATTGGCAAAACTGCCACTCTAGACTTAATTAATACTACTGATCATTTTCCTACGTATAATCTTCACATAACGAGACGTTGGCTGAATTGTGATAACGCATCGGATGCCATTAAACAAAAATTGAATTGAATTAAGTTATGAGACTTTCACTGTATTTTTGTCTCTGTGGAGCGCACACAACTGGCAGAGGGTAGGGTGGGGAAAAAATTTAGCAAAAATACCGATTTCCGCTGAGTACTTTTATTACTATCCTATGCTAAGGAGGCCTTTGCCCTGCAATCGGATCCTAAACTAAAGTGGGGTGGCTATAACTTACCTATACCAAAAATAAAGGGCAGCACATGTGCTATTTTCTTCATACTATACATACTACTATACATACATAGCATTGTATTGATGTTGATTTTCCAATAAAATAAAATAAATATCTAATAATAATACTTTCAAAATGATGGTTAACACGATAGAGACCTGATTTTAAAATTATAATTAGAATAAAGGATAAAAGATTTAGGGCCTGTTTCACCACTTCTGAGTAAGTTCTTGTTAGCTTATCCGACAGATATTTTGACATATTTTGTATGAAATTATGTCAAAATATCTGTCGGATAAGCTAACAAGAACTTATTCAGAAGTGGTGAAACAGGCCCTTAGTGTCTCTTCCACCACTTCTAGATAGGAAGTTCTTATTAGATTATCTGTCAGATAAGCTGGTTAATCTAATAAGAACTTATCTAGAAGTGGTGGAACAGGCCCTTAAAATGTAAACATAAACAACATACCTCAAACATCCCAGACTGGTACATCTGCATTACTTCATTCCTAACCATCGACCCTCTGTCTTTACCGAGGAAATTGTCTAAAACGCACACACCGTACTTATTCATGTCTCGTATCAGTCGCTGACAGGTGGCGTACCATGGGTCCGTGGGATCAGTGTAACAGTTATTAGGCATCGTGTTGTACGTTACACCACTCTTGAGGGAGACTTCTGGGTAGTCTTTCTGAGTGTGTTCGGGTTGGTAGTTGGGTAGCGCGAACAGCATTTCTGATTCAGTTCTATTCACACTGTGTAAGACATTGGTGGACGACGTGGGGTACTCCACGGCGGAGATCTGTTGCGCCGATTCGCTCAATATCTCCTGTTCGGAGGACCCTTCGTAAGTTATTGCACTCTGTTTAGTTAGGTCCTTATTTGTGTAAACAACACTGGACGTAATACTGCTATCGTTCTTATTTTTCTCACTACCACTTTGCACTTGTTCGTTTTGTCGAACGGAATTTTGCTTGGTGCCAATAGAACTACCCTCGATTTTAACACTTTTCTTACTACTTTTTAAATGTCTCGTTTCACTATCACTTTCTTTAACGTGTCTACTTTCACTTTCTTCAACGTTTCGAGCTTTCTTCTCTTCTTGATTATCGCTTTTGGAACTAGAACTCTGGTATGTTATATTTTTCTTAGATCCTTGTTTTGGTATTTTGGGTGCACATTCCGACTTGTGTCTCTTCCAGTCTTGGCGTTGATGTTCCGTGTTACAATAATATATATTGAGGCAGCGGGAACATCTCCTATATGTTTGATTATTACAAACGGCGCAACAAGCGAGTCCACCTCCTTGATTCATTCTGAAAATAATTTCTACTCGCAGGCCGGCCGACTGCGACTTGTCAAAGTGAAGTAACAGAAATGAATTTTTTTTTTTTTTTTTTTTTTTATATTTACTAGCCTGGTTACAAGACCTTTAGGCTAAATCTTATTTTATTTCAATTTATCTTCTGTTGTTTTTGTTGTTTCAGCGCCCGCTGCATGATCCCAGCTACCGCGTCGCGCGCGGTGCGGTTTCGTTTTTAAATCATCGCGATATATGTCGCACTACAGTGCATGGTTTGACAGCTCGACACATATCTACCGCCGATAAAATTTTTATCGACGGTAGATAAGCGATAAACTTTCTTGCCATTATTAAATAAAAAAAACATTTTCCGTTTGACAACACTGAATCGGTAAATAGTGCTGTTCCAATGACTCTGAAAATCCCTCATTCATTCCGTTTATTTGCAATAATCTTTGACGTAGTGAACAGTTGAATGCGATGGCGATAGTTAGATTTGCATACGTCTATCTTCTTCTTCCAAGATTATTGTGTTTGTTTCGGATAAAAAATAATTTCATCTGAGTTTTGTCACTTTGACACTGACGGATCGATTTTATTCAAAATTTGTTTGTTAGATAAACGCAGCAAATAATTTTCCAAAAAATCTCTTTAAAATCAAGGATAAAACCGAGAGTGCTTCTTAAAAAGAAGTAAGTATCATTAACATTTACGTATGTAATCTTTATTACCTAAAAAATATCACTAATTTGCCACTAAAACTTGTTTCAGAGTTCAGAGTAAAAAAATCCAGTAACGAATGTTTGTGGACATATGAATGGGTAGAAGAACAGCGGAGGACGCTGCGAGTTTTTCTATGTAAGCATGGACCAGACAAAACGGTGGAGCAGTGGTGATTTTCCGTTCCGATGGGCAGTAGAACAGCGGAGGATGCTGCAAGCTTTTCTATGTAAGCATGGACCGGACAAAACGGTGGAGCAGTGGTGATTTTCCGTTCCGATGGGCAGTAGAACAGCGGAGGATGCTGCAAGCTTTCCTACGGGAGCATGGATCGGACAAAACGTTGGAGCAGTTGTGATTTTCCGTTCCGATGGGCAGTAGAACAGCAGAGGACGCTGCGAGCTTTCCTACGGGAGCATGGACCGGACAAAACATTGGAGCAGTGGTGATTTTCCGTTCCGATGGGCAGTAGAACAGCGGAGGACGCTGCGAGCTTTCCTACGGGAGCATGGGCCGAACAAAACGTTGGAGCATTGGTGATTTTCCGTTCCGATGGGCAGTAGAACAGCAGAGGACGCAGCGAGCTTTCCTACGGGAGCATGGACTGGACAAAACATTGGAGCAGTGGTGATTTTCCGTTCCGATGGGCAGTAGAACAGCAAACGACGCTGAGAGCTTTTCTACGGGAGCATGGATCGGACAAAACGTTGGAGCATTGGTGATTTTCCGTTCCGATGGGCAGTAGAACAGCAGAGGACGCTGCGAGCTTTCCTACAGGAGCATGGATCGGACAAAACGTTGGAGCAGTTGTGATTTTCCGTTCCGATGGGCAGTAGAACAGCAGAGGACGCTGCGAGCTTTCCTACAGGAGCATGGATCGGACAAAACGTTGGAGCAGTTGTGATTTTCCGTTCCGATGGGCAGTAGAACAGCAGAGGACGCTGCGAGCTTTCCTACGGGAGCATGGACCTGACAAAACGGTGGAGTAGTGGTGATTTTCTGTTCCGATGACAGCCGTCACAATAAAGAACAACAGAGGATGCTGTGAGCTTCTATACAGGAGCATGGACCTGACAAAACAGTGGCGGATTGGTGATTTTCCGTTCCGATGGCAGCCGTCATAATAAAGAACGCATGCACAATGCAGGTCAGTAGACTTCACGTATGCATCAGAAATTTCTTCTTCAGTGTAAGCAGGTTTCCTTGCTTTACTCCACTGTTTGAGAGCAGTCTGTATAGGACAGTAGGCAGTACAATAAGTTAGAAAAACTCATTGGTACGTACATGTTGGTCCGTGCGGATTCGAACCCGGACCTCTTGATTGAGTGTCCATACCTCTCTGCAACTTGCCACCAAAGCTGTGTTAGAAATGTGTTAAGAGTATGTATAATCCTGCACCCATTGTCGGTCAACCTTTTGGTGAGGCCTACGCACACTATGCTTTCCGGTACCTACACGGTCGCCACTCGAGAACTCTTCGGGCATCGGTTCTGCGCGTAATGTGCCATAACCATTTCCATTTATTTTAGCATTTCTTTGGGCTAGGTATGTCAATGTAATGTATGTTTGGGCTGATTCAATCTCGCAGGGAAACTCCGAGCATTGCCCTTTGAATGAATTTTAGTCTTTTTATGAGGACTTGAGTGTGTGACCACGTCTATGGTCCATATGTCATCACTGGCTGGATGAGGGCAGTGTAGGACCGGTTGTTTTGGCAATCCTTAGGGAGGCCTATGTCCAGTAGTGGATGTCTATCGCCTGATATGATGTTATGGTATTTATCCTTCTTAATATGCTGACACTTTTTTAAGGGGATGATCAGACCATCAAACTGATCAACTTTCTCTATGGGACCAACATCGAAATCGCGAAAAAAAAATCCGCTGTCCCATACAAAAGTGCAAACCTACTTGAGCCCAATGTATGGGACAGCTGAATTTTTTTTTGTGATATCGATGTTGGTCCCATAGAGAAAGTTGTTCAGTTTGACGGTCTGATTATCCCCTTAAAAAAGTGTCGGTTTATTAAGAAGGACCCTATATATTTAAGATCATGAAATAATGAGTTATTACTGATCATTTATTTTACAGTGTGATAAGAAGATTAGACTATTGTTAATTCAAATGTTTCATTACGGGAAGGACATTTTAAATACACTGCAAGTGCAGAATCATTCTTTCCAAGGAAAATGTCTTTGGTTTTGCAAGCTCGAATGAAGAATGAACAGCGATATGTATATAATACTCTGTGGCGGTATGTAAAAGAAATATTTACTTCATTAATTTATGCTTTGTTCTATTATGATTCTGGCTCAGAAATACCAACGGGTGCAAGAGCCTCTGAAGAACACTGCGTTTTTGGTGTCATAAGGCAAGGCTCACAACTATGTTCTCCGAGGGGGTAGACAGAGACATTCTGAAACCTCAGAACATCTACTTTTCACTAGTAGTACCAAAACCCTGTTCAGTGTGACGAGGAGTGAACCTGTCACATCTTATAATGGCCAGTGGGTACAATACATGCCTCGAAATTGAAGCAGGTTTCCTCACGATGTTTTTCTTCACCGAAAAGCCAGTGGTGTTACAAATCATAGATAAATTTAGAAAAACTAATTCGTACGAGTTGGCCTAGATGGGGATCAAACCATCCTGCACGGCAGGAAGGAAAGTTACTCACCACTGGACCATCATGGGTTCGAGTCCCACAGGGGACACCTAGTGATATGTCACTTTGTGCGTTTTTCCCCCAGCTGGTTTGGACATTGCCTGAATCACCTGATTGTCTGAAAGGAAAGATGACTCCGTGCTTCGGATGGCATGTTAAGCCGTCGGCCCCGGCTACAATCTCTGTTGGTAGTAGTTGTTACATAAAAACCATGTCAGAGGCCGCGAGGTGGTCTGAAAAAACTCACACCAGGGCTTGCCCACACAATAAGAAGAATTGGACCAGCACGGCGGCATAGCCAGAATCTCCTGGAAATGTATTACACTACACATAATTACCTATGCTCCTTTTTTTGTTACAGTCTCCGTCAAGCCAAAAAGTGGAAGATGTGAAGCGCGTGGCCAAGTTTTTAACGTTTTTTTAGGGTGCATGTCCATAGACAGAGTTGTTCAGTTTGATGGTCTAATAACTTGAACCCTGTATTTGGCTATACAGGGTGTAACAACACCTACCAACTAGTAATATTTAAAGGGGTGGTTTAGACTTTAGACCATCAAACTGAACAACTTGCACCATGAAGCCAAGGTTTCATACAAAACTGCTGTACCGACTCTACTCAATTGAATGGGACAGCAGATTTTTTTTTAGACCTTGTCTATAGTGTTCAGTTTGATCATAGTGTAATAAAACTAAAGGTGGTGAAGCTCGGCGGTCGCGGCAGTCAATCGAGCGCGGTGTGCAGGGGCCGGGAGTAGCGCGTCCCGGCCCCCTCTGCCTGCGCGCGTAACCTAACAGCGAATTCAGCTAGAGTACGCCCGTCCCCCGCACACATCGCGGACATAGACCTGCCACGACCGCTGAGCTTCATCACTATTTGGTTTTGACACTATGGTTTGATGGTTTAAGCCGCCACCACCACCCCTTTAAATTTTGATAGGGTGTTCTATTTCATATACAATACAAGGGTTGCGTACGGGTCAGAGGTGGATCTGTTTGGCTCAGGTCCGTGAGGAGGCGCAACAAAAAGGAGACCTATGCCACAGTATAAGAAAGAGTATCTAGTACTACATACAGTACCGACCTTCGATCAAAATAAAATGAATGGATAGGCCTAAAGCGCGGTAAGTTGAAGCAAACTACTGGTGCACTTGGTCCATACAAACTAGCGCCATTATCTGTCAAATCTAGGGCACTTGCATACAAATTTGAAGTAAACTTTTCACTTGTTTTGCCTCATTTTTCTGGTTTGAAATGTTCGCGGAAGGTCTATCCATTCATTTTATTTGATCGAAGGTACCGACACTCCCTGCCCTCACCCCACTTTCTGGGGTCACTTTAGGGAAGCCGACCAAGAAGAACACAGGCCCAAGCATGCAAGCGGGACGGCACATAATATAGTAACATCATCTTGTGTCGTGAGTGCCAGACCTGTGCCCATGGCGTTTTGAAGTGACGAGCGTACAGTGCGACATAAAAGAGTAGAAAATAAATGAGGGCGCTGCCTCCACGCAAGAACGTCAAAATCACGCGTAAGCTGGCAAGACCAACCTACAATTTGTACTAAAATATTTTAGTTCTGCTGTCACCGTTTTGTACTCTTTTATGTCGGACTGTACATGTATGCATTTCTGCTGTACAAATTAGGAACTGTACTAACAGCCCGGGAAGGTACAAGAGTTTATCGTTATGTCATCGACCGTACATGTCCTATCCAGTTGCTACAGAGGAGGCGCCTAGCAGTGGGTTGATGATCATGATAAAATATATTAGTTATTGAAATTACTCGTCGATTTCATGTTAGTCTGAACTTAATTATTATGTTTAAAAATATATTTGGTGATCAATGTTTTTTTGTGTGTTTAATATAACTAAAAATAAGATTAATGTAATGACTGTAGGCAATAAAAAAATTATTTCTGAATGCAGTTGTTTATTTATTTGGTTGGTGGTAGTCTTCGGTATGTATTGGTACTTTTTGGTAATGTTGGTACTGTCTGGTAGGTATAGGTTGATAGTTGTATGTATTCATGCCAAGCAACAATCTTCTGTTCTCTGGAATATTGCGTTGCACAGTTTCTGCTGGCACCTCAACATGTATCCATTGGCACCCTAAAGACAATTTTGTTAAATAAGTTGAAGTAGCATAGCATAGCATATGCTCACGACTATGTTCCCCGAGGGGGTAGTCAGAGATATTCTGAAACCTCAGAACATCCACGTTTCACCAGTAGTACCGAAACTCTGTCCAGTGTGACGGGGGGTGAGCCCGTCGCCACTTTTAATGGACAGTAGGTACAATACATGCCTCGAAATTGAAGCATGCAGGTTTCCTCACGATGTTTTCCTTCACCGAAAAGCCAGTAGTGTTACAAATCGTACATAAATTCCGAAAAACTCATTGGTACGAGTCGGCTTGGACGGGGATCGAACCATCGCCTCCTGCACGGCAGGCAAGGTTACTCGCCACTGGACCACCACGGCTCCACGGCAATAAGTTGAAGTACTTATATAATATAATGCACTTATTAAAGTACACTTTACCCGCGACTTCGTCCGCACAAATTATATACTCGTACCTAACAGATTAAGTCAAATCATAAGCTATTACTTAAACAAAAAAGTTTCATCAAAGTCGGTTCAGTAGTTTCTGCATGATGCTCGAACAAACAAACAGACAGACAGAAAGGTTGATTTGGAGTCACGGATACCTAAAACCCATATCTTAATCTTTGTCTTGTAAATTTGTTTCTTCAATGTACAGACACATTTCTGTTACAGTTTTATAATAGTTTAGGTGTAAATTAATGTAAAAACAACCTCTCACCCTAAACGCATACACGTTCTCCGTTCCGTCGCGGGTAAAAAGTCCTCTGAAGTGTTTCATAATGATGTACAATGTACAGGCTGTATATATATCATACTATATGATGTTAGCCCGAGCATCCTACAGGTTCCTTAATGGCAGCTATTGGTTTATTGAATAAACCAGAATAAACTTTATTCTATCTATTATGTTTTGGGTTCGGCAATGCCAACGGGTGCATTGAGCCTCTTGGGAACACTCTTCTGCTTTTCTCATGGGTGTCGTAAGGCAAGCCTCGAGAGCATAGCCAGAATCTCCTGGAAATGTAATACACTACACTTAAATTATGCTCATTTTGGTTAATCATAATCTCTGTAAGTTGACCTAAAAATAAGATCACTGTAGTGTAGTCATTAAAACATGACTGATTGCAGTAAGGAAGTTGTTACATCTAGTGATTCTACTTTATTATTTATGTCTAACATAGCATCTCATCCTTCATAATCAAGTAGAGAAAAACTGGACATGGCCTGGATAATTTGCATTAACATTGATTTTTCTGCAGTCTGCATCACAAACCTACAGAATACAACAATAAAATATACCATTATATCAATCAACACATGCATAAGTTTGTAGAATCTGCGATCAGCATAGAATCCATACTTATTATAAATGCAAAACCGCTGAACCGATTTAGATGAAATTAGGTATAGAAATAGCTTATAGCGATGATAGCCCATACGGAAGAGAGCTAGCGCCTCAATCATGAGGCAGCGGTTTGATTCCTGGCCTGTAACACTACTTCCTATGGAATTTATGTATGGTTGTATTAAATTTTATCATTTACTAGCTCGGCGGGCGGTGAAGGAAAACATTGTGAGTAAACCTGCAGCCCCGAGAATGAAAAGAAAATACCATAAGTTCGGAGGTATGCGTAAAATATTGGGTGAGCTTGGGGCGAACACAAAGGACCAGCGATGGTGTCAGTGTTACATTAACGACCAACAAATCATAGAAATATCTTGCTGCCTGAGGAAGGTCTTACATGAGCATAAAATTTCACACACATGAAGCAGTGGGAAACAACTAAGTAGTAGAGAATATACATATCATCATCATCATCATCAGCCTGGTAAACCACACTGCTGGGTATAGGCCTCTTCATTTTCGCACCAACCAGAACGGTCCCACGCTAGTCTCATCCAGTGTTTGCCGGCTACTCTACACATTATGTCATCTGGCCACCTGGCCGCTGGTCTGCCCACTGACCGTTCCCTCCCCACCACTGTCACTGCCCTCGTCCATCTGCCATCATTCCGTCTGGCCAAGTGTCCAGCCACCTACACTTCAGAGTGGAAATCCGAATGCTGATATCAACCACCAACCAACCAGCCAGCCAATATGCATATAATAGTTATGTTTCAATTATTTTAAAATTCTTCTATTATTTTACCTGTGTGTGACATATTGTCATGTTTGTTGTGGTACTGGACCTACTCCATACCGGGTGGTGGAAAAAGTATAATACGGGTGCAGTCTACTTATATTTGGTAACCCAAACTTTCATTGGAAACCCGTTGCCACCAACCATCAATCCTCTTCCGTGCCTTGGAAAACTATCGAGCTAGGTTTCAATCTGAAATAATATAAAATATGAGTAACTTCTATACAATGGTATATCCACAACTAGGTAGGTATTATTTTATTTAAAATGGTATTTCGGGGAGCCTTCATCATATAAGTAGTATAGCATTTTTGTCTTCCTGCTTGGATCCGAGGGGGGGTTAGATTTAGTTTAGAGGTTGAGGTGTTTCAGCCAGTCTTCCGCTGCCGGGGTTAGCCTGTGGAGGTGATAGTTGGTCCTTCTGTGGTTGGTTCTGAACAGGTTAAGCTTAACCCTTATTAACCAATAAGATTGCATAAAATCTCGGTTCCGAGATTTCATGCAATCTTATTGGTTGATAAAACTCCGTTTCCCAGCTCTGCCTCTGCTCTGCTATGCGCTCTGCGTCTGTGGACAGGCACCCATGGTCCTTTTCAAAACCAGCCGGCTTGACAGTTGGGCCTCGCACGTGGCTTGCATGCGGATGGTCAGAAAGGCCCCAAACTGCCCGCCATGCACTATTAACATTGTACTGGGACTGAATTTGGTTGTCGGTCCAGATAGGTGATCTGGATGGAAGACTGTACGTAGGATTTGAGTCCAGCATTTTCCTTATAGGCATGGGGGCCGCATGATTTTGTTTTAAGCACTTTTTCCATTCGTTGGCACCTAATTTATTCCTGCGGAGCTCATGGTGGAGGGATGTGCGAAAGAACAGGAAGCCATGGCAGTGGGGTTGACTTGATTACTCCTGTAATTAAGCACATGGCTTCGTTGAGTTGGGTGTCAACTTTGTCCATATCTGCACTGCGGTACCAAACAGGAGCGCAGTATTCCGTGATGGAGTACACCAGCGCCAGGGCAGAGGTGCGGAGAACAGGAGCTGTATCGCCCCAGCTAGGTTTCTGATGATATTCAGCCTTGTTTTCACCTTTTGTGAACCTACTATGTATTCACAGTGGCTATGAATTGGGATTCGACAGGTATTTGCTTACAGTAGTGGGAGCAATAGAGATGCTGTTTGATCTTGACCGTTACCGCGAAATGGCCATCAATCAACAATCTTAATGCCGTTAGTAGGTAAGCTAGAAATAATAACAAGCGTGCAGAAGATTATAAACAGCCTCACCCACCTTGACGTCCTTACAGAGGAAGGAAGCCCTTCTGCTGATGTCCTAGGAGCTAGGTCTTCCTCGAGCTCCTGTCCTGTGGCACAAGTAATGAATTCATTGCGAGGCAATGACCAAACGTACGCAAGTTGCGGACTTCGGCCCGCTGTTCTTTTCGATCATTTTCGCTGTTGTTTTTCTTCGTCGTAGAACGTCAAAAGATGTCTAACGTATCCTTTGGTAATTTTTTAGGACTTTGATCAACTTTGATATAGTTTTCTTTTAAAAAATTGCTCAAAACACTCGGAAAATAAGTTTATCTACCACCCTTGAGTAGTCGATAAATTTATGTGATCTCAAACGTCAAACGTAGACAAGTATCTTTACCGCGCGGCCGCCATCTTGTAACCATGCACGCACTTTCGATAAATTATCTACAAGTGACAGTTGGTAGGCGAAATTTATCTTTATGTCATGCACCGTGCACGCAGCGATATGTGTCGCGGAAGATACGATAAAAAGCTCGATAAAACCGTTTATCGCGGTATCATGCCGCGGGCGCAGGCCAAGTCTTAATTTAAAATGTCACCTACAGAGTTGCCAACTTACTGTGTCGAATATTCGAAAAGCTGAAGAGTAAGACTGAAATCAATGTTTCTTTTATATAAATACGTTTGTCGTATTTTATTTAAAATACATGCTAATAAAATAATACCTGAATCAAAATAATCGTTAGAAAGCCAAAACCGAAATAATCACTTTCTATGTGGAAAGAAGACATTTTTAACGGCCAAATAAGGCATTCTGCATCATAGATTAGTATGTATATTGGGTATAGATAGGTAAGTCGCCTGGGATTTTAGAACGGCTAAATTAATGTCGTTGCCCCTTATTAGCGCATGGGGGAGCCACATTGATAAATAAATAGAAAAAGACGGCCGGCCGACACGAGGCTCGAACCATAAGCACCCGAATCGTGAGCCGGTTGTCTAGACCACTAGACCAACAAGACAGTGTTTGATATGGGCGAAATCTCTCACTACTACAGCGCAGCGGTGAGGTGTAGCGCGCTGTGTCGCTTATAGTGCTTCGCAATGTCACCGAGAGATGGCGGAAGCTGTCTTTCAGCGTTCCACTTCGTTTGCACTAAGATATCATAGCATGTTCTGCATTGGCATTCCGTTGTTACTAAGAATACATTAGAGCAATTAAATCAGGTTACTAAGGGCCTGTTTCACCACTTCTGAGTAAGTTCTTGTTAGCTTATCCGACAGATAGTGTGGCATATTTTGTATGAAATTATGTCAAAATAATAAAGTAAATGTTATAAATTATTGTCAAGGCCTAAAACCAACAAAGCTACGGCTTTGCATATAGGTCTAGCAACCCCACATTGTGCTGTCATTTAATTTAGTCATGTTCTTGTCTTACAGATGTTAGTGCTAAGAATGTGCTTTTATCACTTTTTGTAAGGATATAGATAATTATTATTTATTTAATTAAATAGTGTTAACAGCAAAAATCTTATCACTTAAATGATATATTTCTTTTAAAAGATGCTAGCATGATGACATTGCTAATGTTTTCAATGGGCACCATTCACAAATTTTAGTTCGGATACACGCTCCTAAAATAACATTTAAACGGGCAATCGATTGTATGCTTTCTATCAAGGCCAAATCGCCCGTTAGCTAAATTGTCTAACTGCCGATCGCGCGATCGCAAGCATGGTCGCAGCCAATAAGGAGCGCGCGCTGCTTCCCTCTCACAACTTTTGCTATTTAGAAGTAAGCAGAGAAAACTGATGCGTCTGACTCAGTGATATTAATATTTTAACTGATCAACAAACAATAAAAATTGAAAATGTTTGGTTTGTTGTACGACGTAGACCATTCAGTTCACCTGGTGGACCATGGGCAGATATTTTTACCTGTTGTCCACCTGATAAATTCGTGTCCATAGTCCATATCTATAGCTAGCGTATATGACAGCCACGCATAGGATTTTGATATGGTTTTCATTGTCATTTGAGTTGGGAAGTCAAATAATTTCTTCCGGAAGTTTCATACAGGGTCCTTCTGACACGCTGACACTTTTTTAGGCAAACTGAACAACTTTCGCTATGGCACCAACATCGAAATCGCTAAAAAATCAGCTGTCCCATACAAAACTGCAAACCTACTCGAGCCAAATGTATTGGCAAATGTAAGGGAGAGCAGATTTTTTTTCGCGATTTCAATGTTAGTCCCATAGAGAAAGTTTTTCAGTTTGATGGTCTGATCATCCCCTTAAAAAAGTGTCAGCATATTAAGTTGCCCTATATGTAGGTATAATATTTAATTTTATTGGAAAACCAAGCAATAATTTATTGTATCTGCCTACCCATCTGAGAAAAACACAGGGGTTTATGTGTCTTTATATGTAACTAGATAGCGTAACACTAATAAGCAATGTAGCAATCAAAAGCGGAATCTGTAAAATTATTTATTTGAAGTAAATATTATACATACGAATAAATTCTTTCTCTTATTTTTATTTTCTTAAAAAAAGTATACACAACTGGGAAATTTATCTAGGCATATGAGTCTAGTAGTGAACCTAGTGTTCAAAATTTACAATTTACCTTTCAAATAATTATGAAGTTTGGTCAGATAGATAGAATAAGAACTCGAAATTAGTATAAATAATTATAATTATTTACAAATTGAAGAGATTGTGATTTAAGAATGAAATGCAGAGATTCATTATGAATGAGAAACAGACTAGATTAGTTCTACGCTGAGCCGCATTCTTTTAGTAAAGCAACAAGTATTGCTTTAGACGGACACAAATTTAAAAAAAACTATGTTCCTTTTGATACTCAAATTTTAAAAGTATCAGTAAATCAGTACATAGTTGTTTAATTTATCGTCTATCTTCCAAAGGACGAGACTCAACGAGAGGAACTAAAGGGTGCGTAAAGGCGTGCGTCGCGTCAGTCGACGAACGCCACGGCGCTTTCTTAACAGTACGTAATACTTAAAACAAAACTTAACAAGAAATTAAATTCGTTCAACGACAAGTAGAAATCTTTACACAACTTAAAGCTCTGATTTCTTAACCAAACGGCACGAAATAACCTTTATCCCTGCTGTCTTAGTATAACGCCTTTAATCTTTCAACTTGTCACTGAAGGAAAAACGATAAAGATCGTCTTAACATCTACGTTACTCAAATCTAGCCTCTAGCCAATACAATTGGACCCTATTTATTAAGTACCTGTACTAACTTTACATTAGGCAAACGTTTTCGAACGAATTTTATGTTCGAGTAACGTAAATGGAGCGCGTTGACGCTGGAGTTATACTCTCGAACGGTCGTCATCATTCGCATGGGGAGGAACAGGGGGAGGGGGAGCTTGTAGAACTCGTGCCAGTTCTGCTTTTTCGTCAGCTGAGAGGACGTAGACTGGAGGAGCTGCTGGCAGGAAACGTTCTGCTTTGTGAGGTTCTCTTTGAAGTCTTGCTCGATATAACATTACCAAGACACATAAGACGCTGATGATAAAGGCTGAAGTAGCAGCTAGGACTATCAGCGCTGTGTGGTACGATGTAGCTGCAGATACCTGTAGAATGAAGGAATAATTTTTGTTAATCAATCGTAACTGTTGACTGTCGACTGTTTGACTGTTGATAAAAATGATCAGAATCTTCTAGAACAGTAATTGATCTTATTACTTACGGTGGATTCGCTGAGTATTTCGCGCTGTTGCATGGAAAGGACAGCTGGCGCAGCCAATCTGTATTCACTGCGGATAACATCAGCACCCAAAATGCCTAATTCACCAGATTTGATACCGGCCAGTTTTTCTTGCTTTACCTGACAACAAAATATTCAGTTAGTAAGGTATGAACTCTATGATTTACAATTCTACTTATTCTAATTTTAAAATGGTGGCTCCAACGTAGTGTTGATGATTTTGCCAATATCTATTTTAAAGAGCAATAGTGCTTGACATTGTACGGTAATGGATATGGCGATCTCAAAGCCCTGCTTCTATACAAAAACACACCCGAAACCACCATTAAATCGCGAGCCGAACGAAAAACGTCTACTCGAGAGCCCTCTAGCCACGCGACTCCGAGATCTATGATAATTGATAACGCGGAATCATCAGACAGCCAATTAAAACAAAAGTAATTCCTAAAATCCTCTGACCTTTACCTAAAATATCATGATCTCGATTGTTGGCTTTGAAAAGAGATTCTAAAATTGTGTGAAAGTGGTTCTAAGATTTTGCAAGCAAGAAAATTTTAAAAGATATTATGTTTTTATTTACTTTTGTTTTGCAAAATGTACCATTCTGAGAACCATGTGATATCAAAACGCGATCTATCGAGTTGGTATAGCTTGGCCATAAAGTCATGAACGTGGTGACAGGTGGAACTAAAATTTGAGTATGGTGGAGTTGCCAGGTTATGCGTGATTTTGACGTTCTAGCGTGGAGGCAGCGCCCTCATTTAATTTCTACTCTTTTTGGCCAAGCTGTATGTTGTTCTACCTTATACGTTTTTGCTGTCACAAATTCCTTCATTCCTTCCTTTATAAATAAGGGTAGTCGTTTTGATCCACTTACCAAGTTTTCAACATGATATACAATGTCAACAGCTTTAGGCCCAGAGAGCGTTGCTCGGAGTTTCACTATTGATTTGTCCATTGCGACCGTGACTGGAACATTGGCTCCCAAAGCAGCTAAACGCGTCGCTAGCGTCGCTCGTGCCCGCTCAGCTATAGTTTTTTCTACTCCAAGTAATTCCAATTCCAATAACGCTGATTCTATTTGGGTTAGTTCTGGAATGCGAAAAGTTTGCACCTATTTATTTTAGCTAAACTTATACAATCGATCGCATGCAATCTGGAGTGCACTGCGTGCTAGGTACTTCGAATTGCATGAGATCAGTTGCAAAATGTAAAGTGGCTTTTATCAAAACGGAACTGGAAGTTGTGTGTATGGGGAGTCTTGCAAGCACTTCCCTTTCCCCTTTGTATGCTGCCATCTAGTGACAACAACTGGGTACGAAGATTTTGTATGAAACCGTTGGTACGGTTGGTACCCATATAAAAACATCTTAGTTGGTACCATAGAGAAATTACACGCTCCCCTTGGTAGAGATTGGTACCTATGAAAATATATGAAACGGTTGTTAAACGTTGTTTGTTGTGTTATGTTCAAATATTTGGGCGAATACTGCGTAGCCGCATAACAAATAACTCATAACGAAGTGTGGTTCCACCATAAAGTAAGTAGGTGCTTACCCAGTAAAGTACATACCTACCTTCAAAAACTTGATTGTGGTCGGTTAGTTCGGATACTCTTTTTTTATAGGTACTAATGCAAAAGAAAAGCGTTCACGTGATCTCACCACAAGGGTCGGGCCCAGGCAGGTCATGCACAGTGCCCTGCTGTGCCCGCCTCTGACCCGCTGCGTCGACGCACCAGCACCGGCCCCGGGAGCATTGCCGCGGCGAGAATGAACCATCAGAGAGACACCGGGGTCGTAGACCTTGACCTCCTGTTAAAGTAAGTATTAACATTCAATAGTCTTAGTCTTAGTACCTATAGGGACACACCTGCGGAACGTTCAGCGCCGAACGTTCGGCAGTGTTGCCAACTGGTATGTTAGGGCTGTAGCTAGGTAGTTCCCGAAAAGTTGCTAGATTGCCCAATTTTCTTTCTTATAAAAGTTGCTAGAAGTAGCTAAACCTCAAAATCGTTAAAATCAACGCAAAACATTGAAATTTCTTCTAATTTGTCAAAATAATATGGTTTATTATCATTTTATAACCATGTTTGTGCTCATTCTATTCAATTAAAGATTGAAAAATGTATGTATAGGACGTAAAAACGGATGTAAAGACAAAATGACAGTATTTCCTACTGCTTCCAGAACAAAAAAATAAGTAAGAACAAGAGTGAAATATAGTAAAAAGGAAAAGAAAATCAAATATTTTGCTATTTTCATGGTCAGAGATATTCTGCAAACTCAGAACACCCGCGAACACTTACCATTTTCAATTTCCTCCTGCATCAGCTGACATTTAGTCTTGAAGACTATCTTCTCCGTAGACACTTCCAAGGTCTTCTGGTCCTTATTGGTGGTATCTGCAGGCTTAGGTTCTATAACTTCTCCCACTACAATGGACCCGTCGTCGCTCGGTTGGTCTCCCAGGACATCAGGTACTTGGTGTTCTTCCCGACCTTCCGGTTCAAGGTCCAGCTCTAAATCCTCTTCATCGTCTAAGTCGAATTCGTCTACTCTGTACGCTGTCATTTGTCTGATGAGCTCTTCTAAAACTGCAAGGAAGTAGGTAACAAATGTTTGAGTCATCAAAAAAGATCAAGCAAGATGCATGCAGCACATGCAGTTTGGTAAGTTTGGAAAAAAATGAGGGCGCCACTTTCTGTGCAAGATCGTCAAAATCACGCATTTATAAACTAGTTGGACTATCCACAATTTTGTACCTACTAAAATAATAAGGTAGTTCCTGTGCCTGTCGCCACGTCGAAATCTTTTCTGCATTTCAACATAAAGTCCAATAGTTCGTGGGAGTTTCTATACCAGGAAGCTGACATAGGTATAGATGATCTATTCCAATCTCAAGGATTGTTTTTGAGCAAAAACACATCTGAGAAAAGCTCAAACGTGAACCGCGCAAACACTGCGTGAATAACACAACCACTCGTGGCCTAACTTACAATGTGACTCGTTACTCTTTTTTGCAAAGCTGTAGGTTACTATACTTATTGCGCTATTATAACTTTTCCGTAGAGTATCAATTGTGGTGATTGTGTATTGGCATTGAAGCTAACTTAAGCCAAAGGCCAAGACTACATAATCCGCAAAACAAACTGTTGCGGAAGAACAAGATACGAGAGAAGATAAAAGAGAGATAGGTACCTTCATCAGCCCTGGCTCTTTCGTCTAAAGGATCTCGCTGGACCCATTTGCGTGCCTGCCTGAAGTTGCACGAAGGTTTGGCTCCACGCACCAGGGATCCTTTCAGGGGTTCACCGCGGGCACTCACGCACCAGCACACGTCTGTAAGAGCAAGATGTATTTACGCTTTAGATGTGCTTTACAACAAGTTGACATAGACAACGTGATGGTCTAAAAGGTGACACGTATATATAATAATGTACTTTGTGGGTGACACCTTTTACGGGGCAGCCTAGATGATCTACCGACAGCAAAAAGGCAGGTCCAGAAATCACCGTCCATGTGGTACTAAACATAAATTGGTACCGTATAATCATACATCATCATATCATTTATAGTCCTAGGGCGCATGTATGGTTCAGTTTTCCTGTCGTAGAAATGGCCAGACATAACGCTATCGCTATGAAGCAATTTTTAAAACCCATAAGATGAAGTGAACAGATTTTTTTAGATGGCATGGCTTTATTTGTTGAAATTTGGGTAACTGAGTAGTAACATAAATTTGGACCATAGGTACTAGGTACTTTTATGATTTTACTCGGTACCTATATGTGGTCAATCCGGATTGCTGAATTCCTCAGTCGGATTATGAACAACCTTGAATTCAATCTTACTTACCAATATGAGACATGCACTGAACTGGTTCCCAAGCGCCGCTGACGTCACAGGTCGGTATAAATGTCCCTTTGCCGTACTTCTGCGCTGCGGCTTCATTCTTCTCACGCAGTCTCTCACAGGGGCTCAGCACTGCACATAATTAAGATGTCACATGGTTGGCAATGAAGAATTTACTAAATCCCAATAAAAGACAACTCTGTATAGACGGAGTCTGCTAAGCTTCAAACACAATGTTATTTACATCTCTGCACACCTAATGCTATCAACTAGATTATCTTTGGTTAGTGGGTTTAAGTCTCATGCTTTTAAGACACTGTGCTACTCGACACTAAGTAAATAATTAATAGTGCTGTATGTAACATTATAATTATTGACTGAAATCAAACACAATTAGGACATTAAAACTTAGCGGACATGCCTTCTTCTTAGGGATTCCCTCGAGGCTTCTTTTTGATCAATTGTGCAGTTTCCCCTTCAGCTGTTTTAAAAGCATTAATTACAGTAGGTGTTAAGGAAGAAATAATTAAGGATTTGAGAAACCTAAACCAGCAGGAATTGTCATTATAAGAACAGTTTTTACACTTCGATCCAAATCACCACGTAGCTTTAACCAAGGATGGGAAATGGAAGCACATTTAACTTAGCTAAATGATACTGGGAACTTACCAGGACAAACAGAGTTGCACTCCTCTTTAGATCTGAAGTTATTGTGGTTTCCAGAGCAGCCGTGGTACCGGAATCTTTCGCACCTGTTTCTTTCATGATTGAAATGCCAGCGAGTTGTGTTGATTCCATCACCACCGACGCAAACACCTTCGTCTTTGCTCTCAAAACATACGGTCCCTGCATTTAAAATGAAAAGATACGTTTTATACTGGACTATATTTAGAAATGTCATGCTATGAAATATAGTTACTTACGTGGCTTAGGACAGCATACAGATGGTTTAGTGTCGTGTGGCGCAAATCTGCAAGCGTGGGTGAACGGGCAAGCTGCTGCGCTGGGTCCGCAAGATATTGGCCCGGAACCGTCAGGAGACTGAAGAGGTTCCACTCCTCCTGGGCATTGGGGAGACGGAACACATCGAGCCAGAGGTGGACAGGAATCACCCTGAAAATTTATGGGAAATGATTTTGAAATGGATGAAAACCTGAATTTAGCAAGAATATGTCTTGTCAAACTGTTGAAAAAACTATCGTAGTAATCGTACTTTCACTTTATTTAGCAAACGTTATTTCGAAAAGCGCTCGTTGGCGTAGTGGAGCTTCGGTATTGGAAACGATCACCGAAGTTAAGCAACGTCAGGTCCGGTCAGTCTTTGGATGGGTGACCGTTTAGTGGTATTTCATCTCGAGCGTTTCCGTGCTTCGGAAGGCACGTTAAGCAGTTGGTCTCGGATAGTTCCGTCAAATGGCGTTGTAACTATTCGTTAAGCCAAGTCAGAGGCCTATTGGCGGCTTGAAAATTCTCTGACAGCAAGGTGACCACTAACTTGCCTCCACCAACACGCACTGGGCCCGCGTGGTGGAGTATGGCCCACTCCCTCTCACCCTTATTCGTGAGAGGAGGCCTTTGCCCTGCAGTGGGATTCTAGAGGCTATAACTTACTTATTTCGAAATGATCTGATGTACGTTTTCAGTGTTTTGGTAAAAATTCAAATAAAAAGATCCATAATCGTCATGATTTGATAACCCTATTCCCCATAATACTAACCTCACATTCAACCGTCACCAGCTCACAAGTCTCTTCATCCCGACACTTGACCTCAGTGCAAGGATCTCTGCAGTCACAGGTCGGGCAGCCCTTGTTATCAAGCACCCTTCCATACCGGCAGACTAGGTCCTCGCAAGCAGGATCTGGACACTTAGATGGAGCGTCGCATGGGGGCGTGGAGTTCGTTACACGAGTACCAGAGAGCTGGAAGTGATCGAAAAAATGATTAGGAAAAATGTTAAAGCCACTTATATTTAGTGACTGGTAGAATGTCTGAACTTACCTCATTTCCATGAACATCGACACACCAGCACGTTTTAGTCGAGCCTCGACACTGAACCTTCTCGTACGAGCCGTCCTCTTTGCATTCTGGTATCCACGACCACGCTGGTGGACTACCACTTTCGGCTGCTGCATGGAGTGCTAAAGCCCTAAAATGTTTACATCACATTCATATTTTGTGGTTTTTGTGTTTTTTTCTATTGGCACTATAATGACTCGTACATTCGGCTTTTTATTGTTGTGTCATCTTATTGGAAGTTACCAACCTTCTCTGTTGACAAGCAGTTTGGTGGACAGTAGCAGTGCAAGCGGTGCCACAGCCGGTGGCACAGCAGCGTTCGTTGGTGGCGCACTCCGCGTCCGTTCTACACGACCATTCGCAAGCTCCGTTTGAAGGCACGAGGTAAGGGCATTGGCCTGGTTTACGGGGTAGACCTGAGGAAGCAATTGGACAGGCTTTATAAGACTTTGTTGTGATGAAAAATGTAGTTGTCGATTTCGAATATTAATGTTGAGGCGATCAAATTTTTTAGATTGTGGTGAATTGGAAAGTTGATCATGCGCATGTTGTACTCTTCCTCAAATTCGGAAGCCGAACTCGATTTAATGCAACCTCTTTTTGCCTACGTCACAAAGAAAGTGATGAGTCATAGGTGTATGGGTATATCTTAATTTATAAAAGAATGGCGTCTCACATGCTGGCACTGGTGGGCAATAATCAGCGTCGCATGCGACGTCGACGACAGCGCAAGCGCGGCCGGTCGGGCAGGTCACTCCGTTGCAGGGGTCCCGACACTTGCAAGTTGGGCACTTGTTGGAGCCCAGCTCGAAGCCGTAGTCGCAACCCATGCGGCATGTTAGGTCTAGACATTCCAATTCCCCACGGATTCTGGAAGGTGACAGAAAAGTCCATTAGTAATCCCTTGTTTGCCTCATCGCGTCGCGAATTGTTCGTAGAACTTAGATCTGCTCTACAGCAAAGCTGAAAGGTTGAAGTGCTTACGAGGTGTTGCTGCAGGGTTTTTAAATCAACGTGAAAGATAATGAGTACCATTAAAAATACATATCGATTCCATCCAACCATAAGGGGCCTCCATTAATTACGTGAGGTGATTAAAATCGTCAAAATCAACTCACGTAATTAATGGACGCCCCCTAACGTGTCGAGAGTTCCAAGAGAATCTTAATTAAGTATAAGTGAAAATACTTATTATTGTGGACACTCACTTATTACAATCCACAGTTGAAGCATTGTTGGTGCTGGTCTCCGGTATCTCAGTGCCAAACGAGTCCACACACCAGCATCTGCCTTTAGCGCACTGCTGGGGAGTGAACGCTCCGTCAGATTTACAAGTAGGAGCGGGCAGGGCTAGCTTCATGCCATCCACCGTCCCTTCCATCTTCTCATCGAAGTCACGAAGGTATTCGCACACTGTAATTTGGAAAACAATTTAAAAGAACTTCACTGGTAATTGGCCAGTAATTATTGTGATTGCAGCAGATAATTACGCGATTTCGAAATTAGCTGAGGCACAATTAGGTATAAATGTAGATACTTATTGTTTTCATGAGTCATCTCATTTATCAAGATTTTATATGTACCTAGCAATTTTAAGACCGGTTACAGAGGAGCTCACCACAAATTCAAATGATATATTAGTTTTCATCTCACTCAACGGTATGATGGATGAAAACCTAGATGAAAACTCTTTTAGAGTTAACCTATCGCCTTTGTACCGACATCACGACTGTTTATGGTAATTTTAAATGACCACACACAGATAATACTCACTTGTGGGAGTATCATCAACACGGTCAGTCTGGAGCCGCATCTTGGCAGGGTCCACGCAGATCGGTCCACAGGCTGCGGTCGAGCAGCACATCAGGTCGTTGTCGCAAACACCCTCGGGGCAGGTGGCTGTGGAGTTCAGGCCGCACATTGCTTCAGCTTCCGACCCACAGGATTCGAAGTTTATCTGTATCAATATCAAAGTTTAGCTACGTCAACTATTACAATTTATGGATTAGTCGAAATCGAAAGTACAAAAAGAACACATTAATAAACCTTGATTTATTGCAAAGAAAACCGCGAAAAAATTGTGAATTCATATTATAATTATGTTAATAGTAGGTACATTGCCGCTCAACGCTTAAAACGATATCGTCCCAATTAAGTTCCCAGGCAAAATGCACTAACAAAATTATCGGTGCCCTCACCGTGGTTTGAAAATCGAGTTAGAATCGAAGTAGAGAGCTTGAAATTGCTGATTGGATTCTAATGCAATCAGAATTTCGATCTCCCTTTCCGTACTTGGAGGTGAAATGAAATTAATTAGCGTACCTCCATGACGTCGCTATCGGTGCTGTTGTCAAATTCGTGAGGGTCAGGACAGCACATTGCTGCTCCACTGCGTCTGGCCCTCGTACAGAAGTGACCATTGGGACAGTCAGGATCAGCGCCGCACGCCACCACCGTGCCTTCCTCATCAGTAGCTGGTACTCCCACTTCGCAGGGATTCTCGTACGATACTTTTGGTCTGCCTGCATAGTGGAAAGTTCACTTATTTGAATATTAATTTACATTTCATTTAGCAATCTTATATATCAATTGAATTGATTCACCTGCGTGCAACACATGAAAAGTGAGAATTTTCCTCTCTATGGAGTTGTATTTGAGGACACCCTATGATAATACGAATCGATAAGTATTGTGCTGTGTGACGCACTATGAAGGTATTTCCAAATTTTTTGTTCAAAGATTAATTGTTGGTCTATGATGAATAAATAGGTTGGTGGTAAATCACAACTAGGTTGGTATACTTAATTAAAGTAGGTACTTACACACAGGATAACCGGTGCACAACTCTCCCGAACAATCAGCGTCTCGAACCCTCACACATTCCTCTCCATCGGGACAGGGATAGCCAGCGCAAGGATCGTCACACTCGCACGTCGGGCATCCGTCTGCCCCTGTCTTGTACCCATACTCGCAGACTCCTGCGCAGAGTGCTCTAGCACATGAGCTAAGACTTCTGGCTCCGCTGCGGGCTGGGTGCGGTGTGGCTGAGCATTGCACTGATGGGGAAGGACCCATTGTTCCTCCGAGTTTGTTTCCTTCCGAGTCTACACACCTAATGAAGAATGCATTAATGGGATTATTCACTTCAAGATTCGTTCTCCAAACGTTATTGTTAGAGGCTGTATTTTTAAACAGTTATAGACCCAACAATTATTCCCGCCAATGTAACATGTTACTCTTCATGAGTGATCAGGATGTTAACAGCGGCAACTGCAGCGACCAATCTAGAAAATGAAGCAAAGCGAAGGATGGCAAAAATCTGTCTCGGATATATTATTTCAATACTAACCAGCAAACCAATCCGTTTCTCGAACACTGCCTAGAAACAAACGACCCATCGTTAGCGCACTGCGGCACGTATCCTCTGCCCTCTTTTTCGCTGACCACCAACAGTTCAGCCAGCATCTTCTGCTGGGTGCACATGGTAACGTTGTGCGGCAGTATGCAGTGTTTACCGCATTCTCCACCGTCACAACACTTCTGCATTGAAGGACATTCTAGATCATGGGCGCAGGGAGTGCCACAGTCCAGTTCGGAGTTCGTTGGAGCAGGGCAAGTGCCTGCTTTTTGTAGTTCTAAGGAGGCCGGGCAACAGACGCCGTAGTCGTTTCCTGAAAAATAACGATCTTAGTTTTAGCAATATTACGTTTGTTATTCTAACAACGCATGCAATCGCTAAAGCAATACAAGTATCATTGTTTGAAATCATAGTACAAATGTTTTTGACATGCGTCTCGGGCGTATTTGGATAACAAACAATACGTGATTGAAAATTTAATGAATGCAATTTGTACCTGACTCAACGAGACATCTATACAGTGGAGGGCAGTTTGGTTTTCCAGGGTCAGTGCCACAAAGGAACGGCCGGCTTGTCTCTGATATTAGAAGAGGTTCACCAGCTGGACAGATGTTTTGAAGACTTCTTCCTCTTTTACCTGTAAACAAAGTTGTGTTCGTGATTGAGGTTGACATGTTGCGTATGGTGTAGTTGTAGACCATACATAACTACAATGATACTTACACGTAGGCACAGGTGGGCAAGGTGGTTTCAGACAGGGTTTCTCTTCCAACTGGCAAGACAGTTGTCCTGGACAGGTGATGGAAGCGCAAGGATCGCGACATTTGCAGAGCGGACACCCGTTGGCATCGAGTTCGAAGCCTAGGGGGCAGAGCATTCTGCACGTATGCGCGGCGCATGGTGCTGTTCGGGTGCAGTTTACTAGACTTGCAGCTGGCGCTCGTGTTCCTGGTAACTGGAGACAACATGATTCTTTCAGAACTTTGTAAATTCATTCCGAAAATAATCTGCTAGTATTACTACCTACCTATTCACGATCTGAGGTATTCACCTTATAAAATGATTGGGTTTTACGTTATGCGCAGGCAGGGAAAGTGATGAAACAGATTCAGTTGTCCTCAATTAGATACCGACATTAATGCAGAGACTTCTATGAACTACCTATAGTATAAGAGATAAGTGTACTTTTTGCAACCATCAGCAGCAAGGCTGATTCAGTGTTTATGGGGTGTACAGTATCTCTGTGATGGGGATGGACCAGGTCTGCCTGCATAACGTCAGTCGGTTTAGGAGTTACAGACGTTTGAAGGTCAGTAAAAAATTTGCGATCAGCTGCAAGGCTGATCATATAATATTATTGTAGTATGCACTGTAGCTATGTGAACAGTACAAAAACTGACATGAACTGCCAGTCGGTTTAGGAGTTACAGCTGTTCAAAGGTCAGACCTTTGAACAGATGTAACTCCTAAACCGATTGATGAACCAAGTCAGTTTTTATACTGTTCACATAGCTACAGTGCAAACTACAATAATATCATACGATCAGCCTTGCAGCTGATCGTTAATTTTTTACTGACCTTCAAACGTCTGTAACTCCTAAACCGACTGACGTTATGCAGGCAGACCTGGTCCATCCCCATCACAGAGATGCTCTACACCCCATAAACACTGAATCAGCCTTGCTGCTGATAGTTGCAAAAAGTACACTTATCTCTTATAACACTACAATCTAGTCATCTTCATGGTTGCTGTAGGAAGTAATAGGTATTCAATTCAAGTTCCTCACCTCAAACCCAGTGTCATCGACACACCAGCATGAACTAACGATCTCGTTGTCACACTGAATTTCTTCAAACTCTCCATCCGATACCCGGCACCGAGGAGTCCGCACGCTATGCAGCAGGCCTCGGCCGCCCCGGCTATTTTCCGCTACCAAAGCGCGGGATATGCGCTCTGATGATATTTTCAAGTTTTCACATCCTGGTGAAGAAATGTGGGTTAGTTAAATGTGGGTTTCTAGAATCAAATTTGCAAGACATATTCTAAATAAGATGAAAGTCTGTAGGCGGACGCGGAGGTCATTCTACATTCCTTCGAATAAAAATCATCAGTTTGCGAAGTGTCATAAAATTACGATACCTAATGTTGGTTTACGACTAAACTGGTTTCTAAATAGGGGCAAGTGTACCTTGAGAAGGTTGTCCAAGGTACTTCAGTAATACCTACTTACACTACATCTGCAACTCTTAGGACTAATAAAGATTTAAAACATTAAACACAACATCAAATGGATTGCTAGAAGTGAGAGACAGAGCAGTTCAACAAGGGAAACATCGGTCTTTACCCATTGACCTCCTATACTAGACCCACAGTGTCATAAAAAATCTTAGCAAATTTTTGTGCACATTGACGCAAAAAACCGCACAAATTAAGTATGCATGCTGCTGGTTGTCACTAATACGTTGTATTTGATTCATAAACATAGTCGTATTTCGCTTGTTAACTGTCAGCTAGTACAAAAAAAAAAAGAGCTTATCCGAGCTCTTTTGGTTGTGCCATTTTTCGAACGTTGATTGTGAGTCTAGGTTGTATATAAGATGTCTATGTCTTTACCAGTGAAAAGCGGATCAACACAAGCCCGCCCACAGGATGTACTACAGCAGATCTGCTCCCCGCATTCATCGTCCGTGCTGCAAGGCGTCGCTCGCGCAGGACAAGCTCCTTTTTCCGCTGGACACCTTCCTCTGAGCTCTGCGCTTGCTGCAAAATCAAACCCAATGATAATTTAAATAAGCTTGAAAATTCAAAAGTTGTCATTCACAATCTTCTAAGAAAGAAATTATATGACTAAATTAAGAAGGAATGCATCGCGTGTAACACCGTACTATTGTACTCCCACATTTATTCATGCATTGTACTTGACTAAATACCTACCCACTTGTTAATATTTATGATGTCAGTGAGCTGAGTTACATTACATCATTTTTTTAAATGATGTAAAATCCTTTGTAATATAATTTGATTTAGAGTTTCCGTCGTTCGTCCATACCATCACATGAAAATTGGTTTTTGATTTGGGATAGACTCGTTCATTATCTAAATACCAAATCCAGGCATGTAATCATGTACCTACCTAATCAAAGATCGAGAATAAAGACAACGTTTCTATAGGAAAAGCTGAATCCTATTATATTCAGTAGCACCGTATCAATCATGAAAAATCCGGCTCGTATTTTAAACATCTTCACGGTGCATGTGCCATTTGATTCATTACAGTCATGAACCTTCGTGTTCGTTATCAACAGATACTGATCTTAAGTATATTCTAATAATATAAGAGACAGTGATTAGAAAGTGAACAGAAGCAACAGACCGTGTTGCAGAAGCAGCGCGCACGCGCAGAGCAGCACCGCCCTCACCGCTCGCATCGACATCCCACCATCACACACGGCCACTCTGTAACAATTAAAAATATTATATTAGTTTCCGAGTAGGTATACAATGTACACAGATATCCACAGAAAAATTACTACAACTTCCCTTTGCACAAAGTTTACGTATTAACGAACGCGTGTGAGCAGTTGCATCAACATGAACTTCCACCATTTAAAGGGTTTAGAGAAAAGACAAGAGTAGAGGGGACGAGAAGCAAAGGAAGGCCTCAGTTATCCAGCACTAGCAAAAAAAAGGGTTGAATTTCGTGTCGTATCAGATGAGGTGCTTGCGGAAAAGAGACAAGATTGGCTAATACTCCACCGACAAGAAGATGATAATAATGGGATAAAAGACGCGTCAAACCTAGTTACTCAGCACCGCAGTAACTTCTGCTATTAAAGTCGAGGGAGGCCCCGAGTTAGCAATAAAATAGATTCCGCGGAATCATTGTTCCTTAAAAGAACACGCTCACAAAACATTATCTCGAGTTTTACCGATACTATACCTAAGTCGCACTGTGTCTCTATGCTCGGCCTACTGGTAGTTTGGAGCCAAAGCAAACGATGTTACCTACGTTTGAAAATCGGAAAACCTCAGGTCAGGACATTAAATAGTATAGAGAACGGTAGAACTAAGTCGTTTTAAATGAAAATTATGTGTTATCGTATTATCCGAGCGTTTTCTTTCGTACACATTGGATTCTGTTTTATTTTGTCCTCGACAATCATTTTGAACAATAGTAATATAATTTTCATTTGGGAATAACATGTTGCTTTACAAAACGAATTGCTCGATCCCTTTGGTAAATCAACTCAACACACGCCAAATCCTTCTAGAACACTAGTTTTCCTAGGTTTTCTTTTATTCAGTAGATACAACGTTTTCTCCTCTGGGACTCTACCTGGAGGAAAATTAATTTTCTCCTTTATTAACCGACTAGACGTTGTCATCTATTTCGTCTGCGAGGAAGTTATTTTGTTTTCGAGATAAAGTGTGTTAGTATTTTATGTATAGGCTATCTGCATAATGTTATGGCGATTGGTTGAGGTACATGAAACAACACCACCTTCACACCACCACTGTGACAACATCTTCACTAATAACAAACAAGAATTGTCTAATAACCTATGAACTTCATCATGATTCACACGAACAGACTTTCCAAACAAGGAGCCCAGCCTTGGAGCTAAATTGATTAGCGATTACAATACCGAACAGCTCAAGGAGGATTTAAGTATGGTGCACACGGACTATTGTGGTTGATGTTAATTGTTATTGTGAATCGATTCCCGATGATTCAAGCTCTCTCTAATACTTTCCTTTAGTACAACACTATTTTCCTTCTCGTAAGTACATGAAATACTTTCAGCATGAGTAGAAGTGTCAAAAGAATGCACTTTCTAGTCTAGTGTCTCAGTTGTGTTACAAATCGTACATAAAAGTTCCCAAAAACTCTTTATATTGCCGATCGACCTGGAGGATTGTACCATATCTCCCCGTAATGTGATGCGAGTCATGCGAGGCTACTAGCAATGGCAGTTGTGCGGAATCCATATTGTGTAGAATTTCGAATAGGCAGAAAAGCGTTTGTCCAGAACTCAGATCAATCCCCTATTTTACCACGGTTAACCTTAAGGTACCATTTCGAAAAAGCTTCCCCCCGCTCAAGCTGTAGGTACTAATGCTATTTTCCAACACATTAAAAGTTTCTTCGTTTTTGTCTCTGGGGTGTTGCCTAGGATACTAATCATCCTAAAGTTGCTGTAGTCTCTATTGTAGGTGCATTTTAACGAAAAGTACAGTCAATATTATCTCTAAATAGTATAAAACAAAGTTGCTGTCCGCGTCTGTCCTGATCATTTCGATACGGTGTTTGTACTGTATGACAGTCATTTATAGAGTTTATGTGTATAATTTATTTACTTATATTATAGATCCCACCTGGGCGAAGCTGCGACAGGTCACTAGTGTTTAGTAAAAACCACGGAGTTTATATGGTTCGTAATAAAAACGTTATAAGAGTATTTTATGTTTCTACGCTGAAAATAAGTATCTTTGCGACTATCTGTCACGCTTGATCACCTTAGATTCTACAGCTCTCTATAAGGATTATCTGTGCAATCTCTTCACCGCCAGTCAATGCACGTCACAAATCATCAGGATTCAGAATGTGTGCAGTAGCCTGCGCGCGCGCAGGTGGTGTCCTCGCGCCACTTCGGCGTTGCATACCGCGGGCTTTCCCGCCTCGGCTGTTGCGTTCAGAATTATAATGTTAGATGTTTATTATCTTTCGTCTGTTATTTTGTGTCTCAAGAGAGTTGTGTTGAAATGAAACCGATGACTGTTATTATATCCTGATGACGTAACACTAAGGCAGAGACAAATTTTTTGAGCGTGAGTCGAGTCTGAGCAGGATCGAAAATGTTCAAATGTCACCTCTATTCCGATCTAATGAAGTTCAGACAAAAACGATCACGATAGTTAGGTACCTATCGTCGAAAATAGTATGTAGAAATTGGAAAGACCGAAGGCTTGATCTCCCGAAAGGTATTCGCACAGTCGTTATTATACGTTGTATTGTTTTAGAATGCTTTTTGATTGAACTCTGTTACCAATGCAGTTGCAGAGATTCCACCACACAGGTCTCTTGTGGTTTGTTTGACGCATTATGACGCGTACCACTGCTAAGATGAATCTCCGTCACATGTTTACATTATTAAAGTTTCCGCCGACTGCCAGCCGGATGTGACGTAACAATACAACTCGCCGCATGCTAATACTTATTACTTTCTCTGTTACTAGCCTGCCAGTTGCCTCAACCTGCGTTTTTGATGGTCACTGACCTTAGTCGAACGTGCCTTATGCTTTATTTTATACCTTAATGTTTACACTGTAAATATCTCATTTTTTTCGTCATTCAAATTAAGAGAATATTATTCCGAGAACGAAAATGCGCGCTGCATACAAACGTACTATGGTGATATTTTCAATACTAACCAATTAAAGTCAATGAAATTTTGCAGAAACAATCTAGAAACAAATTTTTACGCTTCTATAGAGCCAGATTTTCGATAAAATATACAGTTTCAATGCTATGATTAATTTAAGATTTGTATGGAAATCTTTGAGGCCCTGTAACTTGAAAACTATACATTTTAACGAAAATCTGTCTCCATACAAGCATAGAAATTTTTATCTAGATTGTTTCTGCAAAATTTCATTGACTTTAATTGGTTAGTATTGAAAATACCACCATAGTACGTTTGTATGGAGCGCGCTCCCAATAATATACCCTTAAGGGGCTTGATTGAGGCTATCAAAAAGATCTAATTTGGGAAATATCTCTAAAGAATAGATTTATTTGCAGTGCTTTTGTGGGCAAAAATAATACTTCATTTCATCCTTAAATCACTAAACAAATACAGCCAGAACATTTATTGTATAGGTATAGGCAGACGAGTAAAAGCAATCAGAAATTTAATAAAAAAGTTTGTTGTTTAAATTATGTATCGGAAGCCGTTCATGCAAATTCTTAGTTGCTGGTTAGCTACCCGAGGTAAACTTTCCAAGAACGACAGTGTAAACTTTGACGAAACTTCCCAGTGACTTCTTAGATAAACTCATCCAATATAGATCAGAACTTAAATTCTGTAAATTAAAACTTCTTATCTACTGGCAAGCCAGCAACACTTCGATCAATGGGATCTTTTGTGTTAACCCTTACAACCTATGTATTGCAATTTTTATTTGTAAAATGTTTAGTTAACAATCGTACAAAATGCATGTAGTAAGTAAGTATAATAAAGTTCTCACGGTCTTTATAGTTTTAATAAATTATTAATGAAATTGCATGGATAAGCTGTTTCCAAGACATATGCAAGATATCTCTAAATTATTATCTCACACGAAAATAGTTGTGGTTTAAACAATTCGATATGTCAAGTTTTTTTTTGGAGGTCTAAATCGAAAACCATTTCGAGATAATTGTCTCAATAATCATATTTTCTATGTCAGAGATTTTAAAATGAAAGGATTACAGATATTTTTAATAAAATAACGACGTTTTTCGGTCCACGAGTGACGTCACTCGCTGCCCCTGCAAACTCCTTGGTAAACATAAAATCAACTTAAAGTAACTTGGCCATTAAGAAAAAAAATACTTTTACAATGACAGAATTTGACATTTGATGTTGCCGTATCCAAAAATTTTGTATGGAATATATAATGTTCTTGGCCGTAGATACGGCCGTGGAAACAGATGTTTCCAGCATAGAGTTAGAAAGAGGAGGCATGTGATTTTTTTTTAATATACCTTAGCAGAAGTTTTTCTCTATGGAGTTCGAATTATTTTCTTTCCACCAATTTTGCACTTGGAGATTACAGATCAAAAATAATTTAAAAATTAAATTTATATTTATAAACTCGATGAATCGCAATAAAAATGAAATAGGTGTCTTAAAATTATGTCTTCTACCCGTAAAAAATATAAAATGAAGACAAAAAAAAAACTTGACATACCGAATTTATCCGTAAGATTTATTTGGTTGAGATCGTATACTTTTAGTGTATTTTCTTCTTACTTTAAATGCATAAGGTCCCGATTTCGAACTGATCTGATAATTCATTTTGTTTTATGGTTCTACCTTGTTGATATTTCATTTTGTTTTACGGTTCTTACCTAGTTATTTCATTTGTTCTACTATACGGTTATCTGTTGTACCAGCTATTATTTTTCTGTCGTACCATCTCTTATTAAGTACTAGACTGGATCATTGTCATCATTTGGGTTTCTTAGATATTATTCTAATGAAGGTTTCTAGTAGGAACGTCATGCTTATTTAATAACTCAAAGTTACTTGTGCTCGCAAAGTGCATTTCATTTTAGTCTTCCCGGAAATTTATAGGTCTCACTATGAGATGAAAATCGGCAAGTATTCTAATTACATAACTGAGAGTACAAATAATGTTATCTCGTTAGTAGTTTCAATGCAAAATGCACCCATTTTCACTTCGAGGTTTTCTCGGAATTGATTTGCTTCACTTCTCTAAATAACTTCAAGCTAAAAGATTTCTTGACAAAGAGATAAAAAGAAAAAAACCCTTAAAAAAGAAAAAAAAATACATTTTAGGAGAAGTTATTATTGTTGTGAAATAAACGACCTGAAAGTTAACATTCTCAGAAACTGAATAGAAAGTTCTGAAGTCGAATAAGTTTGAATTTGAAACTTCGCTTGTATTCTTGAAAGATCTTCGAATGTTCACTTCTTCGAACTTTAAAGGTAAAAGTACAATGAGTCGTAAGTTCCGAAGTGAGTGAACTCTGAGTGACGTAGGTATGTAGCTATTATAAAGTACCTACCTACCCAATAGTGACGCAAGAGCCAGCTCAGCGTGTCGGCCGGTGAAAGGCGCTGTTCTTAGTAGGTTGGCTACCTAGGTATAATGCAAATACCTACATCGCTGCATCGTGCAGATGTTGGATGCATTTTAGTACATTTATATTAAAATCGCCTCTCTTCGGGTTAAAAACAATCTAGATACAAATCTCAATGCATGTGTATGAAAGTCTTTGAGTCACTGTAACTTTGAAATTATACATTTTAACGAAAATCGGACACTGTAACTTTGAAATTCTGACAAACCATAGTTTCTATTCTAGATCTTATTTAGTTTCATTGAATTTAATTGGTTAACTTAATATCCAAAAATATAATAGGTCTGTATAATTTTATGGAGCTCGCTAAAAAGTATATACCCTCTTAAAACAAAAGTTAAAAAACAATTCTTTCTAAATGGAAAATGTCTCGAATTTGAATACACGAACAGAAGTCTGCATCGACATGTTATAATATTTATATTCCTTTTTACCCGACTGCGACAGAAGGAGGGTTATGTTTTTCGAGCGTATGTATGTATGTATGTATGTATGTATGTATGTATGTATGTATGTATGTATGTATGTATGTTTGTATGTCTATTTCTTTGGCACGCGCTACAGCCTAAACGGCTTGATGGATTTTAACGTATGAGGTGTCGTTAGATTCGTAAAAATCGTGAGAGTGACATAGGGTACATTATTTTAATATGGCGTATGCGAATTAAAAAAGAGAGGAGGGAGAATCCAATTTTTTTCGTAAAAAATACAATATGGGTATGCTTATTTTTATCTCTAAAAGCAGAAGCACCTTTATTTGGTTATTAAGAGCGTTATTTTGCGTTGTTGCCAAAGAAAATGTTTTAAAAGGTGAAATGTATTTGTATCGTAAAAATTTAATTGGATATTCAGAGGAAACTCTGTTGTAGAGCAGAGGTACTTTAGTTGAAATGTTACTGCACATTTCTAACAAAGAGGTGAGAATAAAAAATAGAGGTTTCTACAATTGAAAAAGCTTTTTATAGCATCTCCTCGTATCTTCACAACAGCAGAGCTCTACAGTACAGGTGCATAATTATAATATAATACCAAAGATTTTGTATACTAGGTAGATTGCGCACTACGGTGCTGGCAACGGGACAAGTGAGATTACCGAAACCCTCGTGTGTCCCTTTCTAACTAGGGTGTCCATTCATTCTCAGATTTGACGGGATACCTAATATGCATTTATTCAAGCCTGTTTCTTACCATCTTGTTGAGGGTTTAATATTATCTTTTTATCCTGGAAAATGTTTTTGGGGGTAAACTCAGAATAAAAAAAATTAAAAGTACCTAACTAGAGCTACCCGCGACTTCTTCCGCACAAATTATATAAGGTGTAAGGGTAGGGTTGCGTTGTGGGTCTGCTATTGGATGGTCACGTGCGCGTCGGTTGCCTCATCCCCGGCCTACAGCGGAACTCCTGTGGTGGCTCAGGATATTGTTCTTTTATAAGAACAACCCTTGAAGTCACCAAATTATCAATATAACCGTACAATGTCAAGCACTTTTGCTATAAAAACTCGACATTGGCAAAATCATCATTAACCAAAGATGGCAGCCATATTTTTAAAATAGAAGAAGAAGATAAGGTATAATTGGTTTATACCTACTCTACCCATCAAACAGAACAACTTTTACTATGGGAGCAAACCAACAAACCAGTCAGAACAAAAAAATATGTCAGCTGTCCTATACCAAACTGCAATACCTACTCGATTCAAACGTATGGGACAACTGTTTTTTTGTTCTGACAGGTTTGCTCCCATCCATAGTAAAAGTTTCATGGGTAGAGTTGTGGTTTAAAGGTGAATGATACTTTTCCTTACACCCTGTAGGTACACCAGATTTTAAGTCAATCATAAGCTATCAAAGAAAAAAATTTCATTAAAATCGGTTCAGTAGTTTTTGCATGATGCTGTTACAAACAAACAGACGGACGAAAATTCTAAAAAAGGTTGATTTGGAGTCAGGGATACCTAAAAACCATATCGTTATTTTTTTCATGTAAATATCTTCAATACGTACAGACACTTCTGTAAGGTAGGTACAGTTTTATAATAGTTCAGATTTTAATTTAAATAGGTATGCTGTTCCAACCATCGATCAAAGTAAAATTAATGGATAGGCCCTTACGCGAACATTTCAAACCAGAAAAATATATGTACCGAGATGACAGACAAGTGTGCCATATTGTATGAACCACATGCACCTGCATGGGTAGCATAACACCGTGATAGGGCGCTATCACGCCTTCGCTCTCTTTCTATTTTCACGTGAACGAACGAGATAAAAGGCGTGATGGAGCCGTATCACGTGTGACATGCTACGAGTGCTTTAGTGTGCTTCAACTTAACGCGCTTCGGGCCTATCCATTAATTTTACTTTGATCGAAGGTTCCATTCTGTGAAATTGTTTTAATCTAAGATCACGACGCTAACAAAGTCAGGGGCACAGCTAGTAAAGGTAATAAAACATCTCGTCTACCAATGATAATTCATTTTGCGTTTATACATAGGTCATGCATAGGTCGCTAGAATGGCCAATTGGTCACCCTAGTTGAGAAAAGTTTTCCGAACAATAAAATAGCTAACCTGTGGAAAGAAAAGCCACAGCCGGGGTAGTATTCATTTTTGCATCCAACTACACAGCAAAAGTTCACCATTTCGACGATTTACAATTTTATTACAACAATTTTGAATTTGTAATTTTATGATTTTTGACATTATGACCGCCATATTTTTTCATAAGGCCAAAGAGTTGCCATTAAAAAGTTTTCAAATTGTACCTTATTTGTTTTGTGATAAACTGAATAATCATCGTGTAAAACTATCAACAATTATCAATACTTGTTTTCAGATTTTGCACAAAATAATTAAAATTATACATTTTTAAAAACAAAAAATATTTTTAATTTACATCTTTTGTATTTCCAGTAAATTCTAAAGTGGTAGTTTAAAAAGTTGGCAACATGTTAGAAAGGGACACACGAGGGTTTCGGTTATCTCACAGTGGCTTGGTTGTCAGCTCACAACAACATTGAAGAAAAATAATTCTTGTTGCATAGAAAATAGCCTTTATTTTGCATTCTCGACGAAATTCGAGTCTTCTATCCACCTATGGAGTATATAATATTCTTGTATAATACTATGTAGGTACAGGTAACTATTGTAAGTGAGTTTTGTCTCTGATATGTCAATATGTTTTGCTTTTTTGCGTACTTGGGGTACATGGGGTATTTTCGGAATATTTCGGATACACCCTATAAAAATTGGACGTCACTGTTTACACCACCCTGTACCTGTCTATAGTAAATGCTGTAACATTTTAGTTTAAAATTTTTAATTTTGGAGGCAAATCAAATTATAACGTTAGGTACGGTGTTACTCATATTTCAGAAGTCAAATCGTATCGTACTTCAATATTTTTCACCAGTAAATCTGGCCAAGATTTGACTTGGCATGAATTTTAGACGAACTTGGCAAAAACATGAAGAGCATAATGAGAATTGCAAATCAGGAGAACTGCAGCACAAATATAACGTAAAAATATTCGGTCGGTTCGTGTTCTAGAAATGTTCGAATATTGCAATTTTACAACTCTTTTATTGATAGAGTTTGCCTTCTTTGAAACTGCAACGATGTTGATATTACACAAAGATGGTGGTTGTACAGCCAGCAGCGCCACACGGGCGTTCAATGAAAATGTATTCAAGCTGTGTATTCTAAAATAACTGAATAAGCCGATAGATTTTCAATATACACGTCCTGAGATCTTATTAGTTAGCTTTTTGGTATATTACTAAATAAAGGTTTCAAAGGTTTTTTTACATTAGTATATTTCAAGGTGCTAAGTTTTCCTTTGAATTTTCAGCAAACTAATTGTATGATAAACAGTCTCTAAAAAGGGGTCTACTACAATATAGGTAGGTATATATTGCTCTATCAATTCGGAACTTTGGTCATAATTATTATTATGCTAAACAAAACAAAAGTCATAAAAATATGGACACAAACTATGTGCTTGACTTGTTAATTAATTATTACATGAAATAAAATGTAGGTAAGTAGTTTACAAATGTCTACCTACCCACTACCCAGAAGCAGAACAGTCATACAAAATATTAGAACTAGTATTTCGCTCATCTATTGTAAAATAAATACCAATGAATATGTTGTTGAGTATCTCTGACTACCCCCTCGGGAAGTATAGTCGTGAATAAGTATGTGTAGGTATGTATTGTAAAATAAGGTCCCGATTTTATGATTATGTTTATCGCCGAAATTCTGCACTTTATTGAAGAAATTAATATCTAGTTATCAAGCAGTTATCATGTTTTACATAGACTAGACTATGGTTGAGTCCCACCCTAGCCCCAGGGGTATGGCCAGGGGTATGCTGTGTCCTCTTTTCATCCAATCCTCCTCCTTTGCTACACGAAATCGGGCCAACCGTTCAGGAAGGTATTCAAATCGTCGCTTCATCTTCTCTTCTATTGCATAATAGTATTTAGCTATTGTTTATGATGCTGACCGTACCTACTTAGATGCTTGTTTACATATTTTTATGTCTTACTTTGTATTCCTTTTCTAGTAGTGTGCTTCAAACCGTAGCTCAGTTAGCTGAATATGATACTTATTTACAATATCTTATGTCCTGATCCTGTCAAAAATGTGCATACACGGTGGTATACAGGGAGTAACAAAACAGCCTAGTAATACTTAAGGGGGTGCTTCAGACCATCAAAGTGAACAACATTCACTATGGAGCCAACATTGATGGTCTGTTAAGCACCCCCTTAAGTATTACTAGAGTGTCTTGTTACACCCTGTACTTAGGTACCTATCTAATCTACTATACAGGATCCTTAATATGGTGACGGTTTTTTCAGGGGATGTTCAGACTTTCAAACTGAACAACTTTCTCTATGAGACCATCATTCAAATGTATGTTCTGTTTTGGTGTGCAATAAAGTATAATTGATTGATTGATTGATTGATCGAAATCGAGAACAAAAAATCTGCTGTTCTATACAAAACTACAAATATTCTACACTAGTATGGGACAGCTTATTTCTTGCGATTAAGACGTTGGTCCCATAGAGATAAGTGTTTAGTTTGATGGTCTGATCATCGCCTTAGAAAACCGTCAGCTTAATAAGGACTAAACCTCGATTCCTTTCGTTTCGTTCTTGGCCATTACTCGATCGGGACTTCAATATTAGGAGACATGAAGATTGTAGTTTCTGGATTAAATAATTGGTGAAGGATCGGTTTATCACCATCATCAAAGCCTATATATACGTCCCACTGTAGGGCACAGGCCTAACCTCAGGGACGTTACTGGTCGTTAGTCCACCACGCGTGCCCAATGCGGATTTGTAGACTTCTCATACGAATAGGAATTTCTTCTTCGGCGTATGCAGGTTTCCTCGCGATGTTTTCCTTCACCGTTTGAGAGCAGTCGGTATTACGCATACCACAGTATATGAATCCGCACCGACATGTCATGTCATCCGTGCGGATTCAAATCTGGGCCTCAAGATTGAGTTTCCATAGCTCTTCGCAACGTGCCACCGACGCTCTTCGGTGCGATAGGATAAGACAAACCTTCGAGGTACCACCACCAGCCGGTCAACCGAGGGCTTTGACTACTTATATGAGGACTGGTAACGCGTAAAATTCCACTAACAAACATTTCTGCCACTTTTTCCGGGGGGCGAGGTAACATGCAATCCGCAACTTTAGATTTTATTCCCCATAACTTTAGATTCTAATTTTGAATGTTATAAATCATGAAAAGCTAATGAAAAGTTGTCTCGTGTGAACCCCAAACGTTCTAAGTTCGAAATTATTGTTTCGCAATTATAGGCTGTATCGTTTAGTGATAAGGTATAAAATTGTATGTAAATGCACATGATCAATTGATCTTATACCGCGGCAGAGGGGAAATGCTACCGCAAGGCGAGTCCTTATAATAAATAGTCAAAGACCGAGGGCGGCGGTTTCGTCACTCACTAACAAACTAACCCGGCAGTGGTAGAGGTAAAGGAAATATAATATAGGAAACATTAGATTTAAGCGTAGGCTTTCTCCATAATGTCTAGTCTATAATATTGGTTAATGCGGTTGACTGGCGTTGTTTACTGGCTGTCATTTCCGCCCTTTGTTATAAACGGATGTTGGATTTCGATAATCCTTCCCTTGTGGAAACTGTTGTTTTTAGGTAGCTAATAGTTTACGTCGGTCAAATTGAGGAATATACAAGGTATCATATATGCAAGTATAAAATGTGTTACTTAATAAATATTTGTCAACTTTTTAAATTTTGTTTGTTTCTATTAGAATATGGTTCTGGAATCTGTATCTGAATCAGAAATGAAAAATACCGTATCGAAATTAACAATTAATCGCAATGGGGGCTCCATTAATTACGTGAGGTGATTTCCTCATCTCGCTTGAGATTTTTCAAAATGCGTTTTTTAGTGGAAAAACGTAAACAATACAGATTTCTCACAATTTACTTGCGGAAAAAAAATTACGTGATATTTGCCGAGACCTCCCCTTTCCCCCACGTGAGATTGGGTGAGATTCGGCTCGACCCCCTAAACGCCTCAAGTAATTAATGGACGGTCCCTTTTCATAAAAAATTTCCTCTAATAATTTCAAAAAAGCGTTTCAAATATTGCAAAGTTAAAAGATTCTATGCAAATAGATTTGTATAGCATAGCGTTCAATTGTTAACACGTGTTATACTAAACGAGATCTAAACAGGCTTGAATGTAAAGAGCAACGCACACAGAGCATAACAAACACATGAAATGTCAACAGAACGTGTTAAATTAGAAAGTGAAGTGATTTTCTTTTGTGGTCGACTCGACGAATACGAATGGTGTCAGATCTGCGACAAGAATCGTGATCAATTTCACTTCACGTCTTCATTTACTAAACGCACGACGAAAATTATAGTGGCCGACGACCTTTGCAATTACATAGATTTCGTAGACGGGACATGGATGTGTACATGTACAGTTGGCGACGAACAAATGTATACACTTTATTACTTTAGTATCTTTCAAAAAATTACACAACATGGCTGTAACATGTTTATAAACAATAATATTTAAATTTAGTATCTTTGTATTTTTTTTCTCGATTTCGCTCTTGGTCCCATAGAGAAAGTTGTTCAGTTTCATGGTCTAATCATCCCCATAAAAAACTGTCAGCATATTATTAGAAGGCCCTATATACAAGGTGTTACAAAAGTACAAATAAACATTTAAGGGGGTTTTTAGACCTTCAAACTGAACAACTTTCATTATGGGACCAATATCGAAATCGCGAAAAAAAAATTGATGTTCCATACTCTACAAATCGACTCGAGCTTAAATATGTATGGGATATCTGATTATTTTTTTCGCGGTTTCGATGTTGGTCCCATAGTGAAAGTTGTTCAGTTTGATGGTCTAAACATCCTCCTTAAGCCCTTGCGCCAACCACGGGTTAGCAATTAACTTAAATTAACTTAATTAAAATAGCTCTCTCAGTTGTTTTTCTATACAAAAAGTCATGGGTTACCAACTTAACCTGGAGTTTATTGCTAACCCAGGTTGGCGCAAGTGGGGCTTAGAGTTTTAAATATTTATTTTTACTTATGTAACACCCTGTATACCTACCGTACATACCTACGTTACGCAACCTATTGTAGGTAGGTAGGTATATACCCACTACTACGAGTAGTAAACGTGTTTTATCATCTGTCATGGATAATTAGAGATTACCAGCTATGACTACCTAGCTGTCCCATACATTTTGATCGAGTAGTATCACCGTTTTGTCTGTGCAGCAGACTTTTTTTTCGTGATTTCGATTTTGGTCCCATAGATAAAGTTGTTCAGTTTGATGGTCTGATCGTCCTCTTGAAAAACTGTCTGATACCTACAAGGCACATTTTTTTACATTTTTTTTGTCTTTATTGAAGACGAACTAAATAATATGAAAAATTCCTAAGTATTTACTTATTGCCTAAAAGACCCACTGCATAAAATATCAAAGGTAATTTACGTTATACACGGTGTATTATCATTATCATATCACAAACATACTTAAATGTTGGTAACACACTTACGCAAATTGTGTAGCAAAAGTAAAAGTCAACGTATTAAATGATAATCTAAATCAAGAGCAAACAGCTGTCTGGCACTTACGCCGAATTAGATAATGATGACTTGGCATTATCTCGTGATAGAATCGTGACAGATTAATTTAGTTAACACTTTCAAATAGGTATCACCAGGCTTGTTGATAATTGCTGACGTTTATGTATTTACAAAGGCATTTTGATGTACGGATCAGAGTATTGGGCTTCAAAAGGGACGGATGAGAAACGGCTGCATGCAGCTGAGATGGATGTGTGGTGTAACTAGAATGGACAAGATAAGGAATGAGTATATTAGGGGAAGTTTGAAGGTAGCACCGAGGTATGACGGAAAAATTACAGGGTAATAGATTATCGTGGTACGGGCATGTGATGCGGAGAGACGAGTGTCATGTTACGAGATGAGAGCGTTAAGTATTATGCGGATGGATGTGGTAGGAGAGGAAGGCTAAGAAAAGATGTATTAATTGGTAAGAAAGGAGTGACAGCTGAAATGACGGCTAAGAGAAATAAATGGAAGAGGATGACATATTGCGCCGACCCTAAATAATGGGAAATGGGCAAGAGAATGACGATTACAAAGGCATTTTGATGCGGCTTCCCAAAAAAAAATCTGCTGTCCCATACAAAACAGCAGTACCTACCTATTCGACTCAAATGTATGGAACAGCTGTTTTTTTTCCGCTATTTCGATGTTAGCTAAAAAAAGTAGTTCAGTTTGATGAGTAGAATACACGCTGAAGTTAGGGTGTAGTGTAAAGTTATTTGGAAGGTAGAAATAGGAGGCTCCATGAATACATGTTAGTTTTAGTCTGTAAACTTTCAATTAAAAAAGGGCCCCGCTGGCACATCACAGATTTATTTTCTCATTCATTTGCAAAAATAGAAATTTTAACGTTTATAAATCGATAGGTAGAAACATATACCAACTCGATCCTGCATGTGAAGATTTGTTAATAGCATTTGTAAATTTATATGCTTAACTAAAGATACTATTTGGTCTGTAAATCTTCCTGTAAGCAAATAAATAAAATAAGTAAATTATTTAGGACCTAAACCATTATGAATCAGGGTCACGCTGCATATACGTATATGAAGTTATCTGCAGTGATATAAAATTTACCCTGTTTAGGCGCCAGGCCTAACATGAGGAATTCACTCCCCAGAAGCGTGTGGAATAATATCTGCTCAAGACACTTCTATCTAATACTTGATGTTCTGTGGTTCACACTTGGTAGGTAGTCATAACGTTATTCAATTCTCTGTAAGGTCTCACTTATAAAAGAGCTCGTGCCGTGACAAACGGACGGACAGTCGACAGGTCATTGATATCCGCGCTTTCACGATTTCACTGTCTGTAGTAACCTGGTCGTTGGTTTGATCAAATTATACCAGTACCTACCCATCTTTGTAATCGCATGCATGCTTTAATCGCAGCCAGATCGCTACATAATTATAGATAATTATATCGATTCCGTAACTTGAAACATTGAAATTGTATATTCTTAGTTAATTAAGTTAAGAATTGCATTTGTTTGTCTTAGAAGTGAATTATTGGTTATGGTAATGTCCATAAAAGTTTTTACTTAAATAACACTAGGTACCTACTTGCTGCCATGCCGCCTGTACTTCTTATCGTGTAAGCAGCATGCCCTGGAGTGCTATTCACTAATGTGAAGAAATTAAACTCCGAAAGACTTTAGAATACTTTTGTAATTTATTAAATTTTACTTTTTACAATTTCACTGAATTTAATTAAAATTATTCTAGAATTACAACTATTCACTTTGAGTGTCCGCCGAGAACTGGAGAACTGCCTGTTCGATACCTTTTGCACCACTTCCACCGTTATCCCTTCATTTTTCAGTCCGCTGTACCAACCAAACGGCACAAAAGTCAATATTGCCACCTTAAGCATATATTTAAACGATTCTGACACAAATTTGAACGGCTCTGGATACAAGTCATTTTAAGCCATTCGTTGGTTATTTTTCAGTTAATTTGAATGTCATAGAATATTAAATGTGTTGCTAGTACAAACACTAAGATTTAGTAACAAAATATCACGAATCACGACATTCGGCCATCCGATTCTGTGCAACCTCCTGGTGCACTGCTACCCAACAGTCAGTTCTCAGTCAAAATTATTCAAAATAATCCATACAAATGAAAATGTGTTTCAATTCCGAGATCGTACAACCCAAGTCCATTAGTGCATAATCGACCTGAGTCACACAATCCCAACATCAAAACATGAGGAAAACTTAAGTTTTTCTTTATATAAATCATTTCAGAACATGTTTTTCAAAATCACTCATTGAAACTACCTACTATTTATTTTTTTAATCTACCACCGCTTCGTAATGTGTTATAACTGCAGAGAAGATGCGGCCAGAAACTCTACAGCAACACAATGTTTAGCACTTAAACATGCAGTTACAAGATCACGACCAGACTTATGTAAACTTAATTATTTAAGAATGACAGCTGGTACACAAAAAGTAGGTACTTGAAAGTTTAGTTTTTAGAGATTATTTTAGAGAAAGATTTCTTAAATCTTCTTACTGGCTCTTACATTAGTTAATCTGTTATCTTATTTAAATTTTAATTAACATTATGTAATAATTACACGATCAAATCACGACATTTGGCAGTTTACACTAATATCAATATTTATCAACTTGAATGATTGTGAACGTTGCTGCAGCTCTAACAGAGGCATCTCTTATAAGTGAGATCTTCCTTGTCTAATGATTTATTTGGAAATAGTACATTCTGAACCCATCCATTTTAGACGAAGAAGTTTAGTATTTAAAATTAAGAAGGTATTCAAAGTTTTAGTTGAACGCTTGAAACATAATAAATGGTAACACTTGATTTTAATTCTATTTGCTGCTACAACGTTCTCAATTTTACTACATTTTGATGCTTCTTATGTTTATACAGTAAATACTCTATCTGCACACGAAAACATACCGGTTCTGTTTTTACTGTTTTTTTTTATTAAATCAATATCCATCATTAACCGGTGATCAATCAAAACAGTTGTTTATTAAATACAAAAGTACGATAGCCGGGTCAGTCATTGTGTAAAAATATTTAGCATTTAACAGGAAGCGCATAGCGTATTATCATAGTTGAATACATGAACATTACAATACCATACCACACCATATGACGCAATATATGAATTATTTACTGAATTATATATTTCGTAAATTCATTTTTTTTTTACAAATTGACAGATAACATGAGTATTTGCTTATTTATATTTACTTAATCAGAAGAACTGTATTATAAAATATCCATCGATTAAATCTGATAGTCGCACAGTAAGACAGCTGATAATGAATCTTGTCTGTCTGTCTGTCAGTAGGTCTACCGCGAGTCCACACTGAAGTATACTACAGTACTGCAGTATTTACTGTAGTTTACTAGTTTTTGTATTTAATTTCGTAAACTAGTTTCGAGAACTAATTCTGTCATTCAAAATTGGTGCCGCAACTACAGTGAAGACTCATGGCAATCCCACTGCGACGCCTTACGCCTTTCGCACAGCCCAGCTCAAGTATGAAACAGTTGAAGTATACAGTTGCAAAATATTGTGTAATTTGTGAAAATATACCAATAATAAATATAATGAAATAAAATTGATTAAAACTCGAATCTATATCTACAATAGCAGCATTTAAAAAATAGATTGTTATACTTAATTGATTTTGTAAGTATTACAATTTACAGCTTTGTACCTCTATACTCATTTCCAAACAAAGTAGACTAAAGCTTTATCCCCATTTTGAACGACAAAAATAGATTCTATTTCAATTCTTAGAACGGCTTTACCAACGCTAAAATAATGAAATAATTATAAAATAATGACTTTATTATTGTGAAGTAAATTGCATGGTAGTGTTCTTTTTAAAATAAACAAATCAACGGCACTTACTAGATGGCGTTGCCAAACTCATCGAGTAAGCATTTGTTACGATTACCCAAAATTTTAAGTTATTATCGCTAGTGAATTAATAATTACGATACTAAAACTTCTAAGATTCTTATAAAATTATTATGGTGACTACTACAACCAACCCCATCTAGCGACTTTGCTCAAAACAATCATGGAAATAGACTAGTCTCATCGTTAGAACAAAATCTATAACGAACAAACGGAACATCGGTACATTGTGAAATGGAATGAAGTACGATAATTAATTTCATGAGTGCCCACTTATTATAACACCTACGCCTAACCTAAGTAAAAGTCTTTAGCGAAATAAGTCGAAATTTAGCGATCCTAGATACCTAACACTAAATAAATAAATGATTCATTGAATGTAGGTACCTCAACTTATTTGACTAGAAGAAAATATGCTTCTACCTACCTTTTATTTTGGTTCAACATCTAGAGTACTGGGTTTTTGTCATAATGGAAATGGAAACCATATATGTACCTTGAAAGCTTGCCCTACTTGATCGTTAATGTTAAGGCTAGGTTATCCGCGCTTTTTATTTTTGAGTTGTTTTTTTTTTATACTGAATAATCTGATTAAACTGCTGATATTTAAGTTGTTATTTTTGTACTTAATTAAATACATTAAATATTTCTAGACAAATTCGCTAAAGTTTTTAGATACACTCAGATAAAAAGATTATGATGAAAAATACTTTTCTTTTTTTTATTTTTTTTTGCGATCCTGCTTTCATTTGAAGCGGGATGGCTAAATGCAAACTTATGCTTGTAAGACAAAGACGCTTGCACTCGGATAACCGGGCCCCAACCAGTGAAAACCAAGCAGTACTCGCGATAAGGCACAACTAACTAAATACAGGTGCGTTTATTTAGTTCACAAAATCTGGGTCTAAAATTGCTAAATACCTATCTAAAAGAGATGAAAAGGCGACCTCTTGTCTTCTAAAAGCTATAACTGCACACTGATGTTCTGATTTTATTCAATTATTCGACAAACAAAGCTATCTACAGCCATTATATAAACAACAAATTTAATATACCTACCTACTGAATTTACCTAGTGGTTTCCTGGATGAAATCTCGTATAATCTAATAAAACTCGTAAAATAAAGAATCTGTTATGATTCATTAGAATAACATCAATAATATCCTACAAGTACATTGTCTAATAATTTATTTTACCATACAACAATTGCTTATCAAGTATCTAGAAATACTATTAAGGATTAAATTTTATTGTCTGTATGACAGAACAAATAAAGTGTTTCAAATATAAAATAAGGTAGGTAAGTATCTTCAAATTAAGACAAATCTTATGGAAGTCGAAATTTGCTGCAGTTCTGCAGTGAACATTTCGGAAGATAATTAGCATAAACATGACTGATCTCAGACTCCCATGACGGCACGTAGTAACATCTCTGTCAGCGAAGGCGATGTCCGCGTCCATCAGATTCACCATTACCTCGGAATAAAAATATGCATTAAGAAAAGTAATTAAACTAACGATAACTTGGAAGATTACATTGCTACAATGTGCGACAGTAAATTCTTAATATCTCGCAACATCTCGCAATATCTCGTAACATCTCGCAATATCTCGTAACATCTCGCAATATCTCGCAACATATCTCAAAAATAATTATTAAACCTCAGAATATTAGCCCGCTAGGTGTGCGAGAATAAATTTGATGTCTCGGAACACCTAATAAAATATTACTTCGCTAAATGTGCGAAAGTAATTCTATCTCTCCGAATCGTTAAAGCTTGGAATATTAGCTCGCTGAATATGAATTAGTAAATTAAGTCTCTCATAATATTTGAAGACATATTATCAGTACTTAAAAAAAATGTTTCTGTTAAAGACAATGAAACAAAATATAAGGCCTCTTGTAAGTTTCAATCTCAAACTTGAGTATTACTAGACAACTTTCAATTTATGAGGGCACAGACATATTTATGTACTTGAGAAAAAATATATATAGGTAGGTATTTTGCGTACCAGTTTTCTCATAAAACAATAGTCCAAATCGACTTTAACCTTTCACCCAGTATCAAAATATTCAAGCAGTTTCTCAATTTTTAACAATAGCACAAAATATTAATATCTCACTTGTTTATTGTCGACTTTACTTGATTTTATTTCATGTCATTTATAAACAGGTAAATTTTTCTTAATACCAGATCAGAACATCACGTACCAGAAATTGTCACAGACAAGGCAAGTTTTCACGAAATATTTCGAATAGTGGCATGTTATCAGTGTGCCGCCTAGATTTAATTGGGAATACTAGTATCATTAATTTTGTAAGTTTGTATTAAAGTTAAAATAAAATTCACTGAACACGACTGTAAATAAAGGCTGCACGGACCGTGCTGATGATGACACAATTTATCGACCATTCGACACAATAAAGTGTATTTGCATAGCATATGCTCACGACTATGTTTCCCGAGGGGGTAGTTAGAGATACTCTGAAACCTCAGAACATCCACTCATGAAAGCTATTTCTTGGTACAAATAATGCCAATATAAAAAAGTTTGCTCCTATACAATCTATACACAGGTATGCAGTACTAACAACGATTTTAATTAATGCAAATCTGACTTCTTAAAAACTGATCTTTTAAACCTTGTAAAAAATACTAAAACAAAAATAATACTGATTTATGAACAAATGGCCCGAATAATGTGATACACCTGCAAGTCTAGCATGACCCGCCACTCGCGCGCGACGCGTCTTTACTCCGCAGAAAATAAACAGTTTCCACGCTTTTGGGAGAGAAAAAGTCGCGCTTTCCGCGACAAGTAGTATGGAATAAAGCACAGTCGCGCGCAAGAAGAGAAATCATGCCAGAGTGCCTGGTCATACATGCAAAAGCGATGGACTCACATGGTCCAAATTATGTGACACACCTGGCCACCATACATATAAAACGATGGACATACTTAGCCCAAACTATGTGACACACTTGGCCACCATGCATATAAAAATATAAAATATTTGAATTCGATTTGTCCACATGACTGACTATGCTAGTGATTTCAAAAATTTTGACATCATTTAATCTGAGACTTATTTTCTTTAAGTACCGATCAATGTAGGTAGAAAAATATATCAATTAACAAAATCATAAAATAGTTGTAAGCAATTTAGCTCGAATACTGTTTTATCGCACAATAGCATTATCAAGGAGTAGCCTTGACCAAATGGTCATTATACGATCACACAGCATCGTTTCAATACCAGATAGACGCTGTCAAGGAGTAGCCCTGACCGAACGCTAGTCTGGCGAATGATAAAATGCTTACAATTTTAAATTCGGTGGTTAACGGTTTATGAATACTTCGGAGCACAATGTCAGGGAGTTGCCCTGACCTAATGGTCTCCGAAATAAAATCAGACTTAACATTGTCATGGGGTAGCCTGACCAAATGATAAATCCAATGTTTAACCGTTAACCGTCACGAAAAATTCCATAAAATCCACGAGAAAAATTAATAACTCAGTAGGTACTTTAAAGAAAATAATATTCTTTCAATAGCCAAAGAATATCAGTGGACTTTGACCGAATTCACATACCTTGAGGGCTGAAGGTCTGGTTCCCGCTGCTGAAGTGTGAAGAAATTAAACTCCGAAAGACTTTAGAATACTTTTGTAATTTATTAAATTTTACTTTTTACGATTTCACTGAATTTAATTAAAATTATTCTAGAATTACAACTATTCACTTTGAGTGTCCGCCGAGAACTGGAGAACTGCCTGTTCGATACCTTTTGCACCACTTCCACCGTTAAGGAGTAAATTGGCAGCCGACCGCATGCAGCAGCAGCATACGACGTGTCGGATCCGACACGTCGGAGCGACGCGTCGCTCCGACACGTCGGAGGGGTATGAATTCGAACCCGACCGCACGCAGCAGCAGCATACAGCAGCTGCAAACAGTGTTGCCGACTTAGGGTATTTTTTGGGGTAAAGTGACACATTAAATTACGACCGTGCTCCCCTTTGGGATACTCAGAATCCTTGTTACAAACATCAGTGATCTTAGTAGCCTGGTTCCTTTTCACCTTTTTAGGGTTCTGTGCCCAAAGAGTGAAAACGGAAACTTTGTCCGTCCGTCCTACCTATTTAGGGCTGTAACTTTTGAACCGTAATAGCTAGAAATAATAAAAATTTCAAAATGTATCAAATTAAGGGGGATCCTCATACAAAAAACAATTTTTTTTTTAAAGATTTTAGGGTCTTAGTTACTTTACTTCTAAAATGCTGGAGTAAAAAAATCTTAAAACGTTATAAGTAGTAGATTACATACCGAAGGCAGAAAAGATATTTATTTAGAAAATAGCTGTTTATAAGATCTTCGATCAATTTAATTAATTGAAAATAGGATAAACTTTGTTTGTATGCAGCGCGCTCGTACGCGCTGGCAGGAATATCATCTTAAACTCAAAAATAGCTGTTTATAAGATCTTCGATCAATTTAATTCATTTAAATTAGGATGAAACTTCGTTTGTATACATCGCGCTCGTGCGCGCTGGCAGGAATATCATCTTAAACTCAAAAATAGCTGTTTATAAGATCTTCGATCAATTTATTGCGAAACTATCGTGTTTATACAGGGTCAAACTTAATATGCTGAATCTTTTTAAGGGGATGATCAGACCATCAAACTGAAAAATTTATCTATGGGACCAACATATAAAACGCGAAAAAAAAATCTGCTGTCCCATACATTTGGCTCGAGTAGGTTAGCACTTTTGTATGGGACAGCAGTTTTTTTTTTCGTGATTTCAATGTTAGTGTTTAGAGAAAGTTGTTCAGTTTGATGGTCTGATCATTCCCTTAAAAAAGTGTTAGCATATTAAGAAGGACCCTATATAATATTTGAACACTGTTTCACCCAATACCGAACGCCCGTATGATGTACCTAGGTATCGTTGGAATTTAACGGAAAATGTGGTTGAAAATAAAGATTTCATTAAATTAAATATTATAGTGGAATTTGTATGAATTATCGTGCTTTATCCGACTTTTATTTTCTATCGCATGCCACAAAATAAATTCGTGAATTTAGGATAATTATCGCATGCCTGGCAGCACTCGACGACACTACTGGTGTGCGGTCGAGGCTCGACCGCATACAGCACGTCGCATGCTTCGTGTCGGATGCTTCGCAGGGTATTTCATAGAACTACATACAAACCAGTAGTGTCGGAGCGACACGTCGTATGCTGCTGCTGTATGCGGTCGGCTGTTAACCGGCACCTTTATCCCTTCATTTTTCAGTCCGCTGTACCAACCAAACGGCACAAAAGTCAATATTGCCACCTTAAGCATATATTTAAACGATTCTGACACAAATTTGAACGGCTCTGGATACAAGTCATTTTAAGCCATTCGTTGGTTATTTTTCAGTTAATTTGAATGTCATAGAATATTAAATGTGTTGCTAGTACAAACACTAAGATTTAGTAACAAAATATCACGAATCACGACACTAAGGTAACATCCTTCTTTGCATACTTTAGATCGTCGAAGTTGTCACAGCCAACCGAATTGACAGCTCACCAATGTTTCATCCGGATGCAAAGAAGGATGTTATACCTACCTTTGTCAGAGTTTTTTCAGACCTCGTGACGTGGTTTTTATATAACGACTATTACCACCAGAGATATTAGCCTACCAACGGCTTAACGTGCCCATCCGAAGCACGGAATCATCTTTCTTTTCAGACAATCAGGTGATTCAGCCTGCAGTTGGTTAAACTGGGGGAAAACGCACAAAGTGACATCAGATTCAGTGGCTATAACCGGCAGCCAGATGGTTTGGGCGTCGAAGGTAGATGCCTGAAGGAACTAGTCACACGACACCCGTCTGGCAGTGATGCCAACTTAGCAACTTTATAGCTAGATCTAGCAATTTTTCGACATCTGGCAGCTACAAATTTGTAAAATTTGTAGCTAAACTTTTTAGCTACTTTTTCTAGCAACTATTGGGATTGAGAGTTTTCGAAGCCAGAGCCATAAAATGAACGAAAATGGAGCGATAAAAAATAAGGGCAAACCATGAAAATAGCGAAATATTTGATATTCTTCTCCTTTTTACCATATTTCACTCTTGTTCTTACTTATTTTTTTGTTCTAGAAGCAGTCGGAAATACTGTAATTTTGTCTTTACATCCGTTTTTACGTCCAATACATACTTTTTCAATTTTTTATTGAAAAGAATGAGCACAAACATAGCTATAACATGATAATAAACCATAATATTTTGAGAAATTAGAAGAAATTTCTAAGTTTTGCTTTGTTTTAATCGATTTTGAGGTTTAGCTACTTCTAGCAACTTTTATAGGAAAGAAAATTGGGCAATCTAGCAACTTTTCGTGAACTTACTAGCTGCAGCCCTAACATACCAGTTGGCAACACTGCCGTCTGGGTTGGTGATGGCTTCGTATGGAGTTTTTGGCGGGCTTTGGTAGCTGACGTTTGGAGTCCTCATATTTCATAGAATTTTTATTGTTTATAGTGAGTTTTGGTTCGTAAAATTGGTGTTGTTTTGCGTAACAAAGTGTCGTGCAAGTGAACAATATATAGTTTAGTGAAATATGATGGTGCATGGGTCGTAAACAGGAAAAGTGTTCCGTGATTTTAGCGCGGCAAAGCGGTCGGTTCACCTCTTTCCTGTGGACTTCTCTGCTTTTCCTGCGTCTTTCGATTGCCTCCAAAAACTCCAAAGAACCATCAAAACGTCGAATACCAACGTTTTAATGTGAAAACATAAGAAAATTCAAAATAAATTAAGATTTAGCCAAAAGGTCTAGTAACCAGGCTAGTAAATATATTTAAAAAAAAAAAAAAAAAAAAGGTTGGTGATGTTCAAAGCCGGTCACCACACGGCTAACTGTGTTACGGTTCAGTTAGATAATACTGCTATCTATTCTGTGACTGTGTGAAAACTTATAGTTCGACTTAACTAGTCCAAACTCTCCAAGTGCTGACAAATTGTCATAAAACTTTCGCATCCGATACGTTACCTGGCTGGGAATTAAAAACAAAATGTCATTAGGTACTTATACTTATCATTGACTATTATATACGTTATAAAACAGTGTATAAGCACTTTTCCCATGCTGCACAGTGCTGCACGTAACGCCCCGATGCAATCAAACAAAAACAATGTTTTAGAAGAGGAAGGAAGAGAAATCCGCACCTTGCAACATTTCTACTGATCGCGAAGGAAATTAGTATTACTAGGAAATTGTGACAAACTAGAAAAACCTGGCGAGATCTTGACAAGATTCTGTTCCTGGCTACCTTGCGATTTTAATCTATTGCAAGAATTACTAGCTCGTGCTTCCTCGTACTAATTTTCTATTTTATGAATTGGGAACTGTATGGCGTAAGACGTCAGCTGTATACTCATCCAGAGAACTAATTATAATAAGTAATACTCGTAAGCTATCAGTTTAAGTTCGGTCACCGATCAAATCGCGTTTGCCCTACCATTTTATTTTGTTGTTTGTAGGCTCACTTCTAATGGGTCATCACATCTATCGCTGGGCCTGTCCGCAGCCGGGAATCAATTCCTCATTGATTCCCGGCGTTTTGAGTTGAGTTCCGTTCCATAAGTTCCGTGAATTCATTTACCATCTCAACCCACCTACCATAATAGGTGCTATGTTAGCACAGGAACATTATAATAGCCTTCAGTAATAGACTTAACTCGTTTGTTTTGTTTATCGGTATATTGAGCAATGAGCATATAACATAAGTAGGCAATGTATGTTCCTAACCAATTTCCGCCATGGCGACTGCTTCAACTCCGTTGCTGGCGTTGATGAGCTCATTATGTGGTAGATCTTCTTGGAGAAGATCCTCGCACATAGCGGGAACGTGAGCACGTTATCGTTCTCATTGTGATCATATTGTATAGCCTCTGGTAGTCGGGCATTGAATTCATCACGTTTGGCATCTAGTTGTTTCTCATTGTTATTATATTCAAGAGACAAGAGAATGGTCACATGGTCTTGTTGACTGAGTTATCTTCGATCCTGTCTCCACTGTGTTTACTTCTTTGTACGTTACGACACCGATTTTCACCAGACAATATGCGTCCCTCTGAACACAAGTTCTCCCACGAATGAGGGTGATAATTAAGTTTTTATACTAAAAGTCTTTGGTGTCGTAGGCCAAGAGTTCACATCGAGTGCGTCAAAATGATAGATGTGATTGCATCAGTCCAACCCACTCCGCACTGGGGCAAAGATTTCTTTTTATCTTATCGTAATTAAATAAGCATGCACAATATAAGTAATCCCAACTAATCGTTCTGTCCGAGCAGGCATCAGCACTTTCACCGGCGCGCGCGCAGTTGACTCATAATATGCCATGCGACAACGACATACCGGCCGAGTGAAACCACTACTTAGAGAGAGTTCGCAATTATTGAAGTTCTGCGGTGTTTGCTATTGCGCCCGCGCCGGTGTGCATCGATCATCCGTGCGAGTGGAATTTCCGTAGGTTTCTAATGTAGAATATGCTTCTGGGAACCTACAAAGAGATTTTTAAAGATATCTTCCAACGTTTTTACTTAGCTCAGATCACAATGGTCTGTGGTTCAGGAATGTGGCCCAAAAGCACACGTGTCTAGAAACAAGTGGTGTTTTGTGGTTCTCTATAGGTTCAGAATCTATAGAATTATTTAAGGGGGCACCGAGCCTATTGTGCCCTCAATGTTTTATTTCTAAACAATTAAACAACATTTCCAAAAAACAAGAATGTCACATTGTAACATACGATATATTTATCGAAACATATGCAGCACAATAGGCTCGGTACCCTCTTAAGATTCAGTCGTACTATTCGGATTATCGAATTCAAATCATGAGTATACGATCTCAGACCACCCATACCCTGATGGATAGATCACTACGATAACATGGCCCGTGATCATACTGATAACAATGAGACAATTAGTGACACAGTAATGCGTAAGTCGAACAACAAATCCGTGTAAGTATTTGTTTTTGTGTAACGTCCATCTCAGCACATACGCACTCGTTGTGGTTGTGAAACTTTGCAGGCGCAGTCTACTATGAAAATCATCAATCTATTTCGTCTTCATCGGATACCTCCTTGCACAGACAGTTACCGCAAATATTACTTTTCAAAAGGAATGTCCAATATCCTTCGAACATTCCCATGGTAGAGCGATTTCAATAAAACGTTTCGTTTTGCGTCTCGCTCTGCTAAACACAATTTTGAGACGTCGATCTCCCGGTTATATTAAATCCGGGAGCAATCATACCATAATGGGCATGGGTTCGTCGTGAAAATGCCAACAATATTGGTATTATGAATTTTCTGTTCTTATTTTCATCAATATGAAAGAAATAGTTTTTTTCTCCTCTCCGGACGGAAAGCGTCAATTTTCGTCCCGCTGCGCTAAACAAAGTTGCCGCTTTCCACCTCCGTCGAGTAGAAAAATAGTATACTAACCTCGGGCAGTAAATAAGAAAGCCTCGGATCTCATGTAATTGTTGACCATTAAATATAATCAATAATGTACAAATACATGAATGAATGAAATGAATGACAATATATACTTTATTTACTCCAAAAACAAAATACAATACACAATAGGAAACAAACTGATTATGGTACAAATAAGGCGGTCTACATATACATATCGTCCATGTTAATAAACAAAATTCCCCCCCTAAGTACCCCGAAGAACCTCCAAAGAAAATTGTATTCTTTGTTGTTAGTTGCAGGTATTTGTAATTGTTTGCTAATCGTCACAATAATAGCGAGCCATTCGATTGTTGCCCGTAGTGCTTGCTGCATTTTCTCGCCTTACATTTGCGGTCTATCGGCCTATGATTGTTTGGCAACATAGCGTACCTATATTTAACTATTTCGTAATACAGCACGACAACCACTCAAGTAATAATTAACAATCTACGACCCAGACTAGGTACCTAGCTAGATAGTGACATAACAATTACTGGGTAGTTGAATAATTTAGCAGGCTGATAAGTAGATGGCAATGAAGAAACTTTGTAAATAACTCAAAATTAAAATTTTATGTAGATAATTTTGTATCGAACCAATCGCAACAACCTAAATCTGTTTTCTAACTGAAAGCCTTCTAACTTTTTTAGGGTTCTTTACCCAAAGGGTACTAACGGGACCATTATTCTATTACTAAGTGCGATCACACTCGATGACGCATTGACGGAGCGGCAGATGTCAGTCCCTAATTTTTGAAGCAAGGAGTTGTAAGAAACCGCACGTAGAAGCACACCGGTGACGGATTGACGCATCGTGTGTGCTTCTACGTGCGGTTTCTTGCAACTCCTTGCTTCACAAATGACGGACTGAAGTCTGTCGCTCCGTCAATGCGTCATCGAGTGTGATCCCACTAAGCCTTACGCTCTCCGTCCGTCCGCCTGTCCGTCTGTCCTATTGAGCTATACCACAACAGACTACAACAAAATTGTCATAAATACAAGGGACAAATATTTGTAGCTGGTAGCGGTATTGAAAATTAAGGAAAAACATAGTTATTGAGAAAAATCCCAATGGATTAAACAAAACAAAAATTGTCCGTAGTAATAAAAATCTACTACACCACACACTCGCATGAATAAGACTAAGTTATGTGGGACTCTGCAGGGAAATCTGAGCACACACAACCCATTTAATTATTCAAAGCCGGTATACAAATACCGACAACTGTTAGTAGGCACAATATCTTATGGGACGTGACTCGCCTGCTGGACTGGCGGTGACGTCACACAAAGTTTCCCTGCGGCCAGTGCCCTGGGGACCTCAAACTTCGCTTCCTTGTTCCTTGTGATAAGGCATTACCTTTAGCTGATGATTTCAACAACGATGACCTTATGAGCATCAGCCAGCGCGTTAGGGGTGGCAAGACCATAAGAATAGATACGACTAGAAGTCAAGCTTCTTAAAGCACGCGTAACGGCGCTAGACTCGCGAAAAAAGTTGTAATTCATTGTCCTATGGATCAAAATGGCGTGTTTAAGAGTATAGCGGCCGTCTCCGGTACGTCCTCCCAGCTTGTATGAAGCTTCCGATCTGGGGGGTTATTGTGTAACTATACCCGATTCAATCGGTATCAAATCGACACGGTGTTTTGGCAGTTCTTGGCGATTTTGCTTCTTAATATTTAGTTAATTTATCTCAGATAATGAACACGATGATCACAGAAACAAAATATTATTTAAAAATTGGCTAGTACAGTCATAAAACGTTATCGATTTTGTAAACGATATAATCGGAAGCTTACACAATAGCCCTACAGTTCGGATATTTAATCATGTGGCAAGACCTTGGGATGATTTGAGGATGATTTGACAAAATTCCACCCGAAAAGTACCTACCTTCAAAGTAAACGCATGACAGTGATGAAGGGTTTTAAAACATTACTACAAATTCTATAATTGGTTTAAATTCAGTTCACGATTGCTATAAAATAGGCATAGTGGCCATTTGTTATTTGAAGGCATTAACAAAAATGGCTCCTCAGTTCATTACGGACATTGAGAATGAGGTCATCGGCTGTAGATGAGGCCTTAAACCTTTAAAGAGGATTACGGAGTAAAGTTAATGCTTTCAAATTTAGTTAAAATAACTTGTAATAAGACGGCTGAGAGATAGTACACCAAAACAGTTTCTTGGCAAGCGCCATTTGACCTATAGCTAATGTATTCCTTTTGCAATTTGAAATGCATTTCAACGTTAAGACTTATAGGTAGTTGGGAATAAGTTGGTGTTATTAGGTACCTACTTTGGTTTTACCGACATTATCTTGCAAATTGAAAATGGAAATGGAAATGCTTGTTTGAAATACATATAAGTGACAGCCTAACATATACTGAAACGGTGAATTCAGACCATCAAACTGAACAACTTTCACTATGGGGCCAGCCTCAGGAAACACGAAAAAAAAACGGCTGTTCCGTACAAAACAGCTCTACCTACTCGACTCAAATGTATGAAAGCGCTGATTTTTTTCACGTTTCCTAAAGGTGGCTCCATAGCACCTCCATAGTGAAAGTTGTTCAGTTTGGTGGTCTGAAATCACCGTTTCAGTATTAGCCAACCTGTGCCAACCTGTATATTCTTATAGAGGCGAGATTAAACCCACCAAACCAACAAAAGAAACTGAATTCATATTAAATCCATATTTGGTTCATAAAATGAAAACCCGCAACCGGGTCAGGATTTCGTTTGTTTGGGTATTAAAATCCTAAGTTCCTCAGATCTATCTTACAATTCATGACTGCGCGAGAGCCTTATACCTACAGGGTGAAATTGATATCATTAGCATCCTTTCAAACTGAACAACTTTTACTATGGGAGCAAAGCGATCGAAGCAAAAACCTCAACATTATTTATGTTTGTTTTTATTTATTATTTATACTTAACTTTACTGTGGGTGTACTTATCTGTTTTATGTGCCTAATAAATAAATAAATAAATAAAAAATAAAAATTTGTTCCATACTAAACGGCAAAGACTGCAATACCTACTCAACTCAAATGTATGCAACATTAGAATTTTTTTTTGCTCCGATCTGTTTGCTCCCATAGTAAACGTTGTTCAGTTTGATGGTAGACTCTTAGTATAAAAGGATGCTTATGATATCAATTTCACCAGGTCTCATATATCTTGTACTTCCATTTGTACACATTGAACCATTGTGTGTTGAACTGTTGAAGTTGCCCACATTACTTAGATCCTATAAATCTAAACTATTATAAAACTGTAACTGAGTCACGTTGCAGGAATTGACCCGAGCACACGTCTCGCGTGGTTTCCGCGCGTCGCGTTTTTGCCTGCCACGAGGCTCCGCAATCCTCAATCTCTTCTTGTTCTTGAACAAAAACAATCCCTGAGATTGGGATAGATACTCCCATAAATTACACTTGACACTGGCGGAAATGCAGTGCTACGCACAAGCAAAAAGCCATTAATTATAAATAAAAAAAAACTAACTGAAGTGTCTGTACATTGAAGATATTTACAAAAAAAAGATTACGATATGGTTTTTAGGTATCCCTGACTCGAAATCAATCTTTTTTAGAAATTTTGTCTGTCTGTTTGTCTGTTTGTTTGTGTGTTTGTTTGTTTGTTTGTTTGTTTGTTCGCGCATCACGCAAAAACTACTGAACCGATTTTGATGAAACTTTCTTTGTTTGATAGCTTATGATCTGACTTAAAATCTGGTACCTATATAATTTGTGCGGACGAAGTCGCGGGAAAACACTAGTAATATATACAACTATATATTACTAGCATAGGACTCACTGATGCAAGAAAAAAAAAACAAAGTACTTACAAATTGAAATGTGTTTTTCATTTGGCAATCACGAAATGTTATAATGACAAAGTCGTTACCTGCATTCAAATTACATTACTTATATCATTATGTTAGACTCGATTTATCGTCATGACAGCATTATTGCTATGTTGAAATCGTCTATTTACGCAAGGGACACATACATTATTTTTGGGAGACAACAAAAACTAGACTAATGAGAAAATGTTATTATATCCGTACCTACATGTTCTTTGTTCAATGCAAAATACTACATTTGAAGGGGTTTATGAACTTTCACTGCACGATAAACTTAAGAAAACCAACGTCGATAAACCAAAGTTTCACAAGTAACGAGCTAGCGAATGGTTCGAAATACGATATATCGGCATAATTTAGTAAAGAACTGCTTTCTTTGTGAAAACTAACAATAAAATAATACTGAAAGTTTTTCAGTAGGAGTTTTGATCGTGAATTACTCGTCGATACAAAAACAGACACAGAACAGGTCGATATTATTTATTCATAGATTTCATAGTGATCACTTAGAAATAATACAAAACGGATCTTCACGTCATCCTTATAATTAGAATCGTGACACCGTAGTTCGTCAGGTTTTAAGTTTAAAACATCATCTTAGTAGACACCAGAGATTCTATACTACAGGATGAAATTAAATCATTAAATTAGCATCCTTTAAATCTAAGAGTCTACCCATCAAACTGAACAACTTTTACTATGGGAGCAAATTGATAAGAGCAAAATAAATCCGCTGTTCTATACTAAACTGCAGAGCCTGCTCGACTCAAATGTATGCAACAGCTGGTTTATCAATAATGATATCAATTTCACCCTATATACGACTTTAAAATACTATGGACGTCTTCTCTTGTCAGCTGGAGCGACTCGGTAGATTTTTGATTCGTAATGCTAACTTCAAGGCCTCCTGTACATGTTTTTATATCAACTTCTGAAACAAGCCTAAGACTAGTGAAACGTGGATGTTCTGAGGTTTCAGAATATCTCTGACTACCCCTCGGGGAATATAGTCGTGAGATTCATGACTTCTCCAACTTGCACTGATCGATTGTGCCTCACTCCAAATCTCTCTCAACTACATTCATGAATTATTATTGAGCTCCTTTGTCTTGCAGTCGGATCCTGCTGGCTATATCTTACTCTACGTCATCAATTTAGTCGGTCCCTCCCATGTCCCTCCCTTTCTATGTCTTGTTAACTCTTGTCATGCAAATTGCATCTAGCAATTTGCTCTAAAACATTCTCTACAATGCTTGTGTATGCGATCAAAGTTTCCGCATTCTATTACGCATTCTTATCGCCTCATCTTTTAGACCGCAAAGTTTTCAGCTATTCCGCAATAAACACAGCTGTGCAACTAAGCATATCGAAGAAGTACCTACCAGGATAGCATGAACTGTAGCAGTTTCATCCGCCTAAGGTTTAAGATTGCATCGGGTGAGTGCGGTTATCGTGAACCCGTTACTGGCACCGCAGCTTGCAGTTTGCGTTCACTGACCTACACAAATCCGACGGGAAAATCTGAGTGAAAATGAATATTGGCATTCTTAAAGCTGGGTGTTCCAAGATGTTGCATTTAAAATATCTACGAAACAAAAAGAGAATAGGTGTCAATAGGTAGGTACTTACTTGCAGGATGGAAGGAAGAATTCACCAATAACCATGGCAAAAACGTCAACAATGAACATGACATCGAGGAAACCTGCATGCTTCAATTTCGAGGCATGTGTTGTACCCACTGTCCATTATAAGTGGCGACGGGCTCACCCCCTGTCACACTGGACAGAGTTACGGTACTACTGGTGAAACGTGGATGTTCTGAGGTTTCAGAATATCTCTCACTACCCCGTCGGGGAATATAGTCGTGAGCATATGCTATGCTATGCTGCCATGACAAAAAAGCTTACTGGTCTAAATACGAACTGTCGTACCTACTGTACGAACCTAACATTGTAATTTATAGGCTAAAGTAAACTCAGATATCCAAATAATTGGGGTAAGTTTCCCTTGTAAGACGATATTTAATCAGAGCAAGTTTTAAGCTCTTTAATTAACTGAATTCACCCCCAGTTTAATAATAAAAGGCTTCATTAAAAAGGCTTTATTAAAAACGGAAAATGATTTCTTTTTTAAGGAACAGATTGGACTAGAGATTACACCATAGATCTGACGCCCACACAAGTTTCATTTACTTTTTTAGTGCCGCTCCACAGAATAAATAATAGTGTCTGTTTTATTGATGTTATACTGGCTCGGGAGACACCTTACGGCCCCTCCAATTGTCCGTAGAAATAAGCAATAGATGCTCACCGAGTAATGTTTTTTTTCTGTCTTAGGCAAATTTTGCTGGTTTATACCAGCTACTTGCTACTTATGTAGCAATGCAGCATTTCGCTTCCATAAGTTGTCAAATTAAAACAAATGAAGGGATTGGAATGAAAATTTGAAAAAAGAATTAAAAAAGAATGTGCTACACTGTGGTAAAACTCTTTTGAAACTACAGCGCCCTCTGGCGATGAGGCTAGGTGCTTATTGAATGCACCTCGTAAAATAGATTTTAGTTGTTGTCTGTCAATGAATACAATACCCATGTTGATCCTGCACAGGATTTACAGCGGTGGGTATGTGTGGTGCCCGAAAGAAAAAGGCAAAACAATATTTTTGTTTAAAACTCGGGCAAATTTGCATGAAGGGATCACTCGCATCTCTTTTTGGCGTCTGACTCGACACGTATTATCTCATCTCGGTCTCAAAATAATATGGAAAAGAGAAACGAAAACACAGAATTATACAGGAGATATTTATTGCTGAATCGTAACAGCAATAATTATATTGCTTGTTTGAATTTCCCCGTGACAGAGAGCTTCGCTCGGAGCCGCAACGTTTCTAGAATTTAATCAAGAACTTGAGGCAGCCGTAAGTTATTGTAATAAACTAGCAAATTTTGACAGGGCTGTCAGATTGTATAATAAAAAAACTGCATTATTAGGAGACTGTTGGTATCCTCTATCTATCCTGGCTGGACTTTTGGATACAAAACAAAAACATGTAATTTTATGAACTTTAAAAGCTCTACGGAGGTCAGAAGAATCGCAGAATAGTGTACGGAAATGTTTAGTTTGTTTCTCTTCTACTTATATAAACCAACAAACATTAAAGTTGGTAAAAATATGCCTGTTGTGAATGAACAAAAAAAGGTTATTAAAATTACTTACGTGACGAATAAACAGAAAAAACGTAGTTTTATTTGTTTCTGAGATTTTTTAACACCAGTACCCAGTATTCTCTTCCATTTTCTATAATTTCAGGGTTGTCCTGAATAATTTTAAAAAATCTACTGGCAGCCCTGAATTCTGACTCTCAAATAGTTACCTATCTGAACTAGAATCTAACATTACGAAGATAAGGTTGAAAATGAACACTTCGATGATGTAGTAGCGGATTTGGCAACCTAGTTTCGTCCATAAAACCGACTGTTTGCATGCTATAGTTAGTTGAATTGCGCTCTACCTATCAACCATAATAGGTGAATTAACAATTTTATGCCAGACACTAATAGAATACCATTAAATTAATCATTGTGTCAGTTTTTTGGCAACTGTTTTATTGTTTGTTAATCCAGGTTGTCTGTCATTTACACAGTGTAGTGGAGAGAAAGTCTCTATTGTTATTGAAATTAGGTTATAATGTTATCAATATTAAAATAAGGATTGTGTAATTTAGTACAATGACATATACTCTAGCGATAGACAAGCACGTTCACACAAACAACATGTCACACAAAACAACACTAAATGACTTGATCTGTCATTGCCATAGTGACGACGTGAACTCAGGAACATCAATGCGGTGCAGTTACCGCATTAAAGTGGAACATGTTATTGCTATGAAAGGGCGTGTCTATCGCTAGAGTATGTCAGTGGTTAAGTATCTCTAAAAAAACTGTTCTTATTTATTTTAACACATTATGATTGAAAAAAGGCTATGATAAATACAAATAGGGTAGGTATCTCTAGACACGACGAAAGACAGTGAAGGAAAGGAAATTAAGAATATCTATGTGATATTATCTATGTGATATTATTTTGAATAAATTTTGACTTTGACTTTGCCACATAGTTACATTACAGCACAGAGTACTATAATTACTACTACCGTAACATTAACGTACTATTGGCAAAAAGCAGTAACCCAAATAATAGTAGCATCGTTGCACTCCGGATACCGCAACGTGGATCGTCGATCGTTGTAACTGCAGTTTAGCTCGATTTCGCTCAGTTATTGCGATGCATCGGAACATCCCGTTACGGTTTGGTGCAAGTTAAAAGTTTTAGCGAATCAATTAAGTAATTTGACAGTTACATCCCTTTAATTACGACAGAAGTGTTGTATTGGGAATGCATTTCTCAACATTCTTTACACAAAAGCCATTAAGAGGATATAACCATTACAGATATAGATATTTGTTCCTAGATCATGTTTAAAAATTATACCTACTGACTTCTATTGGTTCATCGTGAAAATTGAATCAAACTTCGTTTGTGTACATCACGCTCGGGCGCGCTCCCAGGTATACCCTCAAAACATCGCAACAGAAACTCAACCGACCAAACCACATGGCTGTAAAAATTAATTTTATACCTATAGGTTGACAATATTGGATGACAATACTTGGATGACTGACAATAATTTATCCAAGCAGTTTCTGTTAAATTACAAACAAATTCAAACATTAATGTATGTTTTGAGCCCCGTTGCAACCAGACCAGCCGGTCCGTTATCTCTCTGAAGATCTTGCACCAGCATCCATCAGGACTGGAGCACTGGACCGGCCCGTTACCACGGTACCTCGACTCGTAACAGGGTTATGTCTTCACGCATCGGAGCTCGCAACTCGCACGCTATTCACGATCGTGATAACGCCTCATATTTTGATAAATTTGGGTTACTGCATTTTGGCTGATGGAGTCGTTTGTATATAAACATGTCGAAACATGAGTTAATTTGTCAATGATTTGTGTTTCAAATCATATACTCTTCTTATTGGCATGCATTGTGAACTAAATTATATCTAAAATGAAATTTTCGGATTAACCTTTTTCAATGAAGGCAAATAAATACCAGAATAAGCATAAAATTTGCAATATTACACGTTCAAACTTTTTGGGATATCTTTGATTATGATGAGGGTCTGACCGAAGAATTTATAGGCAAAGTCGAGTGGGATCGAACAATTTGTGCCGAATACCCTCGAATAAGCAAATATTTATCGGAACGATAACTCGATCAATGTGACAAAGGGTATGAAATAGACAATGGAATACCGAACCGATATGTCGCATTTAATTTAGACTTTGATCATATTCATATAGCATGCAAAATTCGATTGAATTTATGATGAAGGCTTAAATCCCACTTCAGATCAGTAAGAGCTATCGTGTAAGTTTCAGAGTCTATCGTTTACAAGATCGGTAACGTATTAGTGCGTTCATACACGATGACGCGCTGACGGAGCGGCAAACGTCAGTCCGTCATTTGTGAAGCAAGGAGTTGTATGAAACCGCACGTAGAAGTACACACGGTGACGGATTGACGCACCGCGTATGCTTCTATGGACTGTCGTCTGCCACTCCGTCAATGCGTCATCGTGTGTGATCCCGCTTATGACTGTACTAGGCAATTTTGTTTCTGTAATTATGATATCGATTGTCTCAATTAGAATCGCTAGGAACTGTCTAAAAACATCATGTCGATTTAATACCGATTTAATCGGCTACTTACACAATAAGACCCCTGTTATGGCACAAGTAAATAATAATGAAAACTCACTGACTTCCATTTGAAATCCTATAGATGCCTTTTAAAGGTAATACCTAGGTATAAATAATGCAGCGACAAAATATTAGTTGTCGTTATACGAAAGTAGGCATGGTGTAAAAGATCCCTACCTATCCTATACTACCTATTTGAAACTGTTTAGAACTGGACATTCGGCTCCTACGTACCGAAAATGCCTATCTACCTAAACTAATTAACCAACTGGTCGCTACCAAAAGTGTATAGAAAATCCCTACCTATTAACTTAACTTAACTTAACTTATGAACTATACCTAAACTTATTTATGATCCCATTTTTGAGCTGAAGATGTTAACTTGGCCAGTATCGATCGTCTAGTGAAACAGGAGACTACGTTGTGATCCGCATAATAGTAACCTAGGTGCGACAGACTTGAGATTTAACTAGTATTCTAACAAACAGAGACCCAGAATTACCTAAACTTAATATTAACTTAAATGAGAAAGTAATACCTAACTTCCTAGCCCGCAATACTATTTTTGACTATGATAATGAAGTTAATATCAGAAAATGTAGCCTACAACCCTCCGTCAGTAAGCGCTGAAGTCAATCTAATGAAACAACTTTCTTAGCTATAGACCTTATCTTATCCTACAATGTGTTAAATAGTTAACTTAGATTTCTCTACCAATTTACTTATACAGGGTGTTAGATTTCCTAACCTATTAAAATATAAATTTATTTCTATGTTTTGTTTTTTCCTTGGGAATGCAACAAAGTATAAAAGAATGATTGTTTCGTTTGGTATAGAAGAATGATTGTTTCGTTTGGTATAGAAGAATGATTGTTTCGTTTGGTATAGAAGAATGATTGTTTCGTTTGGTATAGAAGAGAGCCCCGCCATTCCGCTCTCAGGAGTTATTTTATTTGGTATTTCCTCCTCCTAGAATATTTCTAGCTTCAGTGGGCCTCGTCTCCAAACTGGTCAGCCCTCCTCCAAACTTTTCCCGAGATATTGTGTCTTAGTCAGGTAAGTCAAGTTTAGTAAGGGATGTTTGAGACTTGTAAATTTTAAAGTCATTTCTTTGTCAGTGTGTCAGTAACTTGTCATACAATGGACAAGAGGTATTTTTCAGATAGACTGGTTTCAATTTAATTTAGACTCTAGTTGAGCTATATTAGTAATTCTTAGACTTTATTTCTATATTAGTCGTGACTTTAAGGAACCCTAACTAGTGAAATTTCCCTTTTAAATATCTTTTCTTTTATAAACCAGTTCTAAAGCTCATCTCTGTTAACAGTTTAATCAAAGTAAAGTTCCTATTCTGAGAATCTACATCATTATCATTTAGTAGGTAAGTACCTATACATAAAACTAGCATGACAATATAAGCAGAAACTATAGCTTATAGAAACAGTATAACATTTAACTGAATGAATAGAACCTTGGTCCATTGAAAGTAAGTTCTCTCTTTCATGTGAATAGTATGATATAACTTTTATTTGTTTGACTCTGATATAAATCTGCAAAACTTATTATGTACCATAATCATTTATTTTTCTGACTAGAGGGCACTAGGCACTATATCCCAAAGTTCCACCAACTCATAACAAAGTAATAGGTATGATAAGAAACTCGAATTTCTCATTATTATAAGGAAACGATAAATTTAGATTGAACTTATTTTGTTTGGACAATATTATATTGAATTATAACTTTGATATTGTCACCTATTCACTGTTTTCTATTTATAATGTCATTTACTTTTTTAGAACCAAGATTTATCATGAAATTTTTTTGCTTCGAATTCCCTGAATTTCATTCAAACATCTACTGAAAAATCATATAACTCAAGTCTATGAAATAATTAATTAAATCCTACTGAATTTACCTATTATACCAATTTGTAAACCTGAACATCTAAACCTTTCCATTCCTACTAAAATTCTAGTCAAAGTTAAATACCTACCCTATCCTATATTATTCTAACAAAACCCTAGTAAATCTAACCATTGTCTAAATATTTTCCTATTCTAAAGAAGTGCCCTAATGTTTGAAACTTCCCGGTGTAAGGAAATTCCGCAAGACTAGAGGTAGGCCTCACATTTACATGTAATCGTGTAGGTGTGTGATGTAAAAATTTCCTTGGTGTAAAGGAAATTTTTCGAACTAAACTGGAAAGCGAAGCGAGGATGGAGCCTCTAGTGTACCTAAGTCTATTCCAGAAGTGTAATGTCCATATCAACGGCCGAAGCCATAAGTTGTGATATGAACGGGTCCCTATTGGCAAGTGTTAAATTACAGGGACTAAATTTTGCACCCCGAGTACACAGTCTGAGACCCTCTAACGAGGTCGGATCTACTTCGACAGGCCCTATCCCAGAACATGTATACACAGTGTACAAAACCTAGGAGGCTATAAACCGTTATGTTGGTAAAGAACGATTGCTGGCACGCCCCAAAACCGAGCCCGTCTCCGAAAAGACGTTGGAAGTTATCGACAGTCAGTTGTCACCGTAAGGTGACCAGTCCATAACCCACAAAACCTCGTTTGTGTACCACATGATTATTCAACTTCAAACTCACAACCGAACAATGACCCCCCATTTAAAATTAAATAGCAAAAATATGAAGTTCCCAGAATTTACCCCAAAATAAGCTAAGAAAATGATTTTAAATTTAAATTCCAATGCAAACACTTTACTAATGACTCTAAATCAAATAAACTCCCCAAAAGAACTTTAAAATAAAAATAATATCAAATCACAAATCGGCAGCGTGTGAGCTCAAAGAATGAATATTGATGAATGACCCCCCTCCCTCTAAGCCGAGCCTATTTATGTAAGCTTCACTATGTCGTAGCGGTCGTTCTTGTCTTCGCGGTCGTTCCTGTCTTCGCGGTCGTTCTAGTCTTTCCTGTCGTTCGTGTCGTCAGTTTGTGAACAATCAAAATTGATCCTTAACTTTATAATTATAAGGCTTTCTTTCAATCTACTAGTTTTCCCTTGAATTCATACAAGAAAACGTCTCCTTATATGGTAATCTTGTCTTCCCAATAACCCGTACCAATTTGAAAAACTATTTACATTTTCCCTCATCAATCTTTATTTACTTCCAATTAAAGGTGGAAATTGCATGAACTTCTATGCTTAATTTTAGCTTCTTAATTAAATAGGCAAACAGCCTGATGCGCGAACTATCTAAGGCCCAAACTTAGTGAATTAAGCTATCTTCCCCTGACATAAGATTCATTTTTGCTAGAGGAAATTCACCTCGCGCCAACTTCACATATCAGTTTTTTAGAACTTTTTTGCGCAGCGTGGGTACGCTATTGAAAACCCGCCTAACCAAAATAATTACCTACGCGCATGTGTCAAATCTGTCAATCACTTATGGACTAATCACGCTCATAAGACTCTAATACTCTGTCATAACGCCTATTTTTGCTTGATGAATTTGCTCCGCGCCTCCTAGCGAATAAATTTTAAACTATTTTCCCCGCACAAAGCATCACTGATGTATCAGCTGTTTTCTGCTAACTCAATTTTCCGCCATTTTTGTCTTTTTACTATGTTTGATTACTATTATCATTTTTCGTAATGAATTTTAATTTTCTAATGAAATATTCGTCAATTTCGACTGAGATATTGCTAATGTCCCTTTGTTTACATGATAATTTGAATGAACTAAATTCCCTCCCTCAAAATACTAGTTAACATAATTGTTTGTGCTTTGCAACTTCTAACTTTGAAGTTTGCTATGTTTTGACGATAGTTACTTTATAATTATGATTCCTTTTGTTTGAAGCAATATATTAAGATGTGCCTGATGGTTAGAGAGTCGTATATTACTGGTGTAGATCTAGACCAGTACATTCTTCCCCCAAAATTTACGCAGGTATGTATTTAAAATTCAAATTTCAACCGGAGTCAATTTTAACTTAATATATTAACTGTAAAATAGTTTATTAATATTCTTCCTTGAAATGTTCTCAGTGTGGTGTGTATTTAAAATACCAAGCCGAGAAACAATTCCATCAGTGAGAAAAGTTTCAAATCATAACATAACATTCAGGATCAATTAGCAGCTTTCACTAGAAAATCTGGTTCATGTGTAAAAACTAGTTTGTGAGGCTAGTCACTCAGAATGAATTGTGTACTATGTCAATCCATCAGATTCTATTTTTCAATTTAATAGAACTCCATAATACAATCTACCACCATCCAGATCATCATCGTCGTTAGACTGAAAACCATCGTTTGAATATTAAATACCCTATCTGACACTTTCCATCAACCAATGTAATCATTAATAGTTTGGAGAGTGTAGAGTGTTCTCGTATTTGCATATCCTACCAGTGGAGTAAAAGCTTCCTTGTGGACAGTATTCTCTACTGAAACCAACTACTAATCTTAATCATCGTCCCAGCCATTGAAAACAACTGTCGCGACAACTAAGACCCTCCTATTAGATCTACACAAGAAATCTTTTTGTAAAGTGTAGTGTGTCCAAGTTTGAATATCAATAACCTAATTTCCATGACCTTGACTTCTGTTAATTCCAAATGGCCCTCTTTCCTCATACCAATGTTTTTTTTTAATATAAATTATAAAATATATAATATTGTAGAAAGGTTTTATAAATATGTCGCTTAAACATTCTGCTTGCCAACACACACTTTCATTTTGTTCACACACCAATTCAAATCCAAAATAAAATCAACAGACCAATGACACGAAAAGATAAAATTATAAATTACCACAACCGCGTAAAAGAAGTTCTAAATCAAGTTACAATAACGATTAAATACCTTTTGAAATTCGAACATTTCCTTCCCCCATTCTCGACTACTCCAAAACCGAATAACTCTTGTCACCATCACTCACATGTTACCTATATTTTATCGTTCAAAAACTCTAAATTAAGCCACATTTTATTTATTATTATTTACTAATAAAATTCTTTACTTGAATCTAACCTTTTTAGTCTGACTTCGAAAGATTGAACTTTAGTTTTCCTAAAAGGTAAATGAAATAAGCCTAAACAATCAAATCTTCCGTGATTTCCTGTTTCTTTGTGGTTTTATATTTATTTTAAGTTTATTTAGTTCTAAGTCCTTGGGTTTTATTATTATTGTTTTATTTGAAAAGATTGCAGATTTGAAGTACCTATGTATATTCTTATAAATTTAATTATTTTTGAATAAATTCGAAAATATAATGAAATTGCGACCCCCTAGTATTTTAATCTATTTTAATGCTTATTCTTATCCTAACCATCATCATCATCGTTACCTCAGACGACTTATGTCCACTGCCAGACACAGGCCTCCCCAAGAATCGCCACGACAACTGGTCCTGTCCTAACTTAACCATAGTGAAAATAAACCTATTAGTAGTGAAGTTCCAAAAATTTCTCGCAACAACCCAATGACTCAACTAAATGACAGTTATATAATGAAAGTATATCTACGCTTTTAACTCAAAGCTAAATCAGAAAACAGAAGTATTTTTTTTTCCAATAATTAAATTGTAAGATGAACAAAACCGGTAAGGACATCACAGGCAAGTGCGTCACACCTTGCATAATTGACCCGCTTAGTAACTTTGTTTTCTTCTTCTATCAACTATGTGAAAATATACTATTACAGATGATCAAATTAACCGATAATCTATAAATCATTATATTAAGAATATTAGACAATTCTCGCTGGATACGTTCCCTTCACCAAACAACCTACATCCTGGCAGACGCACTTCCCCCCTACCCTTAATCTCTCTTTTTTTTATAAGTTAAATGTCACCTCAATCCTCCTGCATTTTACCACTCTCAGAACTGACTTTGACTCTTATTACTTATTGACAACCCTATAAAACATCTCCACAATTTCCTCTGCCTAGATGTTATGAAGTGCAGACAGAGAAGTCCGAAACTCGCTTCCCCCTCTATTTTCGGCTCCTTACGCATGATTGACCATTGGACATCCCTACTTAGCAACTACATTAATAACATAATATAAAAGTATAATTATTTTAAAAAGCAAACATTAACTCAAATGTGCAAAAGTATTAGACTGATTATTTTTTGTAGTAATAGTATTTATCCATCTAAATAAATTTTAATCCTACCCATCTACTGCTAGAAATGTACAAACACAACAGTGTGCAAAAACCTGACTAGTATTATTAGGGATTCATGACATGAGATACATGATGCTACAGACTCCCATTGCAGTCAACAACCTAGTGTGTTAGAACACTAATCCAATACTTTAGTCTAGAGAACCCTACACTAGTGTATCGACAATTCGCTACTACTTGGACCAAGCCCTAACTTATTCAAAAGTAGTTGCACGCTAGCAACTTGGACCATACACCATTGCATCGAAGTTTCTACCGGTCGAAGCGTCCCTCTCCTCGAGCTTCGTCCCGCGTACATCCAGCCGCTCGAACGCACGGTTACTCTGCGGACGCATTGTCTACCTATCTTTCGCTTGACAACTACTCGCGTTTATTTATTTAAATGTTATAGTTTTTAGTTTTTCTTATTGCTATATTATACAGTTATTTTCTATCTCTACTTAAATATTATTCTTCATTTATCGTGTTGTAGATTCTATATCTATCACTCTTTCGCTTTCATACGATTGATATTCTACGCTATTCTCGGGTAGGTACCTACTACTAGCTTCGAGTTGGATAGAAAGGGACTAAATTCCTACATCTCCTTCCTGATCAATTTAAACTAACAATAACTAAAACACCTGTAATGACTAGGTATCAATTAGCTACATGCTTTCCACCTTATAAAGAAATTCTAGCAAATTGAATATTTTTACACACGCACACAGACATAATTTGTATGACGCCTCAAGCACACCAACCCAAGAAAGTCGGCCCGTTCTGTCCTACACGGTAGAAGCGTGATGCTCATTCTAGACATATACTTTTTTTTATGGTTTGAATATATCTAATATACCTATACCTATATACCTACTTACATTGTTTGTGCTTCTCTTTTATTTATATAACCTGATCTCACTAGCATTATTATTAGTTATCTGACTAAATAAAGATTTAATTTATAACGCTCTTGTTGTTACCACTATTTAGGTACCATTTTTGTTTTAGATTGTACCTAACCATAATTCTAAATTATTTGCTATATTTACCTACCTATTACCAAATTTCCCATTTCTCTACGGCATTTACTTTTTGAAATAAGTACTACTAAAACAAGTTTCCAAAAAACAAGAGAAGCATCAACATAATTTTAATTTAGCTCATTTCCTAAACTAACTAAAATGTTATAACTAAAGTAGTTACCTATTTCTAATTAAATGTTCCGCAAAATATCTTTCCCACTCTTTAATTTATCTAAACAATGCTATTTATTAAATCTACCTAATACCTATATTATAAAATAAAACATAGCAAACACCCTTCCCCCCGAGTTTAATTCATTTGAGACTTTATCCCTTAGTCATCTTACTATTATAAAATAATTCTCACTTAATGAATTTTCAATAATTATGTATTCCTATGATTTGACATTACTTTGATGCTAATATTTTAACACGACTTTTTAGTGAGAACATCGAGTTCCACTTTGTCTCGTAGGTCCACTGTACTGAACTAAGATCGCATTCATCCTACAAGGTTGTCTAACTTGGCTTTATTTCACCTTAACTTTGGTAAACTTACACGAATTTTGTATCCATTTTCTTTCCAATAATATAAAAACTTAAAATCGCATTCCATTTTATCGTTCTAAAATACTTTACTATAGTAAAGTTTAATTATGTATAATTCCACTCCGTCTAAACTATTAATTTAAATAAAATAAGATCAAAAATCATTTTCCTATTCGTTTCCCGGCAATAATTTAAATCATACTAGGTGAATGGCAAATTTTACACTATTAGAAATCTATTGCCTTAATAAGAAAAACACTATTACTACTATTAACTAGCAAGATATAGATTTGTTCTAGGAAACCCAAATAGGTATTAAAAACTCGATTTTACGAATCCTTTACACACACCTAATTACCGATTGAACCTACTGACGCCATCTACCGACCTTATTTGCGAAACGATCTATAGGTACTAGCGAAAGAAACACTTAAATTTCCTCTTTTTACTCTCTGTTCCCATTATAAAATAAGTGAACTACCTATTTTATCTATCTAGCATAAATATTAACTTATTCAAACAAATGCAATCTATGTAAATTTGATTTTAAAATAATCGTAAGAATTAGATTTGAGACACTTAGCTCCATCTAGTTCTCTAACCTTCTAACTTCGAACCAAAATCAATTCTCTACAGTGTTACCATTTTAGTGAGGGATTTATTTGCGGCTTAGTTACCCCTTTTTTTATAAATTACGTACACTTTACCTTAAAAATAAAATTAGCTATATCTAACGCTTTTAACGACATTGTTTCTCATTAATAAATTCATTATGTTATGCTTTATATTGTTCCCTATCTAAGGTTATTAGTACTAATTTTACAAAATTTTACTTGTATGATATAGGTACTTCTAAATCTCGCTAGTAGGTAGGTATTGTAAAATTTTGCTTTTATGTATAATGTATCCACTGCTGGAGCTCCTAAATAAATATAATCGAAATAGTCATAATATAAGCCAATCCTAAACAAGAAAATCAAAATCACGATTTATTTCAAAGCTAAAATTAGTCATTATTACGGATAAACTACAAAATAATTAATTCGGAACCCTAATTAGTTAATCGCTCATTTAATTCTGTAACAAAGCCATATTTTGTTTACCTCGCATTTTCTTATAAATCTAATTCAAACGTTTGGCGACCCCTACCGGATTCTTAACGTACCCTATCATATCCTTAAAATCTAGCGACTTATTTTTCAAGAAATGGCAACACTGATTTTTACTCCGGTGATCAACTTACTTTATTAAAAATCATTCTGAGACATTTGGATGTTAGATTTCTTATTAAAAATAACGATTGGATTTAATTTAAATTTAGGCATAATCCAAATAATAATTTAAATACCTGAATTCTAGTTTTAGCTTTAAAAATATGTATATTGACAAACTTCCTAATCATAGAAAAATGTCGCTAGCTTATATTAGCCAATGAACGTAATTAGCTTCTTTCTAACTTCTGTGCAAACAACCAATAAGATCACGGCATTTTTACCTGTCAAAATTTACCTACTACTTCCGTCAGTTATTTTTTTTCTCTACACAACATGGCCGATTTGCAGAAAAAGCTTCCAAACGCTAACGAAGAACTCATTTACATCTTTGCTACGTTATCACGACAAAGGAAAAGAAAACATCAAGAACAAATCGAAATTGAAAAGAAGAAACTCGAAATACCACGGTTTCAATACCTGACCTGACTTGTTATTGAAGAAAGCGTCAGAGCGGGCGTCTAAACTCAGATTTTATATACTTCCTTCGCTACGGTATCAAAGAAGAAGTATACAAGACATTTAAGAACATCACAACCTAAAAACTCGAACCGAAGTTCCTGTAATCGCTACTCGAAAGAACCTCCTAACGCATTTCAACACACTATCTGCTGCTGAGTGCTGCTTTCCTCAAGACACACCAAGGCGTCTCAAACTCATGAACTTCATTTCAATACTACGCTAATAAAAGGAAGAAAAGAAGATATTGACAATACTCCAAACTGTCCTCGTTCCAGCAACTATCAACTCGGAAAGTCGCTTCATCAATTACCTACCTAGTCAAGCAACTTAGTGAACAGCAAATAACCCTGGTGTAGCAAAATAACAGTGCGTAACGTAAAAACAAAGTGCTCATAAATATCTAGTGAACAGTGATAACCTTCTAAGTGAAATTCCCAATCATATGACTATATAACCTCATGTAAACATTTATTCTATGTGATTAAAAATTAAAGCATAAATTATCCCTAACTAAATAAACTAATTATTTAACCTGCATTTCTAACCAACCTTTTCTAAATCTCTCAGAATACCTAAATCTCGAAATCTGCTATCCTCTCTCACGGCAACAATGTAAGCCTAAAAAGGCTATTATTTTAAACTCAAAATGGATCATACGTTTGTAATTCAAAACCTATCTTTTGTTTATAAAATATAAAATAAAACTTGACCTAGTCTACAAAGTCTAATATCCTGGTCTTAACGGCACATATGTAAACGATACCCCTAACTTAAAATAACTTATCCTGGTCGCGGCCAGCTATGTAAAAGATCCCTACCTATCCTATACTACCTATTTGAAACTGTTTAGAACTGGACATTCGGCTCCTACGTACCGAAAATGCCTATCTACCTAAACTAATTAACCAACTGGTCGCTACCAAAAGTGTATAGAAAATCCCTACCTATTAACTTAACTTAACTTAACTTATGAACTATACCTAAACTTATTTATGATCCCATTTTTGAGCTGAAGATGTTAACTTGGCCAGTATCGATCGTCTAGTGAAACAGGAGACTACGTTGTGATCCGCATAATAGTAACCTAGGTGCGACAGACTTGAGATTTAACTAGTATTCTAACAAACAGAGACCCAGAATTACCTAAACTTAATATTAACTTAAATGAGAAAGTAATACCTAACTTCCTAGCCCGCAATACTATTTTTGACTATGATAATGAAGTTAATATCAGAAAATGTAGCCTACAACCCTCCGTCAGTAAGCGCTGAAGTCAATCTAATGAAACAACTTTCTTAGCTATAGACCTTATCTTATCCTACAATGTGTTAAATAGTTAACTTAGATTTCTCTACCAATTTACTTATACAGGGTGTTAGATTTCCTAACCTATTAAAATATAAATTTATTTCTATGTTTTGTTTTTTCCTTGGGAATGCAACAAAGTATAAAAGAATGATTGTTTCGTTTGGTATAGAAGAATGATTGTTTCGTTTGGTATAGAAGAATGATTGTTTCGTTTGGTATAGAAGAATGATTGTTTCGTTTGGTATAGAAGAGAGCCCCGCCATTCCGCTCTCAGGAGTTATTTTATTTGGTATTTCCTCCTCCTAGAATATTTCTAGCTTCAGTGGGCCTCGTCTCCAAACTGGTCAGCCCTCCTCCAAACTTTTCCCGAGATATTGTGTCTTAGTCAGGTAAGTCAAGTTTAGTAAGGGATGTTTGAGACTTGTAAATTTTAAAGTCATTTCTTTGTCAGTGTGTCAGTAACTTGTCATACAATGGACAAGAGGTATTTTTCAGATAGACTGGTTTCAATTTAATTTAGACTCTAGTTGAGCTATATTAGTAATTCTTAGACTTTATTTCTATATTAGTCGTGACTTTAAGGAACCCTAACTAGTGAAATTTCCCTTTTAAATATCTTTTCTTTTATAAACCAGTTCTAAAGCTCATCTCTGTTAACAGTTTAATCAAAGTAAAGTTCCTATTCTGAGAATCTACATCATTATCATTTAGTAGGTAAGTACCTATACATAAAACTAGCATGACAATATAAGCAGAAACTATAGCTTATAGAAACAGTATAACATTTAACTGAATGAATAGAACCTTGGTCCATTGAAAGTAAGTTCTCTCTTTCATGTGAATAGTATGATATAACTTTTATTTGTTTGACTCTGATATAAATCTGCAAAACTTATTATGTACCATAATCATTTATTTTTCTGACTAGAGGGCACTAGGCACTATATCCCAAAGTTCCACCAACTCATAACAAAGTAATAGGTATGATAAGAAACTCGAATTTCTCATTATTATAAGGAAACGATAAATTTAGATTGAACTTATTTTGTTTGGACAATATTATATTGAATTATAACTTTGATATTGTCACCTATTCACTGTTTTCTATTTATAATGTCATTTACTTTTTTAGAACCAAGATTTATCATGAAATTTTTTTGCTTCGAATTCCCTGAATTTCATTCAAACATCTACTGAAAAATCATATAACTCAAGTCTATGAAATAATTAATTAAATCCTACTGAATTTACCTATTATACCAATTTGTAAACCTGAACATCTAAACCTTTCCATTCCTACTAAAATTCTAGTCAAAGTTAAATACCTACCCTATCCTATATTATTCTAACAAAACCCTAGTAAATCTAACCATTGTCTAAATATTTTCCTATTCTAAAGAAGTGCCCTAATGTTTGAAACTTCCCGGTGTAAGGAAATTCCGCAAGACTAGAGGTAGGCCTCACATTTACATGTAATCGTGTAGGTGTGTGATGTAAAAATTTCCTTGGTGTAAAGGAAATTTTTCGAACTAAACTGGAAAGCGAAGCGAGGATGGAGCCTCTAGTGTACCTAAGTCTATTCCAGAAGTGTAATGTCCATATCAACGGCCGAAGCCATAAGTTGTGATATGAACGGGTCCCTATTGGCAAGTGTTAAATTACAGGGACTAAATTTTGCACCCCGAGTACACAGTCTGAGACCCTCTAACGAGGTCGGATCTACTTCGACAGGCCCTATCCCAGAACATGTATACACAGTGTACAAAACCTAGGAGGCTATAAACCGTTATGTTGGTAAAGAACGATTGCTGGCACGCCCCAAAACCGAGCCCGTCTCCGAAAAGACGTTGGAAGTTATCGACAGTCAGTTGTCACCGTAAGGTGACCAGTCCATAACCCACAAAACCTCGTTTGTGTACCACATGATTATTCAACTTCAAACTCACAACCGAACAATGACCCCCCATTTAAAATTAAATAGCAAAAATATGAAGTTCCCAGAATTTACCCCAAAATAAGCTAAGAAAATGATTTTAAATTTAAATTCCAATGCAAACACTTTACTAATGACTCTAAATCAAATAAACTCCCCAAAAGAACTTTAAAATAAAAATAATATCAAATCACAAATCGGCAGCGTGTGAGCTCAAAGAATGAATATTGATGAATTACCCCCCTCCCTCTAAGCCGAGCCTATTTATGTAAGCTTCACTATGTCGTAGCGGTCGTTCTTGTCTTCGCGGTCGTTCCTGTCTTCGCGGTCGTTCTAGTCTTTCCTGTCGTTCGTGTCGTCAGTTTGTGAACAATCAAAATTGATCCTTAACTTTATAATTATAAGGCTTTCTTTCAATCTACTAGTTTTCCCTTGAATTCATACAAGAAAACGTCTCCTTATATGGTAATCTTGTCTTCCCAATAACCCGTACCAATTTGAAAAACTATTTACATTTTCCCTCATCAATCTTTATTTACTTCCAATTAAAGGTGGAAATTGCATGAACTTCTATGCTTAATTTTAGCTTCTTAATTAAATAGGCAAACAGCCTGATGCGCGAACTATCTAAGGCCCAAACTTAGTGAATTAAGCTATCTTCCCCTGACATAAGATTCATTTTTGCTAGAGGAAATTCACCTCGCGCCAACTTCACATATCAGTTTTTTAGAACTTTTTTGCGCAGCGTGGGTACGCTATTGAAAACCCGCCTAACCAAAATAATTACCTACGCGCATGTGTCAAATCTGTCAATCACTTATGGACTAATCACGCTCATAAGACTCTAATACTCTGTCATAACGCCTATTTTTGCTTGATGAATTTGCTCCGCGCCTCCTAGCGAATAAATTTTAAACTATTTTCCCCGCACAAAGCATCACTGATGTATCAGCTGTTTTCTGCTAACTCAATTTTCCGCCATTTTTGTCTTTTTACTATGTTTGATTACTATTATCATTTTTCGTAATGAATTTTAATTTTCTAATGAAATATTCGTCAATTTCGACTGAGATATTGCTAATGTCCCTTTGTTTACATGATAATTTGAATGAACTAAATTCCCTCCCTCAAAATACTAGTTAACATAATTGTTTGTGCTTTGCAACTTCTAACTTTGAAGTTTGCTATGTTTTGACGATAGTTACTTTATAATTATGATTCCTTTTGTTTGAAGCAATATATTAAGATGTGCCTGATGGTTAGAGAGTCGTATATTACTGGTGTAGATCTAGACCAGTACAATGGTGCGATCCGAAGTGTGCAATTTTAATAATGTTGTTGAATAAATGGGCTAAGTGAGATAGTAGGCATACCTCTACGAAATCGTCTGATCCTTAAAGATTAAAATTGGAGAGACAGATTGATTTTTGCAAATAATTTAATGCGGTAGGGATTTAGGTAGTCGCTGCCGCTGCTGTGGGGATTCGAAATACAAATTATGGAGTAAAACTTAGGTATCATGAATAACAAATGTTATACCGAATAAAGAATTTATTCGTAGGTTGTACCTACAACAGCAAATTAAAGTTTAAATAAACCACTTCGTTCGTACTCCGATGCACTCATATCTCTCCACGAGCCCTGCATTTTATTTAAACGCGTTTATTCCAGCTCTAAGCTTTCGAGGTCGTGTTTGGTATTTTGTGAAACACCATTTAGTTCCGCGGCTTTGCTTCCATATTTTAATATCCTACAAATTGTATTATTTATTCGTAGTATAGATATACCCCACTATATATATATATATATATACTGTAACCTTATATATAACCTTATATAAATAAAAGTTGTTCAGTTTGATGGGTAGAGTATGTGGTTCAAAGGTTAATGATACTTTTCCTTACACACTGTGCAGGTATTATATCAGCCGTCGCTGTCCCAATGCTGGGTAAAGGTCTCCTTCCGTTCTCCCCATGCGTTTTGCGATATACATATTAATCTATGGATTTGCGCTTCAATAGGTCAAATTCATCCCAACACCTTCTCTAGGTCTACCTCAACGCCTCGATTTCGTTTTGCTGGGGACTACTACCAACTGGTACCTATATAGATAGGTAATTAAACCTAACGCATACATTTGATTCTAGTACCTAGGTTTGCAGTTTGGTATGGAACAGCAGTTATTTTATCGCGATTTCGATGATATTCCTGTAGAGATCTTCAAAAACTGTCTGCATATCAGGTTACCTACATAAATATACCTATTAACAGCAATAGAATAGAACGAAGAGCTGCGAGAACTAGAAACAAGAAGAAAACGAAATCATCCAAGTATTTTCTAACGTGTCTTCAACTTTCATACTTCCACAGGTACGAGTACCTGTCGGAAATAATTGATATCCGATATATTTTCAGGAGTTTGTTTCTCGTTGCATTGCATTGGAAGCAAAATAAAAATGATCGAATGTTTTTCGAATAAAAGAGTGGAAAAACAGTCACTGGGCAGCTAATTGTACAATGAACATTAAGGCCAGGTTATCCCAGTGCAAGCGTCTCTTTCTTGCAAGCATAAGTTTGCAATTAGCCATCCCGCTCCAATTGAAAGCAGGATCGCAAAAAAAACGTGTTTTTCATCAATATCTTTGCTCATGGGTGTTTCTAAGCTCAAAATTCTACGGAGTTCACTAGAAATATTTAATGTATTTAGTTAAGTACAAGAATAAAAAGTTAAATATCAGCAGTTTAATCATAGTATTGAAAAAACATAACAAAAAGGGGTAACTTTGGGATTTTTTTCTATCTATTAAAATTAATCTAATCGTGTTATTGAGCACGGTCGCCTATCAGCCAGATCCTTAAATAAGACATAATTGGTTTTCAGACTTTAAAACACAGTTTAAAACACTTTCGTTCGTGTTCAAAAAACGGCCTCCACCGAATAACAGCGTCTTAATTACAGTGTTTGATTTGAGAAAACATTTTTATTTTTATTTAATTTCGTCTTTAGTACAAATAGAACTCATGTCTGACTCTACGGAAACCACAACACAATCGCGTCAATCGTAATTTATTTGAAACGATTTCGAAATACTAAATAACAATACTATACTAAGTAACCTTGACGCATCCTGCATGCTAACACAATTTCCGCAACTTTTATTGCAGTTAACAAACTTGCAACAACGCCAAAACATTAACATTAAATATGTACCACGGGGTGCGGCGACGGGCGTAGTCAGGTCCAGTGTCCGACCGAAACACCGGCTTCGGCCACCTTCGGTCAAAAAAGCACCTTCGGCCTCGGCCAAAATTAGCCGATGTTTGGCAGAAGCCAAAGTTTAGTATTTAGCCACCTGGATTGTTATATTGATCTGTTAAAATGTATTTAATAATTCATCATCATTTTCATCAGTCGATATACTTCCCACTACAGGGAATAGATAGGACTACCCCTACGACTAAGGAGAGTGTATGGGCGTTAGTCCACCACATGAACCCGCGTTTGGATTTAATAAATTTTAATCAAATTAAGGCTTTACCTATGAAATAGCCGTTTGGCGTGATTAAAGTGAATCCAATGATTTTTGACATTTTAATACAGGCTCCTTAAACAACCCTTACACGACAAAATAACAGTAAAAATTATGCATTGTTTTAGTACTTTTTAGTCAGGTATTCTGTTTGTTCTACTTATTATTGAACCTTTGGCTTCGGCCGAATGTTACGGCAAAAGCCGAACAATCGGCTTCGGCTAAAAACGGACCTTAGGTCGGACACTAGTCAGGACATTTAGAGCCAGTTTAAAGTATGTTTTTACTGTTTAAACGTGCTCTCTTGTGGACCATGCATTGTGCTGGCGCGAGGCAAAGTACCACAAAACAAAAAGAGAATCTCTTATTGCTTGCGAAATAAATAGGCAGTCTAGTTTCCCGCTGTGAAGCAGAATAGGTACTCAAGAGAAATGAAAATATAAAATGGTTCAAATTATCAACAACATTTATATCGACCATCATTTTGACAACTTTTAAATATCAACCCTATTTCAACTCAACAACCAACATCGTGAGGAAATGTTTCAATTTCAAAGCGGATATTGTGTACGATAACCATTAAAAATGGTTGGTGGTGGTAACTACCGCGAGTCCCTTCCAGATAATGATCTGGACCGACGACCGATACAGGCGATCAGATTGGAGCCTTTTTCGGCTATCCGCATGCAAAACTCGTGCGGGACTAAACCGGCAGGTTTTGAAAGGTACCGTAAGAACAAACAGATGTAAACACGGAGCTAAGGACTATAACAACACCATAAGTGGGGTCTGAGGGAGCCACCGATATGTACCTATGTGTGTGGGGTTCCTGACCAAACCATCACCCATGTGGTAATGAGTGCAGAGTGAACTCTACACTTTTTGAAGAACATCATAGGGTAACCCCGGCAGTGGAAGACTGGATAAATACCAGACCTTATAATTTAACCCTCCCCTGGATCCAAGCAGGAAGACAAAAACGCCATACAATATGATGATGATTTAAAGTGGTGACGGGCTCACATGATATTATTAGACGAGAATATAGTCGTGAGCATTATGCTATGCAAAAACCAACGCAGCATGCATCTTGTCTTTTCCTTCTATTCACAGTATTGTATAATACAACGTACTGCTCATACACATAGTACTGTATTTGATTAAAGTTAATAATGCATTTATAGGCATTAAAATAACAATGAATTCGTGCAAAGCAAGGGGAGGTTTCTGCATGACGTTTATAAATTACAGGGAAGAGAAATATTGCCCACTAACCTTGGGAAGCTCGAAGCAAATGCATGCAAACTGCCAAGAACTTTGTGAATAAATTAAATGAAATATTATCGTTAAGCATATTTTATACCAATAGCGTTTTATAGGCGAATAAAGTAAAACTGTTAGCTCCCACTAGACATAAGTAACAGAATTTTTTGATTTTATGAAAGGTACCTATGTACCAAAATTCGAAAGTTTTCATCCAATAGAAAAGACATAAACGAGAACGAGATGTCTTTTGTATGGACGTAATTTTTCATGTAGGTATTTTCAATTGAATCGATAATGTACAATGAAAATATGTACCTAATAATGCTTGGAAAGAACTGCCTTATACATTTATCTTATTCTCTCCATACTATAACACTCTCGCCATTCGTACATAGCATATTATGTTGGAGATTAACGATACTACCAGAACCTACCTTTTGAAATTTCCGTCTGCGTGTATCTTGAAAAAAGTATCAATCTGCTTTATCCAGAACATCCAAACATCCAAACTTTGACATTTAGGTATAATATTATAATTGAGATCTTCTTCTTTTTATTGATATTAGATATTATTGAGATGACATGAGATAATAGTTATGAGAAGCAAAATAAGCCTTCGGCCTCGTCGCATCGTACAAATACCAACCAGAAATTATGTGGTTGATTCCAAGCCAGTAACCTACAGCTATAAAGACTAACAAAAGGCTGTTAGTGTCTAATCGCCTCTGCATGCGTCAGACCTTTGTATACAAATCGATGTAACGTAATACGAATATCTTTTCACATGTAAATCTATATAATTTATCGTGTGGTGAGCAGTATGTACAACCATAAAGGCTGGATAGTCCTTGGACGAGGGCCAGAGATGGGGTTGCCAATTATAAAATACATGTAAAGAAATAATTTACTATCTGCATGTGAAACAACTCTTAAAGGGTGATTTTTAGTTGTAGCGAAGTTTCTGGCAACCCCGAGGGGGAAGTGCGGTCTAAGGGGAAGAATAATACAAAAAGCTGTATTATACAAAGTGTTAAAAACCGTCTTTTATCAAAATATGATACTATTACCTGGATCATGTTTTATACTTATTATTATTCAATCAATCAATAAGCCTTTATTTCTGAACGTAATTTCCATATAAAATACTCATAGTTAAATCATTTCATTTTCATTTACAATTAAATTATTCTTAAACATTTAGGTATAATTACATTACTTGAAATTTTAGTTAATTTACTTAGTTACATGCAGTTATTCTAATACAATTATCAAATAAGATTTCGCGATTTAGTGTTATTATCTTAGATTATCGTTATTATAAATCTTTAAAGTCTCTTAGTTCAGAGTATTTATTCAGTAGTTATTATTAAGTAGGTACCTGTAATCATTTTGACATTAACAAAAAGTTATTTTCATAAAACTTTAAAAAAGACGAGGCCGATTTCCAATTTTTGTGAAACGACGACAATTTTACCAATTGTGAGATGTTGCGTATACAACGTCCTTTTCAGTAATATATTTTGTACGGCAAACGGTGAGCAAACATGTGTAAACATAGTTTTCCTAAACCCTGAAAATGTTTTCCAAAGAATACAATAGTCAACTTTCTAAACAGTGGCAGCCCTATCCTTTGAATACATTGCACATCTAAAGAGTACTATCTACTGAAATATTCACAAATCGTCTAGCTTTTTCTCAGCAAAATGAACAATAATAGTGCCCTTGATCCCGATGAAGGGTATTTTTGTATTAATAAGGTCATCTTAACTTGTTTTTTTTTTTCATTCTTTTTAATTTTTAATTTTGGGGCTTGCCAGTAGAACTTACTGAAAGTGTAAACTAAAACCTTTCTCTGATCGAACATTTTATTGCAGTATTTCAAAAATAAAACATAAAACGCATTTTGGAAACGTCTATCACAACAGAAGCAAAAATACACTGTGTCCTTCTTCATATGCTGACGGCTACGAATATTTATTTCTTTATTCGTAGGTTTTTTTAAAAGACAAAGACAAATCAACAATAGACATCACTAGTCGGACACAATTATCGCCAGAGTATAAGAAAGAGTATCAACCTATATGGTATGTATCGTACAAAGAGAAACATAGACTTAAACTCTAGCGATAGACTTGCCCTTTCATAGAAGCAACATGTTCCACTTGAATGAGGTGTACGCACCTGATTGATGTTCCCGAGTTCACTTCGTCACTATGGCAATGACAGACCGCAATGTGTCATTTTGTGTTGTTTTGTGTGACATGTTGTTTGTTTGAACGAGCTTGTCTATCGCTAGAGTAATATGTCTATGAAGAGAAACAATAGTTTGAAGACGCTACGCTGAAAACCTCTCTATTGATGAAGTTGTCACTGAAACGGAAAATGCCAACTTCAACAAAAGCAAGTCTGGACTCTACAATAAACTTCTTAGTGAAGTCTTGGCTTTATTAATATCGAATACGATAACATAGGGTGCGTCCACATCCTGGCGAACGCGCCGCGAATGCACAGCTCGCTCGCTCGCAGCTTGCGAACGGCGCGCGAGCTGCGCGATTGTATTTTATGCTCGTGCGTCGCTAACTGCGCAGCTCGCGGCGCGTTTGTCAGATGTGGGCGCACCATTTTCAATGGTAAGATTAAATAAAACTTATTGGAACTTAATCTTTAAGGTGGTTGCAGAGTTGTCAATTTCATACAAAACTTTGTCGTAGAACACGCGTAGAGGGTATTAATAAAAGTAATGTTTTATAGATAGAAAAATAGCTTAGAAAATCTAGATTGCGCGTATAATATTTACAATTTATAATATAATTACAAAGATATCAAGCTTTGAAATAATTCATACAAAATTTCAGTATCATGCTTTAACCGTTCAGTTCAACATTAATTGTCATGCTATCTGTAAACCAAAAGGTGGGTGGACATAGGATACTTTTTAAGGTTCCCTACACAAAGGGTTCCAACGTGAACAACAGGGTCCTGACTAGTAATGTCAGCTCTATGTGTACCACGTCTAAAAAAATAATATGATTTATACTTACCCTGTCCATAGGTAGGTACCATCCAGCTTCTTGATACTTATACTCAACTCATAATTTCATATACAAACAACAGAGATCTCTTCGCAAAAAGTTAAATTAAGTTATAGCCTGTAGAATCCCACTGCAGGGCAAAGGCCTTAGCAAAACTGATACAAAAACATAATCTATCATAAGTAATCGAAGTTAACTTATTAATGTTGCCCTCGCCATTTTAGAAAATAGTAATTTATTGGCCTTATTTCTAACACTACGATCTAGTTAAATAAATTCAAAATATACTAGATTTCTACTCTGTCGACGAAACTGCATAGGTATGGTATAACATACTAAATTAATAACTCGTGTAGTTGGGGCAAGTCGGCTGGGCAGTGGCACACGCGGAAACTGGTGAAACCTGTCCCGGAATGAGAACCGTGCCTACCTCATTTCTATTTTAGGTTTTAAAAGTCGACAACGAAAAAAAAGATTTGTAATCGTCATATAATATGCTAGAATAGTTTTTGGACTTGTATACCTCTTGGATTTTCGGAATTTTAATTTCTTCTTGGACTTTGAATGATAGAATACGAAACAGTGTAATTCGAGAAAAATGTGGACTGAAAGAGAATATGGTCACAAGGATTGAACCTTTTCAATCCTTGTCACCATATGAAATGTGGTGAATGTGGTGTGGTGGGGGGTGTTTGTTGGGAATGTTGAGATGGTTTGGTCATGTGGAATGGATGAGTGATAGTAAACTGACGTATGAAATAATATAAAGTGAGTGAGTGAGTGAGACCCAAAAACCGACGAGCGTGTATGAAACGACTTATGACTGTGGAAGTGGCAAGATGTCAGGCTCATAGCCGATGGCGATCAATTGTCTCTGCCTACCCCAAGGGAAAACAGGCGTGAGTATGTATGTTAGATTTTCGGTGATATATCGAAAACCGCGGTCTAGTTTTGTTTTATGGTTCTAAATAAGATCGTTTAGACAGAAACACCAACCAAAGTCCGTCTAGCAGTTGTCTAGCCCGGACAGACAGACGGACGCCTAGATTGTATTATGCAATACGTTATATTTATAGAGATAACGAAACAAGTGGGTATATAGATACAAATACACACGTATATAAACTCACGATCACAATTTTTTGTGTCCGTATGCCCAGCGGGGCCCTCGGTCCTAGGGCTTTGAAACCTAGCTCATCATTTAGTGCTCTCTGAATATGTATGGCTTACATTTAGTGCTTCTAAGATAACGGACTTTGGGGGTGGTCGGAAACATTGTTACGACTACTAACTGTATGGCAGATAGTTTCAGCATGGCTCACTTTTGACATATAGAAGGTTTAAAAATGGGATGACGCGACGTGTTAAGTGGTGATAGGCTAGCCTTTTGCCCACCAAAACACTGCAATCAGCTACAAATTTTGAAAAAGATTAGTAGTCTTGTGACGCGATCATTTGACACGAAAAGTTGCGGCAAAATATACTCTAACGCGATAATGTTTGTCAAGGTGGACCGACGATCTGGTGAAGGTGGCTGAAACCCATTGGATAAGGGACCAGCTGTTATGCCGATCCTTAGGGAAGGCCTAATGTCCAACAGTGAACGTCGACCGGTTGAGATAATTATGTGGCGATAATGTGCTCTAATTGTCGCATTCAATAAAGCGTGTGTAGGTACCTAGTTATTTCAGAGGCCTAGATAACATATTCTGTGCTACAGTTTTGTTTGCCCGTAGCGACGGACGTGGTTAACCGACTGGATTCAAAAGCGCGGAGGCGTTGGGGCGCGAACCCGGCCAGTTTCCGGCAGATATCGCAACCTATTGTCTTCAAAACAATACCTTTCCTAAGAATATTTTCGATTGTTGACATGATAACAAAGTTTGCTTTTATCGAATTTAAGATTGTGATATTTCAGAGGCGTGTTTGGTAGCATTTCGTAAGTGAGCACGACCTGGCAGTTAGCGAGTTCGTATCACGCACGCAACAAATTTTCATCCCATATTTTGTAACCAAGAGAAGCAAAAAACCAACCAAACCAATTATCGCGGGTGTAAGTATGTATGTTGCCTACCGACCTAAACGCTAAAGAAAATGATTACAATTAATCACACTTGTCAAGCTCCAAAATAACAGTCAACGAAAAGGTACAGTCAGCAACAAAACATCTGTACTTAACTGTACGTTGTACACTACGTAAAGCAAACGTGCCAAAAGTTACAAATAGCTCTTTGTTAAATGTCCCGGAACATGGACTTTCTCACTTTTGCCGAATCCCAAACATTCTGGGAAAACACAAACGTACGCAGAGGCACTAATGACTTTTATTTACCGTACGATAGGAACTGCTCGACCGTTATTCCTTTAATGGGAAGCTATCCCGGAGGAATGGGAAATTAAAAATGGAGAAGTTATGAATGATAATGAGCAGCTATTAGGGGATTAAGGGTATACAGGTGCTTTATTTAAGGAAAGGCTTGGCAACAATTCAAAACAGAGGAAATTGTTTTGTACTTCAAGTTGTTTTAAATTAAGACAGATGACTTTAATATTGACATTAAAATCCTGATTCCCGCGTGAAATTTTTACGCCGTCTTGTAGTGTTAATTCGGCATTTTCGGATGGCGTTGTAACTATTCGTTAGGCCAGGTCAGAGGTGGCGGTTTGAAAATTCTCTGACAGCAAGGTGACCACTAACTTGCCTCCACCAACACGCACTGGGCGCGCGTGGTGGAGTATGGCCCGCTCCCTCTCACCCTTATTCGTTAGAGGAGGCCTTTGCCCTGCAGTGGGATTCTACGGGCTATTACTTTATAAAATATACCTATATTTTATGTTTGTTCGCGTTTTTTATTTATATATTCAACAAAGATGGTTATCGCTCGGTGGGAAAAGAGGCTTCCACCCTTAATACCTAGCTATATAGCTGAAAGATGAGATGAAAATCTATATTTAGAACTCTATAATTATGTCCCCGAACAGGGATGACAAGACTAAGACGATGATTGAATTAATAAAGTTAATAAACCAAATTACCAAAAAAAAAATAGTTTGTAGGTACATAAATGACGACACTATAAAAGAGAAAAATACACAGTCATACAATAGTCAGACTCAGGCTAAACAAATATTGTACAATAATAAATGAAAACGTAGTTGTTTGAACTTATTAAACTTTTACTGCTGACTGTACTTTGTAGTATATTGTGTTCAAATGGGAGGGTTAATGTGGCGGAAAACTGAGATAACCTAGTCGGTTGCTTTGCTACTACTGTTGAGTAGGTAGGTAAGTATATTTTGTAGAAATAGGCACGAAAAAATGCTCGAATGGTTCCAAAAAACTCGTAATGTTGTAGCTCTACTATAACGATAGCAATATATCTGTCTTTAAAAATAATCTCTATATTCCTTCTAGGGTCCTTCTTAACATATTGCTGACACTTTTTTAAGGGGATGATCAGACTGTCAAATTGAAGAACTTCCTCTATGGCACCAACATCGAAATGGCGAGAAAAAACAGCTGTTCCATACAAAACTGCAATTAACTTGTGCCAAATGTATGGGACAGCAGATTTTTTTCTCGTGTTCTCCATGTTAGTAATACAGAGAAAGCTGTTCAGTTTGATGGTCTGATCATCCCCTTAAAAATGTGTCAGCCAGCATATTAAGAACACATAGCATAAACTTCTGAAGATACATTGAAAGGAATTTATTTTTTAAGAGGGGTGCAATTAGGGGTGCATTGTATCAAACATAATCAAAATTAATCTTTAAAACAACAAGAAACATCTGGTGCAGTTTAAAATTAATCAATGTTAGTATTAATCAATCTTAATATCCAAAAGCAATTATAAATGTAAATATGAACTTTAGGTACCTAACTGCGACTGAATAAAGCATGTTAGTAAGTAGATTTTTTTATAATTTTTTATAGTTAATAATAAGAAATAATAATAAGAAATTTATTCATCAGCAAGTAAATAGGTACAGATACAAAAGTGATCTTAAATACTAAATAACATGCTAAGATGAATAGGCATGGGCCTCAGCAATACTGCTGATTTTCAGCTGTCTACGCCTTGAGATGACACTGCACTGTCTGCACTGCCAAAACAAAAAAAACAAAAAAAACAAAAAAAAATCTTACTAAGTTCTAGTTATCTTAGTTAATTATTTACCCCAAAAATATGGTTAGGTCGTGTATTTGTGAGAATACGATTCACAACATGTCACTTTTTATAACTACATTATTTATCCATACAGACATAGAAACGTTACCGTATGTGGCAGCAATTTCACAAAACAATTTCAGTAATGCCCCTACAAGTTTGAAGAGCTTCTTGGAAATTGATATTTAAGGTATTTTCTTCGTTCTTTTACGAGTTACACATCGCAGATTCCAGGCGAGGTGGAATTTCTGTACAAAGGGAAAACTTAGTTTTAAATATTATAATAGGATTATTCTTGAGTGAAGAAGTAAGAACAATTTGTAATATAGTTTATTACATTTCATTCCATGCTTAGAATTCCAAGGAGCGTTCTTCTTTACTTTTTTACAAATATACTTTTTTTAAATCTCAATAGATGGAATGTTCATCGCTCCATAGAGAATAGTGCGAGATCATGTCAAATTATCAAAATAATGTCAAGACAGTGGCTGCCTTTTTTTTAAAAACCATGGTTTTGAGCCCATGCAACCATGACCGACGTAAAGAGTTAAAAATTTTCGATTACAATGGTTAGTAGATAATCTTTTGCCTCTTTACTATTTAAAGAAACACATTTTGACATTTGTTATTCTCGCATACGAATTACGATGCTGGAATTAAAAAAATAGTACCTACTCCTGGCCAGGAGTGCGATTTTTGAATGTCATACGTCGAACTCAGCAGTAACAAATGTCAAAATTACTCTGAAGATATGCATCTTTCTACTGCTGATTTGTCTTTCAAAAATCATTCTTCAGGAGTGAGATTTTTGAAAGTCAAATCAGCAGTAGAAAGATCTCCAGAGTAATTTTGACATTTACAACTGCTGAGCTGAGCGAATGAGATTCAAAAATCGCACTCCAGGATAGTTTCATCGTTCATACTCGATGACGTATCGTTACCAACGGTATCTCTCGGTCTACGAAAGATTCAGTGTTATGTTTTTGTTTACATCTTACGACACAACTATTGGAATGTGTATTGTAATTATTTTCTGAACAAAGGGGATTGTTTGAAGCTTGTATAGGGTTTCCATTTCCATCTGTAAATATTTTGGTTACTTAACTAAAGTGAGTCTTCAATAGAGGGGGGTATTTATATCCTCTAAGAGTCCCTGCGTGGGCAGTACTTGGGTTTATAATAGACAAAGCTCAGAATATTCATTATTTTAAAGTTTGCAAAGTCTCTGTAAGTATCTCTATAGAAAGGGGACTTTACCTTATTAAAACGGGAAATTGCTGGTTGTTTTGTTCAATTTCATATTATAATGGTAGGAAATAGGGAAGAGAAGAAATTTTTAAGGAACTTCGTCTTTGTGTAAAGGTAGATATACTCGCTTGCACAAGCTTAGGTAAGTTCGATGTACATTGATTGACGCTTCTATAAAGTTAAATAGTAACAATCACTTTATAGAAGCGTCAATGTATAGCGAACATGCATAATCTTGAGGTGCTAAGTTGTTAAAACTAAAAAATTTATTACCTACTGTTCCTATTTTTTTTTAGCAAAAACTAAAAAAAACCTTTTCTTTACAAGGTTATACCTGGGGTGGGGTTAGTACGTATCAGATTCACTTGGGTGCAATTCACCCCCAAACTTTCTACCAAAGTTACTGTAACTTATTTAAGGAGCGTCCTCGCGAGCTCGAGCATTAAACTCTTTTGTAAGCAAAATCTAAGTTATTAATTTGTTTAAGTGAATTAATACAATACATTATTCTTTATTAAAAACTTGTTAAACATGTTCGTAAAGCAAGAGAGCAATCGCGCTAAATAAATCTCAACTAAACCGTGATTGTACCTTGTGCGAACCACAACTTTTAACGGCTTAGGCGCAAAATGACGATTTCGCAAAATGTCAACCGTTCGCAAAACATTCGGTATCGTGCTAATCATTTGATAGTTGTTAGAGCTGTTTTGACAGATCACTCAGACGTTAAAGTCACAAAATAAGTTATGTTTAGTACGATTCGGAATTCAGCACAGTTGAATAGTAATTGGATTGCAGTGTGATTATAACTGAAATTGGATTAGGATTTAACTTATATGTTTGAAATTTGCACGAACGCCCTCCTGGTACATTATTCATTTTGTAAACGAATCTTTGATGGTATGCCGCGCAAAACTTTGCTATATCAGTATTTTGCCACACGTCAGCGTCCAAAAGCTCTGTTCGCGTGCAGGTATCCAGGTAGGGCAGGAAGCAAGATCGGCCACAGTCAAACAAATACTTAATATTATATTTCATTCCAAAACGAGTCTTTTCTGATGCTCAAATTCACACATTGATAGTCAATACAGAATTCAAAATGCTTCAGAAGACAAACAAATGTTTCCAATGAGGACATACCTTAAAGTCGAAGACGGTACACAGTGGCACACAAACAATACAAATTGGCAAGTTTGGCGACATCCTTACTTCTTACAACAAAGTTGGAAAAGTTGCTAGCTGTATCGCTTGATTACAGGAACTCCGCGAAGTTATGTTCGGCGTCACGCGATGTTTGCCACAATACCTGGCTATATACAGATAGTAGGTACCTATGTAAAGCGTCCTACTTAATAAGCTTGACAGTTTTACAGGGAAACTCTGGGTGATAAAGGTTAGAAAATAAAAATATGCTATTTGGTTAAATCAGAGCTGGTTTTTGAGTGAAACATCGAAGTTCAATCCTTATATTCCATAATTCCAGTTCTAATCACATTGCAATCCAGTTACTAATAAACTGGGGCTTAAACTTAAGGGGCTACCTGCCGGTTTTGGGTAATTTTGTAACCATTTTATTCATTAACTATGGCACTTTTTGAGCTGAAATTTAAACTGAACCATCTACAGGATATGAGAAGCTTAAGTGATGTGGTTTTTCTAGAAATCGATTTTAATGAATAAAACCGAAGAAAAGGAACTCTAAAGTCACCCCTTTTTTTCCAGTTGTAACCATTTTACTCTTACATTTTTAATCGGAACAAAATGAAAATTTACTATATTGTTCACAATACAATTTAGAATGATGTGGTTTTTTTACTTTTTCGAAATTAATAAAAAATCGTCGAATTTTTCAAAGAAAACAGCTAAATTCTGACCGGAGCCTCGCGCTCTTTCTCATCGATTAGTATGGAGAGTGAGTGAGAGGAGAGTGGTCCACGGCTGATACGCCTTAAGAAATATTACTGTCAAAACGGCTCTAACGGTTGTCAAATGATTAGCGCGATACCAAATGTCTAAAAGTTTTGGTTCGCACGCGGTTCAGTCACTTTTTAGAGGAGATTTATTTACTGCGATTGGTGCTCAGACACGGCGACACATCAAGCTACGCAAAAGCAATATAAGCTGACTGCACGACGTTATACATTACGCTGCCTACGCGCGGCCAGCTTATTTTGGTTTTGCGCAGCTTGATGTGTCGTCGTGTGTACCTACCTAAAATAGTACTCATTTTTTGGGGATCTCTATAATATGGTTCCACAGCTCAGTTCCAATCTGACTGTGGTCCCTTGAAATCAAGAAGTTGCAAACATAATGTAATATTTGATTGTCTAAGAATCATTTGCTTATTCGTGTTTCCGAAAAAATCATAAACAAAGACCGTAGTAATTTACTGGTGAACTATTCGAGTCGCGGCTAATCTGATGATGATCTCGGTATTATTATCGCTTTACTACCGTAGCCGTGACCATTTCACAGCAGATCATTAACAATTTACTGTGTCCTTTATTAATTCCAAGTCATTCAACTTCAAAACGGTCATAATATACTAACCGAATGTGATAAAACCCTTGGACATTACCGTACCGTACTAGAGAATATTAATAGGCGATGGTAGTGTGCAAGCATAAAGATAGCAGCTCGATACATTAATCAACCACTACTGTACTACCAACATAGACGTAAGCCTCGACATAAGCCCATGAAATACAAAATACACAATTTCGAGTTTCATGGGCTAAATAATTGTCCATATTTCAATTTCATGCGAAAACATAAAAGATTTCAGAGAAATGTTTCGACAATGAGTGTTTCATGATTTTGTTAGTGATTTGTTGACATTCCAATTTTTTTGAGGTTTGTTAAGACATTCCAGTTTGCTATACTTAAGTATAACCCGACGGCCCGACAGCACAGTTTGTAGTGAACCTGCCTGCTGTGCCGAGGGTCGCGCGTGGGTCGCGGGTTCGAATTTCGTAAAGGACAAATATTTGTATGATGAATATGAATATTTGTACCCGAGTCATGGATGTTTGTATCTATATAAATGTATTCTATATCGTTGTCTAGTTATCATAATACAAGTCCATGCTAGATTCTGGAACTTTAAATGTGACTAGATAATTTTTGTGACAATGTCCAAGATATTTATTTATTTATACTATTAATGTGATATTATTGCGACTTCTGCTCAAGTTGAAAAAAATCATCTGTCCCATACATTTGTCTCGAGTAGGTTCAGTTTGACGGTCTGATTATCCCTAAAGGAGCGTCTTTTTATTAAGCTACCACCGCGACGGAACGTGTTGTCGCTGCAGAGAAGGTTCGGCCAAGAAACTATACATCATAACAAATGTTCAGCAGTGGACGATACGAGGGTGATGATGATGATGACGCACCAAATGTTTCGCGTTCATTTATATTGACGATGTAAAATGCCATCTATTTTACAGCGCCAGCTTCAATACGGGATCTAATTCCTTAATACCGTAGGCAGCAAACACCGTATTGGCCTACTACACTCAACCAGCTGATTAGTTGGTGTATAGGGTGGTATAGGCGGGCTAGATATCGGTTCACGTAGTCAGGAATGCAAGTTTGATGTGCTTTCAACACGCGATTCGACTCTTCGCCGATACCATCGCCTTCAATAATGAGTTTTATATCTCAAAACCTCTAAAGCACATAGTTATGTAAATTTTTATTTGCTTTATGATTTCGCTTTGTGTGAAAGTCGTTAACTACCCTTATCTGGGATGCAGATGGTTCTAAATCAATGAGGAACGCGGATGAAGACGCGCAAATGAGGATAATTATGCCATTAAGGGAGGATGATGATGATGATGATTAGTTAGTAAGACGAGCGAAGAAAGATGATCAAAATGTAAATGTAGAAGAAAACTTTGCTACTATTTCAGACAATGAGCCTGACACGTATACGTCGAGATGCTCTAAATGAGACAAAAAAAATATTGTTTTCTGCATCAGTAACTCCATCGGTGTAAACAAGCGGATCATCGTTGATTGCGTCAAAACAACAATCGACTTTAAGAATGACCATTTAACCTTTATTATTTACGAGGCCTGTTCGAATCGTTATACAAAAATTCTAGCATTCCAACACCATGACGTTACGTGCTCGTTTCCCACGTGCGACCTAATCGAAAAAGTCAGTTTAGACGCAACAAAAAGGTACGAGCTCGTGTGTACGTACCCATTAATTAAAATGGGAGTCGAGAACAAAACAATTTACATGACAATGGGACAATGACGTGCCGTGTACCCTGTTTCATGAAGTCCCGTGTTCCTCACATGCGTAGTGCAGATATATGGGACTTTAGGCTGTCTTTGGGTGTGTGGTATGCATTGTAGTCCGTGTTTGGATGCGTGGGACGTGATGAAACTCTTGTCTGTTATAATGATGATGGTTAAAAGAAAAGATGGTTAGTTTACCGATGATTTCTGGTGAACAAATTGTTGAAATACTGTCTTGGTTTTGCAGTGGACATAATCATGTTTTGATTCTGTTTAAACTATTTTTAAGTGCGTCTGCAGGGGGACTGAATTCAAAATAAAATTTAATGCTGCTGCAGTTGAACTGATATTCCTAAAGAGATATAAATCTATACCTACCCAGAATACCTGAGTTCCTACTCATAATGTTACAAAAAATTAAGAAAAGTTTCTTTAATACCTATTTGTTTTTTTATATTTTTTGTTAGCAAATCCAAAATACTAACACATTTTTCTGGATATTTAAACTCGCTAACAACTCGGACAACGCATTTTAGTAAATATAATAGGTTCCCCTTACCACCACATAGGAACGGAACCATACAAAATAAAAGAAACTTCAGATTTTGATTCTGTAGTTGTGGCAATGTTTCTTTCCCTTATTAGGTACATACTGAAGTAAATTTATGTACATGTACACACGGCGACATAATAGTTGAACTCTATGTTCATGGACATAAGGTCCAACTATGAGTAGGTTGATCTGTCGCCGTGCGTACTTTAGAAAATAACTGTACATTTTCGATACCTAGGTAGGTACTTAGGTACAGCAATATTGTCCCAATAATACCTACCTACCGGGGCGCTCTAATCTAGCTTATAAACAGACATTAAATTTCCCAAACCTTATTTACTTTGTCTGCCAATATTGCCAGAAAATCCAACAAAGATATTCCGCATAATTTATTGCCATTAATTAAAGCTTGAAAGCTTTTTACACAAACAAAGCTTTCACGCTCTTTTGTATGAAAAAAGATTTGCTAATTTAGAAGCTTTATAAATATGTATGTAGGTACTTACAGAACAGGATTACGTGAATTTGCAACTCATGTTTTGGCAAAGTATTATAAATGGTCTCTTTGATACGTCATACCTACATTAGTATTCCTTACAAAGTTCTCGTTAGATAATGAGGTAGATTCCCATTTATTTTACAGATATTTAGAAATAAAACCGGCCAAGTCGGGCTACTCGCGCACCGAGGGTTCCGTATCACATCACCACACAACATACTAACTCACAAAAACTTTTAGTTTTCTCCGGGACCTTTAGCGCGAGACCGACTCGCACTTGGCAGGTTCTGTTATTTGTTGTTGTACTGTAGAGTTTTCTCTATGATCACACCAAATTGGAACCCTTGTATTTTACCGTAGAAAGAGAATCAACTAGAAAAGGCATTAAAATAATAATAGTCACGAAAACGAGACAGCCTTATACGCTAATTACACAGAGTGAATGCGACAAAATCCATGTCGTTTGTCCCTTTCTGCGTATGCGATATTTTTGTTTGCCACAGTTGAAATTGCATACAAAATCTTGCAACTATGGCAAACAAAGGCACGATTTCTCATACATTTTTGTCATATCTCTGTCCCTTTCGAGTATACGCTGTCAGGAAATCTATAGAATACTCAACCTGCGTATTTTACCGTTTTTACGATAGAGCGAGAAAAAAAAAATTGATAAAAATTTGTTTCTTGTATGAGGTCCAAAGAGATTTAACTTATGAAGACCGTATATTTACAATTATTTAAAAATACGCCATAATACCCCTATGTTAGGGTCCCGTTTTCACCTTTGGGGTACTCTAAGGGTTGAACTATATCACCTAGCACAGCATCACATTTTTCCGTCGCTCCATCCTTTTCTGTCACTCAGGAACGTCATTTGCTGGACCATATCTACGAATAAAAATAACTATAGAAGAGTAACTCAAAACAAAATCGAAATAATTTTTGGCACCCAATGAAAAATTACATGTTGTATGAGTTTTGGCAGCTAAAATTTAGAACACGGACCGTACGGTACACTTTTTTTGGTGCCACTTTTTGAGCTTAATTTACACTTCTATACATTCTTATTCGTAGGAGCATATAAGATAGACGGACCGACGGACGGACGGACGGCGACAGCACACCACGTGCGATCGCGTTCCGTCTATCTTATATGCTCTAGCAAATGGCGTTCCTGAGTGACAGAAAAGGATGGAGCGACGGAAAAATGCGATGCTGTGCTGTGTGGTGTAGTTCAAACCTAAAAAAACGTTGTATTTATAATTACATGTTTGGAAGACGTACGAATGTATAAAAATGTTCTTTAGTAGGAAAACAGTATTTCTTTTTGAAACAATGTTTCTGTAGCACAATATGACTTAAAAAAACTAAGTCAGATGCCTCAATGCCGTGCTTGAACGAGCTATTTCCAGCGTCGCACAATAGCAGTCGTACTGTCGTGCCCAGCTCTCTGACAGGGCACTTTTACCAACCCCTTCTCACTGCTATATGAACGCACCTTATTCTCTGAACAGCACGATAATTTTTTCAAAAATATATCTTATTTAACTTTGGCAAATAGCATAACTCGAAGTAATCAGAATGGTGGGATCCAAATAAAAAAAATGCAATTTTTATTTTGGAAAGGCGAGTTTTCTCTATCATCTTTTTTTCTCATTTTCTCTTTTTTTCGGACACAAGAAAATCTTTTTTTTCACAGGACAAAGACTTAAGTGCTGTTACTTGTGTGACTTTTATGTTAAATAAAAAAACACAGTCTAATTGAGAACCACCACCTTTTCTTGAAGTTGGTTAAAAAGCTATTTCATTGAAGTATTTCTCAATAATGTAGTTTAACTTATCAATCTGAACTCAGTAGGGCACTCAAGTTGACTCAAGAAAATTGTTGGAACCATTTCCAACATTTCTCAAATGCTTAGTTAATTCATTGTTCACCCGGCTACACGTTCTTATTAGACAAATATCAGTGTTTACTGTGGTTAGATATATATTTCACACTTTAATTAACAGAGAAGTCAGAACATGATGATGATAATTTAATTTATTATTAATTATTGTTTTAATATTTAATTATTGTTCTAATACAGCGAACGCAAGATATATCTAAATATTGAAATGCGTGCGCGCCAAACACATGGTACTTGGCTGGCTTGTAAAAAATATTTAGGCTTAAAAACGTATTTATAAATTTTATAATCGCTCTGTCTCTAACACTGCTCATACTGATGACAGTGACAGCATCATATTTAAACATTTTTAATCCTAAATAGTTTTTGCTGCAAGCCAGTTTTAGATAACACACGGTCTCTCCTAGATGAAACAAATAATTAACAGATGTAGAGTTCGCAAAAATTGTCAAGCCATTTTTCATCTTTCATAAATTTCGAATGCTAAAAAGTGTCGACGAGTCCAAGAATAATATCCGGGCTAAAAAGCAAAGGTGTTCTATTGTTATAACCTTTTCAAAGAGGTGCTGGAAAAAATACGAATTTAGTCTGAAAACAAAGTTTACAAAGCCTTTGTTAGCGCTTGTAAATAGAATGTAGGCAGTACATTGTCGTCCTAAGTGCTTTCACGGATAAAAGTGATATAAATCATGGGGCTACTCGTTTTTAACAATACATTTTTATTAGTACTGAAAACAGGTACAAATTGAGGGAACAAAATTGTATGTTGGGTGAGTTTCATTACGGTAATGCTTTTAGAAAATGAATGTAAGAGTTTGGGATAATCATTGTCCATTTACCTTAATAAATTGTCAAATTACATTTTTCTTGCAAAATTTACTGGCCAAATTACAAATATAGAATGCAAGCGGTTGTGACTTGTGATCTACGAATAAGAATGTCTTAGAAAAAGTATATGTCTAGAATGAGCCTCACACTTTTTCCGTATAAAACAAAAGGGGCTAACTTTCTTAGGTTGGTGTGCGTGAGGCGCCATACAAAATATGTATGTGTGCGTGTATATGTATAGGGTTTTGGAACCAGTACTGGTTCCTATTTTTTTCGACGCTTTCGTAGCTTTGACTGTCTATCTTGATAATCTAAGAAGAATGTGTAGAAGTGTAAATGAGGCTCAAAAAGTGGCACCAAAAAAAGTGTACCGTGTTCTAAATTTGTTCTTTAAAAACTGTACCTAGCCGCCAAAACTCACACCAAATGTCATTTTTCATTGGGTGCCAAAAATTATTTCGATTTTGTTTAGAGTTACTCTTCTATAGTTATTCTTATTCGTACCCAAGTGGCACCAGAAGCTGTATAGAAGCAGTCTAGATGTACACGTGTGAACTATAAGCTGCACAAGTAAGCTGTATATCTTCTGTAGAGCATGCTCTACAGAAGATATACAGCTAATTTGGGCACAAATTATACAGCTTTAAGTTCACAAGCCTGCACAATAGCTGCATAGTAGAGTTATATCAGCAATACAAATGGTAACCGTGGTGTTAAAGCTGAATAAAAGCAACTTAGTGGATGCCATGTGATTATTTATACAGGCTGCAGCATTACAGGAGGTAACATGTGATCTAAAATACAGCTTTAATATTTAGAAGTGCTCACATGGACACTATAAAACAGAAATTATTACACATGTTCTCCAAATTATAGCTATTTCATAAATCTCTCGTATTAAGTCGTATTTTCTAAAGATGGAAGAAAGTGTTGATAGTGATCCGAAAAACAAAAGTGATTTTATAACCGGTAAGTGGTGATTTTACTAGTTAATTGTGTGAAAGTTAATGGTAATGCAATTTTACTGTCAAAGTATGTACATTTATAGTGTTAAAATTTTCACGCGCCCCAGAAATAATGATGTTTTAACAGAAAATTACAAAACAAATAACTAGTGACGATGAAAGTATGTTCATATTTTTGGTTTTATGTCACATAAAATTATACTACAGTTACTTATTTCTACGTGAATTTTGAAAAAAAAGTATTAAAAATCCTTTTTACAGTGTATAAATCAAAGTAAATTTGTAGTTTTGCGGATTATATTTTAGGTTATACCAGTTCAAAATGGTGGCGATTTCATGCAGCCTTGTGAACCACTTTAACTCCAAATTAATGCTGTTAGCTGTATAGAGGTTCACATGTGCACCATTGTACAGATAAGTCTGCGTAACGTCGATTGTGTGAACTCATATTCAGTCCTAAGCTGTCATCTTGATCTTTAATTGGTCACATTATCACTTTAACCGTTTAAAAGAACTAAAATTGCTACGCTATATTGCTACATATTTCTTAGTTTATCTACAATTTTTAGGGATCCGCAACCAACATTTTTAACTTGGTAGGTAATAATATATGTATGTGCCAGTAATAGTACATATTCTTTGGTAACGTGCCGCAGAGCGCACCACATAAATATTACAGTAAAAATTCAATTCGTTAATATAATAGGTGCCAATTCATTTAGGGATTTAAGACTATATTATTTTGCACAGCCCATTTTCTTATTTTTGCACGAAAGACCAAACGTTTATAACAATAATTGTTATACATTTCAGGTTCACTCTCAGCGGAACTGCAATTATCACATTCGAAACCGCTCAATTGCGCATTATAATTATCGTCAAGGTTTTCAAAAATTATCCTCGTGTCCGGAGCGTCGCTACTTAAATTTACTATCACACTTGGAACAGCTGTACTTTTGTCAATTTTTGAAGTCATAGCATCTGATTTGTTTAATGTCGAGTCACAATGTCTTGTATGTTTGATTGTATTACTTGTTGTCAGCATCTAACTATCAATTCGTGTTTTGAAATCCGACTGTTGTTTAGCTGTAAGTTCTCCAAAAAGGAAATAAATAAATAACAAATAAATTATATTTGAATATTCTTATAAAATTTTCCTTCCGACTCCACCAGTTCTTTCTTTCTGTTTCCATGATTATCTAATAATTTTATTAAATTTTGCTGTACGGGTCCACTCGATTTTTAATTATAATCCTCTAAACTAGAACGTGCCACAAAAGTTCACGCGTGCTTAATTATTCAGCAGGAACCGTTTAATTGGTGATTCATGAATACCATTAAACAGCAATAGGAGTTTTTATAGATCTATAATGGTTCACGTGATACACTGTAAGTGTCCATGTGATCTATTAAAATGCTATTATGCAGTTTATAAAAGAAGCTGATTAGAATACCGAAAGTGTTAAATTATGCAGCGCAAAGCATTATAACACAACAGGCGTGTACAACATTAAAACTTTCGACTGCATAAAAATTCACCTTAACTCTCTTAAAATGCAGCAATATAACACAGTAATTGTGGTCCCTTATGCAGCAATTAACATATTTCGCCCCCACTATACAGCTCTTATACAGATAAAAAAATGAAAGCTGACTAAGAACGTATTCTACAGTTCCTATAACACCGAAAGCTGTACAAAAGGTATTCTGTGGACTATTATACATACATTATACAGCTTTAAGTAGTTTTAGTGACCAACAGCTGTACAAAAGGTAATTTTTACACTCTTATACATACATTATACAGCTTTAAGTGATTTTAGTAGCTAAAAGTTCAAGTGTGAACTGTAATAACTGTATATTACCGCTTTAAACTCACATCTACACTAGATGTGAACTACTATAGAGCCCTGCGTGCCTCTTGGGTAGCTTGTGATACTTTAAACTTTAAAGGCACTCATTTTTCCCTGTTTCTAAGAGGAGAGGTAGTCAATTATTTTTAATGTAAGTTATTTATTTAAATATACCATAACAACGTTGGTGAAATATAGAAGCATAAAAAATGGGTGGATAAATAGGTGTCTGGTGGACATTATTATTATTACATATTATAATATCAGATGATGTGATGAGATGATGATGATGATGACGGCCCGACAGCACAGTCTGTAGTGAACCTGCCTGCTGTGCCGGGGGTCGCGGGTTCGAATCCCGTAAGGGACAAATATTTGTATGACGAATATGAATATTTGTACCCGAGTCATGGATGTTTGTATCTAATGTATCCTATATCGTTGTCTAGTTATCATAATACAAGTCCAGGCTAGATTCTGGAACTTTAAATGTGACTAGATAATTTGTGTGACACTGTCCAAGATATTTATTGATGTCCTACTGTTGGTCAAACGCTCCCTCTTTCCACTCTTATACAGGGTGAAATTGATATAATTAGTCTTAGTCAAAGAAAAACAAGAACTTGAATAGTAATACTATTTATTGATAAAAAGAAATAATTTTGTACAGAGCACTAAATGTGCTTGGTCAGAATGGAAGAGAGAAGAGGCAAATCGGGGCACAGGGTCGCCCAACATAATAATTGTATTGCCATCTCAAGAATGTTGCCATTATATTCTAAGTTTATTACCAAAAACTTATTTATGTTCAATTATGGTTTGAACAATTAGCATCCTTTTAAACTAAGAGTCTACCCATAAAACTGCACAACTTTTACTATGGGAGTAAACCGATCGGTTTTTTATTTGCTCCGATCGGTTTGCTCCCCATAGTAAAAGTTACTCTTTGTTTAAAAGGATGTTAATGATGTAGGCACTGTTTTGGTAAGTAAGGTAGGTAGGTATATTAAATTAATACTGTAAAAACAAATTGTTGGTTGTAATAGCAAAGCAATCCACTGGTGGACCGAGATAGTGGATTTTACTGGACAGAGGGAATATTTCTGACCACTTCGAATTGGTGAATGTATTCTATTCTTTTCTGTTTTTAAAAATATGGCTGCCATCTTTGGTTTATGATGATTTTGCCAATGTCGAGTTTTTATAGCAAAAGTGCTTGACGTTGTACGGTTATATTGATATTTTGGTGACTTCAAGGGTTGTTCTTATAAAAGAACAATATCCTGAGCCACCACTGGAGTTCCACTGTAGGCCGGGGATGGGGCAACCGACGCGCACGTGACCGCCCAATAGCAGACCCACAAAGCAACTCCGGTGAATGTATGTATAGATTGAGATCGAACAAAGATGTCAAATGCCAAAAATTCCACAACAACACACGCACGCAACACATTTGCTAACTTGCTAAGTGTAACACTTAACTATAAATAACTCTCAATAACTTTGACAAATTGCCAAATATATTTCAAAGTAGCTCTTAACGTTAGAAAGATGAACGGGAAATTGTAAGAAAACCCGCCACCCGTGGGACTCGGACGCAAGGCAAGGTAAACAAAAAACATTTTCTTAAGCGACGACGAGTCGCTTCGCTAGGTACCAGCTTTTAGAAACTTTTGTAAAGTTACGCAAGACTCATTCAGAGATTTTCTTTAAACATATTTATAGTTAAGTGTTACATTTTCAAAGAATTACTTGAAAGATCCCGGCAGTGACTGAAAACTTTTATGGCAATGGCTCGCCTTTTGTATTCAGTTGTATACAGGGTGCAAAACGCCTTGTAATACATAATATACAAGGTGTAACAAAACACCCTAGTTATATTTAAAGGGGTGGTTATCGTCAATATTTTTTTTGCTGGGACTTATTTTATGTATAATTTTATTTTTTGTTTATCTCTGTTCTATTGTCTCAACCTCACTCATAATACCTAATTGTTTTTATTACCTTATTTTTAACAAAACTCATGTGAGTGAACAATGTTCTTTTGAGTAAATAAATTCTTTAAACCGAAACTTTAAAATTTTTAATAAGGAACCAAAATAAAAAAATAAAAAATGTTCTTCTGTCCCAATCATTTGATTAACTGCAGATTTTCTCTAAGTTGTAATAATAATAAATTCTTTATGATGCATGGCATTCAGGTAAAAGTTGGAAGTTTACATTGTTTTTTACATACAGGGTGTTGGACAGCAGATGATTGTACTCACGATACTGAACAACTTTTCCAATGCACCATATGGGAAAGCGCAAAAGAAAATTTCTACTTTTCATACGAACGTTCGATCAGCTAATTGCATTTAGTATGAAAAGTCCAAAAATGTTATCCGAATTTCCTTGATGTTTCTTAGGGAAACTTGTTCAGTATCATGGGTACAATGTCGAAAAATAATTGAAGCGAAATGGGCATGTGATAGCTTATACTACTGCCTGATGCGAGAGAAAGAGATGGGGCGGCGCGCGAAACTGGACCGACGCAAGCGTAAAACAGACTTTTTAAAAAAATTGTGATTGTACTATTTATGTAAGTTCAATTAAGCTCCAATCAAACTTAATAAAATATCATTCTCTTTTTTATAAATTTGTGTTTCTACTATTCACCGTTTAGCAGTTCCAAGCGTTTAAAAATAAAGACGGAGGCTACTTTGGCTTATTTTTCTATCGAGAAAATGTGTGCTAATCGTGTTTTGGCTCCAATCAAAACTTCAATTATATGTTCAATTTACACAGTCATATCCGCAAATCATACTCCTACTGTTAGGACTTCATGATAATATATGACGCTTTGAAGAACCCTATTTTTTTTCACATACAATGCCACTGTTTACCCTAACACCCTTTATTTTCACCTAACTCTGTATTTTCAGACATGTTCAGTTTATAGTCTAACGTCTAAACCACCACCTTTAAATATTGCTTACTAGGGTGCTACATCCTGTATACTTGAGTAATTTGAACATACTTTATACTAAATATTTCTTTGTTTGTTTGTCATATTCGTCTGACCGTCACTTTCACTTTAGTTTGGTACGAGAAGGAAAGTGTTAAATACCCAGAAGCGTTAATAAAATACATCTAAAAATAAACCTTAACCTTAATTAGCATTCACGAAGAAAGCTTTGTTTGCTAACTAACTGAAAACTTGATGGATGTTTTAAATGCGTTCGTTACGTTCTATCGCTGCTATCATGCTAACATTAACCGCTCGCGGGCAAAATTTGACATTGAAATTGCCTTTTACTTTAATTTTGCGTGCTACAGTTTAATTTAATAAAATTAACTGCCAGTAGACTGTTTGGAAACTTCAAATACTTATTTACAATCTCACTGTAATAGAAGTGTGTCTGCTGTCTGTACATTGAAGATAGGTTAGTATTCTATTGATATACACCACTAATTTTTAATTAGTAACGAGTCTTTTATTCAGACCGTTAATCTGAACAACTTTTCCTAAGGAACATGGGTCGAAAAACGAGAAAAATTGTTGGACTTCCCATAGAAAAGTGCGGATCGGCCGTTCGATTTTCAATGGGAGGTCCAAAAAAATTTTTCGTTTTTCGACCCATGTTCCTTAGGAAAAGTTGTTCAGATTCACGGTCTGAATACACCCTTATAGGCTCGTTACTAATTAAAAATTAGTGGTGTATTATGTATGACTATTTGCAAAAAAACAAAGTTTACGATCTGAAGTTTTGTTGTCTCTGACTTTTCTATGCCCTGACTCGGGTAAAACACACATTTTTGGATTTTTTCTATGTCTGTTTGTTTGTTCGAGCATCAAACAAAAACTTAATGGATTGTTTTTGATGAAACTTTTTGTATGAAAGCTACGATGACGGGAACCGGTGTGGACGAAGTCGCGGGCAAAAGCTCGTATATACCTAAGTATTAATAAAACCATTTCAGTTCAAGCAGTGAATAAATTCATTAGCTAAGTAAAATCAGAAAACTTTTCTGAATTCTGTGTTTGTGTAATTTAGTAAAATTCCAAGTTTTGTAAGTATTATTTATACCTACTTTTCGGGAAACTCGCGATTTCTGTAGGATTGAATCAATCAATCAAATGTACATACTTGAGGATTATCATTATATTAGTCCGAATGCCTAATTAATTAAGCGCTTGTATTGTAGTCGGCTTAGCTGCAATTTAATTATAATTTCTTATACGTAACGCTATAATATCACGATTACTGAACCAACAAGGCGTGACACCGCGATAACCACTCTATCTTACGAAGTAGACATCAACTTTCACATTTTTACTGCCCACGCTTTAAATGTAACTATACTCTCGACAATGCTGAAACACCACTGCAACGCTGCTGCTATGCGAAACCATACAAACATTTCCATTCATAGAACAAAAACAAATAAAAAAAGCAGTAAAATTAAACACACCTCCTCGAAAACACGTATCGCTCCAGATTTGCAGGGTTATCCTCAAAATTGTATCAAAAGCACTTTGCCGCCACTTTTAGCACTTGATGGCACTTTCGGTCACTCGCGGCGCGTGGGTATAGACTGTATGGATCGGTCGGCACACGCGGCGCGCTCGAATGCCTGACAAAGACTGCCTGTGGCTGGTTCTCGCAGACTCGCCGGTTCGACTTGAATCAAGGCCATGCAAAACGGTGCTCCCATTTCCCCCAGTGGAAAGTATCTGCATCCGTGATCCGTGCCCCTTTCGGTCAGTCAGGTGGGAGAAAGCACCCAAAAATGACCCGTTCTGACTCATTCGACGAGATGATTCGGACGTTATATTATCGTGCAGATCATTACACCGGTCATGGAAAGTGAAAAAACTGGTTTTGGTGGCGCCAATGTTAAGAAAAAGTTTGTCTGCTCGATTAAATATTGTTGAACTAGTTTTTTTATTAACCGTGGTAACATCATACACGGAATATCCGCAGAAAAATGCAATGAAAATGTCGATTTAACGCTTCGCAAACAATAAATAGCCAAAGTCGTTAAACTTTAATGTGATATATTCAAAGTCATGACCGTAAAACATTTATTAAACAACAGCGGAGTGAATCATACATCACTGAGTGGAAAATTAAAAAGTTGGCACCAACATAAAAACGTTGTGAGTTATTGCATATAAGCTGGCATCGAAATGCTCATACACTTTATGAACCTAAGTAAGTAAGGAATATTCAAGTTGTATTCTTGTATTGAAGAATACTTAAATAAGATATAACCGTAAATTCTTTGCCATGGATAGAAGGCAAACCAAATCTAGGTATCCCATACATAATTATTTTTTTTATAAAAACATCGGTTTGCTCTTGACCTCAATCCAGTCCTGAAGACAGAGATGGGGTCGAAGATGTAGCGAGCATACCCAGAAAAAGCCTATTGCAATACATGCTAGGAATTGCCTAACTCTCTTCTATTCCTCGCAGTTTTTAATGAACCAATATTGTCTATTCTGGAACAATACGGTCCAATGCAAAAGGCGATCTATTTACGGGGCGGAAATATAGCAAAACCATCTTTTGGCCTTCTGCAACCCTTCTAAAAATGTTTTTCTGTATTCAGGGGTTGGCTCCTGTCTGTCAAACATTTCCGTTCAGAAGTATTTTCCATTTATAAAAGAAATGTATTCTTTGAAAAAAATGTTATTTTACGAATAAGAAAATACACATGGAGCCAATAGCCTCCAGTCAGTTTAATTTCAAAAGTTCCACAGTTCACAATAGATTCATCAGTAATTCAGAGTATTTTATGAGAGCCGTTGACCTGTAGACGACTTCTTGTCTCTTATACTTGGAGAGTGACTGTAGGGAGAGGGGTATGAGAAAGTCACACTGAGCATAACCATTTCAAGACCACTTTACAATGTTATGCAGAAAGGGTGAAAAGATTTCAAGATGTAACTGCAGTCGTTAATTTGAGATACGAGTTTGGAGGTGATGTTTTGTTTAACAGACATTACAATATTTATTATCAACGTTATTGATCAATGTTTTCTTAACCGTCCTTTTGGCATTGTATAGGACAACTAACGTGCTTTAAGTATCCATCTCAGGGTGATCAGAAACCTTTCGACTTACCAACTAGAAGCGTGTATTTTTACAAGTGCAAGGTTCACATTTATCCTTTCAGTACCTATTGCATCACATATTGAAATTATAAACTACTAGTGTTTACCCGCGACTTCGTCGGCACAAATTATATACCAGATTTTAAGTCAGATCATAAGCTATCAAACAAATAAAGTTTCATCAAAATCGGTTCAGTAGTTTTTGCGTGAAGCGCGAACAAACAAACAAACAAACACACAAACAAACAGACAAACAGACAGACAAAATTTCGAAAAAAGGTTGATTTCGAGTCAGGGATACCTAAAAACCATATCGTTATCTTTTTTTTGTAAATATCTTCAATGTACAGACACACTTCATTTACAGTTTTATAATAGTTTAGATTATTATCGATTTTCGATTCCTTTGTCACTATAAACTATAACCTTGCACTCTTCAGTTATGAATAGATAATCAGTTCAGGACCAACCTCTGTCATCATACTCATATTTCAAAGAATCTCTATGTTTAATGCGCAGTGTTACTTATACGTTTATTACCCATAAAGTTAAGAGAAGTTTATTCCGAGAGCGCAAATGCGCGCTGCATATAAACGTAGTCTGGTGATATTTTCAATACTATCCAATTAAAGTCAATGAAATTTTTCAGAAACAATCTAAAAACTAATCTCTATGTTCGTATCAAGTCAGATTTTCGTTGAAATATACAGTTTTAATGCTAGGATTCATTTATGATTTGTATGGAAATCTTTGAGGGACTGTAACTGTAAAACTTATACGTTTTAACGAAAATCGGACTTCATACAAACGTATAGAGATTAGTTTCTAGATTGTTTCTGAAAAATTTCATTGACTTTAATCTGAGAGTATTGAAAATATAACCAGACTACGTTTGTATGGAGCGCGCCAACGGTAATATACCCTTAACGTAGCTACACTTCATTCAAAACAAAAAGAATTACTGTTCATTACAAATTGTGAACATTATCTCATAAATATCAGGATTCTGTTATCTGCAAATCCGTCCGTTTTGGGTACACCAAGTGTAATGCGACCTCTATGAGATTCCATCACACAAATTCAAGAATCAGTTTATGACGTACTTACCTTCACGGATCTCTCATGCACCACGTTGCACAACGCATTCCACTATTTATGACGTCATATGACGTCACTTTCTTTAGTAAAGTTCGGATCTACCATGGGTGGGTCTAGAAGGTCAAAGTTGGAGAATTCCAAAGTCCGGTTATATGCGTGAGTTTGGTTTTGTGTCCGCTTCAGACGCTGGAAACCGGGTCATTGTCAGCATTAGCGGAACATGTCACAAGAATGAGCGATTCGCATATTTAAAAGAATCACAGTGATTCAACTGTTGAGAAACAAAGCCGTCTTTGACGTCAGAGATTCTTGATGTGGTTTAAATAGAAAAGAATAAAATACAAGATATGAAACAGGAAGTATGTAGAAATATGTATGCTGTACAAAATTTGCTGAAGCATTTATAAACAAATAAAGGTATAGGTGGTATTGTACAAAACCAACATAAGCTGGCCGCGCGACGTTATTGACTCGACCTACGCGCGGCTAGCTTATTTTGGTTTTGTATGGCATGATGTATCGCCGTGTGTACATTAAAATGCTATACAAAATTAAACTCGGAGTTGACCGATTTGATTGATGAAATGAAGACAACATGTAAGTTGTATGTTTTAGTTAGGCACTCAATTTTTAAGATTTTAATTGTATAATAAAAGAATGATAGTTGCATCGACCTAATTCAATGGATAGCTGTCATTGAGACATTATTTTTTTTATAAGACGCTGTCGCTTGTAAAAAGGCCCGTATTTATATTTAATCAAGTGCAGAAGGAACAAGCGTCTCGTGAGAAACAAATAAAATTTATTTATAACTGAGAATAACAAAACAATGCATAATGCACATTCAGTCCCACACTGCCACGGCGATGGCTTCCATATCTTACATACGTGTTGCGATTAGGAATTATAATTATTATAATATATGATAAGAATTATATAGCTGACCAAGCTAAGCGTGAGAAATGTCCAAATCCACATATTCCTATCTATAGGTAAACCGGCAAAGAAGATAACATAAAGAACAAAAATGCACACATTGTAAAAGATATAGGGTAGGCACCAGGAAGGTGGCATACTTAGGTATTGTCTATAGTAGGCATATACAAAATTATATGTATATGGCGTCGCCATAATAGGGTGGACCTAAATTGGAAGACACCCAGCGGATATAAAATGATTACTATCACCATTAACGACTCATACAATTACATTAAATTTCGAAAAAACTTTTAGTGGTCTGTGATTTTGTGTAAAAAAAAATCTAGGCACCGATTACTTTACCCGCGTTGCGTCACGCATGCAAGTAAATAGCTCTCTGTTACCAAAACGAGACTCAATACTGCCTTTAGTTCTTTTCTGAGTAAAAGAATTGGCTGGACTCCTTGAATTCTTTTTAGCTTTTTAGCAATTGATAGAAATCTCAGGCATAGTCAGGGGAAAGAGCCAGACGTGCAGGCGGGGCCGGTGATGGATTGAGCCGATTAATTTCATTCTTCACTGCAAAATGGATGGTTGCGGTTTCTTACTTTCAATCTTTTCTATGGTTTAAAAAACGTGTGTTACCTGATGTGATATCTAATTTTCATAAAAAAAATCAAAACTAGCAACATTTTCAGTGTTTCTGATTGAACCCGGATTGTACTCTCTTTTATGTATTTTCCTTGACCCCTTCCATTGTGTAGAAAACCCCACCAGAAGATAGTATGCCCCGGATACTAAATAATAAATTGTGGTCATTCTGGGAAATAGTCATTCATTCATTATACAGGGTTTAAGCCACATTCATCAAACTGAACAACTTTTACTATGGGAGCAAACCTGTCAGAACAAAAGTAGGTACTTATTGCAGTTTAGTATGGTACAGCAGATTTTTTTCTGCGCTGACATGTTTGCTCCCATAGTAAAAGTTGTTCAGTTTGATGGGGAGAGTATGTGGTGGTTAATGATACTTTTCCTTACACCCGTATAGGAACTAGTCTTTATAAAAGTTGAAATTTTTGGGAAGTGGTCTCTATTCTATGGTGGTATTTTTTGGCACTGTGGCCTGAAATGGACTGCCTTTCGTCCAAGTTTCAACCCATGATCATACAAGTGGGTAGGTGCTATATACATTCATGAACTATCGTTTTAACGAAAGTACCTAAAAATAAAGAAGACGTGACGTTTCTTTATCGTTCACAGCAAGTGTCCACTACAAACATGTATATCGTAATACAGATGTGATCCTCAAATTGTAAAGCACTTATCAGACGGATCAGGCCCCCACTTGTAAAGCGCCTCACAGACAGGTGTCAGGAGGTCGTATCGTGACGTAGTGTGTACGACAGTGACAGATTGGCGAAGCCCTCTCGACACCACCTACACGGTCCCTTCATCAATCTCGTGTCCTTGAGCGTAATCGATTAGGAACTCGCAACTATTGGTTACAAGGATTATTCGAGAAAGATTTTTATTACTTAGGGTCTTTATCTCCACTTCTGGATAAGTTCTTAAAGGTTATCTGACAGAACGTTTGACATATCTTTCATACAAAATATGTCAAACGATCTGATAAGCTTCTTCTTCGTCATGTGGTGCCATCTCCTATCGGAGGTTGGCTATCATTAGGGCTATTCGGACCGTGGAGACTGCAGTCCTGACCGTGAGGTAGTGTTTATATCGAACTAAGGTACCTATCGTAATCGAAGCGATAAGCTAAGGGAACTTATTCAGAAGTGGTGAAACAGGTCCTTATTCTTATTTCCTTGAGTCCAATTGGGATTTTTCAGACCAGGAGTGCGATTTTTGAATCTCATTCGGTGAGCTCAGCAGTTGTAAATGTCAAAATTACTATGGAGATATGCATGTTTCTGCTGCTGATTTGACTCTCAAAAATCATACTACAGTCTACGAATAAAGAAATAAATATGGAAATATAATTCACGTTAAAAAATGACCCCACGAACTTTGGTGTACACCACGCAAGCGCGCAAGACTCAATCATTATGGCGACTCCAATTACGGCGTTTGCCGCCAAAACTCATGGTGCCAAAAATTAAGGAGATTTTGTTCGGAGTTATCGTTCCATATTTATTTCTTTATTCGTAGACTACAGTAGAGCGATTTTTTAAAGTCAAAACAGCAGTAGAAAGATGCGTATCTCCACAGTAATTTTGACATTTACAACTGCTGAGCTCACCGAATGAGGTTCAAAAATCGCACTCCAGCTAGTAAAACGTATTTAAACATGCTGCGATAGATGGCGTTGCCGTGACATGGCTCCGAAGACGGTTGAGGCTAAAAATTACACAAAAAAAACTAAGAATGCACGTCTACCTCGCAACAACACCATTTGGAATTATTTTTTCTTTTTAGTTGGCATTCGGAAAATCCCTCATTGTCCAACTGGCTGTCAAACGAACGTTCATTCCAATAGCCACAGCACCAAACGTCTAAATACTTACAAATATGTCTTACAGTCTTAAACATAAGACGATAGTGTCGACTCTATCCAGGGGGAAATTGGAGCAAACCGATCGGAGCAAAAAATAATCTGCCGTTGCATATATTTGAGTCGATTAGGCATTCCGGTTTAGTATGGAACAGCTGATTTTTATTTGCTCCGATTGGTTTGCTCCCTGAAAACTTGTTCAGTTTGATGGGTAGACTTGTAGTTTATGCCTTCTAGAGCTTACCTAGATAAACTTGAGATGAGAACAACTCATTCAAAGGTGAAATTCGTTCGATTTGCTTAATTCAAAATACTTTTTGTCTTTGAAGTGATGCCGTGCAAGGGTCAGCAGCGTCCCATTATTGTGTTTATAATTGAAAGGCGATTTTCATATAATATTTTTCTCATAATAAACTGCATTCAGCATTGAATTGTTATTAATTCATTGCTCATTAATGCGGTTTCACCTGCAAATAGCGCGCTGAAATAATAAAACAAATTATTAGCCTATCTCACCTACTCCTGAAACTCGATCGAGGACTAATCGAGATGAGGAAAGTAGTGCTAAATAAGATTCTGTAGTGTTACGCCGGTATAATCCGATCTTGTTACGGAGATATCTGAAGGAGATAAACGAGTTTCGAAGGATTACGGGCAAATTTCCGGCGATTTTTTCTTTCTTTTAAATCGTTATCTTTCTGATTCATCTACAGGGTGTAGGTAAAGTTAGGTGGGATGAAAAGCATCACACTCCTTTCTCTTCTTTCTCTTTTTCTGACCACAATACAACACTTCAGAGATTTTTGGCTGAAACCACAAAAACAATTTTTTTCCGCACCAAAATGAAGCTAATACATTTCGCGATTTCAATATTGGTCTCATAAGATTTGGATCCTTTACGTCCTTATTCTACAAATAAAAAAAACAAATAATTACATAGGTAAAATTTTTCTTTATTTATCTACACCAAGCTAGCGTTCTAGACACCAAGTTACGGGATGTTAACAAATGAACGCGTGTAATTTCTCTATGATCGTACCCAACCCAACTAAAAATGGTTTGATCCAATTCAAATTCAACGTCTAAAGAAACAAAAGAGGGTTGAATGACAACTCGCCTCCCAGAGGGTAACATACAGAGAGGGAAAGTACTGGGTGTTCCACGTCTTTTGTGGCAGGATTACAATTTGCATAGAGAGTGCTCGTATCTCGGTCTCGAACCCGCCTTTCAAATTAAATCACAAATCTAGGATTTACTATCTTTACCTAGGACAGGGCCCAGGGCATTCCGATGTTGACTTTTTTTTTTGCAATTGAAATCCGTTACTACATTGAAGTACAGAATAGCCAGTGTAACTTAGTATGTAGTAATTGCAATTTGAATAGATAGCAAATATAATGGTAATGCATTTATTTGCTGTGGCTTTTCTTATTGACTGTTGATTTGTTTGCTGCGCAATAACCCTAACATGTATGTTATAATCATCATCATCATCAGCCTATCATCATCCACTGTTGAACTGCCTTCATGCCTGTCCCAAGCCGCGGTACAGAACTATATTCTCGGCCTTTCTCATCCAGTTTTTCCCCACTACCACAGTAAAGAGCAGGCATGACAAACTCAAAGTCACTGGTGGGCTAAATGCATAACGATAGTAGTATCAGTAGGCGGCAAAAAACCTAAAAAATAAACTCATTGCATCTATCGTAAAAACAGGACGGTACCTGCTAGAGCAAGGTTGGCATGCTTGGTAGGTGTAGAGTATATCCTCTGCAGTATTATGAATATTAATTTTTCCTGAAAAAAAAAATACTGCTTACATAGCAGCAAATAGCTTTTTGCTTAGATGCAACTTTTTTATTTAGGTAAGTATCTAATTTCATTCTTATTTTTAATAATTAATTATATTAATTACTCACGACTAGTTGAAATGCGTTCCTTGCGATGTATGTGTGGAGTTACGCTGAGAGATAGAGTGAGAAATTGTGTGATTTGAGATCGATGTAAATTGAAAGAAGATGTTGTGACAAGAATAGAGAAGGGTATGCTTTGTTGGTTTGGTCATGTGGAGAGGATAAGTGATAGCAGATGTACGAAAGAGATATATGGAGCTAAAATGAGTGGAAGTGTCGGCAGAGGGCACCCTCGTAGGACGTATTCTGATCAAATCAGTTGCGTCCTACAAAAAGGTGAGGTGCGGAGTACTCGAAACCGACGGGCATGTATGAAGAAATTTATGGATGTGAATGAGGCAAAAGAGGTATGTAAGGATCGTAGTAGATGGCGTGCCCTGGTCTCTGCCTACCCCATTGGGAAAGAGGCGTGACGTTATAGATAGATAGATAGATAGACTAGGTATAATCACTTGTGGGGTGGTCAGCAACCTTGCTACAACTACCAACCATCTTTTGAAGTGTGCAGGTTGTAGCAAGCTAGGGCTGCCATCCGTCCGGGTTTCCCCGGATTTGTCCTAGTTTGAGGGGCGTCCGGGCGGGGTCGTCACGAAAGTGTCCGGGGGAAACCCGGACACTTACTGTGTCCGGGTAAGACCCGATTATTTTTATACATAATGGTAATAAAACGTTCGTTTTATCCACAAATCAACTCGATTTCGGCATAAACTGAACAATCAAGTTGTTATGTAGCACTTAGATCAAAATAAAATGAATGGATAGGTCTTATGCGAACATATCAAACCAGAAAAATGAGGCAAAACAAATGAAAGGTTTACTTCAAATTTGTATGCAAGTACCCTAGATTTGACAGATAATGGCGCTAGTTTGTATGGACCAAGTGCACCAGGAGTTCATCCATTGATTTTATTTTGATCTAAGATGTAGCAAAATCATGAGTTCGTTTCGCTCGCTCCAGCTTTTATTCGACCTCGATTTCGGCATGACCTAGAAAATTTGAAAAAATTTCGAGCTCGCTTCGCTCGCTCCCGGTTTTATATTGTATTGATTTGATTAAGTCGTATTGCAAATCTCGAGCTCACTTCGCTCGTTCCTGGTTGTATAGCGTATTGATACGATCGTTTGTCATCCTATAGGCATACGAGTGAACAATCGAGTTGTTGTGTAGCAAAATCATGAGTTCGTTTCGCTCGCTCCAGCTTTTATTATAGACCTCGATTTTGACGGGACCTGGAAATGCGCTATAATATTTGGCAAAATCTCGAGCTCGCTTCGCTCGCTCTTGGTTTTATGCTGTATTAAATCGATTTAATCGTATTGCAAAATCTCGTTATAATAAGACAAAATCTTGAGCTCACTTCGAACAACTACCTACTAACTTAAATAAAAAATTTCGTGGTCGTCCGGGGAAAATTCCAGATATTACTGAAATGTCCGGGGTTTTTGACGTCTTTGCCCGGCGACGACGATTTTGGCGATGGCAGCCCTAAGCAAGGCTCACTTTTAGCTTATTGAAGGTTTCAGGATGAAATGACGTGTCAATTTTGATAACTATAGCCTAAGGCTGCTTTTCTACCAAAGATGTGCGACGTAGCGAGGCGGTGAGCGAGGAAAAATCGGCCAATGGGAGTGCTTCAATTTCCCAATGACGTGATCGAGGGCGGATTGTTTCCTCGCTCACCGCCTCGCTACCTCGCACATCTCTGGTGGAGACGCAGCCTTAAGCCCATAATAATGAGTTGATTGGATAAAATATGAATAGACTTTTATTACAAAGAAATATAATGCTATCATTACTTACCGCCCTCGTCATAACTAATCGCTCCTGTCAGATCAGAGTAATCTCCATGCCTTTTCTTTTCGGAATACAAAGATTAATGGTGAAAGAACTTGTAAAACAAAGAAAATTCAGAAAATACTTTCTTATACATTCTGAAATAACGTATTTAAAATACTAGCTTTATTTTGTATAATACAATATCTTTCTAAACATACCAATCTATCTCGTCATTTGCAACACCCGTAAGTACCTACCTAACTGGGAGGGAATCATAAAAGGTTATCCGGTAAGAATCGGAGATCAGAAGTTAGACCATCGCGATTCGCGATTTCAATGTTAGTCAAAGTTGTTCAGTTTGTTGGTCTGAAGTACCCCCTAAAGCAGTCATGGCCAGATCGAATTCTTACAGTAGGTAGGTACTATATTAAGTAAATGCTCTTCTTCGTTGTTATTTTATAGGTAAGTAGTAATTTTGATGAAAAGTATTCTGAATTCAAGGAAGTTCGTTTGGCTGGAAGTCGAGATGTTTTAGAGTGTTTTATTGCATTAGCACGTAACCCTATTGTCGCGTTCATGTCTGAAAAAAGTAAACCAGATACTGAACACTTGATCATTTCCCTCATGTGAAATCATATTGTGGTACCTACCTATATCCTAGAACCAGAAAATTTTTGATGAGTAGTTATTCTCAACCTTCGCTGAATTTTTCGCATAATTTAATAGAAGTTTTGGAGATTTTCGCAACATAAAATGGTTAAAACTGTCAAAAACGAGAGAATTCAGGTCTGAGATCCCCAAGATATTTTAGGTATTACTTCTTTTAGTTATAATAGAACGAGCTTTTGCCCGCGACTTCGTCCGCGTGGATTACCCCTTTAGGAGTCGATTTTCGAAAAATCCTTTCTTAGTGCTCCCCTATATCCTTTCATATTTCTATCCTCAGTGGTTTAGTCTGTGCACTGTCTGTCAGTCAGTCAATCAGTCATTCACGGAATTCTTTTAGTAGTAGGATTGGAGCCTGCTAATTCTAAATTACCCTTTAGAAAATTCTGTTTTACATGTTGTGTAGCGGTATGGTAGAGGGTGGGTGCCCCAGTTCGCATCCACCACGACCTCATGGCTTCCGAGTGCCGATTCATCCTACATCAAGGTCGACAGGCAATTTCCTAACCCACTTGCCTAGCTAACACTTACCTAGAACATGCATCTATTTATTGGTGATGGAGTGGATTCAATTAATTGCGGACAACATCATATTAATGAATGTTTAATCGACTTTACAAAACGAGGTCTTCTGTTATATTGTATAAGTTATAACTACGTCTTTTATAATCAGATTTTGATTATTTTTATTAAGAAGGGTATAGCGTCAGGGTGGTCTCTTATAAATTTGGTTAAGCTCATCGGAGTTGGACAATGGAACTCCTCAACGGATGACAGCAAAATGGTTTACCGGAGTCCCAAAAAAGCGAATTAATGTACGTAATCTGCGGAATGAGATGTTGTAAGGTAAAAATTTAAAATAAAAGTAAAAAAAGATTCCTTGGTAGGTCAGGGGATAAAGTGTTAAATAAATAAATAAAGATTTAAATATGAATAACATCGCTATTTGAATCTTTTTAGTATTAAGTAGATTTTTTAGTGTTCCATACCAAAATTGTTTCTATTCACAATAGTGTAGAGTTAGGTTAGGTTAAGTACACACGGCGACCGATCCGACACATCAACCTACCCATAGTTAAACTCCTAGCACATGTGGATGTGCTATGTGGAAGTCCATGAGTATAATAGAGTTCAACTATATGGGTAGCAAATATAAGCTGGCCGCGCGACGCTATACATTACTCTACCTACGCGCGGCCAGCTTATTTTGGTTTTGCGTAGCTTGATGTGTCGCCTCGCCGTGTGTACATACTCGTACATAGCCGATTATTTAATCTGAAGCTCAGTTAATGGCGTCCGCTATCGCTATTGTGAAAAATTTACTGTTTTATCACATTGCGTTCAATGAAATTACCTTCAATGGTAATTACGTAAACACTTGTACATCTAATAATGCATAACAATACAATATTATGTAGGTAACTAGGGCGATGCGGCCGTGAATAATATAAGTATTAACGTTTAATATTTACAATCACATATGTTTAGCATTAAGCATACCTATTTACCTATTATGGTACGGTACTGGTGTTTGAATTTATTTGTATAATTTTAAATCTTTTGAAACAATTTTTTATTAAATATGTTTCGGTCGCCAAACTACTGTTGCCAGTCCAGTAGGTATTTCAAATTATATTGTACAGTCAGCATCAAAAGTATCTAGGCATGTTAAGTGTTCATAAATATCTGGACAACTTTACGATAGCAAACCTTATTTCAACTCACAAGGAAATCAAATTAATTTATCTGTCATGTTATTATTTGTTAAGATAAAAAAAAATGGTATCTAGTAGGAAATAGGGTTTATTTTCGTGAAATTGTTCAGATGTTTTTGAACACCGGAGATGCTTAGATACTTTTGATGCTGACTGTACTATATTGAAACCGAGGCACAAATTACTATTAAATGCACGAGCATTATTGGCATCATCAATCAATCAATCAATCAACAAATCAACCCACTGCTGGGAATACATGGTGTTAGGGCAAACAGTTGCACTACTTTAAGGGGTGATTGCACCCACGATACTAAACAACTGTCCCTAAGAAACCAATAGGAAATTAGTAAAAAAATGTTTGGGCTTCCCATACTAAATGCAATCAGCTGACCGAAGTTTTGTATGAACAGTAGTGCGATGTTTGAACATCATACGATCAACTCGGCAGTAAAAAGATGCACAATCTCCATAGTAATTTTGACATTTTCTACTGCCACCGAGTTGATCGTTGTTCAAAAATCGCACTCCAGTCGAAATATTTTTTTGCGAATTTGTAATAGGTTTCTTTGGGAAAGTCGTTCAGCATCATGGGTAAAATCACCCCTTAAAGTAATGCAACTGTTTACCCTAACACCCTGTAGATATAGGCCTTTTAGGCCTGTAATGTCTCATACATACGGAATTGCGATTCGGAATTCCGAATGAAAACAGGTTCTTCGTATAGGTTTGAAATTCCGTTCGCAAATCTGGAGGGGGAACCTCCATACGAAAACCTGTTTTCATTCGGAATTCCGTATGTATGTGACAGGCGCCTTATTGCAATATTCCTCACGGTCCTGTGCTTATCTGATCCAGTGCGAACCCGTCACTCTAACAATGTCAATGTGATTGTCATCAGAGAGCTGGTGGTCTATCTACTGATGTGACGTCCCTCTTGGTTAACACTCTACCACTGCCTTGGCCGGCCGTCTTCCCGTCTAGCAAAAGTATCCCGCCCATCTCCACTTCAACTTTGTGATCTGCTTACCCACGTCTTCGACCTTGGTTCTTCGTCGAAATTCGTCGTTAGGTACTCTGTCCACCAGTGATATGCCTAGCATGGTACCATTGGTTTTCTGTGCTACTTTTATATGGCTTTATATCGTAGCTGTAAATGCTTTAAAATCACCACTATCTATTCTGCTATTCTTTGGCCACCACGTGGGACCAGTGCAGACAATTGTTTTTAAGTTTTCTATCTTATCTTATTATTATACAAGGTGTAAAACCATCAAAACTGAATAAATTTCACTATGGAGCCGATATTGCACCAAAATTTACGGAACAGCAGATTTTTTTCGCGATTTCCAATATTTGACCTAATTTAGGTAAGTAATTAAGTTTACACTCTGCTATACTACAATCCTCTGTGGCTATACATCAGAAAAATCGGAAGCTATCCATAACCACACAGTACTTATAATACTAATAACAAGGTGCCTAATAAAGTGAAATTATTACGCGCCTTCGACTAATTAACACATGCTTAATGAAGAAGCCAAGTTCTCATTAATACCTGTTAGTATTGCTAATTGAATTACGTCAGCATTCTTTGTTTCGTCCGTTTGTTTTTAATCAACTCGATGAGTAAACAAATTGGACAAACTCTCGGCACAGGCACAGGGGCAGCTCTCGGCTCGAAAGAATTAAGAGGATATACAGGGTGAAATTGATATCATTGGCATCCTTTTAAACTGAGAGTCTACCCATCAAACTGAACAACTTTTACTATAAGAGAAACCAATCGGAGCAATAAAAAAATCTGCTGTCCCATACTAAACTGTACCCGCCGCATACTAAACGCCGGATACTAAACGGGTATCCTCTAACTGTCACTACATGTGCCATAGCAGTGTCCTTTCATACAAAGCGCACGTTTTGACGTCCGATAAAGAGTAGCTGATTTGACTATAGTTGTCAAATAGCCTATTACTAGCGGCCCGTTAAAGATAAAGTTATTCTATAGTGTGGATTCAACATACATACCTAGGTATATTATACGTACTTATACGCTATCCTATTTGGGCAATGTCCCAAGAGGTGCATCCATAACCACGATTTCACCAATTCAGACTGCATTATGAGAAAGGAGAGTGGGCGATGATTTACCATTTATCGGGGTGAAATCAGAACTTTGTATTATTATCTGAACGAACCAATTTAACTACATGAGGTAAAATTCGTTAGAGGTTTAGACTTCATGGGTTTTTATGAAAAGCCTATATGACTTTCTAAGTATAGAATGTCATTGTGAAAAACTATACAGGGTGTAAGGAACCACAGACTCTACCCATCAAACTGTACAACTTTTACTATGGGAGCAAAACGAACAGAGCAAAAAAAAAAATCTGCTGTCCCATACGATTGCGTCGAGTAGGTATTGCAGTTTAGTATGGGGCAGTAGGTGACTTTTTTTTGCTCTGATCGTTTTGCTCCCATAGTAAAAGTTGTTCAGTTTGATGGGTAGAGTATGTGGTTAAATTAATGATACTTTTCCTAACACCCTGTATATAAATGAAACGGGATGCATAGGTTAATAGGTCATTAGGAAAAATTGTATTATTACCTACAAGAATAAAAAAATCGGTTCGCAATGTGAAAAAATCTGTATGCAATGTCCGTTAATTTGATGTCTAAAAATGTTCGTGCAATAAGTGCAACAACTATAAAAAATTACTAGGTACCTACCTACTTAGGTTTACAGAAAGAAGTCCAGTCCAAAACCTTCCTCACGGCGGGCTGACAGCGGACAGATGGACAGACTGACAGAAGAGAATCAAAGACGAAGAAGACCATAAGAAAAGAGAGACAAGTAATTGTGCACCTTTTCAATTATTTCTCATAAATTATGCTCCTTTTCCCAATGACATCCTATAGGCCAGCCGCCAGATAATCCATTGTCCATTAACGAATGCGTGCCATCAACGCTAATAGCGGGCAAGTACACCGGATTCTCTATCGGTGTCATGACTAGCATATTGCTCAGGCCTTGTCCCAGAGCCAATGAATGGACGAGCGACATTGGGCCTTCCCCAGCCGTGTGATTCAAAAGGATACTGTTTCATATTGCTGTAACATTCAGGTGGTATTCATTTGTTTTTGCGTGCAATCTGTTTCAGCTGGGGCGATAAACATTATTTTGAGAAATCCGACAAAAGTGTCTTCTTGGGTGGTTGAAATGCCAGTAAGGTATTTTGACAATCTGTACAGTGTCCAACATAACATGCTGACGTTATTTAAAGGTGATGATCAGACCATCAAAGTGCACAACTTTCTCCCAAAGAAAATTACCCAAAATACATTTGGGTCGAGTTGGATTGCAGTTTTGCATTGAACAGCTGAGTTTTATTCGTGATTTTTGTGTTGATTTCATGGGGAAATTTGTTCAATTTGATGACCATCCTCTTAAAACGTTCAGCATATTAAGAAGAACCCTTTATAAAGTATAAAGGATGTTAGGGTAAACAGCGTTGCATTACTTTAAGGGGTGATTGTACTGTACCCATGATACTGAACAACTTTCACAAAGAAACCGCTGAAGATACCTATAGGAAACTAGCATACCTACAAATTTTTGGAATTTCCATAATCAGCTGATCGAACATTTGTATGAAAGTATAATCCCTTCCTTTCTAGTGAAACTCGCATATCGCCCTCAATAATGCAGCTCAAAGGATCGATAGGATCTTAGGGCAGGAGGACTTAATATATCGAACTTTGTACCTATGCTATTAATCAGGGAAATGAAGCTAAGCGTTAACCCAAATAACGTAAGATACAAGTTGACCTTGTTTCACAAGTATTTAGGTTATAAGATGAGAGGAAACTCTTTTTTCACACACGCACACACATACACAGGTTCTAAAAATATTTTTTTTTACTGTTAGCCTTATCCTCTCATCAATAATAATTATTTCAACGCTTCTGGAGATCAAGCAGGTAGGTATGAATTTTGAACATTGTGTCAACCTATCAAATTCTTCAAAGGGTTGTGGTAAAACTTGTAAGTTCCATAATTACTGAACAAAAGAAAAAGATAACATAGTCCGTTCCTAAATGGAAGTTAAAATGTCTCAATAAAAATGTATGAGAAAACATGGGGTCAGGAATCCCCCTTTTTAAAAAAAATAAAACAAGTTTTAAGATAAAAACGTTAACATTCAATAAAAGCATGCTAGCAAACCTACTTCACTCGTATTTTCTCTCGAAATCAAAATGTCAACATCAACGAATCAAATCAAACAATGTCACATTTTACCAACATCCACCTGTTAAACAAAGACAATCTTAACTAGTTTTACAAAATTCCGGATAGGCACCTAGGTATATTCCTAAATACAAAAACCGGACACGAGTGAACCCAACCGTTGAAACTGTGGAGTAATAGTTTTTACTGCTTGAAAAACAACTTTATCAATGCTGTCATGAAACTTTATTCTAGTGTTAATATAAAGCAGTAGTTTTCAACTCTGGCCGCAAAATGATGTGTGTAAGACAAAGTATTTTCATAATCATTTTGTATTGACTCACCAGTGTGACCATTTTTAAATTGATGATCATGCTAGGCTCTTGGTCAAAAACTGCTAAATCCTGCTAAACATTTTTATAAAAATGCTAAAATCATGCTAAAAGTTAAATCATATTTTAATGCAAATAAAGTAATAAATAGAGTTGATAAATTATATTTGTTTATTTATTATTTCGTAAATCAATCAAAGATACCATACTTAACCAATGAAAAATGGGTCCAGAAGTGTGATTTTTGAACATTATACGAGCGATTCGGCAGTAGAAAGATGCATAATCTCCATAGTAATTTTGACACTTTCTACTGCCGCCGATTCGCTCGTATGATGTTCAAAAATCACACTTCAGTTCTGCGGTGACCGTGGATTCAATCAGGGAATTCATCTAGAACGATACTAAAGAGTTGTCAGTATAAAAACATTTATTACAAATGGTAGGTACCTAAATATTGGTATGCGTTTCTCGAGTAAATAACCCAGTTTACTGGGTAAATGCTGAATCATGCTAAATTCTTGCTAAGGTTTTAGGCGATCCTGCTAAAACTGCTAAATTTTTCAATCCTGCGACAATATCTGCTAAGCCCTAATTTAGGGGCCCAATCCTGCTAAAATCGCAGGATCCTGCTAAAAATGGTCACACTGTGACTCACTGTTTCTTAAGGCACAAATTGGCACAAACATGCATCATAACTTCTCCGAAATGTTCTATAGTTTAGAGGATGAAGAAAATTTCCTATTTCGAAATACATATATCCATTTGTATCCGGTATTATGGAAAATTTCAATATAAGTAGTAAACGATATACAACGTGTGCAAAACCTCATACACCCTAACTGTTTTATTTATAACGAAAAAATTGCAGTGAAACAATATTTGGCGAATAGTCCATTATGAGTATGCATATACCTAATCAGAGTTGTCATGCCTTCAATAAACTCTGATCAACAATGAAATAGTGAAAAAAAATCATAGAAGATGTGAAAAGATGTGAAGAACCCCATCTCAATAACAAGATATATTTTTTACACGATTCCAATATCATCGCTGTTGAAAATAATTTAAAACGATGAAAAAAAATGCCGATCAAGTTAACATTTTGGAATGCTCATATGAAAATAAATTAAACAAGTATATATAAATCCTTACGATACTTTAACTCACCACCATCACTTATCAGCGGGCCACAAGCCAAGTCGCTGAAATAAAATCACGACTTCTTGGCGCCTGACCGAATCTTCATACGTCAATTTATGTATGGAATTGTTGCTATTGTTATATGAAGTAGGAGTTTTTACATGTCTGGAATAAACCATAAAACTACAAGAATGAAGTGGTACCCTATATGACTCATCTCTCTTTATTCGTAGCTGATCTCAAATAACCTAGCCTATCTCATTAGCTTTTTAATTAAATACGCAATTTCCGTACACAAATATGGTCCAAAAGAAATTACTTAAAGAACAATATTACTTATATCAAACAGAAGTAAAAAGAAAGCTGGACGCTGCCGTAATTGACAGATCTATCACTGCCGGCAACGTTTGTTCGCGTGCGAGCATTTAGCAGGAAAGAAGTGATGAAAAGTTTTGTACGAGAATTATTTTTTATTAAGGCCTAAGTTTGCCGATGAATCTACGATCAGTATTCCATCTACATGCTAAGTTCCTATCATCTGGCGAGAAGAGGTTGTTCAATTCCTGGCCTTTACCACTAAGTGCTACGGAATTTATGTACGGTGGTATTTATCATTATCACTAGCTCGGCGGTGGGTGAAGGAAAACATCGTGAGGAAACCTGCATACCCGAGAATGAAAAGTTTACGTTTGGGGCAAACACAATAGACCAGCGATGGTCGCAGTGTTACATAACGACCCTTGCTTGCAATAGCCCTACCAACAATCGTCATCATCTGGCACATTTACCCTTTTCTGTACTTATTTCTTTTTTTTGTGTGGCAAAATAAGTAGTGGAAAAATGTTAATTGATAGGTTTGCCATCGACTTGACAGAAAAAATAATAATAATAACGAATAACTGTGATTCTACAATCATTTTTATGTTGACTGACATTGGAGCTAAAATTTGAAACACTACCTACTTTCAGTATATCTCTACAAAATTTGCAGCAGATGCAGATTTCCATAAGACACGTAGCAAGTTTACTAAGTACCTAGACAATATAGTAGGTAACGAGCGCGAACAGAACAAGCCCTCACAAGCATCGCATCGCAGTAAGCCCACACGTAATGATCCTCATTGTTGTGACCAATGATGCTTCATCAGGGGACCTACCACAGGCACCAATGATATACAGCAACAATATTTTATTTTATCATATATATTATATAGACATTGAAAAATTTTTACAAGAATTTAATCGACTCGGAATTCGAAAGTTGCAGATTTTTTTAGGCTTTTTTCAGGGTTGGGTTTTTCTGAATAAACTGATGAGACATCATCGTCGACACCGAAAAAATTATGACATTCTAATTTCAATAATTTAAGGTCAGCCTTGTGGTCAGCTCAGCACCAACTGTCATAGGGCACGCGTGGTGCACTAACGCCTATAGGGCATGTGTACCATGAGGTTCTTAGGGGTTAAACACCGAAACACCGAAATCGAGAAAAAATTAGCTGTCCCATACATTTTGGTCGAGTAGGATTGCAGTTTTGTACGGAGAGCTGATTTTTTTTTCGCTATTTTCGCAGTGTGATAAAGTAAAGTACCTATACAGATTACGGTTGACAAATAGGGGAAAGGTGTACGAGATGATCCCTTGAGGTAAGATGATCCCTCTCAATTGCAGCGAAACTATAAACCCTATCTGGTTGTTTTGTTTAGTAAAACGTAGCCCCCGATACCCCCTCGCATCAGTGAATTCGTCATGGCGATGTGACAGACGAGTAAATTTTTATGGAAAAAAACATAAATTTTGTGACTTTGATCTAAGGTAGGGTTGATTTTAAGCTTAGGTAACTTTTGATCTAGGCAGTCAATTACAAAGATTGTTGTGTAAGTGGCTTTATATAATGCTCCTATTTAGTATTTTGAATGGTATGGCAACAACAGAAAGCATAAAAATTATGTTATCGAACAAAGACTAAAAAAGTTGAAGTTGGGGCAAGATGATCCTGTTCTCGGGTGTATGAGATTAAGTACGGTATTTTAGAAGATTATATAATCTTGCTAAAATTATACACTATACGATTGATTTTATTATAATAATGGTTGTTATTACTTATTTTGTGAGTATTAAGAAGGCTGGCTCAGCTTGAGACTAGTTCTTTGAGATAAAATTTAATTCCACGAAAACATATAATTTTCCTTAAAAAGGGGCATGATCATCTTGCCCATACCCTAGGGATCATCTTGGACACCGGGGTGTCCAAGATGATCCTTTCGTAGGGTTTTAGAAAAATTTAAATATAATAATGAAAGATCACTAAATTCAACATTTTGAGTATAACAACAGGTAGACAGATAAACTTGCTTTCATTAATCGCTTAAACGTCAGAATTAAACCGAATATTTTTTATACTACGAGCATTTTCCCTTAAGGGGATCATCTTGTACACCTTTCCGCTAATGTCAAAAAAGTAGAATCTGTCCAAAGTAGAATCTGTCCGAAGTAGAATCTGTCCAAAGTATAATATGTCCAAAGAGGATCTGTCCATAGTAGAATATGTCCAAAGTAGAATCTGTCCAAAGTAGAACATGTTGTCCAAAGTAGAATCTGTCCATAGTAGACCAAACGTCTAAAATGACTGGAATACTACCTGGAAAATGGAACTAGAGTTATAAGTTTATGATAAGCATGAATACATCAGCTAATCTGAGTTAACTTTATTGCTTCGTCGCGTCGCTAACTACTCACTGAGTTAACGATGTTTTGAACGTAACCTTGTTTCAATTTTCACTTTCATTTCATAGAATTTCCTGACACTTGACTCGTCCTCCTAACAACGTATTTCTCTATCAATAGACTTCGTATTACCTCGTATTTACGAATGCCTTGAGAATAGACGTCCGTCTGCTCGATATTATATTATTACTAAAGAGTCTGGCAGTTGTTAGTCCTGTTAGTTCGCATTAGGACGGCCATTCTGGTTTCTTCTCAGTGCATTCAAAGGTGTCTAAGTTTCTAGATGAAGAAGATAATTTGTATTCTCGCCGCTGCTTCTGTGGCTTGTGGTATGTACTTTCTAAATGAAATAATAAGACTATTATTAAATACACGATACTGCGTTCACACACGATGACGCATTAACGGAGCGGCAGACGTCATTCTATAGAACCAAACACGGTGCGTGAATGCGTCACCGTGTGTGCTTCTACGTGTGCGGTTTCATACTCCTTGCTTCAAAAATGACGGATTGACGTCTGCCGCTCCTTCAATGCGTCATCGTTTGTGAACGCACTTACGTGGTATTTGCGACGGACAATCCGTAGAAGTATTAAAGAGTAATCAAGGTACGAGGTAGATATACGCTGTGCAGACTTTTCATGTCCAGTTCCCCATCACCTGTTTCATCATCGTCATCACACGTCACACGTCACACTGTAGGGCACAGGCCGGGTACGCCGAGGGTGTATGGGCGTTAGTCCACCACGCGTGCCCAATGCGGATCACCGTTTACTGCATCTCAATTCTATACGACTTTTGTCTTCTTATTCTACATTGTATCTCACCCCATATTCATTTATTTTTAAGCCTGAAAATACTCCTGGTATTTTAAATTCACAAAATATACTAATTCATACGGAAATGTTAAAAAGGTTTTTTTCTTCCATAAATTCCATCATTCATTCATTTCATTTCATTTTGAAGTTCATATAAAATCAAATCAAATCAAATCAAATGAATCAAATATAAGGTCAGGTTGGGTAAGTGAAACATACTTTATTTTTTTCTAAGGAAAATCGATTGGCCTGACTAAACTATTAGTCTTAGAACAGTGACAATGTGTCACTTACGTCATGAAAAGTATTGAGATTTAAAAATTTTATAAACTATTACCATAGGTGCATTAAAAATAGATAAAAAATCCAAAATAAAGTCCACGGACAGAAACTGTTTCACTTGCCTCTTGCAAGAGGCAAGTGAAACAGTCTATGTTTTTTGTTCATAACTAGCAATAAGTGAGCTTTTGATACAAAGGGTAGTAAATGCAATAGCGATTCAAGCAATTTTAGTCCTTTCCACATGGAAATAATGTTTATTTTGGCTTGGAAAAGTAAAAAAAGTAATTTGGGGCAAGTGAAACATATATCAGAAATCAGAGGTTCTCAACATTCTTTTAATTTGAAAACTTGTAGCTGACTATGAATAAAACTATAAGCAATTTCTTAGAGAAAGTATCAATTTAATAAATTTGAATCATAACAAAACAATGAATGTTATCCGTTTCCGTATAAGTAAAGACTCATAGATTTTTATAGAAATTCCGCAGCTGTCAAATAAAAATTTCGAACTTCCGTTACATGAAAACGTTGCGGATTCAAATTTTTAGGCCCTCCCATAAATAGTGTTTCACTTCAAAAACACTGAATGAGCAAATCAAGTTTCTAAAAATATTAGGTTATTAAAAAGGTTTAGAACCTCTGATCTGAGGTAAGTGAAACATACGTTTCACTTTCCCCACACTGCACTGTTTCTCTTGCCCCACTACGTAATTTTGAAGTTACGTTTTTCATCGTCAAATTATGACGAAACCTGTTACATTTACGTAAAATAAATATTCGTAGGGGGAAGACAAATTAATATTATATGTAACTATCATTTTACAAAGACGATACGTCGGTTTTTAAGAGAATTATGAATATTTTCCGTTACTCACTCGCACTCGCAAAAATTGTTTTTTACAGACTGATATTTTGCGATGCTTTATCTCTTCACTCAAGCATAGTAGCGACATCTCTGTTTTATACCCGGAACTATAATAACAAAAACACCTTACCGACACCTACAGAACTAAGTAAAAGCTCTAATTATTGAAGATATTTGAATGTGTCCCACTTGCCCCGGTGTTTCACTTACCCAAACTGACCTTACTTTATTTTACACCAAAATACAAACAGTAAAATACAGAAAGAAAAAACAGTAGGCACAAAAATAAGGCGGTCTTATCGCTAAGAAGCGATTTCTTCCAGACAACCTTAGGGTAGAGGAAACGGTGAACGAAGAAAGGTAGGCGGTGTTTCCAGAAAAATGGTCAAAAAGGAGCAGTTATCAGTAAATAAAACAAAAAGCAAGTATACACAATAAACCTATTATAAATAATACAAATATACGTAATAGATAGGCATATATATATATATATATACACATAAATATACATACACAAACATCATACATAAATACGCGTACTACACAACAAAACACGATAGGAAAAATGAACCACAGACATAGGAAAAAATTTACTTACGAAAAAAAGAATGTACCTAAAATGTACCTAGCCTGTGATTTCTAAAAGTTACACATTACTTATCAAATTGTAGACCAATTCAATGCTATAATCCATTCAACATAGCAACGAAAATTTAAGGCTATTTTAAATTACAGAAACAGAGATTTGAAAAACTTACTCTCACTTATTCTTAGAACAGCTTTAGTAACATCCAAGATATTTCACTTTTATGTAAAATAAATTGTATTTGCTTATCAGAATTGGCCAGAAAGCTAAATAGGAATCGGAAAATCTCGTCGTCCTTATTTGGAATGAAGTATAGAGAGCTATGACACTCAACTCACGAGGGTCCTAGTTCGAATCCCCCCGGACATCATGCCATGTTACCTATCAGTTTTTCTAACTAATGTTATACCGACTGCTCTCAAACGGTGAAGGAAAACACCGTGAGGAAACCTGCATATGCTAAAGAAGAAACTCTGATATGTGAAGTCTACCAATTTGCATTGGGCGCGCATGGTAGACTGACGCTATACCCGGGGTCCCTCCTTGAACGATAGGCTTGTGACCTGCAGTGGAACGTATAACAGGCAGATGTTAGAAAGCTGAACTGTGAAGGCGCAAACGTCGTGCTATCTGTATCCTACACGACTGTGCATTTTATAGAAGCCCTGTACATTTCCACCGCGCCGGCTCGTCTTGTGTTGAATATTCGATGAAGGACGTACACTCGGGACTACTCCCATTGAATGCCTTATCCCGTCACTTTGCCCAATGGAGCGTTATACACTTTAGGGACGCGTATAAAACTTCTAACGATTTGAACAGCTGGGTCCGGGTGAAATTGTGCAAAGAGAAAAGTGTTGAGAAATTAATGAAATGAAAACAATGTTTTCGGTACCTATAGGTATACCTACTACTAGCACAGATTATTTCATAGTTACTATCTAAATATACTTTAATAAAGTATCTCAAAATGGGACATCTGAACAGTAGTTAGGTACCGTTTGTGTTGAATGAATAACAATTTGGAAATTCATACTGTTTTCCTTTTTTTGTACTTTATCGAGAGGATTCAGGCCCGTATTTAATTAACAGAATTCCAACGCCTGCGGGCTTTAAAGTCACCTGTAACGTAGGTAAGTATAATATCCGGCCCTTAGATAGAGTTTGTAAGTAGGTACGAAAAAGTGGCAAAAAAAATAGTTTCAAAAAGTTAAACATCAAAGCAATTCAGCATAAGTAAACAATTTTCATTATTTTCGTCTGTAACATTTAAAGTAAGTAACATTTTGTAATAAATTTCAAACAATCTTATTTCAAACCATTAAAGTAGGTATTTCTCTAAGTACCTATTTGTAAGTAATTTCGCAACGCAAATGTCTCAGGGTCCAGGGTCTAGTCCCATCGAATCCCGCAAGCTGTCGGTCTGGGCACGCTCCACGGATTTGTACAGGATATAGTTTCTATTAACCCATCATCCCCTTTAGTCGACGACACGGCAATATTCTTCGATTTTACAGGCTTACATCGTCTCTATACACGGATGACGATAAAAGGTTTAAAAACGCTTGCTAGTTCGCTACTTTACAATACCTAGCTAACTACTATTATACCAATCAACTTTTCGTCTAAAAAGTGCTAAAAGGAAAGAAATTATAATAATTATAGGTACAGGCTGATGGTTTTTAAGACCTTCAAACAAAATAACTCTCTCTATGAAACTAACATTGAAACCGCCAAAAATATCACCTATATAGGTATGCCCAAATGGAAAGAGTCAGTTTACAGTTTTGCATGGATTTCTTATTTTTCGCGATTTCTTTGATATCGTTCAGTACTTAATGAATTAAGGCTAGGTTATCCCAGTGCAAGCGTCTCTTTCTTGCAAGCATAAGTTTACAATTAGCCATCCCGCTCCAATTGAAAGCAGGATCGCAAAAAAACGTGTTTTTCGTCAATATCTTTGCTCATGGGAGTTTCTAAGCTAAAAATTATTTTGAGTTCACTAGAAATATTTAATGTATTTAGTTAAGTATAAGAATAAAAAGTTAAATATCAGCAGTTTAATCATAGTATTGAAAAAACATAACAAAAAGGGGTAACTTTGGGATGTTTTTCTATCTAGTAAACTGAATCTAATCGTGTAATTGAGAACAGTCGCCCATCCGCCCGATCCTTAAATAAGACGTAATTTAATTTCAGACTTTAAAACACAGTTTAAAACGGTACCCTATCTTACTTTCGAAATTTCACTGACCGAATTTCAGTTGTTCGAAAACTGTTTATAGAAATTTCTAGTGACAGATATTTTGTTACACATACATTTGTTACTCCTTCTAAAGACTTGACAGAAGTATCATTTTCCAGAAAATTTAAAATCAGAATTTCATAATCATTTTTTTTCTTTTGACAACGGTCTTCTGGGTTCGAAGTTTTAAAATGTAGAAGCAACTTCTTCCATAGTATGACTAGGACACAACGCAGTAAAGTTTTCTGTAATAATTACCTAGTAGATACATGATACCAGGATTATAGCACCAACATGCTTGCTAGCATGCTGCTTGCTTGCTTGCTTGCTGCATGCTTGCGCGTTAGAACATGTAAAACACTTAGCGGGCGAAGCGAGCAGAGCATCAAAATGCTTGCTGCATGCTTACTTGCTTGCTGCATGCTTGCTTGCTTGCTGCATGCTTGCTTGCTTGCTGCATGTTTGCTTGCATGTTGCTTGCTTGCTTGTATGCATGTTGGGGGGTGCAGGGGGGCCGCGCCCCCCGCGAGGGGGGTTCGGGGGGCGGAAGCCCCCTGACTGAGAAAAACAAACTGGTGATTTTAAAATTGTAGGTTAGGTTAGGTTAGAACATGTAAGACACTTAGCGAAGCGAGCGAAGCGAGCGGAGCATCAAAATGCTTGCTGCATGCTAGCTTGCTTGCTGCATGCTTGCTTGTTTGCTTATATGTTTGTTGAAGGTGCAGTGGGGTGGACGCCCCCTGTCTGAGAAAAACAATCTGGTTTTTTTAAAATTCTAGGAAAGGTTAGGTTAAATATTTCTGCGGAAAAGTTACTGTACGGAAAAACAAATATTCGAAAAAGTAAATTATCTGACTTACATTACTTTGGAAAACTGTGTTACAGAATTTTGATTCATTGGTTAAAAGAAAAAAAGGACAATAAAAAATCTGGCTCTTTAAAATATGGCGAATAATATTTCGGGGAAACAAAAAAAAAGGGAAACAATAAAAAGTGTAACGATTTCGGAGAACTAAAATTCGGAAAACTCTTTTTCGAAAGTACGATAGGTAACCGTTTAAAACACTTTCGTTCGTGTTCAAAATACGGCCTCGACGGGATAACAGCGTCTTAATGACAAATAACAAATTATTTTTGTTTGTTTTAGGTATACAGTACGATGGACTAAGAGGTAAGTTCTTATACCGACGCTATAAATGCCCTAGTCTCGACTCTGAACAACTGTTAGTCCGATAGCGCTGGCTTATTTTGATGTCATAAGTTTCAATAATTCTAAAGTTGCTTATTTCTTGCCTGTGGATACAGTTGTACATATGAAGCTTATTATCAAGTTTTGTGTCACATCTGTCACTTGCATTTTCAGTAATTTGATGATTTGTGGTTGATTCTTTTTATTCAAATCAAAACTGGCAAAATTGATTTAAAGTTTAAAATAATTATGGTATCATATCTAGGGTAGCCTGCGGAGTGTGCAAACCCAGTTTGTGTCATCTTCGTCCAGTGCAAACTGCCCCCCGGTCATCATGTAAAAACAGAGCCAAAAAAAAATCCAAATTAGTGAAATTGCTATTTCTTTTCTCAGATCACTTAGATATGCCTATTTAACAAATCTGTGCCAAATTAGTGCACGCAATTTTAAGATTTTTAATTATTTCGTGTTTTCAAGCTATAATCGCTTCAAAAAAATATTACAATTATTAGAGTTCACATATTCAATATCTTATATGCATGAAAAATTTACATTGTAAATTTGTGTCATTTTCATGCACGATATTTATATTTTATTAAATGAATATATCACAAAAAGAATCTTGCGGTCGAAGCGGGCGGACGCGGGCAGGCGGAGGCGGCAGGCGGGGGGCATAAGCACGCACGGTGTTTGTTCGTTACGTTACGATTTCTTCGATGCGAAGCGTTTTCATACCTAAGTACCTAACCCAACTATAGATAAAAATAATATCTACGAATATCAAAGGTCAATGTGGTCAATATTATTTTAGATTGGCGCTTCGAATTTGAACTAATATTGGCATCTACTTATCTTAGGTACTAGCGGCTTTTTCGCTATACTGATTCTCGATGTCCCGCGCGCGCCCCGCTTCGAGTAGGTACCTAGTTTACAGTCAGCAAAACAAAATAATACACGAAGTGAATACAATTACTCGATATTTTTGTTATGTGCGGTGAGGGTGATCACTTGACCAGTCTGACGGAGTAGTTTCTGATAGGTACCTAGCGAAGGCTTAGTGGAATAAAACAGCAATTGACAAATTCTGTTTTGCCAAAAAAAAAAAACGTAAAATCACTCAATATGTTAAAAAGTAGTTCAAATTTATATGCCAAAAGATGTGTTATTTTTTACCCAATCAACCATAAAACGAATCTGAAAGAAATAATTAAAAACAACATTGCTGTATCATTAAGTGGCGTAGCGTGGCGAGCTTAAGTCTTAGCGGTATATCGCGAAATTCAGTAATATGCTGCAAATGGTGTTAAAAGCATGAAAATCGGAACGATTGATCTTAAGTACAAATAAATCAATTTGACATGAAGCACCAAAAAAAAAGGAGAGGAGTTTTGATGTCATCTATTTTTTGTATAAACAATTTTTTTTTGTTCTGAACCCTATCGTGTGAAAATGAAAGGGCTTTCTGCGCAGGTTCTAGAAATATATTCCATCATAACATTTCAGGAACTAACTCCTCTTCAGATACAAGATCAGGCTGAGGAAATGTTATTCGACTAAATGTAAATATTTTCAAAATTGCTTTCTTAGTGTTAGATATGAGGATATCAGGTATCATTTGAGGTATATTTTACAAAAAAAAAATCATCCGTATCGTATTTGGAGGAGGAACTTGAGATGTTTTGAAAATGATTTTTATTTTAATTTAAAACACGTGACTGAAATGTAATGATGTGATATATTTTTAAAATTGGCGCAGAAAGCCCTTTCATTTGATACCACACACGATAGGTTTCCGAACAAGAAAAAAAACTTTTTCCCAGGCAACAAAAAGATGACGTCATAACTCCTCTCCTTCTTAATTTTTTTTTTTTTTTTGGTGCTACGGGTCAAATGATTTATATGGCCTAAAGATCAATCGTTCTGATTTTCATGCTTTTAACACCATTTGCAGGAATTTTTGACTACCGCTATAACTATTTCGGAAAGCGCGCCATGCCATTGCGGTTTTATTCCCGGAACATTTTTAAAAGTTTGTTTCAGCAATAGTAGCATACAACTTATATTACTGTATTTTACTGTATAGGTACAAGTTTTTTGTAATGTTGACTTGTTGACTCAATTCACTTTTAAAACGTCTTAAAATTATATAAAATAATAATTTATTTCTGATTAAACCCAAAGATTGTCGGTGTACGGGCCAAACACCGTACAGGTAATTTTAATGTCGCTGCATTTACCGAGTCGATGACGTAAAGCAGTGACCTACATTTTAGCTTTTTACTTTATAATCTTCAGTCGTAAACCAATACTACTGACACACTGTCACGTCTAAACTAACTATCGTCAAAGACGAACCGTGCGACTCAGATAACTAAACTTAACTATTCTTTTAACTTACTTCTTAACAATAAACTATAAACTGTGAGACGAGTGTGTGATTCAACTCCTTGCTGCAACAACCATCTTTCTACAACTACAACTACAACTACTTCAACTAACTAACGGAGCTACGAGTCAACGACGAGATAGCCCCAACATCTTAATGGTCCTTCGAGCCGGATGCTGATACTTCGGTTCTTCAGCATTTGAACTACGGAGCCCTTCGGATTGTGTTTAGTGTCGTATATCTCTACTACGGTAGCGATCGGTGCTTTTGGCCTCCCACCAGCGGGTCTCACCAAAAGCATTGAGAAAGCGCAAATATCGTAGGGTGAGTGTATGCACTGAGCACTGAAGATTGGCTCACAAAATTGAAGATTTAAACTGACTACCTGAAGTAAACTACAACGGGAGCAGGTCTTCAACAACTAACTTCGGAAACTTCGGAGTTTTATTCAACCTGTGGATAACATTCACTTCAACAACAAAACAACTTATCGAAGATTAAGCTGACTACCTGACGTAAACTACATCGGGAGCAGGTCTTCAACAACTAACTTCGGAAACTTCGGAGTTTAATTCAACTTGTGGATAACCTTCACATCAACAACATAACAACTAATAGAAGATTTAAGCTGGCTACCTGACGTAAAACTACAACGGGAGCAGATTACAAGTAAGAACTTCAGAAACTTCGGAGTCTTATTCAACCTGTGAATAACATTCACTTCAACAACTAACTAACTACAAAACTATCAAAATGGCTACTACCCCATTTGATGAACTTATCAACAAGCAGGAAACCTGCTACGAAAACATTAAAACTATCTGTGTCAACTTTAAAAAGGATAGCCAAACTAGAAAAACATTGGACTATCTGAAAAAACGCATCAGCGCTCTTGATGCCCACTGGGAAGAATTCCAGTCAAACCATGGGCTATTAAAGCAAATGGAACAACTTGACGTCGACTACTTCAAAAGGGACGTCTTTAACTTAACTAAAACTATGTATGAGGATGCACAACAAATTATGCTTAACCTGAGACTTGAACTCATGGTTAATCCCGGAAAACAGGACCAAACTGGACCATCCGGAACTCCGCGAACAAACCAGGAAAACAACCCTAAGTTCAAGGAAAATATAAACGAAACAGAGCGTATCAAATCACTATATCGCCTTCAACTATGCAACTTTAACGCATTGGAACGAACTGTGTCCAAAATAAAGCTGGACGCAACAATTGAAAAATGGGAGTTAGAAGATCAACTAAATATCTTAAAATCAAAATGGCAAGCTATTGATAACATCCATTGGGAGCTAAGCTACCTCTTGAAAGGGTCAGAGGACAACTATGAAGAAAAATTCAACTACTGGGAAAAAGTTTACGACAAACTAAAGAAACGGATGAATGAAAAAATGTGGGACAGCGCGCACTACGCAAAATCTACCCCGAAACTCGAAATACCCGAATTCAACGGTAACTACAGCACTTGGATATCGTTTCGAGACATTTTCATAGAAACTATTCATCAGAACCCTACGCTGACCAAATCTCAGAAGATGCAGCATCTCAAATCAAAGCTTAAAGGCGACGCTGAAAAACTGGTACAACATCTATCAATAAGTGCCGATAACTACGACTCTTGCCTAGAGATCATACAGCATCGCTATAACAACAAGAGATTACTCTTCTCTTCTTACGCTAACACACTGTTAAACCAACCGTCCATAGACAAAGCTAACGCCTACAACATGAAAAACTTCTATGATACAACTAAGGAATGTATCAACGCGCTGAACAACTTCGATATCGACATAGAAGCATCTGGATCACTCATCGTGCATTGGTTGTCATCTAAACTAGACGACACAACATACAGTGAATACATACATAATTTGGAGGACTCAAGAGACCTACCAGATTTGAGTGAATTCATGAAATTCCTAGAAGAAAAATTCATCGCTCTAGAATCTTCACGGAATAACAGACAAAATAGCCAGAAACAATTTTTGTCACAAAACCAACATAAAAATAACTACGAACAAAAGTCAACGAACTTTAACAAACATGAAAAATATACAAAAACCTATCATACTTCAATCCGAAACTGCCCTCTATGCAAAAATGATCATGTTCTGATGCAATGCAAGACATTTTTGAATATGGATATCGCAACGCGATTCAACACCGTCGTCAAGTTACAATTGTGCAGAAACTGCCTATTTAGCCACGGCGGAAACAAATGTATGTCAAATAAATCATGCAACACGTGTAACAAAAAACATCATTCGCTGCTGCATGATAACAACTATATCCCTAAGGATCAAAACCCATTACGCAGATCGGTGCCATTACTACCACCTCCTGAACAAGCGTCAAATCACGTCAACAATCATGATCAAGAGATATTATTGACAACGGTGCAAGTAATGGTAAAAAATCGAGAGGGAAATTATGTAACGTTAAGAGCATTGCTAGATCAAGGCTCTCAAGTGACACTTATCACTGAGAAAGCTGCTAAACGATTAAACCTACCGAGAAGCAAGATGAACGCTGCTGTAACTGGAGTCGGCTCATCGATGGGAACGAGCAAAGGGATGATAAAACTTGACTGTAAATCGATTCATACAAAATTTACATTCGAAAGTAACGCACTTATCATGCGTAAACTAATCAACAATCTTCCTCATTCAACTTTACACACTGAAGGCTGGAAGCATCTGGACAGCATAAAACTTGCCGATCCCGATTATCACATCCCTGCGCCCGTCGACTTACTTCTCGGCGCAGACATCTATTCAGAAATTATTTTGGATGGAGTATTAAAACAAGACGCAAGTTCACCAGTAGCCCAACAAACGAAGTTGGGATGGATTCTATGCGGTAAAACAAAAACTTACAACTGCCTAGTTACGTTAAATGGACTAGACCAACTAACTAAATGTTGGGAAGATGAGGAACCAATTGAAGCCACAAATAGCAACAACTTCTGTGAAAATAACTCCATACAAGCAACCGAACGACTAGATAGCGGCCGATGCGTGGAAAAAACGCCTTGTAAACAAAACTCTGAGAAGAATCTTGGTAACTCAAGACACCAAGCCGTCGCTCAGTTTCTACGTTCAGAGAAGATGGCAAAACAACAACATTTCGCTAACCAGTATAAACAGTTCAATCATGAATATAAAGATTTGGGCCACATGAAGCCAGCAGCATCCTCAGCATCCCTCCTACAATCTTATCTCACACATCATGGCGAGATAAGAGAGAGCAACGAACAATTCAGTCTACAAGAAGACGAAAAAATACAAGGTAACACCTTAAACTTCAAACAACAGGAGTCTACAAAAACTTTGGGACTTGCCTGGAACAACAACAAAGATGAATTTCAATTCAACTACAACATAACTACAAACGATATCCGATTACCAAGATGGATAAAAAGTAACGTAAATCAAACTATAAATTTACGTTACTTCTGTGATGCAAGCAAACGAGACTATGCATGCGTCACATATAGCAGAACTACGTCAGACTCCGGTGCCTACGTCATGACGCTAACAAACGTAGCGTCGGTCAACAAGAAATTGTTGGTACCGAGACTCGAAGTTTGTGGAGCTCTACTACTTAACAAACTCATAGACAAAGTAGTAAACGCTCTTAACGAGTACAACCTGCGGACCACCTGCTGGACAGACACCAAGGACGTTCTAGCATGGCTGCATGGGAATAAATCCAAACAAGATAAATTTATAACGAACAAAACAACACAAATAACAAACATCGTACCCACTTCAAAATGGAGATACGTGAAAACTAGCGAAAACCCTTCGGACTGCGCAACTAGAGGCCTATCACCGAATCAACTGATAAACTTCATTCTCTGGTGGGACGGACCTGAGTGGCTTAAGTCCTGGAAAGAAGAAACTATTCCTGAAATCTACACACCAGATAAGGGTTCAACTTTAAATTGTTTCGTGGCGGAACCCGCCATAAATGAATCATTAAATAAAAATAAATTCATTGAACATTTACTTGAGCGATACAGCGACATAGATCGTGTTACAAGAATAATCGCCTGGGTATTATTACATTTCGTCAATGCATTGCGAAGCAAAACTCGAGCAACTGAGGGCAATGACTTAACAAAGCAGCAAATTTATAACGCGAAATGCATGATTATTAAATCAATTCAACAACGAAACTTCGAGTTGGAAATATCTTCTTTAGAAAAGAAGAGCACAGTTTCTTCAAAGAGTAAACTCATAAAACGTACTCCGTTCTTTGACAAGAACAGCATACTACGCGACGGAGGACGGCTACAACATTCAAATCTACCTCAAGAAACGAAACGTCCTACTCAAGCCAAGCCTACTCAAATTCTTATCGAAAAGGCTCATCAACACATCGCAGAGTTCAAGAAAACAGAACCTGAAACAAACAACACGACTAAGAAACCTAAACAACAAACAAAGTTTATCATGATGTTACTATTAGCATTCATGATCATAACTACAAGTTACGCTCTCCCTACAAACAACTACAAACTAACAGCTATAGACAAAAATCATCCAATTCATTTTGATGAAATCGGGAACATGCAACTTATACACGATGAATGGAAGCTTCTCGTGTACTACAACTTGACGACATTTTGGCAAGCAACTGAAAAAGTAGAAGATTACGTTAACCACATGGAGGACTTGTGTAACAGGATGCCAACAGCACCATGCCAGCCTACCATCCAACAACTAAAACATGAAATCGGGTTAATCCACGATTACAACGAACTACTGATATCGCATCATCAAACCAGAAAGAGACGAGGCTATGTCAACGGCATAGGAAACCTTGCCCGAACTCTATTCGGAGTACTGGATGATGAATTCGCCAAAAAATACAGTCAAGACATCGAAAATATCAAAACAAACGAAAATTATCTATTACAACTGATCAAGAACCAAACAATGATCATAGAAGCAGAAAACAACATATTTAAGAAGAGTGAAAAATTCGTCAACTCACAACTAGAGATAATTGGTCATTATATACAAGAAACAAGATCAAACTTCGCTATTATCGAAAACAGAGTTCAAATTCTAAGCACAATGAATGACGTCAACGCCGGAGCAATAACTGCCAGTCTTCTAATATCAAACTTAAGAAAAAATCAAGAAATGTTATTAAACGCGATAACAGATATTTACAGAGGTCATCTGGATATGAACCTCGTCACGCCTAAACAGCTGGCAGATCAGCTTAATAGCATCTCAGGAATGATGTCAAAACGATTATCTTTACCTATCAAAAACATTCAAGAAGAAGTGAAACAATTATACAAATTAATCTACGTAAAAGCAAGGATAACTCAACAGTATTTATTGTTTGAACTGCACATTCCATTGACTAGCGACGATGAGTACACTATCTATCACATTATACCTATACGTATGCAACGAACGCGTGAGCAGTGTGATGTAATCGAAGTAACGTCAAAATACATTGCAGTGAACTTTATGAAAGATACCTACATACAACTGCAAGAAACAGACCTACAACAATGTATATCATCGAACGAAGACAACTATATTTGCCATGCCTACTTTTCAGTAAATAGTCTTCACAGTATAACCGCATCTTGCGAAGCAAAGATGTTAAATCAAAATCCAAACAAAGATTGTAATTGGCGGCACAATAAATGCACCGACCAATGGGTTAAACTACATAAACAAAACATATGGTTATACAATTGTGTCGGCCAGTGCCCGGCGCGTATTGTCTGTGAGGATCAAGTTACTACAACAACGATAAGAAAGGCCGGCTTGATTGCCCTAGGTCAAGGATGTGTCTTACAACAAAAGGGAGCTACGATTTATGCATACAACATTTTTAGTAGCAAAACGAAGATGGGAACTTATTTGGAGGTACCCCGGATCGACTCTCCAAACGACATGTTGGACGTAAACTACAACAACACGGACGAACTCCTTCTCCATCTCAACATGACCAGCGAACTCAAGGAAGTACAAAACCAGATAACTGCTCAAAAAGCACGAGAACGTCTTCCGACGGAGATCTCTGTTCATGACGCCTACCACTACTCAATAAGCTCTGTGCTGGTGGGAGGAATTATCATCATGATAATATGGCGGTTAAGAAAAAAGATCTGCCTAACTTGTAACAAGAATAGAAATAAGACTAAAGCAAACCCTCAGCATCGCAGAGGGCACGATAACGAAATCGAACTGGAAGAGATTCGGACGGTCGAGAATGAAACCTCACTGGAGACTCGGAGGAGCGAACAGCCAAAATCATGCGTTCACCGAGAATTTAAACTTTAATCATTTGAATTGTAACTTTAACTAATTTTAATCATTTGAATTGTAACTTTTACTAATCTTATCCATTTGAGATGTAACTTTACTTTGTATTTTCTTATAACTCAAGTTCGGTTATCTGATTCAATCTTTCCCTCGGGAGCATGTACGGGCCAAACACCGTACAGGTAATTTTAATGTCGCTGCATTTACCGAGTCGATGACGTAAAGCAGTGACCTACATTTTAGCTTTTTACTTTATAATCTTCAGTCGTAAACCAATACTACTGACACACTGTCACGTCTAAACTAACTATCGTCAAAGACGAACCGTGCGACTCAGATAACTAAACTTAACTATTCTTTTAACTTACTTCTTAACAATAAACTATAAACTGTGAGACGAGTGTGTGATTCAACTCCTTGCTGCAACAACCATCTTTCTACAACTACAACTACAACTACTTCAACTAACTAACGGAGCTACGAGTCAACGACGAGATAGCCCCAACAGTCGGTAAGAAGATTAAGAGTCTACTTATAGTACCTATCTAAGTAAAATTAATATAATTTATATGCCTGTCCCAATGACATGACAAGCCAATGTTTTTGTATAAGACAGTCAAACTTAACAGCAATGAGCTACTGTTATCACTGATGCTTCCGGGAAATCCCAGTACCAAAAATACCGGAAATTCTGTATATTAATCTACCTAGCACCGGTACTTCGGGAATTAAAACCAGGTTCTTTCGAGTATCGAAAGTCAGTCAGTCTGCAGTCGGCGCCGGCTGCGCTCCGGTTGCCGAGTTAGCTTGCCGTATTTGTCCGTCTCTGGTGGCGTCATTTTAACGCCTAGCTGTTGGTTCTCCAGCTGCGATATTACGTGGTAGAACTTGGTGCGCTCTTCAGTTATCCTGGCCAGGATGAATTGGAGAATTTGGGTACCTTTATGCTAACTCGGCAGGGGGCCCCCGATGATGAGTGCGGCCTTGCTGATGGTGTCGCATTTGCACGATGCGGCTCTGGCGTCTGGTTATCTTCCGTTATTGACTGATCAGGTCGGGGTCACCAATTATGTGGGGAACCTTTCTAGGGATACCAGGAATAAGGCCCTGGAAATTCAATCACATTACTTTACACATACTCCAGATAAACCTGAAAATAATTTGGAACACAATTCTAGACAGTGATCGTCTCCGAGTTTTCTTTCACAATGAAAGGCGCATGACGGCCCACGCACGCGTACGAACTTCGTGTTGAGATCATATCGAACAACGGGGACGGACCCGGTCGGCAGCGGTTGACTGAGTACGAAGTTCCCGCAGACTTTTATTAAGTATGACTAGCTTTGAATTGAAATGTTTCTGCACAGGGTTTACAGTTCATTAAGGAAAAGTACGGATTAAGTAAAGGACGGGGCATATTATGTATGAATGGCGAGTACTTCTCACACCTGCGTTTTGCCGCTGACATTATCGTCATGGTAGAATCGCTGCAGGACCTCAGTGGGATGCTTAGCGACCTTAATGCCGCTTCCCGACGGGTCAGTCACGGCATGAACACAAAACGAAATTCATGTTTAATTATCTTGCCGAACCAGAGGCGGAATACCTATACTTCGGTGAGGCGGCGTTAGAAGTTGCAAGACTATCTACCTTGGACAGACTATAAGACTAGGTAGAAACAACTTCGACAAGGAGGCCGCTAGCCGTATCCAACTAGAATGGGCTGCTTTCATGAAACTCCGTCATAATAATCTCCTTGGCCCTACCACAATGAATCAAAACGAAAGTGTTCAATCCTGCCAATGATGACCTATGGTGTGGAAACGTGGGCCCTGACGATAGGACTAGTTCATCAATTCAAAGTCGAGCTATGGAGAGAGCTACGCTCGGTTTTTCTCTAGGAGATCACATCAGCTCAGAAAATTTGCAAGCTAAAGTGGTGGGCTGGTAATATCTGTCAAAGAACTGCGATGGGGTATAAGCGTAGTGTGGGACGAACTGCTGCCCGCTGGACAGACGACCTAAAAAGGTAGTGGGGAGCGACTGGATGAGAAAAACCGAGAATAGATTTTTTTGGCGCACCTTGGGAGATCAGCAGTGGACGATGATAGGCTGATGATTAAGGAAAAAAAGGGTTTTTTGTATTGTGATTATTTCTTGCGTTCTCTAAGAAAACAGGAAATCTAATTTGCTAAAGTTCTTTATTTTAAACTGTAGGCTTTCTTCCACCCAGGCAGGTGGTTTTCTTAACTCATAATGGATTTTATTTTGTCGGAGTTACGCGAATCTTTAGTTTTAAGTTTCTTTTTATTATTGTGGGGAAAGCAGAAGAAGAATGAGGATGAATTTTGACTATGAATAGTAGGTATCAAATCATAGACGGTCATAGTTATAAACATTGCTGTAAAACCCTGTAATAAAACCGCAATGTCCGTTGACGAAATCAAAATTTTAAAACTAACCTTGTAAAGTACAGTGCCTAAACGTTTTAAAATGTTTTTGAAGGAATGAAATTGTAATAACAGTAAAATATTTCTAAAATAAGTCATGCAATATACATCACTGTAATAACCTGAAATGAAAGTTCCCTAGAATAAAACCACAATGTCCATTGACGATATAAACGTCATCATTTTAATAGCCTTGTAAAGTCCTTCAAAACTTTAAGAATGTTTTTGATGGAATAAAATTGCAATATCGATAACCGTAAAAAAATTTCCGAAATAATTTATGTAATACACATTGACGTCATAAACGAAATGAAATTTCCCTGGAATAAAACCGAAATATCCATTGAAGAAATAAATATTTCAATACTAGTCTTGTATAACACAATGCCTTCAAGAAGCCTTGTAGAATATTTTACGAGTACCAAGTTTTTTTTGTTTCATAATAAATAAATAACGCTCACAGGCACATACATTGTAATGATCCCAAAGTAGCACTAAAGGCTTTTATTATGGAAACCATACAACAACGGCACGAACATATAACATCCATGACCGAACCGGGATTCGAACCCAGGACCCTGGTTTGGCAGTCCGGCGTGGTAACCATTAAACCAACCGGGTCGTCATAATCATCAATAAACAGACTTATCAGTTCACTGCACCATAACACATGCCTCTTCTATATTTTAATTGCAATTCGGTATGTCAAGTTTTTTTTTGGAGGGCTGAATCGAAAACCATTTCGAGATAACTGTCTCAATAATCATATTTTCTACGTCAAAGATTTTAAAATGAAAGGATTACAAATATTTTTAATAAAATAACGTCGTTTTTCGGTACGTTCAGTGACGTCACTGGCATACTTGTGAACTCCTTGTTAAACATAAAATCAACTTGAAATACCCGGCCATTAAGAAAAAAAATACATTCACAATGTCAGAATTTGACATTTGATGTTGCCGTATTTGTTTCCAGCATAGAGTTAGAAAGAGGAGGCACGTTTTATTTTTTTTAAATATAGCAGTAGGTAGTGTTTCTCCATGGAGTTCGAATTATTTTTTCTCCACCATTTTTGCACTTAGAGATTACAGATAAAAATAATTTAAAAATTAAATTTATATTGATAAACTCGATGAATCGCAATAAAAATGAAATAGGTGTCTTAAAATTATGTCTTCTATCCGTAAAAAATATAAAAATAACGACCAAAAAAAACTTGACATACCGAATTTGCATACCATTTTAAATATGTAGCATATTAAACATTGCGGTGGGCACATCGAGGATAATTTTTGTGAGAATTAAACTGTAATAATGGTAACCGTTAAACATTCCCAAAATACTACCTAGGTACTAAGTTGTAGTGATACGTGGATGTTCTGAGGTTTCAGAATATCTATGACTGCTCATTCGGGGAATTTAGTCGTACGACTAAATTCCCCGAATGAGCAGTCATAGATATTATTCATAGATTATTATATGTTGAAAATAGCATACAAAAATAATCATTGCTGTTATAAACTACAACAAAAGTTCCCTGGAATAAAGACGCAATGTACACACGGCGACATCAAACTACGCAAAAAAACATAAGCTTGCGTCGGTCGGTGTAAGTGACAGCCTAGCAAATACCTACCGAAACGGTGAACTCCGACCATAAAACTGAACAACTTTCACTATGGAGCCTACCTCAGGAAACGCGAAAAAAATCTACAGTCCCATACTTTTTAGTCGGGTAGGCACAGCAGTTTTGTATGGGACAGCTGAGTTTCCTGAGGTAGGCTCCATAGTGAAAGTTGTCCAGTTTGATGGTCTGAGTTCACCGTTTCAGTATTTGCTAGGCTGTCACTTACACCCTGTACCTATAGTACTCTACCTACGCGCAGCCAGCCTATTTTGGTTTTGCGTAGCTTGATGTTGTTATGTTAATAACATGAAAAATATTTTAGCGATAAACATAGTGTTTATACTATTCCAGATTTTTTTTACTATCGACTGGGAATAAAGTATCATTATACATTACACGTTTATCTAAGTCGGCGGATATTCATCAGAAAAATCTGAAAAAAATTCACAAAGTGGATTATGGTCCATAGATACCTAAACAAGCTTAATCGGATAACAACCACTATGACGATAGCCGCATTGTCGCTATCTATGTACCTAGTCCTCAGATTACATAGACGAGAGAGAGAGAGAGACAGAGAGAGAGAGAGAGAGAGAGAGAGAGATAGGTAGGTATATAATGAGACCACATAATAACACATTATATTCAACCTCCATTTTAGTCTTTCATAGCTTCACAATCATAACTAAGTTTTAAATCAATCAAATCTCAAATCTAATTTAAATTAATAATAACGCACGCACTTATTTTGTCACAACTTGCACCGAGTACGAAGAAAACACGCGCCGCGCATCGGGCCGGCCGGTGCTCGCCGCCCGCGCCCGTGCTCTTCCCCGCGTTCGCCCTTCGTGCGAAGAAGTCTGGTATTTTGTTCAAATAATAAGATTTCGTGGATAAAAACAGCACAAATTATGAATAGTGTTTTGTTACACTATAATAATCAAAACACGTAAACTCGAAGAACTTGCATTTTCTTTTGTGGATTTTACAGGGTGTTGAGACAAAAAAATAAAATATCTGTAAACTTCGTGGATGAATTCGACACAAAATATTATGAACAACAGATATCAGTACTCTAAAACGCGTCACACCTATTTAACCTATTGTAATATTTTTTTGAGCTAGTTGGGCGACATGTTAGGTACTGGTTAAATATTTGGATTTCCGTGGACAGAGATGACACAAAATGCATATGTACATCAGTTACTACTTCGTTATTATCCTGAAAGTATACTTTTCATCTATAATTTTCTTTTCGTCCAATACTGATCGAAAATACAAATACCTAAATTTCTACCTATGCAAGTACCTAAAATGACACAAACTTATGTATTACGTTTTACACATGGTCCGGAACCTATATGCAAAAAACAAAAAACTTTAGAGTTTTTGAAACCTCAAAACCTAGCGCTATCGGTCTATGTTCAAAAATAATGAAATTAGTAGCACCAGGAGTGAGATTTTTGAAACTCATTCCCTGTTTAAAGTTCGATGTTGAAAAGATATTATGCATCTTTCTACTGCTGATTTGACTTTTAAAAATCATACTTCAGGAGTATGATTTTTGAAAGTCAAATCAGCAGTAGAAAGATGCATATCTCTATAGTAATTTAACATTATCAACTGCTGAGCTCAGTGAATGAGTTTCAAAAATCGCTCTCTAGAACAACTCAACTTTTTTTTTTGTTAATCTTTTTTGAAGAGCTTGGCCTGAGGCCATGTCGCTCTATGGGTTTTTCTGTTGGGTAAGTTTACTGATTATTATAATAATATTAATTAAAAAAACAGTAAACACCGATTGAAGAAATAGAAAAATAAATAACTACAAATTGAGAGTTTTCTTGTAAATGGAGTAAAGTGGTTACTAAAAAGGCACTTTTCCATAGAACGCTACAGAAAAACAAAATGAACGATTCAACCCAAATTCCACCGAAAAAAAACGCCGAATCAGAATTAGGATTTTCCATAGGAATTAGGAATGCGGAATTCTGGAGGAGAGGACAAATCCATATACGAAATATTCTTCCTTTCGGGCCTTTTTCTGTGTTAGCTCTAAAGCTGTAGGTATCTATCTTCTAGTAAAATTCGGGTGGTCAGACGCGCTGGCGGACATGGAGCATTTCTTCAAGATCCCCCGGACGGTCTCCGAGGCCGAGTCGGAGGGCTGGACGAGGACCAAGAGGGAGCCGGACCGCCTGCCCGAGCTGAGGATGTACTGCCCACCCGGCAGAGCTATATGCCCTTTGTACGACACCGCTGGCTTCGTGGCTGGACTACAGGTTGCTGTAAGTGTCTACAAGTATAACTTACAATACGTTACAGTTGTTACAGTATGTCGACGAATAAAGATGGCCACAGAATGGCCAGAAGATGGTTCCCCACGTCTCGTGGAAGGCCCAGATGGAGCGGTGACTTGAATAGTTTCCTGAAGGGTTGGCTAGAGATTGCATTGCATAGGGAGGATTGGAGGAGAAGTGGAGAAGAGGGGATGCCTTTGCCCAGCAGTGGGATGCCTTTGCCCAGCATAAAAATGAACGAGTAGTGTATGTTATCTTGTTTTAACCTCCTACACAAAAAGAGTGTTATTTCACATGTCTGCCTGTCTATGTGTGTCTCAGCTTGTGTATGCGTGTGTCACCTAGCAGCCTAAACGAGTGGACGAAACGATTTGTCAAACGACAAATCTATTTTCAAGTTTCCTAAAAAATACCAAAGAAAATTTAAAATTTAGAAAAGATGCAAAAAAAGTTGTTCATAATGAGAGAATGATTAGACCTAAACTGAAAAAGTTCCTCTATGGGACCAACATTAAAATCGCAAAAAAAAAATCTATTCCGTACCAAACTGCAAACCTACTAAACTAAATCTGACTAATTCCGATGTACTAACATCGGAATTAGTCAGATTTAGTTTAGTAGGTTTGCAGTTTCCAGACCAGACCAATCAAACTGAATAACTTCCTCTATATAGGACTACCTATGTAGAGGAAGTTATTCAGTTTGATGGTCTAATCATCCCCTTGGAAACCGTCAACATATTACATAGGACCAAAGATTTTGTTAGGAGCGCAGCGAAAATATTAATCTATACATACGACAAAAAACCTTTATCAGTTCTAAACTATTCTTGATGCTTAGATTAAAATAATATTTTCTATCAATCAATCAGATCAGATTAGAAATACGTAGGTTATACTAAATACTTTTATTATAATCTGTTTTAAAACTAACAACAACTAGGTCTACGAAATTCTTATTCGTAGATTATAGGTAAGTAGGTACTTTATAATTATTAGGGATTACATATTTATATTGGTGTAATGTAAATAAATTGTGATCACAAACATTGATAAATTGAATGACGTATTTAAAACAAAGTTAAAATCATTCAACCGACTTGTCTAAATCTAAATTATTAACGAAATATGACTTCGTATGCTGAAATCCGATATCGTAATATACATAAACATAATTCCGAAAGAAATTATCTAAATGACAGTGAATATCCGTTGCGTGCATTAGAAGAAATAAGCGGAGAAACAGAAATGATGAGGACCGACGAAAACACCGTAGTAATATTTAGACCATCAAACTGTACAACTATGGAGCCAACTTCGAAATCGTGAAAAAAAATCAGTTGTCCGATACATTTGAGTCGAGTCGGTATGTACGTCGAGTGCAGTTTTGAAAGAAAGAGCGGATTTTCTTTTTGATATTTCAATGATGGCTCCATACTGAAAGTTGTTCAGTTTAATGGTCTGAAGCACCCCCTTAAGTATTACTAGGGTGTTTTGTTACACCCTGTGTACTATTTAGTGATAAGCCATCATCATTCATGCAGTTTCGCTTAAAATTAACTTGTGCACGAGTCGTGGGTCTGCTGAGACACAAACAGTCCAACAAGCAGACGTATGGTACGAATATGTTGCAGATTCTCTTCCTGGTTCATGTGCCGTTATCGTCAACAGCTATTATCTAATTTATTTGTACATGCGATATCGTATGTCCATCCCGACCGTCCGTCACGTCACATCGTCTTGTATTATGTCATACATCATAGTACATTTATTCGGCGTTTTCTCGTGGTCCTACTATTTTGTCCTACAAGTAGGTCGAACAGGGACACCTATTTCTGTTGGTCCTACTGATGTGCTGTGAATCAAAAATGTATCTCCTGTGTAAAGAAAATCGGCCAAGTTCGAGTTGCAATATATAACCAATGCAAACCTGCAGAAAGGAACCCTGGACGACCCTAAGTATGTCTACCATAGATAGGTAGACAACACACATTTCAACTTCCACCTTGAAAGAGAAATACCTAGGTACGCCTGTTACATTTCATTCAGAAATACATATAGCACCTACACATAGAAATACCTATATAACCTTGCTTTTTTATCATTCCATATGATCATGGTGACTGATCTAGATGGCGAATCTAACCTTAAGGCGTAATAGTAGGTGGAAATACCTCGGAGGCATCTTTTATTTTTCACCATTAGTTTAACTAGTGAAATAATAAAAAAAATCTATAAAAAGTACTTTGGTTAGTTCTTTTTAATCGAAAAAATACGGCTCACGCACACACTTTTCGGAGCGCTGGGCAATCGCGTTTCTCATAGAAAATATTCGTCGGGATCTATGGCCCCTTAACTATGTACCTACTATTACTACCTATTCTGTGCCCGAGAACTGGACCGTTTTTACGTGTATAATGCACTATGCTGTATCTATCTACTCGATAGACAAACCATACCAAGAAAATAGCAAGGGAAATACTTATAATTACAGCACTCTGTGGAAATACTGTGTGCAATAAAGAGTTCAATTTAACAAAGAACGTCAAACAATTTGAAAACACGAGACAAGCAAGATCTTCAACAAATTGACCAATAAAGTGGCACGGAATCGTTTATAAAACTACAATAGCCAGATTAAACTCATTGTAGACGTAACAAATGATCCGAGCCGTTGTCATGGAAAAAATAGATATTTTACGAGTATAGACATCTTTTTGCTCGTAAAGATAGAGGTTTACGGCTGAATTTTACAACACTTTGAAAATTGCATTTGCAGGAAATAAGATAGGTAGGACAGGAAACTAGAAAATGAAAAAAGGTCGTACGAGATGATCCCTTGACGTAAGATGATCCTTTTCAATATGAACTATTAAGGGTATATTATTCGGAGCGCGCTCCATACAAACGTACTATGGTGATATTTTCAATACTAACCAATTAAAGTCAATGAAATTTTGCAGAAACAATCTAGAAACAAATTTCTATGCTTGTATGGAGTCAGATTTTCGTTAAAATGTATAGTTTTCAAGTTACAGTGCCTCAAAGATTTCCATACAAATCTTAAATTAACCCTAGCATTGATACTGTATATTTTAACGAAAATCAAACTCTATAGAAGCATTGAGATTTGTTTCTAGATTGTTTCTGCAAAATTTCATTGACTTTAATTGGTTAGTATTGAAAATATCACCATAGTACGTTTGTATGCAGCGCGCATTTTCGCCCTCGGAATAATATTCTCTTAACACCACCTAAGTATTTGTTTTCTTTGCTAAAACCTTTGATAAAGTTATAATTCAAGATTGACAGTCAAAGATACGAAAGCGTCGAAAAAAATTGGACCCAGTACTGGCTCCTAAACCCTATACACGCACACATACATAATTTGTATGGCGCCCACCAACCTATGAAACTTGGCCCCTTTTGTTTTATACGGTAAAACAGTGAGGCTCACTCTAGACATATACTTTTTCTAAGGCTAAAACATAGCACTTCATACCTCTCGCCTCAGTCAATTTGTGATGGCGTTGTGAGAAACGAGTAGGTAATTTTTGTGATAAAAAACAAAAATTTGGCGGTTTTGACCTAAAAGAAAAGGTTGATTTTCAGTTTAGGTTCAGTTCAAAGTCCAATAACTGCTGTTTTTAATTTATATTGAATGTTACAAGACATTTTGTAACTTTTAAAAGAGGTGTTCTTTTTTTCATTTAATTATACAAAAACCCAAAACTTTCCCAAATTAGGGGTAAAATCATTTTGCCCATTCCCAAGGAATCATCCCCTTCAAGCACGTATCCAGACTTTTGTTTTGGGGGGGGACATCTAATTTTCGGGGGGGGGGGGATATTCATAGAAAAACCACGAAAAAGTAGGTGCTGTGATCACTTTTCCATACAAATATTCGGATTTCGGGGGGGGATAAATCCCACCTATCCCACCCCCTGGATACGTGCCTGATCCCCTTAAAAAAGTGTCAGCATATTAAGAAGTATTTGCTTTATAACTTGAATACCATTTAAACTACGAGCATTCTCCCTAAAGGGGATCATTGTTATCATACCTACACCTTTCCCCTATTATGACAAATCTGATGATGATGATAGTGTTCAAAGAGAATGGAATCATTGGGGTAGTTATGGTAAAACATGCTCGTTCTACTCCTCGCTCCTTGGCCGTGGTGTTGTGGAACTTTTGTATTGGACATGCACGATCACCGATGCCGGGTCAATCCTTGGATGGGTGGCGGACTTTTCCGCCTGACCACCACTAGGCTCATTTTTGCTTGTATACTAAAAAATGAAAGCACTGTCTAGCCCCGCCCTATTGATGAATAGACCAATGAATGAATAGTTCTAAACAATAAATTATGCGCGAAATTATGCGAAAAATTATAGGTGATCAGGTGGAAAAGTCCGCGATATTACCATTACCAACTTATTTCATCTCAAGCGCCTCCGTGGAACAGCAGCTAAAATTAGATAGATTATTTATTTCTCAAAGCACTTTGGTGGACTAACGCCCAGATACCATCCCTGAGGATAGGCCTGTGCCCTGTAGTGGGACGTATATAGGCTGATGATGATGATGATGAATAAACTTGTGTCTACATATTAACAGGTAGGAATCTACTGTAAGGAAAAGTATCATTAACCTTTAAACCGCATACTCTATATACCCATCAAACTGAACAACTTTTACTATGGGAGCAAATCTGTCCCATAGTCTACTCTACTCAAATGTATGCAACAGCAGATTTTTATTTTGCTCCGCTCCGTTTGCTCCCATAGTAAAAGTTGTTCAATTTGATGGGTAGAGTATGTGGTTTAATGGTTAATGAATTAATGATACTTTTCCTTACACCCTGTAGTAAATTTTCACGTCGGTACCCGTTCCGTAAGGTAGGTCTAGCTAGGTATTATATTCTTATCGTAGGTTGAAGTTTTCACCTCATTGAAAATTGAACTCTACCGACCGACCGAGCATTGTCTGAATAATTTGCAACGTGATGTTGCACTTCGGTCCCTGGAGTCTAAACTCCTTAACTGAGCTCTTGCAAAATGCAGACTGCCCAACTTAAGAGATTACGGCTACCTGCAAAGTACCCGAATCCAATACACTGACCAGGCGGTAGCAGTAGTCATTCAATCATACCCATGCAAGGAGTGCGATTTTTGAAAGTCACACGTTCAAATCAGCGTAAATATCATAATCTCCACAGTAATTCTGTAATTTTCTGCTGCTGATTTCACGTGTGACTTTAAAAAATCGCACTCCTGATCGAATCGGGCACACGTATCTACACAGACGCGTTATTAGGGAGGTTCTGGAGCGCACCACATTCGGTGTGCCGTGAGCGCATCATCTGTCATTGTGATCGAACGTAGGTCTCGGTCATGGCTGGCTTGGTTTCGGTACCAATTGTTGTAAGTTAAGAGGGTCGTTTCAACTTGAAACGTGCGACAATGTAGCTCTTTTCAAGCAGCAACGACCTTCCTACAGATTTTGTCTTTCATTAGAAATTTTCACATGCGATGTCCTCAATATTTCTACTCCACAAATTGTCCCCAGGTGCCGGTGGATGACTTCGAGTCGCTGGCCATGAAGCCGGAGACGAAGCTACTGAGGTGGCGAGCACCGGCCGCGGACGGCGAGCCCTCTAAAGACTATTGGTACCAGACCCAGTACTTCGTGTCCGAAGGTAATTGTTGCAAAAACATGAGAAGTAATAAACAAAGTGTAGCGGAGCTGCGACAGGATCGACAGGACTTAGATACTGCGACGTTAATCTACCTAGTACATCAGTAGGTAGAGGCCGTTAGGCGGTTTGAATAAACTCTGACACCAGGGCTTGCAGCCCACTCGATAAGAAGAGAGTAGGTAGTAAAAGTGGCCTCATAATTCTAAATACACAAAACATTACACAGACTAACTACAGACGGCATATGGTGTTTTGGCTGAGATCAGACCAGAGAGGAGATGGGTCGTCTAGCCTAGCAGCCATGTGGGCTGATGATATTGCAAAGACTTAGATGCGACTGGCACAGGAAAGAGTGGTATAATGGGGAAGAGGCTTATACCCTGCAGTGGGTGGGTAAAAGCTGATTACACTTGTAATTATGAGAGTACAGAAAGATATTGATATTATATCGATGATGACCTGATTATTATACCTTGTCAAAAATAGATATAAGTACACACATGAACATTTTACAAATTCTAACTAATAGAAAGAGGTTGTTTCTTCTTTCGCGTTCAGCCAATCGCCATTTACCATTGTTGAAGTATACTATGTACCTATTTATACTTATTAGGTACGTAGGTAAAGAAAGGTATTAAACGCCCAACCCCGAACATGTTGTCCAATGTTCAAATAAACATTAAAGCAGATACCTACCTACTTGTAGTAAACAATATTTACTATGTGATCATCAAAGTCAAATCTAATCAAACCGCTTTAGATTCCTGAATTGTTTTGTTTCTCCAATTATGCTTTACTCTTCCACATACGTAATAGAATCCCTGAAGGCCGGCGCGGGACCGACGATAGAGAACGGGGCCACACTGCAGGATGGAGGCGTGTGGGTGCAGGGCTTGGACTCCAGGCTGATGCGGATCCCCAGCACCGAGGCGGAGCTGAATAGCACAGACTTCAAGAAACAGAACTGCATTCCTAACATGGGTTAGTCTTTTCCTGATTTAGTGCTTCAAAGGGTCGCCTATCTGCCGACCACCGCGATATTATATTATCTTACTTCGATAATTATATAAAATAAGAACCAAAAAATAAACCAAAGCTGCTCCTAGAGTTAGCCACGGGGGACACCTAGTGAGACTTGTCACTTTGTACGTTTTTCTCCAGTTGGTTAAGACTCAAGACATTGCAGGTTGAATCACCTGATTGTCTGAAAAGAAAGATGATTCCGTCTTCGGATTCCCGACTACTGTGCTAACGGGTCGAACCATAATGTTCGTAGGTTTCGTGATGAGTCGTCATTAATTTGGGAGGTTATTTACAATGACGTTTTACAAATAGACGCGTCATACGCTAACATCACTGCACTATAAAATGGCGCGATATAGTGACGTGTAGCCCGTTCGTGAATATGTGAAAGCCGGGCAATTACCTTGCTTTTTTGTTGCCATTTTGGAGCGCGGGCAACGCATCTACATATAAAAACATCTTAGGTTATTTATCGATAGATGATCGACAATGTTAACTGATATCATATCATATCATAACTCATACCTTTAATTAATTATCGTTATCAGCTTTTTGCGGAATCATTGAAACCACGTGTTTATTTTATCTGTTGTTTTTTTTTAGTTTTTGTTGACAGATACCGTCAAGATACCGTGATTTAGGTATTTGAAGACCGTCATAATTATACATGGTTCATTTCGAGCAATTATCTGTTTGTCTGTCTGTCTATGTATTAAAATTTGTCTACCAAAAGGATATTTTACCTATGTTTATTTTTGGCTAGATTTTTAGATATTGCATGTGGTATGCATAATGCATACCAATCTGGACTTACTCTAGCACCTACCTATATATTCGCATTTTCAAATTTTACTGGTTATTAACATGTTACGGCCATGTTGTGCTATTTGAAATCAAATTTTTGGCAGGTTGCTGGTTCAAGTCCCGTCCGATACTTTTACAAACTAAAAATTTTTCATGTTTAAAGTTACAAAAATTATTCGGTCGTGAGTTGTTACTCTTTTCTTCTGATCTCCAGGTACCCATTACTACTATAACATGACCCCGGAGATGAAATGCGAGAACATGCTGCCCTGGTTTGCGTTGACGACGCAAGGGGAGCTAGTCGGCACCGGTTTCCAGATGTTTGGCAGGCTGGCGAAGCAGGAGTATAGAGAGTGGTTCGAAGATACGCCATCCCCAAAGCAGAGCGCGCAGGTGTGGAAAGAGAAAGGCCTTTTGAAAATGTCAGTTATCTGATTGTGATAGATCCGAAGTCTGTACCCTTTCGGCGTTCCCTTGGGCAGGTTGCTTAATTTCTTTCACTGGTTCGGTTGACTTACTAGGGTGCTTCGTCGTTATCCTTAATCATAATCCACACTAATGAGCTACTCCCTGATTAATGTTGCAATTAAAAAAAGATTGAAGTTTACATCTTGAAAATTTGACATCTGAATGAATCTTGGAATGTTTTTATCCGCAGATCACAATTCCAAGGGCACCTCCATGCCTCTATGAATGGGCGTCGTCTTATGGAGTGATGTCTATTCACATCTATTACGTTGACCAACCGTGGAAGATTCGTTGCAGGTATCTTATTACTTTCATCTAAAAAAAATACTGTAGAAATATTGTTCCATAGGGCTAATCGTAAATCTTTTCAAGACTAATGGTTCATGCTTGTGGTCTCAGAGTAGATTTCAATTTATTATTTCAAAGATATGCTCACCAGTGAAGTGTTCTTCCTAAAATGATGTTCTTAATTCTGTTATTCAGAACGGGAGACTCGATCAAACCGGCACCAGCCCTGGACCGAATGCTCCTCACTGGGTACAGGTACGCTACCCAGGTATCCGACGAGGTCAAAAGACTATTTAGTGGTTAAACGTCTACAGATTTCAAGACTATGCATTATATTGTGATATTTTTGGTTTTTCGGAAATAAATATTTTTTGTAACGACCTCTGTTTTTTTACATTGAAGACCAATTACTTTCTCATTGTTGAAGACACATGACCCGTTGGATGAGGGCAGCGCAGGACCGGTCGTTGTTTCGAAAACGTAGTGGTGTCCAGCAGGGGACGTCCATCGGCTGAGATTATGATAATGTCAAGGTCCCCCCCGAAAATTATTGTCCCCCCCGTTCCCCCTGAACCAAATCAACCAACCGTCTGGATAAGTGTACAGTCGAATGAACGTAGATTGGATCAGTTGAGATGATAACCAACGGACTGGCAGCTAATCTAATTAGTTATCACTTATCATCTAAGTATATCAGTAACAACAAAAAATACCTATTTAATATACGGCTCAGAATTTTCCTGACCACTTCCGAGCTGCCCATCCTACCACGATGTACAGCATGAAACAAACTTTTGTACTCTTAGCAGTTATTGCTGCAGCCTCTTGTGGTAAGTACACTAATTATAATGTAATCACCTGTGGCTGTTCTACCATATTGTACGAATTTTCAGTGATTTGTAATTTCGAATTTTTATTTGCGCTTTTTAAGGTGGAAAATCAATAAAATATTTTTTACTAAGTATTTGTTTCAGGGGTTGTGAATGTTCAAAGATCATGGAAAGGCGGTCTTCGAGGTAAGAAAGTTTAATATTCTCAATTATTTTCAATTTCATCGGCCCATTCCAGTGAATGGCCACAGGAATGGCGAAGATTAATTTGTCCTGTAGAATAACTAAATACGTAGAAGAATGAAATTAATTAGATAATAGAATTAATAAAATGTTTCGTTAGTATACTTATACAAGCGAAGCATTTTTTTAGTTCTATTCAATGCTCATCAAATTAATTTCATTCAAGAATCAGTCAACTTCGCAATAGTGGAGCTCAGATGGACCAAAAGCTAGTGGTTAAATTGCTTTTAGAGATAGAGAAAAGCTTGAATAAGCCACTGCGGTTTTGTATTTTTAAGTAGTGCTACTTGAGCTGCAGTTTCATTTCCATAATTAATTAATTAAGGCGCTTACCTACGCCGACGATGGTTATTTTACACACGAGCATACGCGGTCACGTCGGCTCAGTATCGGATTTTCTACAGATATGTGCGTTACCTACGCATACATCCTTAGATTTTCATTTTGCAGATAACGTGAGCGCGGATGGCCGCGATCTATAGCCTCCATTTGTGATATCATCATAAAAACCTTTCCTTGCAGCCAAATTCGAGATAGGATTGAACGTCGGCCGGGACTACTTCTTCAATGTCCCCAAAACGGTATCTGAAGCCGTGTCAGATGGCTGGACCCTGACGGAGCGCCCGGAGGGCCCTCTGCAGAGCCTCGTCATGTACTGCCCCCCGCGCCGCATCCTCTGCGCTTTGTACGACGATTCTAATTACGTGGCTGGGCTCCAAGTATCTGTAAGTTTTCAAAAGTTTTATACTATTTGACGATCGAAGCAGAATCTAAATCCCCAGCCGGTGGCCAATGGAGGTAGTTTTCTAGAGTGGCTACCCCCAGTGTAGGAATGTCCCCCCTCGAAAGGCGGTCCGACGACCTAGTGAAGGTTGCGGGAACACGTTGGATGAAGGCAGCGCAGGACCGGTCGTTGTGGCGATCCTTGTCCAGCAGTGGAGGTCTATCGGCTGAGATGATGATGATGTGAAGAGCTTGAAATGCTTCTGGATCCTATATATTTGTAAATTATCTTGCAAACATCTAGAGTATGATTTAGGAAACGTGAACTGAATTTAATTCATGTAATAACGTCAGGCTTTGGGTAATCAAATCAGCGTTTATAATACGAATCGCCTCTCTCCTGAATCTTTTCTTTTTGTATAAAACTAAAAGGTAGTCTACCAGAGCAGCGCAAGTCAGCGCAACAAATAACACTGTTGCGCCTGTTGAAATGAACTACACGATCGGACCAGAAGAATAGATTACCAATGTACCTAATAGTTACTTACAGGAGGGGTGTTATTTTTAAACGCCACAAATTTTAATACCTGTACGTAGGCGTAGGTAATAGGTAGGATACGAAAATATCAAAACACATGCAATTTCATAAAAGGTTACGGAGAACGGATAAGGAAATATATTCAGAAATAGCTCCCTCGGTTTACTAAAGTAGTGCCGTTAAAAAGATCATTAAATTCGTGAGGCTCATCATAACGAATTTAACGTTCAATTTGCGGTCAAATATTTTATAGCGGGAATGGTCCTACTGGGATACGTTTAAAGTTGCTACTTATAATAAAACAGTTTATAGTAAATCAATACTCAAATTTAGCTATGCAGCCTACGTATGCAGCACAGAATAGGAACTTTGTGAATTTTAAAGTAATGAATGACAAACGCATGCATACCTACCTAATGACAAACGCATGCATACCTAATGACAAACGAAATCACGTAGGTTTTCAAAACAATAATATGGTTCATCCAGACTTGAACATCTAATTCATCTAATATTGTTTTCACCTCACAAGCTCGGAAAGATTCTGTTTATCATTCGAAATCTGAGTGCAAAAGTGTATTTTATCCGCTAGCGTGGAAAAAGTTTTTGAAATTCGAATCTGTCTATTCAATATTTTTATATACCGCCAATCCACAGAAAATGCTTAATAACTATTTCATGACACTGGCCAGCACGAAAATAAAAACTTTTTGAAATGTTCATTTTAGCAATTAACTTTTTTTCCTCGCTGTTGTGAGGTGAAAAAATTGTGTGTTTCGCTCGGCTGCAAAGTTATTCTGCGTCTCGTACCTTTGAAACCTTCGCTAAGCGCTCAGGATTCTATTATTTGAACCACTCGCTTCGCTCGTGGTTCAATCCTAGGATCCTTCGCTTGCTCAGGTTTCAATAAAAGTACTCGCGCCAAAAAGCAACTTTGCAGCCTAGCATAACAAATAACTATTTCAGCTGCCCGACGATGAATTCACGGACAGTGTGTTGGACTGGGAGGCTCAAGGCTTCACGAAATGGTCGCCCTCGGACGACACCAAGACCTACTGGAGCATCCAGCAGTACTTCGTATCCCAAGGTTTGACGAGCATTTGCTTTCTATTTTCTTTACAGAGAGTTACTATTTTATAGACCAACATGGCGACCCCTTAAAAAACATGAAGGCCCAACGCCTAGGATGCTCAAATTTTATTGCATAAACGGTTACAAAGATAGAGCCACATTTCTCTCGTTCTCGCTTTTTTTGCCGCTCGTCCTGCGGCTCGCTTGTTGGCAGATTGACCCCGGAGACCAGGTCCACCAGGTTCCAGGGAAGCCGCTTCGGAGCTTCGCTCCTACGCGTAGCTCGGCCTTCGGCCTCGCGCTCGGCTCGGCTTGCAGCCTCGCAAAAATTACACGGGAGTAGTGAGACGGATAGTTACGGCGGTGTCCAGGCAGTATAACTAACCCTTGGACGCTTCGGCGCGCGCGCCTACGCGGAGCTCGGCCTTCGGCCTCGCCTTTTTTCGCTTAGCTCGCCCTTCGGGCTCGCGTTTAGTTAGTTGGGCGAAGTAAAACGGGTGGGAATCACTTTGGACGCTTCGGCGCACGCGCCTACGCGGAGCTCGGCCTTCGGCCTTGCCATCGATCGCTTAGCTTGTATCGATTCCTTGGCAAAACGCATAACTCTCAAATATTAATAAATTCGTTGCCGACATTTGCCAATAAGTTGCTAAAATGAAAAAAAAATCACACACCAAAACTTACTACTGATAATCTCACTGTTGCATCACTGGGTGAAGATCATGCCGGGTTTTTAAAATAAAATAAATTTACCTTGTTGTGTACCTACTAACACTTAGGTATATGGACATCTTGTCTGAAATTAATTATTTGAATTGAATTGAATAATTTCCTTTATAGATACGGTAAAACAATTCCGACGTAAATTTATTATACAGAATACCTGGCGATTGACAAGGAAGTGCGTATTGCATCCCGCGACAGCAACTCCGTACTCCAACAGGACGGTATCTGGGTGACTGGCACCAAGAAAGACATTCTGAAGATATCCAGAGAGACTGCACAAATCGAAAACAGCATCTTCACGAAACAGGCTTGCATTCCATGGATGGGTAAGATTTACGGCCGATTTTTTGATATACCTAGGTACTTCTAGTGTTCTAGTGCCTCCAACCTGGAAGGAAAGATTACAGTAGTGGTTCGTGGTTGTTTCAAGCTAAACTAGGTTAACCAGATAAGTTATTTTGATTTGCTAATCACCATTGGTAACCGTAGATTGTTGTTAATCACCATTGGTAATTGGTAACCAAGAATCAGAATCTCTTATCAATAGTACTATGTCTGTTGCCAGGCACTTATCCAGGGGGGGGGGATAGGTGGGATTTATCCCCCCCGAAATCCGAAAATTTGTTTGGATAACACACATCACATACACCACTACATCGTTACATCACTATCTTTTTCATGGTTTTTCTATGAAAATCCTTTTAAATTTAATGCCCCCCCCCCCTCCCCCCCCGAAACAAAAGTCGGAATACGTGCCTGCCTGTTGCAGATTTTATTCCTGCCTTTTATACAGAGATTTTTTAGTATTTGTTTTAGGGATATCTCAGATACATGGGATTGCAGCATCGCCGTATTGTATACCTTAATGTTCTGGTTATTAACAGGTGGCCACTACTACTACAACATGACAACCCAGACCGAGTGCACCTCTGAAGGCATGTACCCCTGGTTCCCCCTGACAGACTCCGGGGAACTCATCGGTACTGGCTTCATCACCGTCGGAAAAATTCCCGTTTATGAAGAGAGAGACTGGTTTGAGAGGCCCGAGAAAATGGCTGTTATGGTAATTGATTTGGATTCTCTTTTAGCCTAGTTGTACCAATATGTTTGTTACCACACAAGTTTTGTACAGTAAAGACTAGCTCAAGCATTTTTTTGCTAACGCTACTTTTCCACTTCACCACTACAGACCAATACAGATACCGTTTGACACCAATAAAGGCCAATTTTTCCACCCCCTTTTTTCTCGACATAGAAAGCACCTACACAAAAAATTACGGAGGGAGGAAAGGGAACTCTAAATTTGTTCGCACAACTGCTCGAGTTATGGCAAAAATCGATTGTATTTCTCCTCAATACAAATCGGTTGTACCCAGAGCTCTTTCAGTACAAAACCTTCACCTAAGAAAAAATCTATGTAGCAAGCGAAGCGAGCTTGAAATTTTTAGTGCCACGTCTAGCGTCTTAGCGGTCTTAGTCGGTGGTTAAAATATTATTTTGAATTGTGTCTTAGAGCAAGCGAAGCGAGCTCTGCTTTTGTCCGCTCTACGAATCGGTTATAAGTAGATAGACGTCGATCAATACCTATATTACAGGGTCGAACTTAATATTCGAACCCTTTTTAAGGGGATGATCAGATGTTCAAACTGAACAACTTTAGAGAAAGAGAGAGAGAGGGGTCCCATAGAGATGGGACCAACATCGAAATCGCGAAAAAAAAACGGCTGTTCCATGCAAAACTGCAAACCTGCTTGACCCAAATGTATGGCGGGTAGCTGATTTTTTTTCGCGGTTTCGATGTTTGTCCCATAGAGTGCTAATAGAGAAAGTTGCTTAGTTTGACGGTCTGATCATCCCCTTAAAAAAGTGTCAGCATATTAAGAAGGAACCTGTAAATTTTTCTCAAATTTGCCGTCCATAACTGTTTTACGAAAACCCCTTCGTCGATAGTTATTTTCTGCCCCCAGCCCCGCGCTGGAGTTTGGTTTTAGGTAATGATATATATGAGTTACCGTGTATGTTTTGTAATTACATTAAATTATTTATTTATTTTCTATTCCAGGGTATCGTCCCCAACGGTCCCCAGTGCTTATATGATTTGGCCGCCTCCCCTGGCATGGTCACCATGCACATTTACTACATCGATGAACCCTGGACCATAACCTGCTGATCTGCTTTCTGCGGTAAAAGCATTGCTGCTGATTGTAGGTTACTCGGATTAGTGGTCAATAGAGGCCTGATTAGGCTGTAATAAATGAGACATTGTAAATTAAAAACGTTTTTTTTATGTAGGTTATGATACCTACTGCGAATCCATTGAAACATAAAAAAGTAATCATATTTAATATGATTACTTATATAGGGTTGTAACAAAATACCCTGATAATATTTAAGGGGGTGCTTCAGACCTTCAAACTGAACAAATTTGATTACTTGAAGGTGCAAATTTTTGTTAGAGTCAAGTGTCCCCCCCCCCCCCCCCCCCTCTGCCAGCTAAACGGTTGTTTCTGGATATGTGAAAAAATGCATGGCAGTAGTGTATTCAAACGGAGGCGTCCAAAAATAATCCTAAAGGGCATAACAAACGGACGCTATAATATACAGCGCAGTACAGCGCAGTATAGCGCTATACTGTATATAAAAAACAGAAGAGTAGGAGTGGCACTCACCCGGGCACTGTTTCAACTCAATAGAGGACGCGAGGGCCAGGAGCGCCGAGCACACGACCACACTCAGTGGGACCCTGTTTACGATTGAGGTAAAACGTACTTAGTGATTAAATCCTCTTTGGTTTGTACCCAGTACCTACATCAAGGAATATAATTACTCCCTGGCGGGAGACCTACATACTCTTCTCTTATCTAAGTAGGTATATTTGAGACGAGCGAGATGAGTTCTACACGTACCTAGACGTTATTCGACCAACAATTTTGTATAGAGTTGTGAGTTGTGAGTGCTGCAGTGATAGGTAGCAGAAACCTGAGTGCCACACTTTGAGAAAATACGTCCCAAGCTTTCGCGTGCTTTCGTCTCTCATGGGTACACTTTCGGATACCTATTTCTCGCTGTTTTCCAAAATATGTTCGTCACATAATAAATCAGTCAGTCAGTCAATTGTCAAGCCTAATCGAAGGGGTTGAGCTGCAAAAACAAACATAACTTTGCCGGATAAAAAAGTGTGGTTCCGGCTTAGATAATTCTTCCCGTGGGTGTCGTACAAGGTGACTATGTGTGTGTTTATTTGGGGTAACGCTACCCCACTTGACACGTCACTCCATCTTGAATCATCAACTTAATATTTTTTTTGTTAGCCAATCCGCCATAATAACGCACATTCTGTGAACCTTAGATTATCAAGATAGACAGTCAAAGCTACGAAAGCGTCGAAAAAAATAGGAACCAGTACTGGTTCCAAAACCCTATACATATACACGCACACATACATATTTTGTATGACGCCTCACGCACACCAACCTACCAAGTTAGCCCCTTTTGTTTTATACGGAACAAGTGTGAGGCTCATTCTAGACATACACTTTTTCTAAGCTGTAAACATTTTAACCAAATAGCTATAACCTACGCTTCTAAAGAAGTAGGACAGACCGACAGACGGATGGACATTTGGGTATGGAACTCTAAAAATGATTAGTTCTCGTTTAGTTTTATTTATCCATAAAAATATTTCAGTTTTAAAAATTTAGTTTAATTTTAAAATATAAACTCTAAAACAAACATAAATTAAATCATTACACACACATACGTTAAAACATGTTTTTTTTTCATAATAGCCGTTAAAAACGTTTTTTTTTTTCATGTTTTTTTTTCAAGATAGAAAAAATACAGCATTTTTTTGCAACACTAGGCCTATCACATACATCCGAGAGCCGTAAAACTCTTTCAAAAAAAAAAAAAAAAAAAACTTACATCCGTAAGGCCCATCACATACATGCGGAATGTTGTAAAAGCATAAAGCATAAACAACGTCGATAGACTGGTTGCTGTATACTTTAATTTAAAGAAAGCATCGTGTGCATAAAGTGTGCACGAACAAAATTATGCGAAGGATGACTTTTGCTCAAGACAGCTGTTCAAGTAGAAGATTTACATCCACAAACACAGTTCTCTAATGAAACAGTAGCGACAATACCCGTTATAATCTAGCACGCACACCTGACAGACGGCTTGGAAATTTCGGTCAGTTCACCGACATGGGAATTTGGAATAGATAACACGTAAATATCTACATTTGTGGTTTGCTCCATCCACTGCCACGGTCAGGCCAGGTCCACTTGTTTTAGGTTCACTTACGTGCATTAGGTCACAATCACGCTAATGAGAGGCCCGTGAACTCTAAGGGTTGAACTACACCACGTAGCACAGCATCGCATTTTTCCGTCGCTCCATCCTTTTCTGTCACTCAGGAACGTCATTTGCTAGAGCATATAACATAGATAGGAACGGAACAGCACGGAACAGCACGCCGCGTGCTATCGCGTTCCGTCTATCTTATATGCTCTAGAAAATGACGTTCCTGAGTGACAGAAAAGGATGGAGCGAAGGAAAAATACGATCCTGTGCTGCCCTGGTGTAGTTCAACCCTAATGAGACGTTGGAGGCTGATGATAACTATAGTTTGCTAAAGGGATTGAAATTATGCGAAAGGTACCCACTGAAACTCATGGGGCTCTGTGGTAGGCTTTGAAACAGGAATATTGGGACTAGAATAGCGTAGGATAGTGATAAAGATGACTCAGTCCTTGAGCTTGAGGTCGTCAGACACATCACAGCCATATCGAAGCCACAAATACTACATCGCAAATACACGTTATTTTTGGGGTTATACCACAAACTGTGAAACTATGTGTCAAGCACCACAAGCAGCTGAAGCAACACCATTAGAAACGATTTCCCGGTCAGATTTTCGTTGCCGTGGTGTGGATGTGATTCTTCTGAATAGACTTTAGTGTCAGTATTGCTTGTAAGTGTGTATTGCTTAATAGTGCCGTGTGTAGACACCTGCACACGGTCCGCGACACGTGCTCTTCCGAAATGCTGTAAAATATCCTCATCAGTTCGTCACACTACATAAATTCAACACACGTGTTTATTAACATAATTAAATTATTGTTGTACTATCTAGCGAAATTAATTAGTTGTTAGAGGTAATTTACTTTTTCTCCCCTCCGGACGGAAAGCGTCAATTGTCGACCCGCTGCGCTAAACGAAGTTGTCGCTTTCCACCTCCGTCGAGGAGAAAAATAGTGTACTAACTTCGGACAGTAAATAAGAAAGCCTCCGATCTTTCTTACTTTCCTGTCCTCGGTGTTTAATCTACTATAACATGGTAGATTAAGCTCCCGATGCATTATTTCTTACCTCACTCGGTTCCTCATCAGACGCATACTGCAGCGTTAGATAATACTTAGGAGTACAGGAATATAGAAGGTTGCCATCCCATATCCTGGAAGAACCATGTTTTTTTTCGGGTTCCATACCTCTATTTTTGACCCAAAATTACATCATCAGGTTCCCGATCGAAATGATTACGCATCGAAAGAGACCCCTTTGGAGATCAGAACCCGCATGGGTTGACAGCCCCAACCCTGGAAGGTTCCTCAGTCAGCCACGTTTTATGAGGCCAAAAAATGGGGTAATTTACATCATCTGGTTACCCGATGAAACTAGTGCAGATCGATAGCCCTGGTCGTGCCATTGATGAATATATAGGGTTGTCTGCTATCAGCCTGGAAGGTTTCCTGGTATGCCACCTCAAACAAACGATCTTAAAATCATCGAATGAAGGAAAATGCATGTATAACCGCTAAGATTCAAGGTACTTTTAATGCAAACCGTGACATTCAGTAAAAATCTACGCACTGATATTCTCGCGCTTCATACATTTTGAAATAATAGGGTAAATGAGCCACTTGTGGTCATTCCTCACTAGTTTGCCTTTTTGCCTTTGAATAAAGGATTACCAGAGCACTGGCCTTATTACATTGCATTTATTTTGATACCTATTATAATTCTAGAGAAATCGGAAAAAGAAAATAGATTATTTTTATTTATACAAGGTGTTACAAAAATACAAATAAACATTTAAGGGGGTGGTTTAGACCATCAAACTGAACAACTTTCACTATGGGACCAACATCGAAATCGCGAAAAAAAACTACAAATCTACTCGAGCTAAATGTACCTTGGAATGGCAGATTTCTTTTTCGCGATTTCGATGTTGGTCCCATAGTGAAAGTTGTTCAGTTTGATGGTCTAAACATTACCCTTAAAAGTTTTAAATGTTTATTTTTACTTTTGTAACACCCTGTATAATTACAAAAAATCGCGGAAACGGATCGCGAAGGCGCGTTGCGGAGCGGTATGGACAATCAAGTATAAGGGTCCGGGTTCGAATCCGCACGGACGAAATGCCATGCACCAATGAGATCTACGTAAAACCGACTGCTCTCAAACTGTGAAGGAATCGTGAGGAAATCTTCCAGCATGGCGGTAAAGCCCACTTTGCGTACCTAGCGTTGTATCCCTTTTTTTATCAATTTTGAATTTTTCTTTACAATTCTTCTTCTTATGCCTCGCCTTGTCCCGTTACACGGGGTCGGCTTTTCCAATCATGCGACGCCATTCAGGCCTTTGGTAGACATCTTGTTGGCGGAGTCCTAACGCTTTAATGTCTCTCTGGACTTCTGGACATTCGTCAACCAGGTGGTTTGAGGTCTCCCTCTTCCCCTTTTCTTTGTAGCAATGAAAAGACACTTTTTTCCTTTACAAATATGGTAAAATATGTAGACGAGCCTGATTGGCATCACATTGTGCCGAAGATAAAGTTAGCATGTATATTTTGGTACAGTTTTCATCTAATCTTTGCGATAAACGTCGTTTGGACCATTTTGATGATGCAAAGGCGTTTTGGTATTTGACGTTGGCTTCCATTAAATTACATGCTTTTATCGCCATGCTGTAAATGCTTAAAGAAAGCATTTACTGAGGTCTCTGCTGGCGACGTCAATGTGGCGTTAGAAAAATTAAATAAAACAAATAAAATAAATAATTATTTTTTAAATAAACAAATTGCAAATAAAATAAATAAAATACCTACTAACAAAATAAAAATAAATAAGATACTTATTTGCAATTTGTTTATTTGTAGAAATGATGATTTGAATGTTAATTTATCTTGTATTATTTTATACCTATCCTATCTTATTTATTTTTATTTAATTTATTTTATTAGTAGGTATTTTATTTATTTTATTGGCAATTTGTTTATTTGTAGAAACAAATTGCAAATAAAATAAATAAAATACCTACTAACAAAATAAAAATAAATAAGATACTTATTTGCAATTTATTTATTTGTAGAAATGATGATTTGAATGTTAATTTATCTTGTATTATTTTATACCTATCCTATCTTATTTATTTTTATTTAATTTATTTTATTAGTAGGTATTTTATTTATTTTATTTGCAATTTGTTTATTTAAAAACTAATTATTTATTTTATTTGTTTTATTTAATTTTTCTAACGCCACATTGACGTCGCCAGCAGAGACCTCAGTAAATGCTTTCTTTAAGCATTTACAGCATGGCGATAAAAGCATGTAATTTAATGGAAGCCAACGTCAAATACCAAAACGCCTTTGCATCATCAAAATGGTCCAAACGACGTTTATCGCAAAGATTAGATGAAAACTGTACCAAAATATACATGCTAACTTTATCTTCGGCACAATGTGATGCCAATCAGGCTCGTCTACATATTTTACCATATTTGTAAAGGAAAAAAGTGTCTTTTCATTGCTACAAAGAAAAGGGGAAGAGGGAGACCTCAAACCACCTGGTTGACGAATGTCCAGAAGTCCAGAGAGACATGAAAGCGTTAGGACTCCGCCAACAAGATGTCTACCAAAGGCCTGAATGGCGTCGCATGATTGGAAAAGCCGACCCCGTGTAACGGGACAAGGCGAGGCATAAGAAGAAGAATTGTAAAGAAAAATTCAAAATTGATAAAAAAAGGGATACAACGCTAGGTACGCAAAGTGGGCTTTACCGCCATGCTGGAAGATTTCCTCACGATTCCTTCACAGTTTGAGAGCAGTCGGTTTTACGTAGATCTCATTGGTGCATGGCATTTCGTCCGTGCGGATTCGAACCCGGACCCTTATACTTGATTGTCCATACCGCTCCGCAACGCGCCTTCGCGATCCGTTTCCGCGATTTTTTGTAATTATACAGGGTGTTACAAAAGTAAAAATAAACATTTAAAACTTTTAAGGGTAATGTTTAGACCATCAAACTGAACAACTTTCACTATGGGACCAACATCGAAATCGCGAAAAAGAAATCTGCCATTCCAAGGTACATTTAGCTCGAGTAGATTTGTAGTTTTTTTTCGCGATTTCGATGTTGGTCCCATAGTGAAAGTTGTTCAGTTTGATGGTCTAAACCACCCCCTTAAATGTTTATTTGTATTTTTGTAACACCTTGTATAAATAAAAATAATCTATTTTCTTTTTCCGATTTCTCTAGAATTATAATAGGTATCAAAATAAATGCAATGTAATAAGGCCAGTGCTCTGGTAATCCTTTATTCAAAGGCAAAAAGGCAAACTAGTGAGGAATGACCACAAGTGGCTCATTTACCCTATTATTTCAAAATGTATGAAGCGCGAGAATATCAGTGCGTAGATTTTTACTGAATGTCACGGTTTGCATTAAAAGTACCTTGAATCTTAGCGGTTATACATGCATTTTCCTTCATTCGATGATTTTAAGATCGTTTGTTTGAGGTGGCATACCAGGAAACCTTCCAGGCTGATAGCAGACAACCCTATATATTCATCAATGGCACGACCAGGGCTATCGATCTGCACTAGTTTCATCGGGTAACCAGATGATGTAAATTACCCCATTTTTTGGCCTCATAAAACGTGGCTGACTGAGGAACCTTCCAGGGTTGGGGCTGTCAACCCATGCGGGTTCTGATCTCCAAAGGGGTCTCTTTCGATGCGTAATCATTTCGATCGGGAACCTGATGATGTAATTTTGGGTCAAAAATAGAGGTATGGAACCCGAAAAAAAACATGGTTCTTCCAGGATATGGGATGGCAACCTTCTATATTCCTGTACTCCTAAGTATTATCTAACGCTGCAGTATGCGTCTGATGAGGAACCGAGTGAGGTAAGAAATAATGCATCGGGAGCTTGGTCTATGGTACCTTGTCCTAAAAGTAGAACCTAAGGGTAGGTAGGTAGGTAAAGCCGACTGCAGACTGCAACTGCAAGTGCTGTTTTCTGCACAATATCTGTAGAAATATTTTAAATATCCTCTTATTGTGCCGACGGTTTTTTAAGGAGATTATCAGACCAACTAACTGAATAACTTGCTCTACGGGACCAACAACGAAATTGCGGAAAAAAGCTTATCCATACAAAACTTTAAACTGCAAACCTGCTCTGTCCAAATGTATTTTTTTCGCGATTTCGATGTTGATCCCATAGAGAAATTTGTTAAGTTTAAGGGTATATTATTCGGAGCGCGCTCCATACAAACGTACTATGGTGATATTTTCAATACTAACTAATTAAAGTCAATGAAATTTTGCAGAAACAATCTAGAAACAAATTTCTATGCTTGTATGGAGTCAGATTTTCGTTAAAATGTATAGTTTTCAAGTTACAGTGCCTCAAAGATTTCCATACAAATCTTAAATTAATCCTAGCATTGAAACCGTATATTTTAACGAAAATCTGACTCTATAGAAGCATAGAAATTTGTTTCTAGATTGTTTCTGCAAAATGTCATTGACTTTAATTAGTTAGTATTGAAAATATCACCATAGTACGTTTGTATGCAGCGCGCATTTTCGCTCTCGGAATAATATTCTCTTAATGGTCTGATTAACCCCTGCCAACTGTCAGCATATTAAGAAGAAACTATAAAACAAAAAATAAGTAATACTTACCTACTTAATTTATTTATTTCACGGAAATTACAGCAGGTGGTCAAAGTTTCTATCCCTAATTCTCAACACAGTCCGCATCGACGAATGATATTTCTCTTTATGCGTCGTACCTTACAAGCACGTATCCAGACTTTGGGTTTGGGGGGGACATTCAATTTCGGGGGGGGGGATTTTCAATGAAAAACGACGAAAAAGGTATAGCTGTGATCACTGTTCCATACCAATATTCGGATTTCGGGGGGGGGGATAAATCCCACCTATCCCCCCCCCCCCCTGGATACGTGCTTGGTACCTTAGATCAAAATAAGCGTCGTACAGCCCTCTGGAATTATTTATCATGTTGGTGGTCACTCGCTGCGTGAATTCTGTTCGATCCACTGTTGCAGCATATTAAGACAAGCAAGTAGGATCCACTGTGCATAATGGTGGATCACAGTAAACTTCAGCGTGCTATTCAATCCATTGGTGGATCGAGATAGTGGATTCTTCTGGACAGAGGGTACCTAATTAGGGCTGTAACTTTTGAATGGTAATAGCTAGATAAAATTTGATTATTGTTGATAGAAAAAAATTGTCAAAAGGTTAAAAATTCAGGGGCCTCATACAAGAAAGCCTAGTTTTTATCAAAGTTTTTTCTTCTCGCTCTATCGTAAAAACGGTAATACCACAGAGGATATAATCCTCTGTGGTAATACATTCAAGCGTCAAACTTGGTGTGATTAAAATAGAACAAACTCTTAAGTATAACAACAAATAATAAGAACCTGCCAAGTGTGAGTCGGTCTCGCGATAAAAGTCACGGAGAAACATTGACCAGCATAGCTAGCATGCCGCAGTGATACAGCGCTATCACACCTCCGCTCTCTTTCTATTTGCGTGCGAACGAACGAGATAAAAGACGTGATACAGCCGTATCACGTGCTGCATGCTACCAGTGCAGAGGTCAATGCGGAGAAAACAAAACATTTTTCACCTCACAAGCTCGGAAAGATTCTGTTTATCATTCGAAATATGAGTGCAAAAGTGCATTTTATCCGCTAGCGTGGAAAGAGTTTTTAAAATTAGAATATTTCTATTCAATAGGTATTTGTCTATACTGCCAGTCCAGATAAAAAGATAGTAAAAACCAATGAGCTGTAAAAACCTCGGAACAATAATGTTCCGAGGTAAAAACCACAGACTTAGGTATTACAGTAGCAGACTTAGCACTTTTTACACACACTAGTTTATTATTTCTATCTCTAATAGGTCTGAGAGAACTCATATAGCACTATCCCTGTTTATCTATTGTTGCTACACCACACGCACCCATAAACAATGCAACCATCGTGCCAGGTTGCCATCTTGATAGCTAACGATATGGCCGTCAGTGCCCTTCAGTGAAATATTGTCAAAACGCCGTGTTGAGTTTTGAAAAAAATATTGTTGAAAGTATCACCAAAGGAGCGGAAGTTTTTGTTAAATTATGGTGAAATGCAGTGCGCATAAGTGTGACAGTGCATCCGATCGGAAGACACCCGGATTATCGTTTCATAGGTAAGTAAATCTCGTGTTGGGACACAAATTGTTTAATCTGTTTTTCATTACATATTATGTGCTACGGAAGCACATATTCACTATATTTTAGGAGAAAATCTATGTTTGCATTGTTTTAATTGCATAAAACCCATAAGTAAAGTCATTATTTTGTTAATTCGTTAAATATTTATTGTTAGAATCCTTGTTTGACATTTCATGTACTAGTGCAAAATTCCAGAGATGTATTCACGTTAGCAAAGATTTTTTTACTAAAAATGTGACTCATTTTTTAGCCTTAAATTAATTTGCATAGCATAAGCATATGCTCACGACTATATTCCCGAGGGGGTAGTCAGAGATATTCTGAAACCTCAGAACATCCACGTTTCACCAGTTGTACAGGAACTCTGTCCAGTGTGACGGGGGGTGAGCCCGTCGCCACTTATAAAATGGACAGTGGGTACAATACATGCCTCGAAATTGAAGCATGCAGGTTTCCTCACGATGTTTTCCTTCACCGAAAAGCCAGTGGTGTTACAAATCGTACATAAATTCCGAAAAACTCATTGGTAGGAGTCGGCCTGGACGGGGATCGAACCATCGCCTCCTGCACGGCAGGCAAGGTTACTCGCCACTGGACCACCACGGCTTTTCACGGCAAATTAATTTGAGTGTAAGTTAATATATTGTGTTCATTGTTATTTACAGAATAAAGAAGATGCGTCTATCAATAAAATTTAGGATTGTTCCTTGAATAAAAAGAAGTGGAGTGGAGATCATGTGTTGCTAGAAATAGATCGTCGTATCCTACGAATAAAGGCACTCTTGCCGTTGTGCCTTTTTATTTTTATTGCTTATTTAAAATCAGCTACCCTTTTAACATCAACTTCATTCAATAAATCACCTAAAAATTTAATTTATCAATAAGAAAATCAAGGTTTAAAAAAAGCCACTATTGCTATCTCTGGAATTATCCGACGAAAATGGCCACAACAGTGCTAGTGACTTTTTTCTTCCTGGGAGCATAACGACGTGCGGGTGGCGGGGCGGACGCACGTGCCACTCCGCCATTTCTCCGCGCACTCACTCCCTGGCTGGTTTCCCGCGCGTTTGCGTTGTCGTCGCTGTTGTTTTGTAACAATAATTACTTCGCGATACCTAAATGATAACCGAAACATTTTAAGGGTATTAGGTTGTATAGTGATTTATTTTGAGCTCGCTTGATGTTAAGAAATGTATTCATCGTTTTCAATGTAATTTTAGGAACTCCGTAGAAAAAAGGCGCTATTGCATCAGTGGTTTTATTCCACGGAATTGTCTAATAAAGTGGTAAAATAATTAGTATGAAGAGTTTTCAGCCCTAATCGCTTTTGTGGCCTTATTCTACGTACTAATTTTATTTTGTATGTTTTTTGCACATTATGCAGTTTGTATGTATGAAATTACTAGTTTAACTAACATTTTACAATTGAAAATAATGTAAAATACAAGATAACACATATTTTATAGCTTTGTTAATGATTTTTTTGAGAAGCCTTTGTGGTGGTTGGGGCTTTTTACCATTAGGAATTGTGTGTGCTGCATATTTTTCTTTTAGCTTTACTAACAAATTCGAATGCATTTTTTTGGATTTTAGATACTCGCATGCGAAAAAAGTCCCCGGTACGAAAGGTATAATCGGTTCGGTCCATAATCATATTCAGAATTACCCTTGACCGATATAATTTTAAATAGAAATCATTGATCATCTATTATCGGTAGAACTAAAAATTTCTTAACCGATACATTTTTATATAGACAGCACGGTTCGCCGAAAGATCTTTAGAAATTATTGTACATACTTGACCGATACTATTATGTATAGATAATTTAGTTCGCCGAAAGTGTGGTTAATCAAATTAGCCTTTCAGCGAAAGGTGGTATCGCAGATAGGGGTGCGTGCACAACTCATGTGACAAAGAAGCTAAAATAAATTGCCGCTAGACTACAGTTGCGAAATTAGGCTGTACTATCTTGGTAAACATAAAAATACTAACTACCTACCCCATGAGTCATGACACAACATTCATTTTATAATTTGAAAATATCTGCTATACATACAGGGTGTAAGTGACAGCCTAGCAAATACTGAAACGGTGAACTCAGACCATCAAACTGAACAACTTTCACTATGGAGCCTACCTCAGGAAACGCGAAAAAAAATCTGCTGTCCCATACAAAACTGCTGTACCTACCCGACTCAAATGTATGGGTCAGCTGATTTTTTTTCGCGTCTCCTGAGGAAAGCCCATAGTGGAAGTCGTTCAGTTTGATGGTCTCAGTTCACCGTTTCAGTATTTGCTAGGCTGTCTGTCACTTACACCCTGTATAATAATAGTAAAAATAAAAATGGTGAAAGACGCTGATTTATAGTTGCAGGAGTTTTAAGTCGTTAATGAAGGCAAGCAGCTTGCTTCTAAAAAACTTTTATTTTTGTAATGTTGTAATGATATCTTAACAATATAATACCTAAACATTTCGAGAGTCAATACAATTTTGTTGCCTTTGCTGGGTGACAAAATAAACAAAAGAAATAAACAGAATAGGAACAGTCATAAACAAACGTTCTGTTTGATTTCATACACATAACATTTTTGACAGACTACAAAAATCTACAAAAAACATAAAAAGAACAATCACTTTGGTTGTTTATTTTGTAACCCAGCAAAGGGATTTTGTTGTTTTTTTTTTAATAAAAAATTCGCTAACAATTTATGTTATATTGAGTTGGTTTCATACAATTCTTATTTTGTAATTGGGAAACCAAAATGATTGTTCTTTTTTATGTTTTTTGTAGATTTTTGTAGTCTGTCAAAAATGTCATGTTATTTTCTTTTATTAGAAAACCAATCTTTTTATTAGAAAATCAACCAAATTGTATTGACTCTCGAAGTGTTTAGGTATTATCTTATTAAGATATCATTACAAAATTACAAAAATAAAGGTTTTTAGAAGCAAGCTAATGAAGGCAAGCAGCTTGCTTCATTAACGACTTAAAACTCCTGCAAATATAAATCAGCGTCTTTCATAATTTTTATTTTTACTATTATTATATGTAGGTATAACAGATATTTTCAAAGTATACAATGAATGTTGTGTCATGACTCATGTCATGAGGTAGGTAGTTAGTATTTTTATGTTTACCAAGATAGTACAGCCTAATTTTGCAACTGTAGTCTAGCGGCAATTTATTTTAGCTTCTTTGTCATATGAGTTGTGCACGCACCCCTATCTGCGATACCACCTTTCGCTGAAAGGCTAATTTGATTAACCAAACTTTCGGCGAACTAAATTATCTATACATAATAGTATCGGTCAAGTATGTACAATTTCTAAAGATCTTTCGGCGAACCGTGCTGTCTATATAAAAATGTATCGGTTAAGAAATTTTTAGTTCTACCGATAATAGATGATCAATGATTTCTATTTAAAATTATATCGGTCAAGGGTAATTCTGAATATGATTATGGATTCTAGTTGTTTTAGTTTAAGGTATTGTACTAATTTATACTAATATGTCTGTGATTTAATTGATATTAAAGTGCTTTTTATTTTTTTCTTCACTATTTTTCATTTCTTGACTAATTGCCATGTGGTTGTAGATACGCAAAAAATAAAGATTCATTAACATATTTTTCAGATGAAAACGATAAATAGCCCCTAATGCTCTTACGACCTGGCATATTCCGGAGAAGAAAGGCATAACGTTACTTATGTCTAAGAGAACACATTTTACTCCAGCGAATAAGGACATAAGGGACAAATTTACCAGAAATCATGAAATAATAGTCTTAGTTACAGTTTTGTTAGAATCCCAGAGTAGTTTAACATTGTTTTAAAAGCTAACATCTCAAAAATATATGTTAGTATTGAAATAAAATACAAAAAACCTCCTCCTGAAAAGTTGTCAGTTTGCAGTTGCGCCTTTATTCTTAGGATACGACGAGATGTGAAGATAGAGAAAAATCTAAAGCATCATCGGAGGCTGATATTGCTCAGCCCAGTACCTCGAATGCTCCTTAAAACGTTAGTAAGTATCTCATAAAACAGCATACATTGAATTCTAGAGTATGTACTGTACGGTTCACTTATCGCTTTCAAGCATGCTTTTTTGCGGATTTGCTTGCTTGTTTGCACGATTGCATTATTGCCTTGTATTTTATTAAGCAATGAAGAATGAATTAATTTAAATACATACTCAACAACATTATATGAAACAACATTAATTACGATATATGCATGCGGTTTATGGCTAAGAAAATATTGAAGAATATGTCCCACACAGCACAAAATGTCTACAGAATATCTAATAAATATCTTGTAAATATTTGCTCAAATATCTAGTACTTATGTCTTATTATAAGTAGTACAAAAGATATCTAGAAGATGCCTCTATGTCCGCCTACTAAATGTCTTCTAGACACACATCTGCTAGACATCTCCAAGAATGGTAGGTAGGTATGAATTATTGTAGGTAAAAGGAGTTAAAATTTTATGAAGATTAATATTAAGTATTTCAATCGTTTCAGATTCAAGAAACCAACATACTTACCAGCCAAAACTAAAAAACTAAGTTGAATAGATAACTATGATATAATTATCATATCAATGAGAATGAAGAAATTATCGACGGAGACATTGAAACATTGATGGCAATTTGTCAAGAAATCATATTAACAAAATAGTCTTGTTTGAAAATAAATAGTTTCAGTATTAACTTTGTTATCTATTTTCTTTTGACCCTCTGCTTAGTAAGTATTTATATTATGCACCAGTTAATTTGATTATCACTAATTTGCAGAAACGCTCATTTAAGTTAATTTCTCCAATAAATCTCTTGCTAGCTTTTCTACATCAACAAGACGAAAAGTGTCAGCAGAGATTAAATGAAGGATTAACTTTCATGAGCGTTTCTGAAACTGAGTGTATATTATTGAAGAACCTTTCATTAGGTGTGGTATAGGTACTTAAACACATAGCATCGGTTCAGGATAAATCATATAGGAAATAGTAAACTCTTAGATATTTGCATAAACAAATAATTTAGCTCCCTCCGGGTGGAAAGCGTCAACTTTCGTCCCGCTGCGCTAAACGAAGTTGCTGCTTTCCGCCTCTGTTGAGGGGAAAAATAGTAGACACACCTTGGGCAGTAAATAAGAATGTATAAGGCTTCCGCACCTTGTAGCAATATTATTGAGCGATTTTATCGAGCGATATTATCGACAGCGATATCGCGACACCTTACACACTGCAGCGATTCCGCGATTCGCGTCACGCATGCGCCCTTCACTGAATGTAGTAGAAAGAGATTGCGTCAGGTTGCGATAATATCGCGGCAGTGTGTGGGATCGAGCGCGTCCCCATACAAAATGTACTGAGAACAATTATCGCAAAATCGCAGCGATAATATCGCTCGATAATATCGCTGCAATGAGCGGAGGCCTATATACGAGTATATTGGCAGCGATTTATTATTCTTAATTTGAGGGAGTTGTGTCGGTGCAATGCAAATCTAATATTTCCAAAACTATAACAATGTTCTGGAATAGTATATAAAATGTTTTCCTCGAGCTGAGTGTTTTTAAAACTGCATTACATAAATTTTGTCACTATTTCAATATGTAGGTACCTACTTAAAGTTGGAAAATTTCGAATGCTTTGACTTGATACAACCCTGTATTTTTTAATGTGTGCATGAAATATGAATGTGTGCAAACTTGCCACGCAGTTGTTGATCAAATGCTAAGTCTGTTATTTAAGTCTGTGGTAAAAACCATACGTGCGAGAAAGACAAAAAGATTATGTTGCTAACTTGACGAACTTTGCATATTATTTTCTTCTCTTTTTCGCGTATAAGTTTGTCCTTCACTATAATTTATTTGAGTGGAAAAAAGAGATTATACCTAAATTATAATTTCTTTGAGTAACAATATCTCTTGTCTTCTCTTTTACACATATAGATTTGTCCCTATTTGCATTTGCATATATAATTATTTTCCCAGTGTGCGATAAAAATATCGTTTAAAATAATATTTAAAATGCTTTTTAATAATTAATTCATCTTGTTTACCTATGAGAAGTTATTTCTTTACATTTCCTTACATTTCTTGAATTATTTGCGCAGTGTCTTTTCAATCAAACTGCTACACGTGACCCATGCTATGTTCTCTTAGAACATTTGCTCAGATTCACTATTTTATTAAAAACAGCACAATCTAGGAGCCGAGTTCTAAAACAATTTTATAGCTGTGATGCCAAGTAAGGAGAAAAATACCCATGTCATTAGGGGTGTTTTTCAACATAACCTGGCAACATTCGTTTGACGTAAAACGCTTATTACACCTTCCTAAATTCAGATTCTGAAGAGGGACAGAGCTATAGGTTAAAAAAGGACGTCTTACAACGTCCCGTTCTAACCTATAGCTCTGTCCCTCAATTAGAATCTGAATTTAGGAAGGTGTAATAAGCTTTTAACCAGGCCGTAATTTTTTTTAAAAATGGTAACCTAGCCATAAAATCCATAAAAGAAAAAGTTTAACTGTCATGCGCCATTTTCATTGACAGTTTAATTTTGAAAAATTTTCAGCAAAATGTGCAAAATAATTGCTGTTTTTCGTCTTGGATTTTGTTAATGTGTGTCTTCGTGACCCTGACTGCTACCTACTGATAAAAAGTCTCATAAATAATGCTGCATGTCTGGATGTTCAGTGACTGTTGGCTGTGGTGAGTACCGTACAATACATTTATGAATATGATAAGAGTTGTAACATACAGCGCCACAAGAACTGCGGCACCGCTGTCACCACTGCTGTTACCACCTCAATGTGTAACCAAATACATCCCCTCAAATATAAACATTATTGCAAAGACGTAAGATGGCCATCTGCTAAACCTGGCCTTGTACCCGGAATTTCGCTTTTCGATATATCGCGACCGTTTCGGTCCGACTTCATTGTAACAAAGTTGACATATGAACGAAAACGTTCACGCAATTGCGAAGTTCGAATGTCTGGCTAGACAAGTTCTAGTGACCAGGAGGGGCCAACCAGAAGCAAAGTATGCTAGCCAGGTTTTGTATTCTAATCGTAGCATAGCATAAGCATATGTTCACGACTATATTCCCCGAGGGGGTAGTCAGAGATATTCTGAAACCTGAGAACATCCACGTTTCACCAGTAGTACCTAAACTCAGTCCAGTGTGACAGGGGGTGAGCCCGTTGCCACTTATAATGGACAGTGGGTACAAAACATGCTTCAAAATTGAAGCACGCAGGTTTCCTCACGATGTTTTCCTTCAACGAAAAGCCAGTGGTGTTACAAATCGTACATAAATTCCGAAAAACTCATTGGTACGAGTCGGCGTCGTGAACGGGGATCTAACCATCGCCTCCTGCACGGTAGGAAATGTTACTCGCCACTGGACACCACCACGGCTATTATATTAGATATCGTATCGTCAAAATTTACACTGAAAAAATGTATTGTTGGTAGTTATTTATGAATTAAAAAGGTGTTAATTATTTCCTTTTTCGTTATAGGTGCACCTCATCCTTATCCTAACTAACCCAAGAAAAAGGCAGTGAACTGTTTAAAACAAGGTGTCACAAGGATTGGTGGCAAGGCAATATTATGGAATTGGAAGATGAATATATTTTCAAGAATGGAAAAATGTGTCAAATACATTTCGAACAAGTTTTTGCAAGCACGTGGTCGAAAAATCGTAGTACCATCGCTTTCAAGTTGGATTAGCACAGTCCAGGGCATTACATCACTCGTGTTGCGGAATTTCAACCAAGATCCCCGTGAAAATTTCTTTGGGGCGCGCGCGGCTGATAAGAGCGCATGGGCAAAGTAATACCAAACCATCCGATACCATCCGTCGAAAGGTAATTTTCGATTGCTTTGCCCAAATAGAAATCGTAGCAAATTAAATTTTAAAGGAGGACTATAGACGGTATTTGCCATTATTGTAACATAATTAGCATAGATTTCTGTTTGCTTCTGTTTTTTGTCATGCTGGGCACATAAACAAAAAACTTACGTGGGCATGCAAGCATGCATTCATATGCTCACGACTATATTCCCCAAGGGTGTAGTCAGAGACATTCTGAAACCTCATAACATCCACGTTTCCCTAGTACGAGTAGTACCGAAACGAAATAAAACAAAATTATAGTGCGTAGATATTTGTTAATTTACTAAACATCGTATTGTCATCAATAAATAAATAAAATCTGGAACTCCGCACTTTGACGAAAGTGATAAAATTTGCAAATGAATACCTACTCATTATGTTTAAAATAAAACACGAAAAGTTAAAAAGTAAAAATGACTTTTATTTGGAGCTTAACATTACCTATTCATGTTTATTCTGCATTATTTTGTACGGCTGTTTTTTAGCTATACAATATAATAATGCTTAATAAACATGAATAATAAAATACCTACAAATTTTCATAAATAAGCAGGGATAGACGTCTATGTATGTGTGGCATGTGTGTGTGCATGTGTGTATCGGTGAATACATTACTTTTCCGACTACTCTCCTAGATGGTGCTACTAGTTTATAACAACAGAGACGGCGAAGTGACCAGTCTATTTCCGTATATTAAACTGTAGTCTTTGACGTGACCGCAGTGAGACCATAGATTTAAAACTTTTCGCTTACGCTCAAACCTTCGAACAAAACGGTTGTGTATTTTGCGTGACTCGTTCAACAATAAATTTTAAAACTGAAATCACTATTTTCTTAACGCGAACGGACTATAGTTACTATATCTATGAGCTTCGATTTTGATCGAAGTCTATGAGTGAGACAGTGGTTAATTAAATACAAGAGTACTATATCGCCGCAATAGTTTGGGACAACGTCATGAAGCGCGATTTATCTGATGATGATCTAAAGTCAGTGCTTGCATCTAACATTTTCCTCGCTGTTGTGAGGTGAAAAGTTGTGTGTTTCGCTCGGCTACAAAATTATTCTGCGTCTCGTACCTTTGAAACCTTCGCTACGCTCAGGATTCTATATTTGAACCACTCGCTTCGCTCGTGGTTCAATCCTAGAATCCTTCGTTTGCTCAGTTTTCATCCAAGTACTCGCGCCAAAAAACAACTTTGCAGCCTAGCATAACAATAGTTATTTGTTATGCTAGGCTGCAAAGCTTTTTTTTGGCGCGAGTACTTGTATTGAAACCTGAGCAAGCGAAGGATTCTAAGATTGAACCACGAGCGAAGCGAGTGGGTTCAAATATAGAATCCTGAGCGCGACGAAGGTTGCAAAGGTTCGAGACGCAGAATTACTTTGCTGCCGAGCGCAACACACAACTTTTCACCTCACAACGGCGAGGAAAATGCTGGCTGGATGAAAGAAAAAAAAAGAAAAAAAATTTTTGGCGATGTTTTGGCGCATTACGGCGGCATAGACAAATATTGAATAGAGAGATTCGAATTTTAAAAACTCTTTCCACGCTAGCGGATAAAATACACTTTTGCACTCAGATTTCGAATGATAAACAGATTCTTTCCGAGCTTGTGAGGTGAAAATAACTATTTGTAAGTTAATATTTAGTGTGGTGGAGGTGCACGGAATCCTTCGGTGCGCGAGTAGCCCGCCTCGCGCTTGGCCGGTTTTTTTATGAATAACTTTTTGCTTAAGCACTATGCAATATTATGAAAAATACAAAAAGTTATCATGGAACCATCATTCAAAGGAGCTAAAAGTTTAGCAATGACCTCCGCCATGCTGCCTGTTTGATTCATACCTCCAGGCTCCAGGCTTCAATTTAGGGACTCCTGTACCTGAATAAAACATTATCAAGGTAGCAACTTTATAATTTTCTTTCATTCTTCACTTCATTTTTGACGTTCTTGATTGAACATAGCTACCTACCGCAGACTGAAACGGTGAAGAAACTGAACAACATTCACTATGGAGCCTACCTCGGGAAACGCAAAAAAAATCTGTCTTTTGATCATCCAAAACTGCTGTACCTACCTACCCGTCTCAAATGTATGGGACAGCAGGGACATGAGGGTAGGTCTGTGCCTGGCAGTGGGACGTAATATATGCTGCGATGATGATGATGATAATATTCTTTACTACCTACAACTTTTAAGTTTTGAAGACGGTACATTTTTTTACCTTATAAAAAATTCCTACAAGCAAAAACATTATGTATTAGGCAGGAATAAAATACAAAGTCAATTGCAGATTCAAAAGAATTAATAAGTGTACCTACGGAAAAGAAATGGTTTATGTGAGAATGCACACGACACTCCTCATTTTTAGCAAACTGCATTTCTCAGACACTTGAATAAACATAATTTTTGCAATATAAAATGGTGTGACTGACAGTGGAGATCATCAGTCAGGAAGCATCATCAATCATGAAGCAAGCTCTGGTATTTGCAACGGTCATAGCAGCAGTCTGCGGTGGTAAGTATTCTTCGAACTGTTAATATCGAAATTTATATTAGAACATAATTTCTAATCACGGGAAGACGGCTAGTGGACTTAGACTGGTGGCCAAGAAAGGGACGGAGGTCAGGAGCCGGACAACGTGGCTGGTCCAAAGGTCCAAAGACATTGTGACAGTGTTCACCTTTGATAAAGTATATGTCAAGATTGACAGTCGAAGATACGAAAGCGTCGAAAAAAATTGGAACCAGTACTGGTTCCTAACACGCACACATACCTACATAATTTGTAGGGCGCCTCACGCACACCAACCTATGAAACTTAGCCCCTTTTGTTTTATACGGGATATTAGTGAGGCTCATTCTAGACATATACTTTTTCTAAGGTGTTCACATTATTAGTACAGGACCGTGAGAAACGGCGCAATAAAAGGGACTATGCCCAACATACAGCAGTGGGTTGATGTAAGCTTACATCAAGCTAGCTGATATGGTTGATTGATATCAAATCATAATCTAATTTTATTTTGGAGCCATAAAAGAAGCGTAATATTTAACTAATACATATTAATGTCTTTTTTTCAGGAACATGGGTGCCAGGACTGCGATGTAAGCCATTATGAATGCATTATTCGTACCTACTTATAATTCGTCATCCCGACTTTAACTCTGTTTGTTATTTTTATTATCTACACATAGGCTTAAGCTCTAGCGATAGACTTGCCCATGCATAGAAGCAACATGTTCCACTTGAATGAGGTGTACGCACCTGATTGATGTTCCCGAGTTCACTTCGTCAGTATGGCAATGACAGACCGCAATGTGTCATTTTGTGTTGTTTTGTGTGACATGTTGTTTGTTTGAACGAGCTTGTCTATCGCTAGAGTAATATGTCTATGTATCTACAGGATAATACAGAAAGGTGTAGTCATATTTTAATTTAAAGGGTCCATCGGACAACACCTTTCATTATGGACTTTGAGTTGAATAGGTTACCTACCTGCAGTACAGTTTATATTATAGTTACCTACCTAGTTGCAGTTTTGTATAGAGACAGCTGATTCTTTTCCGCGATTTCGATGTCCTCTTCTTCGGTCCGTGTTGTGTTGTTCATACCTAACAACTCTTTTTGAAAGCTTGCCAAAGCTTTTCTGCTTGCTTAATATTAATCTTTCGTTATTTGCAATCACACATCCTTTACAGCTCACTTCAGCATGGGTATCATGGGTCTAGGATTTGGCAGCTCGTTCATGTACGACTTGCCAAAGTCTCTTTCTGATGCGAAGAACGAAGGCTGGACGCAGGAGACGCGTCCTGATGATGGGTACCTGGAAAGCCTGACCGATATGTACTGCCACATCTCCCGTAAAATGTGCATCGTCTACGATGACAATGGTTTTGTCGCTGCCTTGCAGATAGCTGTAAGTACCCACCCTTAGCCCAAGCCCGCCTTTAAACGTTCAGAATGTAAATTTGTAGCTAGCTATAAATTACGTACTCGATGGAGCCTTTGAAACTCAAAATAATTACAGAATTAGGAGCAGAGAGCAGGTTTCATTACTTGTACACATAATACTGAACAAATTTCCCCAAGGAATAATTAGGACTTGTGACTTGACTTGATGCAATCGCCTGATCGAACGCTCGAATGAAAAGTTTAAACTTTTTTTGCGAATTTTTGATTTGTTGAGGAAAGTACCTATCATGAGTATAATCACTCTTAAAATGTATAAACACACATTTACACCCTTCATTTTTTTGTAAGTAAGAATATCAAACTACTGAGCTATACACTTAATAAAAATGTACCCGCTTCTTACCACCGAGCCTCATAAAATAAAACATTAGCTTGAGCTGATGAGCTCCATTGCAACGAGTCCATCAAATTTAGACGTTCTACTATTCAATACTTAGATTTTTAATTTAATCAAAGATTCAACATAAACCTTAAATGTTTCCTTGCAGTTGTCGCAGAAAGAATTTACGAATAATTCGTATGACATGCACAAACAAGGCTTCACTGAATGGACAGACTCCGAAGGCCTTAAATATTGGGCGATCCAGCTGTTGCTCATTTCAGAAGGTAGGCCATTCGAGAACAACACACTATCTGAGCAAGTCCTGCAAGTGTCATTTACTATCTGCTCGCTTATTTAATGTAGGCACTACACTCTCGCGAGAACTTCTCGGCGAGAATTCTCAGCAAGAACTTTCAAAGGTTAATTACTACGGCTCAGAACGCCGCGATGACAAAGAAGGGCATCCACACTCTCGTTCTCGGCCCTTCTTGTCCGTTCTTGGCGTGAATGTAGTGTCTGCATACGAGTAACATGTTCAATTCTATTTTGCGCAGATTACCTAGCTATCGACAAGGCTGAGCGTTTGGCCTCACACGTCAGCGGCAACATCCTCCAGCAGGACTCCGTTTGGGTCTCCGGCACGAACCACGAGCTCTACAGGATCCCCAATAACACTGTCGATATCGCAAAAACTGCTTTCACTGTTCAGGCCTGTGTACCGTGGATGGGTAAGAATAAAATGATCCTACTCGATACCAAAAAACGGAGCAAACAGAATGAGGGAGATTATTGACCTGAGTAAGCATAGAATAACAACCTCAAAGATATTATGAGGAAGATTAATATTATACTAAAGCGCTTTTATTCACGGTCCATCTTGCTGTACGTCCTGCCAAGGTCATGCACGATGCACGATGCAAAAGCAATAGGCTGAATAGGCTTGACGTACGTCGATAATTAAATGTATCTGCGAAGCGCTCGTTGGCTTAGTGGAGCTTCGGTATTGGAAACGATCACCGAAGTTAAGCAACGTCAGGTCCGGTCAGTCTTTGGATGGGTGACCGTTTAGTGGTATTTCATCTCGAGCGTTTCCGTGCTTCAGAAGGCACGTTAAGCAGTTGGTCTCGGATAGTTTCGTCAGATGGCGTTGTAACTATTCGTTAAGCCAGGTCAGAGGCCTATTGAGGCGGCTTGAAAATTCTCTGACAGCAAGTTGACCACTACCTTGCCTCCACTAACACGCACTGGGCCCGCGTGGTGGAGTATGGCCCACTCCCTCTCACCCTTATTCGTGAGCGGAGGCCTTTGCCCTGTAGTGGAATTATATAGGCTATAACTTACTACTATCATCTAGTCGTCCGACTATATAGTCGGATGACATTACTTGTATCGTACTGGTGATTTATACATCACCATCTAATTTAGGTACTAAGTCGCCCTGACTCATGACCCGAATGACTTGTCTTTATTCATGTGAGTTTAGTTTCCCCGTTCTAAAATTGCAGGTCTTCATTACTACTACAACATGACTCCTGACACAGAATGCTCAGCAGAGACCCTGCTGCCCTGGTTCCCCATGTACGACGACGGACAAATTGTGGGAATGGGCTTAATGACCTACGGAAAAATGGCTGCTGCTTCTAATGGAGAGAGAGAGTGGTACGAGCATCCCGATAAATCTGCTGTTCAGGTATACAAAAATTCGTTTTACATTTGTGCGGAATGCACGAAATATGTGTACCTAAAGGGTGTTAGAATAAACAGTTGCATTACTTTTAAGGGGTTCATATTGATTTAAAAGTAGAGTTGATTGTACATGATACAGAACTACTTTGCCTATGAAACCTATAGGCAATGAGTAATAAAAAATGATATCATTATATTTCAGTTTATATGAATGGATGAGGAAGGCCGAGGACAGAGTTTTGTGGCGGGCCTTGTGAGAGGCCTATGTTTAGCAGTGGACGATGATAGGCTGATGATGATGATGATGATATTTCAGTACAAAATCTCGCGCTTGCTTCGCTCGGGCTACTTATTTTAAATTACGGGTATATCGCAAAACCTACACGCATTGGATGTAGATCGTACCTATTGCAGTTTTGCAATGATCGAATAATATTAAAGTTAAATCTCTCGCTTACGGCTTTTTATCATATTAAACGACTTTCTCAGTTTTGTAGAAACGGTCATTAAAGTTAATCCTCCATTAAATCTCTTGCTGTCACGTTTTGTCTTGTAGACGTAGCTAGCAAGACATTTAATAGCGGATTAACTTTAGTGAGCGTTGCTGCAACGGAATGCTAGCCGTGCTAATAATATGCCGTAAAATTACTAGCTCACTTCGCTCGCTCTAGGTTTAGATCGTTCGAATCTCGAGCGAAATGAGCTCCATGTTTTAGGTTTTTTGCAATATGACCTAACCTATGAATATTTCCGACTACCCCCTTCACAGATTACCCCCAATAGATACCCCATGATGAAAATTTCGTACAGGCCCGAAGTCACCATTTTTGTCGGTAGGTGCGGGTAGCGGGGCACGAAATAATGCAACATGATTGGCCATTTCAAGGTCGCACTATTCCGATCTCGCTCTATCCCGTTGCTTATATCAGTGCAAAATCATAGATGTGTGGTGCGCGTCGGCGGCCCTGTATGCGGTATCTACTGGAGGTGATCTGTGACCCCCTTATATAGTCGTGATAATCGTAATATTCGTAATAATCGTAATATAGTCGTCGTAATATAGTCGTGAGCATATGCTATGCTACCTATCCTGGCCCAGGGCACTCCCTGGGGAAAAATTATTGCTACGCCCCATTGAGTAATTATACCTATGTAGTTAACATAGTACCTCAATGCTACGCCCATTACGAAAAACCTAGCGAAAAACCAACGAAGTTTTTGCCCGAACTCGAAAAGAATTTAGATATCAACTTCTGGGAAGATCCGAAAGACCTCAGTTAGTTTTTCCGCCCCGGGCCTCCGACAAGCTAAGTCTGCCATTGCTGTCTATAATGTGTCTGTTAGATCCATTTTTATGTGACTGGACCGCCGCAGGTACCTATGTCTCTTTGCGTGGAGCCGCCTTTTCATACCGTCTCTTTTGTGGCCTCGTATGAACACCCATAACCCTTTTATTCCGTGATCGAAATATAATGTAGATACCTAATAATTTGACATTTTCATTACAGATGATCGTCAATAATGGTCCCACGTGTCTGCACAACTTGGGTGATAGTCCTGGAGCACACACCATGCACATCTACTTCGTTGACAACCCTCGTTTAATCCTCTGCCTCAACAACTAAGAACATCTTCCAGTAACAACCTTTCAAACACCACGTCTAAACGATTATGTTTTTTTGTCCCCATACTATTTTCATTAACAAAATTTTTTGTCATTTTTAATGTACCTACACCTACCTTTAATTGTTTTTGTGTTTATAAACTGACTGTTTATTAACAATTCAATAAACAATATTGTGCAATTTATATAAATTTTTTATTGTCCTCGCCTTTTTAGGTTTCCGTACCCAAATGGTATTACCGTGCCATCCGTTCGTGCTGTATCTTTTGAACCGTAAGAAATTTTACTGTACCTATACAACGTGTTAATGAACTAGAAAGTAGTTTGTTTAGAATCGAGAGCAGAATCGAATTATCATGGTTTCAACATAGGTAATTTTTTTCAAAATATTACTAACTCGTTTGTAAAATTTAAAATTTACTGATCTCGATCTCAACCCATCGCAAGGGCTCACCCTACTTCCTACTACTACCTAAACAAGATTCTTAAAGTGTATCTATGAGCACGTTAGCGATTTTAACTATCAAAATAATGAAATTATTGTTTCAATCTAATTATTTTGTTGTAAATCAGTTGGGGTGTATAAGGTTTTGAGCTTATTCATTAACACGTTGTATACCTACCTAAGTATATTATCGCCGATTTGCCAACAAATAATAAAAACCGGCCAAATCGTTACAAAACCAAAATAAGCTGGCTTCGCGTAGGTTCCATTAGGTATAGGTATAACGTCGAGCGGCCATCTTATGTTGGTGTCGCCGTGTGTACCTACTCAGTACAATCTAGTTGAACTCTATTCAGTCTGCGGATATAGGTATAGGTAGGTCTAGGTGGGCCATTATTTTATTGAAGCTACCATAATCCCGGCCCTTTCAAAGGCAACGGAATAAAAAAAAATATGTTATCGGTAGCTACCGAAAAGCTACCGAATAAGAAACCAGTCTTAGAAAAACGTAGGAATTAAAGTAAAATACTGTGGGCGTTTTTTTTTAAAAGTGTCCCTTGAGAAAAGTGAGTGTCCGGTCACTTTCATAGTCTATTATTCGAAATTTATTATATTATTTATTATATTTTTTAGTATGTTAAACTTGTTAATTTATGTTTATTTGGAATCTGAAGTTAAATTGACCTAAATATGAATAGTTAATTGGTAATTTTGTCTGAAAGTTTAACTGGCATGGATACGTCACTTCCATTACGCTGCGGTCACATGAATGGAAGTAAAAAGTGACGTAATGGAATCCTAAAGATGATTTCACAAGGAGCAAAATGCCAAAAAACGGAATGTCAATACAATTCATACAGAAAGACTTATCGTTATCTTTTATGAGCTTTCTCATATCAGGTGGTATCCAAATTATACCCATTTTTTATACTTGACTAGTTATGACTTTTCAAATATTATTTTAAGAATTTTTGACCGCCTAATCACCTAAATTTTTATTTATTTTATATAGGTTTACTTAGCCAAGCAATATAGTTTTTTTAAAGTATAAATGACTGACCTAAGTTTATTATATAGGTACCTAAATAAATAGTGACCTAAGTTCCTAATAGTATTAATAGAATTTTGTGCCATATTAAACGTTGCCTTATAGTTCCTAAACGTCATTTCGTGTTCCACTATACGTCACTGTCCTATTATCGCTGTGGTATAATTTCTAAGATTAATTATCAGATCTCAAAGATATTTGTATTGATTTTTGTTTAATATGGTTTATTAGATTAGTTCTTTTCTATTGTATTTTTTTTTATAAATAATTTTACGCATTTGTTGATTTATGAAGAATAATATGTATTGCAAAGTATCCAAAAGTAGCGTTTGGGAATATTATTGTCAAAAATTTTATTGTTTTGTATTCATGAGCTGAATAATTCATATTTTTTAGAAGACAGTTTTTGTTTTACATTTAATTAATAAAATAAATAAATTCGAAATTCCTCTAGTTTTCTCTAAAACTCTTTTAAAAATTAGTGACGTAATGGAACATCCTACAAACAATAACAAAATGAAATGTAAATATTTCCGAAATTCTTCATTATATTTCATTTTACTATTTTCATAAAGGTTGTTCCATGTTTTATCAAATTAATTGCATTTTGAAGCTAAATGAAAATATTCATATATGTGGAATTCCTATTACGTCACCGACAACTTTAAAAAAAACCGCCCCTATACCTACTTAAGATACAAGGTGTTTCATGAGTAAAAATAAATACCTATTTAAAACTCTTAAGGTGGTTGGAGAGCTGTCAATTTCATAATATAAGGGTTTGAAATTGTGTATGAATAATTTCAAAGCGTGATATCTTCGTAATAATATTATAAATTGTAAATATTATTTGATATGCGGAAACTAGATTTTCTAAGCTATTTTTCCATATATAAAACATTACTTTTATTAACACCGTCTACGAGTGTTATACGACAACGTTTTGTATGGACGGAAACCACCTTAAGGGGGTTGTTCAAACCGTCAAACTGAACAACTTTCTCTATGGGACCAACATCGAAATCGCGAAAAAAAAAATCTTTGTCAATTTGTAGAGTATGGAACATCATTTTTCTTTTTCGCCATTTCGATATTGGTCCCATATATAGTGAAAGTTGTTCAGTTTGATGGTCTAAACCACCCCCTTAAATGTTTATTTGTATTTTTGTAACACCTTGTATGCAAATAACGGTACCTACCTAACTCAGTTGTTTTTTTAAGCTACGCAATTACCTACTCCTTTGAGGGACAGTAACGCAGTAGCTATTTTGTTGCATAAACATCAATAAATGTATAGTAGCTGCAAATGTTTTTAATGATTACAGCATTTATGCAATAAAATGAAATAATGACATGACAAGATGTATGAATCTTGAAGAAGCAAGAGAGGTGTGTCGAGGTGTGTCAGACCCGCCCAAAGTGGAGATCTGTCTCTGCCTACCCCTCTGGGAAAAAGGTATTAGTTTATCTATACAAGGCGTTACAAAACTACAAATAAACATTTAAGGGCGTGGTGTAGACCATCAAACTGAACAACTTTCACTATGGGACCAATATCGAAATCGCGAAAAAAATTATTTATGTTCTATACTCTACAAATCGACTAGAGCTAAAATATGTATGGGATATAAAATTATTTTTTTCGCGATTTCGATGTTGGTCCCATAGATAAAGTTGTTCAGTTTGACGGTCTGAACAACCCCTTTATGAGTTTTAAAAATTTATTGTTACTTATGAAACACCCTGTATAAGTATGTATAAGTGTGTAAAGAAAATAAAATTTTACTCAATTAAATTTGTTATTAAATTAAATTGTACCTTGATTGAAAATGATTTAAAATGTGTGTTTCCAAACTTATTATTAAATAAAAAATGATGGCCCAGGTACCGGATTCCTGAATTTCTACTAGGTAAATCCACGCTGTTTTAATCATAAACATAATATACTATAGTAATATTATGTTTATGGTTTTAATCGTCTGGCTCACAGATAAAAGTGGGCGTTCCACATGGATCTGCTTTGAAACACGCTAGTAATGAGTATATCATAGGCGAAGTATTTTTCGCTTACGCTGATAGACGGAACATCAGTGTAACCGCGTATGAGACAGCGATAGTCATAAATTCCTGTACAATTTGTATGAAAATAGATGTCTAACTCCGGAGTCAGACAGCCGTCGTAGAACAAAAAAGTGGCTACGTCGATAAGGACAGCAATAAGTAGCGATCACCTTTTTTTAGCTAGAGCGAATTTGTTATTTGCATCTCTTACTGAGTGATATGACAAGACACGTGCTTCCTTCTAGTTCCTTCTCTTTCTACGGAGTATATAGACTAATAGTACCATTTTGTCTTTACAAACGTATTCCCCTGTTTCCTCCCTGGATAATGACAATAGAGCAATATTTTTTTTATCTATGTTACCTCTGCTATGTCCCTATCTTTTACTTTTTTGCATAAGTTATTTACTGTAAGAACCAGGGACCTTCGAAAATTCCCAAATTTTACCACCCTTTTTCAGAGATACCAGCAAACAAACAAAAAATGAAAAACATAAGAGGTTTCCCTGACCGAACGACCTTGACTCTTTCAGAGCCACCTCACCTCTACTAAACTTCGTTATTTTAGTAGATATAGGTACCTATTTATGAATGGCTTGTCCTTCATTATGTCACTGTGGTGCCTGCTAATCCAAGGAAATCACAATCCAAAAACATAAGAATTCGCACCAAATTTAACAATTATCTAATTAACTCATTAAATATAAGACTTAAAAAATTGTTGCTTTATAGAAATTTTAGATCTTAACATTGTCTACACATAAAGGTGCGTGTCTCAAATAAAAGTGACTATAACTTAAAAAGTAGATGCACATTTAATTCAGATTTATTCCAATATTTAGGCTTTTCTTTGAACACCGGTTTTATATGCATTTTATAGAAAAATAAGAAATACGATCTATAGCAAATAAATAAATAAATAATAAATAAATAACGCTCACAGGCACATACATTGTAATGATCCCAAACTAAGCACTAAAGGCTTTTATTATGGAACCCATACAACAACGGCAAGAACATATAACATCCATGACCGAACCGGGATTCGAACCCAGGACCCTGGTTTGGCAGTCCGGCGTGGTAACCATTACACCAACTGGGTCGTCAAAATAAAGCCGAGATGTGTTGAAGATCATTGCTACACTTTTCAATAATTTTTATGTCTTTCAAATAACGAGAAGATAGCTTCTAAAAACCAACAAAATATGTCCCGGCCCTGATTTACATATGGGGAGCCTCTTAATATACAGACATGACCGAAGTCTTTCTCATATTATTCTTGAAAGAATTATTGAAATCGGTTTAGTTTTGGATGAGTAAACAGGGGAATACGAAATGCAGATTTTGTCCATTTTAACTACTGTGATTTTATGTAAGTAGATAAACTTAGTCCGAGCTGCAGTTGTCTCTTCCGCACTCTAATCGACGGAGTGTGAGGGAGGGGCGGATCGGACAAATACGTAAACAGTCGGAAAAGTGACCTATTCTCCAAATTTCTTCGAGAGCCCGCCTATCCCCTTAAAGGGGTGGGTTAGGCATCAGACCATCAAACAGAACTTTTATTATAGAGCCAACACTAACTTTACTAACTTTTTTAGTTACTAGAGGGTAGTATGATTTCACCCCACGCGTGCCCAATGCTGGTTTCAGTGTATTTGAGCATACTGCGTACCTAGTTACATAATGAATAACTTCCAATTCAATTCGAAACAATAAAAAAACTGCTCACGACTATATTCGAAGACGGTATCTTTAAGACTGGGTGTGAAACAACAGACTCTTCCGCCACTCTTCTTTACATAACATCAACTGCGGTACGAGCGTGTTTTTTTTTACACTTGATATAGGCGCGGGAAACTTATTTTGCGTATCTAATTGCCTCGAGCCGTAAGTTTTTGACGCTTAAATATTAAATGCTACAAACAAAAACTGACTTTATCTGGTAACAATAAAATACGAAATCAATTGTAGATTTAAAAGAATTAGGTATGGGCAACACGAGTGGTGTGCACACGACACTTCTAATTTTCATCTAGCGCCAGTTCTTGGACACCTGAATAAACGTCCTTCTAACAATATAAAATGGTATGGCTGACAGTGGAGATCATCAGTCAGGAAGCATCATCAATCATGAAGCAAGCTCTGGTATTGGCAACCCTCATAGCAGCAGTATGCGGTGGTAAGTACCTACCTATATCACATATTCTTAACTGAAATATCGAAATCAAATAAATATAACATGTCAAATCATGAGTCGATAAAACCATAAATATTCAAGTAAAACCAGCTCGGTTCACTGTGTGATTTAGATAAGAATTAGAACATGCAAGTGCAACATAAAATATCTTGATAACTACTTTCTTGGACTCGCGTTAGCTAACCTTATTAAAAATGTCTTTATTAATTTAAATGCATACTTTTTTGTTACAGGATCGTGGAAACAAGGATTTCGAGGTAAGCCACGATGTCACTATAATATTTCATATATCTTTTTGGGGAAATTCATTAGGTACTATTTTGAAGCTCAGGTCAAACCAGGACCTTTGTAAGTTTTACATCCCATTACAATGATCTTAAAATAAATGCCAATTTAACAACTTTTTAGAGGTCCCTGTTATGGGATTATTATTGTACTAATTCTTTCATTCTATCGGATCTGAATCCCTAAATTCCAAACATATTTTCTTTTCAGCTCACTTCGACACAGGTGTACTCGGCCTAGGATTCGGCAGCTCGTTCATGTACGACTTGCCAAAGACTCTATCTGATGCGAAGACCGAAGGCTGGACCAAGGAGACGCGTCCCGATGATGGGTACCTTCCCAGCCTGACCGATATGTACTGCCACAGCCCCCCTGTAGTATGCGCCATCTACGATGACAATGGCATTGTCGCTGGATTGCAGATCGCCGTAAGTATCTCAAATAGTTAAACAATTTCAGAAAAGTGCGCAACAAATTCATGATGTTGATGAGCACGTCACGTCGAATTTCGTAAGAAAATCAAAGTTATAGTACCAGAACCACCTAGTCTCGATCTAAACTGACTTGTGATTTGTGAGCCTTACTAGGAATATGTATTAGCATAAAATTAAAAAATAAACACGAGTTGTCGATTTTACTTCAGCGGACATAGAAATAAAAACTCAGGACAAGAAAATTAACATGTCGATTTCATTTTCATTGCAGTTGTCACAGGTGGACTTCACTAATGTGTTTGACATGGACACCCAAGGCTACAGTGAATGGACAGCCTCCAGCGGCCTTAAATATTGGACAATCCAGCTGTTCCTCAATTCAGAAGGTAGATTAACACTCTAGAGCATCACATTTTCGGAGCAAATCCTACAAGTGGAAAAATTGCTCGCTTATTTAACATGTTAAATTTGATCTTACGCAGATTACCTAGCTATTGACAAGGCTGAGCGTTTGGCCTCACACGTCAGCGGTAACATCCGCCAGCAGGACTCCATTTGGGTCGCTGGCGTGAACCATGAGCTCTACACGATCCCCAATAACACTGTTGATATCGCAAGCACTGAATTCACTGTTCAGGCCTGTATACCGTGGATGGGTAAGCATTCAATATTAATTCGACAATTTAAAGAACTCATTTCAATACTCATTCTACAGCATGTATATATAACTTTGAGCATAATACCATCAATACCTTAACAATGTTCTTGCTCAATTACCTTTACCTACCCCACAAACTTCTAGGTGGAGACCTTAGGTATAAACGTGAAAAAGGGGGCCTATTCTAATCGGGCAAGCTAAATAATTTCAATAATTTAGAATTGTTGTATACAGGGTGTTTCATAAGTAACAATAAATTTTTGAAACTCATAAGGGGGTTGTTTAGACCGTCAAACTGAACAACTTTCTCTATGGGACCAACATCGTAATCGGGAAATATTTTTTTTTAAATCCCATACATATTTTAGCTCTAGTCGATTTGTAGAGTATAGAACATAATTTTTTTTTTCGCGATTTCGGTATTGGTTCCATAGTGAAAGTTGTTCAGTTTGATGGTCTACACCACCCCCTTAAATGTTTATTTGTTGTTTTGTAACACCTTGTATATATCTTTCTAATTCCTCGAGAAGAATATTTTCAATGTTACTTCCTAAAATTACAGGACTTCATTACTACTATGGCATGAGTGCTGACACCGGGTGCACGGCAGAATCCATAATGCCTTGGTTCCCTATGTACGACGCCGGAGAACTTGTAGGAGTTGGCTTCATGACCCTTGGATCCATGAACACTAAAAAAGGAGACAGAGAATGGTTCGAGCGTCCTAGCCAGAGTGCTGTTCAGGTATACAAATACTGAGACTTTTCTCTTGCAGCGCTTTCAACGGCACGTTTACGAGCGTTGGAAATGTTTTAAGCTATTAAAATTTAATACATTTAGTCTGAATCATTGATATCTAATTTATGTATGGAAAGACTAGGGACGCGTCGCACAGCGTGAGTTGGTAAATTGAAACAATAACATCGTTCAAAGCTGACATATAAATTATAAACTAAAACAACATGACATGTTGTTTTAGTTTATCTTAACTATTATAAAACTGTAACTGAACTGTGTCTGTACATTGAAGATATTTACAAAAAAAAGATTACGATATGGTTTTTAAATATCCCCGACTCGAAATCAACCTTTTTTAGAAATTTTGTCTGTCTGTTTGTCTGTTTGTTTGTGTGTTTGTTTGTGTGTTTGTTTGTTTGTTTGTTTGTTTGTTTGATCGCGCATCACGCAAAAACTACTGAACCGATTTTGATGAAACTTTTTTTGTTTGATAGCTTATGATCTGACTTAAAATCTGGTATATAATTTGTGCGGACGAAGTCGCGGGAAAACACTAGTAATGTATATTTTTGTCACATTGTGACAATAGGAAAAACTATAATAGTCGTGAATTGTACTATAACTATCAGATTAAAATATTAATGTGCCTGGCAAATTATTCAACTAACTTATTTACGAGTAATTCACGTGGACCTCACCAGTAATAGAGAGGAACCCGCAGGAGAAGTAGATTTAATTCACTTGGTTGAGTATTAGGGTCTGCATTAAAAATAGTAGTCCATTTCTTCCGGAAATGTCTACTGATATTTTTTTTAGTAGTTCAACAAAAAAAAATCCTGCTTTTTCTCAAGGTCTTGCACTTTCCTATTTTAAACTGATAGTATGCAAGTATTAAAATTTAACTTTTTTACAGCTAATTGTCAACAAGGGCCCCGAGTGTCTGTACGAATTGGCTGGCAGCCCTGGAGCACTCACCATGCACATCTACTTCGTTGACAACCCTCGTTTAATCCTTTGCCTCAACAACTAATTAAGAACATCCTCCAGCTAACAACCTCAACGATGATATATTGTCTTATATCGTGCCAATATTGTTTAATGACAGCAACCAATTTTAATTTTTATTAATTCAATAAATATTTTTGCAATTTAAACCCTTTTTTTTATTTACCTTTAGCGGAAGTATGGATTATGGACTACGAATAAATCGTAGATTATGGCAGACTTCTCGGTGCGTGCTTTATGGATCGCCCCTTTTCTGCAGTCTAAAGTCTGAACTCTGAACATTTGAGAATAAGCCGATTAAACCCATGAACACCATTCCATAGCCAGCTTCCTGATTAAAACAGTCACGAAAAGTTTTCAGTGCTAATACTACCTACCTTTGTACCTATGCTTCAAAAATTATTAAATGCCTACTAGAAAAAAAAAGAGCATCCCTTCTAATTCCTTGTTGTCTGCTACAATACCAACGTCGATTACCTTTTTATGAATGTGTAATACAACAGACTTCGTGTAATATGTATCAGGTTGTTGATGAAATAGAAGACATGCACATCAGATTCCACAAACATGAACACCCCTGACTCTACAAAGCAAATCAACGAAAAATGTCACTCTGCACATGCCAAGGGCTTCGGGGCCTTGGCTCCCCAAGTGTCCCCTTTGGGGGAGGCAGGGAGGTTTCACTAAGGGTCTTGGCTGTCCCCTTGGCGGAGGAGACATAATACTAGTACAACCAATGGAAACATTCATCAAATAGAACTACACATATTTAACAACTGTGTTAAAAATTTGTAAATTTTACGTTACCTACGAATTTTATAGGTACCTACGTATCTGACTGAATATTATGATGAAAATTTAATATGATGTTTCGTTTTACTTGTCTGCATGCAAGGCTAACTAGTCCGAACGGTATGCAAGTGAAAGTTTAAGATAGTAAAATTGCATTAGTCTTGTTACAGCCGCTATTTTATGCAGTAAACTCACTACGGTAACAAACATCTCAACCAAAATTAACAGAACATCAGTTATCTAATCCCAATGTTTACATAAAATTAATAATCAAAAGCAATACAAAGTTGATGTTTTGTTTCTGTGATTTATTTCATTTCATATTGAAGCGGCGTCTTGTTCAGTCGTTAACTTGTGGAAAATTATCAAGATAAATAAGCTCTTGTCTAAATGGAGCGATATAGGTGCGATTCCACTGTAAGTAGGATAGAAGTTAATTATTTGATAACCTTTCGACTTTACTTTAAAGATAACGCTAATATCTAAAATATTCATTCCTGTATTCGCTTTAGCGAAGGAAGAAACCCTTTTTCAAACGTAAACATTATGAATATATGTTGAGAATTAAGAGTAAACATGGTCTTCCAGGCGACGGTTGAGTTCGATCCGATGTGTGACAAAGAAAATCCTCAAAAGATTTCTTTCGAGGATGTCTCCGCAGCAGCCTTCAGGATACAGAGCGGCATTATTAAAACGCCATGCGTGGTAAGTGCTTTTGTTTATTTACTTCATGCTACGACTGTGACACACCTCTTTAGGCTCATTCACATGCATACATCATGCACTTCCGTCGATTGAGGGTGCTACGCAATGTCCTTTTCGGAAAAGATAATTAATTTGATCGTGGTATGTTTTCCTCGGACGGCCTCTCCCAACACTTCCGCTCGTTTGAGTCGAGAGTCGAGTATAATAATATTGCAGTTTAGTATGGAACAGAAGATTTTTTTTGTTCTGACAGGTTTTCTATTATAGAAAAAGTTGTTCAGTTTGATGAGTAGAGTATGTGGTTTAAAGGTTAATGATACTTTACCTTACACCCTGTATGTGAGTCTAAAGTAAAGACCCACATAAATTCACTATGCACTCATTTATACGGATGTATTGTTTCAGAAATCCCACATGTCCACAATATTCAACATGGAGATTTATCTCAAAAATGACTTTCTACAGCACACTGGAAGGTACGCACTATAGTCTCAGCAACGTACATTTGTAAAATATACTTATTAAGTCCACGCCAAACTTCTGGGTCCATGAACTTCAAAGATGCCAAGAAAATTTAAACAGACCGCATGTAAAAAGCATATTATAACATAAGCTATTAGGTATACCTAATAGCCTAAGGTCTAGTGTATAACTTGATGAAAATAGTAAAGAATTTTCTACATGTGCACTATAACTATACAGTACTATAACTATAATTTTAACTCATCAACCTAATTCCCTCAGCTTCAAAGAGCGAGGCGCTCGGAATGCTCTGCTCCTACTTTCCACGGAAGCCAAGCAGCGTGGTGTGATCTCAGCATCTCTGGGCAACCATTCCCAGGGTCTGAGCTACCACGCGAACCAGCTGAACATTCCCACCACTGTGGTCATGCCTAACGTCGCTCCCATCATGAAGGTCGAGAAATGTCGCTCGTTTGGCGCCAACGTTGTCGTTCATGGCGACGATATGAAGGAAGCCAAGTTTCATGCCATGATGCTGGCTAAGGAGCGAAACCTCACTTATATCAATGGGTAAGTGCGTCTTTTTGCCAAGTAAAGAAGAAATTCAAATGCGTCGTCGAGTCCACCAATCCATATACTCTCCTTGAGCTAACCTTAAGATTTTGCCCCTGCACCTGCTAGAAATTGTTGAAGACTTTGTTTCACTACCATCAGCTTAAAGGTCATCTATAGGTACTCCGAACTCAGCTCGGCCGTAGTAGTATAGATACCTAACCGGTTCAAGTGAGGTTACATGACGGGTCGGAGTTTGAATGCGATGTTACTCCGCTAGTTGGGCGCAGTTGAAGTTTTCTTCCATGTTCAGAAATAAATTAAAGATTGAATTGTTTTTCATTAAGGCTGTTTTTCCATAGTTACGACCACCCACACATAATGGCCGGTCAGGGCACGGTGGGACTCGAGATCTTGGAGCAGGTTCCTGACGTGGAAGCCGTGCTGGTGCCCTGCGGAGGCGGAGGCCTGCTGGCTGGAGTCGCCACTGCTATAAAGCATCTCAAACCCCACGTTCTTATTTATGTAAGTAGGCAAGGCTACACACCAGTCCAACCAATAGAATCAATCTAAATATCAGCCACAACAAAATCTTCTATTAGACAATTTACACCGTTTATTGTCGCTACTGTTTGATTAGTATTTATTAATATATATTTGTACAATTCTCCACTTCAATGAAATTGAGAAGATCTAAATGGAATACCTACTATACTTAGTAAAGAATATAACTTATATCGTTAACTAGTGAGAAGGACAAGTAAAACACGTCCTGCCCATCACACTGGTGTGACAGAGCAGTGTGAAGGTCAGTCAGCCGTCCTTCAGACCGGTGTGTTCAAGTTCTCATGGGCTGAAGCACCCTCAGATTGGTTGGTGGGTGGTTAGTCAGTTTGATAACTAAACAACTTTCAACCAACATTGAAATGACCAAGAAAGGGGCGAATCAGTAGGCAGACCATCAGCACGTTTTGGTCTGATGACATTGTGAGAATGACGGGTTTGCATTGGCTCAGATTAGCACAGGACCGTGAAGAATGGCGCAATAAAAGGGAGGCCTATGCCCAGCAGTGGGTTGATGTGGGCTGATTGGATCCAATAGTCTTAGAATGAAGTTTTATTCCATATGAAACTAGTTTATTCCGAAACCAAACCTTTGACCTTTGTTTCGCTGCCTGATACCCTAATCACAAGTTCACGACAGTATGTTGTGATTCTCAGTGGTTAGGTAATTTGATTAGAAAAAAGGAGCGTGTCCCAATTAAAATTATCAATACCCAGATAACATTATTTTGGCACGCTCCATTTTTTAAATGTTGATGTCAAAAAAGTGATTATTTCCTCATTATGGTTTACCTATTTCTCGAACTGCGTTTTATCTTTGAGTTTAATTGATCTGCCTATGTATATGCCTTTTGGTTCGTATTTAAATACTGAGACTAGAATAAAGACGCTGTACACTTTGGATAAAGCGTCTTCTATATTCTTTGCCCATGATTCATGAATGCATTATATCTAATAATAATACCTCACCGACCTGTCGACAATTGGAGTAGGTACTGAAACTTACCGTACCATCCATCATTAATTTATGATACCGTTGGAATAGACAGTCTTGCACTTATTGCCTTCTTCTACCTATGTCATTAGCGACCATTAGTATTATAAATTATTTGCTGCAGACTCTTCCGATTTTATAACCTATGTCTACAGCCCTCTTATCTCTGCGCGTATCGCGAACTCTGCCAATCCTTCCATGTAGTGTTGCGTTTTCGTACATGAGTTCCCGCAGTAGCACACGCACTCTTAGACTAAAAAAACTATATAGACGCTTCACACGCATTCGTGACGTGACATGAAATACCTTTACCGGACCTATCGGTTACTGATCTATGTATTCCAACCATCGACAGGGCGTGGAGACAGAGAAGTGCCCCAGCATGAAGTTTGCTATCAAGAACAAGGAACCAGTCTGCGTAGAGATCAGGTCGACCCTGGCTGATGGTCTGGCGGTACCTACGGTTGGGTACAATGCTTTCCGTACGGTCCAGCCCATCATTGATAAGATGGTAAGTAGGTATGGTATGTAGCTCATCTGATCCGTCAACTTTTTCTATCTACTTAGGCCAGATAGTCTCTTTTGAGAACAGACAGAAAAAAGAAGTCGATAGACAGATCCAAAATTCCTGGCAGAGCTGGTCCATGAAGAAGGTTATGAAGGGTGAGCTTTCTCAGACAATCAAGCTAAAACTCTTCAACATCTTGCCCATCCTATCTTACGGTGCTCAGACCTAGTCTTTGATTGATCATCAGAAATCCATTCTCAAGATTTGCCAACGAGTCATGGGGCGTAGCATTTTAGGTGTAAAATTAACAGATCTGGTGCGAAACACAGATCTGCGTTCCAAAACTGATATACTCGTAGCTTAGGCCTTAAAACAGCTCAGCTGAAGTGGGACTGGGCGGGACATATATGCCACACGCTTCCGGAGAGGTGAACACGGAATGGATTCCACAAGATGTCGGGGAAGGACCAGGAGATGGAGCGACGACTTGAATACCTTTCTGAAGGGTAGGCCAGATAGGCGTAGGGAGGATTGGAGGAGAAGAGGAGGAGGCCTTTGCCTAGCAGTGGGACACAGAACAGGATAAATAAAACGCAACCAAATTTTTTCAGAATATTTGACGAAACAGTACCATACTTAATATAAAATTTATTTATTACTAGTGTTTTCCCGCGACTTCGTCCGCACAAATTATATACCAGATTTTAAGTCGGATCATAAGCTATCAAACAAAAAAAGTTTCATCAAAATCGGTTCATTAGTTTTTGCGTGATGCGCGAACAAACAAACAAACAAACAAATAAACAAACAAACACACAAACAAACAGACAGACAAAATTTCTAAAAAAGGTTGATTTCGAGTCAGGGATACCTAAAAACCATATCTTAATCTTTTTTTTGTAAATATCTTCAATGTACAGACGCACTTCAGTTACAGTTTTATAATAGTTTAGATTAGATAGAGCTCTTTCAGTCTCATTGGTTATGCATGTTAATTGAGAATGGGGAAATAATTCCACTGTGCCTGTAAATGCGTTGTTGACTCTTGCATGGTGACCCAGATCCACACGTGTGACCCCTCAATCAGCGAAGTAATTAAAGTTCCGTATAAACAAATAATAATTATCATTAAAAACTATATTAATTAAAGCGTATTCCATAAGCATTTGTTATGTAAAAGGATGTTACGAGTAATTTGCATCGGATGTTGAACTCTAACGATCATCGAATCCGAATGAAAAATCTAATGAAAAATTATCCTTCTCTCAATCTATGTACGAGTATGTCGATCACTGATATAAATAGGTACTACATTTGTATAAGATAAGTATAACACCACTGGCTTTTCGGTGAAGGAAAACATCGTGAGGAAACCTGCAAGCTTGAATTTCGAGGCATGTATTGTACCTACCGTCCATTACAAGTGGCGACGGGCTCAGTTCCCGTCACACTGGCCAGAATTTCCGTACTACTGGTGAAACGTGGATGTTCTGAGGTTTCAGAATATCCATGACTACCCCCTCGGGGAATATCGACGGTCCCTACGTACATTCCCGTAAGTGCAAAAGTCAAATTTTACAGGAGAGCACTTTTAAGTTTCAAACATGTGTATTTCACGTCCTATTTGTAGCACTGTTACGAAATTTGGAATATAGGTTTAATATACGGTAAACTATATGAAACATAAAGAAAAAACTCAAAAAGTTCATTGGAAGTGTGTTATTAGTCACTTACTTAGTTCTACATCGGAAACGCTCCAATTACAAATAACGTATGTGGTACATATTGATTATTACGCGGTAGTCTCACGAAAGATCAAAATCTTAACTGTCACATAGATCATTGTACATGGGAAACATTATGGAGATACGGGGTTTGTAGGTAAGGGCGAAGTGTATTGTTACAAAAAAAAGTAAACTTTTTTTAGTATTATTAATAAATTTTAACCCCGTCCCTCATACTTCGTGTGTACCCGTCACACTGGACAGAGTTTCGGTACTGCTAGTGAAACGTTGACCTACAAAGGTTTATGAAATTACATACTTTATTATCAGTTGTTAATTATTAAGTAATTTGAGACTTAACAATATTGATAACATAAAATCATTAATGTACTATATTTACACGTCAGAGACAGACAAATACAATTTACAACATAGACGAGAAGGGTATCAAAGGCGGCCTTATCTCGTTAAGCTATTTTCCAGAAATTAATTTGATTGAATAGAGCGATAAATGTTATGGCGAGTCATACGCGACTCTTCGTCGTGCTCTAGTAGTAGACTTTACTATTTTGATAAACTGACAATATTATATGGCGACTTGTTAAACCATACGATATGAGTACCAACCTAATTCAAAACGAGTAATTGGTGTGGTGGGTGTGACTATTGAAATCGGTCCTTAAGCCCGTCAGAAGCTGTTTGACTTCGTCATACTTGAGGGGAAAACGCCGCAGACATGGAACAGAAATTTGATGGTTCTCTTATTTAAAAAGGACGATAATGCCCTACTGAAGAACTATAAGCCCATCTCACTTCTTAGTCATGTCTATAAGCTGTTTTTGAGAGTTGAAACGAACCGTGTCTCGCTCATTTTGACGAATTCCAACATCCCGAGTAACCTGGGTTCCGAAAAAACTTTAGCACCGCGTACCACATACATACGCTCTGCCTCTTTGCTTGGCGTTCGTGGACTACGAAAAAGCTTTTGATTTGAATGGGACATGGGCTGTACTGCAGTCTGTCCAGCGATGAAAAGTTAACTACTGGTACTTGGAAGTGCTCAAATGCTACTGCCACTATGTCAGTCCGATAGAAACCTATCCTACCGCAGCGAGGTGTGAGATATGGAGACGTAATTTCTCTGAAACTGTTCACCGTGGCACTGGAAGATGTTTTCAAGGTTTTGGATTGGAAAGGGCTGAGTCTCTTTTAGTTTGCCAAAGATAGTCATAAGAATTAAAGTTATTATGACGGTGAGCATGGAGGACCTCAATAGAATGCTTGATGACCTTAGCAGAGCCTTCGAACGAGTTGTTTTGAAAATTACCATGGACAAGACGAAGATCATGTCAAATGTCCATGTTCTACCCACTCCTGTAAAGATCGTAGACTCTGAGTTCGAAGTTACTACGATTATGTTAACCAGGGACAAACCATCCAGTTAGGATGGTCCCACTTCGGGTAGAGGTCAATAGACGAATCTAACTGGGCTGGACATCGTTCAGGACGTATGGACTGCGTAGTATCTTCTCGGCCAAACACTCCAGTGTCTCAAAACGAAAGTCATTGACCAGTGTGTGTTGCCAGTGACGACACAGAATAGGATAGAATATTAAGTACTTGACATACGAAATTGAGACATAGTAGCTCACTCCTGGCCTCATAAAAAGCCTGAAAGTCACACAAACGGCAATGGAGAGGGCTATTATGGAGGGGTATTCATCTTCCCATCTGAACATCCCATATATTACTTATAGCTACTGTTAATCTCTTTCACGACAAACATCAGCGCTCATGTGATCGGCGTAACCAATTTTCTAGTACATATTGCCTTAAAAAACATTGCCACGTTAGTTAACTCATGGTAAATGGTTTTAATTTCTACAATTAATGAAATAAATAAATAAAGAGGTTTTGATAGACCTTTTTACATCGCATAATTTTTTTAAACTATTTTCTGCATAAAACATTATAATTATATATAAATAATGACAAACGCGCACAGTCATAAATGTATGCCAGCTTTCTGGTCATAAACAACTTTCACCTAATATGTCAATTTGGAATTGACATGATGGTTGTAAGATGTTAATTTAGCTGGCTAATCAATATTTTTTTCCAAAACCAGACGAAGTTACAGAAGTTTAATAACATAAATACAACTTTCTTATCATATTTACAAAATATTTCCGACATAAAAAGCCTTAAATGGTAGTTATTGATAAAAAGTACTTTTATTTTCCGACGTAAGAAAACTTATCTACCACTTGCATGGCATGGCCTGGCTTAGGCATGTAAAGTTGTTCACGTAAAACAACGTAACTAACATAGTGCGTTGCAGTTACGCGGCAGGCGTGGATTGCGTTCCAATGTAGAATCACTGAACCACCACTGATGTTAGTTTACTTCGGAAATTTTTCTTAATTTTGTAGTTACGGGAAATGTGTGTGTGGATTTAAGGTTCAATTTGCATAAAATGTTTAATTTTTTTTTGTGTAATCGATAGTATAGAGTGACCTGAAGGACATGGAACAATAAAAGGCAAATCACGTATCTACCACTTAAGAATATGTACGTAGGGACCGTCGATATAGTCGTGAGCATATACTTATGCTTATGCATTGTATAAGATATCACGGGCTTAGTACATCACACCGAAAGTTAAATAACTAGTCGAACACCAATAGGTCGAGAACGAATTATAAATGACCAAAATGTGAACAAAACAATTGCTCAAAGTATTAATACGATGTCAATGACAGGTCCTACCTGACACAGCATACTATTAATCTTTAGGTATTACGTACAGATTACAGTAAATGAAGATTGGATCGCGCGTGCAATCCTGCGTTTGGTGGAGCAAGAAAAGTATGTGGTGGAAGGAGGTGGCGCTGTAGGAGTTGCAGCGATCATGGCTGGACTTGCACCAGAACTGGCCGGCAAAAAGTTTGTATCTCATACTTCAACATAATAGCCCAAGATCCAACCGTAAATTTATGCACTTATTTGTTTGGTGAACGAAATGTGATTTAAGTGAAAGTTTATCAAGGGTTCATTCATGCAACGCCGCCCGGGTTGCCTAGCAAAATCGTCCCGTACACGTCCCATGACGTCCCATTTTTTCCGCCGATCTTAGTTAAATCGTTCTAGGTCGATCTGTTTTCCCAAAAATTAGATGCCATCTGAACGAGACCAATCTTTCCATCCAAATCCAATTGACGACCCGGTTGGTGTAATGGTTACCACGCCGGACTGCCAAACCAGGGTCCTGGGTTCGAATCCCGGTTCGGTCATGGATGTTATATGTTCGTGCCGTTGTTGTACGGTTTCCATAATAAAAGCCTTTAGTGCTAGTTTGGGATCATTACAATGTATGTGCCTGTGAGCGTTATTTATTTATTTAATCTAAAAAACTGGAAAAACTAAGGTTGCCACCTCTCAATATGCTGCAACGCCCACAACTCTAGGTGTAAAAATTACTTTCTTTCAACCTGGCACCCCTAGAGTTGCAAGCAGACTGAGAGGTGGCAACCCTAGTTTTTTCATTATGGCACCTCAATTACTTCCGAGTCAGATAGGTGAAAACGAACGAACGAAAGAACGCTGCCGATAATGCTATCCGTGTGGAGAAATTCTGGGCTGGAAAGATTTAGAATGACATGCCATCGATTCGATAGAAGTAGAAGGAGAAAAAATGTTTACCATAAATCAGCATGGTAAAGGTACTTGCGGCAAGATTTTGCTAGGCAACTCGGCGGCGTTGCATGAATTAACCCTTGATAAACTTTCACTTCAATCACATTTCGTTCACCAAACAAATAAGTAGGTGAATAATTTTGCGGTCGGATCTTGGTATATGAGTTAACGTTTCGTTTAATGGTATCTAGGTATAACTGACCATGACTGTATTCTTTTCCAGAGTCGTCTGCATCCTCTCTGGCGGCAATATCGACACAACAATCTTAGGTCGCTGCTTAGAAAGGGGCCTGGCCGCTGAGCAACGTCTGGTCAAGTTCAAAGTGACGGTCAGTGATCGACCTGGTGGCATAGCGGAGTTATGCAAACTGATCGCCTCTATCGGAGTCTCAATAAAGGACATTATGCAAGAACGTGCTTGGGTACATGGAGATATCTTCAGTGTTCGTGTAAGTCCCTTCAGTTTGCTGGGTATACATTGCATGCCTTGGTTGAATTATGCCTTCAGATGACGCTACAATCCTATCTAATAATAGGAGTGAGACTCACTTTGTTTGTACCACGTCTCCACCGTTCAACCAATCGCTTTGGGTATGTAGATAGACTTTGGGGTGCTAGCTAAGAGGGGAGAGACTGCATAGGGGGTCACTACTTTTGATCGCGAGAACATAACTAATGCGAGCGACCGAGCAAAAGCTGGTTTTCAAGTAGTGTGACCTTAAAAAAATCTTCTTACAGGTCAAAGTGGTCTGCGAGACGCGAGGGCCCGAGCACATGGATGAGCTACGTGCCATGATCGCAAACTCCTACAAGGAGTGGTATTTTTCACAGGAGGGTGACGAACGCCCCCGCAGACCCAGTACCGACTTCCTAGACGACGATGATGTTTCACATTGATTGTAAGCTCTGAAGCTATAGGAAGAAATTAGAATAATGTAAGCAAAGTGTGAATTATTATTGTAAGTTGAATTCAAATCTGTGATACTATAATGGCTTGAGGAATTAATAAATTATGTAATGCTAATAATAGTTTGGTTTGTTTTGCTTTATGGGTCTTCACCTTCAGATAACATTCTATCATTAATTCCAACAAATGATTAATTCATAATCCATGATCATATCCGATTATTAATTACTAGTGTTTACCCGCGACTTCGTCCGCACAAATTATATACCAGATTTTAAGTCAGATCATAAGCTATCAAACAAAAAAAGTTTCATCAAAATTGATTCAGTAGTTTTTGCGTGATGCGCGAACAAACAAACAAACAAATAAACAAACACACAAACAAACAGACAAACAGACAGACAAAATTTCTAAAAAAGGTTGATTTCGAGTCAGGGATATCTAAAAACCATATCGTAATCCTTTTTTTGTAAATATCTTCAATGTACAGACACACTTCAGTTACAGTTTTATAATAGTTTAGATTATATCCAACTTGTTCCTAGATTCCACGAAGAAACGTTTACTATAGTTTTATGATAGTTTTTCTAGGATTATATAAAGTATTCTTTGGTTTTGGACCTCTGCCTCTTTTTTGATGATGGTTAAAATTTTTATTTAAAACAAAATTTCTATATAAACTGCCAAAACAAAATTGTCAAAATTATTACCAAGTTTTTTAACATGTTTTATAGTTAATTTTAGAGTTTATTTCGCATTACACTATAATAAATTACTTGTGAATGAACAATACCTGTAATTTTAAAAATGAATCAAGTAAGTAACGTCCAGAATGCGTCCAGATGTTAAATTATAACAGTGCAAACTTATGATACTTGCTATAGATCTCATAAAGATTAACTTCTAACGTAAGTATTTAGTTTTTCTAGATTGAATAACATTAATTTATTAACGTAAATTTAATTCAGGATCCAGAATTTGATGAATATTGTGATCCATACAATCCAATAAAAATCAAATTTGATAATGTTCTCGCTGCTTCGCGTCGCATAGTTGGTACTGTGCTCCGGACACCATGCGCGGTAAATTCACACTTTATGCTCAATAATGTTTATTACAGGTCGGTTAACTAAGGGTTGAACTACACATGGCCGCACGCGATCGCCTTTTTCCATCGCTCCATCCTGTACTGTCACTCAGGAACGTCATTTGCTAGAGCATTTGCGATCGCACGCCGCAGGCGATCGTGTTCCGTCTATTATATGCTCTAGCAAATGACGTTCCTGAAAGACAGAAAAGGATGGAGCGACGGAAAAGTGCGATCGCGTGCGGCCATGTGTAGTTCAACCCTAAAGCTGGCGCGTGCCACACATTACCGCAATGCTGTTGTCTCACTGCACACATAATGACAAATTTCTTATCTTTATCGAACACTGACGCTATGACAGAAAAACGCATTTGTGTGTAAGTATCTGTGAACGCGCCAGCTTTAGTTAACCGACCTGTACGTAGGTACCTACCTACTAACATTTTCTGCATATTTTCTGATAAGTATAACAACGACTGGTTTTCTAGAGAGCACACATGTCGGAAAAACTGGGCATGGAAATATTTATGAAAGAAGAATTATTACAATACACAGGAAGGTAAAATTATTTCCCAAAATCATTCACGATTCATTTCTTTACAATTTTACACTAACATTTCCATTAGCTTCAAGGAGCGTGGAGTTCGTAATGCATTACTATGTCTGAGTGAGGAGCAAAAGAAATACGGAGTGATAGCAGCAACTACTGGGAACCATGGTATAGCAATGAGCTACCATTCTACCCAACTCGGAGTACCCTGCGTTCTCGTTTTGCCCGTGTCTACTGCTGTGAACAAGATCGCCAAGTGCGAGGCTTTCGGAGCCAAGACCGTCCTCTTCGGAGCTAACATACAAGAAGCTGAAAAACACGCTTTGATGATGGGCAAAGACAAGAGGATGACTTATATTAACGGGTTAGACATCCTTTTACCGGAAACGTTTCCTCGGTGTCTAAGGAATAACGTTTAGATATATACTTACTCGTATATTATCACTCAGGTACGATCATCCGAATATAATAGAAGGTCAAGGAACTATTGCCATAGAAATAATTGAACAATTGCCAGCTGTTGACGCGATATTGGTGCCTGTGGGAGGAGGCAGCCTGCTGTCCGGCGTGGCCATTGCCGCTAAACATCTCAAACCTGACACGGAAATCTATGTAAGTCTCATAGGACACATAATAACAAAGACTAAGAATAATCGAACTAATGTTTTCAGGGTATAGAGACAGACAAAACATGCAGCATGGCAGAATCTCTTCGGAAAAATGAAAGAATATATCTGGAAATCGAGTCTACTCTTGCCGACGGACTTGCTGTAAACATGGTTGGAGTTAATACATTCTATAACATAAAAGGCCTTGTGGATAAAATGGTAAGTCTGTGTACCTAATTGACTTAATCATCATTCTCTTCCAGCAACCGTCCTAGTCCTAGGTCAGTCCCAGACTCCTAAAATGATTACCTACCTAGGATATCCTTCCTTACCTGCCTTTTTTACTTCATCATCATCACCACTTTATTACTTATTTTAGATCGTAGTAAAAGAAGATTGGGTTGCTCGCGCTATCATGCACATCGCCGAAGAAGAGAAATTAGTGGTCGAAGGAGGTGGAGCAGTTTCGATGGCAGCTATTATGGCTGGTCTGCTCCCTAATCTCAAAGGAAAGAAGTATGTGTTAAAATTGTATAATAAGAATAAATAACATTCTAAAACCTTTCCTGTTTCAAGTAGAATACGATACAGAATTTAGCAAGACTATTTTTAAATAACAGAGTTGTCTGTATTTTGACTGGAGGCAACATGCACACGACGGCGTTCGCACGAGCCATGGAGCGCGGCATGGCAGCTGAGGGAAGGTTGCTGAAGTTCAAAGTGACGGTGCAGGATCGGCCTGGTGGCATGGCTGAACTGTGCGCACTGCTTGCCAGCATCGGCGTCACTATGCGTGACTGCGTGCCTGAGCGTGCATGGGTCAAAGGAGATGTCTACAGCGTTGAGGTGACTCCATAGACCAACTTCTCTGTAGATTTGAGATGCCTTTGCTGATTAGATTGAAATAAATACCTGATTCGGTGAGGAAAATGCATTCACGTGTACTGTATGCAGTATGCACTGTGTAGGTACCTAATGTGTCTAAAATCCTTTTTATCAAATCAGAATGAAGGGTACCACCGGTATCACGACCGGTCATTCTACAAATTAAGCGTTATTGCAAGTCCACGAAACAAAATTGCCCTTTGAGTCAAGATTGTAATCTAAAACTATTCTTTTCCAACACCCTTTTCGTTGAATGGTCGAAAAAAAATTGTTTCTTTTTAATTAAGTAGGTACCATATTTCCGTTTTTGTGTTACTATTACCTGTATGTCTTTTACTATTATCTAACTGCCTCCGTGGTCTAATGGTTGAGAGCATTGGGCTCTTGACACGGAGGTCGTGGGTTCGATTCCCACGGGCACGGATTACATACCACGGGGGACACCTAGTGATATGTCACTTTGTGCGTTTTTCCCCAGTTGGCTAGAAAATTGCAGGCTGAATCACCTAATTGGCTGAAAAGAAAGATGATTCTGTGTTTCGGATGGCACGTTAAGCCGTTGGTCCAGGATACTATATCTGGTGGTAGTAGTCGTCATATAAAAAATACGTCAGAGGCCGTAAGGTGATCTATAAAAACACTGACACTCTATAAAGACACGGCTTGCTGCCCACACGATAAGAATAAGGACCTATCTGTCTTCTTTCCAAATTTCGATTCAATAGGTTCAAAAATGAGGAAGAAGAGGCTGAGCATACAGACATACAGCCAGAATTGACGAATGTTTATAAGTTCCTTGTTTTACTAAGAACGGAACCCAAAAAATGTGGTCTTTGTTCACACCATTGATATCTTATCTTCAGTTATGAAAGAGGTCAATGGGTCACACAGACATTATTTATTTACAGTTAAAAGTATTAGCGGAGACAAGAGGCTGGGACCACACAAAGGAACTAATTGAGCAGATAAAGAAACATTACAAAGAATACTTCTTCGATGACATGAGCGAGCGTCCGGACAAGATGGCGGGCACCAAGCGCGGGCCCTGCCTCGCTCCAAATCCTGTTTGCATGCAGAAGTAGAATTCCATTTCGGAACCTAGCTAGTTATATTTTTTTCGCATGTCTTGTAATCGCAAATACGTTCAACATGAATATTATCAATTAAATACTTATTAAGTAGGTACCTATATAAGTTTTCTTTCTTTTACTATAAAAGATTTTATACTCATGAAGTAAATGAGAAATGAGCTCATCAATAAAGCTTAACTGAAGGTTTGGATTAGACCTATGCTAGCTCCCTGGGGGAAAGTCTACGCCTAACCACAGCTAACTCCCCGCAGTCTAGACCTACCCCCCGGCCGCTGCTGACGGGAGCCGTCCATACATGAGCGTAAGCCAGCTAAGCGAAAAGTTTTAAATCATTTTTAAATCTAATAAGCAAATCGTAAGTAAGCAAAACTTCTTTGTCAATGAGCGTAAGGGAAACTTCTTGATTGCTATGCCGAAAGTCAAAGATTTAAAATGACATGCCATCGACTCGATAGAAGAAGAAAGTCAAATGTCATACAATCACAAAATTGTAAACATGTTAACAATAACATAGAACCACCGCACCCAAAATGTAAGATGCAAGTACCTACGCGTCCGGAACTAACAAAATAGTACTTATTATACATTATACCAAACAAAAGAAAACTAACTTTAAGATGCCACCCAAAAACGGTAAACCTGCACCTGCTTCACCACTTCCTGCGGCTGAAAAAACCCCCATGGGTGCATCACCAGCCGCCCTTGCTAAAAGAAACCCACCCAAAAAACCTCCCAATAACTGGTGCGCTGTAAGTACTTGTAAAAAACCCTTCACCCTTCGTTTCCTGCGTCCACTGAATCAGTAACTATTAAATAATCTGTGAATAGTGAATACTGTGTCTAATAAAGGTTGCGACATACCTACTTACTGACCGACGACGATCAATATGTCGTGACCCTAACTAAATAACTTGATAATCCCGGAATAATCCTTCCACGTCTTGTCTCATTTGCAGTCTGTTTTTTACGAGAACTAGGTTTTTTACCTTCACTTTTACCTTCGTCACCTTCTTGATAACATAGTTTAAATTCTCTTTTTGTGTCTTCCCACCTTGCTGGAGCTTATTTGCATGCAGAATAGAGCATTTTATTTCTCAACGCGATACTGGGCTGGATATTCAGCATTTCTATACTCCATTTCATAGATTCTATATAGCAAATTTTAAGGCTATTTTGCATTACCTACAAAAAAACAAAGATTTGAAACCTTTCTCTCATTTATTCTTAGAACAGCTTTTGTACCGTCCAGGATATATCGGATATATCTATCTAATAAATAAATTACATTTGGTAATAAGAATTGGCCAGATATCTAAATAGGAATCGGAATAGGAATCGGAAAATCTTGTCGTCCTTATTTGAAATGAAGTATAGTATGGTCTCTCTACACGCGCACGAGACGTGCCATCACGGCATTGACAATGGAAGTATCTACTCATATATATTGTTATTTTGTGTTTAAGCAACCAGATATCGAGTTCGATGCTATGTGTGATATAAACAATCCCAAAAGTATCGCCTACAAAGATATAGTGAAAGCAGCGGAAAGGATAAAAGATGATATCCCAATGACTCCTTTAATGGTTAGCAAAGTTAAAATATTTTGTTATTTATAATGTAGGTAAGTACATCATTGTTTATAACGGGTAGGGAGGTACCTAAGTAAAATTACCGATAGGTACATTCATATCATAACATTTTATTTGCAGAGGTCGCAAAACCCTAAACAAATGGGCATCCAATTGAATTACAAAGTTGAAATATTTCATCGAACTGGAAGGTTACATTAATTTACTATTTCCTGCTACAATAATCCAATTATAATGAATACTACCTACACTGTATATTCGGCTTCATTTCAGTTTCCACGAGCGCGGTGCGATTAATGCTTTACTTTTGTTAACTCCTGAACAAAAACAAGCTGGCGTTATAACTGCTTCTCTTGGAAATTTTGCCTTGGTACCTTTGCATTTTGTATTTTTTACTGTTCATTTTCCCATCGCAGCAATAGGGCATAATATCTACGTAAAACTACAAATCACTAGGCGTTCTTAGAAAATGTTTGCTAATGCCTGCCCTGCCACTGCTAATAATGTTTCTGATATCCTCTGAACATCATTATGAATATGTGCCTATATTAAATACCTAAAATACCTACATTTAATACATATTAATTTATTAGACGATAAATACTGGACATAACAATTTCAGATGAAAATATTTTCTTGTTTCATACTTTTTAGAATGTAATTTTTCTTTTGTTCGGTTTTACATTCCCTAAGTTGATCATTGTCTTTGTATATTATCTTCAGTGTATAATCATAATAAATGTCGTCCATGCAACAAGGGCCCAGTTGTCAGCATTTTAACCCAGATTTTTTATTATTCCATAATGATCATGATTAGATGTCGAATCTAACCTTACCTCGAAACCCGAGAACTGGACCTTTTTGCGTGGACGGCCACATATACCTATACCTACACCCCCAGTTTTAATTACCAATAAAATGTTAAAGGTGTATTCAGACTATGAAACTAAACAACTTTCCCTAAGGAATACTGATCGAAAAGCGAACATCTTTTCTGGACCTCCTATAGAAAATCAATCGGCTGCTCCGCACTTTTGTATAGGAGGTGCAAAAATTTTTGTTGTTTGTCAGGCCCTATCGTTTTACGGTCAGAAATATAATGTGAAAGTAACAGTGGTGCTGCCCGATCCAGTCATGCTGACCATCGCGCAAAAATGCAAGGAATGCAAAGCCACTGTTGTCTTGCATGGGGGGAACTTTGCTGAAGCCAAGAACCAGGCGTTTGTCATTGCTACGCAGAAAGGATTTACATACATTAATGGGTAAAGATTTTCGAATATCTGTATATCATAGTATAAGAATGAGTACAACTATACTGCACAGATAAATAATAGAAAAAAAAAAACATTGCAAGATGTCCAGAAAAGGTGATACCTATACGAACGGGACACCAGCGCCACATTGAACACTTTTGTTTTGTTTCCTTATTTAGAGATGCAATAATGAATGCCATTTAATGTGACATTCTCTGACTACTTTCCAAACTTCTCATCATATTATTTTGATCTACCACCTCTTTTATATCCCTCCACTGCTGTAACTCCTTCATAATTCGATTAATTAGGATCCACAAACTGTCTTCAAAAACACATCGAATAATATCCGTGTACCTTTTGCAGCTATGATCATCCTGACGTAATAGCAGGATCTGGTACAATAGGGCTGGAAATAATGAAGCAGCTTCCTGAGACAGATGTTATAATAGTTCCTATAGGCGGGGGAGGACTGATCGCCGGCATCGCTGAAGCCGCCAAGCATATAAAGCCTGAAATTCTTGTATATGTATGTTACGTTTCTCACTACATTACTTGTCTGCAACTCTGCACCCTAAAAACCGGCATGCACGTACTTAATTTTTAACACTTGGTTTAGTCACACAGCCAGTAGGTACTATAAAACTACGCGTAAGTACAGTAATCAGTCAGCTTATTATGATTTTTTTTTTTTTTTTTTTGTGTAAAGCGGCTATTCGAGTCTACTCCAGACTAGTATCACTTCGACCTTATGTAGATCTTTTGTGATCGCCACAATAGTTACAGTTCACTGCTAATACCCACTTCCTTAAGGAATTGTAGGATTTCTTTAGCAGTGAAAAATTTTACTTCACTCAGATGAACAGAGTGTTTACCCAAGCGAGTATATCGTTTGTGCATTAGTGGGCCACATTCACAAAGGATGTGAATGGGGGTTTCGTCCTCCTCCAGACAGAATCTGCAGAGTTTCGAGTCCCTTATGCCTAGGGTCGTAAGGTGTTTGTTCAGCCTACAGTGTCCCGTCAGCGCCCTTACTATGATGCGCAAGTTTGTCGTGCTGAGCGCGATTCTCTCCTTTGCCATTTTGCAGTCGAATGCCGCAATTAGTGCTTATTATGATAATGTGATCTGCTAAGATCATCTATTTAAAAAAGGAAGGATTAAATATTGTGTTTTTGTTGATTGTACTCACCATTATAATAGTAAAATGACGAGACGTAACGAGACTCACTGTGTGGAGACTCTACGTACGGAGACGATCGACGTAAAGGGAATGATTCAATATTGTCACCCTGAATTCTTTGTTTATCCCAATTCTGAGTTTTTATTTAGTTCATGCTATTTTCTATTTTATAGGGAGTAGAACCAGACAAGTGTTGCTGTTTCTTCAAGGCAATGGAGAACAATATGCCTTTCACAACAGCAATTGGTAAAAGCGTGGCCTCAATGTTAGGGGTGTCGACTGCTGGCTACAACGCTTATTATACGGCCAGACCCTTGATTGATAAGATGGTGAGTCATTCAAACTGGTAGCACTCCTACGCCGTGCTATCGCGCGCGATCGCGTTCCGTCTATCTTATATGCTCTAGCAAATGACGTTTCTGAGTGACAGAAAAGGATGGAGCGACGGAAAAATGCGATGCGGTGCTATTAAATGAGGTTCAACCCTTACATAGGCGCAATTATAGTATAACTAGTCTATTTTTACACGTACAATCTTAGATTATATTTACTTGTTTTGTTATTTTGTATGATACCGCGGTTCACTGCTCTTTAATATTGCAGATATTATTAGACGATGACTGGATTGCACGAAGTATTCTGCACCTCGTAGAAGAAGAGAAGATAATAGTAGAGGGCGCTGGTGCAGCCGCTCTAGGTCCCTTACTGACCCGCCCCAGTGTACTGCCCGAATTGACAGGCAAAACGTAGGCATCGCGTAATTATATAATACCTACAGGGTGTTAGGAAAAGTATCACTCTACCCATCAAACTTAACAACTGTAATGACTTTTCCATACATATATTCGAATCCCACCTATCCCCACCCCTCCCCGGGATGCGTGCCTAACGCTGACGCCTTATCCCACTGGGATAGGCAACATCTCTCACCTCTTCAACATACATAAAGTCTCTTCTATAAAACTCTGCTGTTTCAGTACAACGAAGTTTTCGGAATGTAAATAAACGTTAAATACACCACTATCATATACATAGACTCTTTTAGTACATTGATATCGTTGACCACTATACTGAATTCCAAACAAGGACGACGAGATTTTCCGATTCCTATATTTAGCTTTCTGGCCAATTCTGATAAGCAAATATAAATTATTTATCAGAAAGATGTACTACCTACATCTTAGTGAAATTAATGTACCTATTATCTATCAAACACACAAATAGATGTAATAATTAGTTAGCATTGTTTTGTAGTACCTAAGGATGAAAGACCTAGCTACCCATAGGACAGGGAATCCTATAGGATAGGTTAGGTTACATTGCTACAGAGTTAATGTTTAAACATAGAAGAGACAATGTTACGCTGTGACTTTATGACAACGTTAAACATTGTCCGTAAACTATGTACTTCTGACTACGTGTAATATTGTCGATGAATGTTGTTAATTCGGCAACAAAAATGTCACAATAAAAACGTTGGCTTATGGACTAAGTTACTTAAAGGGTTGTGTGTGGTTAATGTTTTTTTGTCAAATAGACAATAATTTTGGCTCAGTGTAGTTTGGGAGCTAGGCACCGATTTTCAACTTGTACTCTAAGATACAAATAAAGTTATTTTTATTTTTTTATTTTTTATCCGACATATATTATCGACGCTACTAAAGCTGTTCTAAGAATAAGTGAGAGTTGTGTTTCGAATCTCGGCTTCTGTTAGGTATTAAAAGTGGCCTTAAATTTTCGATGCTATTTGGGATGGAGTATAGTTTTTTAATAAATGTTAAGGGCGTATTCAGACAATGAAACTGAACAACTTTTCCTGAGGAACACGGGTCAAAAAACGAGAAAATTCTTTAGACCTCCCATAGTAAAATCGATCGTCTGAGTCATTTGTATGGAAGGTCCCCAAATTTTCCTCGGTTTTCGACCCATGTTCCTCAGGGAAAGTTGTTTAGTTTCACTGTCTGATAAATGTTATTATATTATGGGCATTTTAACCGAGAAATTCGCGATACGGCTACTTCTCGCTACGGGCACTGTTTTGAGAAGCGCCGCTTTTATTCGCGCCACGGCTACCGACGCGCCGGCGCCACCATGCTTTGAGTTCTTCGCGTTACGGATCCTCTTATATCATTCCATATGGTCAAGTGACTGATCTAGATAGATGCCGAATCTAACCTTAACTCGAAACCCGACGACTGGACCCTGTGATCTGTGAGTTCTGTGACTGGACCCTTTTTGCGTGGACGACGCCCACAATTTATTAATATGTAAAGCCCGTCCAGAAAAACAAAAAACCTCGCCATGTTGCGGAAAATCAATGGAACAAATTTTTGTACTTGGAACACTGACAATAAAGGTTATATTCGATTGAAGCGCCCCCAATCCAGGTTTTTTCGGTAGTAACATTAATATCATTGGGTTTTTTATATTTCTGGTCAGGCTTTTAATTGAATGGTTTTTTCTTAAAACAGGGTCGTTTGCGTAGTTACCAGTGGCAACATCGACAATCTGATTTTACAGCGGTGTATAGAAAGAGCAAAGGCCATAGAAGGTCGATTGATAAAATTAACTGTAAGGAAAACCTAATTTTACTTCAGTTTAAAAAAAGGAACAATGGGAACAACGTATTAAATTATTCTTTCAGGTAACTCTTCCAGCTGATAATGCATCGAAGGAGCAGTTAAAAATATTAAGCATGATTGCTAATATGAAATGCAATGTCCTACAGACATACAGAGAAAACGCTTGGATAACAGAGAGTGATCTCCACACTGTTTACGTAAGAAATTAGTTTCGTAGATTCTAAGAAATCTATAGGAAATTAGCAAAACATATTTTGGATTCTCCATCCATACTAAATTCATTGTTGCTTGTGCTAAGGATCCCGGAGAAAACACATTCGGTCCTAATATTGTATCACAGCATAACTTTACTAATATAGTTATGCTGTGATTGTATTCTGGTACAGTGCCCTTCGTGTGAAAGACCGACTAGCACTTGGCTGTGTTTTATAATAATATCAAAATTGTGTACCTACCTAATGCTTCCAGCTCAATTTGATTTGTGAAACTACTGGTTTAGAACAGGCGTGTTCCCTGAAACGAGTTATGGACAAGTTGTTCCCTGGGATCTGCGAGTTTCTGGAGGAACCATTCAGCCCCATACCGATCTGCATGTGTTTCGCGAAGCGGCCACGCGTCGTGTAGAGTCGTTACTCTCAAGTAAGCTCATTTTTCATGGTAAAATTATCCGCTGCTAGGCTCAGTGAAACTGATTCAGGGACTATTTATTTGTTATAGTATTGTATCAGCCTATTTACCTCCAACTGCAGGGCACAGGCCTACCCTCAGGAAGGGCGTATGGGCACTATTTTTATTTTCTGTAATGTATGCGTGCCATGCATGGGCCGCATGGTAGTCTTCACATATTTCACATGCTCAAGGACTCTATATAGGGAACTGTTTTTGTATGTGTAAAATCTTAGCTGTAGGCTTCATGCTGTAACGTAGTAAGCTGTTCTTGACGTCTTGCCACAGAAAGAGTGTATCAGATTCGTCAAAAATGTTAGTAGCTCCTCTCCTGACATTTTCGTAACTAAGGTACGTCATTGAATAGAAAGGGACACACCTAAAATTGGAAATATCGACGACGCCATTGCCAATTTTCTTGTTTCAAAGCTTGTAAGGAGGAGTGGCATCCTTTATGATTCTAAATCCACGTTCATTCCCAGTAGTTCTACTGAACAGTTCTACCGTAGAACTAATGGGATGGTCTCTCCCAAGAGGAGACATGTGAAGTTTTAAATAAAACCTTCTTGTCATTGAAGACAGACATTTTTGTACTTTTGACATGCTTTTGAGCACTTTTGAGTCATTTTGACAATTTAGATACGACTAATTTAAAATCGATGGTAAATTTTAAGGGTAAAATCAATTGAAAAACACATGTAAAATCCTACGGTAAAATCAAAATTCTTTTTAAATTCCCTGTAAAAATTAAAGGCTCACGAAAATTTACAATTTACCATAAGAAACATTTAAAAGAAACGAGGCAATGTCTAGACGTGTCGTAAGTACCTACCTATATCCGTTGTTGGTTTTGTTTCATTCTAAAAATCTATAAACAACCCTTAGAAAACAACCATTCATTCATTTGAAAACATGCAGGAAGACTTCGATGAATTTTGTGACCCAGACAATCCTAAAACGATTTGTTATGAAGATATTGTAGAAGTACAAAATCTTATCAGCCCGCACGTTATTTACACCCCATGTGTTGTAAGTCTTATTGATTACCTAATAGGTACCTCTTACTATCCACCTAACTGAAACCTCCTATAAGAGATGTAGGTACAGAATTCGGAGGTCAGTGTAGGTATAAAAGGATGCAACTATTTATTATTATTGGATATAATTATACTTATATAGTGTGTAAAAACCTAGAGAGCCAGTGTTTCCCATGGTCTTGGCATAATAATAAGTGTATTAAGTAGGTACTTACCTAGTTATTCTAAGGTATTGGTCCCAAGTTCCCAACCCAAACCGAAATTGCTAAAATTATTCCAAACTAGGTACCTAGTTAAATTAACTTTAGTTATAATATAAAAACGTTGAAGGGAAAACGTATATTAAAAGCGTTAATGCAATGTTTCAGCCATCGAATTACCAAAAGGAATTTGTAATGCCAGTGTATTACAAACTAGAAAATATGCAAAAATCTGGGAGGTCAGTATTATCCTATGTTAACTTCATTAAAAACCATTTTCTATCTGATCTGGACTGTTTTTTTTATAACCAACAGTTTCAAAGAAAGAGGATGCTTGAATGCACTGTTAGATTTACCCCTTGACAAGAGGAAACTTGGCGTAGTTATGGGTTCACTCGGCAATGACGCTCTAGGTATAGCTTACCATGCTGGCAGGCTTGGGGTTCCGGTCTTCATAGTGTTTCCATCCTCCGTGCCGACTACTGCGTTGCAGAAGTGCATAAATCTCGGCGCCAAGGTCTACGTGCAAGGCACCAACTTGACGGAAGCTCAGAAACATGCTCGAGCTATTGCGAGGGATAAAGGACTTACTTATATTAACGGGTCTAGATTTTCTGGCTTATTTTTACATTTAGCTATTTTAAACTACAGTTGATGCTTCTTTTATTGCTTTTCATAAGATGACTGATTACAGCCTATTGAATTTCCAGGGTGAAATGTTCATCAAGATGTTATACAGGGTGAAATTGATATCATTAGCATCCATTTAAACTAAGAGTCTACCCATCAAACTGAAAAACTTTTACTAAGGGAGCAAACCGATCGGCGTCAAAAAATCCTGTTACTTACATACATTTGAGTCGAGAAGGCATTGCAGTTTAGTATGGAACAGCAGATTTTTTTTTTTTGCTCCGATCGTTTTCCTCCCATAGTAAAAGTTGTTCAGTTTGATGGGTAGATTCTTAGTTTAAAAGGATGCTGATTATTGCTGATGATATCAATTTCACCCTGTATAAGATGATGCTATGCTAGACACACACGACTGCTCTAACAGAGTTTTGATACAGACGAGATCACCCTGAAGTCCTGTTGGGGTACGGCACAGTAGCCCTGGAAATCTTGGAGCAGGTGCCTCTGGTGGACGCCATTCTTGTGCCCGTCGGAAGCGGCGGGCTAGCCGCAGCTGTCTCAACTGTCATCAAGCGTAAAAAGCCAGACTGTCTAGTTTATGTTAGTACTAAAATTCAGCTGCATTTCATCTGCTTCTATTGACTTTCCTACTTGTTGCAAATATAGGTATCTGCTTTTCTTTTCCATAGTCTGAAGTCTAACTTTCGATGCTCTGTTAAGCCTTTCTTTAAAGATGCTATCAGAATGTTTCCTATAGTGTGGTTATATTATATCCTACAATAGCACAAGAGGAATAAGTTACAAATTTCAAACAATCAAAATCATGAAAACCTGAACTGAATCGTGCTAAAAAAACGGTCAGTTCCTTATACTCATTACATTTAATCGTGTCAAAATTCGAAAACCTTCCACATCTTCTCCAAAGTGATGTATAAAATTTAAACCTGAAATCGCATCACCTTCATTACCAACAAAGTCTGATCGCCCCCGAGTTGCGACCAGGGCAAAGCAAGCAGTATGTTTCAATGCTTTTCATCCTTAATGCAGAGCTAGATGCTGCAGCTGTACCTAAACACCTCATATCATTCAACGCAGGGAATCCAGCCGGAAAGTATGCCGTCATTCTTCAACTCCCTGATCAACAGTGAGCCGTTGTCGGTGGCTTTGGAGCAGACCATGGCCCACAGTGTAACCGTGCCCAATGTCGGTGTAAACGCCTTCCACAACGCCAAGAATGTCCTCGATAAAATGGTTGGTGTGATAATTAACGCTCTTGGAGCCAGCCGGACCCTTAAAGTCATATACACCCGGGCCTACAAAGCCCTGTCTGCGAACCCGTGTGACGACACGATTAAAACATTATGGCAAAATCTAGCCAAAATATAAGTAGTTACCTATATGCTCCGCATATAAGGAAGTATATTCCAACAATTTAACAGGTCTTTTGGGTCGAAAATTAAAGACTCTAATGAGAGTTATACGCCAGTCACGGTAGACATAGAAATCGCCTTAGGTCGCAATTGATTGCACGGAGCTGCATTTTTGGGATGTTGTTAGGATAGATACCAGCAGTATAAAACCAATTTTGCAGCTTCGAAAGACCTGTGCTAACCGAGGGGTGCTCGAAAAACCTTGCATTTTTCGGACATTTTTCAGGTTTTGAAATATAACTTCTAAGCGGTGCATCTTGCATAAAAAATTTACACTAAGTTTTTAAAGAAGACATAACATAACATAACATAACATAAAACATAAAAAATTTCTTTATTGAAGTTTTACAAGTTGTAAACTGACAATTGCGGCACTGGCTCCTAAACTAGTCAAGTCTGAAGGTCTGGAGCCAGTTCCTACCCACTACAGTGACAGTGAATGTAAAAACAATGTTGGATCTTAACACTAATAATAACAAACTCGAAAAGAAACAAAAAAGAAAAGTAAAAAGAAAAGCAATAACAATTTTGGCATAAATCGTTTCTTGACAGCATACAATCAGACATATTTAAAGCAGATCAACAGCATAATTAATTATAGTCGTGATCGCAGAGTAAATTTCAGTCATCAACATCATCAGCCCATATACATCCTATTTCTAACAGTTTCTTAATATATATAAGTGTGTGTGTGTGTATGAATGTGAGTATGTGTGTTATCCGTGGTGTTATCTTAAGTTACCACAGTCAACATATCTTCAGTTTCGTTGTAGTTGAAACCCTTAAGCCAAACTTGGATTACCTTTTTAAGTTGATAGTTGCTTATGTTTTTAATTTTGGATATATTATTTAGCATATTGTACAATCTTGGCGTAATGAAATTATAATGCCTTTGGGCAAATGAACTTTTAACTATGGGAACGGGACAGTTGTCCAGTCTTTTCCTTACTACAGGTAAGGTTGGCACTGTATAACGATGGTATCTTCTTAAACTCTGATATATGAACAGTTTCCGTATGCTTAGTACATTGGTCTCGTCATATAACATAGTTGTAGGGTATCTAAAAGGCCGGGATAGCATTACTTTCAAGACTGCCCGTTGCGCTCGTTCTAGTTCGATCATGTGGGTTTTACAAGCACCTCCCCATGAACTGATGCAGTACGTGAACAGACACTGACAAAGGGCATTGTAAGTCTGGAGTAACAACTTGTCATCCACGATCCCACGCAAGTTCTTGAACACATAAATTATCTATAATTTGAATTAAACTGCAGCTCTGTAAATTAAGTAGGTCTTGAGATACAATACTTCAAACATTGGCCATTTATCACAAAAACTTCAAAATTTTAGTTTTAGCCGTCTTCCGAACAGGATATCGGCTAAAATACTCATTCTACGAGGAAAATTATAAGAAATGAATTTTTAAAGCAATCATGTAACTTTATTATAAACATAAGTTGAACCCTGTACTGTGATTAATTCCTTTGTTATCAGGAAAAAACTAAATATAAGGGAAATCGGTTTTTCAAAAAATGGAGCATGACTCATTGCAAGAATTTTGTTAAGGATAAAAAAAGACATAACTCAGTGGAAAATGATTTATTTTATGCAAAATGAAATTCAGTATGACTAATAATGTGTCTAAACTATAACAAAACTGTAAATGTTTGTTTAGTTGTTAGTTCGCGCATCACTCGAAAACTACTGAACCAATATTAATGTAACTTTTTGCATTTGAAAGCTTAGGATTAGACGTATAAACTGATATAATATATTTGATCTCACTACCATGACGAGTGCCGGTGCGGACGAAGATGTGGACAAATCTAGTACTATTATTAAACCGTAAATATTTGGTTGTTTGTTGGCGCTTCACGCGAAAAGTACTAAACCTATTTTGATGAAACTTTCGAGGTCTGCAAGCTTATGGTCAGACTTAAAATTTGGTATATTATTTATTTTGATACTATGAAGGGAACCCTCGTGGACGAAGTCGCGGGAGAACTAGTAATTACAAAATTATCAACATTATATAAAAACGAGAGTTTTCCTACGGCTTCGTCCGCACAGGTACCCGTCATTGTAGCAAGATAAATTATATATTAGATTTTACGTCTAATCATAACCTTTTAAATGCAATTAATTTCATCAAAATCGGTTTAGTGGTTTTCGCGTGATGCGCGAACAATCAAACAAACATTTACGATTTAATAATAGTACTATATTTGCCCACATCTTCGTCCGCACCGGCACTCGTCATGGTAGTGAGATCAAATATATATCAGTTTATACGTCTAATCATAAGCTTTCAAATACAAAAAGTTACATTCATATCGGTTCAGTAGTTTTCGCGTGATGCGCGATCTAACAACCAAATAAACATTTACAGTTTTGTTATAGTATAGATACATTATTCATCATACTGAATTTCATTTTGCATAAAATAAATCATTTTCCACTGAGTTATGTCTTTATTATCCTTTATAAAATTCTTGCAATGAGTCATGCTCCATTTTTTGAAAAACCGATTTCCCTTATATTTAGTTTTTTCCTGATAACAAAGGAATTAATCACAGTACAGGGTTCAGCTTATGTTTATAATAAAGTTACATAATTGCTTTACAAATTCATTTCTTATAATTTTCCTCGTAGAATGAGTATTTTAGCCGATATCCTGTTCGGAAGACGGCTAAAACTACAATTTTGAACTTTTTGTGAAAAATGACCAATGTTTGAAGTGTTGTATGTCAAGACCTATTTAACTTACAGAGCTGCAATTAAATTAAAATTATAGATAATTTTGTCTTCTTTAAAAACGTAGTGCACAATTTTTATGCAAGAAGCACCGTTTAGAAGTTATATTTCAAAACCTGAAAAATGTCCGAAAAATGCAAGGTTTTTCGAACACCCCTCGGTTAGCACAGGTCTTTCGAAACTGCAAAATTGGTTTTATACTGCTGGTATCTATCCTAACAATATCCCAAAAATGCAGCTCCGTGCAATCAATTGCGACCTACAATGTTTTATATGACTGGCGTATTAAGACAAAGCCGTCTTTACCTGGGTGTGCAAGGGGAGAGTGGCACCCGGGCGCAAGGACCTAGGGGCGCAAGCCGCCTTTTACACATATCATAAGTAGGTCTTATAGTAATTATACCTATAAAAATATAGGCACCAATTTTGTGTACAAATACGTTACGCCTCATCAGCTTTCAGCAACCTTCGGCTTGCGTAGTTGGAACTTGCGATGTGCAAGCCAAGCTAGGCTGTTTGTCGCACCCTGGCGATATGCAGAAAGGAATTTTAAAAAACGAAACTTACACGTGGGGTTCAGGCTTCAGTATAAATATACTTTTTGTAGTTTTTTCTCTAAACGATTTTGTTTTTGTCATTATCAATGCACTTGTTAAAGTTACTTGTGAACGAGGATTGGATAGCTCGCTCTATCCTTCACATGGTGGAGAAGGAACGAATGGTCGTCGAAGGAGCCGGTGCTCTGCCACTTGCTGCCATAATTGGCAATCTCGTCCCTGAGCTCAAGTTGAAACAGTGAGCAAAATTTAGAATATATTACCTTTTCTTTCTAGTTTACAATGAAATGCAGGTTTCCACGCGCGATGGTTTTCTTTGCTTCTTGATTTTTTTATGAACAACCTAAGTATATAATCATGGTAGGAATTATCTCAGAGTATTTAATAGGTAGGTACCTATACTTATACTAGTTAGTAGTTACCTATATACCTACGTTGTACGTACGTATTTTGTTTGAATACAGTAGCATATTATAGTAGGTACCGTACCTATCGCCACCAATATGACCATGACCAAAATATCTGGTCTTGACAATGTTACACTATGTAAGTAATGATAGTATTTGTTAGTGTAATTTGTACTTATATTGTGTTTTTTTTAAAGATTTGTGTTGTAGAGTTTCTGGCCGCATCTTCTCTACAAAGGAATGAATAATCATTACTTTGATGCTTAATTATCTAACATATAAGCAACTAGCTTTTGCCCGCGACTCCGTCTGCGTGGACTTTAAAAAAGTATCCTGTGCTGTGTGTTAAATTGTTAATCCAGAAGCCGTAGCATGCTACGCGTGATACGGCTGTATCATCACGTCTTTTATATCGTTCGTTCGCGCGCAAATAAAACGCCACCCATGCAGGACATATTCTATCTGTGTGCCGAATTTCATCTAAATCCGTTCCGCCGTTTATGCGTGATTGTGATTGAGCCACAAACATCTTCACAAACTTTGGCATTTATAACATTCAGTTGTATGGAGCGTGCTAACTAAACTTGTTCCTCTTAGCCCCACTTGCGCCAACCTGGGTTAGCAATAAACTCTAGATTATGTTGGTAACCCACGATTTTTTGTATAGAAAAACAACTGAAAGAGCTATTTTTATCCAGAGTTAATTGCTAACCCGTGGTTGGCGCAAGTGGGGCTTAATGTCTTATATCTTGTTCACATCTTGTTGGATTGGCAACTCGTCATAACGTTGCCTAGTTCCTAATTAATCACACGTTTTTATTGAATTTAGCGTGGTGTGCATTGTAAGCGGAGGCAACATCGACAGCATTATACTAGCACGTTGTTTGGAGAGAGGCCGGTCAGCTGAAGGCTGTTTGGTGAAGTTTTCTGTAAGTAATTAACTCATGTACCTACCTACTTTTATCTCCATTGTTTTGTCTTTTCTCGGATATCTTTACACTAAGGCCCAGGCTTGAAAATAGCATCAGCATAGGTAGCATGCCGCAGTGATACAGCGCTATCACACCTTCGCTCTCTTTCTATTTGCGTGCGAACGAACGATCGATATAAAAGACGTGATACAGCCGTATCACGTGTTGCATGCTACCAGTGCAGAAGCTGTAGCATGTTACACGTGCTATTATATCTCGTTCGTTCACGCGCAAATAGAAAGAGAGCGAAGGTGTGATAGCGCTGTATCACGGTGGCATGCTACCGATGCAGGGTGCGTTTCCTTTCAGGGGCGGATCCAACATTGTGGGCACGGTGGGCATCCACAACTCTAATTGAGGTCGTATGGAAGTTGCATGGGAGCCCCCTTAATTTTAGTATTTGTTGTTATAGCGGCAACAGAAATACAATAGGTACCTACCTACATCATCTGTGAAAATTTCGTGTCCGTATAGTTAGCAGCCTCACCAACGAATTCGAAGATTTTGACTAGGCCACGATTTAGTACCCAATTAGTACTATTTAGTGCCCAAAGCACAGATTTGGTACTCCTGTATTTCAAAAGATATTTGGGTTACTTACTGAGGCTGCTAGATAGACGTCAAGGTAGCAGTCGCACCGAGAAATACTGTTTATATCAATGTGATTTATATGTCACGATTTAGTACTCATTTAGTACTCCCTATATCCAAAATTTCATTAACGCATTCACTGCCTCACCCGAAAGCCAAAATAACCCAGGTGCCACTTCAAAACATAGAAAGCTGTGTGCCCCAAACAATTATAGTTGTTCAAAAAAATGGAATGCTTAGTGCCCTTGAACACTTATGCTTGTCCATATAATTCTTACGCTGGGTGCCTCTCGACACGCAGGATTGTCCGGTTTATTCCACTCAGTACCAACGAGTTAGTATGTTAGAGTGTCTTTTGTGGGACAAACCATGAAGTGCTAATAGGAATATACTTGTATTTCCAATAAAAAATGGACACGCAGAGTGGTCGAGAGGCACTGGGAGTATGATAGGTGTTACCCATTGTTCCACTATATGTTTCGGGGGCATCCGATAAAAGATAAAGAAACCACTAGAGTTGACGGTGGCAGTGAATGTGTTAATATTGATTCAATACAAGCCGAGATATGACAGTGCATTGTTGAGGCTGCTAACTTGACGTTTATTCCAACGATGATTCCAATGAAATGGTTGCACATTTCAAACAGATAAATACATACAGATTTAGTGCTCGATTTGGTGCCTCTTATGATATTTATGAAATGTAGAATTTTCTTTCCTACTTCCCAAAAAAACTATGTAAAGTTCTACATACTAATCGTAATTTAGGTCCGTCGATATAGTTAATCAAATTTAGACTTTATTCAACTGTAATAGGGTTTACAATTTATTTTAATTCTGTGGTTGGTACTGACAAGCAAAAAAGTGAAATGATATTAAATTGTATAGGTAACTCTGATACTTCTCAATCTCGTATGTACCTATGTAATGTCAGTCCAGAAGACTATTATTCTTCTTTAAATCTACTCTACTATTATTGTATTGGAAATTTTTTTTACCGTTCCGAAATAAAGCGAAGCAATAAATATTGATTTCATTGTGGTTTGAAACTTTCATGAGTGGTTCAGATCATCAAACTGAACAACTTTTATTATGGGACCAATCCTGAAATCGCAAACAAAAATCAGCAGTTCCATACTAAACTGCAACGCCTACTAGACTCAAATGTATGAGACTAGTACTTTTCAAACACTACAGTGCGATTTTTGAAAGTCACTCGTTCAAATCAGCAGTAGAAAATGTTAAAATTACTATGTAGATTATTCATCATCGATCGACGTGTTACTTTCAAAAATTGCATTCCTGTTAACAACATAAACAAAAACATAAAAGACAATTTGAAAACATCTATGATAGAACAAGGTTCATCATAAACTCGTTGTAGTCCCTCGGCTGCACTCATTTGAATCAAGCAATTCTTCGACATGTTTTCGCACTCAGATAAATTAACAGGAATGGATGCGATATTACGCGCGTACCCCTCTGCCAAAGACGCATGCTCAGTGAGCATACCCGTCATATACAAATAGTTGACGTGCGTCCCGCGCCAGTATATAAAACTCCCCCCTCACCCCCGCAAAATTGACAGACTTTTTTGCGTAGAAATGAGAGATCATTTCCAATCCATTCCTGTTAATTTATCTGAGTTTTCGCATCACCCACCGTAATTAACGTAAATAAAATCCCGCCATCTCTCGGTATTGCTATGAACTACTTGCTATGATTGCGTGCGCCAGCTCATGGCAGTAGAGTTCCGATAAAGGCCAGGCCACACAGAGGCGGGACTGCGGGAAAGCGGTCCGGGGGCGGACCTGCGGGAAGCGAATATCTCCGGACCAGTGCTTATTTCTCTGTTACAGGGGACATACAAACTCGGACATGACCTTTCCACCACACCATACACTACAAAACACACAAAAATCTTCGCTGGTCCGCAGATATTCGCTTCCCGCAGAACTGCCGCCGGCCTGCTTTCCCGCAGGACCGCCTCTGTGTGGCCTGAGCTTTAATGATAATTTTTGTTCATGAATGTACCCAAAATCGAATGTATGTAAAACTTTACATAGTTTTTTTGGGAAGTAGGAAAGAAAATGCTACATTTTATATATATCCTAAGAGGCACCAAATCGAGCACTAAATCTGTATCTATTTATCTGTTTGAAATGTGCACCCGTTTCATTGGAATCATCGTTGGAATAAACGTCAAGTTAGCAGCCTCAACAATGCCCTGTCATATCTCGGCTTGTATTGAATCAATATTAATGAAATTTTGGATATAGGGAGTACTAAATGAGTACTAAATCGTGACATATAAATCACATTGATATAAACAGTATTTCTTGGTGCGACTGCTACCTTGACGTCTATCTAGCAGCCTCAGTAAGTAACCCAAATATCTTTTCAAATACAGGAGTACCAAATCTGTGCTTTGGGCACTAAATAGTACTAATTGGGTACTAAATCGTGGCCTAGTCAAAATCTTCGAATTCGTTGGTGAGGCTGCTAATTATATACGGACACAAAATTTCAACTAATTATCACGGTTTATGAGATACAGCCTGGTGACAGACAGACGGACAGACGGACAGACGGACAGACGGACAGACGGACAGACGGACAGACGGACAGACGGACAGACGGACAGACAGACAGACCCTATAACTAAGACTCCGCTGTCCGTGCGACAGCGGCGGTAGTTATAGGGTCCCATTTCACCCTTTGGGTACGGAACCCTAAAAATCTGCTGTCCTACAAAACATTGAATCGAGTAGGTCCTCTGCAGTTTTGTATGAAACAGTAGGTTCTTTATTTTTGTGTGAGGGTGTTTTGTTATAAGTACCCTGTGATAATAAGGGACAAACAACTAGACTTTGGTTTTGCCTAAATATCTAAAAATTTCTTAGGTGGGTATACAGGATAACGGGTTTGCACGAACCCAGCTGCTGAGGCTTCTGGAAAACGGGGGTTACAATGTGGCACGTCTGTTCGAAGACCACGTGTGGGTGCAGAGCGATACCTATAGATTACAGGTGAAAACAGCTATTTCTATAAGTATATTTTACTTTTAAATATTCAATTCAATTCAATTCAAAATAATTTATTTATAATATAGGAGCCTGAAGCACACTTATTAAACGTCAATTCTTTTTAAGCTACCACCGCGTCGGAACGTGTTGTCGCTGTAGAGATGCGGCCAGAAACTCTACAGCATAACATCTATGACATCCGGCATCACTCTCTGATGCGTGCGTAGTGAAAGATAGCTAAAAGCACTGTAAGGGTTGAGACACATTTACCGAGACACATTTTGCCTGATCTGAGGCCTTAACTCTCGCGCGAGGCAGGCCGAGGCCGCTGTATCTACAGGGTGTTAGGGTTTACCCTAACAACTTAATTAATATTAAGGGGTGATTGTACCCGTGATACTGAACATCTTTCCCTAAGAAAACTATAGGAAATTCGCAAATAAATGTTCGCCTTTCACACAAACGATCGATCAGCTGATTGCATTTGTATGAAAAGATAAAAATGTTTTTTGGGAATTTCCTATAGGTTTCTTAGGGAAAGTTGTTCAGTATCATGGGTACCTACAATCACCCCTTAAAGTAATGCAACTGTTTACACTAACACTCTGTAGTTATTATAGTAATTCTACTAGTTCTAATGAAGGTTCTAATACCTACATAAGAAGTCCTCTTAGACTATAGAAGTCCAGTTTCGGCAGCGCCATTTTTCCTAGTAGACGCGTAGGTATTCAACCGAACGTTCGGCTCGGAACGTTCCGCAGGTGTGTCCCTACACTTAGGGCCTGTTTCACCACTTATGAGTAAGTTCTTGTTAGCTTATCCGACAGATATATTGACATATTTTTCATACAAAACATGCCAAACTATCTGTCAGATAAGCTAACAAGAACTTACTCAGAAGTGGTGAATCTTTTAGTACAGTTGTGCTATTCTAGTAAGAAAGGGGGTCTATTCTAAGCCGAGAAGGGCACACGGCAGCCTGTAGGGTCGCCACCTATTTAAGAGCCTAAAAATTAACACAACTTTGTTTTCAGCTAAGGCTAGTATGCGAAGCGAGGGACCTTGAACACGCGCTTGAGCTCAAGAGGGTATTGGATCGTGCCTACCCTACTACCACCGTCTTCGAGACAGCTCCGTTCAACGACAAGCGTACCTGTCCCTGTTACATCAGCAAACAACAACAACAATATAAGGAATCAAAAAGAGCAATTCTGTAACAGACACAGAATGCGAGTTCGTAATTTCTTCTTCATTATTTCACAACAATTGTTATGGCCTCAATTGCAACTATTATGTAACATTGCCTAATAAATTATTTAATAAACCAGTAAGCGGTTTGACGATTGTTAAATACATATCAATGCCTACTTGATACCTTCAAGATATTAAAATTTGTGAGAGTTACTACAACTGCAAGCCTTTGCAAGCTTTATAAGATAGTATTAGTTGTTGCAAAGTTTCTGAACTATCTGACCACCTCGAAAGGGATTATAGTCGTGAGTTTATATGCTTATCGTTACCTAAGTAAATAAGGAGTCGCGTTCGTCTGTTACTGGGCAGTCGACTGCCTGCTCTCCGTCCTGCCATGAGGCTCCACCGTTTCGTGGTGGCTCATACGCCAGTCATATAAAACATTGTAGGTCGCAATTGATTGCACGGAGCTGCATTTTTGGGATGTTGTTAGGATAGATACCAGCAGTATAAAACCAATTTTGCAGCTTCGAAAGACCTGTGCTAACCGAGGGGTGCTCGAAAAACCGCGCATTTTTCGGTCATTTTTCATGTTTTGACATATAACTTCTAAACGGTGCATCTTGCATAAAAATTGCGTACTACGTTTTTAAAAAAGGCAAAATTATCTATAATTTGAATTTAACTGAAGCTCTGAAAGTTAAGTAGGTCTTGAGATACAACACTTCAAACATTGGCTATTTTTCCCAAAAAGTTCAAAATTGTAGTTTTAGCCGTCTTCCGAACAGGATATCAGCTAAAATACTCATTGTACGAGGAAAATTGTTGGAAATGAATTTTTAAAACAGTTATGTAACTTTAATATAAACACAAGTTGAACCCTGTACTGTGATTGATTCCTTTGTTATCAGGAAAAAACTAAATATAAGGGAAATCGGTTTATCAAAAAATGGAGCTTGACTCATTGCAAGAATTTTGTAAAGGATAAAAAAGACATAACTCAGTGAAAAATGATTTATTTTATGCAAAACGAACTTGAGTATGATTAATAATGTATCTATACCATAACAAAACTGTAAATGTTTGTTTGGTTGTTAGTTCGCGCATCACGCAAAAACTACTGAACCGATATTAATGTAACTTTTTGTATTTGAAAGCTTTTATGATTAGACGTATGAACTGATATATATTTGATCTCACTACCATGACGAGTGCCGGTACGGACGAAGATGTGGGCAAATCTAGTACTATTATTAAACCGTAAATATTGGTTTGTTGGTTGGCGCTTCACGCGAAAAGTACTAAACCGATTTTGATGAAACTTTCGAGGTCTGCAAGCTTATGGTCAGACTTAAAATTTGGTATATCATTTATTTTGATACGATGAAGGGAACCCTCGTGGACGAAGTCGCGGGAGAACTAGTAATTACAAAATTATCAACATTATATAAAAACGAGAGTTTTCCTACGGCTTCGTCCGCACAGGTACCCGTCATTGTAGCAAGATAAATTATATACTCGATTTGACGTCTAATCATAACCTTTTAAATGCAATAAATTTCATCAAAATCGGTTTAGTGGTTTTTGCGTGATGCGCGAACAATCAAACAAACATTTACGGTTTAATAACAGTACTAGATTTTCCTACGACTTCGTCCGCACCGGCACTCGTCATGATAGTGAGATCAAATATATATCAGTTTATACGTCTAATCATAAGCTTTCATATACAAAAAGTTACATTAATATCGGTTCAGTAGTTTTCGCGTGATGCGCGAACTAACAACCAAACAAACATTTACAGTTTTGTTATTGTATAGATACATTATTAATCATACTCAAGTTCATTTTGCATAAAATAAATCATTCTCCACTGAGTTATGTCTTTTTTATCCTTTACAAAATTCTTGCAATGAGTCAAGATCCATTTTTTGAAAAACCGATTTCCCTTATATTTAGTTTTTTTCCTGATAACAAAGGAATCAATCACAGTACAGAGTTCAACTTGTGTTTATATTAAAGTTACATAACTGCTTTATAAATTCATTTCTTATAATTTTCCTCGTAGAATGAGTATTTTAGCCGATATCCTGTTCGGAAGACGGCTAAAACTACAATTTTGAACTCTTTGAGAAAAATGGCCAATGTTTCAAGTGTTGTGTCTCAAGACCTACTTAATTTACAGAGCTGCAATTAAATTTATATTATAGATAATTTTGTCTTCTTTAAAACGTAGTGCACAATTCTTATGCAAGATGCACCGTTTAGAAGTTATATGTCAAAACCTGAAAAATGACCGAAAAATGCGTGGTTTTTCGAGCACCCCTCGGTTAGCACAGGTCTTTCGAAACTGCAAAATTGGTTTTATACTGCTGGTATCTATCCTAACAACATCCCAAAAATGCAGCTCCGTGCAATCAATTGCGACCTAAGGCGATTTCTATGTCTACCGTGACTGGCGTATCAGGTGTTTTTAGAAACCTAAAAATATGTATTACCAAACAACGTCCATCACATTTGCTATTTATGCTGGAGATTGGTAAAACCTACACCTTGATGGAGTCACAACAAATCGTATATACAAACACAATCATCAACGTCATCATATCAGCCGATGGACGTCCACTGACACAACGACCGGTCCTGCGCTCTGCCCTCATCCAACGGGTTCCCGCCGCCTTCACCAGCATCAGCCATCGGTTCTGCGATCGATGTGCCCCGCCCATTGCCACTTTAGTTAGCGTTTGCTAACAATACATGATAATAATTATAGATAAAAATAAAATGTACAAAAATAAACGATAAAATATTATTCTCAGCAGCAGTACTTACATAATAACATCTTAAACTCATATCAATATCATAACAATAATGAATAAAATTAACACCATTCATATCATATCATACTACAAAGCAACTTAAGTAGGTAAATATTTTTTATTGTCATAGTTTGTGCCCAGTTTAGTTGCGGAGGTTATCCATAAATGTGGCCATTTTGATATCTCTTTTGCTGAGACCGTTGACATCGTGAGATGATAACGTTACCTGAAACGAGTGATTATTTCATTAGGATTGTAGACAAGCAGGCAACAAACGACCAGTCAGACGGACGAACGTAGTGACAGTGTGGTGGCCAGTGGCGGATGGCGATCTTTAGTGTAGGGACTCACCTGCGGAACGTTCCGCGCCGAACGATACACCGGCGACACACCATTACGCGCCGTTTTTCCTAGTAGACCCGTATTCATCCGAACGTTCGGCGCGGAACGTTCCGCAGGTGTGTCCCAACACTTAGTGCATATTCTCCCACAAAATGTATTTTTTCGCATGAGGGTCGCGGTAGCGGCCGTATGAGCAGAACTCTCTTCAGGACCAATTTAACTGTTGTTTAATAAAGTCCACATTTTATTATATGGGTAGATCAACTATTTTTTGTCCTCACGGTACTGTTTAAAAAAACGTTTTTATTCCTTATTTCCTGACATTCATTAATTTTGAAAGATGGATATTGTATCTAATGATATGATTCTTCTACACACATGCGCATTGCACCATCTGTGTTGAACTACTAGAAGTTTTTAGCGGTTGTCCGATAGACCTAAAAGCGTGGGGACAACAAAATAAAGCGTCCATCGGACAACCGCCAAAATTCAAGTAAAATTCAAGTAATTTTGCAAAACCGTGTATGTATTTAATAAATGCAATCCTTAGTTATTCAACAAACTTTAAATTTTGGGGCAAGCAAAACCCGAGCTTGAACCTGAGCCTGAACATTGAGAAAATTTTATGCAGATGACTGGGACTAGGTATGGACAAAAAATAGTTGATCTACCCACATCCCGAGCCCGCGACGCATTCGCGACTTCGCGTGCGCTATTCGGTGGCGACGCGGCCGACGCGTGCGATATTCGTGCGCTGTGCGAGTACTACATTTGTACTTTATTGAATAATAGTTAAATTTCAAATCGGAGTTCTGCTCTAAGGCGACACTTAAGGTGCCGGTTAACAGCCGACCGCATACAGCAGCAGCATACGACGTGTCGCTCCGACACTACTGGTTTGTATGTAGTTTATGAAATACCCTGCGAAGCATCCGACACGAAGCATGCGACGTGCTGTATGCGGTCGAGCCTCGACCGCACACCAGTAGTGTCGTCGAGTGCTGCCAGGCATGCGATAATTATCCTAAATTCACGAATTTATTTTGTGGCATGCGATAGAAAATATAAGTCGGATAAAGCACGATAATTCATACAAATTCCACTATAATATTTAATTTAATGAAATCTTTATTTTCAACCACATTTTCCGTTAAATTCCAACGATACCTAGGTACATCATACGGGCGTTCGGTATTGGGTGAAACAGTGATCAAATATTATATAGGGTCCTTCTTAATATGCTAACACTTTTTTAAGGGAATGATCAGACCATCAAACTGAACAACTTTCTCTAAACACTAACATTGAAATCACGAAAAAAAAACAGCTGTCCCATACAAAAGTGCTAACCTACTCGAGCCAAATCTATGGGACAGCAGATTTTTTTTTCGCGTTTTTTATGTTGGTCCCATGGAGAAAATTGTTCAGTTTGATGGTCTGATCATCCCCTTAAAAAGTTTCAGCATATTAAGTTTGACCCTGTATAAACACGATAGTTTCGCAATAAATTGATCGAAGATCTTATAAACAGCTATTTTTGAGTTTAAGATGATATTCCTGCCAGCGCGCACGAGCGCGATGTATACAAACGAAGTTTCATCCTAATTTCAATGAATTAAATTGATCGAAGATCTTATAAACAGCTATTTTTGAGTTTAAAATGATATTCCTGCCAGCGCGCACGAGCGCGCTGCATACAAACAAAGTTTATCCTATTTTCAATGAATTAAATTGATCGAAGATCTTATAAACAGCTATTTTCTAAATAAATATCTTTTCTGCCTTCGGTATGTAATCTACTACTTATAATAGTAGTAGTAATAGTAGTAATATTTATTTTCCAGTCAAAGATACATTGCATAGTATTACATGGATTACTGCACTAAGCAGCGCCTGTATCGCGGGAATCAAACAAAATAAATAAAATAAAATTAACGTTAAAACGCATAATTAATAAAGAGAATGAATGAATGAATATTTGTGTGTGCACGAGATGATGATGATGTTGTGTGTATGCAGGTGTGGGTGTGTTGACTTATAACATTTTAAGATTTTTTTTACTCCAGCATTTTAGAAGTAAAGTAACTAAGACCCTAAAATTTAAAAAAAAAAATTGTTTTTTGTATGAGGATCCCCCTTAATTTGATACATTTTGTAATTTTTATTATTTCTAGCTATTACGGTTCAAAAGTTACAGCCCTAAATAGGTAGGACGGACGGACAAAGTTTCCGTTTTCACTCTTTGGGCACAGAACCCTAAAAAGGTGAAAAGGAACCAGGCTACTAAGATCACTGATGTTTGTAACAAGGATTCTGAGTATCCCAAAGGGGAGCACGGTCGTAATTTAATGTGTCACTTTACCCCAAAAAATACCCTAAGTCGGCAACACTGTTTGCAGCTGCTGTATGCTGCTGCTGCGTGCGGTCGGGTTCGAATTCATACCCCTCCGACGTGTCGGAGCGACGCGTCGCTCCGACGTGTCGGATCCGACACGTCGTATGCTGCTGCTGCATGCGGTCGGCTGCCAATTTACTCCTTTAATCAGCCGGATAGTCGGAATTTGCGCTACAGTTCGCCCTGTCCCGTGGCCAGGCCGCAAAAGTCATACATATCACACAAGCTATTTTTGAGTGTAGGTGTTGACAAAACCCCTCTGTCCTGTAGGCTCCACTATCTCGATCCACCAGTGGATTGAATAGGACGCTGAAGTTCACTGTGATCCACCATTAGGCTCAGTGGATCCTATGATACTTGAATGTATTAATAGGCTCCACCAGTGGATCGAATTTAATTCTAGGAGTTTTGTAAGATGCACCACTGATTTCTGTGGGACCTGTAATATAATTTATATAATATATGCTCCAAGGAAGTTCGACCTCTTATACACGTCTGCTCTCCTGGTACATTTGAATATTTTAAATGAGTAGTAAATAAATATATATATAAATAAAATAAATATGTTTAGTCAAAAAAATAAAAATGTAAAAAAAAAAACGAAGAAAGACAATAGAAAAGGGGGCATTGCAACGCATACCACGCAATAGTTATGCTTTTTTTTCTTTTACTGTTTATTTCTTTTTCCTTTTGTAATTTTTTTTCCATTTTTTTTTCTATTACTTACGGATAATACGCGAAATGACACATACGCGAAACGACATACGCGATATGACACATACGCGAAACGACACATACGCGAAACGACACACATATGTGTGTTTGCCCTTAAAGGTGGTGTAACAAAAATGCAAACTTCTTTATTTTTTTATCGTCATTGGATTTTGGTATAACAATACAAACTTCTTTTGTATGGAGCAGCGCGTCAACGGTAATTTTGAAAGTTTAACCTCTTTTAATCTTCTGCTGTCTTGGTACTTCCCCATGCTTTATTGCTCTTGGCCGATTTTCTTTAATAAAGAAGTTTGTATTGTTGATATATTACGACTCGAACTTGGCCGATTTTCTTTTTTTGATTCAGCACATCAGTAGGACCAACAGAAATAGGTGTCCCTCGTGGACCTACTAGTAGGACCACGAGAAAACGCCGAAATGTACCAGGAGAGCAGACGTGTATAAGAGGTCGAACTTCCTTGGAGCCTATATTATATAAATTATATTACAGGTCCCACAGAAATCAGTGGTGGATACAAAACTCCCAGAATTAAATTCGATCCACTGGTGGAGCCTATTAATACATTCAAGTATCATAGGATCCACTGAGCCTAATGGTGGATCACAGTGAACTTCAGCGTCCTATTCAATCCACTGGTGGATCGAGATAGTGGAGCCTACAGGACAGAGGGGACAAAACGATAAACGATATGACTGCGACATCACTGCAATATTACTGAGACGAAGTTCAGTAAAAATCGCGCCATTTCAGTTGCGATGTCGGGGCGGTGCAATTGCGACATCGCGTACGCTCAAAAATCGCTCATATTATATGACTCTTACTTTAATTAATTTTTATAATATATTTTTTTTTAAATAATAACAGTCTATACCTGAACTTTATTGTAAACATTGAACCACTCCGGATGGTGGTCCATCTTCTCAGCCAGCAGTGCCACCCGGCTCATGAAGCCGAAAGCCTCGTTGAAGTCCTTGAACTGGAACTCCTTCTCGATGGCATCTCTATTGCTTTGGACCTTCCAGCCTGACGCCAGGAGGCTCTTGAGCTGGGAGTCACGGTCTTCTTGACTTAACTTGTCTGCCTGCGAGAATTAGATAAAAATGTATCATGAGTAATCATTAGAGATTGGATACAGGTCGGTTAACTAAAGCTGGCGCGTTCACAGATACACAAAAATGCGTTTTTCATGTCAATGCGTCCGTGTTTGACAGAGATAGAAAAACTTTTCAGTATGCATGCAGTGAGAAAAAAGCATTGCGTAAATGTGTGGCACGCGCCAGCTTTAGTTAACCGACCTGTAATCAGATGCATATTTACCTAAAGTTGAGGTGTTGGCTAGTTGGCACTTTGGTATGGAAAAAAAAAATATCTTTATTTTGTTTAATTTGATAATTTTAAGAAGTCTTCCATTCTATGCATCCCATTAGTAGACTTACTGCTGGATGTAGGAGGATTTATATTATCAAAAAAAATAAAATTTTGTTTTTTAAATTTGAATTAAGTAGTTTTAAGAATTCCATATCATGCATCCGATTAGTTATGCATTCCCGGATTTCTTGGCATCCCGAAAAATATTTTAAGAAGCCGCTTCCATAATTTCACAGCCCAAAATGAAGTTTAGGTAAATATGTATCCAAATATCTGATCTCTAGTAATTAATCATTCATACCATTCATAATCATTCTCTGTATTTTTATTTATTCCAGAAACTTATTTACTAATTATTAAAACTGGCAACATGCCTCGATCATTTGCTCATAATCATTTGCTTTGTGTGGTGTATAAAGATCTTATACAGGTAATAAGAGTTTACAATTTAAAAGTACCTAATACATTTACAAATACAATAATCTAAACGGTACAAATACGGTAAATCTAGAAGGTATTTATGAACAATTTCATTCCAGTTTAACTTGTTTTATTGTGCAAGTGAAAGTAAAAATAAATGGCATTGGTTTTATGTACATTCAGCCTTGCCTTGTTGTTTAAAAAGAAAAGTTAATTAATTAAGAACAAGTGACAAAATGATTAGTAAAAAGAATTTTGTTAATAGGAAAGGCGGTGTACAAAAAATTTGAAGAATATTAATTAAAAGATCTATTGCTATTGTGCTATTTCCGAGCAACCGAGCTGCCAGTGTGAAAGTGACATTTGCTGCTCGGACTGATTATACCTACATAGAATGGAGATTTCGTATTCCCCCGTTTCCTCCTCCAAAACTAAACCGATTTTAATAATTCCTTCAAGAATAATATGAGCAAAACTTTGGTTACTTATGTCTGTATTTTTTCCATTTATTGTTTATATTCATCAATTTTGCGTGCTGGATGTCTGAACACAGCAGTAAAGTTTTTAGTCGCTTTCGAAGGTTTCTTGTTCTTATAGTAATTTATTTACAGGAAAAAACTAAACATAGGGACATAACACAACTAAACAGAGATAACATTGATGGTATGGTAAAACCAATATTTGCTCTATTGTCATTAGCATAGCATATGCTCATGACTAGGTATATTCCCCGAAGGGATAGTCAGAGATATTCTGAAACCTCAGGACATCCACGTTTCTAGTGTCATTATATAGGGAGAAAACGAGAATACGTTTGTATGGACTAAACGGAACCCGCCATTCCTCTTAACAGCCAGCACAGATAATACAAGGCAGTAGGTACTTGAATTGAAAAAAAACCTTTTTTAAATAAAACTACAAAATACCGAGGCTTATCCTTCCTAAACGGAAGTTACGCAAATTTAAGCAGATTACTGACATAGTACCTCAATTACTGAGAGTTCTCAGAAAAGTTAAAGCCACCTGTTGAATCGTAAAAGGAAACTTACCATTTTCCTCTTGTTCGTGGACGGCGACGCAGTGGCTAGTCCGGCTACTCGACTGGCATTGATCGAGGCTCGCGCGCATTGGCCGAAGCCCGAGGTCGGGGGGTGAAAGTGTATCGCTAAACCCGCTTTGAACAAACTTCGCATCAAAGACATTTCGATCAGGCGCTACTTTATGTATGACAACAGTTCTGTTTAAAGTTTCTTACAACGCGAAATGATAACTGACTATCTTTTGGTAATGCTTGATAAAAATATCTCCTCAAAGAGCTATTCCTTTATTGAATAAAATCAATTATAGTTTTACGATTTCATGTTTACATTTTATTTTTTTGAAACGTTTTGAATGAAATGTTTTTTTTCCTTTTTTTTTTAATTTATCCTTTCGGAAAGGTAATGGGAACTAGCTCTTACAGCCGTTCATTGTCAAACAAATCAAGACCAAAGATTCATGCGATGCATGCGGGCATTTTTACGAACATGCGACCATTCAGCCAAAGCACACAGGAAAGAACTGACGACGATCAAACCCACACCTAATAATATAACTGCCTTTATCATTGAAATGTGTGAACCACCCTCGCATTTCAATGAGTTTGGTTTTAGGGTTTAATTACGACAAAACGAAAAACCGCGATACTATGGATTCCTGTCAATATTGAAGACATCGGCCCATAGGCCAAGTATTTCGCTTACGCTGATCTTTCTACGCATCGGCCACTAGAAACATGATCTCGGAAATGACAAAAACCACTGACATTAATTATTACGGAAAAACAATAATTAGAATATTAAGAATTTGAAAAATTATTATTTTAAAGCCCGACCAAAAATATAAAAAAACCTCGCCATGTTGCGGAAAATCATGGGAACTAATTTTTGTACTTGGAACTCTGTCATTAAAGGTTATAGTCGATTACAGCGCCCCCAAACCAGGTTTTTTATATTCCTGGTCAGGCTTTAACATAGATCAGCCACATAGTGCCTTTTTATATGCTTTAGATAATGAATTTATAAGAAAATACCAAGAAGTTTAAAATATTTTAAACTTCTTGGAAAATCCCTACAAAATCAGACTTGGCTGCATGGGCTAGGTACCCTTTGCTTTTCCTCAATGAAAAATGTAACAACAACAACAAAAAGAGAGTTTTGCGCGGGAAACATGACGAAACGGATGGACTTTGTTTCTTAATTTTCTCAATTAGTTTTTCGTGGCTATTATTGTGATAATGTGGTGGAATTACTATAATAATGTGCCTTTAATGGAGAACAATATAGTAAAAGTGAGAAATAAAGTAAGGCGCGACCGTTCGATTCGGATTGATATCCCCGCATAGAACTCCCATAAACATTGCAATGTGTGAACCACCCTCGCATTTCAATGAGTTAGGTTTAAGTTACGATAAAATTCTTCTAATACGGATTCCTGTCAATATTGAAAAGTTATTGAAGACATCGGCCACTAGAAACTTGATCTTGGAAATGAATGACATATTATGGAAATGACAAAAACCACAGAAATGACATTATTACGGTAAAACACTAATTTACTTGGAATATGAAGACTTAAAATTTATAATTTTAACACAGATCAGGCACATAGTGCCTTTTAAAATGGATTTATAAGAAAAAGAAAAATCAGACTTGGCTGCATGGGCTATGTTCCCTTTGCCTTTCCGTTAGGAAAAATGAAACAACAACAACAAAAAAAAGAATTTGACAGAATTCGAACGATATAGTAAAAGTGAGAAATAAAGAAGGCGCTCCCGTTTGATTCGGATTGATCCTCACGTAAAACTCCCTTGAACATTGGAATGCGTGCTCCATCCGCGCATTTCATGAGTTAGGTATTAAGGTTAGGTTAGGTAAGGTTTAAGTACAAAGAAAAAAGACACTAATGACCAGGCAGTAAGGGCTAGTTCCCATAGCCTATCCGAAAGGATAAACTTAAAAAAATAAAAAAAAAGAATTTGACAGCAGCAGGGCTAGCATGATACCCCGCGACTTCGAGTCTCTCTATACCATATCTCTATTTTGGCGCGGCTTCGCCTCTGTCTCTATTTATTTATTATTTATTTTATTTATTTTATTGTTTTTGGAAGACCAACAGCGCAATGCAATACATTAAACAGTATTATTTTAGTAACAGAAGGCCAATTAAAGGTCCTCGCTAATATACATCAAACTAAAAAGAAAGAAAGATCTTAGTACAGCACCGAACATGCGTATCGGTTATTATAACATAGATAGTTAATTGATTGTAATAATACAAGCTACAAGAACACTCCTGTACCTACAAACTTAGGTTCAGTGAATACAAATAGATCACTAATAAAAAACACATAATATAGGTATATAAAACAAAAAGAAAATAAAGATTAGGTATACCAACCCATATTAAAACTGTTTGGTTCTATCCTGCTAAGAAAAAACTCTGCGCTAGTTGACGCCTCGCTGATATAATGCTAGTGTTGAACAGGTCTAACATACAGTAACTAACATGATGCGCGCGACTTACGATGACGCGAGCGCCCAACTGTCATTCGTAGACTCTAGTCTACAAACGCGAGCATGATCACCGTTCGGTAGAGTTTGTGGCTCTACGTTTGACGTTTATCTTTAGAGATATATGTCTTGCACCGATGGGGTCCGCGACTGTTGTTTTAAGTGGACTTTTCAGTAATAATTCATGAAATTTGGCAGTGAAAATAATATTTTTATGGTATTCATTCACTGTGGCGGCTCAAATGACTTGAAAAACACATTAAATATAAAAGATTGCATTAATTAAAACAATGATAAAATCCGCAAGTAAACCTAAGTTTTGAAATGAACACACACAAACAAACAACATCTCACCCTCAAAGCGTATTACTCCATTCCGTCGTGAAAAAAGAAACCCAAGCATGTTCTACTAGCCATGTGCCTTCGCAGAGTTCCCCACGATTTTGTTCTGCTCCAACATCAGGCCCTCAGCAGTTCATGTACAGAACGCATGTATGAAGTTACTCACTGTCTCACCGAACACTATCAAAAGAGCCCAAGCATGTTCAACTAGCTATGTGCCTTCGCAGAGTTCCCCACAATATTGTTCTGCTCCAACAACAGGCCCTCAGCAGTCCATGTACAGAAGCTACTCACCGTCTCACCGAACACTATCAAAAGAGCCCAAGCACGGTCAACTAGCTATATGCCTTCGCAGAGTTCCCCACAATATTGTTCTGCTCCAACAACAGGCCCTCAGCAGTCCATGTACAGAAGCTACTCACCGTCTCACCGAACACTTATCAAAAGAGCCCAAGCACGGTCAACTAGCTATGTGCCTTCGCAGAGTTCCCCAAAATGTTGTTCTGCTCCATCATGAGAACCTCAGCAGTTCATGTACAGAAGCTACTCACCGTCTCACCGAACACTATCAAAAGAGCCCAAGCACGGGTAACTAGCTATGTGCCTTCGCAGAGCTCATGTTGTTCTGCTCCATCATCAGGCCCTCAGCAGGTCATGTACAGAAGCTATTCACCGTCTCACCGAACACTATCAAAAGAGCCCAAGCACGGTTAACTAGCTATGTGCTTTCGCAGAGTTCCCCACGATATTGTTCTGCTCCATCATCAGGCCCTCAGCAGGTCATGTACAGAAGCTATTCACCATCTCACCGAACACTATCAAAAGAGCCCAAGCACGGTTAACTAGCTATGTGCTTTCGCAGAGTTCCCCACGATGTTGTTCTGCTCCAACATCAGGCCCGCAGCAGTTCATGTACAGAAGCTACTCACCGTCTCACCGAACACTATCAAAAGAGCCCAAGCACGGTTAACTAGCTATGTGCCTTCGCAGAGTTCATGTTGTTCTGCTCCATCATCGTGCCCTCAGCAGGTCATGTACAGAAGCTACTCATCGTCTCACCGAACACTATCAAAAGAGCCCAAGCACGGTTAACTAGCTATGTGCCTTCGCAGAGTTCATGTTGTTCTGCTCCATCAGAAGGCCCTCAGCAGGTCATGTACAGAAGCTACTCATCGTCTCACCGAACACTATCAAAAGAGCCCAAGCACGGTTAACTAGCTATGTGCGCAGAGTTCCCCACGATATTGTTCTGCTCCATCATCAGGCCCTCAGCAGGTCATGTACAGAAGCTATTCACCATCTCACCAAACACTATCAAAAGAGCCCAAGCACGGTTAACTAGCTATGTGCTTTCGCAGAGTTCCCCACGATGTTGTTCTGCTCCAACATCAGGCCCGCAGCAGTTCATGTACAGAAGCTACTCACCGTCTCACCGAACACTATCAAAAGAGCCCAAGCACGGTTAACTAGCTATGTGCCTTCGCAGAGTTCATGTTGTTCTGCTCCATCATCGGGCCCTCAGCAGGTCATGTACAGAAGCTACTCATCGTCTCACCGAACACTATCAAAAGAGCCCAAGCACGGTTAACTAGCTATGTGCCTTCGCAGAGTTCATGTTGTCCTGCTCCATCAGAAGGCCCTCAGCAGTTCATGTACAGAAGCTATTCACCGTCTCACCGAACACTATCAAAAGAGCCCAAGCACGGTTAACTAGCTATTTGCCTCCAGAGAATTCCTCACAATGTTGTTCTACTCCATCATCAGTAGACAAGTGACAGAGAAGGAGTTGGTTCTTCACGGTAGTACAATAATAAAGCGATTACTATTGTCAAAGAAAAACTCATATTTTATTAAAGCAACAGATTTTATTAAAATTTTTAATATCCCGGACCCAAAAAAAATAAAACTTCAAATTGGTATCTTTATTGCTAAGTTAGGTACAGATAGGTACATAATATACTTTGAAAAATCTATGCAGTTTCATTGTCACGTACGACAGCTAGAAATTTTACAATAAAGAACATTAAATACATTCAATAAATCTAATAAGTACAATTTAGTTGATATCCTTAAGTCAATAAAGTAAATTAATTACTTACAACTACAGGGTGAAATTGATAGTAGCATACTATTAAACTAAGAGTCTACCCATCACACTGAACAACTTTTACTATGGGAGCAAACCGATCGGAGCAAAAAAAATCTGCTGTCCCATACTAAACTGAAACTGCTAAAATGCCTACTTGACTCAAATGTATGCAACAGCAGATTTTTATTTTGCTCCGATCGGTTTGTTTCCATAGTAAAAGTTGTTCAGTTTAAGCTAATGATATCAATTTCAATAATAAACTTCCAAAAATTAACTTACATTACACACAAAGAAAACAATAGGTATAACCACTTATAAATGATGAACAACTAGTTACTACATTACAATAATTAATAGCTAAATGCACTGATGAACAATGATGATCAACAACATTGCAACAAATGAAAGATTATAATTATTACAAATAAATACAAGAATATAACTTATAAGGTATTACCTAAAAATAATAAGGTAGTTTTAGGTACGGTTTAGAGTCATCACTATGACTCCCATGGGAGATAATTTGGTACAAATTATATCAATGGCTACAACATCAAAATTGTGTCCTAGTGACCCGGCCCCAGCTTTACCCGGTTGGGGGTAAATAATATAAGTAAATATACCTACTATGAGAGCTCAGTGGCCCGTTGCGGACAGGTATGGACTCTCAATCATGAGGTCCGGATTCGAATCCGCACGGACAACATGCCACGTACCAATGAGTTTTTCTAACTTATGATCGTATTACTGACTGGTCTCAAACGGTGAAGGAAAACATCGTGAGGAAACCTACATATGCTGAAGAAGAAATTCTGATGCGTATGTGAAGTCTACCAATCCGCATTGGAGACGCGTGGTGGACTGTGCCTGCAGTGGGACGTATATAGGCTGATGATGATGATGATACCTACTATACACATAAATATTTCAGAAGAAATTCTCTGACAACAGTCTCGACTGCTGTAGCAGTTCTGTCATATTGCATCCTCAGCGCACGACCATGCCCTTAACGACATCTTCCAAAGGGCTCTATTTTCTGCAAAGATATCATGCGTGCCTTCAGGCCTCAGCCGCACCAAAAGTAACAGGCTTGACGGCCTGGCAGAAGGACAAGCGCCTCCCGTGGGATGCTACATGCATTAGCACCATCGCCGCCAGCTACCTTAGCCGCACCTCACGGACCCCTGGAGCAGCTGCAGAGAGTCTGGTACTCAAGACTTGAAGCACCAATATCTGTTTGTTCCGGTCACAGGAGCCTGAAATCGGGCATAAGACTTAGGGAGAGGAAATGTGACCCCCACTCTGGGTGGTTCTTGATGCAAACCATGGCCATAGCAATACAATGCGGCAGCGGTGCTAGCGTTATGGGCACTTTTGCACCTGGATCGATACGGGGCGGGCTATTTGATTAAGTTTAGCTGTGAGTTTCTTTTCTTTTGTTTCTCTTAATTTGTTTTGTTTATTATGTTGTATATAAAGGATTTAACACATTATACCTTCATTTAGTATCTCCTAAACTTTGTTCAAAAGACTAAGATGACATACTTACATGGTTACTCCTAGATTGTATGACTTAAGGTAATTCTGATTCTTCCACTGGTTTATCGTTGTTGGAACATGGATACACGTAAAGCTTTTTATAACTGTATCAGTATCTTCTCGTGCCTTCAGTTAAAGACAAGTAATCCCGTATATCCGCCAATGGTGAAGTCTTCAAATTGTCAGAAAGTTTATTTGCTCTCACTGTGCTTAGATTTCTGAAAATTAAATGTAAAATTACGTTATAACGTGAAATACAAGTAGGTAGAAAGTCGGAAGAAAAATGTATATTTGACATCCAATAATACTTACATAACATTGTTTTCTTTAGCAAACATGCTGACGTGACGATTATTTACTGAAAAACAGCTTTATTTCGCTATTTTAGTTGTGTAAAACTGTTTATTCTTGATTTTTCCAAAATAAAATTTTAGCTTTCAAATGTCAAACATATGTCAAGTGAAAAAAACCAATAGCTTTAATTTAAGAATAAAACATAACGTGTAAGCGAGACGTCGCTATACCAACAGTATCTCCTTACTCTTTACTCGAAACATAAGCACTCAAAGCACGCAACGAAATAGGCAAAAGAACGAATGATATTGGGGCAGCTCTAATTACCGATTCGGTGATACCATATTTAAAAATGATCGTTTTAACCGTATGGTATCCCAGCGAACCCGCGCCGCGACTCTGCTTTCTCTCGGTAGAGTGGCTGCCGAGCTGTCAAATCATGCTCACCATCGCGGGATAAATGACAGGTGCGAGTTTGATTTTCAAACCCGCAGGCGCGCGTCAAGCGACTAATCATGCTAGCACTGCAGTGCTAGCATGATTAGTCGCATGACGCGCGCCTGCGGGTTTGAAATCTATACCCGCGCCTGTCATTTATCCCGCGATGGTGAGCATGATTTGACAGCTCGTCAGCCACTCTACCAAGAGAAAGCAAAGTCGCGGCCCGGGTTCGCTGGGTTACCATACGGTTAAATCGATCAATTTGAATAGGGTATCACCGAATCGGTGATTAGAGCTGCCCCAAAATCATTCGTTCTTTTACTTATTTCGTTGCGTAAACATAGAGCCACAAACTCTACCGAACGGTGATCATGCTCGCATTTGTAGACTAGAGTCTACGAATGACAGTTGAGAGCTCGCGTCATCGTAAGTCGCGGGCATCATGTTAGCTACTGTAGAGACAGAGGCGAAGACGCGCTGAAATAGAGATATGGTATAGAGAGACTCGAAGTCGCGGGGTATCATGCTAGCACTGCAGATTTTGTTTCATTTGTTTGTCTTTTGTTTATTATAATAAAGTGAGATAAAGACTGGCTCAAAAAGACGCTGCATCCAGAGCCGTAAAACTCTTTCAAAAAAAAAAAAAAAGTCTTTTGTTTTATGAATCTATGTTTGTTTTTGTTGTTGAGCGCGAGAAACAGCGAAAAAAGTAAACAAAAGAAAAAGTTTATTCTTCGTTTCCGTAAGCGTTTAAAGATATTTTTAAAGTGAGAAACTGTAAGTAACGTGCAAGTTAACTATGACGGATCTAAAGAAAATCTTACCCCAAAAAATATTCGAAGTCTTGGACAGAGCCGGCATTTGCACAACCAAACAAATCATAATTCTCTCCTTCTGGGACATAAGAAAACTTACGAACATGCGTACCGAAGACATAACATTACTGAAAAACATAGTTTCCGACCACACAACACCTCAAAGTGTTACGTGCGATAAACTGTTACTTCAAGACAATAAAAGAGTATCAATTGGATGTCCAGCAGTAGACGAATTACTCAACGGTGGGCTCCGAAGAGGTACCTTAACAGAAATATATGGAGAAAGTGGCTCCGGCAAGACACAGGTAGCAATCCAGGCCGCTGCACACAGCTGGAGCGACGGAACCGTTTACATCTGCACCGAAGACTTATTCCCCGTGAAGAGATTTGAACAAATAAAACGAACTATACCGAATTACGATCCAGCTAACGATTACGGGAAGAATGTATTCATTGAGCATATTACTGAAGCGAATGACTTGTTATCGTGTGTGAGAGTACGCTTACCAAAGCTGCTTCTACAACGCAGAATATCACTAATTATTATAGATTCCGTAGCCGCGCCGTTCCGATCTGAATATACTAACTACATTCAACGAGCGGAGGAACTTAGAGAGTTAGCGATTTCGTTAATAAGTCTAGCTCAGAATCATAATTTAGCAGTTCTTTGTATCAATCAAGTAACTGCGTCTTTTACTGGGACGGATGTGTTACCTTCTTTAGGCTTAGCTTGGTCTAATATGGTTGTCACGAGGCTATGGTTGAGGAAGACGTTGAATAATATTGATATTAATGTACGGGATAGTTGTAAGACGGAAAGTGTTTATGTAAGACAACTATCGGTTGTATTTTCACCTGAATTGCCTAATTCTGTAACAGATTTAATAATTACTTCAAATGGTATTCAGGGTGTTTAATTTGGTATGGAAAGGCTTCCGTTTTTCGACTAGCAGACATATTTGGTAACGAGAACCGAAAATATTTTTATGTTTGTTTTTTAGTTTAAAAGCATTTTTATAGCGTAAGAAAATACAATACAATAGTTTATGCCAAAATTCTTTGCAGATATAGAAGAGGGTGGGCAGAATATGAGAAATTAGTAAAAAGCAAGATCCCATAAAAAGGGTAGAAAAAGGGGGTCAGGGTCCGTGCTCCACCTAGGCTCTCCACCTGGGTGAAGCATGGGATACTTACAGGTCCTCATAATTTTCGGCTAAGGAAAACTAGATTCCAAAGCCGAAAAAAAAAAAAGCTAATGACATTGACATAAACCAGCTGGAATCAGCTGATTTGCGAATGTCGTCTTTATTGCAACGTGATAGAAATTATTTTACGATTCTTATCATTACAAATTACCTGTGATTAAAGATAAAACAATTTGCTTTAGTAAAACCTAAATATCTCCTAAAAATGTCTTGTAATTCATGTGCAAAACCTTATACATTGTTGCGGAAAGAGGTGGGTGTGTTATCTTTAGTAAATTCTTATGATTTGATGATGTTTAGTATGTGTTTAGTACACAGTAAAACAAATCCCCATTATGTTGTTTTGCAGAAAGGATGTCCAAGCTGCGGCTTCAGCTATTGCTCCAAATGTCTCGACAACAAAGTATTTGTGAAGAAACTTAATTCAGAAGCAAAAGTAAGTTGATATACAGTTCAAACTGATTCCACTAAGATGAGCAATGATTGCCTCGGTGGTCTAATGGTTAAGACCATCGGGCTCTTGACATGGAGGTCGTGGGTTCGATTCCTACGGGGGACACCTATTGATATGTTACTTTGTGAATTTTTTTGGTTAGGACATTGCAGGCTGAATCACCTGACTGTCTGAAAAGAAAGATGATTCCGTGCTTCGGATGGCATGTTAAGCCCTTGATCCCGGTTACTATCTCTGGTGGTAGGAGTCGTTACATAAAAACCATGTCAGAGGCCATAAGGCAGTCTGAAAAAACTCTGACACCTGGGCTTGCCCTCAAGATAAGAAGATGAAGCAATGATTTGTTCCGCTATCCCGCCTCATTATATCATATGATCACTTATAGCCCAGTATAAGAAAGAGTACTAATACCTACATACATTACTGGAGACTCCCTGGCCCCCCACCAATTTTGAACTCAACCCCTCAGTGGTACGGGATGACAACGACAGTAACCAGTAGTTAGGCTGTCTGTCCACTGAAGCGGAGAAATGCTGCGGAGCGGAGAAACAAGGAAATATTGACTAATAAGATTGCATAAAATCTCTGCAATTTTATTTTAAGCAATCCTATTGGTTAATATTTCCTTGTTTCTCCGGTCTGCAGCCTCGCTCCGCTTTAGTGGACAGACAACCTAATACTCTCCCACTCACACTCAGCATACACATGCTAGCTTCAATCGAAGTAAGTCCATTTGTATGAAGTGTCCAGGTGGTGATGACCGGGTGACACTGATCAACTGGACTGGACAATGATGAAAATCACCCAATCAATGATTACAAAAATGTTGTGTATTTCATTTCAGTTATTCATTCAATAACAATAATACATTGTAATTGATTTGTCAGTCATATATCTTTTTCCAGGTTTGTGCAAAATGTAAAAAGTCTACAGAAACAACAGAGGCACAGAAAATTGAACCTCCTGCTGCTTATTATAAGTGAGTAACATTTTTTACACCCAGAGAGAGAGAGAGAACACAATATCCTTAATTTTATGATGTATACCTACTATTTACCTGCTGTGTCTCAAGACAATGATCTTTGAACAGTGTATATTGCCAGTGATGAACACAGACAATATGATCGCACACTAAAGTCCTCATAAAAAAGCGAAAACTCACCCAAAGGACAAGGAGGGCTATGCTCGGTGTAGGAGGGAAATGAATAGCCCGAATTGCTTAACTCAAGTGGCAATAGAAAGGGCACATTGCTTGTAGATCAGATGGCTGATGGAGTGGCGACTGCGTACCAGAAGGCAGTGTGGGTAAACTCCTAGAAGGTTTACTGACGACCTGGTAACGGTGGTGGGAACTCGTTGGAGGGCAGCACAGGACCAGTTATGGCGATCCTTGGGGGAGGCCTATGTCCAGCAAGACTTATCGGCTGTGATGATGATACTATTTACTGTTTTAGGAGATTGGGACTCATCCCAAATGATTCTTCAAATCCTCAACAAACTACAGGAGAAGCGCACCCAAAAGACCAAGAGATACTTAACAGACTAATGCAACTGAAAGAAGATAGCAAAAAGGCAACAGTGGGATCGTCAGAGGCTGAAATTGCGACACGGTTGAAGAAAATAAAAGGAGAAATGCCTTCGACTTCCGATGCAGAGCTTCAGGAACGGTTAGCAAAGCTTAGAGGAGTTCCTGTTAGTACTCTTCAGAGTAAGGTAAATTTACAAGATTATGATTAATGAGCTTTTGCCTGTGAACCACTTCGTTCGTATCACCGGTTCCCATCATTGTAGCGAGATAAAATATATACCAGTTTTTAAAAACAAAAAGTTTAATCAAAATCGGTCAAGTAGTTTTTGCGTGATGCTCGAACAAACAAATTATTTTGACTCGGAGACACTAAATTGTGACCTTTTTTTTTGTATCATTTCGTAATTCGTATCACACAAGCATAAGAAGCGTTCGCACAACTGCGCCCCTAACGACTTCGCCACTTACGCCACGCCACTTTTCGCCCTTTTACTGAACGTTATCATTGAGACACTGGATTGATCTCAGAAATATTGCGACCATATAGTTCCGTCAACAACTACGCTCAAAAATAGCTTGTGTGATGGCTCTATCTATATATCTTCAATGTACACACACACTTCTGTTACAGTTTTATAATAGTGTACCTTTAGATGCATAACTATATCTGTTTCAGCCAGTACTACTAACACCAGATATACGAACAGAGCAGGAACAAGCCAATGATTTGTTAAAACAATACATGGAACAGACTAAAATAGATGGTACATACAAAGATGAGTTCGACGGGCTGGTCAATGATATTGAATCTAGACTGGGCAAGTTAAAAGGTGCCAGTTCTACAAAGATTGATAAAACTATTGAAGATGCAGAGTCAGAAGATGAAGATGAAACTGTAAGGAAAATTTTAGAAAAGGTATGTGGAATGGAAAATAGAAAATTAGGGTTGACCCACGGAATCGCGTTTATTCCCTATGTGCTGCCGTAGCACTATAGCGTGTTATCGCGTGCTTCCGCGTACTATCGCATGCGGTCGCGTTTGCGTGCTGTCGAATGCGATAGCGATCGCTCTCGATCGGCGCCGAAAGCATACCGTAAATGACATTCCTAAGCGACAGAAAAGGATAGAGTATGAAATTTAGCATCTTATTTAGTATTTTATAACAATTTTTACTTTTATTTGCAGGTAAAAGCAGAAGCATCTTTAGACATCGATCAGTTCCCGGCAACAAATGACGAGTTACCATTCTGCGAGATTTGCAACGAAGACGCGACAATGCGTTGTCTGGGATGTCGGTACCTATTCTGCAAGCGCTGCTACCTGGAGCACAGAGATGATGACGAATGTAACAGATATGAGCCGTATTCACCGCCGAAGGGAAGTCTGCACTGACAATTAATCACGCATAAGGCTGGTGTACACACGGAGACACATCATGTTACGCACCCTATATACCCATAACTACATTACGTACAAAACACAAAATAGTGCGGTAGAGCCTGCATAGACGCGGCTGCCGGCGCGGGCGCAGCGTGCCGTGAGACGAAACAACAACAACATACCGCACCCTCTCGCACGATTCGCAGTGTTCAACTTCTAATAGTTCAAAGTCGCATGTCCTCGTGTGTACTATCACCAGAGATATGCGAGGTAGCGAGACGGTGAGCGAGGAAAAAATCCGCCAACAGCTCGCGCGCTCGATCACGTCATTGCGAAATTGAAGCACTCTCATTGGCTCATTGGCCGGAGTTTTATCAACCAATAAGATTGCATGAAATCTCGGAGCTGAGATTTTATGCAATCTTATTGGTTAATAAAACTCGGTTTCCCCGCTCCATCAGCCAGCTCCGCATCAGTGAACTTAGGCGGACGTCCGCAGAAACAGTCCCGCACGCTGCAGCGGCTGTCCGCATGCGTGTTGTTGAACGCAGCAGAATACCTAAACAGCTTTTCTATAATCAGATATAAATAAAACAAGCTATTTATAATTTTTTCTTGTTTTATTTCTTATGTTCTTCTATTATACTTGGTATAATTTTCACTAAATCCTCCGTTGTTTGCTTGTACTCGTTTTCGATCCAAATATCTTTCAATCTATTTATGATAGGGCCGTACATTTTGCCTGGAGGTACACCATTATCTTTGAGAATCTTTCCGCCGACTGGGAACCGAGGAATCTCCCAGTTATTAAATTTCTCCAAGAGCACTTCATCACCTCTGTATTTCAGTACTTCTCTCACATATTCCACTGCGTCTTTCTGTTTTATTTTTGTGTTCAATACCAACTTTTCGTAGGGTCTGAAACGAAAAAAAAATGTGTTTAAAAAGTTCCGTTTTTTTGTCTGCTCATAACACTTAGCAGCTCTGTTTAAGCAAGGTTAGAAGTGCTAAGCTATTGCAATCAATCTATGAGCCGTCAATCGTACCATTCGTACCTCTGACACATGATTAAATACCCCACAGACTACATACTAACTATTAAATAATTTGTGACAGAAAAAGCTTCCAACGATCACGCTAGACTACTTCAAGGCGCAGCGGCGTGTGCGTGACCTTTCACCCACGAGTTCACTTACATTACACGCCGCCCGTGGACAGGACCGGCTCGGCCCGTGGACAATCTAACCTACGGGCGAGAGCTTGATAATCATTTTGTGCGCTTCTTAAAATAAGTGGAATATTTACTCATGTGCCTCTGATTAGTCAGGATGCGGGATAAAAAACTTTTCTCCCCTCCGGAGGGAAAGCATCAATTCTCGTCCCGCTACGCTAAACGAAGTTGCCGCTTTCCACTTCCGTCGAGAAGAAAAATAGTATACTAACCTAGGCAGTAAATAAAAAAGCCTCGGATCCCATGTGTGTTGACATGAGATCTGAGACCTTTCTTACTTTCCTGCCCTCGGTGTGTAATCTACTATAATATGCGTGCCAGGCATAACTACGAGGACCGAGATGTGCATGTACTTACTTTGTCTATAATGCTTCTATAAATTGGAAATCAGCAAAGACTACAATGTGAAGTTCTTGTTTTTTGGAATTATTAAGAAATTCAAATAATACGATTGAGGGCAGCACTGGAGGCTCAGTACCCCCTTAACACTTTAACTGCTGACGACCTACGTGGTATGTCAGCGACAAATGGGCCGCAGTGCGCACGACTCATACCTTGAGTCAGAATCGTATAGCATTCCACAGTGTTAGTACTGCGCGAATGTCATTGTTTTGAGCTTAGCAGCGAAAGTGTTAGCATAATACAAAAGGAGAACACTTACAGTATTGGCCTAGTAGATATTTTGTCACTCCTGTGTTCCACAAGGAAATAGGCCAAGTCTCTGTCATATCCTGAGAACTTTAGTCTGCTGTGGAGCAACGTGACCTCGTCCATATCTCTCAGTAATGCTGCTAAGTAACTCATTGGGTGCAGGTCCAAATGTTCAGCTCTTTTCAAAAGTCTGTCTAGCTCTTCAATGTTAGGCTCAAGGGGTAAACCTGCAAAATTTGTTTATTAATGACAGAATATAACAATTATAATATAACAACAAAAGAAAAATATAACTAATACCTACTATAAATAAAAAACATCTTCTAAATTGCCGTCACTTGGCGGTAGGGTGCCCAGGAGGCTGGCAGCATTGCCTCTTTGTATGGCCAGACTGATTCGCTGGCCGAGGTAGCTGCCAGCCTAGCGAGGTAGCGGTCACCCGAGGCCTCGATTAGGCGCGCCGATAAATCTTTGAATATACGTCGCGCCTCTGGCCCCCAAGGATATGACGATGACGCTATCAAGGTTTCCCTTTCTCAGAAATGAGGATTAACCACAAATTCAATCAGAATCATACTAAAATAAACATAAAGAGATAAAAGCATGTGTGTTTAAAAGACCTTAGGGCCTATGCACATAACGTTTTTTTTACGAGCAGACGACGCGCGTTTGCTCGCCTCAAACTAGATTAAGTCAAAAAATGTTGTTTATTAAGGCCAGGTTATCCCAGTGCAAGCGTCTCTTTCTTGCAAGCATAAGTTTTCAATTAGCCATCCCGCTCCAATTGAAAGCAGGATCGCAAAAAAACGTGTTTTTCATCAATATCTTTGCTCATGGGTGTTTCAAAGCTCAACATTCTACGGAGTTCACTAGAAATATTTAATGTATTTAGTTAAGTACAAGAATAAAAAGTTAAATATCAGCAGTTTAATCATAGTATAGAAAAAACATAACAAAAAGGGGTAACTTTGGGATTTTTTTCTATCTATTAAACTTAATCTAATCGTGTAATTGAGCACGGTCGCCTAACAGCCAGATCCTTAAATAAGACATAATTGGTTTTCAGACTTTAAAACACGGTTTCAAACACTTTCGTTCGTGTTCAAAAAACGGCCTCGACGGATTAACAGCGTCTTAACGGGTGGACGCAACGCATATCTATCCGCGGCATTGCCGACGCTGCGGCTCCGCGCTGCCCGTAACGCTCCAAATAAATTTGACTTTTATTCACTAGTGTTAAGATTTCCGCTGCGAGCAAATGCGCTTCACTGCTCTTTTGGTGTGAATCGACCCTTAGGGAAGTTTATGACAACCCCGAAAGGGGTTATGATCGTGAGTTTATCCATGTAGTTTGGGGGCTGGTTTAGGTTTGTTTCCCAATCACTCAAAAACGGGTATGTCATTGCAAAATTTAGGAAAATCATTGTTCAAAGATGTACTAACCAATATATTTAGCAAGACCAACTTCTATCATTGTTTTCAATAAACTACCAGCGTAATTTCCCTGCAACGTCTTTTTAAGCTCCATCCAAACACGTTCCCCCGAAACATTTTGTAATCCCTCCGCATTATCCCTTATTACTTTCAGTGTGTGTTCTTCATGACTGTCTGGTTTCTCCGCTATTCTGCCATAGAAGCGGAAATAACGCATTATGCGTAGATAGTCTTCTTTGATCCTGATGTCTGGGTCACCGACAAACGCTACCCGTCTATTTTTCAGGTCTTCATATCCAAAGAAATAATCATAGACAGAACCATCAAAACCTGGAAAATTTAAATATTTTATTATATACTTAATATTTTTTTACATAAAACAATGATTCAGAGTTAGTATGATACTCCCAAAAGGAGTTGCTTTGTGGGTCTGCTATTGGGCGGTCACGTGCGCGTCGGTTGCCCCATCCCCGGCCTACAGTGGAACTCCAGTGGTGGCTCAGGATATTGTTCTTTTATAAGAACAACCCTTGAAGTCACCAAAATATCAATATAACCGTACAACGTCAAGCACTTTTGCTATAAAAACTCGACATTGGCAAAATCATCATAAACCAAAGATGGCAGCCATATTTTTAAAAATAGAATAGAATAGAATACTCCCAAAACTTACTCGACATTGGTAGAAATATAGTGGTAGACATAAACAAACGCCATTAATTTAAAAATTAATATAAAACATACAGAGGGAGTCACGTTGCAGGGTTTGCCCCGAACACTTGTCTCTCGCGTGGTGTTCGTGCGGTTCGCGTTTCAGCCTGCCACGAGGCTCCAAAATCCTTCTCAGTTGTTCTAACTCAAAAACAATCCTCGAGATTGTTGGACAGACACTCCCTCAAACCACTTGACATTATTGGCAGAAATGCGGTGCTAACGCACAAGCAAGAAGTCCATAATTATAAATAAAATAAAAAAAACATACATAGCCAAAACTAGATTCAACCCAGGTATTTGGGATTACTGTAGGGACACACCTGCGGAACGTTCGGTTGAATACGCATTTACTAGGAAAAATGGCGCGTAATGGCGCGCACTCGTGTGTCGCCGGTATAAGGAAAAACGTTGCGCGCATATTCAACCGAACGTTCAGCGCGAAAAGTTCCGCAGGTGTGTCCCTACACCTAAAAAAATCAAGTATAAATTCTTTATAAGTTACCTAAAAACATAGAATTGATAGTGAGATCGCGTCTATTCGCGTCCAGCTTCCAATCCGTTGTGAATTCAACTTCAGCGTGTCTACCATCGGTTACCATGTCCACTCTCAAGGTAGTCACTTCAAAGTTCTCCTTGTCATTGATCCGTGGTGTGATGGTGCCGTGTTTCTCTCCGCTCATGTTTATCATTCTGATGTTCTCCGTCGTGAAGATCTCTTTCATTTGATCCGGTGTAGCGGTGGTGGCAAAGTCTAGGTCTTTCGGCTGCTGGCCCATTAGCAGATCCCTAGAAATAATTATTTTATTAGTCGTTATTTTATTACCTTCACAAAGGGACCAACTTTGAAATTGTGATTACACCCTTAAAATTTGTTATTTGGGTCAATCAACAATTTTTTGTCCATACCTAGTCCCAGTCATCTGCATAAAATTTTCTCAATGTCCAGGCTTAGGGTCAAGCTCAGGTTTTAATTGCCCCAAAAATTAATGTTTGTTGAATAACTAAGGATTGCATTTATTAAATACATACACGGTTTTGCAAAGCTACTTGAATTTTGGCGGTTGTCCGATGGACGCTTTATTTCGTTCTTCTTCTTATCGAGTGGGCTGCAAAGCCCTGGTGTCAGAGTTTATTCAAACCGCCTTACGGCCTCTGACGTGGTTTTTATGTAACGACTACTACCACCAGTGATAGTAGCCGGGACCAACAGCTTAACGTGCCATCCGAAGCACGGAATCATCTTTCTTTTCAGACAATCAGGTGACTCAGCCTGCAATGTCCTAACCAACTGGGGAAAAACGCACAAAGTGACATTTCACTAGGTGCCCCCCGTGGGAATCGAACCCACGACCTCCGTGTCAAGAGCCCAATGCTCTAACCATTAGACCACGACATTTATTTCGTTGTCCCACGCTTTTTGGTCTATCGGACAACCGCTAAAAACTTCTAGTAGTTCAACACAGATGGTGCAATGCGCATGTGTGTAGAAGAATTAGATACAATATCCATCTTTCAAAATTAATGAATGTCAAGAAAAAAGGAATAAAACCTTTTTTTTAAACAGTACCGTGAGGACAAAAAATAGTTGATCTACCCATTTAGTACGCAATTAAAAAATTGTGGTGGATTTACAGGGTGAAATGGATATCGTTAGCATCCTTAGAGTCTACCCATCAAAGTGAACAACTTTTACTATGGGACCAAACAGATAGGAGCAAAAAAAAATCAGCTGTTGCATACATTTGAGTCGAGTAGACACTGCAGTTTAGTTTGGTATTTTTAGCAATTTCAATACAGTCAGATTACGACAGATTTTTAACTTGAAAAGTTACATTGCATCATCCACTCACATTAATGAAATGAAAGAAAATAAGAGTTAAATTCTAAAGACTTACCTTACAGCACCACCAGCTATTCTAATTTCAAATTTATATTGATCAAATAGTTTCTTCAGGTCCATCACCTCTTGAGTAAAGATACTTTGGAATTCTGACGATTCCAGTTTGACCACCACAGGGTCTTCGCGACATTTTAGCTCCTTATCCATTTTCGATCGAATTCTGCGACGGCTCGGTACCGTAACACTACAATACGCCTGAAAAAATTGAAAATATCCAGCACATAATTTCTAAAAATTATCTGAAATCGATTTCATGGAAGGTATAGGTTATGTTGTTATAACTTACTCTTACGTGAAATTGCGGACAAGATTTTAGTATTTTCGTTAGCCCGATGAACATAACTTGTTTAAAAACTGATTGGAAAGATTTAGCAGTAGAAAATAAAATGCAGATTTCAGAAATAAAAGTGGTGAACAAATTTCAAAACAAATATTTTGAAGTTTGACTTTGACATTGACAGTTTTATTTGACACTCGTCGTTGTTCAAAAATTCGCTTCGAAGGGCAGGCGATGGGACAGACCCATTCAGCCTTGATAGAAAATAGATTGGATAGTTTTTGATGCGCATTGCTCAATTCAATTCAATTGCTAATTCATCATGCTCAAAGTGCTTCGTAAACGATTTTCTTTTCTTTTCAATGTTTTCATCTTATTTTCCCCGACAATGTTTTTTAGAATATGTGATCTTATCAGTAAGGTGGCAATGGATCTTATTCATCGATAATCTTTTATGCTGGGTTTACATGCACGCCGTGCAGCCCGGCAAGCTTAGGAAATTCGCTGTACATCGACTCGTCTGTAAAGTGATTGTTACTACTTAAATTTATAGAAGCCTCAATGTACAGCGAATTGTCTAAGCTTGCCGGGCTGCACGGCACGCGTATGAACGCACCTTTAGGTTTGACTCAAATCATAGTCAGTCTCATCCTCATCATATCAGTCAGTCATCTTTTCCACCCCCACACAAAACAGTTGTGTACCGTAGAAAGAGAAGGCACAGAGAAGGCACTAGAAGGAAGCACGTGTCTTGTCATATCACTCCGTAAGATATGCACATAGCAAATTCGCTCTAGTTAAAAAAGGAGACCGCTACTTACTGCTGTCCTTATCGACGTATCCACTTTTTTGAACTTCGGCCATCTGACTCCAAAATGTCGCTTCATATAATTCGCTATCTCATACCCGGTTACACTGATATTCGGTCTACTAGCGTAAGTGAAAAAAAATTCGTCTATGTTGTGTACCTACCCCTTCATACACTCCAAAGCTGTTGTGTGGGCCAAACAAAGCCACAATTTTATGGGGCCAAACATTATTAATTATTGTTCATTGGGTCAAACCACAGCCTTGAAGTTGACCAAGAAGTTCGCTTTAGTACCAATTTCTAGTAGTTAAGGGAATCAATTTTCCACAAAATAAAATCCAACATCCACATCCTGTTCTTTATTGATTAATGGAGTTAATTACATACATATCGGTGGATTAAAATAAAAAAATCTACTGTCATTTGCCGCCCATCAGGCTGTTCATTCCACTCGAGCCCTGCTGCAGCTGACGCATCATGTTGTGCAGGCCGGACATGCCTCCCATCTGCTGCAGGATACGAGGGTCCATCATCTTTGCCATTTGCTGGTTAAGCTTAGCCATTTGGGTTTGATTAACGTTCTTTGCCATGTCGCCTCCTTTGAATAACCCTTTAATACCGCCCATCTTTTTAACGACTGCCGCGAATTTGGTGTATTGTGCGATTAGGTCTTTGACATCTCGTTCTGTGACTCCGGCGCCCTGGGCGACCCTTGTGACGCGCGTGGGTTGTTTGGAGAATAGTTTGGCACCGTCGCGGTGGTCCAGCTCTCCCTCGTTCATTGAATCCATGATTGTCATTAGACGTTTCAGTTTGGCCATTGATTCTTGTTCGCTGCCTTTTGACATTAAGTCTTGGGAGAATCCTGGGATCATGCCCTGTAAAGAATAATCACTGGTGAGTGTATGTTAGGTAGTAATAATGTAAAATTGTTTCGCTACTCTATACGTATCTTTGTCATACTTATTTACATTAAAAAAAACGTAGATCCATTACGAACAAAGAAGTAATGATGGAATTGGAATAGGTAAAATTCTTTAAAAAAAAAAAAAAAAAATTCTTTCTCGTAAAGTGGACCTTATTGCATCGCTTTTAGGTTTAAAATGTAGTTTATAAAACACCCATGCGTTTTATTTTACCTAACCGCACTAGAGAGTGCAATTTTTCGCAAAACATTCGACTGAAATATTCGTTTTGAAAATCGTCGTATGAAATGCGTGAACGTTTTTCATTACAGCCTCGGCTCCTATTACGCCGTCGCCTGCGGCTCGGGCTGCAATTCAGCCTATGGTTTATTTTATCAGAATACTTGCCAATAATTTGTTGATTGTTTCAATTCATTGTATACTCACCATAATCTGTGAGAAAGGTCCCATCTTCATAATATTCTGGAATTGTTCGTACATGGCCCTTAGAGTAAACTGTCCATGTTTTAGCTTCTCTAGTAGTTCATCGTTATCATCCAGTTTGAGTTCATTGACTTTATCGAGGAGTCCCTCTATGTCTCCCATGCCGAGGAGTTTGTTTATGAACGGTTTTGTTTTGAAGGAGTCTAGGTCGTCAATGTGCTCGCCGGTACCAATGAAGATTATGGGACTCTGTGTTGCTGCCACACTGAAATAATATGACAATCATTACCTTATGTGCCAAACCCACAGACTTAGTATTACAGTAGCAGACTTAGCACTTTTTACACACACTAGTTTATTATTTCTATCTCTAATAGGTCTGAGAGAACTCATATAGCACTATCCCTGTTTATCTATTGTTGCTACACCACACGCACCCATAAACAATGCAACCATCGTGCCAGGTTGCCATCTTGATAGCTAACGATATGGCCGTCAGTGCCCTTCAGTGAAATATTGTCAAAACGCCGTGTTGAGTTTTGAAAAAAATATTGTTGAAAGTATCACCAAAGGAGCGGAAGTTTTTGTTAAATTATGGTGAAATGCAGTGCGCATAAGTGTGACAGTGCATCCGATCGGAAGACACCCGGATTATCGTTTCATAGGTAAGTAAATCTCGTGTTGGGACACAAATTGTTTAATCTGGCTTTCATTTCATATTATGTGCTACGGAAGCACATATTCACTATATTTTAGGAGAAAATCTATGTTTGCATTGTTTTAATTGCATAAAACCAATAAGTAAAGTCATTATTTTGTTAATTCGTTAAATATCTATTGTTAGAATCCTTGTTTGACATTTCATGTACTAGTGCAAAATTCCAGAGATGTATTCACGTTAGCAAAGATTTTTACTAAAAATGTGACTAATTTTTTAGCCTTAATTTAATTTGCATAGCATAAGCATATGCTCACGACTATATTCCCCGAGGGGGTAGTCAGAGATATTCTGAAACCTCAGAACATCCACGTTTCACCAGTTGTACCGGAACTCTGTCCAGTGTGACGGGGAGTGAGCCCGTCGCCACTTATAAAATGGACAGTGGGTACAATACATGCCTCGAAATTGAAGCATGCAGGTTTCCTCACGATGTTTTCCTTCACCGAAAAGCCAGTGGTGTTACAAATCGTACATAAATTCCGAAAAACTCATTGGTAGGAGTCGGCCTGGACGGGGATCGAACCATCGCCTCCTGCACGGCAGGCAAGGTTACTCGCCACTGGACTACCACGGCTTTTCACGGCAAATTAATTTGAGTGTAAGTTAATATATGTATGTATTGTGTTCATTGTTATTTACAGAATAAAGAAGATGCGTCTATCAATAAAATTTAGGATTGTTCCTTGAATAAAAAGAAGTGGAGTGGAGATCATGTGTTGCTAAAAATAGATGTGAAGATAGAGAAAAATCTAAAGCATCATCGGAGGCTGATATTGCTCAGCCCTGTACCTCGAATGCTCCTTAAAACGTTAGTAAGTATCTCATAAAACAGTATACATTGAATTCTAGAGTATGTACTGTACGGTTCACTTATCGCTTGCAAGCATGCTTTTTTGCGGATTTGCTTGCTTGTTTGCATGCTAGATTGCATACTTGCTTGCATGCTTGCCTTCTTGCATGTTAGCTTGTATGCATGCTTGTTTGCACGATTGCATTATTGCCTTGTATTTTATTAAGCAATGAAGAATGAATTAATTTAAATACATACTCAACAACATTATATGAAACAACATTAATTACGATATATGCATGCGGTTTATGGCTAAGAAAATATTGAAGAATATATCCCACACAGCACAAAATGTCTACAAAATGTCTACAGAATATCTTGTAAATATTTGCTCAAATATCTAGTAAGTCTTATTATAAGTAGTACAAAAGATATCTAGAAGATGCCTCTTTGTCCGCCTACTAAATGTCTTCTAGACACACATCTGCTAGACATCTCCAAGAATGGTAGGTAGGTATGAATTATTGTAGGTAAAAGGAGTTTAAATTTTATGAAGATTAATATTAAGTATTTCAATCGTTTCAGATTCAAGAAACCAACATACTTACCAGCCAAAACTAAAAAACTAAGTTGTATAGATAACTATAATATAATTATCATATCAATGAGAATGAAGAAATTATCGACGGAGACATTGAAACATTGATGGCAATTTGTCAAGAAATCATAATAACAAAATAGTCTTGTTTGAAAATAAATAGTTTCAGTATTAACTTTATTATCTATTTTCTTTTGACCCTCTGCTTAGTAAGTATTTATATTATGCACCAGTTAATTTGATTATCACTAATTTGCAGAAACGCTCATTTAAGTTAATTTCTCCAATAAATCTCTTGCTAGCTTTTCTACATCAACAAGACAAAAAGTGTCAGCAGAGATTAAATGAAGGATTAACTTTCATGAGCGTTTCTGAAACTGAGTGTATATTATTGAAGAACTTTTCATTAGGTGTGGTATACTTAAACACATAGCATCGGTTCAGGATAAATCATATAGGAAATAGTAAACTCTTAGATATTTGCATAAACAAATAATTTAGCTCCCTCCGGGTGGAAAGCGTCAACTTTCGTCCCGCTGCGCTAAACGAAGTTGCTGCTTTCCGCCTCTGTTGAGGGGAAAAATAGTAGACACACCTTGGGCAGTAAATAAGAATGTATAAGGCTTCCGCACCTTGTAGCAATATTATCGAGCGATTTTATCGAGCGATATTATCGACAGCGATATCGCGACACCTTACACACTGCAGCGATTCCGCGATTCGCGTCACGCATGCGCCCTTCACTGAATGTAGTAGAAAGAGATTGCGTCAGGTTGCGATAATATCGCGGCAGTGTGTGGGATCGAGCGCGTCCCCATACAAAATGTACTGAGAACAATTATCGCAAAATCGCAGCGATATTATCGCTCGATAATATCGCGGCAGTGTGTAGCATCGCGCGCGTCCCCATACAAAATGTACTCAGAACAATTATCGCAAAATCGCAGCGATAATATCGCTCGATAATATCGCTGTAATGAGCGGAGGCCTATATACGAGTATGTTGGCAGCGATTTATTATTCTTAATTTGAGGGAGTCGTGTCGGTGCAATACAAATCTATCATTTCCAAAACTATAACAAAGTTCTGGAATAGTATATAAAATGTTTCCCTCGAGCTGAGTGTTTTTAAAACTGCATTACATAAATTTTGTCACTATTTCAATATGTAGGTAGGTACCTACCTAAAGTTGGAAAATTTCGAATGCTTTGACTTGATACAACCCTGTATTTTTTAATGTGTGCATGAAATATGAATGTGTGCAAACTTGCCACGCAGTTGTTGATCAAATGCTAAGTCTGTTATTTAAGTCTGTGGCCAAACCAAACTGTCGTCGCATTGTATACCGTCAAGATGATATTAATTGTGCATGTAAGATGGAAAAAAACTAAGTGGAATTAAAAAAAAACACTTTCAAACATGGAAGGAATTTTTTGATGATAAGTGTGTGTCGCCGTAGGTATGTGTATTACACTCCTATTTATGTATGGGTATGTGTGTTAATCCTCCATTAAAACTCTTGCTAGCTTTTACTACGTCCACAAGACAAAAAGTGACAGCAAGAGATTTAATGGGGTATAACTCTAATGAGCGTTTCTGCAACTGAGTGTTATACTAATATAATAAGTAGAGGTAAAGACCCTGCACATAATTATTGCGTATAACGTAGATCACAGTCACTATGGCCGAAAAATGGCTGGGAAGCATCATACTTACGCTGAAAGAGCACCACCACCCTTAGCATGACCGTCCAGTTTGGTGATAATGACTGAACCAATGTCGACCTTCTCCTTGAAAGCCCTGGCTTGCGCCTCGCAGGCCTGACCTATCGTCGCGTCCATCACGAAGATTATGTTGTCTGGTTGCTGTTAACAAAGATTGGTATAATAAGTTAATACATTTGCGTCTTGTCTCAAAATATGAAGCTCAATGGTGTGCTAACACTGTCCCGCTATATAGGCGGGTTTTTAACCACTCCGGCCACGTTATTGCAAACTCGTAGGTAGATCGTCAGCAACAATTGTTAAGCAACACCCAGTCACGTCAATCTTGGAAAAGGTTTGGACTGTTTTAGTGGAATTTCATATCAAGGTTTGAAGCCATTATAATTTACTGGTACTGGATAGACCCATTGAATGCCGGTGTATTTATTTGTTAAAAGCCTATTAAGGATTGAAAATCTCTGACAGCAAGTCAGCACTAAATAGGTATTACAGTTTTATATTTTACTAGTGTTTTCCCGCGACTTCGTCCGCACAAATTATATACCAGATTTTAAGTCAGATCATAAGCTATCAAACAAAAAAAGTTTCATCATAATCGGTTCAGTAGTTTTTGCGTGATGCGCGAACAAACAAACAAACTAACAATTTTGTGAATAGATGGCGCTGCACGTCATTTAAATCGCGCTATCGAGTGTTATTTGAGTTTATATGAAGTGAACCGCTACTTTTTTGTTCCTCATGATTTTACGGTTTTATAATAGTTATTATATTTTATTTTATAATTATAATTATAATAGGGACTTTTATACAAATGTCCATCTATCCATGCATGGGTCCATCAGTCCCATCTTACCCTAAAATTTATAACATTAACCAACGAGAAAATAATCAATGTGTGAAACACATCACTGATTCACTGATGAAGTCACAAAGGTAAACAACTTTTGCGCTTCATCTGAACTAGGGCTAGCTAAAACTTTGTGAAAAGCACCTATGTCTATTTAATTTGTTCAACCTCACTTCCCTCATCAGTGAATCCCGAGCTTGATTGAACTTGTCTTCTACTACTTTTTCCTCCTGTTTAAAATTAACAAAGTATGTAATTAACTCACGATAGCATTAGCGACCGCCAACATCTCCTCAAAGAGGGAGTCCTCCTGCTTGTGACGACCGCTCGTGTCCACTATGATCATCTCGAAGCCCTCCTTCTTGAACATCTCCACGCCCGTCGTCGCTATCACCACCGGGTCCACCTCTGTGTAACTGGAATATTAGTAAAAAAATAATAATATAATAATGGCATCTTATTTCAAAAAATTTTTTTATATTTTTTTTTTTATTTATTTATTAATTGGCTTTTGCTGTACTTAGATAAATCTTGGGTGGAAGGAAATAAGTGACATAATAAAATATAGTAGATTACACACCGAGGACAGGAAAGAAAGAAAGGTCTCAGGTCTCATGTAATTGTAAACAAACATGGTGATCTGAAGCTTTTTATTTACTGTCCGAGGTTAGTATACTATTTTTCTCCTCGACGGAGGTGGAAAGCGACAACTTCATTTAGCGACAATTCACGCTTTCCGTCCGGAGAGGAGAAAAAGACATAAATAAGAATAACTTTTCTTTTAGAGTTAAGCTCACCTTTGTATGTACATCACAAGTCACAACTTACTGTAATTTGTCATAATTATGTTTTTTTTTGTGTACAGTCAGCAGCAAAAAGATGAATACACTTTTACTCGTCGTAGTATAAAGATGTATACACTTTAGTACTACGCGTAGTACTAAAGTGTATACATCTTTAAGATAATCTCAGATCTAATAAGATGTATACACTTTAGTACTATGCGTAGTACTAAAGTGTATACATCTTTACACTACGACGTAGTAAAAGTGCATACATCATTTTGCTGCTGACTGTACAATAAAATAAAGAATCTAAGACCTTTTTTTCTATGGGGTATAGCCAAAACCTCAAACAGAAAATCTACAGTGATACCAAAAGTGCGCTCAATGGTTTACGAAAATTGAAGAAATTCATGAGTATCTAAATATCCCCACTGTGAAAGACGAAGTGAACTGCTCTACTAAGGCCTTCAGAGATAGGATCACTCACCAAGTAAATAAGCTTGCTTTGCCATTAAATGAACCTCTCAGAACAAAAAGTGTCTAAAATTGATTTTAGACACGTTGATCCAACCAAACAAAACTGTATATTTGGGATACTTTTGATGAAGGCATGCCTGCAACTAGCCTTGCATACAATACAAGGGAACTGCTCATAGCCTTAGGCAGATAGCATGTTATAAAAATTTAGAAAAAGAAAATGTATATGTATCTTTTTTAGGCCTCATGCTAGTATTGAAAAGAAAGAGTATGAACAAAATTTATACACACCTTCCGTAGAAAGGTATCCTGGCCTTAGTACAATTCTGTTTAACCTGATCGTAGGCACCGGCTCTGAACGTGTCGGCACAGACTAGACATGACTTCCAGTTCTTCCTCAGGTAGTGGTACGCGAGCTTCGTACATGTTGTGGTCTTACCAGAACCCTGGAGGCCTACGAACATGATCACATTTGGCTTGCCTTTCACGGGCTGGTACGGTTTTACTCCTGGGTCTACTAGCTGTAATAAATAAAAATAAAAGTAAGCTTAGAGATAAAAGTATCTCAAAGGGGCCTGCAAACGCATTGGACCTGTATCCATATGCACAGAGGTTTGGGAAATATTCTTTTGTTTAGGGCCTTTTATACGAAAATATTATGTACATGTCAGTACAATAAAGCCTCGTATCCACTAGGCAACAATTGATGCTCAATATGTTCGGCAACATTGTAAGACGTGTGACGTGCATCTTTCAAAGTTTATTCTTTTTGAAAAGAAGCAACATCGCGCGTTGTTTTGCTACATTGCCGAACATGTTGAGCGTCAGATGTTGCATGTCAGTTGTTGCCTAGTGGATATAGGGCTTCATATATTCTTGACTCTGATAACAATATTGATAATCATCTCAAAAATGCCTTCGTATCTGAATACGCATCATGTCCTAAAAGCAAAACGTTCTATTATCAAATCGACCAAAAAACAAAATGATCTTATCTTATTATGGTGGCAACACTTCAACCCAATGGGATCTCGTGTTGACCACTAAATATTTATTTTCTTCTCCCTTCAAAATCATGGTAAATAAGCAAGGCAATACATTTCAGGGGAAGAAACTGTAATCTCCCAGTAATGTGTATTTCCTTACAATCCTGAAAGGTAACACGGTCATGAGTTAATGTATCTAAGACCAAACGGTGAGACTAACCTTCACAAGTTCTTTGAAGACGGCGGACTGGATCATCCGCCTCTTATTAAGTCCTCCGGCCATCTCGTCGAAGTCAATGACAGCGCGCACATTCTCACGGAGGTTCTTAACCAGACGAATGTTCACGTCAGCTTCCAATAGCGCAGCACATATTTGTTTCAACATAGAATTTAGAACCTGCCAAATGAAATTTACAATTTTGCAAGGTCAGCTTTTTTCTTACATTTTTCAGTATTATTACTCTTTGTACGCTCACCTCTTCATTGATGATAGTAGCCCTGCTGAGGGACTGCAGGGCTGTTGTGATTTTACGACCTAAATCTGCTAAAACCATCTTGAATAACTAGACCTACTTTGGATAAAAATTAGTCCTGTGATCACTAGATCAACAACAGGTTTAGATTGGGGAAGTACACTGGTAGTTCAAAAGCATTTGTGACATTTTTTTAAAAGGTTTTGTTAGTCGATTTATCGTAGCAATGAATACACTTTCTATTTCAATATTTTTCACAAGAAAAACTGAGAAAATTTGACAAGGAATGTACACGATGATCCGACACGTCAAAAGAAACGTTTTGTTCACTGAAATTTTACACGTATATTATCAAAATTTTTGCAATAGAATTTTTTCTTTGCAATAACCTAACGCAATTAGGTGTTTTATAGTAGCGTGATTGGAAAAAAAGTATTTTATAGTAGCCGGTTTTGAAACAAATAAAAACCGATAAAGCTAAAATTTACCGGAACTGGTACACCTCTATCAAAATTTTTGACAAGTCATCAAGTCATTCGTTCAATTTGTTTATCTGTGGAAACAAATTTCGCTTTGTAATCCTCACTGTTTCTTGTAAAACTAAATTTTTTAGTAGAAATTCGAATAGGATAGCAAAATAAAATGGTAAGTATATTACTACAAAGAAAAACAACACTAAGTACTAGCTATTGCTTCAAAAAAAGTAATTAATTTACAATTCATTCAACATTTTTCTTCATTTCGATTTTAGGGTCAGAATCAGTCTGGTGGAGGAAGCGGTGGGGACAAAAAGGATGATAAAGATAAGAAGAAGAAGTACGAGCCTCCAATTCCGACCAGAGTTGGCAAGAAGAAGCGCAAGGCGAAGGGTCCCGACGCTGCCCTGAAGCTACCTCAAGTGACGCCACATACGCGCTGCAGACTGAAGTTATTGAAACTAGAGAGAATAAAGGACTACCTGCTGATGGAGGAGGAGTTCATCCGTAATCAGGAGAGGCTCAAGCCACAGGAGGAAAAGATTGAGGAAGAAAGATCTAAGGTAATGTAATTCCATTGTTCCACTCTGTGAAAGTTGATTATTTGAATGAAACAAATGTTTTATCTTTAGATGCATCGGCTAGTCTTTAGTGATACAACAGTATTTTAAAACTCTCCTGTATTGATTGAAAATCATATCAAAATTCATGCTGTGGTCAAATTAGGGCCTACCTTTGTATATTATTTTGTGTGAACAAAATAGTTTGCTATTACTACATTTATAGTTGTATAGTAAAGCTAAAGTTGATATTATAATGGGTTTCCAAAGGCGGATCCAGGGTTTCATATTGTGTAGGCTAGCCAAAGTTGGCTAGGATATTGCAGGCTGAATCACTTATTTGTTTTAATTTTTTTTAAATATGATTACAGTATAAGAAAGAGTATGGTAATACATACTGTGCAGACATGCCCCCCACAAATTTTTTACATCCCCAGATCGTAAGACTTAAGAAGACGACAGTAGGCGATACAATATAGTCCTCTCTCATTTTTGACAGTTTTTCTCATTTGTATGTAGTGACAGAGAGGTGTCCAGGGCGTGATAATGCTTAATTTACTCTTATAAATGTAAACAAGATCAACATAATTTTAAATGCTAAATCACTGTTCTTGGTTCACAGGTTGATGACCTCAGAGGGACGCCGATGTCGGTCGGCAACCTGGAAGAGATAATAGATGACAACCACGCTATCGTCTCCACCTCGGTCGGCAGCGAGCACTATGTCAGCATTCTGTCGTTCGTTGACAAGGACCAGCTCGAACCCGGCTGCTCAGTTCTGCTGAATCATAAGGTTAGTTATTTACACTCATCCATGTCTATAGACTTTTTTTTTTTTAGCCCATTTTAATCCTACTGCTGGACAAAAGACAAGAGCCTCTTCCCTGCTCTTCCACTTTTTCCTGTTTTGGGCAACATCTGTCTTTTGGTCGTCAAATTTGTCCAGGTCATCACACCACCTCTTCTTGTGTCGACCTGGGCGCCGCAGATCGTTTTCGGGGATCTCTAAGGATGCATCCGACAGACATGACAGACTCACTCCCATTTAAGTTTGGTGCTTTTCTCTCCGACGTCGTCTGTTTGAGTTTTGGAGCGCAATGTGGTGTTTCTGACCGGATCGTTTTCGGGGATCTCTAAGGATGCATCCGACAGACATGACTGGCTCACTCCCATTTAAGTTTGGTGCTTTTCTCTCCGACGTCGTCTGTTTGAGTTTTGGAGCGCAATGTGGTGTTTCTGACCGGATCGTTTTCGGAGATCTCTAAGGATGCATCCGACAGACATGACTGGCTCACTCCCATTTAAGTTTGGTGCTTTTCTCTCCGACGTCGTCTGTTTGAGTTTTGGAGCGCAATGTGGTGTTTCTGACCGGATCGTTTTCGGAGATCTCTAAGGATGCATCCGACAGACATGACTGGCTCACTCCCATTTAAGTTTGGTGCTTTTCTCTCCGACGTCGTCTGTTTGAGTATTGGAGCGCAATGTGGTAGTGAGCTGATCAGGTCGGTTCGTTTAACACCTAGAATGCTGTGCTCCATCAAACACTGTCAAGGCCCCAAACCCCCAAATAATAATAATAGGTTGGAAAATGTAAAAAATAGAAACATGTTCTTAATTTCTCAGGTGCATGCAGTAGTGGGTGTGTTGGGAGATGACACCGACCCCATGGTGTCGGTCATGAAGCTGGAGAAGGCTCCACAAGAGACATACGCCGACATCGGAGGTCTCGACACTCAGATCCAGGAGATCAAGGTAATTTTGATTGTTCAAACTATCCATTCGTATCTTCACTATTATAAAACTGTATCTAAGAGGATATTTACAAAGAAAAAGGTGTAGGTAGGTAAGGTATAATATGGTGTGTAGATTTATTGGATTTTTCGTCTGTCCGTTTGTTCGAACATTACGCAAAAACTACTGGACCGACTTTGATAACTATTTATTGCTTAAAAGCTTATGATTTTACTTATAAACTGGTTTATATTTTATCTCGCTTCGATTAGGGGAGCCGGCGCGGACGATGTCCCAGGCAAAAGCTTGTTATACATACAGGGTGTTAAGGTAAACTACCCATGATACTAAACAATTTTTCTAAAGAAAATTTGCAAAAAAATTTGGACTTTTCATAAGCACTAAATTCAATCAGCTAACGAAAGTTCCTATGTAAAAAAAAATCGAATTTCTGTTTCCTGGTTTGGGAAAGTTGCTCAGTCAGTATCATTGGTACAATCACCCCCTTAGGGTTGAACTACACATAGCCGCACGCGATCGCATTCTTCCGTCGCTCCATCCTTTTCTGTCACTCAGGAACGTCATTTGCTAGAGCATATAAGATAGACGGAACGCGATCGCACGCGGCGTGCTGTTCCGTGCTGTTCCGTTCCGTCTATCTTATATGCTCTAGCAAATGACGTTCCTGAGTGACAGAAAAGGATGGAGCGACGGAAAAATGCAATCGCGATATAAGATAGACGGAACGCGATCGCACGCGGCGTGCTGTTCCGTTCCGTCTATCTTATATACTCTAGCAAATGACGTTCCTAAGTGACAGAAAAGGATGGAGCGACGGAAAAATGCGATCGCGTGCGGCCATGTGAACTGTTTACCCTATCTAATTAACCTTTTGTTTATAAGAAATTGACTATAATTGCATAATCATTATGCAATGCAAATTCATATAGAGACATGACCAAGCACTGATATTGTATTAATTACAGGAGTCAGTAGAACTGCCGCTCACTCACCCGGAGTACTACGAGGAGATGGGTATCAAGCCGCCTAAAGGGGTCATCCTTTACGGGCCGCCCGGCACCGGCAAGACCTTGCTGGCCAAGGCAGTAGCCAACCAGACCTCGGCCACCTTCCTGCGTGTGGTCGGCTCTGAACTTATTCAGAAATACTTGGTAAGTTCTCCACACACAGGGTCCAAAACTTTCTCTATGAGACCAATATCAAATCGCGAAAAAGAATCTGCTGTCACATACATTTGGCTCGAGTAGGTTTGCAGTTTAGTATGGAACAGCAGATTTTTTTTCGCGATTGCGATTTTGGTCCCATAGAGAAAGTTGTTCAGTTTGACGATCTGATCATCCCCTTAAAAAGGTGTCAGCATATTAAGGATCCTATATGCCGACCAAATTCGAAATCGCCAACAAAATTATGTTCCATACATTACTGCGATCCTACTATACCTAACTAAATGAATGGGATAGATTGAAAAAAAGTTGTTAAATTTGATGGAATGATCGTCACCTTAAAAAACCGTCGAACTTTAAGACTACCTTTAAGTGCACAACTTTAGGTCATTCGCGGCACACAGCGTGCTCTTGAATTTTGCCAAAAACAAACCTGCTTGTGGGTTCTCACATGTTTATAGTAAGTTGTAATTGTTGAAATGGGTTGCCCAAAGATGGAAGCCCTGTATCTGACTGGGCTGACTAGGAAAACGATAGAGTGATCATTTGAACGCTCATCATGTAGACTGGCAGATGTTGAGATGATGGGGGAAGGGCTAAGTGTAGGGACACACCTGCGGAACGTTCCGCGCCGAACGTTCGGTTGAATACACGCGCAACGCTTTTCTCTATACCGGCGAAAACCAGTACGCGCCATTTGACCTAGTAGACGCGTATTCCGAACCGAACGTTCCGCAAGTGTGTCCCTACACTTATATTAGAATTGACCCCTCAGATTTTTAGAAGATAATTTTGGTTTGATCAGAGTTACAGTGTTTTTAAACAACAAATTTGTAATTAATTTTTCAGGGTGATGGCCCAAAGCTGGTGCGTGAACTTTTCCGTGTGGCTGAGGAACATGCTCCCTCTATTGTTTTCATAGATGAAATTGATGCTGTAGGTACAAAACGGTGAGTAGCAAACATGGATTTAAATCATAAAGGATGCCACTCATCCTTACAAGCGTTGAAACAAGAAAATTGGCCATGGCATAAGCATAAGCATAGCATAAGCATATGCTCACGACTGTATTCCCCAAGGGGGTAGTCAGAGATATTCTGAAACCTCAGAACATCCACGTTTCACCAGTTGTACCGAAACATGGCCATGGCGGTCGGTAATATTCAATCTTCTTTCGTACTTCTCCGTCGTCAAAGATAATTTACCGTCGGCAATATTTCCAATTTTAGGTGTGTCCCTTTCTATCCAATGACGTAACAACGAAAATTGAGTGACGTTGATTTTTGACATTGGATTAGGAGTTGCGTTGTGGGTCTGCTATTGGGCGGTCGCTTGTCGGTTGTCCCATCCCCGGCCTACTGCGGAATTCCAGTGGTGGCTCCGGATATTGTTCTTTTATAAGAACAACCCTTGAAGTCACCAAAATATCAATATAACCGTACAACGTCAAGCACTTTTGCTACAAAAACTCGACATTGGCAAAATCATCTACACCAAGATGGATGCCATAACCTTAAAAATAGAATAGAATAGACATTGGATTAGAAAGGGACAAAGTTAACGTCGCAAAAAACAACGACGGAGAAGAACGATCATTACCGACCACCAAGGAGTATTATCATGTTTCACCGCTTGTAAGGAGGATTGGGATCCATTTCATCTTATATTCTTGGTAGCAAAGCAACACTGTACCGCACGTCTAGTATGACTTCTACACTCGCGCGCGACGCGCATTCGCTGCATACAAATAATCTGTGCGCGCGCTTTTCGGAGAGCGAAAGCCGCGCTTACCGCGATAATGTAGTATGGAAAATAGCTGAGTGGCACGCCTGTAGAGAAATCATGCTTAGAGGGTCAGGAGTGTTCTTAATTTTTTTTTAAGTCATACGTTGAACTCAGCGGTAGTAAATGTCAAAATTACTATGGAAATATGCATCTTCCTACTGCTTGATTTGATTTTCGAAAATCGCAATCCAGGAGTGCGATTTTTGAAAGTCATATCAGCAGTAGAAAGATGCATATCTCCATGGTAATGGTAAATTAAAAGTAATTGACATTTTCATCTGCTGAGTTCAACATATGAGTTTCTAAAATCGCACTCCAGTTTAGTAATATACGAAAAACCAAATTTTACTGCGCAGTCAGTAATAAATTAACACACGCGCGCAACTTTAAAGTTTAATTATTTGCCCACTTTGTTTATAAAACTTATTTTAATAAGGTTTTTTTTTTTGTGTTTAGATGATCAGAAATTATGAAAAAAAAAACTTGAAAAAACACCGTCTCGTAGAACAATTGACGCTAAGAGAAGAAGTATGACACTTTTAAGGAACTGTTCATCTTGGCTATTTATTTCAATTCGTTTAGTTCATAGGTCCACACAATTAGTGAATGTTTTTGGAATGCTGCAACCCTATTCCTTATTTTTCAGTTACGACTCTAATTCGGGTGGTGAGAGAGAAATTCAGAGGACCATGTTGGAGCTGCTGAACCAGCTCGATGGTTTCGATTCCAGAGGTGATGTTAAAGTGAGTTTAAATAAATATTGACAATCAACTAAGCAAAATAAAAATGTGTCGTGGAATGGGATAAAAACTCTTTATGGAATTAAAAATCTGTAAGGGTGGACGCATATCTATCCGCTGCGAAGGAGGCGAACGCAACGAATTTAAAGCCTGACCAGGAAAAGAAAAAAGCTGGTTTGGGGGCGCTGCAATCGACTGTCACCTTTAATTAGTGTTCCAAGTACAAAAATTAGTTCCAATTATTTTCCGCAACATGGCGAGGTTTTTTATATTTCTGGTCAGGCTTTACTTTTAATTCTTCTGATTTCGTCCGATTCACCGTAGATAAGTGTGTCATGGAATTTCATATAAAGAATTCTTTAATTACCATATAACTAGGGACCATTAACTCGCGTCAGCATTCCCCTCTGCCAAGCTACACGATCAATTGATCATGTGCATTGACCTAGCATTGACATTATACCTTACTAATCACTAAACAGATTGACAGCCTAGACTATTTTTAACAATCAAAATAAGAATTTAAAGTAATGGAATAAAATCCAAAGTAGCGGATTTCATGCTACCTCGCGTGCGTGTGTGTGTCCATACAAAATAGACGTAATGTCCATGTAATATTAGTTGACCGTGCTACGGCTGACGCTCGGCTCGGACCCGACACGGTCTAGCGTGAGTCATCCTTTAATTGTCGGTTGATTTCGAATAATATGGCGGTAAAATTAATAAAAATGTTTTTATTTCCAGGTAATCATGGCAACCAACCGCATAGAGACTTTAGATCCTGCCCTAATCCGTCCCGGCCGTATAGACAGGAAGATAGAGTTCCCGCTGCCCGACGAGAAGACGAAGAGAAGGATCTTCACTATACACACTTCGAGGATGACCTTAGCTGAGGACGTGAACCTCTCTGAGCTTATCATGTCGAAAGATGATCTCTCTGGTGCTGATATAAAGGTGAGGATGACTTAGTACATTTTTGTTCTTGTATAGGGTGAAATTGGAATCATTTGACAAACTTAATCTGCCTATCCACTGAAGTGGGAGCGAGGCTGCGGAGCGAAGAAATATCAACCAATAGGATTGCATTTGCAATACAGGGTCCATAATGATCTCTTAGCTTTTAAGTTTACCATCTCATGTAATGAATGCTGTAAGTATGGAAAGCAATAAATATTGAGTAAAAAATCTCCTCTTCGAGATTTTATACAATTCCATTTTCTCACTTCTCCGCTCCGCAGCCTCGCTCCGCTTCAGTGGACAGGCAACCTCAGGGATAGATTTTCCTATTCACGAAGGATGCCAATACAGGGTGTAAATTTAAATGTGTTACATGTTAAACTGGATTCTTCTGATCATCAAATATTGGATCAAACCATCATGGATCTAGACTCCAGTTAATGTATTTAACGATAATGCTCCATGCAAATAGTAATTATAAATAGGTTAAATGCATAATATGCGGTACTTATTACCGGTGTCGGTGGCGCGTTGCGGAGAGGTATGGAAACTCAATCTTGAGGTCCGGGTTCGAATCCGCACTGACCACATGCCATGTAACAATGAGTTTTTCTAACTTATGTACGTAATACCGACTGCTCTCAAACTGTGAAGGAAAGCATCGTGAGGAAACCTGCATACGCTGAAGAAGAAATTCCGATGCGCATGTGAAGTCTACCTATTAGTCCAGTAAAAATACGGGTCGAAAGGAAATAATTTATAATAAGCAATTTTTTTTGCTAGATCGTTTATACAAATGATATTAAGATACTTTATTAACGAATCCCACTAAATTTCGTATTTTAGTTTTTAGTACTAAAATGTAATTTTTTTATTTATAGTGTCAGATTTCATTCTTTTTTCATTTTTATTGTTTGTTTTAGGTTATGAGCTTACATACACTGTGTAAATTTTGTACTAAAATTGATTTTTTCGTAATTTTAACATATTTAAAAACGAAGGTTCCGGGGTGATTTTTCGTTGGATTTACTTGTAATATAAAAGAATACAAATAAATTTAACAAATGGCATAAAAAAAATTCATATACTATTTTTATCCAATTTTACATGATATTTTTTACTTTGCTTAATTATTTAATAAACATTTTAGGAGGATTTTCAATCTAAATGATAACTAGAATTATAATCTAAAATATGAAAGAAAAAAACCGGCTATTATAAATTATTTACATTCGCCATACAAGCGACCCGTAACTTTACTGGAGTATATCCGCCTTGGGCACGCGTGGTGGACTAACGCCCATACACCCTCCCTGAGGGCAGTAGGACGTATATATAGGCTGTGATGATGATGACATTTTAAACCAATTGTTTTAGTGAACTCTAGTGGAGTAGACTTTAAACATTATTAATTAATTTCTACAGGCCATTTGCACGGAAGCCGGTCTCATGGCGCTACGGGAGCGACGCATGAAGGTCACCAACGAGGACTTCAAGAAGTCGAAGGAGAGCGTCCTCTACCGCAAGAAGGAAGGCACGCCGGAGGGACTTTATCTTTAAACCATTTTACGTTACTAATATAATATACGATAGTATTTCTAATGTCTATTAATTTTCTTCGCTAATGTCTCGTGGTCGTTCTAAATAGAAATGTCATCAAATATAAATGACCAACGATTTCACTCTGCATTTTATTTTATTATTATACATCCATCATCTCCTTAGAATTGAACTACACCACACAGCACAGCACAGCATTTTTCCGTCGCTCCATCCTTTTGACGAAAAATGACGGAAAAATGTGATGCTGTGCTGTGTGGTGTAAATCAACCCTTATTGTAGCGCCAGTACAGTAGAACTCGCCAGCGCAATGATTTTTAGGGTTTCTTAACTCAACATGAAAAAAAAAACGGACGGCTCCCTTATAGGATCACATTGTTGTCCGTCTGTATGTCTGTCTATCACATAGGCCAAGTATTTTTCGCTTACGCTGATAGACGTAACATCAGTGTAACCGCGTATGAGACAGCGATAGTCATAAAATCCTATACAATTTGTATGAAAATAGATGTCTGACTCCGGAGTCAGACAGCCGTCGTAGAACAAAAAAGTGGCTACGTCGATAAGGACAGCAATAAGTAGCGATCTCCTTTTTTAACTAGAGCGAATTTGCTATATGCATCTCTTACTGAGTGATATGACAAGACACGTTCTTTCTTCTAGTTCCTTCTCTTTCTACGGTCTATCAAGACCCTTCATAAAGTCATTCGAAAACACCACAGGCAAAGTCGGACAGTTAGTTTTTTTTTTTTTTTTTTTTTTTGTAAAGCGGCTATTCGAGTCTACTCCAGACTAGTATCACTTCGACCTTATGTAGATCTTTTGTGATCGCCACAATAGTTACAGTTCACTGCTAATACCCACTTCCTTGAGGAATTGTAGGATTTCTTTAGCAGTGAAAAATTTTACTTCACTCGGATGAACAGAGTGTTTACCCAAGCGAGTATATCGTTTGTGCATTAGTGGGCCACATTCACAAAGGATGTGAATGGGGGTTTCGTCCTCCTCCAGACAGAATCTGCAGAGTTTCGAGTCCCTTATGCCTAGGGTCGTAAGGTGTTTGTTCAGCCTACAGTGTCCCGTCAGCGCCCTTACTATGATGCGCAAGTTTGTCGTGCTGAGCGCGATTCTCTCCTTTGCCATTTTGCAGTCGAATGCCGCAATTAGTGCCTTGGAATGGTTTAATCCTGTCGTATTCATCCAGTGATCAATCGATTTTTCTAGACATAGGTTCCTAAGCGTTAAATTGACTAGGCTTTTAGGGACTCCACAGAACGGCTCTGGTCCATACTGCGTGCCACTAGCCCCATCTCTCGCCAGCTCGTCGGCCCTTTCGTTGCCTACGATGCCCGAGTGCCCAGGAACCCATCTTAGAATGACCTTGTTCAACGCGCCCAAGGTATTGAGGATAGTCAAGCAGTTGTCCACTAGCTTCGAACTTATTGTGTCCGAAGCCAGCGCCAATAACGCTGCTTGACTATCGGAGTTTATATAGAAAGTATGGTTGACGTAGCGCTTTTGCAGATTCGCCTCCGCGCACTCTAGGATGGCATATACCTCTGCCTGGAATATGGAGGCATATCTTCCGAGGTTTGTGCTTTTTTTGAACCTCGGACGCTCTCCATATACTCCACAGCCTACGTCATTTCTAGACTTGGAGCCATCAGTGAACCAAACAAGGCTGCCGGCTTTCCAATGCACATTGTCATTTAGCCAGTCAGTTCTGGATGGTAGCTCCACAGTAAAGTGTTTTGTATATTTGTTCTTAGGCTGCATAACATCTGTTATCATGCCTAGAGTGGGAATTCCCATGATTGAGTCTTTAAAAGATCTCAGTCCTTGCGAAAGCCAATTCATTGTCGTCTGAGAGGCGACTCTATGCATGCCTGCCATTGCCACTCTTTGCACATGCAAATGCAAAGGTGGCAGCCCCAACAGTGCATTAAGTGCCTCCCCAGGCGAGGTCGACATGGCTCTAGTTGCTATTAAGCAGGCGGTTCTTTGTAGACTGCTTAGCTGGGTAATTGCAGTCCTCTGTTTGGTCTTCTTCCACCATACCACAGAGGCATATGTTACTACTGGCCTCACAATGGCAGTGTACAACCACAAGGCTGTTCTGGGTCTTAGCCCCCAATTCAGCCCTGCCATACGACTACATTTACCCAAGGCAATTTTGGCCTTCTGCAGTACGTTTTCTAAGTGTCGGTTCCAAGTAAGCTTCTGGTCAAAGGTTACGCCCAGATATTTAACTTCCGTGGAAAATTGTATCTGATTGCCATTCAGAGTAGGCTGCATAAGCCTTTCAAGCTTTCGCTTGTTCGTAAACGGCACTATAACAGTTTTACCAGGATTGACCGATAATTCGTTTTCTCTACACCATGCACTTATGGTGTTGAGAGCTCTTTGTATGATGGATGATATCATGTGTTGGCAGTTACCCCTTACTGTGATCACTAGGTCATCAGCGTAGCCTTGAGTGTCAATTCTGAGGTCGGCCAACTTATACAAGAGCTGATCCACAGCAAGGGTCCATAGTAGGGGCGATAATACACCTCCTTGCGGACAACCCCTTGTCGTGGCCACTTCTAATGTGGTAGAGTGAAGAGTAAGTTTTACTCTTCGGTTTGAGAGCATCGGCTTAACCCATCTGATCGTGATCGGGTCTACCTGTTTTAGTTCGAGTCCCCTGACCAGTGTTCTGATAGGTGTATTGTCAAAAGCGCCCTCAATGTCTAGGAATGCACAAAGTGCAATTTGTTTGTCCTCCAGTGCCCTTTCTATTCTGTCAGTAAGGTCGAGCAGAGCAGATTCCGTAGATTTACCTCTGCGGTAGGCATGTTGGTTAGGGTGGATGGGTCTGTTATTTAGGGCCCTGTTACATACTAAGAAAGGAACAATGACTAAGAATTATGCTTTATTCGGCAAAGAACTCAGATATAGGAAACAAGGAAACAAGCGAATTATTAGTATTGACACTGACAAGATTCATCTTGTCTTTTCTTCTAATATGTTGCGAAGGAGGTTCATATCATTCACCCCCCCCTTATTAGGATGTTTCATAGTCGTGGAGATACGATGGGGGTTTACGCTCCCGACCTGAGCGGCGAGGCTGAGAGGTTTCAACTACTGGTTCTGAGGACGGGCTTCTATGATCCGGAGGTGACTCCTCAGTATCTGGGGTCAAATACTCGTCATCCGAACTAATTTCTTCCGCGACTGGACAGGGTGCTAGTGATCTATTCGAGACCGCTGTTTCGCGTCCATCCGGTAACCTCACGAAAGAGTAATCTGGATTGCTCTGCAGCAGCTGAACTTCTTCGACTGCGGGTTCATATTTGGACCTTTTTACATGCCTTTTCATGAGGACCGGTCCCTGGGAGAGCAACCACGTTGGCATAGATTGGCCATTTGCTGAACGTCTTGGATGGTTAAACATCCTTTCGTGTGGTGTCGCGTTTGTCCCGGTGCACAACAATGATCTTATGGAGTGGAGCGCCACAGGTACGGCTGATTCCCAGTTTGCGATGTCCTGGTTGTTGGCGCGAAGATACAGCTGTATGGTCCTCCATAGAGTCCCATTGAGTCGCTCCACCAATCCATTCCCTCGTGGATTGTAGGGGGTAGTTCGGCTGCATGCTACTCCCAAGTCTGTGAGGAAACATCTTAATTCGTCTGATAGGAATGAGGCCCCCCTATCGGAGTGAACGTATGCTGGCGTGCCAAATAGGGAAAATAATTCTTTAAGGCATTTAATTACAGTTCCCGAAGTCATGTCCCTGCAAGGGAATGCAAACGGAAATCTGCTGTACTCATCTATTATGGTTAATATGTAACGGTTCTGGCTGTTAGATGGGAGGGGCCCTTTAAAATCCATGTTCAATCTCTCAAATGGCGTTGTAGCCTTGATCAGCTTTCCTTCGTTCTTTACATACCGCGGTTTTATTTCCGCGCATACCGGGCACGCCGCTGTCATCTTCTTTACTTCTTCAACAGAATAAGGTAAGTTCTTCGTACGGATCCAATGTACCATTCTCGCTATCCCCGGATGGCACAGGGAATTGTGTAATTCTAAAAGTTTGCCAGATGAGGCATTAAGGTGAGCACACACTCGTGAAAGAGCATCTGCAGCAAGATTCTGCTTTCCGGGTCTGTAGCTTATGTCGTATCGGTAACAAGATAATTCTAAGCGCCATCTTTCAATTTTTTCATTTTTTATTTTGCTTGAGTGGGTCTGGTTAAACATGTATGAGACGGATTGTTGGTCTGTGACGAGTAAGAAATGTCTTCCGATTAAATAGTGGCGCCATTTGCGTAGAGCTTCGACTATAGCACTAGCCTCCTTTTCTATAGAGGGTTGCCGGCGTTCAGAGTCGTTGAGCGAGCGTGAAAAGAAAGCTACTGCCCGCCCCTTTTGTGATAGAGTGGCAGCGATGGCAATCTCTGAAGCGTCCGTTTCAACGGTGAGTGTTTCTTTCTCGTCAATAGCAACTAGCGCAGATTTAGCGACGTCAGCCTTCAGATTGTTAAAGGTATTTACCGCGTTTTCAGAGAGCGGAAAAACTGTTTGCGTCAGTGGTTTGATCTTCGCGGAGAAATTGTCAATCCACTTAGAGTAATGTGCGAATAAGCCAAGGGCTCGTTTTAAAGTGGCCGCGTCCCACGGAACGGGCAAGTTAATCAGAGGTTCGAGACGAGATTTGTCGGGTATAATTGTGTTATGGTGAATCGTATAGCCAAGTAGATTGATAGACTCAGTGCCAAAGATGCATTTGTTCATGTTCAAGGTGAGTTTATATTTTTCGGCAGCTTCCGTGAATCTGCGTAGATTCTCGTCGTGGTCTTTTTGGTCCTTCCCACAGATAGTGACATCGTCTAGGTATGCAAAGGTTCCTTTCAATTTTTCTGTGCCTATTATAAAATGTAGTGTTCTCTGGAATGCGGCAACTCCGTTAGTAACACCAAAAGGAATACGTGTGAACTGGTAAAGGTTACCACAAGCTTCGAAAGCTGTATAGATTTTCTCTTTAGGAAGGATAGGAACTTGGTGATAGGCACTTTTCAGATCAATTTGACTAAAATAGTTATATTTGGCGACTTGCGAGACAATAGAATCGATACTAGGCAAGGGGTAAGCATCTAAGTCGGTATAGCGATTAATAGTTTGAGAATAGTCAATCACCAAGCGTTTCCTGTGACTGCCTCCACCAGCGACTAGAACTTGAGCTCGCCACGGAGAGACGCTAGGCTCGATCACCTTATCTTGTAAAAGGTTAGATATCTCGTTTGCTATGAATGCCTGGTCTTCCTCTTTGTGGCGTCTTGAGCGGATCGCAATTGGTTTGATGTCAGGCGAAAGGTTAGTGAAAACAGATGCTGGCGGGACAGAAGCTTCAAGTACGTTACAGATCTTCAATGGTTCCTTGTCACCACCGAACTGGAATTCCAAAGACGAATGGTTCTTCAGAAGGTCATGGCCGATTATAACGTCCGCACAAAGACCGTTCACGATAAGTAGCGGTTGATGTTTGTATATGTGGCGATCGATTTGTATTGTAGCATAGCATAAGCCATCGACATACGAGACATGGTCGAGTGAAGCAAGGGTTACAGCTTGTCTGCAAGGTTTTCTTTTTAAGTTCATCGTTTGCGCGAGGCTGTTGTCAATAAAGCTGATAGAGCTGCCTGTGTCGACTAAGGCGTCGGCTCTGTAATCGTTCACAGTTATAGGTATAGTAGCCTTGCGTAGACTTGAAGGCGAAGCGGCTGATATAGCTGACAGATTGCGATCTTCGGATTGAGAGTTATCGTTCAATGGGATAGCAGCGTTAGCGTTACGTTGCGTTAAACCAGAGCTACGACAAACATTAGCGAAATGGCCTTTCTTTGAGCAGAGTTGGCATTCTGTATGGTACGCTGGGCACTTTATCCTCTGGTGGATTTTGCCACCACAGAAGAAGCATTTTCGAGGACTGTTCATAGAATTTACGGCTCCGAGATTCTGTTGTTGTGGTTGTTCTTGCGTAATCGGTTCTGTAACCGCATTGAAAGAGGCAGGAGTATCTGATTGTATTAAGTGAGACGTGTTTTCGGCACATTCGAGAGAAATAGCCAAGTTCAAGGTTTCTTCTAGTGACATAGTGCATTTCTCCAGCAATCGTTCTCTTATCTTGTTTGAGGACAGCCCGGCGATGAGCGCCCCACGAATTGCTTCGTTTTGGTATTGGTCAGCTGTTACTGCTTGAAAGTGACAGTCGTGAGAAAGTAAAGTGAGAGTTCGTGAATATTCTGATATCGATTCTCCTGGCTGCTGTTTTCGTGACGTTAGATGATGCCGAGCGAGAGTAATGTTCCGCCTCTTTTGGTAGGCACTATCAAGTAACTTTATGGCTTCGTTGTATTCGGTACATTCTCTAACGAAGTTAAATATATTTGGCGAGATATGATTTACGAGAAGTTTGTACTTTACAGTTTCAGTAGCAGGAGTTGCCTCTTCAGACAGAAAGTTTTCGAAAGAATACCGCCAGTGTGTCCATTTCAGATCCGATCCAGAGGTAGATGGCTCCACATCGAATCGTACAGGTCGTAAGTAGCGAGCGAGTCCCAACGACAGTGGGACCGTGGGTTTAGATTGTTCTTCAGACATATTTGGTTTCTTCGAAATAATTTTCCTTTGCCGAATAAATTGTTACATACTAAGAAAGGAACAATGACTAAGAATTATGCTTTATTCGGCAAAGAACTCAGATATAGGAAACAAGGAAACAAGCGAATTATTAGTATTGACACTGACAAGATTCATCTTGTCTTTTCTTCTAATATGTTGCGAAGGAGGTTCATATCAGGCCCCATCTCTAATATGTCTGTCCAGTACCTTTTCCATCGTTTTCAAAAGAAATGAGGATAGGCTTATCGGTCTAAAAGATTTCGGCAATGAGAAGTCTTTTTTACCAGCCTTAGGTATGAATAGAACTATGACCTTACTCCACTGTTCCGGTATGTGACCACAGGCATAGCTTGCTCTGAAGATCTTGACCATGTATGGGATTAGGATATCACTACCCTGCTGTAAAAATACAGGCAGTACTCCATCATCTCCACAAGTTTTGTAAGGTTTGAAGGAGTTAATGGCTGCCTCAACTTCTTTCGGCCTTATAACCAGAGCGGCCCCATTCCAATCCTCATTCCGAGGTCTTAGCCTAGGAACGCTCTGTCTGTCAGAATCACCCTGACAGCTAGAGCCTGGGAAGTGAGTATGCGCAAGTAACTCTAATGTTTCCTTTTCGTTTGACGTAAAGGAGTTGTTTGGTCTCTTAAGAAGCCCAATTTGATTAGTCTTAGCTTTAGAGAGCATCTTGTGGATTCTCGCTCCTTGAGGCAGACTATTTATTTCCTCGCAGAGTTTCCTCCATGACGCTCTTTTCGCTTTCCTAATTTCGTTGTTGTTCAAGTTAGTTACTATAGAGTCTAGACATCAGCAGAATGATGAACCCGACATGATAGACAAAGAGATGGGAAGTACTGACTAGTTATGCTACTGACTGACGGTAGAATAGGTAGATACCGTCAGGTCTTGATCAGGATCAGGAAGCTGGCATAGGTAATCCGTCGGGATTATTTACTTATAGACAATACCTAGAATCATACGATCGAATCGGAAATGAAGAAATCCGCGGAAGAACCAGAGTAGCTGATATAGCCGAAAGAATTGCTAAACTAAAGTGGCAGTTGGCGGGGCACATTGCGCGCAGAACCGATGGCCGATGGGGCCAAATACGTAGTATCCTCTTATTAGTTTGTGGGCCAAATCTAGGAAGCTATGTCTAGCAGTGAACGTCCATCGGCTGAGACGATGATGATGATGATGATGAGACGATACCAATACAGCTTCCTGCGGGGCTAGTACGCCAACCACATTTAACACATCCATCTGTCAAATTTAGTCTTCTGTCTCGTTCTGTCGCGTGCAAATAGAAAGAGAGCGGAAGCGTGATAGCGCTATATCACGCTATCGCGGGTCGGCGTACTAGCCCCGCTGGTCAGGATTATGTGTTCTATTATGTGCTTTAGGCTAGCTTTAGGCACACACAGCTACCAAGACAAGATCACAGCTAGGCTAGAAAAAATCTCATGGAACTAAAAATAAAATCGAAAATCGCATCAAAATGTGTTCAGTCTTCTTTTCGACAGAAGGAATAAGCGCTATGTACGTCGACATTTTTAATATCCATACTGGCGCTATCCGCAAGCATCAAAAACACAACTATTGTCAAAAAAATGCAATACGACAAAATTGAATGTGTTTTACGCTGTTTTACGTGTTGTCAGACAGCAACAAAAGATAGGACGGATTACTTTGTGCAAAAGAGTGATCCGATTGACTGTGCTATGCGTCATAGCTGTTAATTTTGGTAGCGTTGCTAAATTGACGTGTGCTAGTTTGTCTATGGTAATAATTGAGTTGTATTGTCAATTTTGCAGATTTTTGCAACAAATGTGATATTTTCGCGAAAGTAGAGCAATACGCGGTATCATATTGTTACAATTACATTAAAATGTTAGCGACCCAAAGGTTTGATGAATGAGTGACTCCGACAGCGGGACAGAAGAGGCGAACGAGCAAACGGCACTGATGGACGGTCATATAGCAGAAGCGCGCCCCGACAGGGAGATCGCCGAGCGAATAGCTAGGAAACGGAAGACTAAGTCCGATAGCCAGCGCACCTATGGCGTGAGTGTACCTGTGCTATTTATTGCCTTTTGTGCTCGTTCACGTTGCGTTTCCATGGTGAACCATGCCACCAAACTTGCCTCCCACACACACAATCTATGAGTCATTTTCAGATAACTATCTTTCTGCTTTCCTACTTTAGATACAAACAAACGTAACGTACAGTTTCGATTGTAATATACCTAATTTTGCTGGTGTAGACAGTTTGGTCGCTGAAATGATATACATCGGCCTGCCTTTCTGTATACTTGTAATTTGTATACAGTAAAAGGCAGGCAGATGAATAAGTATGTTGTTGTACAAAGAGCCTCATCATTGTTATTCATATGGATAAACATTACTGCAAGATATTATAAATCCTTTCGTTGTAGGTCTGCTATAGGGTAGTCGCATCGTGAGTCGATTGTTGGTTGCTCCCTCCCCGGCCTACAACAAAGCTCCAGTGGTGGCTCAAGATAGTGTTCTTTTCGAAAAACAATCCTTGAAGTCACCAAAATACATAAGTTACCGTACAACATCAAGCACTCTTTGCTACAAAAACTAGACATTGGCAAAATCATCACATACCCAAGATGGCAGTCACATACCCAAGATAGCAGCCACTTTTTTAAAATATAGAATAGAATAGAATAGAATAAATCCTTTCTTATTTATTTAAAACTTTATTGTAGTACATATCATTACAATGCTAAAATGGGAAGAAAGTTTATAGTACTCGCTCACAGGCTTCGAGCTGGACACATGCCACTGAAAAGATCGCATTCCTCATGAGAAAGGCGATTCCCCAAATTGCGAGGAGTGTAACACGGTAGAGGATGTGTATCATCTTTTGGTGGAGTGTCAAGTTCAAGCTAGCGCGGGATTCACTGATGAAGGAACTGAGGTTGAACAAACTTGATGTAGGTGCTTTCCACAACATGTTAGCTAGCCCTAGTTCTAAGGAAGCTAAAAAGTTGTTTACCTTTGTGACTTCATCAGTGAATCAATGAAGTGATCTTCTCATTGGATGATGTAAAAAAGGTCAGGGTACGATGGGACTGATATACAGGGTTCTTCTTAATATGCTGACATTTTTTAAGGGGACGTTCAGACCATGAAACTAAACAACTTTCTCTATGGGACCAATATCGAAATCGCGAAAAAAAATCTGCTGTCCCATACATTTGGCTCGAGTAGGTTTGCAGTTTTGTATGGAAGAGCAGATTTTTTTTTCGCGATTTCGATATTGTTCCCATAGAGAAAGTTGTTTAGTTTGACTGTCTAATCATCCTCTTAAAAAAGTGTCCGCATATTAAGTTGGACCCTATACAGGGTTTTTCATAAGTAAGAATAAATTTTTGAAACTCTTAAGGGGGTTGTTAAGACCGTCAAACTGAACAACTTTCTCTATGGGACCAACATCGAAATCGCGAAAAAAATAATTTCATATCCCATACATTTTTTCGCTTTTTGGATATTGGTCCCATAGTGAAATTTGTTCAGTTTGATGGTCTACACCACCCCCTTAAAGGTTTATTTGTATTTTTGTAACACCTTGTATACATGCGTATAAAAGTTCCTAAAAAAGAATAAAAAGAAAAAATATATATATATCATTACAGAATAAACAATTAAAGTAGATATGAACACACAGCGACACATTCAAGCTACACAAAACAAACAAAAGCTGGCCACGTGACACTATACATTATTCTACTTACACGAGGCCTGCTTATATTGTTTTTGTATAGCTTGATGTGTCGCCGTGTGTACAAAGGGCGAGCTAAAGAGATTTCTTCAATGAGGCCCGACTTACTTCATAACAAGGTTTGAAGTCAAGATAATTTATAATCTCGAAGTGGAGATTTTATGCGATCATATTGGTTAATATTTCTCTGTTTCTCCGCTCTGCAGCCTCTCTCAGCTTCAGTAGACCTAAGAGTCTATTAAAGCAAAAACTGTGACATAGAACTTTTAGTTACAAATTTTACCCAAAACATAGAATCAACGATAACAATGAAAATAATGCATCATGCATTAAAGGACTTATGAATGTGGAGGAAGCTAGAGAGGTTTGTCAGGATTGTAGCAGGTTGTGTTCTGTTGTCTCTGCCTACCCCAGTGGGAAACAGGCGTGAGAATATGTACCAATGAAAATAATTTAGTATCTTGATGATTTCGAACCCCTCCTTGATTACACAGAGTGTGGAGCGATCTGAAGGGGAATCAGGCCCGAGCGGTGCCCCCCCTCCCGGCCCCCCGCCCCCGGCACAAGCCGACCTCCAGCTGGAGGAGCTGGAGCTGAAGTATGGTGCCCGGCACGTCATCAAGCTGTTCGTGCCCGTTACACTGTGCATGCTCGTCGTCGTCGCCACTATATCTTCTATCAACTTTTACTCTGTCAAAGATGTTTACTTGTAAGTTAAATAAAAGTAAAATTAAATGGCCTTTATTCCACTACTGCATGCATGCATTATGTATAACACAATGTATATTTTAAACATGCAATTATTTTATTATTGTACACATAGACTTAAACTCGAGCGATAGACTTGCCCTTGCATAGAAGCAACATGTTCCACTTGAATGAGGTGTACGCACGTGATTGATGTTCCAAAAGTTCACTTCGTCACTATGGCAATGACAGACCGCAATGTGTCATTTTGTGTTGTTTTGTGTGACATGTTGTTTGTTTGAACGAGCTTGTGTATAGCTAGAGTAATATGTCTATGATTGTACATAACTTATTAGGTTATTTTATTACGCTGGATGGCAAGCTGACAACACTTTGACCGAGAGGGATCTTTGCACTTACTCTTTAGTTCCTAAAAATTTTAGCTCTGGTATGATCCAGAACGAAGTATGCCTGCCTTTGCTAAAAAATACGCCGAATAGCTTTCGTGACAAGGTACGGCAGTACCCTGCATCTGACTCGTTTTTACTTGGGGTACTGTGCTGCCCCCAGTTGTTATACAAGTTAGCATCTCTAAATCCAGCTTTGTCCTAACTATCATGGACTGTCTTTCTATTTCACAGAGCCTACACACCGTTCCACGAAGAGAGTCCGTATGCAGTGACAAAAGTATGGAACGCCTTAGCCAACTCAATGATCCTGTTGTGCGTGATCGCGTTGATGACTGTGCTACTCATAGTGCTGTACAAGAAGAGATGCTACAAGACGATACATGGCTGGCTTATAATGTCTTCTCTTATGTTACTCTTCTTGTTCTCCTATTTGTATATTGAGTAAGTATTTTTAGTATATAAATTGTTGTTGAAACTCAAGTTTCAAACCTAGTCGTTCATTAGGAGTTTGTGAAAGATTTTCTCGCGATTTAAAGATTAGGTACAGATAAAAATATTTTAAACCATTTGCTTTTTGTTATTTGTCTATCTGCAAGCAGATCACGTCCGAGATTTTTAAAATTAAATTTTTAAATATTGATAAACTCGATTAATCTAAACTATTATAAAACTGTAACTGAAGTGTGTCTGTACGAATGTACATTGAAGATATTTACAAAAAAAGATTACGATATGGTTTTTAGGTATCCCTGACTCGAAATCAACCTTTTTAGAAATGTTGTCTGTCTGTTTGTCTGTTTGTTTGTTTGTTCGCGCATCACGCAAAAACTACTGAACCGATTTTGATGAAACTTTTTTGTTTGATAGCTTATGATCTGGTATATAATTTGTGCGGACGAAGTCGCGGGTAAACTCTAGTCACCAATAAAATTATATCAGTTTCTTAATTTTCGCTGCTGACGACCTACGTCGTAAGTCAGCAACAAATGGGACGCTACGCAACGGATTTTGACGCGGTTTTTATTAATACATAGAGTGATTCAAGAGGAAGGTTTATATGTGCATTGCGAAGCCGGGGCGGGTCGCTAGTTGTGCAATAAAGAATATTTGTATTACCTATTCAATTAATGTTACAAATTTGCAGGGAAGCACTAAGAGCGTACAACATTCCCATGGACTACATCACGCTATCGTTTGTGATGTGGAACTTTGGAGTGATGGGCATGATAGTGATACACTGGAAGGGGCCGCTGAGGCTGCAGCAGGCGTACCTGATCTTCATCGCGGCGCTGATGGCCCTCGTCTTCATCAAGTACCTCCCGGAGTGGACCACGTGGGCTGTGCTCGCCGTTATATCTATTTGGGGTTCGTATTTTACAACATTCCAGTGCACTAGAACTTTGGAGTGATGGGCATGATAGTGATATAGTTATTTGTTATGCTAGGCTGCAAAGTTGCTTTTTGGCGCGAGTACTTGTATTGAAACCTGAGCAAGCGAAGGATCCTAGGATTGAACCACGAGCGAAGCGAGTGGTTCAAATAATAGAATCCTGAGCTAAGCGAAGGTTTTAAAGGTACGAGACGCAGAATAACTTTGCAGCCAAGCTTAACACACAACTTTTCACCTCACAACAGCGAGGAAAAAAAGTGAATTTTAGCAATTCACAACATTTTAAAATGGTTTTTTTTCGTGCTGGCCAGTGACATGAAATAGTTATTAAGCATTTTCAATGGATTGGCGGTATAGAACAATATTGAATAGACAGATTCGAATTTCAAAAATCTTTCCACGCTAGCGGATAAAACGAGCTTTTGCACTCAGATTTCGAATGATAAAGAGAACCTTTCCGAGCTTGTGAGGTGAAAAGTAATTTTACTATAACTCAGACTTATCTTCAACTTATAATCAGAATTCCGTGTAGTTCCCGGAAAAGAATAGGACTACCCCATCTCTGCCCGTGGATGTCGTAAGAGGCGACTAAGGGAGGGACAAGTTCCCCCTTTGGACCTGGACACATACCATCCTGCATCCTTGGTCACCCGAATAAAGGTGGAGAAACTCAATCTCAAGTTGTCGCTGTTTGCCAGTAATCAGATTAGAAACAAATTATTGATTACAGATTTGGTAGCAGTATTAACACCTAAAGGACCACTCAGGATATTGGTTGAAACTGCTCAAGAAAGGAATGAACCTATATTCCCTGCTCTTATTTATTCATGTAAGTATTTAATAAGTAAGTGGTCGTGAACCTGCCTGCTGATCTGAGGATCTCAGGTTCGAATCCCGTAAAGGGCAAATATTTGTATTATGAGCATATGCCCACGACTATATTCCCCGAGGGGGTTGTCAGGGATATTCTGAAAACTCAGAACATCCACGTTTCACCATTAGTACCGAAACTCTATCCAGTGTATGGATGTTTCTATCTACAATAGGTCCTTCTTAATATGCTGATGGTTTTTTATTAAGGGGATGCTTAGACCATCATACTAAACAACTTTCTCTATGGCACCAATATCGAAATCGGGAGAAAAAAAGCGGTTGTTCCATACAAAATTGCCAACCTACTCGAGCCTAATGTATGGGACAGCTGATTTTTTTTCGCGATTTCGATGTTGGTCCCATAGAGAAATTTGTTCAGTTTGATGATCTGATGATTCCCTTAAAAAAGTGTCAGCATATTACGTTGGACCCTGTATACCTGGCCAGACTGACGCGAGACTGAGCGTGTAACTTTACACTATGGCCACTGACGTAGAATACTATGGACGCTGGGTCTAGTATAAAATTATCGAAAAAAGTGTCAGAGACTAACCTACACAAACCTATAGTAATATACTCATTGAAAATGCTGAAATTCTTTTTCATTTTGCTTGCGTAGTTTTTACCCCATCGTGGCAAGGCGCCGCGTGCGCGTCGTCGACCGTTCAAACAAAGACTGTCACGTAATTAAGTCTCTTTATTTATACGTTTCAAGTCTCTTTTGGTTCGGACACTTTTGAGCGGGGACCCTTCGTCCAGTAGAAGTCAGTGACTATGGCCCCTTAAGACGTAATAGTAGGTGGAAATACCTCGGAGGCATCTTTTATTTTTCATGTTACGACTAGATTTATACCATTAACCGAAACTAAAGTCATACCTCAGTATTTTTGAACAGTTTATCTAGTGCAATCATGAACTGAATACACGATTGGAATTACTTCACTCGATAGAAAATCGTCACAAAGATGACGTATTTTCATGCATTTTAAAACATTTTTCTCGTTTTAGAAGAACATAAAATAGTTTCCGCTTTTTTGCATTTATACTCACATATTCACCATTAGTTTAACTAGTGAAATCATAAAAAAAAATCTAGAAAAAGTACTTTGGTTAATTCTTTTTAATCGAAAATACGGCTCACGCACACACTTTTCGGAGCGCTGGGCAATCGCGTTTCTCGTAGAAAATATTCGTCAGGACCTATGGCCCCTTAATGTGCGTGGTGTTGCAGCGACGGTGATGTACTGCCTGGCGGCGACGACGGTGAGCGCGGCCGCAGGAGAAGGTGAGCCGCGGCCCCCCGCGCCCGCGCCCCCGCCCCCGCGCGAGCTGCGACCCCTCAACCCGCACGGTCCGTTCTCCCGACCACCGTCCATCCCCCGCCCGCATGATATTGCTTTCAGGGCGGCCGCACATTATAGTAGATTACGTAGTACGTAAAACATGTGGTCTGAGGCTTTCTTACATACTGCCCGACGTTAGCATACTATTTTACTCCTCGACGGCGCTGGAAAGCGGCAACTTCGTTTAGCGCAGCGGGACGACAATTTACGCTTTCCGCCCGAAGGGGAGAAATAAGAATTTTCTGTTGGAAAAATTCCTCACATCAATCAGAAACGATGTACACACGGCAACACATTAAGCTACACAAAACAATCATAAGCTGGCCGCGCGACGGTATACATCACTACCGCTTATTTTGGTTTTGCGTAGCTTGATGTGTCGCTGTGTACCTACAGACGAAACCTTTTCTAATGCCTCACTGACTCTACGGAATTCATTCCGTACGCCGATTGACATGGTGTTTTTTTAGCAGTTCTTTATTATAGACAATGGTTGTGATGAATTGATGATTACAGAAACAAAATATTACTTAAAAATTACCTATTACTACCGACTTGCCGATTTTGTTAACGATAGCATCGGAAACTTACACGATATGTATAGTGGCCGGCAAACATATTGAGCACGGCCTTGCGCAGAACCACGCATTTATACGTGAAACCGCAAATGCGCAGACCCCTCACCCCCGCCCATTTTTCTTTACCGGGTACTGTAGGCAGATTGATGATCGGGATTTTTTTTGACAGAAAATTATCATAATGTGCGGCCGCCCTTTAGGCTGCGTTTCCACCAGAGATGTGCGAGCTATCGAGGCGGTGAGCGAAGAAACAATCCGCCAATAGCGCGCTCGCTCGATCACGTCATTGGGATATTGAATCACTCTCATTGGCCGATTTTTTCCTCGCTCACCGCCTCGTTACCTCGCACATCTCTGGTGGAAAAGCAGCCTTAGCGCGCTCTGAAGGTGAACGCAGACTTGGCCGCACCGCACGCGCCGCAGTCTCTTTTTTGTATTAATTGACAGATGAGAACGCTGTGGCCGCTTCTGTCAGTTTATATATGCGGCGTTTGCGGTGCGGCCAAGTCTGCGTTGACCTTAACAACACGAGGCGGTACTTGTTCAATGACAAAGCCAGAAGGCCATCTTGCACGCTCATTTTGACAATGCAAAGTATCAAAGGTGCACGTTTTTTGGACGCCGTCACGTGTGAAGAGCTATAACGATAACATTAAATGTGTTCTTTATTCTGCTAAATTTATTAATGTTAACGGGTGCATGCTACTGGTTTCTGGAATGTTTACACAACTAAGTATCTAAAACGTGTTGACAAATGAACGCAAAACAATTAAAGCCTGACCAGAAAAAACCTGCTTTGGAGGCGCTGCAGTCAACAATAACCTTTAATGGCAATGATTCAAGTACACAAATTAATTTCAATGTTTCGCAACATGGCGAGGTGTTTTATTTTTCTGGTCTAACTTATAAGATTTCACAAAAATGTTGCATATACTTTCATTTAAAAAAAAAAGATGTTTGTTCAGAAATTGAAATCCAAATTCGTAAAGTATTTTTTTTATTTAAACTTTTCTTCAGTTTTGTGGTGATTTGTTACCGTAACCTACCGTTACCTTTATAATTAGAACTAGTAGTTAAATGGCAAACGATGGAAGTTAACCCCCTGCCCAATTAACACACACACACACACACACACACATGTATTGCACATGTTACGTGGCTTTTATAATATTTAATATCTGGAGTGGTATTTTTGAAGGTCATACGTTAAACTTTGCAGTTGAAAATGTCAAAATTAATGAAGATATGCATCTTTCTACTGCTGATTTGACTTTCAAAAATCACAATCCAGGAGTGAGGTTGACATATTTTTCCACTGCTGAGTTCAACGTATGAGTTTCAAAAATCGCACTCCTGTAAAATGTATGGTAACCGTGCATTATGACATTTGTAACCCCCAACACAATGACCTTACATGGGTCCCTACAACTTAAAATAAAAACTAACACCTACGTTATAAGTATCAAATTCAAATAATTTATTTCAGACAAGATGCCCATATAGTGTTAGTATAAATTTATCTTAAGACTAGTGTTAGTAACACAACAGGGTACCTTCTTATTTTAAAACTGGCATGGAGCTTCATTGAGCTATCACTAAACGTCTCAGAGGAATTATGCAAAAAACTTTTCATTTACAAACATTTTATCCCAAGACCAAATATTACTAGATTTTTTCATTGATGAGAAAATGTCATAGCACTTTCCGCCTTTTATTGTGTTTGTACTCATTATACTATTGAGGGAAGTTGTTCAGTATCATGAGTAAAATCACACTTTAAAGTAATGCAACTGTCGACGTTTCCACCCTATATTCATAATCTAAATAATGGGTTAAGGGTCGGCACTACCCTAATCGGGCCAAACAGGGTTCGGCGTTCCGACTTTTAAGGATAGTAAATAGCTATATTTAGAAACAAAATTAATACCATCGCTTCTTTAAAAGATGAAGTACAAGATGAACAAAAAAAATTTCAGTAAAATTATGTAGTTACATCAGAAAGTAATCGAGAATTTCATGAAAAACTCCAGAATAGCACTGCCGCGTTCCGAGTCCTGTGATTTAGTGAAACAAAATAAAACAACAAAATATGTTTCTAATCAATGGCAAAACATCAAAGAACACTTTAAACAAATCAGTTTTTCGATACGACTTCTAGTTTTTTTGCAATTTGTTACCAAATATCACATATTTTTTTGGACGTTTTCTTCATACAAATTACTATGGGCCGTCAATCGTTCGAAATCATTGCGAATAGACCGGTGACCGGCAACACCCAACCCTGTCTTAGAAGATTAATGAACAAATCAATTTTTAGCTAAAGTAGGCAAAGCAACTTATAAAAAACTGGGCAAGTGGGTGTCGGGCCACATGCAGTGTAGGGTTCCGTAGTTGCCCGTCACGATATGTGGACTTAGAAGTGCATTTTATAAATTGGTCGACTATTACTCGTTAATTTTTGTCCCCTTTAATATAATAGAATAACTGTAAGTTTATTACTATTGTTACTAGCAAACTAAGGATTGATAATCTGAAATCATCATCATCATCGTCAGATAAGAATGGAATAAGAGTGAACTCTGTACCGTAGTAGGTAACGTCAAAAGTCATTTGCACGACAGAATTTTGCGCGAAAAGACATTGCACGACACAAGAAAACACAAAGGAATTTCACAAAAGTTACCTTCCGGGCACTGTTTGGTAGTTTTTGGTTATTTTGGTAATTTATGGTAGTTTTTGGTTAATTTTCGTACAAAAGTAACAAAAAAGTTATTTTGGTAGATTTTCGTACTTTTTGGTAGATTATTGTTATTTTGGTAATTTTTCGTACTTTTTGGTGGTTTATGGTTAATTTGGTACTTTTTGGTTCATCTCATTTCATTTCATTTATTTACCTTAAATTGTAGGTAGGTACAAAGGTACATAAGTTACAGATGGTAAGTAAGTACAGAGTACCTATTAGTCACACTACAATATAATTGATAAACATTAAGAAAAAAACAGATTTAAACAATAGGTGCCAGAAAATAACTTAACTACCACCTTTCACTACTACAATTAAATTAGTTAAATGTTATATTATTTAAATCAGTTCAATGTGATTAGTTAAAAATTATAATAACCTATTGAGGTACAAATAATCGGTCTGCAACACATTTTTTTCTACTCAGATTGATGCCTGTTTGTTTACTTATACTGAAGAAACTAATTAAAGTCATAGGGACACTGTTCGATTAATAATTCTTTAACCTTCTTCAGAAATTTCTTGTCGGCTTTAATGTCATCTGGTATTTTACTATACACAAGAACAGTATTCGACTTTATTTTGTAGTCCTTAGCATCGATGCTAGTCGGAAATTTGGTACCAGTAGCTCATTTTTGCGAGTTAAATTTAATCTCTTGCTACGGAATACTACGGGGTATCGTCACACGATTTCGCACAGATCGAGGACATACGAAGCTGTCACAGTGAGTAATTTAAAGTCGGTAAACAAGGAGCGGCATGACACCCTTACTGATTGAATTCCGCTTACGATTCGAATGTACCTCTTATGCAAAACAAATATTTTATTTATGTCAACAAACCCACGCCGTAGCCAAGCCGTCAAGAACTCTTTTGTTTTTATGGTAGTTTTTGGTAATTTTCATTCTTCTATCAAATATTTCCAAAAAGTATAAAAACCTACCAAAAGAACCAAAAACTACCAAAAGAACCTAAATAACTATTGACATTGTACTAATTTTTTTCCTTAAAATTACTTCTTGTTAATATTGCTGTGCCCTTTCAGGATTAATGTACCCACTTTAGCTACTAAGTAACACCTATATGTTCTTGTGTCGCACAATGTCCTTCAGCGTGACGAAAATTACTGCTGAAATCTACCAAATAATATTTATGTCGTTACAGATGATTAAAATTTAATATAAAACACGTTTTTGAACAAAATATTATCAATTTTATCTAAACGCTCATCATTACACATGTTATTTTCGCATTTTTGTATAATTTTTATTGGTTTTCATCACTTTGTAACATGGATGCTTCAATTTTCAAATAAATATTAAATTTGGTCGTCCCTATGCAAGTTTAAATTTAGTACAGTTTTCTGTGTCTCATAAGCAGAGTCAGAAATTTTGGTAGCACTTTTAATTATGTCAAAGGGATTTAGGGATTGCACGTTTATCGACTTCCGATTGTGTCCATATACGGGTAATTTTTTATCACTGCGGATAACACCAGCAAGTATTCTACTCATCAAACTGAACAACTTTCACTATGGAGCCAACTTCAAAAGAGCGAAAAAAAAATCAGCTGTCCTATACAAAACTGCAGTACCAGTACCTACATATTCGACTCAAATGTATGGAACAGCTGATTCATTTTCGCTATTTTGAAGTTCGATACAAACATGCTGAAGTTATCCGCAGTGATATAAAATATACCCGTATATCGACATTATTGGAAGTCGATAAACATGTAATCCCTTTGACATATTAAAAGTGCTAGGTACCAAAATTCCAACTCTGTTCAGAAGCCCTCTTTTGTAAAAAAAAACAACATTAGGCGATATGATTAATATTTGCTGTACTAGAAGTGAGTTCGGTGGCGCGTTGCGGAGAGGTATGGATAGGGTATGGACTCTCAATCAAGAGGTCCGCGTTCGAATCCGCACGGACAACATGCCACGTACCAATGAGTTTTATGTACGTATTACCGACTGCTCTCAAAGGGTGAACGAAAACATCGTGAGGAAACCTGCATAATATGCTGTATATGTGAAGTCTACCAATCCGCATTGGGCATGCGTGGTGGACTTACGCCCAAACACCCTCCTAGAAGGTAGGCCTGTGCCCTGCAGTGGGACGTATACAGGGTGTTACATAAGTAAGAATAAATTTTTAAAACTCTTAAGGGGGTTGTTTAGACCGTCAAACTGAACAACTTTCTCTATGGGACCAACATCGAAATCGCGAAAAAGAAAATCTGATATCCCATACATTTTTAGCTCGAGTCGATTTGTAGAGTATAGAACATAAATTATTTTTGTCGCGATTTCTATATTGGTCTCATAGTGAAAGTTGTTGAGTTTGATGGTCTAAACCACCCCCTTAAATATTTATTTGTATTTTTGTAACACCTTGTATAGGCTGATGATTATGATGATGATGTACTAGAAGTTCCGGAAAACTTGCAAACCCTGCAATCGTTTTCTCAGCGCTTTGTATTGCCAGCTTAGATTTTATTAGCTTGAATCCTTGCATTTTTAAATACATTAACATTTTCGAATATTTTCTACTAAAATCTACTAAACAATTTTGCCCTAAATCTACCAATAAAGAAGAAATCTACTAAAAGTCGTCACACTGATGTCCTTTTGCGCAAATGTTTTTGAAGGCAATCATTCCAGTTACTTCAAAATTAACTTTTATTCCGTGCTTAAAATATTATATCTGACGATGATTATGATAATAAAAGATTACAAACCCTTAGTTTGCTAATACCAATAATATTAAACTTATAATAATTTCATTATTCTGTTAAAAGTTTTAATTTGTTCTGTTATAATAATTTTATTTTTTTTTAAGCCTTAGTAATACTGTGATCTAATTAGCTGGAACCCATCCTATCCTACCACCAGGGGTGATCTTTGATTAGTCACATTATAGGTCCATCACGGTACTGTACTGTTGCTGTAAATGTCAATTTCGACCTACGGCTCTCAAATCCAGATGCTGCTGGATTATTGCCACGCACAACCAAACATTCAACATTAATTTAATGTGGTAAAATCTGCCTTCCGAGTAGTAGGTACCCTAAATTCGGTCGGACCTACGAACTTGCCAGGATATGGTCGGCCGACCAGACTTTTAGTCCTTACTAATTGGACTCTAGACCAACAGACTAGTTACGTCCTTTAATTCAACGAGGTAAAATGTTGTGTCACCAGGTAGGGTTCACTTTTTCCTTCACACCAGTAAACATGCCAGCCAAGCTGCAGCCGACCAAGTTTTTTGCAAGAAAAGTATTACCAAAAGCTATCAAATTGATTTGTTCATTAATCTTATAAGATAGGGTTGAGCGTTGTCGGCCACCGGTCTTTTTCTTTTGACAGATATGTCAAACGGGCCGTAGGTAGTGCCGACCCTTAAGAGCTACGCTCTTGTCGGTGGAGTATTCGCAAATCTTGTCTCTTTTCCGCTAGTGTCTTGAGTTCTTGATACGACACGACATCAACCTTTTCCTTCTCTTGGGCTAGATAACTCTGTCTGGGTTCTCCTATGCCTCTTTTTCCCTCTATCTTCCCTTCCAGTATGGTTTTAAAGAAATTGTCGTTTCGTATCAAGTGTCCGATCATTCTCCGGTTTTCGATTGTTTTTATTATATTTCTCTTTTCTTTGACCATTCTTAACACCTCTTCATTTGTTATTCCCTATTTTAATCATAACAAACACCAGGATCCCGGGAGCCGGAACCCGCAGACACGCGGACCCCCGGCGGGGGTGCGGACGGGGGGTTCGACGCGGCGTGGCAGGCGCGACGCGACCAGCCGCGGCGCATGCGCGTCGACGGCACGGCACAGAACTACACCACCAGGCTCGAGCGACCCTCCCCTCCCCAGCACCAGCAGATACCCGAGGAGGAGAGTGAGTTAACGAACTGTCTCCATCTGTGTGTACGTACGTTTGTGCGTGCTAGAATACGTGTGTTCGTACGTACAAGTGTACGTGCATGCGTTCGTACGTGCTAGAATACGTGTGTTCGTACGTATAAGTGCTTGCGTGCGAGCGTTGCCTGTGGCTGACGAATTGCAGTTCCTAGATTTTTAAGTTTGCTTCACTTCTCCAACGATAAAAAAAAACGTCATCATGATCCACCAAACGCCGAGACTCGTTTAACAAAAAATTCGAACCCCATATCTTTCCATTCCTAAGAATAAGAGTCGGTAGCCCTAAGGTCATCACTGGTTGCCAATGACTAGTTGCATAAAGCAGCTAGCTTGGGAGCCAGGGAATGAGGACTGGGGTTCCCACCCCTCATTCCATGCCAATTCAAACAATCTGACCTGGTAGAATTTCTATAATTTTGAGCTCGCTTCCACAGAATGCCAATATCAGGAAAGGATTATCCAAATATTTCGAACATACGAGGTGCATTCAATAAGTACCTAGCCTCATCGCCAGAGGGCGCTGTAGTTTGTTGGCAGATCTCCGATTGAAGGTTCGGGAGCTAGCTGAGACTGTAGCCATTTCAGAAGGAACAGTGCATCATATTCTTCACGAGGAACTCGGCATGAGAAAGCTGTCGGAGCGATGGGTGCCGCGTTTACTCACACCGGAAAACAAGCGCAACCGTGAGACCACATCGGAGACGTGTTTGGCGCTGTTTAAGCTGAATCCAGCGGAGTTTTCGCGTCGTTTTGTGACCGTCGATGAAACCTGGATCCACTGGTACACACCAGAGACCAAGGAGCAATCAAAACAATGGATCCAGACCGGGGAACGTGCTCCAAAGAAGGCGAAAACTGTAAAATCGGCCGGAAAAGTTATGGCCACCGTTTTCTGGGATTCACAAGGTGTGATCTACATCGATTACCTCGAGAAGGGTAAAACAATTACAGGGTTTTACTATGCCGATTTATTGGGCCGATTCGACGCCGAATTAAAGAAAAAACGACCCCATCTGGCGAAGAAAAAAGTGCTGTTTCACCACGACAACGCACCGGTTCACACGTCTGCCGTTGCCATGGCCAAATTGGTCGAATTACGCTACGAATTGCTGCCCCATCCACCGTATTCTCCAGATTTGGCCCCTTGTGACTTCTTTCTGTTTCCTAATCTGAAAAAATCACTCGCCGGGAATAGAAATGGATCAAATGAGGAGGTCATCGCCGCCACGGAGGCCTATTTTGCAGAGTTTGACAAAAACTATTTTTCGGACGGGTTAAAAAAGTTGGAGCATCGCTGGGCTAAGTGTATCGAACTAAAAGGAGACTATGTTGAAAAATAAATTGCCACTATTCCAAAATTTTTGTTAACTTTTTGTAGGCTAAGTATTTATTGAATGACCCTCGTTCTTCCAAATTTCCAATGGTCTACCAGATTGCATATTCCGCAAGCATAACATACTATATCCTAGTACCAACGCCAACTGAAAGAGAGATAAGGCGCGACTTTTCTATGTCGCGCTACGATGCTAGCCGCACAGTTTTAGGGCTTAATTAAATTTCGTAAATGGACTTCATTTAACCAAAAATCCTGGGTATTACGTTGTTAGATAAGTAGTATTAAATAGAGCTATTTGTATCTATTACAGAGGGCGTGAAGCTGGGTCTGGGCGACTTCATATTCTACAGTGTCCTGGTCGGCAAGGCGAGCTCCTACGGGGACTGGAACACCACGCTCGCCTGCTTCGTAGCTATACTTATCGTGAGTACACTTCATCATGCTTATTTTGACACTAGAGGAATGCGGCGAACTTCGTAGCGCCTTAGAATCTTCCCGACACACACTTGGCCGTTTTTTTAGCATATGTTGATCACGGATAGTGTAGCATTCTAATGGTGAAAGAATTATTCAGATCGGCCCAGTAGTTTAGGAGCATACGAGTATTCAATAAAAACAAACAAACAAAAAATCGAATCTCTCTTTATAATATTAGTATAGATATAGATTACTACCCGGAAAGAATTACTAAACTAAAGTGGCAATGTGCGGGGCATATTGGTAGCAGAACCGATTACCGATAGGACCGAAGAGTTCTCGAATGGCGACCGCGTACTGGAAAGCGCAGCGTGGGTAAGCGAAGGGACCGAAGACCTAGTGAAGGCGGCGGGAAGCCGTTGGATGAGGACAGCGCAGGCCCGGTCGTTGTGGCGATCCGTGGTGGCGGCCTGTGTCCAGCAGTGGACGTCTATCGGCTTATACAGGGTTACCTCGGAAACAGTGCGCATTTTTCTTCCATGCAATCCGTATCAAATAGAACACATTCCAGGAAAAAAAACTTTTTTTTTTGTGTTTTCGTCTTCGGATTCCTATTAATCTCGGCCGGGATTTAACAATTGGCTTTCTTTCTTTATAATCAGACGGTCCAAAGCGCCATGGATGTCAACTCCAACCCTCATAACTGTAGTAAGACCCTAAACCGAGTTCAGGCATTTTTTTCTGTTATCTTTGGAACTCTTTTGTCACTACTATTTTAATATTTTTGTATGAGACATGATAAAATAAAAAAATACGTGTCCATATTTTCAATGACCTTCATGTACGTAAAATTTGCGCACTGTCTCCGAGGTAACCCTGTATAAATTAATGACCCCGGAAAGTTATGGTTGTGAATGTTTGTATTATTACCACGGTTCAAAAAGAAGCAAAGTTTTTCGACAATTTGCTTTTCTTTTTCTCGATGTTTGCCGATTGTTCTGCTTGATAGTGTAATCACGCCTTTAAAGTATTACGAGGTAGTTTTGTACACCCTGTAGAGGCTGATGATGATAGTGACGACTGTAACGAATTTATCTCTTTCCAGGGTCTGTGCCTAACCCTGCTACTGCTAGCTATCTTCAAGAAGGCGCTCCCCGCGCTCCCCATCTCCATAACATTCGGCTTGATCTTCTACTTCGCCACGAGGAGCGTCGTCAAGCCGTTCGCGGACGCACTCGCCGCAGAACAAGTGTTCATTTAGCTACCGTTGTGTTCATCTGATCACACGCTATATGAACACTCACTGTGTTTAGGTAATTGGTATTTTATTATGTTGGTGTTCTGTTTAGAATCATGGAATTAGGAAAAAAATTAAGTGTTGGACGTATTATAATCCATCGCTTATAAAACACGGACCTGAAAGAAATACGGACCGAGTATTGCACTAAAAAGATGTGAAGCATGCAAGGTAATACTAACTCGTTTGTTCTACAAGGGACCTACACTCACACAGATGCACTAGCTCTAGGCGCAGGTCCGACAACCCGTCACCTTATGTACCGCGTGACAGCACGCACACAAAAGAAATGGGTGCTTCACTCATGATTAGATGACATTCCGTCTGGTTCTTCTTTTAAGTCTGTGTTATAAAAATGATAAGTGCTTCACACTTATGAAAATGAATGTTTCTTCCAATGAAATATTTTTTTTAAATCGAGGAAATTTAATAAGAATACAGAATTTAAGCTGATAACAGACTGTTTATACCTATGTCCCCAATCCAAATGGATCAGGTCGGTTAGTGTTGAAAAAATTCAGGCGTTACATAAATTTGCGTCGAATAGCCATCAACCTCCTGTATAATGTTGAAATAGCATCACATTTTATGTGGACTAAGTCTACATGCTTACAGTAGTAGTAAAATTGAAAAATAAAAATAAAATAATATTTTTTCCCCCCTCCGGACGGAAAGCGTCAATTTTCGTCCCGCTGCGTTAAACAAAGTTGCCGCTTTCCACCTTCGTCGAGGAGAAAAATAGTATACTAACCTCGGGCAGTAAATAAGAAAGGCTCAGATAACATGTTTGTTGAACAATCACATAAGATCTGAGACCTTTCTAACTTTCCTGCCCTCGGTGTGTAATCTTCTATATCCGTCTGGTATCAGCTTTAGTTTATAGTTATTTTATTTCGGTTGGAGCTAATTTATGTAAATTATTTATTTTAAGGCATCGCTTGTATGACAATTTAATTACATTTTTGATATTTCTAGGCGAGGTAGTACCTGCTCATTGGAAAGCCGACCGGGTTTAGAATTAAATTTGTTAGGCGAAAATTATCACAAAATGATTTCGACTGAATACGTAATATAAAGTTAGCGAAAGGACATCATCCACGTTTCATACATTTTTGGTCCAAATGTGAAAATGCCGGCCAACAAAAACTAATGCTATACTCTGTTAGAACTTGTCCGTCTAAGCATTTAATATTATGGCATGAAAGCTGTAGCTGTAAGTTTTATTACATCATAAGGGTTGAACCTCGTCTAACAGCACCGCATCGCATTTTTCCGTCGGTCCATCCTTTTCTGTCACTCAGGAACGTCATTTGCTAGAGCAAATAAGATAGACGGAACGCGATCGCATGCGGCCGTAGTGTCGCGCGCGATGTGGTGCTGTTAGATGAGGTGCAACCCTTAAGGGATAATGTAATGCCTCTACAGGTTTGGTGCAATACTAATAAATGCTTGGACGGACAAGTTCTATCAGAATATAGAGCCTTTGCAAATTTCATCGAAAATGTATGAAAAGGCAGAATTTCGAACCCGAATACAGCTTTAGTGCCGTAATAATAAATGTTTACGGACAAGTTCTTACTGAATATAGTTTTTTTCCCTCCACTTTTACATTTTGGACCAAAATGGATGATGTTTTTACAGACTAACTTATTAATAATGTAGATATAGAAATAGTTTTATGAAGTTGATAATTTACTTTGTAATGCAATAAATTGAATAGACGAATAGATTTTGCCAGTGTTATGTACAGACATACCTACATTAGTAACCGTTACTACTTTAAACTCTCAGCTTTATTAATTACTTGTTTTTATCTATGAGATTGTTAATGTAAGTTATGTTCATAAAGTTAACTACAGTTTATTTTCAATTCAGTCCACAATATTAAATCTATACACCAACTTCGTTATCACGTTTACTTTATTGTTACTGAACACATGAAATGTGAAGTTTCGGAATGTGTCATATATTGTATTCCGATAGATATGCATTGTATCTTCAATAAAACAAATCTTAGATTTTTCATTAGGGGTCACAAAACCGGTTTCACCAAAACCCGAAAAACCGGGTAAACCGGTTTTGACGACAATTTCCAAAACCGGGTTTCGATTTAGCCAAAACCGCGGTTTTCGATTTTTCGGTTTTGTCATACATATTTCCTGAACTCACTCGACATTGGCAGAAATTCAACGCTAGAAACAAGCAAATCGCTTTTAGTAAACGTTTGGAGCTCCTCGATGACCGAGGACCCGATATTTGAAAATGAAGTCTTTTTGCTTTGAGCAAAATTTAAATGTGGCAACTAACCAAGTTCTCGTATAAACTGCTCAACATGGTGCAGCAATTAAGACGACTTCAGGTTGACAAAAGAAAGCAGTGGTCACGATCTTGCTTAAGAACCTTCACCGCGGCCCAATCAGTCTACTTTCTCAAGTCTACAAACTGTTCGCCAAGGCTCTGTGAAATTACCCTTTTCTTGGATGAGTATCAGCCTGCTGAACAGGCAGACTTCCGGAAAATCCTTTCCGACTCATCGACGATAGACCACATTCATGCAGCCAAGCAGCTGAGAGAAAGATGCAGAGATTTCCACTACCTTGTTTGACACCGACAGTGTTGAGCACATTGGTCATGTTTCATTCTCTCCATAAAATATTGACAAGAGATATGTGGATATCCTCCAGGAGCTGTAAAGTTATGCATATGTATAACATGAGTTAACCTGACTCGTTCCCATTAACCGAAGAATGTGACAAGGTGATACCATATCTGGATCATAAGGGTTACCGCTTACAAGTCAAGAACAAAGAGATATGGTGCCTAGGTACTGTACTAGGCATAAATCACTGGTGGAGTCGAATACGAAGGCGGGTAAGCGGATCACAAATTTGAAGAAGAGATAGGTAGGATACGTGGAAGATGGGAAGGCGCCCGGTGCATGGTCTAAGACATTAATCTAAGTGGAAGCCAAGAGAACGACGGAGGTCAATAAGGTGGCCTACCACCACTTTGGTCTGATGGCATTGTGAAGGTGAAGAGTTTACATTGGATCAGATTAGCACAGATCTTTGAAGAATGGCGCAATAAGAAGGATACCCAGCACAGGATTGCCCGCCCAGCAGTGGGCTGATGTGTGCTGATTCGACTGAATAATGTTGATGGTGGTATGGATTGTTAGTTCAATCGAATGGACTAACATTTCGTACTTTCGTAGTTATACCTGTCATACGCCGACTAAATATACGATTTGTTGTATTTCAAAACTGATTAAGTATATTATTTGCAATTAAAGTGATACAAATTTGTCAATAATGCATCAATTGTCTAAAAACAACGTTTTATTTAAAAACAAATGAAAACCGAAAACAAAACCGAAAAACCGGAAAACCGGTTTTGTCATAAAATGAAAACCGAAAAACCGGTTTTCAAATATTACTCCGGTTTTGTGACCCCTATTTTTCATCAAGAAAAAAAAACTATACAAAATACAAAAAATACAAAAAACTAAAAGTAGAAACATGTTTGTAGAAACCTTGAGGATTTTTAACGTAACGACGTATTCGTACGTGTCACCAACGTATTTAAAACAACTTTTTTTTTCGTGTAAAAGGTGTAACAAAAACAACCTAGTACTATTTAAACGAGTGGTTTAGAACTTTAGTCCATCAAAGTGAAATACTTTTACTATGGAGAGATAGTAATAAAATTAAAAAATCGAGTATCAAGTCGGAACTGCAGTTTGATGGTCTGAACCACCCCTTTAAATATTACCAGGGTGTTTTGTCACACCCTGTATACGTGGGGTGACTTTGAAAAAAGATCGAATAGAGGCTAAAAAATGCAGATTTTCTAAACGTTCTAAACAGATTGTAGTGTTTAGTAACTATTGTTTTTTTTTTAAACAAACGATCAACCCTTTAGTTTCGGTTTATCAAGGTTTCACTGTATAGTGATTAGTAAAATTGGCCAACATCTCTAAATTAATTCATATAATTGATCAGTATACCATGAATTTTCGTACAAAATCGTAGACTTGTTAGATCAAAAATATCTTTTGTAAAATATTGAACATTCCATTTCAAGTATAAGTAATTTATTTACTAAGTTATAACAGTATTTCTGTATGTGAAACTAAATTGTACATTTTTTTTTTCATGACCATATCCCTTGTTAGGAATTAAATGAAAATTAAACATTTTTTAACAAACATTTCGTTTTATTTGTAGACATCTTAAATCTTAGACGATTCCGTGGTCCGTGCGTGTTAGCCTCTTTCTAAAATACCTACTTAGGATTGAACTACACCAGACAGTACAGCATCGCATTTTTCCGTCGCTCCATCCTTTTCTGTGTCTAAGTCTGTGATGCTACCTATGCAGGAACGTCATATGCTAGAGCATATAAGATAGACGGAACGCGCAAATGACGTTCCTGAGTGACAGAAAGGGATGGAGCGGCGGAAAAATGCGATGCTGTGCTACGTGGTGTAGTTCAACCCTTATACGTACGTTCAGAGCTAGAACTATCGGTATTTGTGGAAACCGGTACCATTGTCCTATCTGTATACCGGTTCCAAATGAGTACCGTACCAGACTCTTATTCATAATCAGGCCCTGTACCCGGACTTTCGATTTTCGATATATCGCGACCGTTTCGGTCCGAACTTCATTGCAATAGAGTGGACATTGGAACGACAACGTCCACGTAATTGCGAAGTTCGAATGTCCGGGTAGACGCCCAGTATCAGTATTAGGCGATGTAGGTACCGGTACCAGTCTTGAACTGGCGTGAACCGGTACAGAACCTGTACTTTTGGTACCGGTTCCAAGCCCTGGGTACCGTACGGTGGTAGTGTTACGACATATTTAATCGACGGTATGTACATACTAAAAGCACGATTAGAACGCCGCCCGTTTCTCACAAATATGCGAAAGGATGCTCACGGTGTCCCATACTAGTCGTGCTTTTTGTATGGACAAACCATCGATCTATGTGTCGCAACCCTAACCGACCCAAATATGGTCGTGGCCTCCGAAACGAGGCAGTGGCATTTTCATTAGAATACGACTACATCAAGACCTCTTGTTCGTCCCTGGTGTTGTATCTAAACTATTATAAAACTGTAACAGAGTGTGTCTGTACATTGAACATATTTACAAAAAAGATTACGATACGATATGGTTTTTAGGTGTCCCCGACTCCATATCAACCTTTTTTAGAAATGTTGTCCGTCCGTTTGTTTGTGCGAGCATTACGCAAAATCTACTGAACCGATTTTGATGAAATTTTTTTGTTTGATAGCTTATGATCTGACTTAAAATCTGGTATTTAATTTGTGTGGACTAAGTCGCGGGTTAACTCTAGTTTAGGATAAAAACAAAACATTTAGTAAAAGTATAATTTATTATTGCTTATAGATAGAATTATTGCTCTATTGCAATCTACGCAATTTAAAAAGTGAAAAAGTAACGACTTAACGCACTCCGAGACTAATTCTGATCCCAGTGGAACTCGCCAAGTTGCCATTTTAAATTTCTACATCTTGCTAACAAATCGACGCAAAACCTAAAACTCGTCTAAGTATACAGAATCGGTAATCGAACAAAATCTGTTTTTTTTTTATTTATTAAAAACATTGTTAATACTTTTTCGCGTTTGTAATTATTTGAATTCCAGTTTTCCAGTTAGAACTGCAAAACTCAAATAATTTACACTCTGTAAGAACCTTCTACAATATCAAACTTGCCTTTTTATGCCCTACTGTAAAAAAGAACCGTGTACTAGTGAAACGTTTATGTTCAGAGTTTTCAAAATATCTCTCGACTGGGAGCATGCTTTTTTTTACCTAGCCTGTTAAATATCCAACTGCTGGGCAAAGGCCTCCCCTTTTACTCTCCAATCCTCTCTGTTGTGTGCAACTTCTGGCCAACTCTCCAAGAAGGCATCCATGTTATCTCTCCACCTTTTTTGTAACATATCAAAGAAATCATAAAGAGCCTGGAATTGACATCGAATGCAACAATGAAAACCCGCGCAGACGGAATCTCCATAGAGTAATAATATTCTTTGAGCACGAGCGTTACCTGCGCAGGCATCCGTAGTTCCATAGTGCAGATAAAACTTGTCCGTGGACACTTTCCGTCGTCTGCTCAGGGCCTAATAGTGACCGCGTAGTACTCTTTTATCAAACGTTGTTCAGTTAGTTGGTATTTGGTAATTGTCGCAAAGCCGCTGGCCACCCGCGGTACGGGTCGCACTGTGTCAGATACCAAAATCCATACTATTTCGTGTTTACCTGTTATCTATCTACCACGACCAAATAAATGGTCTTCTCCGAAAAGGACAAGTGCGTAGCACCCTCAACCGACGGAAGTGCATGAAGAGATGTATGAATGTGGATGAGGCGAGAGAAGTGTGTCAGAATCGTAGTGTGTGGCGAGCCGTAGTCTCTATGCCTACCCCAGTGGGATAGTGGCGTGAGTATATGTATGTATGTATGTATCTACCTCTGTCAATAGCTGTTGCTCTTGTTTTGTTCTGATGAAATAAACGAGTTAGGTATATATCTACCCAGATAGGGATTACGGTCGTCAGGTTATGTATGTACCTGTATGTTTCGGTTATCGATTCTGTTTTTAGGTTTTACGTCAATACAAATAGGTACTATTAAACTGTCTACAGGGTTCCGTTAAAAAACTGATCACGATACAATAATTGTATAACGATAATTCACATCTAAAAATTTGTATAAAATAACATCACGAGTAAATTATCAATTAGTATAATTAATAAAAATTGTCAACAGTAAGTTTATTGCACTTATTGGTGGCTGGTAACTAGTGACGACAGAAATGTGACATGAATATGATTAGATACAGATTTAGTAAGTTATGCCTTGACTTCTGTATAGGTTCATCGTACATAAGCTCAACGACATTGTACAGTGTTTTATAGTGATAATTATCATCTCAGCCGATAGCCGTCCACTGCTGGACATAGGCCTCCCCGCAGGACCGCCACAACGACCGCTGCTGCGGTGCCCTCATCCAACGGATTCTCGCCACCTTCCAGCCCCTCTAGTATAATTTTTCTATTAAACCTCTTTCCGCGCTTTTCAGAGAACGAACGTGCCGCGACAAGAAGAAAGGGAAAGGGCTGAGTCGCGAGCAAGTAGAGAAATCTTACTAGAGGGCAGGACGTATGTCTACCTTGTGAAAGTAATCGTATTTCATCATAAATAGGTCATTTATATTTTTTATAAAATGTTGTCACATAAAATCTATAACTTTGTAAAATGACCATAATGAGATATTGACAGTTTTATGTAAGAAAAACATGTGCAGGAGACTTGGCTTTAGAATAGATGAACAGGCTAATTTTATTAAAGGCCTCCGCTCATTGCAGCGATATTATCGCTGCGATTTTGCGATAATTGTTCTCAGTACATTTTGTATGGGGACGCGCGCGATCCTACACACTGCCGCGATATTATCGAGCGATAATATCGCTGCGATTTTGCGATAATTGTTCTCAGTACATTTTGTTTGGGGACGCGCTCGATCCCACACACTGCCGCGATATTATCGCAACCTGACGCAATCTCTTTCTACTACATTCAGTGAAGGGCGCATGCGTGACGCGAATCGCGGAATCGCTGCAGTGTGTAAGGTGTCGCGATATCGCTGTCGATAATATCGCTCGATAATATCGCTGCTATGTGCGGAAGCCTTAATTCCTCAAATAAAAGAAAACGGGGAAGATGCGGCTCCCAACTTTCATGGCTTCAAAACAGTCCAATGAACACGCTATTTAGTCGAATCAATCTCGCAGAAAAAAAGTGGTGCTAACTCTGTCAGTTGATACACTACAACTAATTCTTGTTTACACAATGAGGCATCTTCTCCTTTTCGGTTTTATCTAAGATGATAACAAAGAAATATAAATATTAAAGAATAACATTGCATTTTCGCTTGCCAAAATAATTTATGAGATTTTTTAGTTTCATTTAATCTAAGTTAACAAATAATATAAATTAATGGTTTCGTTCAAGTCTTCACTTGTCATTTATGTGCTTTTTTCCAGTAAAACAATTGGTCCGTGATTATTAAAACTCTATTAACAATACAACAACAGTGTTACGAGTTACTATGATCAACAATTTATGTTTAAATATAAGATATATTAAGTAATATAATATAGAAGTATAAAATATAAAAAAAGAACTAACGAAGGTTTCGTTGGAAAAAAGGGAATGTAAAATAAGGAATGGTAATTTTTATGAAAAATAAGGATTTCAGAATAATAGTAAAATTATAAACCTACCTTTTTCATCACATCACATTTTAAAAACAGTTTCATTTGAAAAATTATTAATAACATTAAAAATACTACCTAGCCCCTATGTTTTGCCCCTTCCTCCAAAAATTTGTTCCTATAACTCTGTGCAGTTACTAATTTTGTTAATAATCGTTTAATTTTCTTGAATCACTTTTAAATTGACTTTTCCTTACACTATCTCATAGTTATAAGTTCTTTTGAGGCATAAATAGCCTCTGCGTAGCTACCTATTATGGAATAATAAATTCTTTATCCATAAAGTACGAAAAAGTGACTCCAGAAAACTACATAATTAGTAACTTGACTTGGTTTCCTATTTTTTAAATTAAAAACGAACTCTTCTGAAGATCACCACAACCATTTTAAAGCCTGCGCTAAACATCTTTGCCGATCTTAAATCTTCAGACTGAAGACACCTAAAAGTCTTTAACATGATACCCAATAGTAGGAAATGCATGAAAAATAAATAACCTCGCCATGTTTCGAAAAAACATTGGCTAATTTCGTCTGCTTACAACACTAAAACTCAGTTGCAGAAACGCTTATTAAAGCTAATCCTTCATTAAATCTCCTGCTGTCACTTATTGTCTTGTTGACGTAGTAAAAGCTGGCTGGGGAGTCCGTTGTAGGTTCTGACCCGAGCACTTGTCTCGCCTTGTTTTCGCGCGTCGCCCTTTTGCCTGCCACGAGGCTCCGCAATCCTCAATCTCTTCTTGTTCTTGATCAAAAACAATCCCTAAGATTGGGATAGATACTTCCATAAACCACTTGACACTCCCGGAAATGCAGTACCTACTAACGCACAAGCAAGAGTCCATTAAATATAAATAAAAAAAAAGCTGGCTGTTTAATGGAGGATTAACTTAAATGACTTTCTGTAACTGAATCTAAAAAGCAGTTTTTTAATTTTCTGGTCAGGCTTTAAATTTGTTCACAATCCATCGCGTCAAGCATTTTTATCTCCATCTCTTTCTCTCACAGAGGCAGAAAGGAAATGGAAATTTCCCATCTCCAATCCTGCGAGAGAATAATAATGGTAGACAGAGAACACTTGAGAATCATTGACGACGCTAGCGGCAAAGAAATTTAGCATGACTGCATCAGTTTAGAGTTCAAAATTAGGTATCTCAGTGGGACCGTCCCTCTTTATGACTTTCAACTTGTCTTGGTTCGGTTTAACAGTATCAGAGGGTATTTCTTCAACTATCGGTATTTGTTCTGGCGCCGGTTTGCTATCTTTTACTGGCTTTTGTGCAGTTTTAGCCTTTGGTTCTTGAGGTTTTTCAGTTTTCGGTTTGGTTTCTGCCGGTTTTGGAGTCTTTTGTTCAGCCTGGGCTGGTTTAGGCGTTGGTTTTTCAGCCTTTTTGGGTTGCGCCGGTTCTGCTGGTTTCACAGTAGCTGGTTTCGGGGTAGCCACTTTGGCAGGTTCGGCTTGTTTTGGTGGTGTGGTAGTTTTTGGCAGAGGTGTGGTAGTTTTTGGTGGAGTTGTGGTAGTTTTTGGTGGAGGTGTGGTAGTTTTTGGCGGTGGTGTTGTAGTTTTTGGCGGGGGTGTTGTAGTTTTTGGTGGAGGTGTGGTGGTTTTTGGTGGTGGAGTGGTAGTTTTTGGTGGTGGAGTGGTAGTTTTTGGCGGGGGAGTGGTTTTTGGTAGCTCCTGTGCAGGCTTCGCTACTTTTGGGACTTCCTTCTTTTCTTGTACTTTGGGTGCTTCTCTCTTAACGGTTTCTGGCTTAGATGCGAAGGCCTTCTTCAATAGAGGCGGTGCTGGAACTGCCCCGATGAAGTTATGTCCATGCGGAGCGCCTAAGTACAATTTGTCGTTAACAACAATGCAGTCGCTGATAGCGTTCAGTGACCCGTCCGTGTTGTAATAAGAAGCAACAATGTTACCGTTCCAGTCGAGTTGTACTAATCCGGATAAGCCGGGAAGGAATCCGGCTAAGCTTTTGAAACTGCCAATCTGTGGAAAGAAAATTGTTCGTTTTATTTCTGGCACGATTAAAAGTTGAATAATTTATAAGCATTCTATAGATCTAGTAATTGAATTTCCATGATGGACAGACGTGTATGCGAAAATATAGGTGGTTGAATATTTATCATCATCATATCAGCCGATAAACGTCCACTGCTGGACATAGGCCTCCCCAAAAATGGGGGGATTTGCCATAATCGCCACGCTTGGCAGGCGGGTTGGCGATCGCAGTTGGATTGAATGTGTGTACTCAGATGATGCTGCTACCCATCCTCCGGTAGATCCCTTAGTCGCTTTTTACGACACCCACGGGAGGAAATTGGATGGTGCTACTCCTAGCTGACACCACAAGGGTTGAATATTGTTCTTGAATATTCTCGCTGACACAATCAGAACGCGTATTATTTTGGTAACTACTAATTGATCGAGAAAACACATTTTGTCGTTCATACCTGTGCTCACGTTTCATATAAGATAAGGCACGCTCTACAGCTTATGTCATACTCTAAGTCAACTAAACTCAACTCAACTCTGATATGTTTTTAGGCTCAACGCCCAGTCTATTGAGATCGCTTGCCGCGCGAATAGACTGGGCGTTGAGCCCCTACTAAGTATTACATTACGCTAGCACGCAGCGGCGCGTGGGCAGTGTATGGACATGGAGAAATTCATAGCTCGCCAGTTCCCGGGGCCAGGCCGTTAAGAGGATATAATTCGGAGCACGCTCCATACAAACGTACTATGGTGATATATTCAATACGAACCAATTATACTCAATGACATTTTTCAGAATCAATCTAAAAACACATTCCTATGCTTGTATAGAGTCAGATTTTCGTTAAAATGTATAGTTTTAAAGTGCCTCAAAGATTTCCATACAAATCTTAAATTAATCCTAGTATTGAAACTGTATATTTTAACGAAAATGTGACTCCATACAAGCATAGAAAAACTATTAAATATTTACCCACTTACATTAAGAAATTGTAAACTCGCACTAACTGCGTGGTTACAAGAAAAGGATTATGAAGAAACTGAAAGTATACTTTTCATAGATGTATAGGTATAGATATACCATGCTTAATACATAGACACACGCATGAATGCTCACCCTCTCCCCCTCCCCGTACACACACACACACCCCCTCACACCCCTACATAATATAATATACAAGTTGTTACAAAAATACAAATAAACATTTAAGGGGGTGGTTTAGACCATCAAACTGAACAACTTTCACTATAGCACCAATATCGAAATCGCGAAAAAAAAAATTGATGTTCCATACTCTACAAATCGACTAGAGCTAAAATATGTATGGGATATCAGATTATTTTTTTCGCGATTTCGATGTTGGTCCCATAGAGAAAGTTGTTCAGTTTGACGGTGTAAACAACCCCCTTAAGAGTTTTAAATATTTATTTTTACTTATGAAACACCTTGAATTTATAAATATAAGATAGTAGAAATAATAATATTTATCTAAATTTTAATTTTACTACATTCCAACCAACACCATGTCTTTATTATGCAAGACGTCAAGTTCAAATACTTACCCATGAGGGAAGGAACCTGAGGCCTGAATTACAGGTGCCTTTAAATAAGGTTACTTTGTTTAGGCCCAGGGGCTCAATGTTATAAGTTAAACTTAACCTTAAGACCCGTTGTTCAACTGTTTGTTATTGTTCTAATGTAGACTTTGGCTATGTTGTTTTTTGTTACTATAGAGATTTGTTTCTAGATTGTTTCTGCAAAATTGCATTGACTTTAATTGGTTAGTATTGAAAATATCACCATAGTACGTTTGTATGGAGCGCGCTCCGATTATATCCCCTTAAGAGGCTGCAAGCGTTGGAGTTTCGTTTACTAATAAGCCTAAGTGGCCACCTGGTTTACATGCTGTTAAAATGTACTACAAACTAACTCACATTGTAAATGATATCTTCAAACACAGCATTCGGGTAATATTCATTCATGAACTCGAAGGGTATCTCTGCGAGTCTCTGTATCCTGGCCAGGAACTTCCTCACGAGGGGGGTCTGCGCCATCGATCTGATGAGCAGCGGGTGCTCTTCGTCGTACACCGTGTACAGGGCTACGACCACGCCTGACCCGTCGGGCAGGGCGCGGAGATTGTCCGGAGCACCTATGCGAAGAGAAAATATTGATAACTAGAGTTACAGGTTGGTTAACTAAAGCTGGCGCGTTCACAGACACACACAAATGCCTTTATGTCACTGCTTCCGTGTTCGATAGAGATAGAAAAACTTTTCATTATGCGTGCAGTGAGACAAAAGCATTGCGTAAATGTGTGGCACGCGCCAGCTTTAGTTAGCCGACCTGTGACTCGCGACATCGTTCTTAAGTCAAATCATAAGTTAACAAACAAAAAAAATGTCATCAAAATCGAATCAGTAGTTTTTGCGTGATGCTTGAACAAACAAAAATTCTAAGTGATTTGGAATCAGGGACACCCAAAAACCATAATGTAACTTTTTTTTATTTATCATAGGTGTACAGTTTTATAATAGTTAAGACTTTAAGAAGTCAAGTCATAATGCTTCTTAAGGATTTTCTTTACCTCAATACCTACTTTGAATATTTTTAGAAAGTACAGTAGGATGGGTTGTTGTGCATATTTTAAGTGTCCACTGCCCAGACAGGACACAAAGTCTTATTTCTTGTCTTTGAATATATTTGACAGTAGCGTAGCGTGGAGGGGGCTAGGGAGGCAAATGCCCCGGGCGGCGCACTTCTAGGGGCGGCAAATTTAGGAAAATTATATTTCGATCGAGCACTATCTTTTACCAATTCGTAGAGCGGAGGAAAATCGAGCTCGCTGCGCTTGCGCTGTTTTAATTGTTGCACACAATAATCATGAAATAATCCAAAAGTAACACCCGATTCGTATCGACGGGAAAAGTTGAGCTCGATTTGCTCGCTCTAAGTTTATATTTTTGCATGATAAGATTTCTGATTAACCCCAGATGTCGTCCCAAAAATTTCGACTTCGTTTCGCTTCGCAAATTAAAACTATCGGCCTATATTATGATACCGTATTTCCGCAAATAAATAATAGAATTTCGGTATTAACCTTTAACCAGCTACTTTACAGCTTCTGTGTAACGTTGGCAGGAAAACTAAATAAAAGCGCATGGTTTATTAAAATTACAGTCACGGCGAATTATGTTAGGTAACATTTAAACTTCATTCGTTAAACAAATGTAAGGTTGCTTCCACACCTGTGCAAACAATGTAAAAATAACTCTTTCCGACAACACGTAGTCTCGACCAAGCGCACCAAGTTAAAACATTCAAAATGTATCTTCACCTCTTTTTTACTATATTTTTACTCCATCAAAGTGCATGTCAAACTGTTCACGAAATGGACGTACATTTCAGAGTAGAACCAGGTGACAGAACATGTTTCTTCGAGAAAGGCAAAGCGGGACAAATGATGGAGGCCCAATACCAGGTCATCGACGGCCAGCACGGAGACCTGGACATCTCCTTCGACGTCTTCGACCCAAACGGCACAAAACTCGTCTCCGATTACAAGAAGCCTTACAATTCTATCATAATGGAGCTATCTGTGGACGGGGAATACATCTTCTGTATGGACAATACATTCAGTGTTATGAACTCTAAACTAGTCTTTGTGTATGTGTCGATGGAGAACAAAACAGAAGAAGCGACGACGGTAGCCGTCGATAAGGAGGATGAAGAAATACTAGAATGGATGGGAACTTACGATAATGGAGAGCCGTATTACATAGAGGTTACACAAATAGCGAATACGCTGACGCGTACGCTGAAGCATGTGGTGAAGGCTCGACATCTGTTGGACATCTATGGGGTTATGAAGTCCAGGGATAGTTATCTAGCGTACGAGGGTACGTTCATTGTGGACGTGTGGTCTGGATGCCAGATAAGTTTAATGTTTGTAGTTGGCCTGGTGCAAGTTTATATGATAAAGAGTTTGTTCAACCGACCAGCCAGTGTTAAAAGTATGTATTGAAAATGAACATGTTTTAAGAATAGAGAATGAGTTTTTTTATTTTCTATTCAATACCTTTCCGTAAGAGTTTTTCAGAAGAATAGGGTTTCGTTATTTTCATCTAGTTTCGAATCGTGGTTGAGTCAATATCATTATATCATTGCATTGTTATCTTTTTTCTTTTGCTGGAACTAATTATTGGCAAACCGCGTTCCTGTTTCTGTGACTGTTCACAACATAGATTTATTTTGTTCTAGAGCAAAATCCTTAAAAACAAGTAGGAATATTTTTTATAGTTTTATCTGACTGCAAATCATAGATTTTGGTCTGTCTGTTTGTTTGTTCGTTCGAGCATCACTGAAAAACTTCTGGACCGATTTTGAAGAAACATTTTTGTTTAAAAGCTTATGATTAGACTCAAAAACTGGTAGGTACGTACTTTTAAGGCCTCCGCTCATTGCAAAGTAAAGTAAAGTAAAGTAATCTCTATTTGCTATTTGCAGCGATATTATCGCAGCGATTTTGCGATAATTGTTCTCAGAACATTTTGTATGGGGACGCGCTCGATCCTACACACTGCCGCGATATTATCGAGCGATAATATCGCTGCGATTTTGCGATAATTGTTCTCAGTACATTTTGTATGGGGACGCGCTCGATCCCACACACTGCCGCGATATTATCGCAACCTGGCGCAATCTCTTTCTACTACATTCAGTGAAGGCCGCATGCGTGACGCGAATCGCGGAATCGCTGCAGTGTGTAAGGTGTCGCGAAATAGCTGTCGATAATATCCCTGCAATGTGCGGAAGCCTTTATATAATTTATCTTGCACCGGTGCGGATGAAGTTGAGGTCAAAAGCTCGTAAATACAGTATATTTTCTATCACCATTGTTTATCTTCTTCACAAGTTTGCGTTGCGCTTGAAACTGGTCCAATGATCCCTAGAAGACGTATTTCTTTCTCACCTGGCAGTCCGGCGACGAACACTTCAGACTTCCCTTTCTTAGGGCCATCAATGTAATACTTCAAGACCCTGAACCGACTGGTCTCTGCCACCACCAGGAACTGCTTGTCCGGAGACATGACGACACCGTTGGCAAACCACAAGTTGTCCAGAAGAACTTTGCTTTGATTTTTCGCAGCGTTATAGTGGAATAATCTGGAAAATGTTGAGAAACATAAGTACATGTCATTGCTGTACAGTCAGCATCAAAAGTATCTAAGCATCTCCGGTGTTCAAAAACATCTGAACAATTACACGAAAATAAACCCTATTTCCTACTAGATACCATTTGTTTTTATCTTAACAAATAATAACATGACAAATAAATTAATTTGATTTCTTTGTGAGTTGAAATAAGGTTTGCTATCATAAAGTTGTCCAGATATTTATGAACACTTAACATACCTAGATACTTTTGATACTGACTGTACAGTCAAAAGCAAAGTCTGCTAACTACCCAAACGACTTAATCAGAAATTCTTAAATTTTTGATCCAAATATTCAAAATGTGTAAGTGCCGGCCGGATAATGCTATATTCTGATAGAACTTGTGCCTCTAAGTATTTATTATGATGGAATGAAAAGTTGTAGTATGTTTAATTACATAAAAAATGTATGAAAAGGCAGATTTGAAATCTGTTGACCCATTCGAGTCGAGAAGGTATAATAATAGTATAGTAGGTAAGTACTGCAGTTTTGTACGAAACAGCAGATATTTTTCATTCTGTCTCGATGTTGGCTCCGCATAGTCTTTCACTATGTTCAGCGTATTTTGTTACAACCTGTATAAATATAACATACCTTCCAGTGGGATCTGTAAGCATAGAAATGGCGCCATCTCTCAATTGAAAATCGCTGGAAGATTCCGTCCAGTACAAGTCGCCATTTTTGCCTAAAGTCAGACTGTTGAACAATTTCGGGGTCCGGCCTTCGATCTCCACTCGCGGTGAAACAAGAAGCTTCTTGCTATCAGTCTTAAGGTCCACTTTCCAAATACCGTGATATGCGTCAGATACATACAACAGTCTGTTCTTCTCGTCTATTTCGAATCCGAGAGGACGTCCACAAATATGCTCTTTGGAGAGTCCAGCTGAAAAGAAATTTTTTGTGAATTTTAATCGAACAACACGACGGCTTCAACAATTATTAGGACCACAGATAAAAATCATAATCACTATAAATTTATTAGGCCAATCTATATTAATTCAAAGTCCAAGAGGTTGGGAAAGCAGGTTTAAATTTTTGAATATAAAAAAGCGTTGCTCTATTTTCTTCTGCTCTATTCTCTATCAGCCTACGCATTACCTAAGTATAATATGATATGTCTCATTGCACAGACCTACCCTAAGGGAGAGAAGTATGGGCGTCAGTCCACCACGTGTGCCGAATGCGGATAGTTAGACTTAACACACGCGGCCCAATTTCCTCTCCAGCGTGATTTCCTCACGATGTTTTCCTTCACCGTTTGAAGGCAGCACCGTTCACACTATTTTAGGAACTATAATTTCTATCGCAAATTTTACTATGACACATTGAGTTTTGTTTTCTATTCTATTCTATATTTTAAAAAATGGCTGCCATCTTGGGTATGTGATGATTTTGCCAATGTCGAGTTTTTATAGCAAAAGTGCTTGACTTTGTACGGTTATATTGATATTTTGGTGACTTCAAGGGTTGTTCTTATAAAAGAACAATATCCTGAGCCACCACTGGAGTTCCACTGTGGACCGGGGATGGGGCAACCGACGCGCACGTGAGCACCCAATAGCAGAGCCACAGAGCAACTCCGAGTTTTGTTTTGGTTTTATTACTATGCTAAGGAAGATTCGCTATCTGAAATGTACTTAAATACCCATACTTACAGCACGGCTCTCCAATCTTAGTAACAAACGTGACATGTCCACCTGGGGACACCTTCACTATTTCACCAGTAGCGAGACTGGTGTAAACTTCACCGTTGAACAACTGGAATGCTTCGGGGCCGAGTAGTTTATCATTGTACAGTCGCTCAGCTTTGTTCAGTGCTTCGTTTGGCGCTAGAGGGCCTGTCCTGGGCAGTGGCGGCTCAAGTCTTTGAAAAAAAAATACATAACTTAGAATTTATTGATAATTCTAGCAGAGTCCAATGGTAGTCAGTTGGAACTTGTATACAGGATGTTAGGGTAAACAGTTGCATTACTTTAGGGGGTGATTGTAACTGTGATACTGAACAACTTTCCCTAGGAAACCTATAGGAAATTCGCAAAATATTCAACTTTGTACACAGGCTTGCCTCGTTTTTGGTCTACCGTTTAAATGTAATAGTTGTAATCAAAAGTTTAAAATAAACATTATCTTATCTATCTTATCTTATCTAAAATATGCTCTCATCTCAGCTGATTGCATTTTACTATTTAGAGTCCAAATATTATTTTTGATAATTTCCTATAGGTTTCATAGGGAAAGTTGTTCAGTATCATGGGTGCAATCACCCCTCACCTTAACACCCTGTATACAGTCTACCTACAGGGTTTATAATATCGAGTTCTGTGTAAAGTTCGTGCCCAGTAACTAAGTGCAATGTAAGTCTCTAATGAATTTTGCTCCATTTACGACTTAAAATTTGTACGAAAGGAAAAAAACTAAGTTATAGCCTGGATAGCCTGTAGGATCCCACTGCAGGGCAAAGGCCTCCTCTTACGAATAAGGGTGAGAGGGAGTGGGCCTTACTCCACCACGCGGGCCCAGAGGGTTGGTGGAGGCAAGAGACAAACCTAATACGTTTAACGATGCTAGCCAGTATTCTAAAATGTTGTAATATTTTTTTGATAAGAGAAATAAATAAATAAAAAAGTTTGTGGTGGAATCATCTGTCTTTTCAGACAATCATGTGATTCAGCCGGGAGTCATATGCAGTTTCGAAAAACGTCATAGCGAGCACGCTACTTCGAAAAACTTTTTGACTGCCTCATACCTTCGAAAACTTGTACGTTCGAATGACGTAGTCGCGAAAGCCGTCGTAGCGAAGTCGAAATCAGATTTATCATTTGCATGGACAGCGTCAAAAAACTTGAAGTCCGGTAGATGAAATGGAAAAATCCCAAAAAAAAATGTTTAGGTACCTTAAAGGGTTACCTTTGTTTTTTAATATAATTTAAATAAGTTTTAGGCACTTAATTAGATAAGCTATCTTCCCCTTAACTTTGGACCATTATTTACAGGACACCCTGTATATGGTTCTCAAGATACCTAAGTCTGTGCTCATCATCATCAGCCATTGATGTGTTCTGTATAGGAGGTCTATGTCATCAGCCTATATACAGTTTTTGGTACCACATAGCAACAGGGAGTTTTAGCGCGTGCTTCGCTACGACAGTATTCGATCTCACAAGCTTTCGAACGTACGAGGAGGCAATTAAAAAGTTTTTCGCAGCAGCGTGCTTCGCTACGACGGCTTTCGCGACTACGTCATTCGAACGTACAAGTTTTCGAAGGTATGAGGCAGTCAAAAAGTTTTTCGAAGTAGCGTGCTTCGCTATGACGTTTTTCGAAACTACATATTATGACTCCCGATTCAGCCTGCAATGTCCTAACCAACTGCCTTTGTGGTCTAATGGTTAAGAGCATTGGGGTCTTGACACGAAGGTCGGTTCCCTCGGGGACACCTAGTGATATGTCACTATGTGCATTTACCATTTAGTGCTATTTAGAGGCACTGAGAGGAAAAGCAGTGTATTTTTCCGAAAGCCAATAAGGCACTTGCATCTCTTTTACCGGTTATACCTAATGGTGTAAAGCCGAGCTTCCATCACATCTGCTCTTAACGCCTCTTAAATTTTTAATTATTAACTGTCTTTTCTGTGTTTTTGTCGTTGTTTTTGTATGCATTGTCTGAAAATTTTTGCCTTTGTCACATTACATTGTTCTAGGTCTCATTAGTCATTACTACTTGAGCCTTGTTCAGACAACAATTAATTATCTTTGAGTAGCTAACAACTATATAGACAAATAGGTTTATATTTTAATGCAGGGCATAGTTCAAGTTATTCGAGCTTACAGGGTCTTATCTGTATCAGAAATAGTTGCATATTTGAAGCACTCATTTTTGTAGACTCTATACTGTATGTATTGTATAGCAGCATATGCTCACGACTATATTCCCCGAGGGGGTAGTCAGAGATATTCTGAAACCTCAGAACATCCACGTTTCACCAGTAGTACCGAAACCGTCCTGTATAGTATAATATAAATTATTACATATCACATGACTGTTTAGAGATCAATAACAGAGAACCAATTAAAATTGCACTCTAAATGTGTTTCAGTCATGCAATTCAATACGCACTTTTGTAAAGCAAACCGTGAACAAAAATGCACGTAAATGGCTTACCCATGCCACAATTGACTTTAGATCACGTCAGAAAGTTATAAGACTCAGGCACAGATTGACTCAGCTGAACAAATAATGATGTAATCGCTGTTATTTTAAATTTAATAAAATCACAAATAAAAATGTATTGGCTGCCTATTGAAAAAACTAAACGATGTTTCCAATGAAAAATGTTAACTTGAAAATATTATTATTTATAAAATTCAGGCAGGTGCCGCGCCGATGCGCCGATGCTCTTCTAATGTGAATCTACCATTATTATTCAGAAGTGGTGAAAAAAGCCCATAGGATTTAGATTTTGAAGATGATGTACAAAATATTGGATGGTCTTGTCGGGTTATGTGTAATTTGACTTTCATGCAAAGAAATAGCGTGCTCAATTTTTTTCAACTCTTTGTAGTGTGTGGCTAGTGGATTCACGGACGGTCGTGCGCAGCTTGGCTGGCCACTTGGCTCCAACATTTTGTGAACCTCAGTGTTTTGGTGCATAAAACAATCCTTGAGACTACACAAACTGCTTGACACTGGCAGAATTACAGTACACACAATGGCCATTAATTAAAATAAAAAACGATTTATGGCCAAGCCACAGTACAGGTTGTTAACTAAAGCTGGCGTGTTCACAGACACACACAAATGCGTTTCTCCTGTCACTGGTCCATGCTTGATAGAGATAGAGAAACTTTTCAAATGTGTGGCACGTGCCAGCCTTAGTTAACCGACCTGTACTTTATGTTAACACTTTCACTGCTGAGTTTAAAAATTAAGCTTTTCTCCGAGGAAAATTACACTCTAGGCATATTTTTCCAGTGTTCATGAAATTAAAATCTAAAAGAATACTCACTCAAAACTTGAGAACTCTGTGTACGGAGGTAGGTTGGGTATTAAAACAATAGCTGCGGCAAACACTAAGAAGTACAATGCCCATTTTATCAACTTCCTTATAAGGCCAAATATGAACCCCATGGTGGTACTCTCATGCACCTGAAAATAACAATATTATTGTTAGTAGTCTCCTTATTTGATTATAGGTGTCAATCCAATAGAAAGGCATTAATACATTTGAAGCTAGTCTTGATGCAAGTGCCTTAAGAGATATATGAAAGTGGAAGAGGAAAGAGAAGTGTCAGAATTGTAGTGTGTGGCGAGCCGTAGTCCCTGCCTACCCCTGTGGATTAGTGGCTTGAGTATATTTTATTTTATTTATGTTAGTCTCAAAACATGACCTAGTAGCACTTGGTCCAATACACATTTCGTCCAATAAGCAATACAAAAACAATCTTTGAGATCACCCAAATATTTATTACAGAATAATTTCAAGCACATTTGCGATTAATAGTGGAGATTAGCAAAATCATAAACACCGCTATGCTATTAAGTCACAATTTGATGATTCGAAATTTAGAATACAATAGTATAGTAACCAACCACAGTAACTTTAGTCTTAAGACCGCTTAGTAGATTTGTAACACCATTGGCTTTTCAGTGAAGGAAAACATTGTGAGGAAACTGGAAACCTGCATGCATGCTTCAATTTCGAGTTTCGACGCATGTATTGTACCCACTGTCCATTACAAGTGGCGACAGGCTTACTCCCCGTCACACTGGACCTAAGAGGAAGGATCTCTTTATTCTAAAGCATAGAGGGAGACACTATTGCGAAACTGCTGTTCACTTTTTTTGACGTGCTAGTGTGTGTAAAGTTGTGTAAAATGGTTTAGTTTGTCAACTTATTTGAAAAAAAAAAGACCACTGCCCTTTTGTTTACACCATTAAGTTATTATACCTTACAGGAGTAGAGGAACTGACATGAGTGGTCAAATGAAACCGTTTTTGGATGTTTTCAGGAGACTATTGGCAGGAAAAAATTCTAGCACTGTATAATTCTGAGTCGAACGTGAAATCGTGGATAAATTAAATAGTGTCAGTAGGTATATTTCACAAAATTATCGACGATTTCACTTCGATTCACAATTATTCACGAAAACCGAATTTTTACCCTGCGATAAAATCCCCATAAACTGTTTAGTAACTATATGGTTTACACACACTAGTCTGTCAAAAAAGTGGACAGCCGCATAACCAAATATCTTTTACTATTAAAGGTATATCATAAGACAAAAGAGACTAACTACACAAGTAAATTGATGCGGAATGTATGCTTTAGAATAAAGAGGTCCTTAATCTTAGCACTGGACAGAGTTTCGGCACTACTAGTACAACGTCGATGTTCTGAGGTTTCTGACTACCTTCTCTGGGTTATATAGTCGTGAGCATATGCTACAGACAATGAACAGAGGCTATGTTCACTAAAGAGCTTACACAATTAATACATGTTTGTGAAAGTTGATGAAAATGGGTCAAGTAACTTTTTACTTTTACTCAACATTTATACAGGGTGTGAACTTAAATGTGTTACTTATTACAAGGGGTGCTTCACACCATCAAACTGAACAACTTTCGGTCAGAGTGTCATCTTTTCACTATAGACCAACATTAAAATTGCGATAAAATCTGTTCCATACATTCTGCCGGGTGGCAGTTGATGTTTTATATGGAACATCAGATTTTTTCTGCAATTTCATTGTTGGTCTTATAGTGAAAGTTGTTCAGTTTGATGGTTTGAAGCATCTCATTGTATTATTATGCACAACTAAGAAAGTAGGTATATATTTATATGGACAGCGTATAAATAAAATCACATAGGTAGGTAGGTAGGTAGGTACCTAACTAGATAAAATCCTTAGTAAGATATAATCTATGTAAATAAAAAACACGTCAAAGTACATACACACGAATTATCATAAACATGCATTGAAATAATATACCTACTCACTAAGATACAGAGTCTAGTATGAAGGAAGCCCTTAATTATCTGCCTTATCTCATCGGCAAATAGGTTAATCACCTTTTTGGGCTAGAATAATACGTGGACAGCGAAGGGACAAAAAGTAAAAACTGAGCAAACTTCATTTACCTGACTAAAATACGTCACAAGAACAATTTATGTTAACTTATAAACAAAACAAGCAGCTAAAAGAACAATAGGTCTGAATAATTGATATAAAACGAAATAAATTTACCTGTAATTCACCTTTGAATAAGCGAAAGAGCGAGCTAATTATTTCGTGAATTCGTGAAATGAATGAAAGATGAAAGTTCGGGTCTCTAGTGTTGGGGGAAAAGGAAATCTTGTGGATCGATATCGATAGTTCAAAGTACGAACAACGAAGTTTGAAGGAAAAACTGACAGAATGTTGTGAAAGAAAAGTGTACTCAATAAATTCAAAGTTAAAATTTCAAAGTCAGAAAACACACGTTTTAAATTATGACCAATGACTCGTAATCTTCATGTCTGATGTAATTTTGATTTCTAACATTTTCTTTCTACTGATGATTTGAATGAACAGTCATGTGAATTTAAAAAATCGCTCTCCTGGAGAATTGTGTCTCATTCACGCTCTACTATGAAAATTTACTACTTATACTTTTTAAAATGATGATTGAACAGTTCAATCATCATTTAAAAAAATATATGAACTAGGTTCTGAACAAACATGCATCCGTATGTTTCACTACCAGTAAAAGTCACAACATTACTTAAATTTTGAAATAAGGAGACGCGACCTCATCATCATCTCAGCCAATGGACGTCCACTGCTGGACATAGGTCTACCCAAGGATCGTCACAACGACTGGTTCTGCACTGCCCTCATCCAACGGGTTCCCGTCGCCTTCACCGGACGGATCTTCGGTCCACCTTGTGTTTGTGGTAGGCCCCACATGCTGCGCTTTCTGGTACGTGGCCGCTACTCGAGAACTCTTCGGCCCCATTGGCCATCGACGACCGAGAGACGGGACATAGCTCTGTATTAATACACTATCGTAAACGTTAGCAGTTTCTATTATAACTTGGCTAGGTTTCAGAATATCTCTGACTACCCCTTGAGGAGATTAAAAGTCGTGAGCATATGCTATTATACCTGGCTGTTCTAATTTGTTTGTCGTCTAAACCCTGACCAATCCAAAATGATTTAGGTATCTAGTTTGTGGCAGGGATTAAAATCTAATTTTCCCCGTTTCATTTTGTCATTCGAGTCTATTTTGTCGATAACGAAGATAAGGACGAAGTGATGGACAACACTAATGAAAAAAGTTTATTGACCTGTCATTCGTGTTGTCATCAATGTCAAGGTTTGAATTTTTAAGATAAAGATTGAACATCTTACAACCTAGGCTTTTGGAAAATTAATTCATCCTTTTAATTAATTTTATTAAACCTAAAATAGAGACATAAAATAAAAAAAATATTTTTAAAATTTAAACAAAATCTTTGCTGCAGAAATACCGGTTTTTGAGTCTGCCGTTCCGCAGCTCTATTTTATCGTTCAAATGAGTGAATGAAAAGGACCGAAAAGAGCAGTTGTCTCCGTACACTCGTTCTTTTTAATCTGTGCGCCCGCCATTTTGGACGTGTTTCTCCTCGCTACGTTGCGGAAAATCTATTTTCTCGAAAATGGGTCACGCGAATATCTGGTACTCCCACCCCCGTAGATACGGACAGGGATCCCGTTCATGGTATGTACTGAAATACAGAAAATTTTAACATAAAAGTGAAGTTTGGCTGTTGTGGTTAGAACACGTGTTTTATGACAAATTTCCTCGATTTCCCTTTCAGCCGGGCCTGCTCCAACAGACACGGACTTATTCGCAAGTATGGCCTGAACATTTGCAGGCAGTGCTTCAGGGAATACGCTAATGACATTGGATTCAAGAAGGTATGTTTTCGATCAGTTTCTTGTTCCGTAAAACTGCACTACAGACTATCCTTCAGAAGCCGTAGCATGTTGCGTGTGATACGGCCATATCACGCTTTTTATCTCGTTTATTCGCGCGCAATTAGAAAGAGCGCAGGACTGCCTAATACTTTTGGAACAATCAAGTTCCTATCACGTCATAATGGCACCAAACATCATAAAAACCTTGAGATCAGAATATATAATTACAATAAAGATTCTTTTGGTCAGAGTGTCATCTTAGTGGCGGTTTGTTGGAGTTGGAGTATAGCCTAAGGGTAGCACGTTTCTGAATTCCCCTAAGGGGTACGGTACGGGTAGGAGTACGGTCATGATTATGTGCAGACTTCATGTGATACTGTTTACTGTTCCCTATTGATCCCCACTGCAGGAATCACAGTAAGTTTCTAACGGGGAGCGTTTGTATCTCATCTGGTGCCAATACCTGTTCAGATGGACGCTTAGTTTGTTCATTATGGGCCCACATTCACAAAGAAGTTGCAGAGGAGCTTCTATCTCCTCCAGGGTGCGAAATTATCAGGATAATTATTATCATGATAAATGTCAGATAATTATCCAAGCTGATTCTTAGTTTTGAGAGAAATTTCTTACAAAAAGATCTAAAATTTCTGTTTTTGCTTTAGTTCACTTTTATCCAGACCAAACAGCACCTAGTCTTTTACATTATAGTTTCTCGTCACAATGAATAACAAATAATTGAGAAAAACAACAAAAAACAGTGAGAAACTTGGTTTCATGTATGTTAGCTTCTTTTTTCGCGAACCATGATCGGAAATACATGGTGTGACAATGCTAGCGCAAGCTTTTTGGTGTTTCCAATTTTATAATTATCAAGATGATTATGAATGATAATTATCTCTTTTAACACTGATCTCCTCTTTGCAAAATCTGCAGCTGGTGGAGTCACTTAGTTTCAATGTGTGTATGCTTCGATCAAAATAAAATTAATGGATAGGCCTAAAGCGCGGTAAGTTGAAGCACACTACTGGTGCACTTTGTACATACAAACTAGCGCCATTATCTGTCAAATCTAGGGCACTTGCATACAAATTTGAAGTAAACCTTTCATTTGTTTTGCCTCATTTTTCTGGTTTGAAATGTTCGCGTAAGGCCTATCCATTCATTTTATTTTGATCTAAGTGTGTATGTACGCGTTTCATTTGCAGTGGCCTGTGTGTGATCTCACTATCGTACAGATTTTGTGAGGTTGACTATAATTTTTAACAAAATATTGCATTGGTTTGGTCATATGGAAAGAATGGATGAGAGCAGATTGACAAGTGCAATCAATAAGGCAAGCGTAAGTGGAAATGTTGGAAGGGGTTTACCTAGACATACATATATGGACCAAATTGGTGGCGTGCTTAAAAAGAGCCAGGTCAGATCTACCTGAAACCAACGAGCATGCATGAAAGGACGAAGGATGAATGTGGAGGAAGCTAGGGAATTTTGTCAGGATCGGAGCAGGTAGCGTTCCATTGTCTCTGCACTGCTGCATTGTAAATAAATAAAATTTATTATTTATTTACCCAAGGAATGGAGAACAAGTATGTTTATTTGATTACAATTTAGTGGTAAACAAATGATGAGTCCCCCATAGTCGGAGAATCGTGTATTCTGCACACATTTGCATATACATATAGGGTGTTACAAAAGTAAAAATAAAAATTTAAAACTTTTAAGGGGGTTGTTTAGACCATCAAACTGAACAACTTTCACTATGGGACCAACATTGAAATCGCGAAAAAAAAGCTATCCCATACATTTAGTTAGAGTAGATTTGTTGTTTAGTATGGAACATCCGATTTTTTTTTCGCTATTTCGATGTTGGTCCCATAGTGAAAGTTTTTCAGTTTGATGGTCTAAACCACCCCCTTAAATGTTTATTAGTACTTTTGTAACACCTTGTATAAGATTAGCTAAAGATAAAGTAGCTAGATAAAGTATAAGTAGGTATTAGATCATTGACATAAATACCAAGACTGACTGACTGACTCCAAGTCTCATACAAAATATCAGCAAAGGCAAAGTATAGTTAGATAGATACAATGATATCAATGTACTAGAGTCTATGTCTATGGATAGATATATGATTCATACTAAACTCTTGTTTTCTTTTGTTTCAGCTGGACTAAACAGTACTATGAATAAACTTTAAGTTTAAGTAAAATTATCGAGTTTCATTACATTATCTAATAGTAATAGACCTCACAAACACTAGAATCAATCAACAGGTGGCACTACAGATAATCACCTGTCTACACTAGAATACATAGACGAACTATACACGAAAATACATAGCTAAACACTCTTAACAGAACCTTAGGTTAAATTAAAATGAAACTGTGCTGTTTGCGCATGTCATAAAATTTATTAATTCACCTAACTTTACAAAAGATTAAAAATAACAACAATTATTTTTATATAACAACTACATACATTCTACGCCTTATTTCTATTAGCTCGAACTATTAAACTAACTGGTCACAGTTACAATACTAGGTCGTTTTTATTATAAATTATTGGCCGGTTGCTGTGTCTAGAAATGCTGCATTGCTAGGCTGTTTCTGTAAACTCAAGTATTGTTTTATGAACAAAAACAAGAGGAACAAAATGCCGGAGCCACGTAGACAGCTAAAGCGCGCGCGCGCACGATATACGACCGTCCGTGAATCCACACACGCGTCTCCACAATACTAGCTGTAATTAGTCAAATCACTCTGTTATAAACTGACAAGCCATTAAACTGGTAATGATATATTAAACACAATAAAGCTGAAGAATTGGAACCATAGCCAAACCACACGGGAGGAAGTAGGGTAAGTCACAACCACATTACAAAAATTTGAAAGTAGTTTTAGCAGAGTTTCTTGTATTTAGTTTGTGTAGTATCTGGTGGTGTGGTAGTTTTTAGAGGGGGTTATGGTAGTAGGCTTTGTGGGTCCTATACAGGTTTCAATACTTCTAGAACTACAGTTTCTTGTACTATTTAGCGCTTGTTCATTTAAAGAGGGAATCAATTGAGGAGGTGCTGGTACGGCACCGATGAAGTCCTGTCCGTGAGGAGCCCCTAAATACAATGTGTCATTAACAACGATGCAGTCGCTGATACCATTCAGTGACCCGTCCGTGTTGTAATATGAAGCAACAATGTTACCGTTCCAGTCGAGTTGTACTAATCCAGATAAGCCAGGCTTGAATATAGATATGCTGTTGAAGCTGCCAATCTGAGGAAAATTGTAGATAACCTTATGTTAGCAAAAGGTTGTTGCGAGCCAGAAATTCTGATGATACTATTGATTATTAACATGTTACAGCCAAGTTGTGCTATTTCAAATCAAATTAAGGATTCAAAAATTAGCACAAGTACCAGTTTGTCAGGCTGCATGTTCAAGTACCATCGGAGACTGCATTTTTCAATCTTTAATTTGTTTCTGGAGATACAAACTGACTCACATAGTAAACAATATCTTCAAACACATCATTCGGGTAATATTCATTCATGAACTCGAAGGGTATCTCGGCGAGTCTCTGTAACCTGGCGAGGATCTTCCTCACGAGGGGGATCTGCGCGATGGTCCTCATAGGAATCGGGTGCTTATCATCAAATGCCACGTACAGGGCCACCACCACGCCTGACCCGTCGGGCAGGACGCGGAGCTTGTCTGGCGTACCTGCGAACAAAAAGAGTGGTGTAAAGGTAGTAGTTACCTCCTCGGCTTTGTGACTAGCCGGGGTCGACCTCTGATCGTATTGGTTCGCCGTACCATCAGATTCAGAGGGTAATGACAAGAGTACCTATAAATGTGTTTAGCGCACGCACTTAGAGAATTTTATTCCAAGAGCGAAAATGCGCGCTGCATATACAAACACGTACTATGGTGATACTTTCAATACTAACCAATTAAAGTCAATGAAATTGTGCAGAAACAATCTATGCTTGTATAGAGTCAGATTTTCGTTAAAATATACAGTTTCAATGCTAGGATTAATTTAAGATTTGTATGGAAACCTTGGAAGCACTGTAACTTGAAAACTATGCATTTTAACGAAAATCTGACTCCATACAAGCATAGAAATTTGTTTCTAGATTGTATCTGCAAAATTTAATTGACTTTAATTGGTTAGCGCTCGTTGGCGTAGTGGAGCTTCGGTATTGGAAACGATCACCGAAGTTAAGCAACGTCAGGTCCGGTCAGTCTCTGGATGGGTGACCGTTTAGTGGTATTTCATCTCGAGCGTTTCCGTGCTTCGGAAGGCAAGTTAAGCAGTTGGTCTCGGATAGTTCCGTCAGATGGCGTTGTAACTATTCGTTAAGCCAAGTCAGAGGCCTATTGGCGGCTTGAAAATTCTCTGACAGCAAGGTGACCACTAACTTGCCTCCACCAACACGCACTGGGCCCGCGTGGTGGAGTATGGCCCACTCCCTCTCACCCTTATTCGTGAGAGGAGGCCTTTGCCCTGCAGTGGGATTCTACAGGCTATAACTTACTTAGTGGTTAGTATTGAAAATATCACCATAGTACGTTTGTATGGAGCGCGCTCCGAATAATATACCCTTAGCGCTTGAAAATAGCGACTGCAATCATGGTCGAAATCGACTATGAGAATTAATTCATTTGTAGGCGTTTCCCAAGAATCGGTACAACGACCGGTCCTGCGCTGCCTTCATCCAACGGGTGCCTGCTACCTTCACCAGATTGTTAGTTCACTCATGCTACGCTCTCCGGTACATGGTCGCCCCTCTAGAATTCTTCAGCCCCTTCGGTTATCTGTTCTGTGAGCGATTTGCCCAGCCCATTGCCACTTTAGTTTCGCAATCTTCGGTCTATGTCCTATGTGAGAATTATTCAAACCTGGCAATCCAGCGACGAAAATTTCAGACTTTCCTTTCTTGGGACCATCAATGTAATACTTCACGATCCTGAAGCGGTTACTCTCTGCTACCGCCAGGAACTGCTTGTCCGGAGACATGACGACACCGTTGGCAAACCACAAGTTGTCGAGTAGAACATTGCTTTTATTTTTCGCTGCGTCATAATGGAGTAATCTGGAAAGTGTTTAGTTTTATTTTAAACACATAAAAACTACGATAACCTCTAATTAATACTGTAAGTATTGGTTTATTATTGTTAGGTTTGTTGTAGGCTTGTAGGTATCAATTTGTCCCATTGTTTAATACCGCGCGGAATGTTCCTCCATTAAAAAGGGAAGATCTTCCACCAGGCTTAGTGTGAAGCCTGGGGACCGGCCGTGGTCCCACAGTTCTTAGTTGGACCTTGTATATACAGGGTGTTACATAAGTAAAAATAAATTTTTAAAACTCTGAAGGGGGTCATTTAGACCGTCAAACTGAACAACTTTCTCGATGGGACCAACATCGAAATCGCGAAAAAAAAATCTGATATCCCATACATATTTTACCTCTAGTCGATTTGTAGAGTATAGAACATCAATTTTTTTTCGCGTTTTCGATATTGGTCCTATAGTGAAAGTTGTTGAGTTTGATGGTCTAAACCACCCCCTTAAATATTTATTTGTATTTTTGTAACACCTTGTATATCGAATCTCTGTGATTATCTCTTGCGCGATTTAGGTCTTGCATTCGATTGTGAGCTTGTGTGTATATGCTTAGATCAAAATAAAATAATATATATGTATGTGCGCACGTGTGTATAGGCAGAAGTAGGTATAGATATTGCGTATGTACCTTCCAGAGGGATCTGTAAACATCGCTATAACAGCATCTCTTAATTGATAATCACTTGAGGATTCCGTCCAGTACAAGTCGCCATTTTTGCCTAAAGTCAGACTGTTAAAGAATTTCGGGGTTCGGCCTTCGATGTCCACTCGCGGTGAGACAAGAAGCTTCTTGCTATCAGTTGTAAGGTCTACTTTCCAAATACCGTGATATGCGTCAGATACATACAACAGTCTGTTTTTCTCGTCTATTTCGAATCCGAGGGGACGTCCACAGATATGCTCTGCAGAGGGTCGTCCGGCTGAAAAAATGTATGCCTGTTAACAAGGTACCTACAGTAAAGTGATAGTTGGTGGGGGGGATTAGTTTGGCATTCGTGAGCTCACCGAATGAATGGCTCCGATTGTAAATAACTATCGCATATTCACACTGAATGAATAAATACATACAGCACGGCTCTCCAATTTTAGTAACAAACGTGACATGTCCACCTGGTGACACCTTCACTATTTCACCAGTAGCGAGACTGGTGTAAACTTCACCGTTGAACAACTGGAATACTTCGGGGCCGTGTAATTTATTATTGTACAGTCGCTCAGCTTTGTTCAGTGCTTCGTTTGGCGCTAGAGGGCCTGTCCGAGGTAGTGGTGACTCAAGTCTGGAAAAATGTATACATTGTATGGATTAAATATATTATGTACTCGTCGTATACCTTTGAATGTGGTGGAATTCATTTCTAGAAGTGCATGAAAAGATGTAAACTGTTAACATAAGATCCGATCTGGGGAACTATCGTGGTCGGTGGGATCCTAAAAAATTGGAACGTCTTTAGATGTTCATGTCAAAAAATTTGCTTGATTGCGTGTTGAGAACTCCTGTCTAAAGTAAATAGCAAGCTAGCTGCAAGAGGTTCTTCGATGGATTGCTGTTTTTTAACAAAGTATCAGGCGCTTTTGCGTCGTCACATTTCTTCGTCCTCTCCTCGGGCTCGGTATAATAGCTTATCTTTATCGATGTCCTCTCCAGCATAGGTAGCATGACACCGTGATAAAGCGCTATCACACCTTCGCTCTCTTTCTATTTGCACGTGAACGAACGAGATAAAAGGCGTGATAAAGCCGTATCACGTGTAACATGCTACGAGTGCTGCACTGGTAGCATGCAACACGTGATACGGCTGTATCACGTATTTTATCTCGTTCGTTCACGTGCAAATATAAAGAGAGCGAATGTGTGATAGCACTTTATCACGGTGTCATGCTACCTATGCTGGTGTGAAAGCTTGGTGCTATGTATCAACGTGTGACGTAGCGTAGACCGTAGTGGGGTCAGTGGCTAAATTGGACACAGCAATTCCCCGTTTGGAAGATTGCGGGTACAAGTCCCGCCTTAATTTTTCAATCTTTAATTTGATTTATAAATATAGGTATAAGGTACCTCATCTTTTATTACTAGATATGATAGACTATATTATGTATTATCGTGTACCTACATAACCGTAAACTAAGAATTTATATTGTAGGTAATAGTTATTAAGTCGTGTTATGTTGTAGAGTTTCTGGTCGCATCTTCTCTACAGCGACAACACGTTCCGACGCGGTGGTAACTTTGAAAAATATTTGCGTTTAATAAGTGTGCTTCAAGCTCCTATATTGAATAAATTATATTGATTTGAATTGACTTTGACTATGAAAAAGAAAAAAAATACTTACTCGATACTTGAGAACCTTGTGTAGGGAGGCAGGTTAGGTATTGAAACTATTACTGCAGCAAACGTTAAGAAGTACACTGTCCATTTTATCAACTTCCTTATAAGGAATAATATGAACCCCATGTTGGTAGGTACTCTTTTGCACCTGAAAATTATACCAGTACCTACCGTTGTATTAGCCCAGTCTTTTTACGGTTTGAGCCGGGACTATAATAAGGAATTAATATATTTTTTACGGTATAGTATTTAAGAGCCACGTAACCTAGAAAAGCCCAGAAATATAACAACATTAAAAAAATATCACGTCATCTTCAGCAACAGCTCCGAATTTAAAATTTAGCGATTACAATGCCTATTTTACTGCTAAAAAAATTGTCAAATCTGATTAAAATAAGTGCATTGCTTTGCTATTATTAAGTTAAAAGCTATCCGGGACATACAATTTTGATTTCTATGTTGCGTAGCGATTTTTTTTAATTACATAAGAACTTTTTTTTTCAGATAGTCTGTCACTAAATGGTGTCGGAAACAGTTAAAAAGTCCCATTTAAGGTGTACGCACATTTATCAGAGACGAACGAGCCGAAGGAGGCGAAAGAATCGAATGTTAGAATTTTTTGTATGATTTTCTAAGACACTTCGCACACTTATCCGCGGCCAACCGAACGAATCGTCAGAAGAATTAAAAGGAAATTCGTAACGTTCGCATCCTTCGGCTCCTTCGCCGCGGATAGATATACAGTCACCCTTATAAATACTTCCCACCACTCCTAACAAAATTCCGTAAAATGACTGGGCTATATGTCAATATTGTAATTTTGAATTGATTATTTTTTCTGTTAAGTATATTTATTAATCGTCTGTTTGTATTTACCAGTTTTCGTTTACCTACATTTATAATTATTAATTAATAATATACCTACATATGTGTTTCCTATTTCTTATACCTATTCAAATTAGAATGTAGACAAGTACTTACTTATTTTATTAGTTTCTTCAATTATTTCCTAATCCGATAAAAAGTCTATATCGTAAGATTCTTCCCACCACACTCACTACCTATCCTTCTTGGTGCTTAAATGAAATGATTATTCATCTGTTAATTTATAAATGGGTGAGCTAATTTATTCGGGACGCGAACAGTGAATAGAATGAAAGACAAAAACAAGTACTAACATTGACCTAATACAATTACTACAGCTTAGATCAAGGCAGGGCATTTCCTCCATATGGGTCATATTGGGGAAATGCCCAGCGGGGCTAGTACGCCAACCACATTTAACACATCCATCTGTCAAATTTAGTCTTCTGTCTCGTTCTCTCGCGTGCAAATAGAAAGAGAGCGGAAGCGTGATAGCGCTATATCACGCTATCGCGGGTTGGCGTACTAGCCCCGCTGCTCCCACTCCCAGTTCCCAAGGTTAAATTGAAATGATACACAGGCAAACATTAATAATATTTATTAACTGTACAAAAGTATAAAAATACTTACAATATTTAATATTTTTAAATAACGACTTCTATTTACTTTTCTACACCTTATTTCTATTAGATTGAGCTTGGCGTATATTGTTTATTGTTGATCCAACTCTCTGCAATAGAAAAACACAAGAAATTATAGTTAGGTAATAATATCAGCCGGTGGACGTCCACTACTGGGCATAAGCCTCCCCCAAGTATAATATCATCAATCTCTTGTACATGTCCCATTATTTGGGGTCGGCCCAATATGAAATCCTCTTCCATTCATCTCTCTTCGCCGTCATTTCAGCACTTAAACCTTTCTTACGAGACTCATATATCATCCTTCACACAATCCATCCATTTTCTTCGGCCTTCCTCTTCTACCGCAGCCATCCATATTCACACTTAAAGGATAATAATAAGAATAAACCTGTATGTCGACACACGCCTTACAAAGGTCCGGGCTACGGCCCGCGAAATACCTTCCCGGAATAAAAACTTCCCATTCATGAAAACGATCTTTGTGAAAAATTTTGTTAGCTTATCCTACTGCTGCGCTGGTTCCAAGACAGTTTAGGATGCTTACAAACTAAAATCTTTTCCCGTGGGCTCTCTGGACTTCATTATCTAGTGTTGTTAGTGGTCGCCGCTGTTGATCCTGTTTACAGCCTGTCGTATTTTTAGTGTTAAAGAAATCCTCTGAATAAACGATGTTCACCTGGCCGACGCCTGCTAGCAAAGCGAGCAGGCTTCGCTGTGGGGGTCGACAGTGCCTGTTGCCGCCCTCTGCGCAGCACAGGTTAGGGAAGCAGTCAACGCTGGAACTGCACCTCTGCGGGAACAGGTCAGACTTCGGTGGCGGCGTGCACTGCAGGTATTGCTCGAACATCCGCACCGCTGCAATTAAAACATAATTTTGGATAACAGGATTTGACTAAAACAGTTCCGTGGCTGAATGTCTGACAGACAACGCACAGCCTGAACCCCTGAAGATAGAAACATGCAATTTGGAATATAGATTCTACAGAGGATGGAGGGGTGCACTAAGAAAGGATTTTTCAATATTCTGATTTCACGCGGACGAAGTTGCGAGCAAAATCTATTGTTGCGCTGAGATGATTGTTATAGTAGAACTTGCAAGTCCAGAGGTTTGCGAGCAAGGGTGGGGTGAATTATACTTGCAAAGATGTTGTACCCTGGGGTGAGCCAGATTTTAATTAGAGACTTAAGAACCAATGCTCCTTGACTGCGCCGGGTGTGAATGGGTCTTAGGTCAAGAATCAGAGACGTCTTTAGAGCGTGATCTCAGTATAAAGTAGTGTTTGTACTCTTTATTACGTAGTGTGGTAGGGTCGTAATTTCCATACGGACTGTTGGTCCTACCGCTTAGTTCCCGTAGTAGGACCAGTAAGATTTTCAAATCCTCGTGGTCCTACTGCTTGAAAAGATACGCTGGCCGCAAAAGTGCACAAGTGATATTTTTGAAAGCTAGCAATGTTTCCCCACTCCTCGATTTTGGTCGTGAGTTTATGTAAATCGACTCCTCTCTGAATCTCAGCGGTAGAGAGTAGTATATTCCTTGATCTACCTTGCCTAAGACGCATTAGCAACCAGCCTAGAAAAGGAGAAGGGTTCTTTAAGTCTTCGTTAAAATCTGGCCCACCCCAGAGAATACCGTTTTTGCAAATTTTAACACCCTTGCTCGCAATCAACTGAACTTCCAAGGACTTCCTCTGGACGTCTGAAAATAATCTGACACAAAGTTGAGATCATTGACACCGTCATTCTCTCATCCACTTTAAGTGAGGGAAGGCCTTTGTCTGCAGTGGAATCTGTTCTGTTAAAGTGTTAGTAATTTCTTGTTTAAAACTACTTACGTCCGTCGATCTGGTTGGCGATGGGCACGAGGTCGAGCCGTGCCCGCGCGGTGCGGCAGTAGGATCGGGAGCCATCCGGGCAACAGAGCCTCGGCCAGCAGTCCGCGTCCGTCTTACATGACTGCACCTCGAAGAGCAGCTCGCCGAGCGGCGCGGAAGGACACTCACGAGGTATCACGCCGAGCAATGCTGCAATTTATGCAGCACAAGTTATCTCAACGGCAAACATAATCGGTTCTGCGGTTTAGTCGTGAAAAGGTAACAAACAAAGAAAGAAGGCATGCTCACGACTACACAGAGTATAAAATTTCACTATGGACCCAACATAGAAGAGGAAAGTGTGTTATTATTCCATAAAAAACGTCAATGAATCTATTGTTCGTCTCGTCGTGTAAGTTGGGCCTTATTTCCAATTTACGTAACAGTAATTTTGAAAGGAACAGTTGAAGGTTATTCATATCCGTTATAATAGCCAGCCAGACAGATTCAGGACACCTAAATTGGCCTCAGGGCAATAAATAAATATTTCATACGTAGGTAGGTATAGCCCGTAACGTACGAGATTCTGCGGTTCACTTTGAACTTTACATTCATTAATATACATTACATTTGTTAATAGTTCATTGTTAGGTACCACCCAATGTATTGATAGCACTGGAATGTTTTAAACTATTCTAGACTGGTCTTGTTGACCTACTAATGCTTTCAGATTATTTTAAAACATTAATGCTATGCTGCAATACTATAAAATTATCAATGTTTCTTTTCCACATGTGCCCATTTCTGTTCATGAACCTGTTAAAACCAAATATGAACAAACATAGGATGTAGGCCGTAGGCACTGCCAAATCATTAACAGTTAAATAAATTATTAGTTCAAAAATGGTTCAAAATAATACTCAATGGTCCATACGTTGATGCGGAACCGGAGGGGAAGTAGGGCGCGGTGCTGGCACCCCCTTCACGCATCTATTAGCACAGCACACCTGGTCGGGACCGCTGCTGACGCGGCACTGCCCGTTGTTCTCGCAGGGAATGGGGAACAGCACCACCGGAGCCTGGCCAGGCTTCGGGCAGATCAGCTTCTGCGACTTCCCTGTACTCGGGACGTTATTGTTGAAAACGGTAGCGGTGTTTCGAGCGTGCGAATAAGTTACGTCGGCGGTTATGTCAGTGGTATAGGCACCTAAGAAAGGGTTCAAGGTGAACTCGCTGAGGCGCGTTAAGGCGTTGTGTGGAACCTAGCTTTTCCTTGCCGCTGTACCCGCATGAACTCTCGAGGTGAACGTTTGGGTATGAAGCCAAAAAAGGGCGTGTTTTTTTACTTATCGAAAATAATCAAAGTAGGTACTTTTGGACTTTACTTTTGCATAAATCGGCTTGACACCCATACTTCCTGTACCTGTACTACATCCATACAAACAATGTTACACGGTAAATGCGTTTATGATTCCGGAACACGGAAATAAGAATCCTACTCGGTGTTTTTGTTTAGATTGTCTAATGTGTACCTGTTCGATCAAAGAATATTTTTATACCATAGAAATCGGTTCAGCCGTTATACAGCTTAGTAGAATGCACAAAAGCAATATTTTCATAAACTTCCCTATCTAGTGAAGTTTGACACGTAGATTACCTACACACCGAGGGCAGGAAAGTAAGAAAGGTCTCAGATCTTATGTAATTGTTGACCGAGGCGAAGCCGAGGTAAACAACCGTGATCAGAGGCTTTCTCATTTACTGCCCGAGGTTAGTATACTATTTTTCTCCTCGACGGATGTGGAAAGAGGCAGTTTCGTTCAGCGCAGCGGGACGAAAATTTACGTTTTCCGTCCGGAGGAGAGAAAAAAACAATAACCATCTCGACATCTGAATGCACACATATTGAAAGTGTAAAATTAAATGAGTGATCCCCTAAGATGTAGGTACTTATCTTACACACAGTAAATTGCTACAATTATAAAACAATAAAGTATAAAATTAAATAGAAAGTTCCTTTACCTTTCTTAGGCGAAGCCTTGTTGTTCTTAGCGGTGGCCTGCGTGGTCTGGATAGGCAACAGCTGGAGGAACGGCCGCGGTGGCTCCGTCTGCGGCCGCCTGGTCGTGGTCGTCGAGCTGGTGGTACTCGGAGTTGTAGTGGTTGTAGACGTGGTTGTGGTTGTGCTACTGGTTGTGCTTGTGGTACTTGTGCTAGTCTCGACTACGCTATTCTTGCTTGGCTGGTCGGTTCTACAATCGAAAGTCGACGCTTTTTGATATTTCCCGGAATATAACGTTTGTCGTCTGGATTATTTACGACGTTGCGAAAATTTGCGAATATTTTATTTTAAATTCATTCGTGGGCAGTAAGTAATTAGTTTGTAATATTTATTATATAATTCGATTATAATTGTTATGTCATTTAATAAAATCACATGCTCATGCAAGTAATACATATAATAAGGAGAAACAATGTGCAAAAAAACGATAAGATATTTGTAATAGAAGACAACTAAAGTTGTATACCTACGTAATCGTAAGTCATGCTAACTATAACTACCTACTAAGTAAGTTAATTGGGTATAATTATTATTTTTATTGGTCACTAAATCTAAAAGGAATTCGAATGCTCATGCAAGAAGACAAATTACTAAATAATATTGTAGCAAAATGAGTTTGTAAAGAATTAAATAAGTAATAAAGTTTTTTAATAAGGAAATGTTACGTAGAAACCAGACCATGTGAAAGCGGTGGGGTTAGTAGCAAGCATAACCAACTAGCTAGGTAGTCCAGTTAACTATTATAATTTAAAAGTGCTGTAAGCAATGAATGAAACTTACTACCTATCGATGTTGTAGGTATTATAATAGTGCTTAAGCTGAGATGGCGACTTATTATATTAGGCAGAAAGAATAAATCACCCTATTATGTTCTGTCTTCCAATTAGAACGTCTTAAAATATCAACAAAAAACGTACCCAGGACATGTTTGCTCCCATAGTAAAAGTTGTTCAGTTTGATGGGTAGAGTATGTGGTTTAAAGGTTAATGATACTTTTCCTTACACCCTGTATAGACTGAGATGTAGGTGTTTCTACTACTGTAGGTCGACCTTACCTAATTTTAATAATGTATGTGCAACCACATTTTAAAGTCGCAAAATTCAGCTTCGTGTTCTTGCAGCCTGTCAACTTGTCAAGTCAATTCGATCGAAATCTAATCTACTTTGGTACTTAGCTAAGTGCAATATTACATTTTAAATTACCCTATTTATAGAAATTGAAAGTTTTATCTTTAAACTAGGCGACCTTAACCCGTTTCGAACCACTTCATAATAAAGGAAGTAAGTAAACTTACTTATTACCGGTTATTATGTATGTCGTAATCGTAAGCAAGCAAATAGAACAAGAGAGAGGAATTTTTAAATGTATCTAAGCACAACATTATCAATTGTTGCGAATGGTAGGTGGTTTGGTGATCATGCCTAAATTATAAGTGTAGGTATTCAGATATTGAAACCGTACCTAATTATAGCACTCTGTGTTGAAACTAAACAACTTTACCTAAGAGGAACATGGGTAAGAAAACGAGAAAATTTTGTAAACCTTTCATACAAACGTTTTTCGTACCTAATGTTCTTTAGAGAAAGTTTTACTATCTGAAATTGGGGTTTCCCTAGTTGACCCTACCAAATAATATAATACACGCTCTTTGAGTGCTGTAGGTACCTACTGGATGTCTGGATGTTAGGGTAAAGAGTTGCACTACTCATGATACTGAACAACTTTCCCAAAGAAACGTATAGGAAATACAAATTTTTTTTTTCGACTATTCATACAAAAGTTCGATCAGCTGATTGCATTTAGTATGGAAAGTCCGAAAATTTTTTTACGAATTTCCTATAGGTTTCTTAGGGAAAGTTGTTCAGTATCATGGGTAACCACCCCTTAAAAAAATGCAACTGTTTACCCTAACATCCTGTATACCTACCTATACAATGTGCATCTTTGCATTTCTTCGCGTACCTAATTATTTCGATGCAATGGTCGTCGTTTTACGAGAACTTTTTAACCTGAAGGATCTAATTTTACCTATAATAGGTACCTAACTACCTTCTGCCTTCAGCTAGCATTTGGTTGCCATGTAAGCGAGCTTTCATAACTTCGTTATTACTAATATCTGAACAACTTTACGATAGCAAACCTTATTTCGACTCGCAAAGAAATCAAATTAATTTATCTGTCATGTTATTATTTGTTAAGTTGAAAACAAATGTTATCTAGTAGGAAATAAGGTTTATTTTCGTGTAATTGTTCAGATGTTTTTGAACGCCTGACATTTTTAGATACTTTTGATGCTGACTGTACACCAATCATTAAATACCTACTTAAAATTTATGCTTCATTGAATGGTATCGACGTATTACTTACATTACCTATGCATTACCTTATGCGGTGGTCGCCTAGAACGATTTAACCACGTGGTCGCAGATCCAATCGAGCTTGAATATTTATTTATACCTATCAATATGATGTGCCTTGTGATTATTATTTTATTTTGCTACTCGGTAGTTACCTACCTACATACATTATGAAAGTTAGGTACCTGTTTGAATACGATTTTGGGTGAATTGGTTGATCGCAGCATTAACCGTTGAATTTTTGTCGTGAAAGAAATTAAGTACCCCTCGGGGAATATAGTCGTGAGCATAATATGCTATGCTGAAGAAATTAAGTAAGATTATTCATCTCATTACTTAACTACTTTTGAGTTCAATGCATGTGCAGGTGTGACAAACACCCTAGTAATACTAAATGGGGTGCTTCAGACCATCAAACTGAACAACTTTCACTATAAAGCCAACACAGAGAAAAAAAAATCTGTGCTTTCCCATACATTTGAGTCGAGCCAGTAACTACTGCAGTTTTGTACGAAACACATACAACAGATTTTTATTTCGCGATTTCGATGTTGGCTCCATATTAGTGAAAGTTGTTCAGTTCCGTGGTCTGAAGCACCCCTTTAAGTATTACTAGGGTGGTTTGTTACACCCTTATAAAGTAAGTCCCAGAGTCTTAGTATTCCGCAGCCAGAAAGCTTTATGAATACAAAAACAAACCTTAAAGCAGCAGCGGCCTTGACTCCCTTCGTGCAGAACCCCTTGCAGCAGAGGTGCTGGGTGCCCATGACGCGGCACTCGGCGTGCTTCTTGCAGGGCAGCGGGAACAGGTCCAGCCAGCCGCTGGTCGTGCGCACTGCTGGACACACTACCGACTGCCCATCAGCTGGAAACATGTTTAGTTGTTAAGGTAAATATTGTGCCTAGTTGTCGGTACATCATCGTCATTGGCATATAGGTACGGGTGCAAGGCTAAGTATCATTAACCTTTACTCCACATAGGTACTCTACCCATCGATTCCAACGTATGGGACGGCTGATATTTTTTTTGTTCTGACAGGTTTGCTCCCATAGTAAAAGTTGTTCAGTTTTATGGGTAGGGTACCTTGTGGTTTAACGGTTAATGATACTTTTCCTTACACCCTGTATACCCGGAAGGATGAAGTATGGCGTAAGTCCACCACGCGTGCCCAATGCGGATGAAAGTTGTTTTATCAATAAATCTATAAATGGTGGTACATTCTTAATCTAATTTTAGTAGTTCCACATACAATCACCTCTTTAAATATTACTTAGGGTGTTTTGTTACATTATGTACCTATAGGTATCTACTTATCTACAGTTTACAGATGTTGATTACCTACAGGTGTTTATTCGTACATAATTCTTCTCTTCATGTATAATATACATGCCATTATGTAGATACTTTAGTGGGTCCACGAGGAAGTACCGCTAATCTCTCGTAAGATGCTTGGCATTCTTCTTGGACCTGAGGTCTCCCATTAGGTACATAGGTTAACTACAATATGTGTTATTTGTTGCCCTTTCGCCTTTCGCTATATTATGCGAGTCGACTGTTGTGTAAAATACAATCTGACGGTACCTACGCTTTCCTTGGGTTGTTGATAGGGGTATACTTACTACGCGCCCCTAGAGCCGTGTTAAGCTATCGATAAAGTTTTAGAGTAAAGGTGACCGCTTTCTCCAATTTTACCTAACGCATGAAATCAACGTTTATATATTATTATATTATGTGATACATATATTGTCCCTGTGCGTTTTCACGTTATCGCGTTCGTTTCTATCATAAAATTTCCTATAGTATATTCCTTGCTATAGACCGATTGCGATGTAACTTTAGTGGGTTGTTGTGTGGTGTGCATGCCAAAGAGATTTAATTATTACCTACTACTTATATGTTTAAATCTCTTTGGTGCATGCCCGTGAAGGTTACTGGCAAAAAAACATTGCATCGCATTGTGATACCAGGCATCATAATAAAGAAGAATAAATTACCTACTGTTCGAGGAAGAGTCGGCGTGTATTCTCGTTGTTTCGGAAAAAGGATGATGCGCAGCGTAAGCGAAAATGCATTATCAAACAACATCTCCCTCCTCCTTTTCCAAATTCTATCTAAAACTAATGTTTTCCCGCGACAAATTATATACTTACCAGATCTTAAGTCAGATCATAAGATAGGTATCAAACAAAAAAAATTTCATCAAAATCGGTTCAGTAGTTTTTGCGTGATGCGCGAACAAACAAACAAACACACAATTTTGTCAATAGATGGCGCTGCACGTTATTTAAATCGCGCTATCGAGTGTCATTTGAGTTTATATAAAGTGAACCGCTACTTTTTTATTCCTCAAGATTTTACGTCGCGCTATCGAGTGTCATTTGAGTTTATATAAAGTGAACCGCTACTTTTTTATTCCTCAAGATTTTACGGTTTTATCAAAGGGGAGCGTGTAATTTCTCTATGGGTTTTATGATATAAAATTAAAAAAAATAAAAAATAACATAAATAAATGACAACTTCAATTTGACAGCAAAGGAAAATTGAGAAAAAAATCGGACGAACCTGTCTCACATTGTTTAAATTTTTAATTTCCCACAATAATTAACTACCACAACTACCATGGTCATCGGTAAAGAAGTCAAATTACCAACAGAGAAGCAGCTAACCACAAAGGAGTTAAATGTATCAACGGCAACCCTGATGGCTGCCGCGCCATACATCGGTAAGTTTTGTGAGGGCGTGAACAGCGAGTTCATGCTGTGCCGACAGGAGAACAACGACCCTCGGCCATGCGTCGATTTAGGCAAGTTCGTAACCGCCTGTACTACCCAGGTTTACCAAAAGATAAAACGCCATTGCTTGCACGAGTTCCAGCAGTTTGCGTCTTGCCTAAACTTAAGTTCTGGAAGGTACGAGCCTTGGCACTGTCGAAAAACTCAGATCGTGTTGGATGAATGCATGACGCATAAGGTTTGCTTGGGGAGTCCGCCCTTGGGGTACTTCACGCGGGGCCGTATACACCAGGGCAAGTGCTCGAAGGAGCCCGCGCCGAAGGAATGCCCCTGCCTGCCTACGAAGGAGGACGCGACGCCGTCCCTGCCGGACTACAAGCCTCGTCAACCTGCACGCTTCACGAGCCGACTTTTCTGGATGACTGAATAAGCCTTCTCTACAGAGGTAAATTCACACTGAAAAGGGCAGCGGCCGGAGGAGCATTTTCGGAGCAATATTTTACCTTTTGAATCTTATCTCTAGCTCTAGTTGAATAAAGTTGAAATTGACTTTAAGAGGAATATAACTGCGTGGGCGTCCCTGCGCATTGCATACAAACGAATTAAGCTTCGTCTTTGAATGTAAACCAATGAAAGTAAGTATGGAGCGCGCTGCAAGGACTATATATATTCAGGTTAAGGGTCGGCACTACCTACGGCCCGTTTGACATATCTGTCAAAAGAAATAGACCGGTGGCCGACAACACTCAACCCTATCTTATAAGATTAATGAACAAATCAATTTGATAGCTTTTGTTAATAAATTTCTTGCAAAAAACTTGGTCGGCTGCAGCGCGCGGCGCAGCTTGGCTGGCATGTTTACTGGTGTGAAGGAAAAAGTGAACCCTACCTGGTGACACAACATTTTACCTCGTTGAATTAAAGGACGTAACTAGTCTGTTGGTCTAGAGGCCAATTAGTAAGGACTAAAAAGTCTGGTCGGCCGACCCTATCCTGGCAGGTTCGTAGGTCCGACCGAATTTAGCGTACCTACTACCCGGAAGGCAGATTTTACCACATTAAATTAATGTTGAATGTTTGGTTGTGCGTGGCAATACTTCTGCAGCATCTGGATTTGAGAGCCGTAGGTCGAAATTGACATTTACAGTAACAGTACAGTACCGTGCGTGATGGACCTATAATGTGACTGATCAAAGATCACCCCTGGTGGTAGGATAGGATGAGTTCTAACTAATTAGATCACAGTATTACCAAGGCTTAAAAAAAACTTAAAATTATTATAACAGAACAAATTAAAACTTTTAACAAAATAAAGAAATTATTATAAGTTTAGGTATTAGCAAACTAAGGGTTTGTAATCTTTTATCATCATAATCATCGTCAGATATAATATTTTAAGCACGGAATAAAAGTAAATGTTGCAGTAACTGGAACGATTGCCTTCAAAAACATTTGCGCAAAAGGACATCAGTGTGACCACTTTTAGTAGATTTCTTCTCTATTGGTAGATTTAGGGCAAAATGGTTTAGTCGTTTTTAGTAGAAATTGGGTATTCGAACAATTTATGTATTTAAAAATGCAAGGATTCCGTCCAATAAAATCTAAGCTGGCAATACAAATGGCTGAGAAAACGATTGCAGGGTTTGCAAGTTTTCCGGAACTTCTAGTACATCATCATCATAATCATCAGCCTATATACGTCCCACTGCAGGGCACAGGCCTACCTTCTAGGAGGGTGTTTGGGCGTTAGTCCACCACGCGTGCCCGATGCGGATTGGTAGACTTCACATAATATACATCAGAATTTCTTCGTCTGCATAATTATGCAGGTTTCTTCACGATGTTTTCGTTCACCATTTGAGAGCAGTCGGTAATACGTACATAAGTTAGAAAAACTCATTGGTACGTGGCATGTTGTCCGTGCGGATTTAAACTCGGACCTCTTGATTAAGAGTCCTCTCCGCAACGCGCCACCGAACTCACTTCTAGTACAGCAAATATTAATCATATCGCCTAATGTTGTTTTTTTTACAAAAGAGGGCTTCTGAGCAGAGTTGGAATTTTGGTACCTAGCACTTTTAATATGTCAAAGGCATTGCATGTTTATCGACTTCCAATAATGTCGATATACGGGTATATTTTATATCAATGCGGATAACTTCAGCATGTATCGAAATAGCGAAAATAAATCAGCTGTCCCATACATTTGAGTCGAATATGTAGGTACTGCAGTTTTGTATTGGACAGCAGATTTTTTTTTTTCGCTCTTTTGAAGTTGGCTCCATAGTGAAAGTTGTTCAGTTTGATGAGTAGAATACATGCTGGAGTTATCCGCAGTGATAAAAATTTACCCGTATATCGACACAATCGGAAGTCGATAAACGTGCAATCCGTTTGACATTATTAAAAGTGTTACCAAAGTTTCGGATTCTGCTTATGAGACACAGAAAACTGTACTAAATTTAAACGTGCATAGGGACGACCTAATTTAATATTTATTTGAAAATTGAAGCATCCATGTTACTAAGTGATAAAAACCAATAAAAATTATACAAAAATGCGAAAATAACATGTGTAATGATGAGCGTTTAGATAAAATTTATAATATTTTGTACAAAAACGTGTTTCATATTAAATTTTGACCATCTGTAACGACATAAATATTATTTGAATATTATTTGGTAGAATTTAAGTAGAATTTGAAACAGGACTGGTAGATTTTGGTAGATTTCAGCAGTAATTTTAGTCACGCTGAAGGACATTGTGCGACACAAGAACATATAGGTGTTAATTAGTAGCTAAAGTGGGTACATGAATCCTGAAAGGGCACAGCAATATTAACAAGACGTAATTTTAAAGATAACAAAATTTTAGTACAATGTCAATAGTTCTTTAGGTTCTTTTGGTAGTTTTTGTTCTTTTGGTAGGTTTTGGTAGTTTTTGGTAGAGTTTAGTAATTCGATTTTGTTGTTTCTGGTTTTTTGGTAGTTTTTGGTTAGTTTGGTAGTTTTTCGTTGTTTCTGGTTATTTTGGTAGATTTTCGTAGTTTTTGGTTATTTTTGTAGATTTTTATACTTTTTGGTAATATTTGATAGAAGAATGAAAATTACCAAAAACTACCATAAAAACAAAAGAGTTCTTGACGGCTTGGCTACGGGGTGGGTCTATTGACATAAATAAAATATTTGTTTTGCAAAAGAGGTGCATTAGAATCGTAAGCGGAATTCAGTCAGTATACTTGTTTACCGACTTTAAATTACTCACTGTGACAGCTTTGTATAATAACTCGATCTGTGCAAAATCGTGAGAATATACCCCGTAGTATTCCGTAGCAAGAGATTAAATGTAACTCGCAAAAATGAGCTACTGGTACCAAATTACCGACTAGCATCGATGCAAAGGACTACAAAATAAAGTCGAATACTGTTCTTGTGTATAGTAAAATACCAGATGACATTAAAGCCGACAAGAAATTTCTGAAGAAGGTAAAAGAATTATTAATCGAACAGTGTCCCTATGACTTTAATTAGTATCTTCAGTATAAGTAAACAAACAGGCATCAATCTGAGTAGAAAAAAATGTGTTGCAGGTTGCAGATCGATTATTTGTACCTCAATAAGGTTATTATAATTTTTAACTAATCACATTGAACTGACTTTATAACATTTAACTAATTTAATTGTAGTACTGAAAGGTGGTAGTTAAGTTATTGTCTGGCATCTATTGTTTAAATCTGTTTTTTTCTTAATGTTTATAAATTATTTTGTAGTGTGACTAATAGGTACTCTGTACTTACCATCTGTAACTTATGTACCTAACTACAATTTAAGGTAAATAAATGAAATGAGATGAACCAAAAAGTACCAAATTAACCATAAACTACCAAAAAGTACGAAAAATTACAAAAATAACAATAATCTACCAAAAAGTACGAAAATCTACCAAAATAACTTTTTGGTTACTTTTGTACGAAAATTTACCAAAACCTACCGAAAGACTCAAAAACTACCATAAATTACCAAAATAACCAATAACTACCAAACAGTGACCAGACAGTAACTTTTGTGAAATTCCTTTGTGTTTTCTTGTATCGCGCAATGTCTTTTCGCGCAAAATTCTGTCGTGCAAATGACTTTCGAAGTCAATCGTTTGAGTCACCTACTACGGTACAGAATTCACTCTTATTCCATTCTTATTTAAAACATATCTGACGATGATGATGATTTCAGATTATCAATCCTTAGTTTGCTAGTAACAATAGTAATAAACTTACAGTTATTCTAATATAATAAAGGGGACAAAAATTTACGAGTAATAGTCGACCAATTTATAAAATGCACTTCTAAGTCCACATATTATCGTGACGGGCAACTACGGAACCCTACACTGCATGTGGCCCGACACCCACTTGCCCGGTTTTTTATAAGTTACTTTGCCTACTTTAGCTAAAAATGGAATTGTTCATTAATCTTCTAAGACAGGGTTGGGTGTTGCCGGTCACCGGACTATTCGCAATGATTTCGAACGATTGACGGCCCATAGTAATTTGTATGAAGAAAACGTCCAAAAAAATATGTGATTTTTGGTAACAAATTGCAAAAAAACTAGAAGTCGTATCGAAAAACTGATTTGTTTAAAGTGTTCTTTGATGTTTTGCCATTGATTATAAATATATTTTGTTGTTTTATTTTGTTTCACTAAATCACAGGACTCGGAACGCGGCAGTGCTATTCTAGGGTTTTTCATGAAATTCTCGATTACTTTCTGATGTAACTACACAATTTTACTGAAATTTTTTTTGTTCATCTTGTACTTCATCTTTTAGAGAAGCGATGGTCTTAATTTTGTTTCTAAATATAGCTATTTACTATCCTCAAAAGTCGGAACGCCGAACCCTGTTTTGCCCGATTAGGGTAGTGCCGACCCTTAAAGTACCTACTGGATCATAGTACTTTTATTGTTAATTAAGCCGTGGGATTGATATGGCGCAATATATGGTGATTGTACATCAATTTGTTTTCTTTATAACGTGTAACCGCGTAGTCAATACGTTGGGTATTGTCTCTACGCCGTTACACGTCAAGCTTATACGTACCTACATAACCAGCATAAGCTGGCCATGCGACGCAATGTCGCGTGATGTCAGGCCCTATTACTTGGGACTTTCGATTTTCGATATATCGTGCTCGTGTCTGTCCGAACTACATTGGAATAGAGTTGTCAATGGAACGAAAACTTTCATGCGAATTTCGTGGTAGAACCTCTGCAGGTTTTTCAAACTTATAGCCCTAGGTGTAGTGACACCCTAACGTGTCACCCGTGGTCAGCTTACCTACGCTGGTTAGGTATACAGAGCGTACGTACATAGAGCTTGACATGTCGCCTTGTGTACATAATCAATTTCAATTAAGTATTTATGCAAAATTGTAGAGACAGAAACTAACGCCTAATGATAATTATTTTAGTCGGTTGCGTGAACAGTTGTGATTGTGTCACAGACAGAAGTCACGTTAATTCTTTCATTATAAACAATCGTCTTAAATACGCGGAGGTGAAGGTCCAGTATTGTTTCTGAACAGCCACGACCCCACTGTTCCGAAATATTCTCATTTCTTTTCAATAATTCCAAAGTTTTTACGTTATTTTGCTGACCTTACTGAAAAGTAGTCGACCTTCATTCTTTGTAAGTTAACTCATGAAACCACTTTTTGTCTGGAGGTATAGAGGTAAAATTTAGCGAACTATGACATTTATATTATTTTTCTCCCCTTCGGACGGAAAGCGTCAATTGGCGTCCCGCTGCGCTAAACAAACTAGCCGCTTTCCAGCTCCGTCGAGAAGAAAAATAGTATCCTACTAACCTCGGACAGTAAATTAGAAAGCCTCAAATCACATGATCATATGAGATCTGCGTCCTTTCTTACTTTCCTGTCCTCGGTGTGTAATCTACCATATTTCTATACTCGGGTTGTATTTTTGTTGAATACTATCAGTTATACAAAACCAGAGTTATGAAAAAATCGCAACGGCACCGCCGCGACATTATCGACGCGATCATCAGATCAGAAATATCGCTGCGATAACTGGCAATATCGCGGTGGAATAGAGGCAGTACCGCCACGATATCACGACGATATCGTCCTGTCGATGACTACCAATGAGTTTCTATATGACTACGCTCGGATCATAAATCGCTTTGTGATATATTAAGTGCATGTCACATTAGATGTGTTACGGTATGTGTCCGTATAGTTAGCAGCCTCACCAACGAATTCGAAGATTTTGACTAGGCCACGATTTAGTACCCAATTAGTACTATTTAGTGCCCAAAGCACAGATTTGGTACTCCTGTATTTCAAAAGATATTTGGGTTACTTACTGAGGCTGCTAGATAGACGTCAAGGTAGCAGTCGCACCAAGAAATACTGTTTATATCAATGTGATTTATATGTCACGATTTAGTACTCATTTAGTACTCCCTATATCCATAATTTCATTAATATTGATTCAATACAAGCCGAGATATGACAGTGCATTGTTGAGGCTGCTAACTTGACGTTTATTCCAACGATGATTCCAATGAAACGGGTGCACATTTCAAACAGATAAATACATACAGATTTAGTGCTCGATTTGGTGCCTCTTATGATATTTTTGAAATGTAGAATTTTCTTTCCTACTTCCCAAAAAAACTATGTAAAGTTCTACATACTAATCGTAATTTAGGTCCGTCGATATCGTTAATCAAATTTAGACTTTATTCAACTGTAATAGGGTTTACAATTTATTTTAATTCTGTGGTTGGTACTATCTAGCAAAAAAGTGAAATGATATTAAATTGTATCGGTAACTCTGATACTTCTCAATCTCGTATGTACCTATGTAATGTGAGTCCAGAAGGCTATTATTCTTCTTTAAATCTACTCTACTATTATTGTACTGGAATATTTTTTACCGTTCCGAAATAAAGCGTAGCAATAAATATTGATTTCATTGTGGTTTGAAACTTTCATGAGTGGTTCAGATCATCAAACTGAACAACTTTTATTATGGGACCAATCCTGAAATCGCAAACAAAAATCAGCAGTTCCATACTAAACTGCAACGCCTACTAGACTCAAATGTATGAGACTAGTACTTTTCAAACACTACAGTGCGATTTTTGAAAGTCACTCGTTCAAATCAGCAGTAGAAAATGTAAAAATTACTATGTAGATTATTCATCATTCGATCGACGTGTTACTTTCAAAAATTGCATTCCTGTTCACAACATAAACAAAAACATAAAAGACAATCTGAAAACATCTATGATAGAACAAGGTTCATCATAAACTCGTTGTAGTCCCTCGACTGCACTCATTTGAATTACGTAGTACTCTCTATTAAGTCTGTGATTTGAATCAAGCAATTCTTCGACAAGTTTTCGCATCACCCACCGTAATTAACGTAAATAAAATCCCGCCATCTCTCGGTATTGCTATGAACCACTTGCTATGATCGCGTGCGCCAGCTCATGGCAGTAGAGTTCCGATAAAGGCCAGGACACACAGAGGCGGGACTGCGGGAAAGCGGTCCGGGGGCGGACCTGCGGGAAGCGAATATCTGCGGACCAGTGCTTATTTCTCTGTTACAGGGGGACATACAAACTCGGAAATGACCTTTCCACCACACCATACACTACAAAACACACAAAAATCTTCGCTGGTCCGCAGATATTCGCTTCCCGAGGAACCGCCGCCGGCCCGCTTTCCCGCAGGACCGCCTCTGTGTGGCCTGAGCTTTAATGATAATTTTTGTTCACGATTGTACCGAAAATCGAATGTATGTAGAACTTTACATAGTTTTTTTGGGAAGTAGGAAAGAAAATTCTACATTTCAAAAATATCATAAGAGGCACCAAATCGAGCACTAAATCTGTATGTATTTATCTGTTTGAAATGTGCACCCGTTTCATTGGAATCATCGTTGGAATAAACGTCAAGTTAGCAGCCTCAACAATGCACTGTCATATCTCGGCTTGTATTGAATCAATATTAATGAAATTTTGGATATAGGGAGTACTAAATGAGTACTAAATCGTGACATATAAATCACATTGATATAAACAGTATTTCTTGGTGCGACTGCTACCTTGACGTCTATCTAGCAGCCTCAGTAAGTAACCCAAATATCTTTTGAAATACAGGAGTACCAAATCTGTGCTTTGGGCACTAAATAGTACTAATTGGGTACTAAATCGTGGCCTAGTCAAAATCTTCGAATTCGTTGGTGAGGCTGCTAACTATACGGACACACGGTATTGCGCTAGTTAGATGAATGAATTCATGATGGACTATAAAGTTCTCCTGGTAGGTAGATGAAGTATTAAAACGGAGTGAGAGGCGAAGGTCAACGAAAATGCACCGTAAAGTAGGCTAACAACCTCTGTTGCAACCGCTAATTGCCTCAATTATACACAGGATTATGTGAATTGAATAATACATTTGGAGTTCAAAAGGTACGGACGTGCCTACATCCTTCCGAAGTGTTTTAAGTGTAAGTAAGTGCCTTACAGACGGACAACGACATAACTTGTTTTAAACAAAAGATTTTTAATTAGATTAGATATAGACCGGTGGCCAGCTACAGTCAACTATAAGTACCTTATAAAATTAACGAACTAACGCATTATGCACCTAAAGTAGACTAAAAATAAGTCATAAAAAACTTGGTCTGCCAGGGCGCAGCTTGGCACGTTTTCCGGTGTGATGAAAAACGTGGACCCCAAAAACACCCCATTTTACCTCATCGAATTAAAGGATGGAACTTGTCTGTTGGTCTGGAGGCCGATTAGTAAAGCCTAAAAAACCTGGTCTGCCGCCGCCTATCCTGGCACGTTCATGGGTCCGACTAAATTTAGGGTGCCCCTCGGAGGGTGGATTTTACCTCATCGAATTAATGAATGAAATCAATGCCAATTTATAGTCCTATCAACTATGTTTACATATGCCTTGGTTTGCCTAGGCTCAGCCTGGCAGGTTTCCGGGTCCGACTGATTTTACTGTCAAAAAATTGTTTAGCCAAACTTTAAAAACCGGTATAAATCTACAGATTCTGCGGAAAATTTTACTGAAATTCGCTTGTATAAATTAACCAAGATATATGTACTCATACAAATATCCCTGAAGGTGGCATTTTAATAGAAAAGGTCAACGGCCCGCGGAAACTAAAAGAGATAGGTATGTGGTCCCGATGGAAAAAATGTCAAAAACCCTGGGCAATTTGACGTCCCGATGAAAAAATCCAAAATAGGAGATCCAAGATGGTCGTCTTACATTTTCAAAGTCCTCATAACTTTGTAACCATTGACGGTCGGCGCGCTGTGTGTGTACAAATCAAATTAGTAGCAAAGCCCGGCTTACGATGTTTACCTTTCGGTTCAATCAGAAGGCATATTTTAGTGTCGAAAAAAATGGTGGCCCAGAATCGTTAATCTATGTAACAAATAAATTGATAGATAGATAGATAACTCATTTATTATTTCACCTGAACAATACAGGAAAAAACAGTGACTGACAAAGGTTAGACAATTACCTACCTACACGATAAATTAAAATGCCTAATTAGGATATTCGGACATCGTAAGTATTTTTTTTTATTAAGGGTTTTTTCCTGATGTTTTACACTGCAATTCTGCCAATATCATGATGACTGGAAGTATCGAAATCTCAATCTCCAGGATTGTTTTATTAACAAAAACATATTTGAGGACACCAAATAGCGGAACTGCGTGGCAAGTCCAGAGACAGAAACCGAGACGACCGCCCGTCAATAGACCCGCCAAGCGACTAAGCTAGTTTAAATAGTAAAAAACGAGTAAAACACTTAGTTCAACATGTCTCGATATAATATGGCGTTGACATGAAATGGCTTCGAAACCGGTGATTAGGCCAAAATAGTAAAAAAATACGTGTCCATCAAGCTAGCGTACACATGACGGGAATCAAGATTAATCATTTAGTGCCATTTAATAATAGTGCTAAATATTTATACATATTTTTCCCTGTTAGTGCTTTTGTGTTTATTACTCTCCGACATCAAAAATCTCATAATGACAGGCCTTCAAGAAAATGACATAGAAATAAACAAGTTTTTTTCGTCTTTCATATATTAGAATATCGAGCTAGAGTATAGGCGTACACACGAATTCACACGACACTAAATGGCTTGATGGATTTTAACGTATGAGATGTCGTTAGATTCGTAAAAATCGTGTGAGTGTCATAGGGTACATTATTTTAATATGGCGTATGCGAATTAAAAAAGAGGGGGGAGAATCAATTTTTTTTCGTTAAAAAATACAATATCGGTATCAAATGAAAGCTGGTGAAGAGCAGATTCCAAATATATATATATTTTAGTATTTTTATGCTACCATTTTGACACAAGACTAAAAAGTATGAAATAAACTAAATTATTTAGAAAAACAAAAAACCCGACTGCATAAAAAACTATTAACTGAAAAGATAAAAACAAGCTCCTTTAATCAGCTATAACAACTTTGTTTGAGCAAATTAATACAATTTGAATGTTATTACTTATTAGGTAGGTATTGCAGGCGGGGACAAACCAATAACCAACAAATAGGTCATTTTTCTTTGTCCCCGTTTGCGATACCTACCTAATAAGTAATAACATTAAAATTGTATTAATTTGCTCAAACAAAGTTGTTATAGCTGATTAAAGGAGCTTGTTTTTATCTTTTCAGTTAATAGTTTTTTATGCAGTCGGGTTTTTTGTTTTTCTAAATAATTTAGTTTGTTACATAGATTAACGATTCTGGGCCACCATTTTTTTCGACACTAAAATATGCCTTCTGATTGAACCGAAAGGTAAACATCGTAAGCCGGGCTTTGCTACTAATTTGATTTGTACACACACAGCGCGCCGACCGTCAATGGTTACAAAGTTATGAGGACTTTGAAAATGTAAGACGACCATCTTGGATCTCCTATTTTGGATTTTTTCATCGGGACGTCAAATTTCCCAGGGTTTTTGACATTTTTTCCTTCGGGACCACATACCTATCTCTTTTAGTTTCCGCGGGCCGTTGACCTTTTCTATTAAAATGCCACCTTCAGGGATATTTGTATGAGTACATATATCTTGGTTAATTTATACAAGCGAATTTCAGTAAAATTTTCCGCAGAATCTGTAGATTTATACCGGTTTTTAAAGTTTGGCTAAACAATTTTTTGACAGTAAAATCAGTCGGACCCGGAAACCTGCCAGGCTGAGCCTAGGCAAACCAAGGCATATGTAAACATAGTTGATAGGACTATAAATTGGCATTGATTTCATTCATTAATTCGATGAGGTAAAATCCACCCTCCGAGGGGCACCCTAAATTTAGTCGGACCCATGAACGTGCCAGGATAGGCGGCGGCAGACCAGGTTTTTTAGGCTTTACTAATCGGCCTCCAGACCAACAGACAAGTTCCATCCTTTAATTCGATGAGGTAAAATGGGGTGTTTTTGGGGTCCACGTTTTTCATCACACCGGAAAACGTGCCAAGCTGCGCCCTGGCAGACCAAGTTTTTTATGACTTATTTTTAGTCTACTTTAGGTGCATAATGCGTTAGTTCGTTAATTTTATAAGGTATAGTTGACTGTAGCTGGCCACCGGTCTAATAGTCATCACTCGAATTTGAGCGTCGCGTCGGTGGCGCGTTACGGAGAGATATGGAAACCCAATCTTGAGGTCCGGGTTTAAATCCGCACGGTTTTCGCTGATCGGTCTCACCATTTTCGTTCCAATAGTTAGGGCGTTTGAGACCTAGAGTGCTATTTTTGTATCGTCAATGATGTCAAATGATCGATTGATGCTACTTAGGTATATAGTAAGTATGTCATTTTCTACTGTTGATTTGAACGTGTGACTTTCAAAAAATACTACTTCTGGGACTTCGGGTCATCCCATAAACCGAGAATTTCTTTTCGCTTACGGGTCATGCTAATCCGTATGCATAGGAAGCACCAAGAAGCATACATTTTGCGTAGGTACCAGCTGCATTCTATGTCGGAATACAACATTACGCGAAGCCTGCAATATTAAGCTAACATCCCGCATGCGGGATTTACATGACTCTAACTAAAGTAAAAACTTTCCCCCTTCTTCTTTCTAGTAGAGAAGAGAAGCTGGCATAGGTCATTGATATGAGGGTATAATCCATGTTACAATACATGGTAGAATACCATGGCCTATGGTATTCTAGTATCAGTTCTATAATTGAATATCCGCCTATAGCACAGGCGGAATCTCTACGGGTGATACCTCAGATCGTGGGTGATACTGAGGTGGTACAATGAGGTCACTTCGAGAACGTAAATCCAGCCTTTTTCTGATGAAATAACTCATAATCATAAACTCAACAATGAAGAAATCGTTTTTGATACCATCTGTAGCTTGTGAAATAAAATCCGATTCAGAAAGTAATTTTTAAATATAATAGGTACAATTCAGAAAAACGTACAGTCAGCACCAAATGTATCTCAACGACCATGGCTCTGAAATAGCTTGGTACTACGAAAGAAAGTAAAGCCTATTCCATTGTTCGAACTAAAAATACAGGGTACAAAAACAAGCCGTGGTCATAAGGGGTGGGTGGTGACCATTGACCATAGGTTAAATAAAAATAAAATATAATACCTGCTAACTAAAATGTACCATGCCATAGCCCAACAGATTTTTTTGCCGACATGACACCTTTCTGATACACCGTATTCATATTATATTTACCTAAATGTTGAAATTTTTGAAAGTCACGTCGAAATCAGTAGTAGAAAATATCCTAAATAGCCCTCGTTCGGTTAGGGACAGGTTCGGGATATGGCAGATTCATGACATTCGGTCATGAGAGTCTCACGATCACGATTCAAAAGTAGCACTTCCAATATTTTCTTCTTCATCGTGCTATGTAGGCTCCGATCAAAGTAACCGCCTGGCCACGGGACAGGGCGACCGGCGGCGCGTCTTGCGATTTTAGAATACACTGCGTACGCGCCGCTGCGTGCTTGCGTTATAGTAGGGACGCAACGCTCAGTGTGTTCTAAAATCGCAATTCGCGCCGCCGGTCGCCCTGTCCCGTGGCCAGGCGGTTAAATAGGTACCTATACTGCATTCCAAATAAGGACGAAAAGATATTCCGATTCCTGAATAGGTTTCTGGCCAATTCTAATTAGCAAATAAGAATTATTTATGAGAAAGATATACTATCCAACGTTTCTTGGACGTTACTAAAGCTGTTCTAAGAATAAGGGACCGGAAGTGTTTCAAATCTCTGTTTCTGTAATTCAAAATGGCCTTAAGTTTTCGTTGTTATTTGGAATGGAGTATAGGTACCTACCAAAGTTTTCTTACATTGTTTTCCTTCATCATTTGAGTGCAGTCCGTATTATGTATATAGGTACATAGAAAAACTATTTAGCACAATTTAGGTACCTAAATAACAATGTTGTCCGTGCGGATTTGAACCCAGGCACTCAAGATTGAGTGTTCTTTCTGCCTCTCCGCTAACAATATTTAAAAGTTAAAAGCCTTGTGCCTAATCTAGCATTCAATCAAATAATAATTTGTCTAAGACAAATCGTAGGAATTGTTTGCGAAATTGGTAAGGGTCAGCAACAGTATTGGACTAGTTTTCGCTAGACAACCTTGGTTGACAATTTATGCACAACTCAAACAAAGATGTTTATTAGGTTCGGAATAATTTTTATTGATCAGTGGTTACCTACTTTCGGACTTCCAGGCATCAACAACTTAATCCAACATGATGGACGTAGAACACTAATCACACCGTATTTTGCGGTTTTTCAAGGATTTTTGACTAGAATCTATATAGGTTAGGGTTAATAATGTTGATTACTGTTCTATTGAAACGGAATTGCCAAATCAGCCAACCTTTGTACCAGAAACCACTCCGGAGCGGAGCGGAGGTAACATTTTCCTCCCCCTAAGTTGACGCTTAAAAAAAGTTTCAACCTTTTATTTTAAACTCGAAAACTAACGCTTATTAAATACCTATGAATAAATTATAATTATGACGTCTCATTTTAATTTGCGGAGTTGCTACTATCAAAACTTGGGGAAGAGAGTCACGTTGCAGGGTTTGCCTCGAACACTTGTCTCTCGCGTGGTGTTCGCGCGGTTCGCGTCTCAGCCTGCCACGAGGCTCCTAAATCCTTCTCAGTTGTTCTTACTCAAAAACAATCCTCGAGATTGGATAGACACTCCCTCAAATAACTTGACACTGGCGAAATCTAACAAGGAAACGCCATTAAATAAAAATAGAATAGAATAGAACCTCGGGGAATAGTCGTGTGTAGGTATATTATTAAATATTGTCCAGTAAATGGTCTGTATGCTTTCGATGACGCGTGGCTAGAGCATGCCCAGGACAGAGATGGTTGGAGGATTAAAGGGGAGGCCTTTGCCCAGCAGTGGGATGAAATTGGTTACTAAAAAATGGTTGGCTTTAGAAATGCGCGATTTTCGGTTTTCATAAAGTTAACTAACCTAACTAGGTATTACCTACAATTCGCTTATCTATGTTCTATTGGGGTGGGTTTAACCTTCTCCGGTCATTACAAGGTGAACAGTCTTGTCTTTATACCTAAGTACCTAGGTACTTCGTAGATTCCCATAAACAGGATGTAAGGGACAGCCCTCCGCAAACTGAAACGGTGAACTCAGACCATCAAACTGAACAACTTTCACAATGGAGCCTACCTCAGAAAATGCGAAAATAAATCAGTTGTACTATACATTTGAGTCAGGTAGGGCTAGGTGGGTATAGGTACAGTTTTGTAAGTATTTTCGCGTTTCCTGAGGTAGGCTCCATAGTGCAAGTTGTTCAGTTTGATGGTGTGAGTTCGCCGTTACAACCTGTATATGTATAAAACAAACAATTAAGACTATGTACTTGGGCACAATAGTCTTTTCAATTCGCCTGTTACGCACCGCCCTTGATGTTAATTCGTTAACAACAATTGTGAAAGGCACCGCATCCAACCAGGAGGTGTCAGTCGTTGACCCACTGCCCAATTAACTAACCAACTTAACGACTCGCTAAATATATTCTGATGCTGTAATTTATCCGTCGGGGATTTTGCTAGACCTACATTTATTAATTCAGATTTACCTGTTCATTTTTAGTTTCTTGTGTCTTCAGGGTCCTTGGTCCAACTTAATAATATGCTGACGGTCTTTTAAGAGGATGATCAGACCATCAAACTAAACAACTTTTTTTTCGTGATTTCGATGTCCCATAGAGCAAGTTGTTCAGTTTAGGTCCACACAAAACTTTGACGCAGAGAACGCGTAGACGGTATTAATAAAAGTAATATTTTAAATATTGAAAAATTGTTTAGAAAATCTAGATTGCGCGTCTCAAATAACATTTACAATTTATAATATAATTTCGAAGATTTATATAATGAAATTTTGTATGTATAATTTCAAAGCTTTATATCTTCGTAATCATCGTATTAGTTACTACTAAGTACTACCTTATCAGTTACGATTAGATTTTGGATTTTTTATTAACTTTTGGATAAGTATATTACACAGGGTGTAAGTACATCAAACTGAACAACTTTTACTATGGGAGCAAACTTATCAGAACAAAAAAAGTCTCACACATGTCGAGTAGGCATTGCAGTTAGCATGGAACAGCTGATTTGCACTGACAGGGTTTGCTCCTAGGTTTGCTCCCATAGTAAAAGTTTGTCAGTTTGATGGGTGGAGCATGTGGTTTAAATTAAAGGTTAATGATACTTTTCCTTACATTCTGTATAAGTACTTAGAGTATCCATTATTATAAGTTCCATCATGGCTAACTTTTAGCCTAAAAAATACAGTTAAAGACCCCAATGCTAACCGTTGTGCTTATTCCGAATATTATACCACCGTGCAAAGTCGAGCACTAGTCATTGGCAAAAACGATTTGTCAGCTTTTGTTGCGTGCTGCTTAGATAGATTACACAATAAATAGATAACACTTTGCTATCAAACCAAATAAAAAATTAAAACAATTCTCAAGAGTAAATTAACTTTATGCAACGTTTAACCGGTCTGTTACATAGTGACCTGTTATAAAATAACGGGTAGTGGCACGTGGGTTCACTTCTCCGAATGGAAGTTGCATAGATTGCAGTATTTTGTCATAAAGGATCCAGTGTGACGACATAGACCAGGATGTCACACTGTGGTGACTAAAGTTTGACCAATAATCCGGTATGATGAGGTTTGGATTTGGACACAACCAATACTTAAAAAGGTTGGTCATAGTCATAGACTAAAGGTTAGTCTATGATCATCATCATCATCAGTCTATATTATATACAATACGTTCCACTGCAGGACACTGGATTACCCTCAGGGGAAATATCCTATTAGGTATATGAACACCAGTCCACTATGTGCCCTATGCGGATCTGTTTGCTATAAGTAGGTAGGTACATACGCGTTAAACCGAGCATAGCATATGCTCACGACTATATTCCCCGAGGGGGTAGTCAGAGATATTCTGAAACCTCAGAACATCCACGTTTCACCAGTAGTACCGAAACTCTGTCCAGCGTGATGGGGGTGAGCCCGTCGCCGCGTCAAACTAAAAATTCTGAAAGTTCCTACCTATTAGTTAAAAATACTGTTTTTGAGAGTTACGCGGTTATTATTAATCTAGAATTAAACATTTTAACGGGTTTACCGAAATGCGGTAAGAACCCATTAAAATGTTTCATTCTAGATTACCTAGTTAGAGGTTTCTTTTTGCGTTTTCTCAATCATGTTTTGATTGTTTCTATTGATGAAAGACGACGAGAGTTGAGAGTTTGTTGTTTATTATGTTTATATCCAATGTCAGAGTGTAGTATTTAAAAAATCTATCAAATTAGCACTCTTAATAAAACCACTCTTATTGCGAAATTACACAATTCGAGACCAACAAGTCGTAGCTACTACATGATGTAGTATAGCTGTAGCAACCGATCCATCGATTGCATACAAAAGACATAAACGCGGTGCGCAGACGCAACCACGACGACAATTTATTAAAGTTGCTACACGACGAGATGACATGAACTTTGCAAACTACGCTATGGGTGAAACCATGTTATTTTACTCTTATTCTATACAACAGGGTCCTAACTGTTTAGGGCGATGATCGCAGGCCATCAAACTGAACAACTTTCTCAATGGGACCAACATCGAAATCGCGAAAGATCCATACAAATATTCGGAAGGGGGGGGGGGGGGGGGGGGGGATTAATCCCACATTTCCCCCGTGGACATGCTTGGACATAACGACAACCATTGAAAGGGCCTACCTACGACGTAACTGCCGCTGCTGTTTATAGGTGGTTGCGAATTGAAATCAATTTTATCGATATCGCCGAGAGAGAGAGACTTATAATTATATCAAATTAAGTATGGGCATATTGCACATAGGTACTGCGATTAGATATTCTGAAGATAAATTGCGAGACCGATTTAGAAATAGGTATCTGACATCGAAATAGAGTTTCTTAATTCAATTAAAACAACAAGAAGAGACTGTTAATACTCTTTGTTGCTTTGCTTTGCCACGTATCCAGACTTTGGATTCGGGGGGGGGGGGGGGGGGATTTTCATTGAAAAACGATGAAAAATGTATAGGTAGCTGTAACCACTGTTCCATACAAATATTGGGATTTCGGGGGTACGTGTACCTGGATACGTGCTTGGTCCACCCAGGTGGACTGGTCAGGTGGACCACGGGTAAGGAACGAGCTAAATGTATGGGACAGCTGATTATTTATTGATTTTCACGATTTCGATGTTGGTCCCTCCCATAGTGAAAATTGTTCAGTTTGATGGTCTAAACAACCCCCTTAAAAGATTTAAATGTTTATTATTACTTTTGTAACACCTTGTTTATACGGCTCCGAGTCGCCGACTGACGTAAAGAAATTAAATTTTTTTTTACGATACGAATAACAACTTCGTAATGATATAAGTACGTTTTATATCAATCCTAACTTATTTCATAACTTTGTACTTGCTCGTTCTCGTTTGGTTACATACCTACATACATAACTCACGACCGTAATCAGGGTGGCTAGACACTTTGTCACAAACTAACAACTATCTTTTGTAGGAAGGCCAGGCCTTAACCTTATTGAAGGTTTCAGGTTGGAATGACGTATCTAGTAGTGATAGGAAGCCTTTTACCCACTAAAACACTATAAGAAAATCTTATCCATTAAACCGACTTCGAACCCAGGTCAGTCGCAGTAAGGACAACATGTTCAGGTGGGGATTCTCGGATGCGCAAAATGTGAGTTGCTTGTGTGGAGCTCCACAAACGATGGCCTTCACACCCGTGCCCTGCGTGCCCTAACACCTGTACGCAGGAGGAGCTCATAACCGCTAGCGACGGTGCAGTATCGGTTGCCCACTTCTGGCAAGGTACTATTTAGCGACTTTGTTCAAAATTTGAAGTCGACACGATAAGAAGAAGAATCCCTTAGTCGCCTCGTACGAAACCCACACAGACTCTACATGAATAAACATGATTGTGTAGTGTTCGGAGTAGATGTTAAATGTTGATTTTATTTCTATTTTGTTTTTTATGAAAATGTTCAGGAGTGCGATTTTTGAATCTCATTTGGTGAGCTCAGCTGTTGAAAATTTCAAAATTACTATGGAGATGCATCTTTCTACTGCTTATTTGACTTTCAAAAATCTCACTCCTTGTTTGTGATTTTTAAAAGTCAAATCAGCAGTATAAAGATGCATAATATCTCCATAGTAATTTTGAAATTTTCAACAGTTGAGCTCACCAAATGAGATTCAAAAATCGCACTCCAGTTAAATCATAAACTCACCCGAATTCAATAAACCAATCGTAAACACAAACAACGGTAGAACGTTTTCCAGATGCATTTTATAAATTATTTATTCGAACTTTTGGTCCATTAATTTTAAATTTACTATCCCTTAAAATTATGAATTATCACATAAGATCACAAGTAATGGCACTGGTAATGTTTGTAATGGGTAAATGTTGCGCGTTTGGGAGCCCGGGGACCACTGACGCAGATGGTGCGCTGAGGCAGGCGAGTGGCGCACGCCCACGCCTCTTGTTGCATAAGCGTTGATACAGATTATCATTTTGGCGGACACCAATACTTTCGCTGCACTTTGAGGCAATGATCAATCAGACTCGGAGTGACTCAGTTACCTAAGTATGTTTGTTTTAATCCCTTCTTTTGGGCCTTGTGTCCTGATCAACTCAATATTAGAGAGCTGGTACTTGGTTGGTAGAGCAACAAAACGTTGATGTCTAGTATGAAGCTAGTATGTAGAGAAAGAAATATGATCTCTAATTTAGTTTGGCAGTCTTTTCCTGATGATATTATACTTTTCTCCCCTCCGGACGGAACTGCGCTAAACGAAGTTGTCGCTCCATCTCCGTCGAGGAGAAAAATAGTCTACTAAACTCGGACAGTAAATAAGAAAGGACCTTTTTTACTTTCGTGTCCTCGGTGTGTAATCGAATGTTTACCCGTGGACCCAGTGGCTCGACCCATTACCGGGTCCACGGGTAATTTTAATTACCCGTGGTCCCATGGCATTAGGGATTGCTCCCTGGACTTCTGACAATATCGATAGAAACCCTGTGGTACCGTTTCCATGGAGTGTAGTGAACCTAGTGACACTGTAGTGTAGTGACCTATCTCTCGCATGATAATCTAGATAAGTAATCGAAAAAAAATACGTAGTTGCTTGTCGCCGTGGAGTACAGTAGGTATTCTATTAACTGTGCCGTGGATAACCTACTTTGAGGGGAGGTCATTTTTATTGCGGTCTAAAAACTCATTCAGTGAAGTCACTTCTTAACTTTTGTTGTTTAATAACAATAATGAATAAATTATAGGTCACCACGGGCTCTCGTGTCAAAGAAATGCCATCATAATCTGTCGCCATACTACCCTTTAATGAAAATCATAACGTGCATAGGTCTCTTGCCACAATCAAAGTACCAGCCAGCTGAAAGGGTAAGGCCACCAGGATCCCCTAGCCCGATCCCCCAGGGGATCCTGGTGAAACGCATCATACTCCAGTAAAGTTACGGGTCGCTTGTATGGCGAATGTAAATAATTTATAATAGCCGGTTTTTTTCTTTCATATTTTAGATTATAATTCTAGTTAGCATTTAGATTGAAAATCCTCCTAAAATTTTTATTAAATAATTAAGCAAAGTAAAAAAATTCATGTAAAATTGGAAAAAAATAGTAACTATATACAATTTTTTTATGCCATTTGTTAAATTCATTTGTATTCTTTTATATTACAAGTAAATCCAACGAAAAATCACCCCGGAACCTTCGTTTTTAAATATGTTGAAATTACGAAAAAATCAATTTTAGTACAAAATTTACACAGTGTATGAAAACTCATAACCTAAAACAAACAATAAAAATGAAAAAAGAAAGAAATCTGACACTATAAATAAAAATTTTACATTTTAGTACTAAAAACTAAAAATACGAAATTTAGTGGGATTCGTGAATCTAAGACTGTTCTCCGAACGCCGATTCGCCGTGGGACGGTTCGCCGACAGGACGATTCGTTTTTGGAAGTTTCACCTAAACGATGTTTCGCCATGGGCCGGTTCGCCGACAGTACGATTCGTTTTTGGAAGTTTCACCTAAACGATGTTTCGCCATGGGCCGGTTCGCCGACAGAACGATTCGTTTTTGGAAGTTTCACCTTCAAGACGTTTCACCATAGGACTTTTCGGCATATTTTTTTTTCTTTTCATCATAGCAATATTATGTCCCTTCAGCGTAAATACTACTAAAATATGAATTATTCCCGGCACTCCGCTTTCCCCCTACGCCGCTTCTCTTTATAGTGAGTCGCGCTACGTCACGTCGCGTAATAGGGACAAGAAAATTGGCCATGGCGGTCGGTAATATTTAACCTTCTTTCGTACGACTCTGTCGTCGACATATCCAATTTTAGGTGTGTCCCTTTCTAAATGCCCGTATGCCCAGCGGGGCCCTCGTTCCTAGGGCTTTGAAACCTAGCTAATCATTTAGTGCTTATTTAGTGAATCTGAATATGTATGACTTATATTTAGTGCTTCAAAGATAACGGAATTATATCAAATCTAAGCTACCGTCCACCCAGCGGGGCCCTCCTTTATTATGGACAAAAACGATTAAAATGTTCCATCAATATTTAGTGCTCTGAATTCCTATTAACCACTACAAAGAGACGCGGCGTAGGGGGAAAGCGGCGTGCCGGGAATAATTCATATTTTAGTAGTATTTACGCTGAAGGGACATAATATTGCTATGATGAAAAGAAAAAAAAATATGCCGAAAAGTCCTATGGTGAAACGTCTTGAAGGTGAAACTTCCAAAAACGAATCGTTCTGTCGGCGAACCGGCCCATGGCGAAACATCGTTTAGGTGAAACTTCCAAAAACGAATCGTACTGTCGGCGAACCGGCCCATGGCGAAACATCGTTTAGGTGAAACTTCCAAAAACGAATCGTCCTGTCGGCGAACCGTCCCACGGCGAATCGGCGTTCGGAGAACAGTCTTAGATTCGGGATTCGTTAATAAAGTACTTATCTTAATATCATTTGTATAAACGATCTAGCAAAAAAAATTGCTTATTATAAATTTTTCCTATCAACCCGTATTTTTACTGGACTATCAGTAGTTCACCAGGATCCCCGAAACCTGTATAAGGCTCATTCACATTGCCAACTAAAACGGATAATGTCATATTCGTAAAAGGCCATCTTGACGCAAAATGTCACACTTGCAAAGGGTCATACTCGTAGAATGGCACACTGGCTGTGTATACTTTTCAGAAAGTGAAAGGTTAACTATCAGTGTCGGCACGGACTTGAAAGAAAGTGTCGAAGGATGAGCAAGAGACCAGATTGACACCAGATTGTGTTTCTCGTCCCTGTTATAAGATGGGGCGGGCGCTAGTATGTAGGTATATATTATGGGATGCTCCGGGACCTACGTGGACACACTATCCCCGTCACAGACTTAGGTATTACAGTAGATCCCCGTCTACAGGGCAAGGCACGAGTAGAACGCGACAGCGGATTCTGCCGAAAGACTTAAGCTAACACCATGTATACCTACGACATGCTGTTTTGTTTACAACGCTACTGCACTCGTAGCATGTTAGTCATGTTACACGTGATACGGCGTCTGGTAGAAACTACAATCACAATAATGGGAGGAGCTATGATTATTATGAGCTTATACAGGATGTAACAAAACAAAACCTATATAAACAGTCTGAGATAAACAGTGAAGAGAGATAAACACAAAAGATCCCACTGACTGGGTCGATGTGTTGCTGGCCTGCCAGCCCCCACAACAAGATAAGATAAGATTATGAAGAGGCGGCGATTACAGCCTAGAATATTTGCAGCAACATCATACAATACGCTCGAGCTCAACTCACCTACATTTTAATTTTTAAGTTACTAGCCAAAATAGTTGTATCCACAGCCAATTTAAAAAGTAAAAAACTACGGCTGTTTTTTTGACATTTTGGTTTTGTTGAAGCCTTCATGTCAAAATTAGTGCTATGAAAGAGATAGTTTTAAGCCTTGTAGATATCGCCCTCGCTTTCGCACACTTTGCTTGAGTGTGAAACAGTGGTGTGAAACTGTGATAAAAAATTTGCATTTATTAATATTTTTAATTCCTAAAATCTCGCGGTGGGAGTTTCTTGAATTGAAAATAATATTGTTTTTAGATCTAAACTTGTTAAATAGTAATTTTTAAAATGCCCAAATTAGAGGAAAAGCCGAGAGTGATTCTGGAGGAGTTCCGTGTTAAGGTGATGCACTGTTCTTTAAATTTTCAGCCTTTGGAAGTATCTATAAGATTTCGCGAATTCGGCAATTATCATTTTGTTATTCGATTTACCGAGAACCCTTGCATAAAACTGAAGTTTTATTACAGTTATCGTCAGTTAGCTTATGTATTTACCGCTTATGAATGCTATTTATCAAATGTTGAAAAGCTCACATGACAATAACCTATAAAAATAAAATACAATAACAAGATTGTTTTTCGTGTAGAAACCTAACCTAACTGGTCCCCACTACCCAGTCCGCCGCGTACTCCATATCAACGCCTTATAAAGCCGAGGTCCATACCATAATCATTCTAGGTTACCAGGCGAACGCTACACGTCAATAAATATTGATATCATGATCATGATATTCCAGCGATAAAATATTGTCATCCGTCAATAAACTACGCTACATGTCAATAAATATCGTAATCCTTCAGTTTATATGATGGATCACAATTATGGATCTGGCGTGTAGCGTTCGCCTTAGGGTTGAACCTCATCCAGAAGCACCGCATTGCACTTTTCCGTCGCTCCAACCTTTTCTGTCAATCAGGAACGTTATTTGCTAGAGCAAATAAGTAAGCAGGAACGTGTCCGCATGCGGCAGCATCACCAGTGCTGCGACCTTTCACGCTCCAGCAAATGACGTTTCTGAGCGACAGGAAAGGATAGAGCAAGAAATAATGTGATACAAAAATGTGGTGCTGCCAGATGAGGCTTAACCCTTAGGCAGTAGCTGCCTGCTCCCAGCATGGGTAACATGGCACCGTGATATATCGCTATCACACCTTCACTTTCTTTCTATTTGCACGTGAACAAACAAGATAAAAGGCATGATATAGCCGTATCATGTGTAACAGGCTACGGCTTCTGAACAGTGCTGTATTAGCATATGCTCACGACTATATTCCCCGAGGGGGTAGTCAGAGATATTCTGAAACCTCAGAACATCCACGTTTCACCAGTAGTACCGAAACTCTGTCCAGTGTGACGGGGGGTGAGCCCGTCGCCACTTATAATGGACAGTGGGTACAATACATGCCTCGAAATTGAAGCATGCAGGTTTCCTCACGATGTTTTCCTTCACCGAAGAAAGCCAGTGGTGTTACAAATCGTACATAAATTCCGAAAAACTCATTGGTACGAGTCGGCTTGGACGGGGATCGAACCATCGCCTCCTGCACGGTAGGCAAGGTTACTCGCCACTGGACCACCACGGCTTACCTGTATTTGTATTTAAAAAATAAGCTCCTTGGCTGTTTATTTGATCTCTATGAAATTTTGATCCTTATTGTAATATTTCATTCGGAAGAGGCAGAAATGATGAGCACTGATCGGAATAGGCGGTGCAATTTAGGGTAAAGGCTCAAATATTTGTGTGTTGAATATGAATATTTGTATTCAATTCATGGGTGTTTGTATCTATACATGGTGTGCACCCCGTTTAATATACAACACATACAATTAAAAATATGTTTATATCTGTACCTACGCTCTTTATAGATACAAACAACAATGAATTGAATACAAATATTCATATTCATCAAACAAATATTTGCGCCTTTACCCTAAATTGCACCGCCTCCGATCACTGATGATGAGCAGGTGTGCAGTGAATATGGTTGATCCTTACAGACACAAAGATTCCAAAAAGATATGTGGCTCAATTTTGTCAAAAAATAACCTAATTAAAAATGAATATTTTTCAGAATGCAGCGGAAGACTTTGGAATGGCCGATGAAAAGTGGAATTTTAAGAAATTCATTAAAAACTTCAAAATAGTCATAGTCAGAATGGACAACTTTGAGATGGAGTTTGATTTAATAGGAATACAGCCGGCTTTCGCGAATGCCTTCCGTAGACTGATGCTGAGTGAGGTGCCGAGCATGGCCATAGAGAAAGTAATGATAAAGAATAACACGTCTATCATCCAAGATGAAGTGCTGGCTCACAGGTTGGGGCTGATTCCGTTGAAAGCTGATCCGAGATTATTTGAGTATAGACCTGAAGGTATATTTGTTTATTTTATTCTATCGCTGGTGGCTAGTGTAACAGGTTAACGGCCTGTTTCACCACTTTTGGATAAGTTCTTGTTAGCTTATCCGACAGCTCATTTGACATATTTTGTATGATGAATATGTCAAATGAGCTGTCGGATAAGCTAACAAGAACTTATCCGAAAGTGATGAAACAGGCCCTAACTCTTCCACACAGTCAACTATCCTGTATCTGTTGATTTTACTATGATTTGAAAATTTTTAAATTTCTGCTTTTTGAAATTTCTGTTAGCATCTTTGTAGCCACAGCATTGTTTTTAAAACAGTTTTTAAATCTTTATCATACTTCTATACAACATCACAACATGCCTATTGAATTAACAATTAAGAATATGTACAGGGTCCTTATTCTTAATTTGACCGTTTTCCTTCATCGACCATGTATTTGAAGGGTGAAGAAAGCAACAAGTATTGGGGCTAACACAAAAGATCCCACTGGGTCGAATTCGGTATGTCAAGTTTTTTTTTGGAGGGCTGAATTGAAAACCATTTGAGATAATTGTCTCAATAATCATATTTTCTATGTCATAGATTTTAAAATGAAAGGATTACAGATATTTTAAATAAAATAACATCGTTTTTCGGTCCGTGCAGTGACGTCACTGGCATACCTGTGAACTCCTTGGTAAGCATAAAATCAACTTAAAATAACCGGCCATTAAGAAAAAAAAAAACTTTCACAATGTCAGAATTTGACATTTGATGTTGCCGTATCTTTTTCCAGCATAGAGTTAGAAAGAGGAGGCAGGTTTTAATTTTTTTTAATACAGCTGTATGTAGTTTTTCTCCATGGAGTTCGAATTATTTTCTCTCCACCATTTTTGCACGTAGAGATTACCACGGCTGGAAATGTTCCATACATTCGCTCTCGACCATAGAAAGAACGTTCAAGGGTGATGTATGACAGTGTTACCCTCCCCACTTCGTCCGGCTTTCCCCCTATTTCTCCTAAACTGTCAATGTCACCCACGAATGAACGAAGCGACCGATATGACTGATTATTGAAGTGGCCATTTTGACGTCATTACAGTTTGATCGAGTCCGTTGTTGATTTACCTATTTCCACCATTAATTTTAATCTCTCCGTTTAAATGTAATTGGAATACAGCCTTTTTATTTTACAAGTTCTGTGTAAAAACGCAAAAGGACGCAAAATTTCATATATTTCCAAGGAACCTGTGAGCAAACGTTGGCTGGTCGGTTGTGATGTGATGATCGTTGGATGGAAGTCAGCTACAAATGTTTTATGTGTGTCATCATAACTACTGATCAAAAGTTATCTACTCCAAAAGGTCAAAATATTGTGGTACAGGTATGCATAGGTATCCTCATAGATTAGATATCTATGGGTATCCTACACTCTTCACTTCTAATGAAATTGCAAACAAGTGGAGTTCCATCGTTTCCACATGACACAAAAGGTGAGTTTCAGTAGATATTTGCTACATTACACAATAAATACAATATTGTAAAATTCCTCACAGATAAGTAACTAGGTAGGTAACCTACCTTGTATTTTGGAATTGTCGGTTTGAAAAACAGGTCATGCTGTTTTGAAAACACAATTTTTTTAAACGCAAGCGCTTGATGTACCTACTTACCTAAATAGAAAAGAAATATAATAATGTAATCATGATACTAAAGAACCTAACCTAATTGTATGTTTATACATTTCTATAATTATTATAGTTTAAAAAGACCACAAGGCCAGTAGAGATCGAAAGCATGCAATTGCATAAGCACATTTTAGTTCAATTTCCTTAAATAAATCAATAGTTAAGTGAACTACAAATTAATTAAATGTAAAATTTTAAAATCTGAGATGGTACCGAACCGACACAGACATTGGTTTCTTGAACAACTTTTTGTTCATTTTATATGCAGCCCCACAAGCAAAAAACACCACGCGCTATAGTGAAAGTTCTGATTCAGACAGTCATGTTCATAACAATGTTACCTAACATATGATCTTAACGTTTTTGGCCATACTTAAACCATACATAGAATAAGTATAGATCCATCCTTAAAATAAAAGTAGACACCTACTTGTAGTAAACTTTTTGACTAGGTAGGTACCTGTAAAAGGAAGCCTGTCATTAGCTTATGTAATAAATGTATTTTACTATTATAGAGTTCTAATTTACGTACGTTAATATTTTCAGAAAACATTGCACCCATGATCGAGCATTCTTATTCAAGAAAAATACCTGCACTGTGATCTGATCACTCATATGGCAAGCAACAGCCACAAGCATCCATTTCAACAGGTAAATATCTAAGTACAGGTTGGTTACCTAACTAAAGCTGTCGCGTTCACAGATACCTACACACAACTGCGTTTTTCCTGTCACTACGTCCGTGCTTGATATAGATGGATAAACTTTTCACTATGCGTGCAGTGAGACAAATGCATTGTGTTAATGTATGACACGCGCGAGCTTTAGTTACCCTACCTGTATCTTATTCTTATTCGTAGCCTGTATCTTAGATAAAGTATATGTCTAGATAGCACCTCATGCTTCTACTGTATAAAACAAAAGTGGCCAACTTTCTTAGGTTGGAGTATGTGAGGTGAGGGGTCACACGAATTATCTCCGTGTGCGTGTATACAGACACGGTTTACAACTAACATTTCCCAGATATTTTTTTCGACGCGTTCATAGCTTCGACTGTCAATCTTGACATTTTGATATTAAGGCCAGTTTACACAGTGCGAGCTGGCGTCCGAGTCAGCCTTCCGAGTAGCTGCACTGCAGTAACTCGCACCACTTGGACGTAACTTGCGAGTAACTCGTACGTGCGAGTTGGTCAATAGCTCGCATCCGAGTTACTTCAACATTTTTTGTTTTCGCTCGCCCGCTCGCCCGGCAGCAACTCGCACATGACAGCGGCTTGGCCGTCGCTCGCATCGTTTGGACGCGTTCGGCAGTAGCTCGCCAGTGCCAGCCGGACAGTTGTGAGTGGAACCCGTGTTTTTGTGAACATCGCGACTCGACTCGGACTGGGCAGTAGCAGGCGTCGTGTATACAGCAAAGGCGAGCCGAGCTACTGGCGTACGAGTAGACAAACCGAGTAGCTATCTACTCGCCAGGCAGCAGCTCGCACTGTGTTATGTGCACATTGTGTATTCACACAATGGTGATAGTAATAATGTCTCGTTCCTAGACTAATCAGGACAATAAGTAAATCATTTATTTGAAAAGTGATAACGACATTCATTAATTTTTTTATTGAATGCATTGTTTTTTTTATTTCATTAATTACCTACCTTGGTCCTTCTTAGAGAACTCGGTGGCGCTTTGCGAAAAGGTTGGACTGTCAATCATGAGGTCCGAGTTTTAATCCGCTTGGACAACATGCCATATACCAATGAGTTTTTTCTAAATTATGTACGTATTACCAACTGTTCTCAAATGGTGAAGGAAAACATCGTGAGGATTCCTGCATATGCAGAAGAAGAAATTCTGATACGTATGTGTAGTCTACCAATCCGCATTGGGCAAGCGTGGTGGACTAACGCCCATACACCCTCCTAGAGGGTAGGCCTGTGCCCTCCAGTGGGACGTGTATAAGCTGATGAAGATGTTGAGGGTCCTTCTTAATTATGCTGACACTTTTTTAAGAGGATGACTAAACCGTCAAACTGAACAATTTTTTAGGGTACCGACATCGAAATCGCGAAAATAATCTGCAGTTCCATACAAAACTGCAAACCTACTAGAGCCAAATGTATGGGACAGCAGGGCTGCGTTCAGAACCTTTGGGTGCGGTGGTTTGGATGTTTGTCAACCGAAGGTACGGAACGACCAGTTGTTTTTTAACTCGCAATAAGGTACGGAACGATCCCGGTTGTTTTATAACCTCAAATTTTGACATTGACAGTAATATGGGGCTTCTAGGGCTTCTATCGTTTCCAAATACAATAAAAACTCATCATCCATGCTAGCGAATCAAAAAGTGAATAAAAACAATTTGAAAAAACCGAACTTTTATTCAAAACGAGCGAAAAGTCAAGTAACCACAGATAATCTAAACCTCAGAGTGTTTTTTAACCATCTAATTTGATGGTTAAAAGTTGCAACCCGGCAAAGGTTCTGAACGGTTGAGTTGTGACAACCGAGTTGCAAGTGCGTTTTTTCACCGAGGCTCTGAACGGTGTTAGTGCGAAAAGTTGCACTCGGAGTGCACTCTGGGCGTAGGTTCTGAACGCACCCCAGATATTTTTTCGTGATTTCATTCTTGGTCCTATAGAGAGAGTTGTTCAGTTTGATGGTCTGATCATCGCCTCAAAAAAGTGTCAGCATATTAAGAAGGACCCTGTTTATAAATCTTGATTGAAATTTTTTATATGCAGTAGGAAAAAAAGTCTGAAAATTACAAGGATTTAAATTAAAAACGCGGCAAATCTCGTAAAATGTAGGTAAACCTTTTTTTATAGTTATTTTCTGAGTCTATGTTGTATTATTATTATAATATTTCAGGTTCGTGTCTTCAAGGCCTACCAGAATAGACTGCGTCTTTCCTGACTGAACACTACCACACCAGCTCTTCACTTTGATATTCCTTGCTCAGGCTTGCTTGCAGGTATAGTGAAAATTATGTTTAGTACTTCTTTAAAAGCACGAATATTAGAAAATTATAGATTTACGTATTTAAGTCGTAACACTAAATGCAGACCAGACCTCAAGACTAGTGTAAAGTCACAGTTTAAAACTTATCCAATACATGTCAAAATATAGTAAAAGATGTTTAGCCTTTAGTCCGCAAACATGACAAACGCTCCAAAATAAACCTCATGCCCTGACCGCCTCCTACAGCAGACACATAATGTGCATTATTCCATAATAGGTACGTCTGATTTTCAGTTTCCACTCTGCAGACAACGTCACCAGATCAGGCTGCGTCTGTATTTTCTGACAGTACCTCTGCACCAGCCAACTTCTGCTCCGATATCCTCAACACTGTTCAGGCTACAGGTACATGACTAAAAACATTAAGTATATTTTGATATCCTATTTTTACTCTTTTTAGATAGATATTTACCTAAAAAAGTCGTGGCGAGTTACTAACCTTGCCAGCCGTGCAGGAGGTGTTGGTTCGATCCACGTCCAAGCCGACTGGTATCAATGAGTATTTTGGAATTTATGTACGATTTGTATCACCACTGGCTTTTCCGTAAAACAAACATCTTGAGGAAACTTGCATGCTTCAATTTCGAGGCATGTATTGTTCCCACTGTCCATTACAAGTGGCGACGGGCTCACTCCCCGTCACACTGGACAGAGTTTCGATACTACTATTGAAACGTGGATGGATGTTCAGAGTTTTCCGAATATCTCTGACTACCCTCTCGGGGAATATAGTCATGAGCATATGCTTATATGCTATATAACTACCTACCTGTGGGGTCACAGTTTAAAACTTATCCAATGCGTATCAATATATAATAAAAGGTGTTTAACCATTCGTCCACAAACAAGAAAAATGCTCTAAAAGAAACCCAATGCCCCAATCGTCTCTTACAGCAGGCACAAAATGTGTATCTCAATTTAATATTTGACTAAGTTTGGATGCACGCATAAACGACTTGATGGATATGGATGAAATATGGCACCCAGAAAGAATGTGTTCAGGATTAACACATAGGATCCTTTTTTAAGGTCCACTCAGACGGAGTCGCAGGCAACAGCTAGTTATTCCATTATAACGGTCTGGTTTTATGTTTAAGTAAAAAAAATATGTTTTAAATTTTCAGTTTCGACTCAGCAGACAACGCCACCAGATCAGGCTGCGTCTGCATTTTCTGACAGTACCTCTGTACCAGCCTACTTTTGCTCCGATATCCTTAACCCTGTTCAAGCTACAGGTATTTGCAAAAATTACTGAATGTCTTTTTTTATATTCTGTCTACAGGGTGAAATCGATATCATTAGCATCCTTTTAGTCTACCCATCAAACTGAACAACATTTACCATGGGAGCAAACCGATCGGAGCAAAAAACAAATCGGCTGCGGCTGTCCCATACTAAACTGCAATGCCTACTCGACTCAAATGTATGCAACAGCAGATTTTTTTTGCTCCGATCGTTATTTGCTCCTATATTAAAAGTTGTTCAGTTTGATGGGTAGACTCTTAGTTTAAAAGGATGCTAGTGATATCAATTTCATCCTGTATTTAGTCTAGAAACAAATGCTTCAAGACCTGAGCACGGCAAGCCTTGAGATTGGACTCACAATGAACAGATCGAAGACGCAAATAATGACCAACAGCACCAAACGTAGAGTCGAAGTAGATAGGCAGGTTACACTATGTTAATGAGTACATTTACTTGGGCCAGATAGTTTCCTTCGAAAACAGGCAAGACAAAGAAGTCACACGCCGTGTCGACAACACCTGGAAGAGCTACTGGTCCATGAAGGCGTTAATGAAGGGTAAACTCCCGCTATCCCTCAAACGAAGACTTATCGACATGTGTATCCTGCCTATCCTAACCTACGGTGCCCAAGCCTGGTTCACTAAGGTTACGTCCTTCTTGCATCGATTCAGTCTCAAAAGTCTAGACTCAAGGTCTGCCAGAGGGCAATGGAGCGTAGTATACTGGGTGTTAAAAGAAACCCAATGCCCCAATCGTCTCTTACAGCAGGCACAAAATCTGTATCTCAATTTAATATTTGACAAAGTTTGGATGTACGCATAAACGACTGGATGGATTTGGATGAAATATGGCACCCAGAAAGAATGTGTTCAGGATTAACACAGGATCCTTTTTTAAGGTCCACACAGACGGAGTCGCAGGCAACAGCCAAAAGCCATCGTGTCAAAAACACTATACTGCGCTCTAAAACACGAATAGCCGATGTAGGGGGAAAAAACCGCCAGATTAAATTGGGATTGAGCCGGCCATGTCTGTCTAACTAATGCATCAGGAAAGGTTGGCATGAATGTCACGCTCTGGATCCCAGAAAACAGTCATCGGCGTCCAGGTCGTCCTAGGAAGAGGTGGCGGTACGATCTACATGCTTTCGATGACGCTTGGCCAGAGCATGCCCAGGACAGAGATGGTTGGATGATTAAAGGGGAGGCCTTTGCCCAGCAGTGGGATGAATTAGGCTACTAAAAAGTAGATAAGTCTTATTAGACTAGCAATAATATATATTACTAAAATACCTACTTATCTTCATCAACCAGGTCTTTTCTATTAACAGAACTGTCTACAAAAATTGCTTGTGTTTTTTTCAATCTTTAATTTGATGCTTGTGTTTTCCTTCACAACTAAAAATAGATTTTGCAAATTATGATGATAAGATAATAACTAGAACGAGTGGTTAAATCGTTCTAGGATAATAATAATGCTTAAACAGTTTAGTCGGTAGTTGTAACAGAGCTTCTGACCACCCTGAAAGGGATTATGGTCGTGAGTTTATGTATGTATACTAATAGTAGGTGCTAAATAAATAAAGTTAGTGTTTTAGTATTGAGTTGAAAAATACGCTTCAATTTACTATGTAAAACACAAATGAAGAAAATTATTGTAAAACTTTTTTATTTTCAGTGTATTTTAATGCTTAAAATGTGTTTACAGTTACTATGCTGATGGAAAAAGTGAGCCCAACTTTGAAGAATACTGCTGAAACGGTAAACTTCTTCGACGACCTATTCGACAGCGTCAATGGTGCAAGTACAATTCACAAAAATACTAAAGGAAAGACTTGTACGATCTGCCTCACAGTGGTCAATACTTGTAAATCTTTGTTATAAACCAGTGTCTTAAACTGTCACAGTGAAAGTCTTGTGACCACTGAGAATGCGTAAGAGAAGTCATTTGCTCCTCATCAGTTTCACGGATACAGTGGCCCAGATGCTGATGGAGAAGCACGTATCCAGGCCGGGGATAGGCGGATTTAGCCCCCCCCCCCCCCCCCCCCCCCGAAATCTGAATGTATGGAACAATGCAATGATTACAGCTATACATTTTTCATCGTTTTTCAATGACAATCCCCCCCCCCCCGAACCTACAAAGTCTGGATACGTGTTTGAATGGGAAAAACGTTCAAGTCGGGCATTATGTGAACGTCTCATCACATGTACAATCACGTGCTTACACTGCTCGATGGGTTACGAGAAAATTGTTTAAAAGTGCTGTGAAAATTGCAAACAAGATTTTGCTACTGATCAAGAATCTGTTATTCATCAATGGGAAAGTCATAGAGAATATTATAATATGCTGAAGAAAACCAATTATCCCATCCATCAGGGTAAGCCATGCGGTTATTGAGTATACCTACCTACGATTGTAAAGGAGTCGAACGAATACCTAGTACCTATAATAATAATTACCTACCTAATAATAGTTACCTACGCATGCAAAAAAATATATTTATAAGTACTTACATGACGATATTTTGATTAAAGCCGTTTTAGAATATTTTAGTTTTATTAGGATATAATTATCATTTAATTTTTACTGTTTTAATAAATGAAAATTATATTCAATAAAAAGTAAAAAAGTTAAGTATTCAGTCGACTTCCAAAGCTGTGGCTTTCACAACAAAAGTGTACTGAAATATTTCTATAATTCGGAGTAAGTACATTGCTGTTTACTAATTATGCTGAACATGAAGTGCTTCATGTGTCCTAACATTCTCAGCAATGTACCTCCTCTGAATTTTACGGTCATTGTCAATTGTCACTTAACGCGTTTATTAAACAGGACCCTGAGGTGTGATTTTTGAAAGTCACACGTTCAAATCAGCAGTAGTAAGATGCATAATCTCCATATATATTTTAACATTTCAAAAATCACACTTCAGAGGTCTAAAAACGAATTATTCAAAGTTATGTTTATGTAAAGTTTTCAAATTATGGATTTTCATTATTATGTCAATAATGTACAACGTGTTAATGAATAAGCGCAAAACCTCATACACCCCAACTGATTTATAACAAAATAATTAGATTGAAACAATAATTTCATTATTTTGATAGTTAAAATTTAAATTAAAATTTAAAAAAGCCGTGGTGGTCCAGTGGCGAGTAACCTTGCCTGCCGTGCAGGAGGCGATGGTTCGATCCCCGTCCAAGCCGACTCGTACCAATGAGTTTTTCGGAATTTATGTACGATTTGTTACACCACTGGCTTTTCGGTGAAGGAAAACATCGTGAGGAAACCTGCATGCTTCAATTTCGAGGCATGTATTGTACCCACTGTCCATTATAAGTGGCGACGGGCTCACCCCCTGTCACACTGGACAGAGTTTCGGTACTACTGGTGAAACGTGGATGTTCTGAGGTTTCAGAATATCTCTGACTACCCCCTCGGGGAATATAGTCGTGAGCATATGCTATGCTATGCTATGCTATGCTATGCTATGCTATGCTATGCTATGCTATGCTATGTAAAATTTAAAGTTATTTGCATTTTAAGTTTTGATGCAAAAATGATTTGTTATCATATTATTTCAGCAATGCAAGAAAGCACTCATATTCATGGATACATTTTAGTAATCGTGTTTTGGTAGTAAGTAGAGTGAACGTGCCCGTGCGGTGGGTTCAGATCGAGATCAGCAAATTTTAAATTTTACAAACAAATTATTTACCTACTTAATATTTAAAAAAAAATTACCTATGTTGAAACCATGATAATTCGATTCTACTCTCGATTCTAAACAGACGACTTTCTAGTTTTGCGTTAATTCATTAACACGTTGTATTCAGTAACATGGTGTAAAGAAAAGTATCAAAAACCCTAAAACCACATATTCTACCCATCAAAATAAACAACTTTTACTAGGGGAGCAAACCTGTAAGAGAAAAAAAAATCTAAGCTGTTCCATACTAAACTGCAATGCCTACTCGACTCAAAAGTATGGAACAGCAGATTTTTTTTTTCTGAAAGGTTTGCTCCTAGAGTGAAAGTTGTTCAGTTTGATTGGTAGAGTATGTGATTTAAGGGCTCGTCGATTTTTATTCGCTGAATGATGTGAATGTGATAACATAGGATGACTTCTGATAAGACTCTTATGTCAAGAAACTAAGTACGAAAGTTGTTATTTGGATTGAATTGAAAAAATAAACTAAGTGCTGTGCGGACGAGCTCTAAAGGTTAATGATACTTTTCCTTACACCCTGTACATTTTCATATTACACATTTTAATTGTTTTTTGAAGTAACGTTATGACTATTATGCAACATTAGTGTGCGTCCATATCTGGCGAACGCGCGCCGCGAGCCGTTCGCGATCTTCTTGGGTGCATTTTTATGCTCGTGCGTTTCTACTGCGCTGTGTATTCGCCAGATGTGGACGCACCCTTAGGGACACCCGCGTCAACAACATAATCTACGCAGTCGACATGGTGTTTCTGGTCCCGCCAGTGAATAGTATCAGACATTTGCCATTGATATTTGAGGGTTTTGCTAGCAGTCATATAATTATAACGTCAAGAAGAGCGTAATTATGGTGTTCAGAGCAGTAGTTAAGTGCAGAGATGTGCCTCCAATTAAACTTAATGGTGTACACACGGCGACACATCAAGCTATACAAAACCAAAATAAGCTCGCGCTAAATAACGTATATTGTTGCGGGCCCAGCTTATGGTGGTTTTGTTTAGCTTGATGTGTCGCGCTGTGTGTACCTCTAAGATGATACACGGTCTACAAGAAATTTTAAGATCAACATAAATGTAACAGGTCTATTGATGTCGCGCTGTTCCCCAGCAACCGAGCTACCAGTGGGAAAGTGACAACTGCAGCGTGGACAGTTTCGTATCCCCCTGTTTCCTCCTCCAAAATTAAACCGATTTTAAATAATTATTTTAAGAATAATCTAAGAAAGACTGTCTGTAGGTTTTTTAAATTTTATTACTTCAAATTTGCTTGCTGGATTTCTGAACAAAAGGGGTAAAATTGAGCAATTTTCCTTAATTTTCGCAGCCTCTTAATATATTTGTCAAATTTGCTTGCTGGATGTCTGAACCAAAGCTGTAGAATTGAGCAATTTTCCGTCATTTTCGAAGCCTCCTATTATATTCGTCAAAGCTTGCTTGATGTCTGAACCAAAGCGGTAAAATTGAGCAATTTTCCGTCATTTTCGAAGCCTCATAGTTCTTATAGTGATTAATTTATCGAAAAAAAAAGAAACGGACATGGCAGGCAGAGGCAATATTATGTGATTAAAATTAGTTTGGTCTAGTGTCATTACGGACTAAACAATACCCGTCAATCCTCTTAAAGAGAGTCCAGCAATTTAAATACCTAGACCACATTGTCTCTGAAGACCATAATGGACGACTTCAACGTAGAAGGGGAGCGTAGGGTGTTGGCAGTCAGGGTGGCTGGTCCGCAGGTGCAATGGCTGTACAAGGTCAGTAAAAGAGACACTTTTCAAAGTTCAAAGCATACTGTCAGTCATTCTACGCTTGCAGCCTGTGGGTCAATTGCATACTCTGAATGCCCTGCGTGTCCAATACAACATATTCAGAATGCTGTTGTCCAAGCCACAACAGCATTCTGGAGATGATAGCTGCAAGGTTTGACTGCCCCATCATCGCACACTGCGTTTAAGTGATGATATTATTTTAGTGTGTACCCAAGGCGACACATCAGGCTACGCAAAACCAAAATAAGCTGGATGCGCGTAGGAAGAGTAATGTATAACGTCGCGCGGCCAGTTTATATTGGTTTTACATAGCTTGATGTGTCGCCGTGTGTACCTACTAACATAGCTCTTAAGTCAAACACTGTTACTAACACATGGATCATTAATTTGTTATCTTATATGAAACAAATGTTATTATTAACGCAAGAAAAAGCTTGTAATATACTTGAATAAGTTTAAAATAAATTGAAAAATATATCATTTAACAAATAAATTGTGTTTTTCTTCTTCGAACCAAAATTTAAAAAAAATCATTAATTTTGAATGGGCCCGCCCCGCCGGGGCCTACAAAACCGGTAGAATGTCTTTTATTCCCTTACCAAAAAAAAAAAACAAAGCGACCGTCGTTTTCAGCTCCATTCGTTCGTTCAATGTCATACATCAAAACATTCATTCGTCTTTAACGACAAAACGAATGAATGGGACATGTTCGTCTGAGTACGTAGTACTCTCTATTAAGTCTGTGGAGATTACAGAAAAAATAATTTAAAAATTAAATTTATATTGATAAACTCGAGAATCGCAATAAGAATGAAATAGGTATCTTAAAATTATGTCTTCTGTCCGTAAAAAATATAAAAATGAAGACAAAAAAAAACTTGACATACCGAATTGTTGCTGGCATGCCAGCCCCCACAACAAGATACGATAATATGAAATTTTTTTGAGTGGTCCCTATATTAATGAGATGCAGAAATTTGTAGCATTGCTGATCTCAATCATGTCTGAAATTTTGTCTTTACATTAATTAATGTTTATTGTTTTCAGATTCTACAGAAGGCACAGAATTTGACACATTAGAATTTTCATTGAAAGTTAAATGTAGTACCAACAAATCACAGCCAAAAGATTCTTATAGAGCTGAAGATCTATATGAAAACCACAGTGGTAAGTATTTTGTTTATGTCAATGTACAGATAAAGGCTTTGAATAGCATAGCATGCAGAAAGTCATTAATATTATACCCGAGAGGGGATTTCTAAGAGGGGAGTATAGATTTGCATTGATAAATTTCAGATTTTAGGAACCCTAATTTATTTTAGCTTTACATATTTATTTTAAATTTTACCATTAGTGCCCGTGTGGTGGAATAAGGCCCACTCTCCCTTTCACCCTTATCTGTGAGAGGCCTTTGCCCTACAGGATCCAACAGGCTATAACTATACCATTCTATTTCTCAAGACCTATCCTAGCCTATTCTTTCAATGAAATAGAAAATTATTTTCATACCTATAACACAATGTCCAAATTTTAAGCCTATTACTAAAACATACTCATTAGGCACTAGGCTCATTTTTGCTTGCATACTAAAAAATAAAAGCACTGTCTAGCCTCACCCTATTGATGATGAATAGACCAATGAATGAATAGTTTCCAAAATGTTGCCAAACAAAAAATTATGCGCGATTTTTTTTTAAGTGAACAGGTGGAAAAGTCTGTGATAGTACCTACAAATGAAATGTAAAAAACCATGTTCTATTCTATTCTATTTTTAAAAAAATGGCTGCCATCTTTGGTTAATGAGGATTTTGCCAATGTCGAGTTTTTATAGCAAAAGTGCTTGACGTTGTACGGTTATATTTGATATTTTGGTGACTTCAAGGGTTGTTCTTATAAAAGAACACTATCTTGAGCCACCACTGGAGCCCCGCTGTCGAGCTGGGAGGGGGCAACCAACAAACGTGACTGCCCTATAGCAGATCGACAACACGACTCCTAAAAAACCATGTATTAGAAGTTGAATTAATGTTGTTCTTTATAACTTAATATAGGTTTTTCAATGGTTTTTCAAGGGGATGATCTGACTGTCAAACTGAAAAACTTTCTCTATGTGACCAAAATCGCGAAAAAATAATCTGCCGTAACATACAAAACTCTATTCCATATAAACCAACAACTGCAACTGTATGGAACAGCTGATTCGAGATGGTCTGATCATCCCCTTAAAATCTGTCGGCAAATAAACCCTGTGTATAAAATAGTAGGTACTTAATAAAGTTTGTCTACCCAACAGTTTACTCATCTCAAATAAAATGGCATCCCATTGCGAACCAAACCTCCGTCCACAAGGAGGCAGATGTGGGTCCAGTTCACGGAGACATTCTTATATCCAAAATGAGGCCGGGTCATGAGCTGGATCTCCACCTGGTCGCCGTCAAGGGGATCGGCAAGGACCATGCTAAATTCTCACCTGTGGGTTAGTATTGTGAAGATATACTATGTTACTTTCTCCTGTAACCTTTGAAAATGTATACTGTGAACTTGTTCATCATCACACCACCCTATATACGTGCGCTAAAAGCTAGCCATGGTCCATTCCATGGTCTCGTCAATAATATCATTACCATCAAACAGAATACCTTTCGAAGCAAAATCTAAATCGCGAAAAAAAATACTGCTTTGCCATACATTTGGATCTAAGACGATTTGTATAGGGACCCGGCTCGCCTTAGCATTTCCCCTCTACCAACGTGCAAGATATAAAAATCTTACGCATTTACGAGTACATACAATTTTATACCTTATCACTAAACGCGACAGCCTATAATTGCGGAACAATAATTTCAATCTTATCACATTTGGTGTTCACTTTTACCTTAACATTGAAAATTAGAATGTGTAGCAACGGAATGAAAGTCCAAAGTTGTAGATTTCATGCTACCTCGCCCCCCGCAAAAATTGACGAAAAAGCTTGTTAGTAGAATTACACGCGTAACTTGGCCACATATAAATAGAAGACGACCCGGTTGGTGTAATGGTTACCACGCCGGACTGCCAAACCAGGGTCCTGGGTTCGAATCCCGGTTCGGTCATGGATGCTATATGTTCGTGCCATTGTTGTATGGTTTCCATAATAAAAGCCTTTAGTGCTAGTTTGGGATCATTACTATGTATGTGCCTGTGAGCATTATTTATATTTATTTTATATTTATATTTGGGTCGGGCAGCTAGAATGTCATTGCGAGTAGCCATTGTCATTTTTATGGAATGATAACCTTCGATGTTTGCTCAAAAGTGAATGTTGTTCAGTTTGATTATCTGAAGCACCCCTGGTGTGTACCGATATTTTGTATAAAAGACATACATTAATTTCCAGCGACTGCATCATACCGCCTGCTACCAGATGTCACGCTGACACGTGACGTTACCGGCAGCGAAGCGTCACTTCTCCAGAGCTGCTTCGCCCCTAAAGTGATCGGCATTGACTCTGAAGGGAAGGCTTTCGTCCGAGACGCCCGCTACGACACATGCAGCCGGAACGTGTTCAGATATGACGAAATTAAGGATGCCGTTCTGTTGAGCAGGATTAGAGATCATTTTATTTGTAAGTTTTATAAGTGCGTTGCGTTTTCTTATTCTATCCAAATGTGGAGTGCTATTTTTGAATAGCACACATTCTAATCGGTATAAGGTGAACCGAGGCAAGTGTGACTCTTGCGAATTAACACCGCTCAACGTTATTATACCTTGAACTGATGAAGGTTCAAGTCAAGGTATATAATGGTATCGATTCGGTATTGCCACGACTTAACTTAACTAAATTTATTCCTGTCATTTTCTAACATTCGACTAAGAAAAGAGACAGAAAACCAACAACTGACTTTAGTGCTGTCAAAGTGACGCTACACGCCCAAAAACGACTTAAATAAGATGGCGTGCATTATGATGCCATCTTATTTTGGGCGTGTAGCGTCGCTTTGACAGCACTAAAGTCAGTTGTTGGTTTTCTGTCTCTTTTCTTAGTCGAATGTTAGAAAATGACAGGAATAAATTTAGTTAAGTTAAGTCGTGGCAATACCGAATCGATACCAATAACGTTGAGCAGTGTTAAGGTGGTTTCCGTCCATACAAAACGTTGTCGTATAACACTCGTAGAAGGTGTTAATAAAAGTAATGTTTTATATATGGAAAAATAGCTTAGAAAATCTAGTTTGCGCATATCAAATAATATTTACAATTTATAATATTATTACGAAGATATCACGCTTTGAAATTATTAATACAAAATTTCAAACCCTTATATCTTCGTAATTATATTACAAATTGTAAATATTATTTGATATGCGCAAACTAGATTTTCTAAGCTATTTTTCCAAAACATTACTTTTATTAACACCGTCTACGAGTGTTATACGACAACGTTTTTTATGAAATTGACAGCTCTCCAACCACCTTACAGTGCGTTCCGAATTACGCCGATATCGCTGTGAGCGCGATAAATGTCGTTCCGAGTTGATGTGAGCGCGTCCACAATCGAAAACGTGACGGCATTCATGACGTCACTACCGACGCCATCTTGCAATAACAGTGCTCACGGCTCGGGGCGTTATCACTGTGAGCGAGTTGTCAAAAGTGACGTTTGTTATAGTAAATTTTTGAGGGAATTTTCAAAAGTGGTGTTTGACAGTTTTGCCGTCGAACATTTTTGGTTTGTTTAGGTCTCGATTTAGGTTTCTTTAATAGTATTGGGTTTCATTATGTTCTAAAAAAGACGAATAAAAGTTTAATAACGATTAGTGATGAAGAAAATAACAGGAATGTTTGAATGTTGTGATGTGAACGGTGTGAGCGCGATATTTAGCGTTCCGAATTGATAGAACGCTATCAGCGCTGTCGGCACGCTAACGCAAATGGAACGGGTGTTAGCGCTGTAATCGCTCACAGCACTGTTTTTATGAATCGGAACATACCGTTAATGGGGAGTTTTCTGACAGCTAGCAAAATGTAGTTCCAACAAACCGCGATAGATGGCATTGACCAGAGACGGAAATTGAGACTAATATTTAGCAAAAAAATGCATGTTACTAAGTCAGGCGCAACCGTGGACGATGTTTGTGCTCAGATTTTTCATCTTACTTAAAAACTCAAATGTTTACTATTTTATTTGTATTTTATTATCTGCAAGGTCGCCCGCCCCTGTTGCGTCAACGCCATCTATCGAGCCATTTGGAACTACTTTTTCTTTTTTATTGGATTTTTGAAAACCCCTCATTCGCAAGAGTCACACTTACCCCCGAGTCACACTTGTGTCGGTTCACCTTAATCAAGCCTCCGTCACTACTCACTCGGCCGTAGGAACCGAGATAAGTAGGTACTACCGACACTGTTGCATATCGTAAGGGATGCGCTTGAATGAATGCTGCCACTCGGTCCACACATAAACTTTTAATACGTCGCGCGCTGTACGAAGTAATAACAACGCTGAGTCAAGCGCCATTAGATACATTTTGGTGCGTACCGTCTGACAGTAGATAATTAAAGGCATCCGCATATTGCAGCGATATTATCGAGCGATATGTCACGCATGAGCCCCACCACTAAATGTGGTCTAAAGAGATTGCGTCGGAATATTATAGCTCGATAATATCGCGGCAGTGTGTAGAATCGCGCGCGTCCCCATACAAATGTACTGGAAACAATTATCGCAAAATCGCAGCGATAAAACGTGAAAACTTATATGTATCTGTTACGAATCTGTGGTATAATGCCGCTTACGCATTGAGCTAGTCCTGGGATTTGCAAGCGATCTGTTAGAGCCGGTGCACACCTGGTGAAGCGCAGCGCATAGCATTTTTCACTGCCAAACACACAGAACATTATAAGAGGGGCTAGAAATGCAAAGTACTCGTAGCGCTTTTGCTTCGGAGACGACTGGCGCCACTTTTCTGCCCACAACTACTTATGCCGTCTCGCTCCTTCGATCAAAATAAAATGAATGGATAGGCCTTACGCGAACATTTGAAACCAGAAAAGTGAGGCAAAACAAATGAATGGTTTACTTCAAATTTGTATGCAAGTGCCCTAGATTTGACAGATGATGGCGCTAGTTTGTGTGGACCAAGTGCACCAGTAGTGTGCTTCAACTTACCGCGCTTTGGGCCTATCCATTAACTTTATTTTGATCTAAGGTCTCGCTCGCACCACGCTGCGCGCCTTATTGCGTTATGCAAATCATTGCATAACCGTATGGCACTCGTTCCACGCCTACTTTGCACTTCTAACCCCTCTTATAATGTTCTGTGGCCAAACAACTTTCGCCTAAAGTCACTGATGCTCGCGGAGATTAGTAGAACAGTTGTGTTTATTGATTTTCGATGTTATTTCAACGCGAGCAAAGTCGATAATGGTTTGGCGGTAAAAATGCTCTGCGGTGCGCTTCGTGAGGTGTGCGCCGGGCTTTGGTATTGCACTGCACGCATTTAGCGACTGAAGGCGGCAGTGTGTGGACGGGCTAAGCTACAAGACTTTATTATTTAACGGTGATGATGACAATCGATACCTTTTATTCCCGTTTGTCGCTAGTGGCGATGCGATGGAGCCCGTGGCGACAACTGGGAATAAACGGATTAACTAGCCTTCGCGTCCATAAATTTGTATTTTTGTATCGTGATAAGTATTTGAAATCGTGATCGAGTTAAGGGTCGGCACTACCCTAATCGGGCAAAACAGGGTTCGGCGTTCCGACTTTTGAGGATAGTAAATAGCTATATTTAGAAACAAAATTAATACCATCGCTTCTTTAAAAGATGAAGTACAAGATGAACAAAAAAAATTTCAGTAAAATTGTGTAGTTACATCAGAAAGTAATCGAGAATTTCATGAAAAACTCCAGAATAGCACTGCCGCGTTCCGAGTCCTGTGATTTAGTGAAACAAAATAAAACAACAAAATATATTTCTAATCAATGGCAAAACATCAAAGAACACTTTAAACAAATCAGTTTTTCGATACGACTTCTAGTTTTTTTGCAATTTGTTACCAAAAATCACATATTTGTTTGGACGTTTTCTTCATACAAATTACTATGGGCCGTCAATCGTTCGAAATCATTGCAAATAGACCGGTGACCGGCAACACCCAACCCTGTCTTAGAAGATTAATGAACAAATCCATTTTTAGCTAAAAAAGGCAAAGTAACTTATAAAAAACCGGGCAAGTGGGTGTCGGGCCACATGCAGTGTAGGGTTCCGTAGTTGCCCGTCACGTATGTGGACTTAGAAGTACATTTTATAAATTGGTCGACTATTACTCGTTATTATAACAGAATAACTGTAAGTTTATTACTATTGTTACTAGCAAACTAAGGATTGATAATCTGAAATCATCATCATCATCGTCAGATATGTTTTAAATAAGAATGGAATAAGAGTGAATTCTGTACCGCAGTAGGTAACTCAAACGATTGACTTTGTAAGTCATTTGCACGACAGAATTTTGCGCGAAAAGACATTGCGCGACACAAGACAACACAAAGGAATTTCACAAAAGTTACTTTCCGGGCACTGTTTGGTAGTTTTTGGTTATTTTGGTAATTTATGGTAGTTTTGAGTCTTTCGGTAGTTTTTGGTAAATTTTCGTACAAAAGTAACCAAAAAGTTATTTTGGTAGATTTTCGTACTTTTCGGTAGTAGTTTTTGGTTATTTTGGTAGTTTCTGTTTTTTTTGGTAGATTTTCGTACTTTTTGGTAGATTATTGTTATTTTGGTAATTTTTCGTACTTTTTGGTAGTTTATGGTTAATTTGTTACTTTTGGTTCATCTCATTTCATTTCATTTATTTACCTTAAATTGTAGGTAGGTACATAAGTTACAGATGGTAAGTACAGAGTACCTATTAGTCACACTACAATATAATTTATAAACATTAAGAAAAAAACAGATTTAAACAATAGGCGCCAGACAATAACTTAACTACCACCTTTCACTTACTACAATTAAATTAGTTAAATGTTATAAAATCAGTTAAATGTGATTAGTTAAATATTATAATAACCTATTGAGGTACAAATAATCGGTCTGTAACACATTTTTTTCTACTCAGATTGATGCCTGTTTGTTTACTTATACTGAAGAAACTAATTAAAGTCATAGGGACACTGTTCGATTAATAATTCTTTAACCTACTTCAGAAATTTCTTGTCGGCTTTAATGTCATCTGGTATTTTACTATACACAAGAACAGTATTCGACTTTATTTTGTAGTCCTTAGCATCGATGCTAGTCGGTAATTTGGTACCAGTAGCTCATTTTTGCGAGTTAAATTTAATCTCTTGCTACGGAATACTACGGGGTATCGTCTCACGATTTCGCACAGATCGAGGATATACGAAGCTGTCACAGTGAGTAATTTAAAGTCGGTAAACAAGGATCGGCATGACACCCTTATTGACTGAATTCCGCTTACGATTCGAATGTAGGTACCTCTTTTGCAAAACATATATTTTATTTATGTCAACAAACCCACCCCGTAGCCAAGCCGTCAAGAACTCTTTTGTTTTTATGGTAGTTTTTGGTAATTTTCATTCTTCTATCAAATATTTCCAAAAAGTATAAAAATCTACCAAAATAACCAAAAACTACGAAAATCTACCAAAATAACCAGAAACAACGAAAAACTACCAAACTAACCAAAAACTACCAAAAAACCAGAAACAACAAAAAAATAATTACTAAACTACCAAAAATTACCAAAAGAACCAAAAACTACCAAAAGAACTATTGACAGTATACTAATTTTTTTCTTTAAAATTACTTCTTGTTAATATTGCTGTGCCCTTTCAGGATTCATGTACCCACTTTAGCTACAAAGTAACACCTACTTATATGTTCTTGTGTCGCACAATGTCCTTCAGCGTGACGAAAATTACTGCTGAAATTTACCATAATCTACCAGCCCTGTTTCAAATTCTACTTAAATTCTACCAAATAATATTAACGTCGTTACAGATGGTTAAAATTTAATATAAAACACGTTTTTGAACAAAATATTATCAATTTTATCTAAACGCTGATCATTACACATGTTATTTTCGCATTTTTGTATAATTTTTATTGGTTTTCATCACTTTGTAACATGGATGCTCCAATTTTCAAATAAATATTAAATTTGGTCGTCCCTACGCAAGTTTAAATTTAGTACAGTTTTCTGTGTCTCATAAGCAGAGTCAGAAATTTTGGTAGCACTTTTAATTATGTCAAAGGGATTGCACGTTTATCGACTTCCGATTGTGTCCATATACGGGTAATTTTTTATCACTGCGGATAACACCAGCATGTATTCTACTCATCAAACTGAACAACTTTCACTATGGAGCCAACTACAAAAGAGCGAAAAAAAAATCAGCTGTCCTATACAAAACTGCAGTACCTACATATTCGACTCAAATGTATGGAACAGCTGATTTATTTTCGCTATTTTGAAGTTCGATACATGCTGAAGTTATCCGCAGTGATATAAAATATACCCGTATATCGACATTATTGGAAGTCGATAAACATGTAATCTCTTTGACATATTAAAAGTGCTAGGTACCAAAATTCCAACTCTGTTTAGAAGCCCTCTTTTGTAAAAAAAATAACATTAGGCGATATGATTAATATTTGCTGTACTAGAAGTGAGTTCGGTGGCGCATTGCGGAGAGGTATGGACTCTCAATCAAGAGGTCCGCGTTCGAATCCGCACGGACAACATGCCACGAACCAATGAGTTTTTCTAACTTATGTACGTATTACCGACTGCTCTCAAAGGGTGAACGAAAACATCGCGAGGAAACCTGCATAATGCAGACGAAGAAATTCTGATGTATATGTGAAGTCTACCAATCCGCTTTGGGCATGCGTGGTGGACTTACGCCCAAACACCCTCCTAGAAGGTGCCCTGTGCCCTGCAGTGGGACGTATACAGGGTGTTACAAAAGTAAGAATAAATTTTTAAAACTCTTAAGGGGGTTGTTTAGACCGTCAAACTGAACAACTTTCTCTATGGGACCAACATCGAAATCGCGAAAAAAAATCTGATATCCCATAGATTTTTAGCTCGAGTTGATTTGTAGAGTATAGAACATAAATTATATTTTTCGCGATTTCGATATTGGTCCCATAGTGAAAGTTGTTGAGTTTGATGGTCTTAACCACCCCCTTAAATGTTTATTTGTATTTTTGTAACATCTTGCATAGGCTGATGATTATGATGATGATGTACTAGAAGTTCCGGAAAACTTGCAAACCCTGCAATCGTTTTCTCAGCCAGTTAGAGTATTGCCAGCTTAGATTTTATTAGCCTGAATCCTTGCATTTTTAAATACATTAACATTTTCGAATACCCAATTTCTACTAAAATCTACTAAACAATTTTGCCCTAAATATACCAATAAAGAAGAAATCTACTAAAAGTCGTCACACTGATGATGTCCTTTTGCGCAAATGTTTTTGAAGGCAATCGTTCCAGTTACTGCAAAATTAACTTTTATTCCGTGCTTAAAATATTATATCTGACGATGATTATGATGATAAAAGATTACAAACCCTTAGTTTGCTAATACCAATAATATTAAACTTATAATAATTTCATTATTCTGTTAAAAGTTTTAATTTGTTCAGTTAAAATAATTTTAAGTTTTTTTAAGCCTTAGTAATACTGTGATCTAATTAGCTAGAACCCATCCTATCCTACCACCAGGGGTGATCTTTGATCAGTCACATTATAGGTCCATCACGGTACTGTACTGTTGCTGTAAATGTCAATTTCGACCTACGGCTCTCAAATCCAGATGCTGCAGGATGATTGCCACGCACAACCAAACATTCAACATTAATTTAATGTGGTAAAATCTGCCTTCCGAGTAGTAGGTACCCTAAATTCGGTCGGACCTACGACCCTGCCAGGATAGGGTCGGCCGACCAGACTTTTTAGTCCTTACGAATTGGACTCTAGACCAACAGACTAGTTACGTCCTTTAATTCAACGAGGTAAAATGTTGTGTCACCAGGTAGGGTTCACTTTTTCCTTCACACCAGTAAACATGCCAGCCAAGCTGCGCCGCGCGCTGCAGCCGACCAAGTTTTTTGCAAGAAAAGTATTACCAAAAGCTATCAAATTTATTTGTTCATTAATCTTATAAGATAGGGTTGAGTGTTGTCGGCCACCGGTCTTTTTCTTTTGACAGATATGTCAAACGGGCCGTAGGTAGTGCCGACCCTTAATACGCAACTTACTTACTGTTTACGTCATTTTCTAGTGCTGATGACGTGTGACTTTCAAAAATCGCACTCCTGCACTCGTAGTATGCTACACGCTTAGATCAAAATAAAATATCTAAGGCTACACGTGATACGGCTGTATAACGTCTTTTATCTCGTTCGTTCGCACGCAAATAGAAAGAGAGCTAAGATGTGATAGCGCTGTATCACTGCGGCATGCTAGCTATGCAGTTCACAGTAAAAACAATGAGCGATTTTGTTTTGGTTTTCTTGGGGATCGATAGATGACGTTACGGTCTGTGCGAATAACAGTCAAAATTTCAAAAAGTGTTTCTTTAAAATAATAAAGAGGAAAAAGATGATCAAGAAGATGCCAACGCATCTTTTGATGGCATATTTCATTATTTACTAATCATTTTAATCGAAAATTCGAAACTTTTACGCCTGACATGGTTGTATGGGTTCGATCCCTTGGCTTTCCAAAAAAAAGTTAGGCACAGTCTTGACAAGATTTTGACAGGATGTCGCGAACGGCTCTAATAGCGATAAACATGCCATCATCTGTCGAGTTTTTTACGAACTAAATTTAAAAAAGAAAAGAAAAACGCTCAGAACCCTCCTAAAACTTTGTAGTTGTAGCAACTTTTATGACTACCCTGATGTGTGAATGACTTTGTGTCTGTGAATATGGTGTGAAGCACTTATGCTTCCTTTCTATTCTAATATTTAAATTGTGACTTCATCATGGGTGGCATCGATGATTTTGCCAATGTCCAGTTTAAATAGCAAATGTGCTTTACGTTGTTCGGTACCTACCTATCGTATATTTATTTATGTAATCTCGAACGTTGTTTTTGAACAAAACAAACACACCACAAATACCACTACTTTGAACTACCACAAATAAAATGGCGGAGTCACGTGGCCACCTAAACCGCGCACGAAACTCGTCCGCCCGTGAATCTCACGCGACTGTTTTCTTTCAATCTCGTGCCTAACTGAATTTCACAGTTGCAGTAGCTGCATAGACATTTTCAACGAATTTTCCATGACGATAAGCCCTATTTGTGAATCTATATATTTTTATTTCAGTCAACGTGGAGTCGGTCGGAGCCATGCCGCCTAATGTAATATTTGTGGAAGCAGTGAAAATATTGAGAGATAAATGTAAATCTTTACTAGATGAATTAAATAGTTTTTAAATAAAGTTCTTGAGTCATTTTAGCAGCATTTTATTTATGTCCACCTATAACTATCAGACCACCGCCTTCGTGCCGCAGTATACCAAACCCCATAATTTTGACTTATAAAAGGGGGGGGTTCCGCACCCCCCCTTACTAAAGCAATCCCCTTAATGAAGACATCGGCCACTAGAAACTCTATCTCGGAAATGACACACACATGGAAAATGACAAAAACCACAGAAATTACATTATTACGGTAAAACCGGCAAAACATCAATTTACATGGAATATGAAGACTTGGAAAAATTATAATTTTAGCACAGATCAGGCACATAGGTGCCTTTTTTAATGGATTTATAAGAAAAGACAAAATCAGACTTGGCTGCATGGGCTATGTACCCTTTGCCTTTCTGAAAGGAAGAATGAAAACCAACTACAACAACTGGAAAAAAAAGGAAAACCAAAAACAATAACAAAAAAAGTTGAAAAAAAAAGTAAAAAGGACAAAGTAAAGTCTGAGTTGCTTCATAATTTTTGTGAATCTTGTAAAATTTCGATTATTCGCAGAGAAATTACTGCAACAGTGTTAGATAAATAAAAATCTCGCAATGGGAAGCTTAGACAAAGGTGTCCTAACCGGATTTATATGCAGATTATGCTCTGAAATGCACCGAGTCGTACTCCATATCTACGGTGAAGAAGGCATACGTTTGTGTATATCTGAGAAAATCAACAGATATCTCTCGATAAACGTGAGTTCACAATTTAAATTACCTAAAACATATCCTAAAGACTGAATCAGTAAACGTCACAATAACAGAAATTGTTTTATTTCCGTTATAAACTACGCACAACGAATGCATGATACATGAGCTACATGAGCTCATCCCGCCTTCCCCTTTCTACTTTCTGACTTCCAGACGCACCGCGGGATACCACCCCTTGGTTGATATCCCACGTATCCACACTAAGCGCCTTTCTGATTCTTTTATAATGCGCACAGCCAAGGAGTGGAATGCCCTGCCTGCGTCAGTATTTCCGAGCGCTTACAACCCAAATTACTTTTAAGTACGATTGAATAGGCTTCTTCTGGGTAAGCTCGCTACATCTTCGACCCCATCTTTGTCCTCAGGACTTGATTGAGGTCAAGAGCAAACCCATTTTTTTAATAATAAAAAACAAGGAGTCGCGTTGCAGGGTTTGCCCCGAACACTTGTCTCACGCGTGGTGTTCGCGTTTCAGCCTGCCACGAGGCTCCACAATCCTTCTCAGTTGTTCTTACTCAAAAACAATCCTCGAGATTGGATAGATACTGCCTCAAACGACTTGACATTAGCGGAAATGCGGTGCTAACGCACAAGCAAGAAGTCCATTAATTATAAATAATTTATTTTTTAAATAAAAAACAAAAAAAATACATAACTTACGCTTTATTTCAGGTGTCTCGATCAGATCCTCTGCCAAAAACTATTTGCAAGAACTGTTTGGAGCGATTAGAGAACCAGCACAGGTTGGTGATGCGCATTGAGCAGGCAGCTAACATGCTGAAAGGTCAACGGCGGGCGAGGGTGGTGCGCGGCTGCTATGTCAGTCTCTGCGACAACTCCGACGGCCCCCCCAATCCACCCATACCTAAATAAGACGTATTTGTAAAGTAGAAAAGTGTTATACAAGGTGCTACCAAAATACAAATAAACAGGGCATGGTTTAGACCATCAAACTGAACAACTTTCACTATGGAGCAAACATCGAAATCGCGCAAAAATTTGTTGTCCCATACATTTGCGTCGATTTTTCGCGATTTAGAAGTTAGCTGTTTAGTAAAAGTTGTTCAGTTTGAAGGTCTGAAGCACCCCCTAAATGTTTATTTGTATTTTTGTAACACCTTGTATACGTAAACTTTTCTCCGGCCCTTAAGTTATATGTTAGAACATAATCTTAAATTGACCACGGTTAGTTTGAAAAGCTATTGTTATTTAATAGGGAGTGCTTACTTCAAAGAAAGGTGCAGGTGGTAAAAAATTCTTCCTTTTTAGAAGAGTTTCAGATTCATGACTCTAAGCAGTTACGGCCGGCCACAGGACAAAACGCACCAACGCGCAACTGTGGCGCAAAAAGTGATTTTTAGTACACTGAGCGTTGTTCCCCACTATGGCAGTGTATTAAACAATCACTTTTGATTTCCGCAGTTCGCTCTGTCCTGTGGCCAGGCTGTTAGGCAAGAACGATCAACTAGATTGTTAGTGATAATGAAATTTATATCTTGTATCAAGCCCAATCTAGTATTTATCCCAGGCTTATTGTCATTGTATGGCAGCGTGATTTGGCCCTATAATGCCTTAGCTCTCTTTCTATTTGCGCATGAATGAAAAAGATAAAAGGCATGATGTAGCTGTATCACGTACAACATGCTCATGCTATGGCTTCTGTTTTGTAAGACTAGAGTTAAAAAAATAAAAGTTTCTTAATAAGCATTTCAGTGTTCACTTTGATCCTAATCAAAGACTCACTGAAGCTATCATTTTCAATTTTCATCATCATCGGCCTATCATTGTCCACATGAAGCTAGCAATTTAAAATGGCTTTAATCCTCTTATTTGTATTGTGATATTTTATGACCCCATCACAATTTACAAATAATGTTTATAATTTATTTAAAACAAGCTGTGCCTGGCATGCATTGCACTGCCGTTTTATTTTTGTCAAGAACCTTCACGGGCATTCACAAAAACCCAGAAAAGTTTCATCATAATCGGATGAACGGTTATAACGGATGTATAAGGGGCAAACAAACAGACATTGATTTGTATAGATACTTGAATATCTATTTTATAGTAAGCGCTCCCTATATTAATAACAAATAGATATTGATTATCTACATTTCAGTTAGTTCATTTGTCTTACAGACACATGCAACTGCATATATTTGGGATACAATGAGAAAAGCAACCCGGCAATCTAATTTAATTTACTTATTTATGGCTGTTGTATACTGAAGAATGCTGAAAGAATTGATCAAATACTATGCAATTTTAATACATTCATGTTTTTCAGCTATATCTCGATTTGTAAATTATATGTAATTGTATTTGCCGTTGATTATTTTATTTAAGATAATTATAATTTAGATCTATTTAAAAAACAAAAATATACATTTGGAATAAACTGTCTTTTATAAAAGGCAAATCAAGACTTCTACAGAATAATTATTTTATAAAGGGGTAAATGATTTTCCAGTCTATAAACCATTGAGATTATTATGAATGATACTGAAAAGGTAGAAAGCCACTGATATTATCCCAGAGTAAATTATCAGTCTATAAAATATACATTTAGATACTTGTATTTATTAATTAATTAATACTAAGTATAATGTTATTTAGGTTGAAGATAAAATCCTTAAGAGATGATAAATTTTATTGTGATTGCCACTAAGGCCGAGATTCAGAGACGATTTTTTTTAGTCTTAGTTTGAGCTAAGTAGAGACGAAATGTATGGATTTTGACATACGGGAGTTCGAACTATGACTTACAAATCGTCTCTGATTCTCGGCCTAAGAGTTTCGTTTATTAATATTAGCCTTAAAACACATTTGGAACATGGAATACATTAGAAGCACTATTATTGATCATCTCTATGGGTTTAGAAGAAGAAGATAATTAACTAAATTTAAATTTTTCCCTCTGTCCTGTAGGCTCCACTATCTCGATCCACCAGTGGATCGAATAGGACGCTGAAGTTCACTGTGATCCACCATTAGGCTCAGTGGATCCTATGATACTTGAATGTATTAATAGGCTCCACCAGTGGATCGAATTTAATTCTGGGAGTCTCGTACGATCCACCACTGATTTCTGTGGGGCCTGTAATATAATTTATATAATATTTTGCTGTAGGTAATCATACATTTTTGGTAGGCAATAGTTACAATTTAATTATACTTACACAAAAAAAATCCAAACATTAATTTAAGCTTAACTAAGTATTAAATTATCATTAAAACATTTACTTACAATTAAATTATAATTATCAAAATATGTATTGTAATTTATCCACATGAAACAGGTCTTCCTTCGTGCCCAATGTGTAATATTAATGGCAAATCTGTCAGTTTCCATTTATTCCCCGAACATAGTTCCATGGTAGAAGTTCTATCAGAGAGATGATCCCGCCATGAAAGCTCTACTAGAAAACTAAAAGGTAATTATGTTTTAGGTGTAAGTTAGGTAAAGCCTGATCCCGTAAATAAAACACCTCGCCATGTTACGGAAAATCATTGGAACTACTTTTAGTACCTACTTACTTGAAACATTGCGCCTCCAAAACAGATTTTTCTGGTCAGGCTTTAATTTATGTTTTTTTTTAAATCCATTATATATACTTATTAGACTGCATTCATAAACGGCCAATCAGTCTGGTAATTATTATACTTTTCTTTTGCTATTTCATGTTGCCCCTATTTGTTCAGTTTGGTGGACTGAACCAACCCTAAAAATTTGGAAAGTGTGCCCCTAAATTTGATATTTCCCTGCTAAATGTATGGGAATTTAATTTTGCGTTTTCTTAGAGTTCTAATCGGTTGTCATAAGTATCTACTTATGTTCTTTATCAACGATCACAGAGTACTATATTATATACTACCGTGAGGTAAGATGATCGAATGGGATAAAAATAAAGTTTTGTGATATTTGCAGTTTTTCTCGATGACTGTACAATTTTTTCAAGATCTGAATGCTGAAGTAAAATGCTCCAAAAGTTAGGGTTAGTTTCCTAAGAAGTTTTCTTTAGCTTTATCTTAACTTTCCACCCTGTATAATATAATTTGCAGGTGGTTAAATCGTTCTAGTTGCAGAGACATCAAATATGAGTTTAAATGCCAACTGATTCAGAAGTTAGAGCACTCGAAAGCTCGAAACTCGGTCGTCAGTCAAAATTGTGCCATGCTAGGCAAACCATGTGATTTTTTAATAGGTTGGGAGAGGCTAGAAGATCAAACAAATAATGAATATGTATATTATTTATTTGGTATTAATTATGTAGGTATCTATTATAAAATTAGGGTGTAAACTGTAAACATTATTATTGCACATTCCCACTGGCGAGTAACTTCTCGATTCTTGACGAGTTTTTGTGTATAACTATTTTGAGATCGTTGATTTTATCACGCTTGTCTTCCACATCACTGTCCAACTGCTTCAGTTTTGTATGAAGAGGAAACAATGAGTCTTCATTTGCTCTGAAAAAATATAAAAGAATATGAGTAAAAGATCAATCCCTTAAAAGTACCTTTTAGTGTTGGCAGTATTTTTTCTGGTCTCATACCAGGAAAGGGCAGAGTCAAAAGATGTTAATTTACAGAACTCCTGGTATCGTCGTCGTGTGATTATTAAGTCTGGCACAAATTACTCTTCTACTTCAAAGTAAGGATAAAGTAAGTCGCCATGTCCATTAGATTTTGTAGCTGATGATGATGAAGTTGACACTGGATGCCCTTCACTGTTCTCGCGGCATCCTGAGACGTACCTAGTAATTTTCCTTAGAAAGTTCTTGCCGAGAATTCTCACCGAGATGTTCTCGCGAGAGTGTAGTGCCTGCTTTATAATACCCATCTGAAATGTGAGATGTGTTGAGTGTGTATTTGTGTGTGTGTGTGTGTGTTTTAGTAAATTATTCAAAAAAATAAAACCATAAAGTTATTATACCTAGTAACTTTATGGATAAAGCCTTAGAGATAAAACTAACGTCTTTTGTTTGAGCAGCTCCTTAGAGGCCTCGTCGTAAGTCTTGGTCCACTGCTGCAGTTCCTGGCGCATCACCTCCACGTCCTCCTGGATGTGGTCCAGCAGTTTACCCAGCGGGTTGGCGACACGCGACAGAGCCTGGATGTTAAACCTTAGCTGTTCGATCTCTTGATTTAAGGCTTCTCTCGCTTTTTGCGCACCGAATTGCCATTCCTGTTAAGACAAGAAAATTTAAAAACGTCGCTCGCCATGTTGCTGCTTGCGAGCTGCGTCAGATCGAGAAGAATTAATTTTGTAGGCTAACGAAAGTTTTGCGTGTGTTGGAAACTTACGATTTCAGTCTTTCCCGTAACTTGAGAAAATTCTTTTTGCGAGTCTAATATTTGCTGAACGAGATGACCATGTTGGTTTGACGATAACTGTAGCTCTGGTTGATCTTGCAATATTGATGTTTCTGTTGGTTGTTCCACGATTATGATGCTTGTGTCTTCTTCCTATAAGATAACATGTATATTAGAAACTTGAACGACTCTTAAATTACGACGTTCCCTTGGAAACTGCTGGGGTTTTTTAGAAAATGAAAAAAATCGGTTCCCACAACACTGCAAACCTATTCGACCTAAATGTAGGCCTTGGCTCCATAGATATATGGAGCCAAGGCGTACATTTAGATCGGAAGTTGTTCAATTTGATGGTCTAATCTAAACCCACCCGTTTATATATTACTAGGGTGTTTTGTTACACCCTGTAGGTATAGTTGTATAGTCTCTGTGCAAGCAAAAACATCAAACAGGTGATTAATACGACCTTTATGTGTGAAAGAATAATTAGCACATTATAGAAAGAGACTAAGCAAGATACTTGCCTCTTCATTGTGAGCATTTTCCACAATGACGTTAATTTTACCCACGAGTAGATTATCCGTGCCAGAGACGACGTGGTCGTGTTTCTCACGTAACCGCGGAGCTCCTGGTCTTGAAGAAGAAGGTCTTGCACTTGCAGATCTGACAACATTCGCACTATTTTCAGTTTTATTTGATTTTGGTATAGTCTCATTTGAATAACTGTTTTCTGTAACTTTTATGATGCTTTCATCACTATCATTGTTGATACTGTTCGCATGATTGAGGGCTTTTAGTTTCTTTTCCTCTGGTTCCTTAACCCTATCGTTTTTCGCACTAAGAACATTTTCTTTGATTGTATGTTTCTCAACAGGTTTTTCATCCGAACTAGGTTCAATTTCTTGTTTCTCTAATGTAAGATTTTCTTCTGTTTTATCATTTTCTACTTCCATTAAATCTTGTGAAGATAGAGAAGAATTTAAATCTGTTTCGGCTATTGTGTAAGAGGAGTTCAATTTTCCTTGATCCACTTGATCAGCGCTTGGTATTATATTTTGTACATTTATCATGGAGTCTGTTACATATTTTTTTTCAGGCGGTTCCTCTTTATGTGTATCATTCGTATCGTCATGGATTTTATCTATTTGTATATCTTCAGTTTCAGTTATGCTACTTGCCTTTTTAACTTTTACTATACTTTTATCATTTTGGGGAAGTATTTTTTCAACTGAATTCTTTTTAGTGAGCGTCTTTGGTACTGATGTCGTCTTTTTTGGTGGGGATTCCTTTTTTGTTGCAGTATTATCTTTTTGTTTGATCTTATTTACAGTGGTTTTTTCATTCCTGTTTACGGATTGGTCTTTAGCATCAGTTTTATTGCTTGTTAGCTTTTCGCTGCTTCTCGAAGTTAGTTTCTTGACGTCGGTGGTCTTTTTGGCTGGTTTACTTTGTTCCTTTGCTTTCCTTTCCGTTTGTTGTGGTGTTTTTGTATCATTTTTGTACTTTTTTACAGCTTCTTCAGAAGAAAGATTTTTGTCTAGTGCCTGTGCGAGACATTGGAGTAACTCGTTGGTTTTGTCAGCCTCCTGTCCTGCTACTATTTTCGAAGGCTTTACAGACAACGGTTTACCTGTTGTTATACCTGAAAATTAAGAAACTAATATAACCCGTGTGTGTGGCAGGTGGGATGGGACTCATTGATGTTGATGATCGTATTGGTATATTGCCCATCGCCGAACGGGACCTACCTGATGATTATGATAAGCTCTTCTTGTGTTTGCTGTGCTTCTGTTGTATGGGACAGTGTTGAAGGTACCTAAATAAGAAAATAATTTTCTGGTGTGCAAGTAAACTTATTGGCAAAAGAAACCTTTAAAAGTTTTGCTTGGAGAATGGAGATAGGTATGTTATTCACGGATAATGTAGCATTCAAATGGTGAAAGAATTATTCAGAACGGTCCAGTAGTTTCAGAGCCTATTCAATACAAACAAACAAAAAATCAAATCTTTCCTCTTTATAATATTAGTAACTATAGACAAAAATGGTTCGTTATTCGTCTACACAAAACGAGCAGTCGGTCGGCACATGCTCCGTGCAATCATTTCATAGCACAACACAGCCAGTAATCAGCAGCATACTTCGTCAAAACCTTTTATTCCGTGAGCGCAAATGCGCGCTGCATACAAACGTAGTCTGGTGATATTTTCAATACTATCCAATTAAAGTCAATGAAATTTTTCAGAAACAATCTAGAAACTAATCTCAGATTTTCGTTAAAATATACAGTTTTAATGCTAGGATTAATTTAAGTTTTGTATGGAAATCTTAGAGGCACTGTAACTTTAAAAAAATACATTTTAACGAAAATCTGACTTCATACAAACATAGAGATTAGATTGTTTCTGAAAAAAATCATTGACTTTAATTTGATAGTATTGAAAATATAACCAGACTACGTTTGTATGGAGCGCGCCAACAGTCAACATGCAATCTTTGAATACATAATTATGTAACATAGTACCTCAATGCATGCAACATGTTTCGTCAACTTACCAAACTAACGTTTTAAACTTACCTAAAACTGAAATAACTTTATTCAGAAATGCGATTTTGCTGTCTCTGTCTTTCACGTTATCTGATATTAGCTCTTCTTCATCAAACAAACCTTCGAAGAATCCAGTAGTTTTCAGTACCTATTGAAAGAGATTTCCATAATGTTACGAGTAAAAAATCGATATTAAATAACTTCTACTTTATTTCTGTGCTTGGTTTTACGCGGCTGGATTGACCATGATGGAACTTAGCATTAAAAGGATAGTTTGTGGAACAAAGTGGATAGAATGAGGTGTCTTACCTCCCCGTGGCGCGTTGCGGAGAGCTATGGAAACTCAATATTGAGGTCCAGGTTCGAATCCGCACGGACCACATGCCATGTACTACCAATGAGTTTTTCCAACTTATGTTCCTACGTAATACCGACTGCTCTCAAACGGTAAGAAAACATCGAGAGGAAACTGAAGAAGAAATTCCGATGCGTATGTGAATCTACCAATGATCTACCAATCCGCATTTGGCGCGCGTGGTGGACTAACGCCCCTACACCCTCCATGAGGGTAGGCCTGTGCCCTGCAGTGGGACGTATAATAGGCTGTGATGATGATGATGATGATGATGATGATTATTGGAGGTAATTCCTCCTATAGGAGGAAGGAAACACTGGTTCATGTCAATTTCATCCCTCCGGACGTAAAGCGTCAATTATCGTCCCGCTGCGCTAAACGAAGTTGTCGCTCTCACCTTCGTCGAGAAGAAAAATAGTATACCTACTAACCTCGGACAGTAAATAAGAAAGCCTCAGATCACATGTTTGTTGATTTTTTACATGTTGTTTGATTACATGAGATCTGAGACCTTTCTTACATTCCTGTCCTCGGTGTGTAATCTACTATTACCTACCCATGGGTTTATAAGCAAATACTACAGCGACAGTATAGTGTCTACCAAATTGTTTACAATTACAAGCTAGGTAACCTCCCAGATAGCAATTAGTTTGACGTAAAACTTGTAGCAAGTTTATAACAAACAAACTTGTGTAATATTCGCTAATGCAAACTTGTGTAATCTTTATCATCATCACACTTCCATTCCAGTTCAGTATGGGAGGAGTACTCTGGTGTAGACGTCAGCAAGCCTGCCTACTACATTGGTAAGAAGTAAATAACTCCTTCCATACTAGATTGAAGTGGGAGTGGGATGATAAAGATTACGCAAGTTTGCATTAGCAAACATTATACAAGTTTGTCGGAGTGTAACTAGAAAGTTAGATATAAACTTGCCACAAGTTTATTTTTAAAATAAACTTATAGGTAAGTATTGTTGTCAAAAACCATTATAAGAGGTCAATGTCAAAAACTCTCAAATCTCACATAAGTACCTATACAAAAATGTGTTACCTACATTACCTACTATAAGTACGTAAGTACCTAATAGATGTATATACCTATGTATGTACTATGAGTAAGTACTTACCTAAATAGAAAATATATAAAACTAATAAATCAATACTGACCGTTGTCACAATATCATGCAAGAATCTAAAAGGTGGTTTTTTCAACAATTTCTCAGTCAGTGGAGGTCTCTTCACGTATTTTCCCAATGAACTTTGCGTGGCTTTTATCACGTCTGAATCCAATTCTTTTTCCATGGCACATATTTTTTTATCTCAAAAACTACTATCAAGTTAATTTTAACTTGATAATGAACTGTCCTGAATTATTTTACTCACAATCAATCTGAATTCGTTTAATGTACTCTGTGTACCATAGATAAGCTACTATTATACAGGAATAGATAAGCCACTCTTGTTTCGAATTTAACAAGACTAAATTTTTACGACATCCCCTACTCAGAAGATGGCGTTTTACTATGTACTTTTTGAGCGCTCGCTAGATGGCGTGCTATTTAATTCAAAGCTACTATACTACTGTATTTATTAAAATAATTTGCTTTTTTCAAAGGGAGCATGAAAATAAATCTATTAAGTACTGTAGTTAACTAAAATAAAACGATATCATTCTTTGCAAAGCATATCATAATATTTTAGTGTTACATAAATAGATTTATTTCAACAATTTCTTTGAAAAAAACAATACAATTGCAGACGAAAAAGTAATTGTATAAAACAAATTTTTGAAATAAGTAGTATATTTTATTAACATAATTAATGGATTCATTAAATAAAATACCTACCTACTTTATCTATAGTATCTGTAGTTATTATTATTACATATACGTTGTCTGCGTAGCATCTAACACTTCTTATATGAACTAAGTACTACAAATTATTGTTTAAAATATGTTTATAAAGGTATAATTGTACCTACCTGTTATAATATCAGTTACAGTCATGTTAATTAGGTATATTTAATAAAAATTACTACTTAGGTACCTTTGGTAAGTATGGTATTATATACGTTATAGTATTACCTATGGTATTACCTACACATGACAAAATGGACACTCAATTTTATCAAAAGCTTAAATAAGAAATAAATTGCCAGAAAATATTAAAAAAAGTAAACATACACGTCTTCGTCTTCGACACAATTTCAAGAAATAGCTACATGATTTTTTGAAAGACGTTGTTGAGTACATTGGCATATATATGGGGTGGGAGGCTGTGCACACCCCAGAATTGTCTGGTGCCCACAGGATGTTGGGTTACCAACATAAAATTCTAGGGTAAGCACTAGGCTTACAATATTCCCCGAGGAGGTAGTCAGAGATATTCTGAAACCTCAGAACATCCCCGTTTCACCAAAACTCTGTCTAGGGTGACGGGGAGTGGGGCCACGTGAGGCCATGATTTTTATAGTAAAATAAATATAACTGAGTTTACCCGCGACTTCGTCCGCACTAATTACGTACCTTCCAGGTTTTAAGACGACCCGGTTGGTGTAATGGTTACCACGCCGGACTGCCAAACCAGGGTCCTGGGTTCGAATCCCGGTTCGGTCATGGATGTTATATGTTCGTGCCGTTGTTGTATGGTTTCCATAATAAAGCCTTTAGTGCTAGTTTCGGATCATTACAATGTATTAAGTCAAATCATATAAGATATCAAACATAAAAAGTCTCATCAAAATCAGTTCAGTAATTCTTGCGTGATGGTCGAACAAACAAACAAATAAACACACGAAAATTCTAAAAAGGTGGAGTTGGAGTCAGGGACACTTAAAAATTATATCGTAATCTTTTTCTTGTAAATATCTTCAATGTACAGACATATTATATATGTTACAGTTTTATAATAGTTTAGATATTAGATACTTATAGCATTAGCACTTAGATGCCTAAGGTAACTACCAGATAAGCTAGTTGTTTACAATTATTACCAGTGATCGGAATGTCGGGGCATTTTTTGAGCATACAAGTATGGATACGCCTTGAATTTCCCGGAAATATCCGGATTTAATAAATAATGATAAAAATTTCACGGGATTTACTGGGATTACCTATTTAGATGTCAAGAGAAGTTTTTTTTAAATCAAGAGTATTAGCAGCGCATACTAGAGGCCGCGCCTTTGAAACACGCCGCCGCCTGGTACTTTTGACATGTACCGCGCTTAGGTAAATATGTTGACCGTTATTTAACAATGATATTAAGTAACTAGATTAGTAGTTAGGGCACCAAAGCGTTGCCACTTCGAAGATGTCTGCAGGCTTCTTTGACTTCAGTTCAGTCGTTTATCTATGGTGAGCGGACATATCCGTGACGTTTAAATTAAGCTACCAAAATGGGGAAATGCGCCGTAAAAATTTGTAAATCACAGTCGGAAAATAATAATAAAGGAAGTGGTGTTACTTTTCACAAGTAAGTTTACTATAATATTTTGTTAAGATTATTCAAAATAACATTAAAAAACTAAATAAATTTTTCACGCATTGTTTTTCCCATCAGTGTTTCAAGTAAATACGATTTTGATTTTCCCACACTGTTGGGAGTTTCGGTACCCTCTTCGTTATTTCATACAGGGTTAAGTTTTAATCAGTCGGAATAACTTCACCATTCATTCCCCTAATCAAACTGAACAACTTTCACTATGGAGCCAACATCGAAATCGTGAAAACAAAATCAGCTGTTTCATACAAAACTGCAGTACCGACCGACTCGACTCATATGTATGGGACAGCTGATTTCTTTTTTCGTGATTTCGAAGTTGACACCATAAATAAAATAAATAAATACCTAAATAATAAACATCTTTATTTGCATAGTGAAAGTGAAGAGAATACAATATGGTGACGTTATCCGATCTGGGTTAATTAAACATCAACCCTGTATAATATGATAATATTACTTAAAGTTTAATTATACTTAAATCTGTTCAAAGCACACAGAGCCTATATATTCAAGTTTAGAATTCAGGTAATTAATTCATTAAATTCAGTAATTAATTCTGGGGAAATTATTTCTAACCACTGGCAACTGTGGCCGTATTTACGTTTTTAAAATAATAACGTCTTTCTCATTTCGTCGTAATTTTTTAGACGGCAGAAGAAACGAGACAAACATAGTTTACTTTGGCGTATGTATCGATTTCCAAGCTACGTCTTTGAAACTCTGAAGTGGTTACGCATTTTTGAGTATTGTTTGTAAGAAGCTATCCCTCTAGTATCGTATAAGCTCACTGTTATTAAATCACCCAGGACAAAATCTCAATAAAATCTGTCGGTTAAATATTATAGTAAAAAATATTATAGTAAACTTACTTGTGAAAAGTAACACCACTTCCTTTATTATTATTTTCCAACAGTGATTTACAAATTTTTACGGCGCATTTCCCCATTTTGGTAGCTTAATTTAAACGTCACGGATATGTCCACTCACCATAGATAAACGACTGAACTGAAGTCAAAGAAGCCTGCAGACATCTTCGAAGTGGCAACGCTTTGGTGCCCTAACTACCTAATCTAGTTAATTAATATCATTGTTTAATAACGGTCAACATATTTACCTAAGCGCGGTACATGTCAAAAGTACCAGGCGGCGTGTTTCAAAGGGTGATTTAAAAAAACGTCTCGACATCTAAATAGGTAATCCCATAAAATCCCGTGAAATTTTTATCCATATTTATTAAATCCGGATATTTCCGGGAAATTCAAGGCGTATCCATACTTGTATGCTCAAAAAATGCCCCGACATTCCGATCACTGATTATTACTAAAAAGATACCTAACAAATATTTTACACCTGAACGATTTTATTAGTACTACTATAGTAATCCTAAGGCTTACTTCGGATCATTACAATGTATTTTGTACTCGTTTGTGAGCGTTATTTATTCAACCAGTTTTAAACCAAGGATAATTTACAGAATTTACAGAAGCCGTGGTGGTCCAGTGGCAAGTTGGCGTGAGACCTTGCCTGCCGTGCAGGAGGCGATGGTTCGATCACCGTCCCCAGGCTGACTCGTACCAATGAGTTTTTCGGAATTTATGTACCTACTATTTATAACACCATTGGCTTTTTGGTGAAGGAAAAAATCGTGAGGAAACCTGCATGCTTCAATTTCGAGGCATGTATTGTACCCACTGCACTGTCCATTATAAGTGGCGACGGGCCCACCCCCCGACCCACTGGGCAGAGTTTCGGTACTGGTGAAACGTGGATGTTCTAAGGTTTCAGAATATCTCTGACTACCACCTCGGGGAATATAGTCGTGAGCATATGTTATGCTATGAATGCTATGCTATGATAATTTACATACGATGCACTCCATCCAGTCCCTTTTTTTAATGGATATTAAACTACAGTTTTAATCAGATTTGTTAGATCCGGTTTTTTTGTGGCACTCTTGCAGAAAGTAAAGCACACAGGTTGCTTGAATTTGCCTTTTAGGCCCTTAACCATAAAAACCAGTGCATGGTCAGCAACATTTTTGGTCTTTCTAGCAGGCCCGGACTGGCCCTAGGGCGTACCGGGCAAATGCCCGGTGGGCCGCGGCTCTGGTGGGCCAGTCGCCGCTCTGGACGGCCGGCCCATCGCCTTTGGATACCGGTCCACGCCCAAGAGCGGCAGGTAAAGGGGGCGCCAAAATCAAATGTTTGAAATAAAAGTATTACAACAAATTCACAATATTGCAAAAAATCTCGTTCTCGCTCTTGGTCTTATATCGTATTGCTGTCATCACATTATATTGCAGTGAAATCTCGAGCTCGCTTCGCTCGCTCTTGGTCTTAGATCGTATTGCTGTCATCACATTATATTGCAGTGTAATCTCGAGCTCGCTTCGCTCGCTCTTGGTCTTAGATCGTATTGCTGTCATCACATTATATTGCAGCGAAATCTCGAGCTCGCTTCGCTCGCAATTCGTCTTAGATAGTACTGCTGTCATCACATGGGCTGCTTCAGACCATGAAACTAAACAACTTATGGAGCCAACATCGAAATCGCGAAAAAAACAGCTGTCCCATACAAAACTACTGTACCGTTGGGAGGGCCGACTGTCTCTAAAATGCTCGGGCCGATTTCAGGTCCCAGTCCGGCACTGCTTTCTAGTCCCGTAATCTTCATAGTAATCACCCCGTGCTTGCGTATATAAATTGAATCTTCCCATGCGAGGCCATTGCGGCTTAGGAAAATGATGTAGAGGACCTGAAAATGGCATTTAATGTAAATTTGATAAAACGTAGCTCGGTAGGTAGGTCGGTAGGTACCTGAAATATTCATCTCTAATCTCTATCTTCTTCTCTATCACTATTTCTTATATGTACCTAGTGTAAAACAAAGTAGCTATCCGCGTCTGTCTGTCTGTTTCTCCGCTTACTTGTTCTTAACCACGCAACGGATTTCTTTTTTCATACCTAGTTATTTAAGTAGGTAGGACTTAAGTATAAATTAACTATGAAAAGAAACAACAAAATTAATAACACATTGCTTACCATTAATAACACATCCAAGTAGCATTTTAAGTATTATATGTTGGGCATCTTTGAAAGGAAACAAACCAAACCGTGTTTTTGCAAAATACCTATAATTAAATTCATTTATTGCTTTTGCTTTCATGTAAAGTACCTATTAAAGATCTTTTAATATGATTAGGTACGAGTCCATGAGCCCTGTTTATTAGGGCATTGCAATTTAAAGGCATGCAAGATAATTAACAATAATTTTAACAATGAACATTAAATAAATAGGTAATTAAAACATTGAAATCATAAAATTTATAAGTAAGTCTGAGCGATTTGAAAAATAATTTGGTGTGCATCAGGATGTCTGGACCACACCGGTTATCAGATTTTAAAGCTATGCACGGTTTCGTATCTACCTATTTATAAAAATAATTTTTGGTTAAATTTTTAATATTTTAACAAAGGCCTATGGCCATAAGCATGCTTATGCTTATGCCTATGGGTAATTTTTGTATGGTGGGTGGCGTATTTTTTTTAAGCGGCCTGTTATTAAATGTAATGGGTATTTAGGGCTATTATAATATTACATTTTTATGCAAAAAAAAAATCCTACGGTATAACGTTTCGGAGATATTTATGTTTAAAGTTTTAAAAAAATGACTTCAAAGGTCATTTAAAATTACTCGTTTGGATTTTGTACCACTTTTTTGTTTTTAAAGCCCAGAATTATTACTTAGTTATAATTATTTGTGACATTTTTCACGCATATTTTGTGCAGGAACGCGACGAGGGTTGCGTTGTGTCCAGCACAAAATATGCGTGATGATGTAGAAAATAATTAAAAACTACTAGTTGGCTATAAAAACAAATAAAATAAATAAACAAAAAATAATCAAGACAACCTGTAGTGCGATTTTTGTACAGCATACGACCGATTCGGCAGTAGAAAGATACATAATCTCCATAGTAATTTTGACATTTTCTACTGCCGATGTGCTCGTATGATGCTCAAAAATCGCACTTCAGACCGTAGAATGCCTGAACCACTTTTTTCCTTTTTTTCTCCGTTTGTAGCGAGGTACCTACCTACCTATTAAATATTTGATGATAGGTAGGTAGGTAATTGTACTAAAATCGTGCATAACTTAACAATCGAATTGTCGATGTGGTCCAGACATCCTGACGCTCACGATAATTTGACATCGTTTTGAAAGTTATCAAATGTGAAAGATAAATTGAGCGAAAAGTTTATGGGCCAAGAAGATTCTACATTTAAGTCGGCTATGTAGTACTGATCATAGATAAACGACCATCTTAAAAGTCGGCTATGTAGCACTTACCATAGATAAACGATTTGCACTGACATCTTGTTAATAAATAGTGGAAACTACAACATTCTTTTCCTTCCCTGTACTGCAGATGTAGTTACTTTCCATACTTTAGTTTTAGATCGACCAAAAATAAGAGAGTGGCACAGGCATGCTGTGTACTCTGTGTACTCTTTGAATTCGTTGACATCACCTTTGTTTACATAACATCGTCATGGCAACGAGTCGGGCCAAGACAAAATTTTTGGGCCAAGTTGAGTTATTTTCTCCGTCCTAGTTTTCTCGTTTTCTCTTCTCTTTTACTTTAGTCAAGTTCACACTAAGTTTATATCGCAAGAATTATAATTAATACAACAAAACACAATATTATCTTAAAAATGGTTCTGTAATTTTAAACTTCCCGCGAAATAGTTTTTTTTTCTCAAAGGTAAACGCTCTTCGCGTGCGCTGCGGTGCGGTACAGCTTGGCAAAAAAGTCATGATCGTGGTGACAGGTGGAACTAAAATTTTAGTATGGTGGTGTTGTCAGGTTATGCGTGATTTTGACGTTCTTGCGTGGAGGCAGCGCCCTTATTTTTTATCACGACTTTTTTGCCAAGCTGTACACTCTTTGGGTACGGCTCGTGTGCGTTCACCCTAACATTTGTATGATGATGAGTTGACGTGTTAGCGCGCTTTGATTTGATCTTCCGAAGAACAATGATATTTGGGTGTGTTCGTAAAAATACTTCGCCTCTGATTTATTTTCTTATAAACAATGCGAAAATATTGTAGGTGAGGATAAAGGCCTCCGCATATTGCAGCGATATTATCGAGCGATATGTCACGCATGCGCACCACCACTAAATGTGGTCTAAAGAGATTGCGTCGGAACAAAATCGCAGCGATATTATCGCTCGATAAAATCACTGCAATGTGCGAAGGCTTTCATGCTTGATAATGACAGCGTTCAAACCTTGTATTATTTAATAACGCCGAGGAGAAACATCAATTATTTAGGCAGTATGGTCTTATGATCTTGACCTAACTAGAAAAAAAAACTTTATGTTGCTCTATGGTTGTACCTACAGATTAAAAAAAAAACTATAGCTGGCTGGCTGGACAACACAACAAAATATTTTTTCTTTAATTTTAGACCGTATATCCTTGCGATAAGGCCACTGTAGTCACCTGACTGCTACTCAAACAAAATAAAAAAATGGACGACGCTGGTTGCGCTTGCGCCTGCTACGTGGCGACTTCCCAACGCCTGAGTGAAAGTTAATATCAAAATTGCGAGCCAACTCAATGTGAACACCTAACCAAGGAGCTGTTGTAAATAAATATATCCAAATGCCGCCCAAACGTAAAAAAGTGGTAAAAGCTAAAGGCGTTTTGAGGAAAAAGGTCTGCATCAAAGCTGAACCAGCTGATGCCGACGGGAATAATTTGGTGACGGAAATCCAGCCAGACACCCAGTCTTCGAGTAGACTGAAATGCAGGATCTGCGGTTTATCTTTCAAATCATATTTACTTCAACGCCAGCACTTAGTACGTTGCATCAAGAAAAATCCTCTATCTCTGGAGTACTCCTCGAAGGTAAACAAATAATTTTATGTCTCATGGAACCCTAAGTAAATATCTAAACCTCCTCTGGGCCATTGGGCCAACCCAGCCAGGCGGAAACTACCCACTCCTCGGCAAGGGCGTCGCCAGCCCATGGCCCAGGCGGGGGCAAGTTAATATTATGGAGGGTAAGAAAAATATGAATTGTAGGTACAGTCAAGAGCATGAAGCTTTACACTTGTAGCGCGAGTCTTTGCCTCTTTGCGTAATAAGAACGGTTCCAACTTCAATGTGTACCAGAGCTCTTGACAGCTCTCTAGGGGGGCAGCTGCCCCTCCTTGCCACCCCCTTGGCGACGCCCTTGCTTCTCAGTACTATAGGATAGGTCAGTGGTGGCCAAGACATCGACTGTGATTAACCCAGTCGCCCGCGGTCGACTTTTGTGATAGTCTCGGAAAGAGAGGTTAGTAGGTATTAAACTAAATTAAAGACGAAAAAAAATTACAGTATGCCTATCAAAATCAGGCTATTCATATAAATTCATTGCTAAACCTGTTGCGGTTGAAGGTAGACTGCCATGCCATCATAATTTTCGCAATGTATGATGTTTGGCCACCCCTAGGATAGGTGATTAATAACACTTTTTTCTTTTATGCAGAACATTGTTGAAAATCATTTAAGGTTCATTCCAGATTATTGTGTACAATAGGGTGGCTCAAAATTTATTTTTCGGGCTTTCGAATTTCGGATAGTGAAAAAATGTTTCATTTTTGATTTAAATGAGAACTTCTGGTAAAAGTATGCTACGATGATGATAAAATTGTATGGTAATAACGGTACAACCTAATCTTTTTTCTTACAGTCCCAAGAAACGATCAGCTGTAAAGAATGCAACAAGAAATTCAGATTTGCTAAGAGTTACATAGATCATGTTCGTAGTGAGCACTCTAAGCGGCCCGGCAGTGTGGCCTGCTCGCAGTGTTCGGTCAGGTGCCCGAACAAGGCCGCCTTGAAGAAACACATCACTAATGTGCACGAGAGAGAGTTATATGAGTGTCCGCACTGCAAGAAGCCGTTTGTTAGACACTCTCATGTGTTACGCCATTTGGAGCAGACAGGGTGTGATGGCCAAGGAGTTACTTTATTTCCCTGTGAGGTAATAACGGAGGTTTTTTTGGAATTTACGTAACACCACTGGCTTTTCGGTGAAGAAAAACATCGTGAGGAAACCTGCATGCTTCAATTTTGAGGCCTGTATTGTACCTACTGTCTATTACAAGGTGGCGACGGGCTCACTCCTCGTCACACTGGACAGAGTTTCGGTACTACTAGTGAAACGTGGATGTTCTGAGGTTTCAGAATATCTTGACTACCTCGGGGAATAAAGTCGTGAGCATATGCTATGCTAGTATAAGAAAGTTCCCCCACGAATTTTGACCTTACCTCATGGTAGGAAACATGGCAGAAAATGCTATGTACTGCTCCTGGTTTCCTCGCAATTGCTCAGTATCGCATGGGCTCGCCTCTTCTTGTCAGTTCTTCCCATTTGTTGTAATACTATGGAGATGGTCTCTGCATTGCTTTGTAAGGTACAGTGTGTAGCTTCAGAAAAAGCTTCCTATATCATTGTGGGGTTTATTCCCATACCAAAGAGTTTTTAAGTTTGTTTTTGTTGCTTGTTTGATGGTAAAGGAAATCATCTAGAGGATAGACATAAATATTAGTTTATGAATGTTAATTTAGGCAATGCTATTGAAATGTAGAAATGCTTTTTTATACTTATTTATTTACACAAAACGGCACCTATGTGAGACACTACATACTAATATCATTATTATCTCTCCGTTTGTCTGATATGTGTTTATGGCTAAACTGCTGAACCGATTTTGATGAGCTTGAACCCTGGGGAAGGACAGGCATAAAAATTCTTCCATGCAGCCGAAGTCACGGGAAAACAACTATTCAGACTATCTCTGATATGACTACCCCCCCCCCCCCCCCCCCTTGCTTGCGGAAGAGGATTGGAATACTTTTTTGCATCCCTTGTTTCCCAACAAGGTCGAAAATTAGGAATCTCTATGTGCGTGAGGCTTTTGTCTGTAATTCCATTGGCACAAAAAGGAATCACTTACCATTTCAATTCACTTCTAGATCTTTGTTGGATACCGTGATAGTTTTCTTAATAATGAAGGTCCTTTGTTTTTTTAGATATGCAATGCAAAATTCAGCAGGAAGGATAACTTGATGGTGCACCTTCGCCTCCAGCACATCACTCAGAAGGAATACAAATGTAAACAGTGCTCGTACTCCACTGCAACATTCTCTAAATGGATCATCCACCATCAGAAGACTCATTCGGGTAATTACATATTAATACTGCTGCTTATGCACAGCATAAGATTGAGAACTATATTTTATTAATCTATTCGAATTTTAAAATGATGGCTCTACCACAGTATGGATGATTTTGCCAATATCGAGTTGAAATGAATTTGGTTAAAAAGGGGGGTACCAGCCAAGCGTTACGGTACCGTTTTCGTTACGTGGAGGAAAGGGGGGGAAATTTTGAGAATTTTGTTTTACATAATTTGTGAACAACCCCTTCCTTACCCACTGCTGTTCCCTTCTGACTCATCCAAAGGGACAAGCAGGTTGGATACACACGGAGGTTACCTGCCCTCGTAGTATGCTGCACGCAGTATCACGTCTTTTATCTCGTTCGTTCGCACGCAAATAGAAAGAGAGCTAAGGTGTGATAGCTTGGTGATAGCGCTGTATCACTGCGGCATGCTAGCTATGCTGATCTATGTATATTCACCTTAATGTTATTGACAGAAACACCGCGTCAATATGAATGTCATCACTGCGGGAAGGTGACCAGCTCGCGGGCAGCGATATCCAAACATCTAGAGATCCATGGAGAAAAGAAGTTCTCATGTGAAGTGGTGAGGAACAATTTATTTACTAATATATGTGTCTAATGTGGTACAGTAATTAAGCTAATTTTATCACTAAACTGAAATTTTCTTATTAATGCTGCAATGGTTGCATTTAGATGGGTAAGTACTTTTTTCTTTACGGCTGTTTTTTTGTAGAAAGAACTTTAACTTAAATAAAGTTGGTATGGGAAAAAAAAAACAATAGATGCTGATTTTAGTAGTGCTTATTTTATATGGATCATATAGAAGCAAATTAGCATTATATACGGCCCTATGTACATATAATACTATTTATAATACAGAATAGTCTTGAAATATGGTCTCTACTGTGCCATGCTTAGTTTAAACCGACCCTATTAGATATAGAGGATTAAGAGGATATCCCGAAAGTATTCGAGGGTATGGAAACCAGAGTTTGTCTGGTGCACCCTTGGTAGTCAGTCTTAATACTACCATTGCTGACTGGCTAACCTTCCCATTACATCATGAGTGATTGTCATGCAATATAGCTCATTCTGACACGAAAGAAGTAGAGGATATGAGATTAAGAGGCCCGGTCTAAAACTACAACTCTTACGCAATACTTGCAGTGCGGGTACAGCACGTTCACAGTGGAGGTGATGCGGCGGCACGTGCTGACCCACGTGCAGGACAAGCCTTACAAGTGCATGCAGTGCGACGCGTCCTTCATACAGCGCGTGCAGCTGCTGCGGCACGCGGAGAGACACACCGGCCTCACCTGCAAGCTGTGCGACGAGACCTTGTCTACTAAGGCTGAGTATGTCATCTACTAGTGACTCGTACAGTGCGACGCGTCCTTCATACAGCGCGTGCAGCTGCTGCGGCACGCGGAGAGACACACCGGCCTCACCTGCAAGCTGTGCGACGAGACCTTGTCTACTAAGGCTGAGTATGTCATCTACTAGTGACTCGTACAGTGCGACGCGTCCTTCATAAAGCGCGAGACCTTGTCTACTAAGGCTGAGTAATCCCATTTGGGGTGGCCGAAACTTAACTACTACCTTCCTTCAGCATACTGTTCTATAGCAAGGCTCACTTTTAGTATATTGAAGGTTTCAGGACGTCATTCCGTCATTCCATCCTTCAATATGCTAAATGTGGCCCAAAGCAGCTAGCCTTTCGCCCTCAAAATTAGTGTTAAAGAAACCTTACAACTTAGTCATCGACACCGACATTAAGAAATAGGGTGGTCTGTTCTAAGCCATAACCACATTAATTATACCATCTTGTAAACATGACAAATGAAAGTTTAATGCCCTAACTTTGATGATTTGTAAGGTTGAACTGAACATCTTGTTACAGATTTCGTCTCCACGCGAAGAAACATATAAACTCCAAGAGAGCCGGCGATAAACAATCTTCACAAAAAGAGTCCATAGACGAGGAGCAGCTCAAGAAATATGTGATGGAACATGAAGATAAACGTAAGTTTCCCGTCCACAGCCTTTTTTTAAAATAGTTATGATTGTAACAATTTCAGTTATGTAGTAGTACCAGGTTTATAAGTCTTGCCGATGTACCTGCGCCGTTGACAAATTTTAATAGCGACGGTAATTATATTGACCAATCTTGGCTAATTTGTTTTCGCACACTTTTCGCTGCTATCTGACTTTGCACCATATGATTGATTACTAAATAACTTTGGGTTTTGACGGAGACTCGGGTCTACTCTGCGCAAACGAAGATTGCCGAGCGGACTTATTTTCCTTGTCGTACTGAACATTTTTGTATTTTGGTGTGCATATAACGAATATTTTGTTCATCATCATCATCATTAGCCTTTAAAAGTCATACTGCAGGGCACAGGCCTACCGAAAAGTCTTTAAGCCCATCAAGGCTTAAAAAGTCGAGCAAACAGTTTCTCACCTAGCGCTGTGGCATCATGACATTGATAGGACGAAACGTTTTATCTTGTGGTTGAATCTTGTATGATTACTAATAGGAAGGATTTATAGGACCATTGCCCGTCTTACATTCCTTCATATTTATGTCAATATTATAATTGAAATTTAAAACGCATAGTACGACAAAACCTATAGAAAATTCCCAAAAAACAATGCCGACTTTTCATACAAACGTTCGATCAGCAGATTGCATTTATGGGTATTTCTTATGAAATTTCAAAATTTGAGATATTTATTGAAATTTTTTTTTAAATATAAATTAGTTATTTTTTTTTGCATAGATCAAAACAGGTGCTGTATAAGATCTATTTAGGAGTGTTGGTCTTCCATATTCAGTATTATTTTTAATTTTTCTCGCCCTTTTCTTCCATACTCTTTCTTTTTAAATTTTTTTTTTGCGTCACTCAAATTTGGTCGTGCCATGTTTCTTCCACATACATGCACCTGTTTTTAAGTAAATACCATGAAATACAAGTTGCAAGAAATAAAAAACTAAGTATAGGAACCTCAGAATACTGTATAAATCATTCCCTCATGCAGCCGTCATTCCCTCACTCCTACATGGAGTGAGGGAATGACTGTGAGGGAATGACGATTTTTAACTAAAGCTACAAAAACACCGGCACATAACCTCAATTTGCTTGTTACATTTCGAATATGCATTTTACTCCCAAAAACGCATAAAAAAAACAAATTATATACATATATACTAAAATGCTTAATACATAAATGTAATGTGAGGTAATGATCGCCATAAATGTAACTCTTAAAATTTTTTTACATAATATGTTTTTGCACAAAGTCATCTACGGTTGAGAAGAAATCGCCATCTTGAATCATTTGAGAGTGTTGCCAGGTACTAAAAACATAAGATTGCGTTCCTAAATATCGTTCGACACGTTCAGAAATCGAATATTCGTAATATGGTGAGGGAATGATTTTATTTGGCGGGACATATTTAAAATCGAATTATCGTTTTTATAAATTCGTCGTTGTAAGATGGAAGCTTTTATATACAATAACAAACATCTTTCTAATATATTAGCATAATTTCATTATTAAGAATATTACTATATTTGAGATGAATAGGCATTTTAGTAATGTTTTTGAACTAAGGGACAAGGTGAGGGAATGACTTTCACGGTAATAAAGTAGCCATAACTTTTTTTTCTTCAGAGGCAATACGTTTTCTTTTTAAAGAATAGTGGTATAGACAGCGTGCATTGGAATAACAAAAAGACTTATGTAGTTAATGCATATGACTCGGCACTAATGGCTCGGGAATCAAATTTCGAAATTTGATGAGAAATACCCTTATTATGGAAAGTCCAACATATTTTTTTCGAATTTCCTATAGGTTTCTTAGGAAAATTTGTTCAGTATCATGGGTACTATCACCCCTTAAAGTAATGTAAAGCCTGACCAGAAATATAAAAAACCTGGATTGGGGTGCTGCAATCGACATTTTTCCAAGTACAAAAATTAGTTCCAATAATTTTCCGCAACATGGCGAGGTTTTTTATATTTCTGGTCAGGCTTTAACTTTTTACCCTAACAACTTGTATATGACATGACGTGACGTCATCATAAATCCAATATGGTGGACACTACCATCGCGTCGCCGGTTTTTTAATTTGAAGACGGCCCCATTTTAGTAGATTTCACACCGAGGGCAGGAAAGTAAGAAAGGTCTCGGATCTCATGTAATGTGATCTGAGGCTTTCTTATTTACTGACCGAGGTTAGTATACTATTTTTCTTCACGACTGAGGCGGAAACCTGCAACTTCGTTTAGCGCACCGCGACGAAAATTTACGCTTTCCGACCGGCGGAGGGGAGAAAACCGAGAAAATGTATATTTCCCCATCCAAATGAACATAAAATTAAACGATCACCCTTACCCCACAGCGTACAAATGCGATATCTGCAACAAGAAGTTCTCTAACGAGAACACGATGCGCCGGCACGTGCTGTCGCACACGCTGGAGCGGCCGCGGCGCTGCATGTACTGCGTCGCGGCGCGCGCCTACGTGCGCGGCATGCAGCTCGTGCGCCACGTGCGCAAGAGCCACCCCGCCGTGTTCCAGGAGCACCTCTGTCACGTGCGCCAAGTGCTGGTCAGTATAGCGCAGTACAGTCACATAGTGCACACTCCATTGTACTATATACATTAAAAAATATAGGCACTCTAGAAATAATAAGCTTCATCATATAATATCACATAGGCCTCCCCAAAGGATCTCCACAACGACCGGTCCTGCGCTGCCCTCCTCCAACGGGTTTCCGCTGCCTTTACCAGGTCATTGGTCCACCTTGTGGGGGGCCTCGATAACTCTTCGGTCTGCGAGTAATGTACCCCGCCCATTGCCACTAGTTTAGCAATTTTTTGGGCTATGTTGGCTACTCTGGTTTTTCTGCGGATCTCTTCATTTCTGATTCGATCTCGCAGGGAAATTCCAAGCATTGCCCTCTCTAAACTGTTTTGCTTAATTTTCGAGCCTTGTATGGACAGGGTCAGACAACGACAGTGCAGCGAGTGAGGAAGTCGGAGCTGGAGTCTATACTGAACGTGTTGGACGCGGAGGCGGATCGCATACTGCAGGGCTACGGGGAGGGCGTCCTGTACGGAGGCATGCAGGAGACCTACGAAGTCGACGCCACCAACGAAGAAATGCCTTTTAAGGTATTTATATTATTATTATTTTTTGTCATTGTATGGCTGTGCAGTGATAATTATTTACAATGATATTAATTTGTAAGCGTACGGATTATTTATCTTTGATTATAGCTATAGGTTTGATGCTGAATTGTGCCGTCGAACGTTCAAATCAGCAGTAGAAAATGACAAAAATACTATGGAAATGATGGATTATTTGATCATCGTTTTAAATCTTACGATTCAAAATAGCACTTCGGGCTAAAGGCGTATTGATGTGGGTTGAAAATACTGTTGTTTATAGTAGATTACACACCGAGGGCAGGAAAGTAAGAAAGGTCTCAGATCTCATGTAATCTTAGGCTTTCTTATTTACTGCCCGAGGTTAGTATACTATTTTTCTTTTCGACGGAGGTGGAAAGCGACAACTTCGTTTAGCGCAGCGGGACGAAAATTGACGCTTTCCGGAGGGGGTACAAATAAAAATACATTAAAATTAATATATTTCGTAAAAAAATGTACGCAGAGTGAAGTGAGCCCGCTGATGTCCGAGGAGGAGCTGGCGGAGAACTTGAACCAGCTGCTGTCCCAGATGGTCGACAAAGACACGCTCGAGTGCTTCGGGTGGCCCGAGGAGAGTGTCGACACGGTATGTGTGATTTGTGTTTACTTGCTTTCATTCTACATTCACTCACGACCATAATCACTTTCAAACAGTTGCATTTCTTTAAGGGGTGATTGTACCCATGATACTGCACAACTTTCCCAAAGGAACAAAGAAATTCGCTTTTGGTACAAACGCTCGATCAGCTGATTGCATTTAGTATAGAAAGACCAACATTTGCTTAGGGAAAGTTGTTCAGTATCATGGGTACAATTAACCCCTAAAGTAATTCAACTGCTTACCCTATAACCCTGTATTTTAAGCATCATCATCAACTTTGCGGATGAACGTCCACTACTGGACATAAGCCGGCCCCCAAGAATCATCGCCACAACGACCGGTCCTGCGCAGCCCTCATCCAACCGGTGCCCGCTACCTTTACCAGGGCCCCATTTGATAATAAACATGACAATTGTAGTTTGTAGCTTATAATGACAATTCAGGTTACATTGCCAGTCATGGATGTTTGTATGTATATATATATATTCTATATCGTTGTCTATAATTATCATAATACAAGTCCAGGCCAGATTCTGGAACTTTTAATGTGACTAGATAATTTGTGTGACAATGTCCAAGATATTTATTTATTGCTGGTTATTTATGACGCTAAACTTGCAGTAGTAAATTACAATTGTCACGTTTCTTAATTAAATAGGGCACAGGTCGGACGACCTTGTAGATTTTTAACAACGGCGATTACCAAAGGGTTAATGCTTATGGTTTAACTGCTCGGCACCCAGCTAAACGAGACACGATTGATAACAGTTGGCTCCATACGGAACCGACGGTCACCGAAAAATTGAATTCCAAGTAATGTTTAGTATCCAGTGAGGAAATTTTCCAAAGGGAGAGCCACAGGGAAGCAACCACATTTTGTTCGCGATTTTATCACTATTTCCGTATTAAAAGTTGTTCTGTCAGAAAATATTGCCAGTGATAAAAAACACTCGATATTTAACTACAGGTGCTGGAGAAAGTGATAGAGCAATGCGGCGCTCGCCCGGCCGACCGGGACAAGTGGACGCGCGTACAGTGCCTCAGGGAGAACGCCAAGCACCTGTTCTTGTACGTGATAGAAGACAAGAACATCGCCCGCATGCTCGACACCCACACCATCGACCAGATCGTCAAACACATACTGGCGCAGGTCACGGACTCTGTCGACGAATAACCTACTTTTATTGAAGTCGGTTATTAAGAAAGATAACTATAGGCCTAACACTAGTATCATCATCATCATCAGCCTATATACGTCCCACTGCAAGGCACAGGCCTACCCGACAGGCCTTCCTCTAGGAGAGGGTTTGCATATTATGTAGGTTTCCTCACGATGTTTTCCTATAATATACTTTGGATTAAGTTACTTTACAAAGGGTAAAATTAAGTAATGTGTTATTATATACGAGGTCCTCACAGTTTTTTAAGGGGATGATCAGACCATCAAACTGAATAACTTTCTCTGTGGACAAACATTGAAATCGAATTGGGTTGAATAGGTTTGCAGTTTTATATGGAACAAATGGGAACAGAAGATTTTTTCTTGATTTCGATTTTGGTCCCATAGAGAAAGTTGATCAGTTGGATGGTCTGATCATCGCATTGAAAAAGCATCTGCATTTTAAGGAGGACTCCATAATTATCATAGATTTACACTCTAGATTAAGGTGGTTTCCGTCCATACAAAACGTTGTCGTATAACACTCGTAGACGGTATTAATAAAAGTAATGTTTTATATATGGAAAAATAGCTTAGAAAATCTAGTTTCCGCGAATCAAATAATATTTACAATTTATAATATTATTACGAAGATATCACTATTTGAAATTATTCATACAACATTTCAAACCCTTATATATTGGTAATTATATTACAAATTGTAAATATTATTTGATTCGCGGAAACTAGATTTTCTAAGCTATTTTTCCATATATAAAACATTACTTTTATTAATACCGTCTACGAGTGTTATACGACAACGTTTTGTATAAAATTGGCAGCTCTCCAACCACCTTAAGCCATGTCGTGGCCACACATGGAACAGCAATGGTTTGACTTTTGCATACTAAAAGACGGTTTGTTTGGCAAAGATTCTATCTATAGGATTGACAGCTTGCCAAACACAAAACCGGGCACGGTGAAAAAAAAATAATGTTTTGTCTTTTTTGTTAACATAATAAAGTTTCACAACTGACTATCTCGCTCTTGATTTCTTGGCTTCATCTGTCAGCGTAAGTGAAAAGTTTTAAATCTATGATAATTATTATAATATTTTATTCAATGATGTTTTAAAAAATTACTTCTCAATAAATATTTGTATTGATTTGACTGTGTCGTCCCCATAATAAACATAAATTTTATTTCATTAGTACGTATCCTAAGGTAACATTATGTTTTATATTCAATTTTTATTTTTTATTAAATATAAATATGATAATATCTAAACACTTTTTAAAGTTAATTAGATTTTACTACGTAGAATAAGTAAGATGTCAATTTTATAATCTTCCATTTTTGTGCCTTAACTATTATGCCTTAACGTTTTATATCGATTTAATATTTTGATATATTTGTTATTTAATGTTGTCATGATGTAAAAGAACACGTGTAAAATTATATTATATCTATTGTATTGTTTATAATGATCAACATGTGGGTTTGATTTAAATATTATGATTATTTCTACGAGAATTTTCATAGTTTTGTATTGGCAACTTGTATTAATTATTGTGGGCATTTATTTTATGTACCTAAGTACTTTTTAAATGTTTATCAAGGCCTTAGTAAGGCTTTTTAATTACAATTATTTTCGATTATCTATGAAAGGCAAATATTTTAATTAATTTAACTATATGACCTATTTTAAAATGGTGGTTGTAGAAGACATTATTATTGTTATGGATATGGTATACATTTTAATTTAACAATTTTTATCTTTTATTCATAAACCCAAAAACAATCTATTGGAACCATTGACGCAGATTATTTAATATATCTATACTATTATAAAACTGTAAATGTTTCTTTGTGCGAGCATCACGCAAAAACTACTCAACCGATTTTGATGAAATTTTTTGTTTGATACCTTATGATTTGATTTGATCTGATGGTATATAATTTTCGTTCTAGATTTGCGTGAACGAAGTTCGTGGGCAAACTCGAGTAGTTACTGTAATTGATATCTTATATATAGAGGAACGTATAAACAATAGTCTATACTGCATAGCTAGCATGCCGCAGTGATACAGCGCTATCACACCTTAGCTCCACGCCGCGTGCGATCGCGTTCCGTCTATCTTATATGCTCTTGCAAATGACGTTCCTGAGTGACAGAAAAGGATGGAGCGACAGAAAAATGCGATGCTGTGCTGCCTGGTGTAGTTCAACCCTTAAAAGAATACTTCGAGCCTTTTGTAATGTGGATAAACCCGGAAACTGGAATAGGGAATAAACAAGGGATAAGCGATAAACCTACAATGTTGAACCTTTTTAAGCTTAACCTTTGATGAGTTTAAATGACCAGCTTCCAAAGCCGTGATTAAAAAAAAACATAATTTGTAAGTTGCCTTGGATTGAATGGAAACATCTCATTGTCATTGTTAGGTTCACATTACCAACAGGGGGAGCCACATTGATAAATAAATTGAAATAGTTGTATAACCGTGAATTGCTAACATTGAGTCCTTTGTCTGGGTCGGTCGACGAACATATTATCACTAAATATCACTATAAAACTTATGCGAAATCTCTTCACATTGACGTCAGTTTTGAGACAAACTTTAGATAGCACATAGTGCTTCTCACTACGATCGCTAGATGGCGGAATCTGTCTATGGAAAATCAACGTCCAATTTGTTTGTGCGAAGATTGATTTGACATGACCTTGCATTTGACGTATTTGAATTGAAGTCAGCGTTGCCGATGCGGAACTTTTGTTCCGATTTCGGAACTTTGGAGTCTATGGCGGAACTTTGGCGGAACCTCGGCCTAGTCGGAACTTTTCGGAACTTTTTGATTATCTATTAAAGTCAGCGCACTGTGATCAGCGCACCAAACGAGGCAGTATGGTCTGAAACCATTAGCTTGCAAAATAAAAAACAACACGTTTGGACAGCTGTCAAATCCACAGAAAAAACAAAGTAGTAAGGAAAAATAAACTTTAAGATATTGCAGTAACGTTGAAAATGCTGATGTTGCAAAACGTGCACACGTCGCGCGTCCGGTGTGCTCTGAGCTTTATATGATCTGTGTTGCCCTTTAATTGGATTACAATTTTTCAGATTATTTTGTAAATACATAAAAAATGCGATTATGATTTGAAATGATGCATTATAACACCGTGATAACGTTAAAAGGTAAATAATTTAGTGCTCACACATTAATATTTTTTATGTAATATGTATTTGCTCAATCGGAACTTTTCGGAACTTTTCAGGGACGATAGTGGAACAAAACCGAACGGCCTGGCGGCAACACTGATTGAAGTTTCTTGACGATTGAATTGATACAGTTTCAGTTTGTTATTTTTGTTGTTGTTAAAACACTTTAACTTAAATTAGTCCGTTAATTATGTCGTCGAACGTTCCCCTAGTTGTGAGATTGTTAGCCTCGTCAGTGTCGGTAGCCGGCAGAGCTGGTAAAATTGTTCGCGATGTTATGAGCAAAGGAGAACTCGGTATTGTCGAAAAGGTTTGTCTTTCGTCTTATTTCTAATTAGTTTTATGTTAATTTATATGATATCTTAAATCTGTATTAAATCTTTAATCTGTTTTTAAAACAACAAAGGACCTAAACCCTGTCTCCGAGGTATAGGCCAAGGTGAAAGTTTTGCTTACTTGTAGATACATATCAATAGTTATCGAATGCGATCATATAAACAAGATAAGATAGTCTGAGAATCAGATGCAAATCTAGTTACATAACAATGCTGTCAATGCTGTCTGTCCTTGCTACAAAATAATCATATTGCATTGTTATAGAATACAAACATTTAAGAATTATACAAGGTGTTACAAAAGTAAAAATATGGCACAATAACAAAGGCCATATTTAAAAAAAAAAAAAAAAAAAGTAAAAATATGCTTATAACACTTTCACTACTGAAGACCTACGGCGTAGGTCGGCGACTAATGGGCCGCAGTGCTAAAGAACCCACATAACGAGTCAGTTATATTGCATTTCGGCTGTGCTTATGACTAACCGCGCGAGTCACCGACAACCTTACACCTGCGCGGGTGACCCACGAGACGAGCCAGTTTATCGTTTCACGGTTACAACTGTGCGCACGACCTATGAGGGGGGGTCAAGCTTCACATGTGCTCATGACCTACAGCGTGAGTCACCGAAACCTTACACCTGTGCGGGCCGACCCAGGAGGTGAGCCACTTTGGTCGTTTTACGTTACGACTGCGCGCGCGACCTACGTTGGGTGTCAGTTTTAGCACTGCGCGAGGATCATGATTTTGAGCTCAGCAGCGAAAGTGTTAAGGGGGTTGTTTTGTTTTGACTATCAAACTGATCAACTTTCACTATGGGACCAACATTGAAATCGTGAAAAAAAAATTCTGTTATTCCATACATTTAGCTAGAGTAGATTTGTAGTTCAGTATGGAACATCAGATTTTATTTTCGCGATTTCGATATTGGTCCCATAGTGAAAGCTATTCAGTTTACAGTGGCGGATACAGGGGGGGGGGCCCAGGGGGCCATGGCCCCCCCCACGAACCTCTGAATTTTGAGGCCGAGTAAAGAAATGAGCTCTCTTAATTTCTTTTAATCTTAATACGTGGCCAGAGTTGGCCGATGGGCCCCCCCCCAACATGAAATCCTGGATCCGCCCCTGTCAGTTTAATGGTCTAAACAACCCCCTTAAATGTTTATTTGTATTTTTAAACTACCTGTTTTTTTAGTATGACCACATCTTTCGAAACACAAGATTGGTTCCATTGTTTTGTGTTAAGTACCTACATTGAACAAACGGTTGGGTACAGTGGTCTTGCCAGGTTATGCATGATTTTAAAATTCTGGCAAAGAAAGCAGCGTCCTCGTTTTTTCCAAACCTTGAGTTTTGATTCCTTGAACATATTTTATTATAATTAATAGAACATGCACTAAATTAATAAAAAAATGTATGTAACAGGGTAAAGACGACTACCAGACGGAGGCGGACAGGTCAGCACAAAGATGTATCATTGCGTCCCTCGCTGCGCAGTACCCTAAAGTGAGCATCATCGGTGAAGAGGATAACCCTGATAATGAGGTGAGTTTCTTTATTTATTTTATTTTATGTTACACTTTATTTATTGTACACATAAAAATCTTTACCAATCAATAAATATGATCATCTCAAAATAGGACCAAAGTCCTATTATCCAAATAGGAACCAGAATTTAAAAAAATATTTTTGTACCTACTTAAATAAATAGTTAGTTATATGGTATAGCAAGTTATTTGTGTGGTGAATGAACAGTCAAAAATCATTTATGAATACAAAAAAGTTCCTCCTCCTTCCTCTAAATCTATTTCCCCATCCCTGGTCTAGATAATCCTGTGTGAATATGTCCAAGATATACAGCGTGTTTCTGAGGATATACATTAACTTTCGCCTGTTATTTAGACCATTAATTTGATCATATTTCACTATGGGACAAACATTGAAACCGCCAAAAAAAAATTGCTATTACATACAAAACTGCAAACCGCAAACCTGCAAATTGAGGGACAGAGCTATAGGTTAAAAAAAGGTCGTACTTACAACATCCCGTTCTAACCTGTAGCTCTGTCCCTCAATTAGAATCTGAATTTAGGAAGGTGTAATAAGCCTTTGAGCCAAATGTATGGGACAGCTGATTTTTTTTCGCGATTTCGGTGTTGTTCCCATAGAGAAATATGATCAAATTAATGGTCTCAATAACAGGCAAAATGCATAACCTCAGAAAAATATTTATTATTACTTACTTAAAATGTTACAGGGAGAAATTCTGAGTGATTGGATAGTAACAGAGTCAGACAAAGATGTGTTAAAGTTGGAATGCCCGGTTGGTTTACAAGGAGTCAGGGAGGAGGATATAGTGGTCTGGGTCGACCCTCTCGACGGCACTTCAGAGTACACTCAAGGTAATTATAGATCATTCTATCATCTCATCATCTATTCATCAATTATGATTATGTTATTCTTCAATTTGACTGTCTATTTGTTTGTTCTGACTGGTCAGGTATGCTCAAATTTGCATTTTAGGTCTATAAAATAAAATAAACAATAATAAATTATTTTCATCGTAAAATCTGATGAGAATTTATGAGGCGACATAAGAATGGTGAAAAGACAAGCACATCTGGACATTCTGGAGATTAATCAACATTCAACTTCAGTTTCTTTTACCAATATCCAGTTTAAATAGCAAATGTAATTGATCTCAAGAATTGTTTTTGTACAAAAACACACAAACATGACCCTCCACAAAATTGTGGAGTCTCGAGAGCAGGAGAGCAGGCAACTGACACGCGACCACCAAGTAACAGACTTGTAACGCTACACCAGCAATCTACTTTCGTATTCTCCTCATTAACATTTAAGCACACCTGACCCATTATTTGCTGAAATGCATCAGCTTATAAACTTTGCCATGCTTTAATGAATATAAAACAATTCTAGGTGCCCTAATGTTGAAGAGAAATCCATGGGAGAGATGGAAAATGTACTTGTCCCATCCATTTATTAGTATGAAGTGGTATTTAAGCTTACTGCAATCAAATTATGGTAAATGGAACATTTGAAACATTTTAATGCCTAATATAGATGGTTAGTGTTACTAAAAATGGTTGCATTATTATGGTTTTATTTTGTTTGCGTTCATATGATAAATATCCGCATTTTGTTGCATGCTGTTTTCATTTTCGTTTACTGTTAATACTGGTGAAGTGAATGGCGAGGTCACTCATTCTTTTCCTGCATCGAGAGAAACAAATTCAAGGTGATCGATCACTGATAATTGTATTTAAGTAAATAATTGAATTGGTAATTGATTGCGGATATTTGGCATTGGAGTCACGAAACTAATTTAACTATTAATTAATAAAACGGCTTTAGGTCAGGATATTTCATTTTAGGTGCACGCTTACATACCTATTATCTTTAATAGCACAATTCAAATTCATAAAATATAGCAAATACTTACCTACCAAATAACAATTCTAAACAGCCTTATATCTGTTGCATGCTGCATGTGTTTATTTATAAAAATATTTTAAATTACTTTTATTTCGATCCCCGTCCAGGCCGTCTCGTACCAATGAGTTTTTCGGAATTTATATACGATTTGTAGCACTACTGACTTTTCGGTGAAGGAAAACATCGTGAGGAAACCTGCATGCAGTTTCAAGGCATGTATTGTACCCACTTTCCATTATAAGTGGCGACGGGCTCACTACCCGTCACACTGGACAGAGTTTCGGTCCTCCTAGTGAAACGTGGATGTTCTGAGTTCTCAGAATATCTCTGACCACCCTCTCCACCCTCCTCTCACTCTCTCTTCAGCTAACCGCTATAGAGATAGAGTGCAGAATATAAATTGTGATGGCCACCGGCCACTGTTTCTATGAAAACCTGTCGCAAGTGGCTGAGCGCTTGTCTCTTAGCAGCCGCTTCTAGCTTCAAATTGTGGTTGTAGTGTGGCGCCGTGCGGCCAGGCAAAAGCTATAGATAGTTCACCACCGTTTTTAATTACTGTTGTCATTGGTTTGAAATGGTTACAATGCAATTACATTTTTAGGCTTTTAATTTTAATCATTGAAATGTTATATATGACAAGAAATGTATATAATATTATTGTTAAGATACTACAGGTCGGTTACCTAAAGCTGGCGCGTGCCACACATTTATCCAGTGCTTTTGTCTCACTGCACGCGTAGGGAAAAGTTTCTCTATCTTTGTCAAGCACGGACGGCGTGACAGGAAAGACGCATTCGTGTGTGTCTGTGAACGCGCCAGCTTTAGTTAACCGTCCTGTAAATATGATAACGTACCACTGTCAATATAATCCCTGTATTTCCAGATCAAGATTCTTTTACAAATAAAATAACAAAACTTGTTTCAGGCTTCCTCGAACACGTAACAGTATTGATCGGCATATCAGTGAATGAGAAGCCAGTAGCGGGTGTGATCCACCAGCCTTACTTCAAGGGCGCGGGGGAGGGCAAGCTGGTGGGGAGGACGATATGGGGCCTCCAGGGCGCCGGGGTAGGAGGGTTCACCCTCTCACCCCCGCCCGACTCCCTGATCATCACGACTACAAGGAGCCATTCTAACCCTATCGTAGAGAAAGCGTTGCAAGTTATGAATGCGTCACAGATACTGAGGGTCGGCGGAGCTGGTTACAAGGTAAGGAACTGAGGGTACTTAATATCATGCTAGCACTTCACATGGCGTATTTGGCAAATATCGAGCATGACAAATACGCGTTTTTACGTGAAAATAGGCAATAAAACAAATGGTGAATGTAAACTGGATGAGTGGGATTTATCCCCCCCGGAATCCGAATACACGGTGAAAGGGACAGTCTCATCAGACTGAAATGGTGAACTCAGACCATAAAACTGAACAACTTTCACTATGAAGCCTACCTCAGGAAATGCGAAAAAAAATCTGCTGTTTCATACATTTGAGTCTGGTAGGTACAGCAGTTGTCAGCAGAAAGTTGTTAATTTGATGGTATGAGTTCACCGTTTCAGTCTGCGGAGGGCTATCCCTTACACCCTGTATTGTATAGTAGTGATCAGGGTAATTACCTACATAGTTTTTTAAATAAACGTGGTCCCTTTTAGGGTGCTCAGAAGGATTGCTTCAACAAGGCTAGAACTAGGTACCTCTTAATGCACAGACTTATACTCTAGCGATAGACAAGCTCGTTCAAAGAAACAACATGTCACACAAAATGACACATTGCGGTCTGTAATTGCCATAGTGACGAAGTGAACTCGGGAACAGCGGTGCGCCCACCGCATTTAAGTGGAACATGTTACTTCTATGAAAGGGCCTGTCTATCGCTAGAGTGAGTTAATGTAATAAAATTTTAGCATATTGTAAATACAATACGCTCGGCGATCGCGACATGCCAATAGTGCGCGGGGTGCGGGTGGCGAGGGGAGCGTGTCCCAGTACCAATTTACCTGCGCGCTGTACCAATACGGCTGGCGCCTCACCCCTCCGCACTCTGCGCGAGCATAGATCCGCCGCGACCACTAAGCGCACCCACTTAATTGTATTTACGCTATGCTTTTAGTATAGTTTCTGCTGTAAGTAGTTTCTAATACTTGAAACATGTCTTCGTCAGAAATCGCTTTTTAGCGATAAGAGCGTATTATTTGTACCTACTTGTAATTCTTTATATATTTATTCATAATTGTATGTTCTGTTTTGGTGTGCAATAAAGTATAATTGATTGATTGATCTTTTTAATACTACCGTCGTTCACAAGGCTGTTTCCTGTGAAAAGAACGAGCTAGAAAATCACAGGCTGCTATGCTGGTAACCTCCAGTCCAACCTTATCATCAGCCTATATACGTCCCACTGCAGGGCACAGGCGTAACCCCCATGGAGCGTTAGTCCACCGTGCCCAATGCAGTTTGGTGGACTACACACATTCGGATCTGAATTTCTTCTTTATCGTATGAAGTTTTTCTCACAATGTTTTTTTTAAAGCATACGCATAATATGCTCACGACTATTCAGAGATACCCCAGTCAGTGATATTCTGAAACCTCTGAACATCCACGTTTCACTAGCAGTAACGAAACTCTGTCCAGTGTGACGGGGAGTGAGTCCGTCGCTACTTATAATAGACAGTGGGTATACATGCCTCGAAATTGAAGCATGCCGGTTTCCTCATGTTTTTTTTTAATTCCCTTATTTTCATGTTCTACAATTCTATTCGAAAGGGATCCTTGAGATTTTTGAAATTGTTTCAAGTGGTTCGCCACTACAAGAAGGTTAGGAAACTGATCTAAACAGATTCTTCGTGAAATAAAACAAATCTTAATTCCTTGCAGGTGCTCCAACTTCTAGAAGGAGTAGCATCAGTGTACGTATTCGCGAGCCCTGGCTGCAAGAAGTGGGACACGTGCGCGCCCGAGGCGATCCTCGCCGCGGCCGGCGGCAAGCTCACCGACATCCTGGGAAACTCCTACAAGTACGGCGCGACCGTATCCAAGCCGAACAAGACAGGCGTCCTGGCCGCCGTCAACGAACAACTACACGGCTACGCGCTGAACAGAATACCGGACGAGTTGAAAGAGAAACTCTCTAAGTGAAGTCGGACGTGTATTTATTTATAAAATTTTATAGACGACATTTTTATTGTACATATGATTGAACAAATAAATGTTTTTTTTACTAAGATTTACTTTTTTAACGCGACTATAATGCGAGTGTTATGGTCACTGCCCCAGTGACCATAATATTAATAATGCAACATCGCAAAATAATATTTCGCATTGGAAACGGTCACAATTTCACAAGCATACATTATAATCCCCCATCAGCCTATCACTGGCACAGGCCTGCGTCCACCATGCGTACGGAATGCCATAGATACTTATTTTACAGCCCAATGCGGATTGGTAGACTTCACAGAATGCCCATACATCCCTGATACATCCAAGCAAGCACACGCACGCACTCGCGCATAGATAACTCTAGACAGGCTCTAGACACAAGGGATAATCCCACCGGATTCCAATCCCAATCAACGGTCTGTCTCAGTATATATATAATGTTCTTGGTCAAAATAGTCTAGCATCCAGTCAATGATAAGTAAGCTCACTGCATGCAGTACTGTATTTTAAAATCGAGCATCGGCTTGATATGACGGCCGCCCGAGGCGACGCGAGCCGAGATATAATAATATTACAAAGACGAAATATTTGATTTTTGTTCGTTTGTATTGAAAAGGCTCCGAAACTACTGGACCGATCTGAATAATTTTTTCACCATTACAATGCTACACTATCCGTGATAGGCTAAAAAACGGCCAAGAGTGTGTTGGGAAGATTCTAAGGCGGTACGATGTTGTTCGGCTACCATACCATTGACAGTTCAAAATGCTCGCCGCTCCCATCTTGGTGTGAATTTGAGCGTAACGTCTGCCACACACATACGGAATTACGAATTACAAACTGCCAAGCACTGCTGCATCACCATGAGAAAGCGAACATTCTTAGGGAAGTATGATAAAAAACCAAACACTTTTCTCACCATAATTTATTTCATAAGTCATGTTAAAAATATTTGAACATTATTATTGCTTCTTTGCATTCTTACTTAAAAACTGTGACGTCAGGTTGCCCTCCTTAATAACTAAACAATAAATAAACATTTTGCAGATGCAAATAGATCGACGACATAATCATGTTATCTAGCTGCTTAATACTATGAAAATGGCCAAATATTATATTTCATTTCAGGGCTGCACCTGGCCTATTTAAATGTACCTATTTTTGTTTGGCAGCTAGCCCTAAAACATTAAATATTCCAGACCATTTTCTAAGTACGAAGAGCGTAATCTTAACCTATTATTTGGTGTCATTAAAGCTTGCTTTTTAGTTTTTCTTTCAGCATATTTCTCAACTCTCTCCTTAGAATTTTTCCTGAGGCGTTTTTAGGTATTTCTTTGACGAATATAACTCCTCCCCGGAGATGCTTCGCCGGCGACACCTAAAGAACAAAAAGTGACCGTGATTAGAAAGAAATACATCATAAATAATGTATTAGTGGTTATCGCCTCGTAACAGACTTTGCCTGAACAACCGGATAAGATATTCAGTTGCTAATACGATAAAGAAAAATGTTAATCTATGTTTTCGTTGATCCGTGAACACAATGAACAATGAAAAAAATGGTGAGTACCAAAGATCATGCTAAATCAAGATAGATTTTGTATGATGAAATGTTTATGGATAGAGTACGGTTTGAAACCAAATAACTTATCTAAACTATTATAAAACTGTAACTGAAGTGTGTCTGTACCATAAACATAATATGTCTGTACATTGAAGATATTTACAAAAAAAAGATTACGATATGGTTTTTAGGTAGGTATCCCTGACTCGAAATCAACCTTTTATAGAAATTTTGTCCGTCTGTTTGTTTGTGTGTTTGTTTATATGTTTGTTTGTTCGCGCATCACGCAAAAACTACTGAACCGATTTTGATGAAACTTTTTTTGTTTGATAGCTTATGATCTGCCTTAAAATCTGGTATATAATTTGTGCGGACGAAGTCGCGGGTAAACACTAGTTAAAATAAGGTTTAAATAATATTTTTTTTAGGCAGTTCGTTACATCGTCAGCCCGGTGCCGGGCGAGGGGCAGTTCGTTACATCGTTCTACAGACGCTTACCTTAGAGGCGATGTACTCGACGAGCTCGTGCTCTGTGACCGCGGCACCGGGCTGGGGCACAACAAGGCGAGGGGCAGTTCGTTACATCGTGCTACAGACGCTTACCTTAGAGGCGATGTACTCGACGAGCTCGTGCTCTGTGACAACGGCGCCGGGCTGGGGCACCACGAAAGCGAGGGGCAGTTCGCCCGCCGTCTCGTCAGGTGCCCCCACCACGCCGCAGTCCGCCACGCCGCGGTGCTGCAGGAGGAGCGCCTCTAGCTCCGCGGGCGCCACCTGTGTGTGACAAACAACATCACAGTTACATTTGGCGTGCTGATGGTATACGGAATTACGGACGGTGTGTGAAACACCAACTCAACATTATACAGGGTGTAAACAATCGATCAAATATCAAAGAGGTGCCTCAGACTACCAAACTGAACAACTTTTTCTGCAAGACCGATGTCGTCATCGCGAAAAAAAAATCTGCTGTTGCATACAGAACTGCAAACTTACACGGCATTAATGTATAGGACACCTGGATTTCCATGTTTATCCCATAGAATAAGTTTGATGGTTTGATCCTCCCATTTAAATAGTTTTAGCTAATTTTGTTGGGTCTTATTTAAGTAAGAGTAGAAATCTCGAAACGGGAAAAGCTCTTTTGTGCAGCTAGTAGTGCACGTCATTGACGTCATATGGCTGAAATAATGATGTTGAATAATGAGATGACATACCTGGAAGCCCTTGTACTTGATGAGCTCCTTCAGCCTGTCCACGATGTAGAAGTCTCCGTCCTCGTCGTACAGGCCGACGTCGCCGGTGCGCACGTACCCCTCCGCGTCGAGCAGAGCGTCGCTCGCCGCGCGGTCCCCGAGGTACCCCTTCATGCGCAGCGGCGACTTGATCCACAGCTCCCCTTCTTGCCGCGGCCCTAGCTTCTTGCCCGTCTCTATGTCTATCACCTGTTTGTTTTAAACATTTTAGATGGTGGATGTAGAGGGCAGTGAGGAGCAATGGAAAGTAGACTTAGCGGTTGATGTGGGCTGAATTGATTAATGGATGTCCACTAACTTGTCTCCACCAATCTACAGGGGTAGTGCAGTATGATCCACTCCCACACACCCTTATAGAAGGCCTTTGCCCTGCAGTGGGTATCTACATGCTATCTTTAAATAACCACCGCCATGTTGTAATATTTAATATTTCATAAGCTAGAAGTAAGCATAGTTGTAGCAAATTTTTTTCCGCTCCGAATGAGATTCATGAGTTAGTGAGAGATAGAAAAATGTAATTTTCAATTGATCATATCATGATCATACATAAAAAAAAAAATTGAGTAAAGGACATATTTTTAGACAGTGCAGAAACTTTGACTATGCATTCTATAGTGGAGTCAAATTACCGTTTTACCTGGGAATCCAATTACTTTGAGTACATTTTTGTGAAACCTTTTGAGTTATGTTAGTTACCTTATATACGAATATTTTTACCCATTTTTTTTATCGCTCTCCATTATTTTGAGGGTTCCGTACCACCAAACAATACAATAGTGTTTTTTAACAAGGACAGTATGGGGAAAACCAAAACCAAAGGAGATACAGGGAAACTGTCTTAGGAACCCTTAGGTCACATGCCCTTAGAGCATTTTTAGCCTTTACTTGACTCGACTACTGCTTCTCTTTTTCTTCTACTTCTTCTACACATTTCTTTTCCGCGATTTAGACGCAGTGCCGGATTAACCATAGAGTCAAAGTAGGCTCCAGCCTATGGGCCCAGCGCCGCCAAGGGGCCCCGCGGCTCGGGAGAAAAATTTGTGAAAACTCAAAGATTTAGGCCCACCCCAGACTTAAAAGGAATAATGAAAAATAAGAGAACTGTATTTCAGTTGTCTCTTATTTTTCATAAAAAGCGAAGCAAGCTGGAGATTGCACTGCATTTATTGCAGTAAAATCTCGAGCTCGCTTCGCTTGTTCCAGAATTAAGATAGCATTACGAAACGCGATTTTATAATATTGTAGTAAAACCTCGAGCTCGCTTCGCTCGCTCCACATTTTAGTGTTTTTATTATGTTGTTTGATTGGTGGTTATTTTACTGCGACCATAGGAAAAAATCATTGCGACGCCCATGGATATGGGGGCCCCAGGACTTGCATTGCCTACGGGCCTCTGCATGGCTTAATCCGGCCCTGTTTAGACGTTGGCTCATAGTGAAAGTTGTTAAAGTTTACCGAGTGGAATGCATGGTTAAAGTTTCCGTACTGACTTAATACGAGGGCACTTATCCTTTACAGAGTGTAACTAAACACCCTACTCATACTGAAGGCGGGTGCTTTAGACCTTCGATCAAAATAAAATTAATGGATAGGCCTTACGCGAACATTTCAAACCAGAAAAATGAGGCAAAACAAATGAAAGGTTTACTTGTCACTTGTATGCAAGTGCCCTAGATTTGACAGATAATGGCGCTAGTTTGTATGGACCAAGTGCACCAGTAGTGTGCTTCAACTTACCGCACTTCAGGCCTATCCATTCATTTTATTTTGATCTAAGCTTTAGACCACCAAACTGAACAACTTTCACTATGGAGCCAACTACGAAATCCCGACAAAAAAACTGTTGTCCCATACATTTTGGTCGAGTCGGTACAGCAGTTTTGTATGGGACAGCCGATTTTTTTTCTCCATTTCGAAGTTGGGTCCGTAGTGAAAGTTTTTCAGTTTCATGGGCTGAAACACCCCTTTAAGTATTACAAGGGTGTTTTGTTGTATACATCTAACACTTTAAAATCCAAGCACATTCTCTGTTAACCAGCCAAACCAAAATCAAAAATGCTGATTCTATTTCCTAAGTGAGTTTACCTTGATCCGCATGCCGGGTGCTGGCGGACCGCACGACCCCTCCTTGTTGCTGCCGGACCGGTCCACACAACACGCCATGGTCACCTCCGTGAGCCCATAGCCCTGCCTTATGGCCGATATACCGGTCCTACGAACGGGTTTAGTGTTAGAAAATCCCCCATTGTTACACCTCAGGCCTCAGCATGCATGAACACTACAAACTCATTATGGATTAGCTCTTTTATCATAGCGCAATATTGCTGATTTCCACTAAAATTATGACTAAATGATAAATTATAGGGTGTAAGGAAAAGTATCATTAACCTTTACACCACATACTCTACCCATCAAACTGAACAACTTTTACTATAGGAGCAAACCCGTCAGAACAAAAAAAAATTAGCTGTCCCATACGTTTGCTTCGAGTAGATATATTTTTTTAATTTATAATTAATAGCCTTTTGCTTGTGCGTAGCACCGCATTTCCGCCAGTGTCAAGTGTAATTTCTGGGAGTATCTATCCCAATCTCAGGTTGTTTTTGTTCAAGAACAAGAAGAGATTGAGGATTGCGGAGCCTCGTGGCAGGCAAAAACACGACGCGCGAAAACCACGCGAGACGTGTGCTCGGGTCAATTCCTGCAGCGCGACTCCCGAGTAGGGATGGGCGATATATATCGTATATAGTTATTGAAACGTATATCACATGAATATCTTAAAATCAGATATTGATGCGTACAGAAACTATATATTTGGTGAAACACTATATTGCCGCACAAACTCGATTCGCCTCGATTTCAAGATATCTGAGATTCATAGATATAGGATATCAAACCGTATCGCATCGCTATACGGGCTAGCGGCTACCAGTTAGGGTGTCGCAACGAGGGTCCTACACTTAGAAAAATTTTACGCTAATTTTATATGGAGCTGGACTTAAAAAAAATTTAACGATTTCGTATGAGCCATCGACTTAGACGATTTTTCGGGTGAAATTTGTATGGGGGCTGGACTTGGAAAATTTTCAAAAATCATTTTTTTTTTTTATTTTTGCATGCGGAAGGGTGGGTTTCTGGGTACCCCAGGGGTTCGAAAAATTAGCTATTTTTTCGCTAGGATTCACCGTTATCGAGATATTTTATAAATTATGTTTTTAGAAACCTGTTATCTTTATCCAATACCTAACACATAAAAAATATCGATCTGAACCGAGGAAAGCCGAGTGAAAAAAGTATACCAACACCCTGCTAGAGAGTGAAATAGCAATAATTATGCATTCGTACAATATCAAACCTTAAGTTTATACTGACTGATATAGCGTTACTGGATATCGACCGATATCCAATATATAGTTTCAGAATCAGATATTCAATATCAATATATGGTTTCGATTTGATATTACGAAAATTCGATATTACCCATCCCTACTCCCGAGTAGATATTGCAGTTTAGTATGGAACAGCTGATATTTTTTTTGTTCTGACTGATAGGTTTGGTTCCATTAGTAAAAGTAGTTCAGTTTGATAGTTAGAGTAAGTGGTGTAAAGATAAATGGTCTTTACTTACACCTGTATATTCCCGAAGTGGCACCTCATACATGCCGACTAAACTAAGAAATAAGAAACATCTCTACCACCACCACCTACAGAGTTGTAAGCATATACACATTAACTTTCATAAACAAGTTACACGATCAATTGGCCATTTGCGTTTGCATACAATATTATACCTTATCACTAAACGAGACAGCCTATAATTGCGAAACAATAACATCTTACTAGTCTCGTTTGGGGTTCACACGAGACTATTGTAATGGAGTAATATCCAAAGTTACGCATTTCATGCTATCTCATCCCCCGCAAAAAGTGGCAGAAAAGTTCGTTAGTAGAATTACACGCGTAACACGTCCATAGTTATATGGTATAAGTGAAACATGCTACTATAGTAGATTACACACCGAGGGCAGGAAAGTAAGAAAGGTCTCAGATCTCATGTAATGTATCAAACATGTGATCCGAGGCTTTCTTATTTACTGCCCGAGGTTAGTATACTATTTTTCTCCTCGACGGATGTGGAAAGCGGCAACTTCGTTTAGCGCAGCGGGACGAGAATTGACGCTTTCGGAGGGGAGAAAAAAAACTTATTTTTAAAAATTATTCTAAACAACACGAAAGGGAAGCAAATTAGTAAATTGATGATATTTTTACCTTTTGGAGACTTCAATCTGTATTTCTCTGGAGAGGGGCGCGGCGCCGCACCACACCTCGGTGAGCGAGGACAGGTCGTAGTTAGGCACGAGCGGGTGCTTGGCCAGGAACACGGCCAGGGGCGGCACTAGCGTCGTCATGTTTATCTGCAACCAGTCGCTCAATGACACCTGGCCGCTCACTTAAGGCCTCATAAAAAGACACACCGGGCAGCCAGAGAGGGCTATGCTCGGAGTTTCCCTGCGAGATCGAATCAGAAATGAAGAGATCCGTAGAAGAACCAGAGTAGTCCAAAGAATTGCTAAACTAAAGTGGTATGGGCGGGGCACATTGCTCGCAGAACCGACTATGACCGATGGGGCCTTTTTGAGTGGCGACGCTGGAAAGCGCAGCGTAGGTAGGCCCCCTACAAGGTGGATCTACGACCTGGTGAAGGCGGTGGGAACCCGTTGGATGAGGCCTACGTCCATCAGTCGTTGAATGAAGTACAGTTCAAATGTATACATAGCATATGCTCACGACTATATTCCCCGAGGGGGTAGTCAGAGATATTCTGAAACCTCAGAACATCCACGTTTCACCAGTAGTACCGAAACTCTGTACAGTGTGACGGGGGGTGAGCCCGTCGCCACTTATAATGGACAGTGGGTACAATACACGCCTCGAAATTGAAGCATGCAGGTTTCCTCACGATGTTTTCCTTCACCGAAAAGCCAGTGGTGTAACAAATCGTACATAAATTCCGAAAAACTCATTGGTACGAGTCGGCTTGGACGGGGATCGAACCATCGCCTTCTGCACAGCAGGCAAGGTTACTCGCCACTGGACCACCACGGCTCTCAAATGTATACATAGAGCACAAAGTGGCGTACTGCCTTAGCAGGTGAGATTGTGTTGAATGAATATCGTCACGAAAATATATTATTTATACACCCCTATAAGTACAAAAAATAAAATTGTAAGGGTGTATTCAGATAATGAAACTAAACAACTTTCCCTAAGGAACATGGGTCAAAAAACTATATTTTTTTAGGACCTCCCATAGAAAATCGATCGGCTGATCCGCACTTTTGTATAGAAGGTCCATAACATTTTCGATCAAAATAAGTTTCGATAAAAATTGTTCTAGTAATAAAAAAAAGTGGTGTAAGTATACAGAGAAATAACCAGTCCATCATGCATGACTATATCATATTAAGGTGGTTGCAGAGTTGTAAATTTCATACAAAACTTTGTCGTAGAACACTCGTAGACGGTATTAATAAAAGTAATGTTTTACATATGGAAAAATAGCTTAGAAAATCTAGATTGCGCGTACTTTTATTAATACCGTCTACGAGTATTCCACAACAAAAATTTGTATGGACGGAAACCACCTTAAGAGGCATTTTTCTGCTCAGTGGCGCCCCTACACAATATTTAAGATTACTGAATGAGGAAAATGTTAAATAAGTAAAAAAATTCAATACCAACTTACTACAAAAGTATATTTTTGTTTACCTTTTATAGGTTTAAAACATGCTACCTTTGGGAAAATCTAACTAATTTTATATTTTCTTAGGCCACGCTATTTCACTCCTGAATATACTCCTCCTCCTCCTCCTTACTAAAAAATCAGGATTAGTATCTATTGGTTATATTGTTTTGATTGAATTACCTTATATTTCTGAATGGTTTCCAGAAATTGTTTATCTTCGAATCTGATCAGGAACACGATCTCTATGTTGATGCACATGATAGCCAGGGTCGTGATGAACCCGTACGCGTGGAACCAGGGTATCAGGGACAAGGCGCTCTTCACCATGTGCCCTTTCTTGGAACTCGCCAGGTAATATCTGACCATTTCAAGTTTATTAATTAAGCAAAAACATAAATGATAAAATTAACTTAATATCATAATGGTGGAACTTCCTATGGTCTATTTGGCAAATAACACGCATAATGGTAGAACCACATATCGTTATGTGTAATTTGTTATGCGGCTACGCTGTATTCGCCCAGATATTTGAACAACAAACATACCAAATTAAAGATTGAAAAATTTGTCTCGGGCGGGACTTGAACCCACGCTCTTCCAAACCGGGGAAACGTGCACGTCCCCTTAAGACGTAACAGATTGAAAATTTCGTTCTCTGGGTTGTGGGCTCGGTGGTGTAATTGGTTAGCACGTTTCCCCGGTTTGGAAGAGCGTGGGTTCAAGTCCCGCCCGAGACAAATTTTTCAATCTTTAATTTGATTCGAAATAGCACAACATGGCTGTAACATGTTTATAATCAATAATATAATAAACATGCCATCCGCACGTGCGTGCGAATAAAGCAAAATAGACGAATGAGCCCTCCATACTTCGTCGTATGCGGCCGAATAACAAATAACACATAACGAAGTGTGGTTCCACCATCATGTGTGATATTTGCCAAATACGCCATGTGAAGTGCTAGCATAATATAGGGTCCAACTTAATGATTCGAATGATCAGACCATCAAACTGAACAATTTTCTCTATGGAAATATCAAAATTGCATACAAAATTGCAGTTCAACTCTACAGAAATGTAAAGGACAGCTGAATTTTTTTCATGTCTCATGGAGGTCCCATAGAGAAATTTGTTCAGTTTGATGGTCTGATCATTCTCTTAACAAACCGTCAGCATATTAAGTAGGACTCAGTAGGTCTACCGTGAGTTTTCACTGTACGTTACTACTTTAGTTGCGGAGCCAATTTTGTATGACAGAATTAGTTCTCAACGTAACCAATAGGAGCGCTGTACGAAATTCAATACAAAAACTGTAGTTTACTACAGTGTAAACTCATGGTAGGCCTACTGTATATTAAAAATGTAAAATTATAAAAGAGTTACCTCATATGACCACATAACGTAAGAAAATTGACATGAGTCAGCATGACTCCTTTAGGCAAACCCGTAGTGCCTGATGAACACATAATGGCGGCCGTATCATCCACTCCGTTCACATCAACGACAGTGAAATCATCAATATTGACGTGATCCTTAACTAAGTTGTCATACATGAAGCCGGGCACCACTTCATACTCTCCGAACACAATTAATTTCTCTACGTAAGGCAAGTCTTTGCTGCAGTCGTACATGTTTTGTACCGTGATCGGCGAGGTAAATATAAACTTTGGTTTCGTTATGTTTAATATGTGCGTGATCTCACCTGCAAATAAAGTAGAAGTTATGATTTATTTGATGCAATATAAATTAATGTGTTGAAGTATAATAATGGCTATTCTTAGGCCTCGTTCAAGGAGACGCGGGGCGTGGCGCGGCGCGTTGAGCGGGAAATAAATCTATGACAAAGACTCGTGTCTCCGTGAACGTTCGCTCTCATACATCGATCGCCGTATGTTTTCGGCAGCCCGCTTCGCCCCGCGTCTCCTTGAACGAGGCCTTATGGTTCATGCATGTGTAGAGATCAATAGATGATAGCATAAAACCGGCCAAGAGCTTGTCGGACTCGCCCATAATAGAGTTCCGTAGTCATTATATGAAAAGCTTATCCTGACTTAGCTTAGATAACTTAAAAATCCTCTTAATTACGATATTTCTGTTTTTGGGTTACTGTTATCTGCCTTCATTCGAGATTTTGATTCAATAGGTGAAAAGCGAGCAACAGGTGATTTTTTTTCTAGATTTCGATGTTGGCTCCATAGTGAAAGTTGTTCAATTTGATGGTCTGACTGAAGCACCCCCTCAAGTACCTATTACTAGGGGGTTATGTTACACCCTGTAGTGCTCTAAGGTAAAAAGCAAATCGTAAAAACTTCCCAAGTGTATGTAGGACTCGCGCGAAGGGTCCGGAGAAAACCTTTTTTGCAAGTCCGACTCACAATTGGCTGGGTTTTTATTTTATTATAGTTTTAAATTTATGCATCAGTACAATATGGATTTAATTAATAGTGTTCAAGATTAGTATTTCATAGCACATTTACTAACACAAATGCAGCATAACTTAAATAAATACTAACCAGGAGCGTATGTCATGTTAAGAGTAGATAAGATGCCACCGCAGTAAATAACTGCGAGCGAAGTGACGGTGAACTCGAATCTGTTCTCACTGATGAGTGAGACCACGTCACCCTTCTTCAGTCCTAGCCGCTGTAGGGCTACGGCTAGGTCCACACTGTTCTGGAGAATTGTGTTGTAGGTCACTGAGTTTTCCGTCTCCGCACATATCTGGAATATTAGGATATAAGAAATAGTGTTGAATAAATTGCTGAATTACAAACTTTTGAGATTCATTTTCTTCATTTATTATTATTTGTGTTTGGGCTATTGCAAGCAAGGGTCATTATGTAACACTTAGACCAGCGCTGGTCCTTTGTGTTTGCCCCAAACTCACCCATATTTTACTCATAACTCCAAACTTGTGCTATTTTCTTTTAATTCTCGGGAATGCAGGTTTCCCGCAAAGGTAGTAAATGATAAATACAACCGTATATAAATTCCGAAGAACTTAGTGGTACAGGCCAGGAATTGAACCGCCGCCTCATGATTGACGCGCAAGCTCAATGTTATGGGCTATCATCACTCAAATACATTTGCTGATTACTATTTTAATGATCAGCTTAGATGAGCAGCTTAAAAAATTTTACTACTTTCTCAATGGCACCAATTTCAAAATCATGAAATCTGTTGTTCCTATTAAACTGCAAACTGTGTGGGGCAGATTTTTTTCGCGATTTCGATATTGGTCCCATAGAAATAGTTGTTCATTTTGATAGTCATGCCTTAAAATAGTTTCAACTAATAATGTGACCTTATATTTTATTTTATTTTTGTGATTTTGCTTTATTAAAAATTTATGTTTATTTGCACTTAATGGTAATATTAGATGATTTTTCAGTGATGTGCGCACAGCTTTAGAATATCTAATGTGATTCCTATAATCTATTCCAATAGGAATATTATAAGATATGAAATTTTACCTGTGACTTTGTCTGCACAAATTTTATACTAGATTTTAAGTTAAATCATAAGCATTCAATCTCGGATCAGTAGTTATTTGCATAATGCTCGAACAAACAAACAAACAAACAGACAGAAAAAAATTTGTGATTTGGAGTCAGGGACACCTAAAAACCATATTGTAATCTCTTTCGTATAAATATCTTAACGTACAGACATACTTCTTTGACAGTTTTAAAATAGTTCAGATAAATAAAAACTTGAATTAGATAAATGCCTACCTACTTGAAATTGTGTATACCTACTGTGTTTGTTGGATTCAACTATCTTATAAATAATATTGTATGCCTGACATAGGTAAAACTGTGGACAAAATTTTTATGATAAGACCTATAAATGTATACCAGTTTGTAACAATAAATGATTTCTGATTTCTGAATTTTTCATAAATAATGGTATCGATTCGGTATTGCCACGACTTAACTTAACTAAATTTATTCTTGTCATTTTCTAACATTCGACTAAGAAAAGAGACAGAAAACCAACAACTGACTTTAGTGCTGTCAAAGTGACGCTATACGCCCAAAAACGACTTAAATAAGATGGCGTGCATTATGATGCCATCTTATTTTGGGCGTGTAGCGTCACTTTGACAGCACTAAAGACAGTTCTTGGTTTTCTGTCTCTTTTCTTAGTCGAATGTTAGAAAATGACAGGAATAAATTTAGTTAAGTTAAGTCGTGGCAATACCGAATCGATACCAATATCTTTTATGCACTGTGTTCTACTGTTGACCAAGGCCATTATGCTTAACAGATTAGCCATTATGGCCTGACTCACGCTTGACTATATCCAAGATAATGTGTCTAGATAACAATTGAATAATGTAATAAAAACCGGCCAAGTGCTAGTCAGACTACTCGTGCATGGAGGGTTCCGTACAACTGACCAAAAAGAAATTCATTTTTTACAGGACTTTTTAAGCGAGACCGACTCACACTTGGCCAGTTATTATTATTTGTTGTTTCTGTATAATTTTCTCTATAATCACACCAAGTTTGATGCTTGTCTGTATTACTGTTTTTACAATAGAGTGAGAAGAAAAACGTTGATAAAAACTAGTTTTATGTATGAGGACCCCCTTAATTTTTAACTTTTTGTAATTTTTTTTACTTGTTAGCAAATCCGCCGTAATAACACCTATTCTGTGAAAATTTCAACTGTCTAGCTGTTACGGTTCAAAAGTTACAGCCAAATAAGTAGGACAGACGAACGGACGGACGGACAGTGTTGGCTTATGCAAGGGTCCCGTGTTCACCAATCGGATACGGAACCCTAATAATACAGAGGTACTTACTAGAGCAGTTTTATTTCCACCTTTCTTTAGTTGGTCAAACATAAATTGACCAAACGATAGATGTGCTGGGATGAGTTCCTCCTCAGGCCCGCACACCACATTATTATTTATGGTAACCGGCATCTTAATATTAACACTTTTAAATTCTTCAACAGCCGCTAATCGAATGGCACCTATCTACCATCGGCTTAGGTTATAATATTAATTTTAATAGATATGATAACATGAACCTACGCAAATCGAACTGATAACGATAACGTAGTGAATAAATTAAGTTTGACAAGATTTGGGGCTAATATAACAATTAAAACGAACAAATAAAATTAAACACAACACTCCTACCGCCTGCGGATTTTTGATTTTTTTTTTTTTTTTTTAAGTTTATCCTTTCGGATAGGCTATGGGAACTAGCCCTTACTGCCTGGTCATTAGTGTCTTTTTTTCTTTGTACTTAAACCTAACCTAACCTACCCTTAATACCTAACTCTTGAAATGCGAGGGTGGTACACACATTCCAATGGTCAGGGGAGTTTCACGCGAGAATCAATCCGAATCAAACGGGAGCGCCTTCTTTATTTCTCACTCTTACTATATTGCTCTCCATTAATGGCACATTATCAAACTAATTCCACCACATTAACACAATAATAGCCACGAAAAACGAATTTAGAAAATTAAGAAACAAAGCCCGTCAGTTTCTTCACAATTCCTGTGCAAAACTCTCCTGATGACGATGGGATGATAGATGAACGATGAGGATGAAATTTTGGTCGATTTTGTAGGCACGCGCGTTGCCGCCAAAATCACCAGTACGATTTAACTTGCACCAAAACTTTTGTTCTTTCTTCGTATGTATTTGAGATTCCTGTTATGTTGGTCGATTTACGCAACTTTTTGGCACACAATCCGCACGAAATTATGTCACAAATATCACTAAAACCAATTTTTCACGAATATCAAATACAACTTTGACCGAACAAATTTAATGGCGGGAAGCCAATCGCGGATTTTTGACAGTTTTGTTGTTGTTGTTGTTGTTACATTTATCCTTGCGGAAAGGCAAAGGGAACATAGCCCATGCAGCCAAGTCTGATTTAGTATTTTCTTATAAATTCATTATAAAAGGCACTGTGTGCCTGGTCTGTTTTATGTTTATTATAATGTTTCCTTCTTGTCTTGTTCATAATTCAAGTAAATTGTAATTTTTCTGCAGTATTGTCATATTCTGAATTATATCCGAGATCGTGTTTCTAGTGTCCGATGTCGTAATAATGTCATTTCTGTGGTTTTTGTCATTTCGATGTGTGTCATTTCCGAGATCACGTTTCAACTTGCCGATGACTTCAATAAGTGTTCAATATTGACAGGAATTCGTAGTCTTTAGATGTTTTTCATTTTATGGTCATTTAAACCTAACTTATTGAAATGCGAGGGTGGTTCACACATTGCAATGTTTACGGAAGTTTTACGCGGGGATATCAATCTGAATCGAACGGTCGCGCCTTACTTTATTTCTCACCTTTACTATATTGTTCTCCATTAAAGGCACATTATTATACTAATTCCACCATATTATCACAATAATAGCCACGAAAAACTAAATTAGAAAATTAAGAAACAAAGTCCGTCCGTTTCGTCTTGTTTCCCGCGCAAAATCCGTTTTTTTGTTGTTGTTGTTGTTGTTACATTTTTCCTTGCGGAAAGGCATAGGGAACATAGCCCATGCAGCCAAGTCTGATTTTATAGATATTTTCTTATGAATTCATTATAAAAGGCACTATGTGCCTGATCTGTGTTAAAATTATAACTTTTCCAAGTCTTCATATTCCAAGCATAGTAATAATGTCATTTCTGAGGTTTTTGTCATTTCCAAGATCAAGTTTCTAGTGGCCGATGTCTTCAATAAGTTTTCAATATTGACAGGAATTCGTAGTATTTAGAATTTTTTCGTTTTATCGTAACTTAAACCTACAGCTTGGCAAAAAAGTCGTGATAAAACATGAGGGCGCTGCCTCCACGCAAGAACGTCAAAATCACGAATAACCTGGCAACACCACCATACAAAAATTTTAGTTCCACCTGTCACCACGATCATGACTTTTTTGCCAAGCTATAACTCATTGAAATGTGAGGGTGGTTCACACATTGCAATGTTTACGGAAGTTTTACGCGGGGATATCAATCCGAATCGAACGGTCGCGCCTTACTTTATTTCTCACTTTTACTACATTGTTCTCCATTAAAGTCACATTATTACACTAATTTCACCACATTATTACAATAACAGCCACGAAAAACTAATTTAGAAAATTAAGAAACTAAGTCCGTCCGTTTCGTCTTGTTTCCCGCGCAAAACTCCCGTTTTTTTTCTGTTGTTGTTGTTGTTACATTTATCCTTGCGGAAAGGCAAAGGGAACATAGCCCATGCAGCCAAGTCAGATTTTGTCTTTTTTAAATAAATTAATTATATTTTAAAAGGCACTATGTGCCTGATCTGTGGTACCGTAATAATGTCATTTCTGTGGTTTTCGTCATTTCCTCGTGTCATTTCCGAGATCAAGTTTCTATTTGCCGATGTCTTCAATAAGTTTTCAATATTGTCAGGAATCCGTATTAGAAGTTTTTCATTTTTTCGTAACTTAAACCTAACTCATTGAAATGCGAGGGTGGTTCACACATTGCAATGTTTATGGAAGTTTTACGGGGGGATATCAATCCGAATCTAACGGTCGCGCCTTACTTTATTTCTCACTTTTACTATATTGTTCTCCATTAAAGGCACATTATTATACTAATTCCACCACATTATCACAACAATAGCCACGAAAAACGAATTTAGAAAATTAAGAAACAAAGTCCGCCCGTTTCATCTTGTTTCCCGCGCAAAACTCCCCGTTTTTTTTTTTTCTTCAAGGTTCCCACCAAAGAGTAAAGGAGCCCATTCACAGTAGTCCGTCTTGCAGTCCTACACCAATATTGGATAGTGAATGGTGTTGTAGTCCTACAAGGCGTCCGACGACCTTGAGCATTATGTATGGGTAGTCCTACTTGCAGGATAGTGAATGGTGTTGTAGTCCTACATGTAGGACTACTGTGAATGGGCTACTTAATATAAGTATGTTCCCACGAAAAACCTGTCAGCTTTTTTAAATTTTAATGTTTGCGGCTTGGCTACTGAGACCTTTCAGCCAATATTGACAGGAAGAACAATTGATCAAACTTCTTGCTTAATAAGATTGCGACAACTTGGCGACAACATTCACGATCCAATAAGCGTCGGACTGCAGCGACTGAGTCCCTTTGCCCCTTCACTCTACAACAGGCATGTCAAACGCGCGTCCCGCAGAGCATTCTCTTGCGGCCCTATCCAATTTTAAGAACAGCTTCCCGATGCTGCTGCCCTCGAGCGTACAGACTTTTGGAAGTAGGTAGGTAACTACAATAAACATAATTTTATGGTAGGTACTATAGATACTCATATTATGTAGTGTACGCCGTGGTGGTCCAGTGGCGAGTAACCTTGCCTGCCGTGCTGGAGGCGATGGTTCGATCCCCGTCCAGGCCGACTCGTACCAATGAGTTTTTCGGAATTTATGTACGATTTGTAACACCACTGGCTTTTCGGTGAAGGAAAACATCGTGAGGAAACCTGCATGCTTCAATTTCGAGGCGTGTATTGTACCCACTGTCCATTATAAGTGGCGACGGGCTCACCCCCCGTCACACTGGACAGTTTCGGTACTACTGGTGAAACGTGGATATTCTGAGGTTTCAGAATATCTCTGACTACCCCCTCGGGGAATATAGTCGTGAGCATATGCTTATACCACCACTGCATTGAGTCATGAAGTAAAAAATTTCGAGCTCGCTACGCTCGCTCACTTTTTTGTATGGTATGTAAGGGTTGAACTACACATGGCCGCACGCGATCGCACTTTTCCGTCGCTCCATCCTTTTCTGTCACTCAGGAACGTCATTTGCTAGAGCATATAAGATAGACGGAACGCGATCGCGTGCGACACGAGTGCTAGTATGCTACACGTGATACGGCTGACCGGCTGTATCACGTCTTTTATCTCGTTCGTTCGCACGCAAATAGAAAGAGAGCTAAGGTGTGATAGCGCTGTATCACTGCGGCATGCTAGCTATGCAGGTCGGTTTCTCTTTTGTGGTACAGTCAAGAGCACAACCTTGACAATCGAAGTGCGATATTGTTTCTTAACGCGAACGCCATAAGAACAGTACGAAGTCCAAGGTGTCTAGCTTGACGTGCTCTTGACTGTACCTATTATATTATGACCAAATATTCTTGATTATGTATGACCATAGAGAAATTACACGCTCCCCCATGTGTATGACTAAGTTCAAGTTGTTAAGATAAGAAGTTTGTTCAACACAGATAGGTATAACCTGTTATCTATTTTAGCATACAGTAAATATCCTAGTGATTGTATATACACATACAGAACACTACACTTCGCAGTTTCGCACAGAGCTGATATGTAGTATAGTGCTACTTAGTACAATACCTCGTATAGCTGATGATAAGTTAGTACCTACCTATAGTAGTTATTATAATGTCGGCGGATAAAGCTGTAATTATAGACAATGTCGTCCATGGGCCACCGCATCTCCATATCCCTGGACATTTGTCTTTTGGACAATACCTTCTGGATAATTTCAAAGAGAACAGTGTCAGTGAAGAGAGCATTGCCTTGGTAAGTAACTACCTATACCCTATACGTTCAAATCTTCAAATAAATGCAGGAAACACGGTACTATCATTAATATCATTGCTGGAAACTGATTTTGTAGTATCGGTGTTGGTAAATAACTCATACGAACTAAGAATACCTTAAGGATTAAAGGTATGGGGTCCACGGAGTAGGTAGAGACTTCGTGGCATGATTATTGGTATCCAACTTCCTACAATACTATATCACGCTGTCATCAGTTTACTTTATCGTCATCATCATCATCTGTTTTCTTGACTCCTCTAGAAAATAGTTCTAGTTTGACGTACGTCAAACTACAGTTTGGTACAGTCGGCTACGAAAGTTGACGAACATTTGTCACCTTTATTTCTATGACACTATAAGGTTGAAACTTGAAGTATTATTTATTAGCCCAGTCATCCAGTCATGGAGTTTTGTTAGAAGGGGTGGGGGAATAAAAAAGTAAGTAATTTAATTATAAAAAATGATGATAGTTACTTATTAGAAAATACAAATTAATTTTTCAAGCTTTCTAAGTAGACGAAAATATTTATACGGTGTTTGAAGTGTGTAGGTATAATGGTAAAGCCCTTAAAATGTGAAAAAAAATTACAGTCAGTTTTTTTAGCATGGGGTTGTGCTGACGCGATTTTTAAAAATTTTTGTATATTATAATTTATAGCTTTCGTTGCCGATCGCACGCCACGATGACAATGCTACAAAAACAATTTTAGTGATAATGATGATAAAGTACTTAGGTATCGTATCGAATTGAGTTATTCAATAACAGTGCGTTGTTAGTAAAACAAAAAAATTACAAAAAATAATCATTTTCTTTTTTATTGTTACCCTGTGTTGGAAATGTAGGTAATTTCGCGCAGGGGTGCGATTTTTGAAGGTCAAATCAGCAGTAGAAAGATGCATATCTCCAATTTTGACATTTTCAATGAGCGTTTTTCATTTTTTTTTTAAATGCCGTTTTCTTATAACTCAATAGATGGCAGTAGTGTCTGTACGACAAACTGTCAAGCAAAAACTTCCTCTGCAATGTCTCCTATAGACTTAAAAACGTAGAGATTTCATTCTCTTTGGTTCGGATTTGGAAGACGTCATCAAAAAAATTTTGAAATTATTTTCAATTTCTTTCTTAGCCAAAAATACAGTCCTTTTTCGTTGTTTTTCAGAAAAGCAGTTTGAAGTAAACTAACAAACACGACAAAGTAAATGCTACGATACGAGTTTGATTGACAATGACATTTGACAGCTCAAGTTTTCTTATTGCCAGTTCAATTTCAGATTTTGCCTTATGATCAAAGAGTTTTTATATTTATTTTAGTCAAATTGTAGTCTTGTATCACCTTAAAGAGTAAATTAGCATAAAGTAGCCCATTCACAGTAGTCCTACATGTAGGACTACAACACCATTCACTATCCTGCAAGTAGGACTACTCATACATTTTGCTCAAGGTCGTCGGACGCCTTGTAGGACTACAACACCATTCACTGTCCAATATTGCTGTAGGACTGCAAGACGGACTACTGTGAATGGGCTCCTTAAGAAATATAGTTAAATACAAGGCCTCCAGTTAATTAGCAAGAACCTACGATAGTAATGCTATCTTGGTTGCGCAAATACAACATAACGTGTGAAAAAACAAGATGGCAGTATTTTTATCAACATGTCGATTCCAAGCAGCCTACAGCCCCTATCTGTCACACCTCTGTCAAACGCTGTCAAATGCTTTAACATCAAAATCTAATTGGTTCCATTTTCGTGCTTTATTTAAGTCCAAAATCTTCAAAACTATCTTATTTTTATTAATTAAGCTATGGGAAAATCGGACTTTACACTTTCTGGTTTATTTACTCGAGAAAATGTTACCTAGGTACACTTGTGGAATCTGATATTTTCGCCCGAGTTTTCCTTGTTTCCTGAATGCGATCTGCACCCGCGCACAATATAGGAGATTCTCTTTATATTAAAGTCACTACCACTTCACTAATTTCTTCAGATTTCTTTTTTAAATGACAATTCTTGCCAATGAACCGCGACGGTACTTTCGAGCAATGATACGCGACCAAATTGAAAAGGGTTCCCAATGTTGCCATCGTAGATAGATAAAAGTGACTTTCTTATTTGGCAGTATGGATAGAGGTCTTTAGGAGTCAGTTTGACGTTTTGGGGAGTACGGTGTGACGTCATCAAGAAGTTATTTACTTGTATTAATTGATCTGAGGTTAAATATCATAAAAAATATGTTTCATTATGTTCCAAAAGATTTTTGTTTTTTTTTTTACTTCACTTTTTACCCTCATTTCGGGGAAAGATAATTTTTCAGTGTTTGACATAGATTCGTATAGACCGTAGCGTCATCTATCGATCTACTATGAAACGAAAAAAAAACGCTCATTTCTGAGCTCAGCGAATGCACTTCTGCGGGGCTAGTACGCCAACCCGCGATAGTGTGATATAGCGCTATCACGCTTCCGCTCTCTTTCTATTTGCACGCGACAGAACGAGACAGAAGACTAAATTTGACAGATGGATGTGTTAAATGTGGTTGGCGTACTAGCCCCGCAGGAGTGCGATTTTTGAAAGTCACCGGCTGAGTAAAATGGCAGATAGGTATTCACCGATTTCCCAAAGTTCGCATTGTTAAATATTAGGTACCGGAGACTAAATTCTCTTACCCATCATACCCATGACTTCAATACGAGTGCCCCTACCCACTCGTATTGAACTCATAGTAGGTATGAGAAGGCTTTTGCATGAGATTTAAAAAACGTTCAAGTACACCGGTGACATTAAAAAATCCACAATACCACGCGAACTTTAAAAACTCAACTTAACTTTTGATTGAGTGAACCGATTGCGATGGAATAAACTTTTAACTCCAAGTTAAATGGGGTAAACAGTTGCATTACCTACTTAGGTACCTAATTTAAGGGGTGATTGGGAAATTTAATTTCGGGAAGGAAGGGGGATGGGGGGGGGGGGGTTATTGAAAAACGATGAAAAAATGTACTATAGCTGTAATCACTGTTCCATATAAATATTCGGTTTGGGGGGTTAGGGGGGGATAGGGTAGGGGTTTCCCACCTATCCGCCCCTGGATACGTGCTTGGAGACAAGCATAAGCATAGCTTAAGCATGCTCACGACTATATTCCCCGAGGGGAATTCCCAGTACCGAAACTCTGTCCGTGTGACGGGGTGAGCCCGTCGCCACTTTTAATGGACAGTGGGTACAATACATATCTCGAAATTGAAGCATGCAGGTTTCCTCACGATGTTTTCCTTCACCGAAAAGCCAGTGGTGTTACAAGTCTTACATAAATTCCAAAAAACTCATTGGTACGAGTCGGCCTGGACGGGGATGAAACCATCGCCTTGATTCAAGAATTATAATATTTCAGATCGACGGTGAGACAGGTCGACAAGTAACATACAGACAAATCCTACAAGATGTAGTTAACGTTGCGACCGGCTTGAAGAAGCTGGGAGTGAAGAGAGGCGATATGGTTGCCCTGTGCAGTGAAAACAGGACGGAGTTCATGGCTGCCACCGTCGGGGCTATCTGTTGCGGTGCCACTGTTACCACTGCTAATATGCTATATACTAAAGGTACGATCATGAAACCAGTCACCTTATTTATTTGTCACCTAACAAGCTCGGAAAGAATCTGTTTATCATTCGAAATCTGAGTACAAAAGTGTATTTTATCCGCTAGCGTGGAAAGAGTTTTTAAAATTAGAATCTCTTTACTTCCTCTATATATAATGTTAACCTTTTACCTTTGAAACCTTCGCTGCACTCAGGATTCTATAAATCTCGCTTCGCTCGTGGTTTCCTTCCTTCGCTTGCTCATCAGGTTTCAATACAAGTACTCGCGCCAAAAAACAACTTTGCAGCCTTGCATAACAAATAACTATTTCCTTCTCCTATCTTCTTTGATTAAATTCATTGCGAGATCCAAGACAGATCAGAGTCATCCCCCGGGCTCGCTGGACTTCATTGTCTAGTGTTGTGAATGCACAGGTCGCCGCTGCTTGATCCTGGTTTACAGGAGTTACAGTGGTGGAAATAAGTGGTGGCCCATAACCCTGTAACCTTGTTGTACCTACCCTATTTTAAGACATAATGCTGTTCGCGTAATTATTTAAATAAAAGGCAGATATTGTGCGGCAGGCCGGCAGGCGCACCAGTATGAATATACAGGAACCAGATTGGTGCCTGTCAACGTGTGCAATGGAGGTCAGCGAATGTAGAAAAATGGTAAACGGGGCTTTGCCTTGCAACGCTTGTGGCATTTTGTATAGGCCCGCACGTCGATGCTTAAACTAAGATGCTTTTCTCCACGTAGGGTATTCTCGTAACAGACTCTGATGGTTGTGATGTGAATTCACCGCTTCTTCAATCTTTCAGATGAAATGCTACACATCCTGAACATATCACGACCAAGCATAATATTCTGCTCTGAATCAGCTCTGAAACTGAATCTAAAGACGCTTAAATCTGTTGGTTCCATTAAGAAAATAATCCAATTCGACGGGACACCGTCGGCAAAGGGAATCATTTCGTATAGCAGCATGGTGTCAGTGCCAGCGAATGTGAACGAGTATGTACCGGAGGAAGTCCAGGGCTGGTCCGATGTCGCCTTCATACTATATTCTTCGGGAACGACGGGGCTGCCTAAAGGAGTGATGTTGACACACCTTAACGCTTTATACACAGCAGCTAATTATAATAGAGAGTAGGTAACATTTATATGTATTAAATTGATATACAGGGTCCAACTTAATAAGCTGACACTTTTTGGGGATGATCAGACCATCAACTTGAACAACTTTCTATGGCACCAACATCGAAATAACGAAATAAACTTCAGCTGTCCCTGGCTGTCCCATGCAAAACTGAAAAGCTTACTCAAACCAAATGTATGGGACAGCAGATTTTTTTGTTTTGAGCGTGAGTTTCGTCTAATTAGGGTCGCCAATTTGGACATGTACCTACGGGAGTTAGAAATTTAAAAACATTTCTGAATCTCGGCCTTAAACACGGCCTCTTCACGTATAGCGAGTAGCACAAAAGCCGGAATACTAAAGCGATGCTGTCGCTTTAGAGAAATAGGACACAGAAGTCATATATTAACGATTTTAATATTTCAGTAAACAGGCGGAGAAGAATAAGCTAAGCTCGAAAACGTTAATTTTGTCGCCATGGTTCCATGCCATGGGACTGATGTCTACGCTGAATTACTTGGCAGTAGGGAAACTGATTGTTTATCTGACGGGATTCCAGCCTCAAAAATATCTATCAACTGTTCAGGAGTACAAGGTGAGTTGATGTTAGGATCCCACAAGGGAATTTTAGTCACTGACACGTATAGCGGCGGTGGCCCTAGCCTATATTAGGCGCCGGAGTGCGAGGACTATATACAGTTTAATTATCTGTGAAAGGCTTTCCGAACACGAATCCCTGTGAAACTAATATTCGAGCCACAGACAAATAAATCACTGATAAGCACTGGGCATTGACCAGACAGGTCAATGGCACTGGGTAAAAACAACCCAGTGCCTTGTCATTTTCGGGTAGGGCGGCCCACTAGAACTGGCCGCCGCCGCTGTGCGCCCCTTGCACCCCCGGGTAGGGCTGCCCCTGGAGTTTGTTTAGACCGTCAAACTGAACAACTTTCTATGTGGGACCAACATCGAAATCGCGAAAAAAAAAATTTGATATCCCATACATATTTTAGCTCTAGTCGATTTGTAGAGAATGGAACATCATTTTTTATTTCGTGATTTCGATATTGGTCCCATAGTGAAAGTTGTTCAGTTGGATGTTTATTTGTATTTTTGTAATATATCTATTATATCTATAGGTGTAATAGTCCACCGGCTCATATCCACTACTGTTCCAGAAAATCCTACAAAGTCGAACTTTGTTTCAGATCAATCAATTGGTTCTAGTACCACCTATCGTAGTGTTCCTGGCGAAATCACCCATAGTGGAGAAATATGATTTGTCTTCAGTGCACATCGCGCTATGCGGCGCAGCCCCAGTTAGTACGGACACTATAGATCTAGCGTTGAAAAGGTAAAACTATCTTCTTCTTCTTATCGTGTCGACTTAAAATTTTGAACAAAGTCGCTAAATAGTACCTTGCCAGAAGTGGGCAACCGATACTGCACCGTCGCTAGCGGTCATGAGCTCCTCCTGCGTACAGGTGTTAGGGCACGCAGGGCACGATGTGAGATGGGCCATCGTTTGTGGAGCTCCACACAAGCAACTCACAAAAAGTAAGGTAAAACTATGAGATCAATAGACCAAGCATGCCACCTCCGAGAAAACAAGTAAGATCGAAATATCTTAACTCATGTCAAAAGCTAAAGCTAAGCTATAGCTAAGCTATAATTGATAAATACTCGATAAAACGAGAAATAAAGCCATCATGCGCGCTCATTTTGACATGAGTTAAGACATCTCGATCTTTCTTGTTTTCTCGAAAACTCTCGACATCACAGAAACCAAATTCATGATGGATTAATCAATGCACTGAGAACACAGATCACCTCCAATAGATACCGCATTCAGGGCCGCCGACGCGCACCACACATCTATGATTTTGCACTGATATAAGCAACGGGATAGAGCGAGATTGGAATAGTGCGACCTTGAAATGGCCAATCATGTTGCATTATTTCGTGCCCCGCTACCCGCACCTACTGCCAAAAATGGTGACTTCGGGCCTGTACGAAATTGTCATCATGCGGTATCTATTGGGGGTAATATGTGACTGAGATTAAGCGAGAGTTCTACCGCCTGCTCAGTATGATTTGCTGACCGAGTATTTTCTAGCCGCTTTTTCGGAGAGGAGGCTAGTGCAACAGAATTTTTAAAATAGGTCATCTGGTTCCAGAGATTACCCCCTACATACAATACAAACAAACAAATACTTATTTATTAGTGTAAATAGACGCACATTCAGTAAACTAAATACGTACAATAAGTTTTGATTTTTGAATTCTCATACAGGATGCCGAATTGTAAAGGAATATTGCAAGGCTACGGGATGACAGAAGTGACTTTAGCTGCCACGTTAGATGTAGATGAGGAAGACAAAATGCCCAGGTCGGGGAGTGTCGGTATTCCTATACCTGGATCTAGATTAAAGGTCAGAATGAACAATCAGCCAACAAGCCATCCAAGCACAAAACAAAGGGGAAATCCAGTCCCTCAGCAAAGCTTTTGATCTCAAGAGGTCATGAGTTTAAACATAAACAAGCAAAATATTTTTAGATTATGAATGTTTAAGTACGTAATCCACTGACATTTTTGGTCGCTAACAGCTTAGCTTTAAAACTATGTATAGCCAATCACTGTACCCTGAAACCCCAAAACTTCTTTTATCGTGTCAGCTCAGCATCGCATGAAATCACTCATGCTGTAATGGAATCATACGCCTGGAGAAGACAGAAGACAGACCATATCGCATGACAATCACTCTTCCTGCATAGCTAGCATGCCGCAGTGATACAGCGCTATCACCAAGTTATCACACCTTAGCTCTCTTTCTATTTGCGTGCGAACGAACGTGATAAAAGACGTGATACAGCCGTATCACGTGCAGCATACTACGAGTGCTGTACTGGAAAGATTGATTTAGGGTACAATTGGTAAATTCTGATGACAGTTCCAATTTGTCAAGCTTTTAACCGCCCGTGCCAGTCAGCAATCGTCGTATCGCGGCTGACTGTCCAGGGTACGACCCAGAGAAATTAGGTTTCGTCACGCGAAGAAGATACTCTTTCTTAATGATTTTATATACTTTTACCGTTATTTTTCAGGTCATCGATTTAGAAACTGGTAAGAAATTGGGTCCTAACCAGAAGGGTGAGATTTGCATAAAAGGTCCTGTTATCATGAAGGGATATGCAGGAAACAAGGAAGCCACGAGAAACAGTTTCGACGAGGAGGGCTACCTCAAGTCCGGAGACATTGGGTACTATGACGAAGAGGGATATTTCTGCATCGTTGACCGACTGAAAGAATTAATTAAATACAAGGGAGTTCAGGTTCGTCACTTGGCATCATTTAAAAGGTTGGACTATTATTGTTGGTTGGGCCACAGATATTATAATACGTTGGGCTATTGTAAGCAAGATTCTTCATGTAACACTGCGACCATTGCTGGTCTATTGTGTTCGCCCAAAGCTCACCCATATTGTACAGGTTGTTAGTGTCAGCCATCCGCAGACTGAAACGGTGAACTAACCATCAAACTGAACAACTTTCACTATGGAGCCTACCTCAGGAAACGCGAAAAAAATCTGCTGTTTCATAAAAAACCTGCTGTATGTACATACCTACCCGACTAAAATATGAGACAGCAGATTTTTTTTCGCGTTTCCTGAGGTTATCTTAGGCTCCAAGTGAAAGTTGTTCAGTTTAATGGTCTGAGTTAACCGTTTCTGTCTGCCTAGGGCTATCCCTTACACCCTGTATATTATGCTGATGATGGTGAGTAATCGGCGTACATGCTGAAATTCGAACTGGATTTTCTTTAAGGTGCCATGCATGGGTTTGCCCAGCCCTCCGAGAAGTGCGTGCGTGTGCCGTATTTTCGATTAAAAAGAATGAACAAAAGTACTTTTTATAGATTTTTTAAATGATTTCACTAGAATGGTGTACATAAATTATGTGAGTATAAATACCAAAAATCGGAAACTATTTTAAGTTTTCTAAAACGCGAAAAATGTTTTAAAATAAGTACATGAAAATACGTCATCTTTGTGAAGATTTTCTATCGAGTGAAATAATTCCAATCGTGTTTTCAATTTATGATTTCACTAGATAAACTATCCAAGCATACTGAGGTTTGGTTTCGGTAAATTGTATAAATCTAGTCGAAAAATTAAAAATAAAGATGCCTCCAAGGTAATTGGTCAAACTTCGGACACCCTGGGGGGTTTTTTAATAACCGCTGCAGCGCGCTGTAGCCTGTAGGTAGTATTGTGTATACAATCTACATGTGATAAAAAGTAAAGACCTGAGTATAATTTATTTATCAAACAGATACGACTTATTTACTATATTGTAACAGTATTAAATAATAATCTTCAGCGTTATCTTATCGCTCCTTTATCTCGAAGATATAGTCCAAAATCCTATTATTGAAGAAAACCAAGAAGGTAAGTTGGTAATAAATGGATATTAATTACCTATTTACAAAAAGATCAAACTCCATACGCCAGATACCATCGATGGCCAAAATCCTAACTAATTGACACACGATCTCAACCACAAATCTCGTATATATCTGAGCCTCAGCCACAGAATCCTCAGCCTTCGGTAGGTAGATGATGAGGAGTGAGATGCTCTACGAATACACTGTATTGCTGGAACGACGTAGTTATTTAATGTGCAAAGGTCGTTCAGTCGTCAAAATAGTATTAACACCGTATAAGTAGGAAGTAACCCTAAAAGCCCCAGCCTGTCCCGTGGGTGTCGTAAAAGGCGACTAAACGGATTAACCAGAGGATGGGCAGCAGCGTTCTCCGAGATTAACACCCAACTGCGATTGCCAACCCGCCTGCCATGCGTGGCTAGTGGCGATTATGGCAAAATGTCCCTTTTGGGGGAGGCCTATATCCAGCAGTGGACGTATAAAAAAATCTGAAATGATGATGATGAACCTTAAGTTTTTTTACCTATATATCGTATACCTAAGTACTTTGATATCGTCATATGTATACGGTAATAAGTAGGTACCTAACTGTGGTTAGCTACTTACTCATTCTCCCCTCCGGACGGAAAGCGTAAATTTTCGTCCCGCTGCGCTGCTGAAATTAAGTTGCCGCTTTCCACCTCCGTTGAGGAGAAAAATAGTATACTAACCTCGGACAGTAATTAAGAAAGCCTCAGATCACATGTTTGTTGTACAATTACCTACATGAGATCTGAGACCTTTCTTATTTTCCTGTCCTCGATGTGTAATCTACTAATATCATTACTATGCTTAAAACAGGTGCCCCCAGCAGAAGTGGAGAACGTAGTGATGCAGCACCCCGGGGTGGCGGAGTGCGGGGTGGTGGGCGCCCCGGACGAGAAGGTGGGCGAGCTGCCCACCGCCTTCGTGGTCCGCAAGCCGGGAGTCAACGCGACCGAGCAGGAGCTCATGGAGTTCACAAACAGCCGCGTGAGTTCACTTAAATTACCCTTTAGATCTTCAATTTATAGCAGGCTCACGATCAAGGCCAAATCGCAAAGAGGTTGGCGAATGGAGGGGACGGTGCACGCGGTCCTTATTGGGTAAGGGTAAGGCCGGATTTGTGATTGTGCAATTATTTGTCTAAGAAAAATTCTGTGATAAATAGCAGGTCTAAATAAGCATGCTTTAGCTACAGAATAATGGGGCCTTAACTTAAGGGCTATCAAAGCAACTTTTGTGCAGCAAAGTCGCGCTTTCTTTTTTTTAAACTTGACGCATAATAGAGCGAGATAAAAAGCTCGGAATAACGCTGTTGCGCTTCTTCCTAGATCGTCGTACTTCGTTCGTACTTCTAGATAAAAGTCGAATATTTCCCTATGACAATTTATGAAGAATAATAACTAAAATCCAAATTTACTTCGAATAAACTGTTAAAAACCTAACCTAAACTAACCTAATCTAGTCAGACAAAAATTTGATTTGCGTAGCGTTTTCCTTTCAAGTAAAAATTAAGTTGTCGGGTCTGTATTGTCGCCCATCTGATGTTTGTTTCGTCTCGTCTTCCCGTCTATCTAACTAACCGAATCGATCTCAATTTATTAGTTAGACATGAATTTTCAGAAAGTTATAAAATCTAGCCACATAAAACGCTCCCATAAAATATTGTTGTATTCCAGTTGTCGAAATATAAACGTCTTCACGGCGGCATTATATTCGTGAACGAGATCCCGAAGAATCCCTCCGGGAAGATCCTCCGGCGCGTGCTCAAGGAACAACTGAAGAAGAAGAGGAACAGCAAACTGTGATTTTAGTCTCCGGACTCTTGACGCATTTATGGGAAAATATTGTACGGAATTTGATAAAAATATACTATTTAAATAATAATTTCGTTTTATTACCAGCTTTACCTAAATTGAACCTTATTTTGTGTTCTCCTTAATATTTCATTATCACAGTCATCGTGACTTTTAACGATTCTCAGATAATATGACAAGATTAAGTAGGTATATTACTGCACCTACCTTTGAAACGACGATAAAAATACCTCTAATAATATAACAAATGGAACATAAAAGAAGCTAAGTTTGAAACACAACATCACACACATACACATACTTCGTGCCTACTCAAACTTGTAAACACTGCCATACACACATATACAGTTTGATAATAATTGTTGGAATGATGTCGTGAATTCATGATTAGGATTAGGAGGTAAGAAAACAGAAATTTTTCTGTGCTGCTATGTCTTCTCCGATTGGAATTTTCCTTCCTTGAACCGCTTTACCCAACAGCATGATTAAAGGATTAGGCCTAGTATCAGTTGCCCAGTTAAAGTCGCGCAAACGTAATAAAAACCAACAGTTGCAGCAGTTAGTTTTGCTTATACAGGGCGTAACAAATCAACCTAGTAAATACTTTTGGGGATGCTTCAGACCACGATGGTCTTTCACCCCTTAAGTATATCTACTAGGGTGTTTTGTTACACCCTGTATAAAATAAAAATCTGAGTAGAGTAGCGCCACAGACTAATTACTCAGTAGTTTCTACGTAGTGCCACAGAGCTGCCTGTTAAGAGGAAATACGGGCGTTGTTTGATGAAACAAATGTATTTCCCTGTTTCCTTCCTGGATAATTTTAACAAAAGCAAATATATTTTTACCATATCATTTAACTACCTACCTCTTTTGTTTTTTCCGTAAATTAATTAACTTCTATTATCGGTCTAATACTGGAGGAGCAGGGGAATACGAGATTGTGATTTCGTCTACTTTATGTTTTTGTGTGTAAAATCAGTCCGAGCTGCAGTTGTCACTTTCGCACTGGTAGCTCGGTTGCTCGGGAACAACGCGACAGCAATAGATCTGCTAAAAATCTATTCTTCGAATGTCTAGCACCGCGTTTCCTCTTAAGGTGGTTTCAGTCCATACAAAACTTTGTCGTAGAACACTCGTAGACGGTATTAATAAAAGTAATGTTTTATAAATTGTAAATATTATTTGATACGCGCAATCTAGATTTTCTAAGCAACTTTTCCACATATTATAAAACATTACTTTTATTAATACCGTCTACGAGTGTTCTACGACAAAGTTTTGTATGAAATTGACAGCTCTCCAACCACCTTAATGCCATAGGTAATATAACAGGTTCCGCCAGTTAAGTATAGTTACCTAATTGAGGTGCGTGCTGCTCACAATAGGCCGCGCATACGAGGAGGCCTGGTATATTATCTTAAGTCATTATTAATACCTACTATGTAAAACACTACAGATATACAATAGTGTGATGCACGTTCTGTTATCAATAAAATTATCAGCAGTCGTTGACAGTGTGAGTTTGGTGACGGTACAGGATTATTGTGGTTGTGTAATATTTTGTCCGCGGTACGTAGACTTGTTTATAATTATAACCACAACTTTAGAATCTGTTCGAAGGTGAAGGTAACTATGCTTATGTCATGTAGTGTAGCTAAGGTTATGCTTATGAATTGTAAATACTGGCAGTGACTATAGGTACGAATTATCACTAGGTATTATTAAATAATAGCTACTACTACCTTCTATAGTACAGTTTTGTAGGACACTACGATAAATAAGTAGGTATGTAAGTACGTAAATAATATTTCTGTTAAGTAGGTACTAAGTACGTAACAATTATTGTAGGTTATATCTTTATTGTTTTTTTTTTTTTTTTTTTTTTTTTTTAAATAATGGCCTTCAATTCTATTTGACTTTACTTAAGCCTTACTTACGTAATAATTACGTATCTAAATTCTATTTTTACGCAAATGGGCACTGTTTATGTAGTAGGTAACCCGATGAATTAAACTAACATTAAGTGGGATAAGAATCAAAGGCGGATCCAGGATTTTAATATCTCGGGCCACGTATTAAGATTTAAAAAATTTAGTTAGAGCTCATTACTTTACTCAGGCTCAAAATTCAGAGGTTCTGTATCCCCACTGATAGGAATTGTAGTTTGTTTCTTCACACATGTCTTCTTATAACAGTCACACATTTTATAAAACAGACGGGGGATAGAAAATGTAAGCACAACAAATTTTAGAGATAGCTAAATAAAAACTTTTGTATGCTATTTACCCGAATAATTAGTAAGTTACTTAGGAGTATAATAAACTTCATTATTTCTTACGTAGGATTTAATAATCCACCGAGAGTGCAAAGTACAAAAGATAAGGCCATGGATACCTAAGTATAGGTAGGGACAATAAAAGACTACTAATTCCTCGTTATAATATTATATATGCAGCAATGATTATTGTAATGCTTGTACACACAGCGACACTTCAAGCTTTACAAAACCAACATAAGCTGGCCGCGCGTAGGTCGAGAAACGTATAACGTCGCGCGGCCAGCTTATATTAGTTTTGTATAGCTTGAAATGTCGCCGTGTGTACGTATAGGGTTTGTACAGTTTGTACACTTTTTTAAATAAATTAATGCAGCATGGGGCGGTTCGATTTTGTATCCTATATTCTCGTCTGTAAGTGGCCAACAAACTTCTTGAGTACGGCGACTGCGTAGAATAAAATTTGTACGTGAAAGCGCTACTGCGCAGACCCATCACCCCTGCCCACAGACTGCCCATTTTTCAAGATGTTTGCCGGGTACTGTTTCGTACCTAACTATTGAATTTTATGAACAATGATGGCACGTTAAGCCGTTGGTCCCAGCTACTATCTCTGGTGGTAGGTTAGGTAGTAGTCGTTACATAATAACCACGTCCAGTCCAGGCCCATCTTTTCCAATGAGCACTCTGGGCAAGTGCCAAAGGCCCCATGGGCCCCACGATCGATGGGGCCCCCCTAATTCCTGCCCGATTACCAAACGAGAAGCGATATTACCGATAAATACCTACCATTATTTTCCTTAAATAATAAGCTTTTTTGGTATTCTAATGAACAAGGGGCCTAAAAAACCAGTGACAACTACGTTTGGCTGCCTGGGTACAACTTGTAGGTCTAAATCTAGACTTTTCCTTTTGCATGTTGTTAATAAAATAGTCCTCTGTCATATTCATATCATAGTCAAAAGGACCCCATAATGCTAAAATGACCAGGGCCTCCAAAAGGATAAAGACGGCTCTGACCACGTCGAGGCCGTAAGGCGTCCTGAAAAAACGCTGAAAAAACTCTTTTTTTTTGTTGTTCTTATTTCTTGTAACTTTCTTGGGGAAAGTAGTTAATACCTAATGATCGATTAAAAGATTTCTTCAAATTTGTTCCAGCTGATACAGAATAAAGTTTAAACAAAATGGCGGTGAATAAAGCAACGATTATAAACAACGTTGTGCATGGTGGTCGAGCGTACGGGGTGCCTGGGGACTTGTCTTACGGACAGTACGTGCTGGACAAGCTGAGAGAGAATAGCGACGATGAACACAGAGTTGCTTTGGTAAGGACACTTATAAAAAACGTTGTGCACGGTGGTCGAGCGTACGGGGTGCCTGGGGACTTGTCTTACGGACAGTACGTGCTGGACAACTGAGAGAGAATAGCGACGATGAACACAGAGTTGCTTTGGTAAGACACTTATAAATAACGTCGTGCATGGTGGTCGAGCGTACGGGGTGCCTGGGGACTTGTCTTACGGACAGTATTTGCTGGACAAGCTGAGAGAGAATAGCGACGATGAACACAGAGTTGCTTTGGTAAGGACACTTATAAACAATGTTGTGCATGGTGGTCGAGCGTACGGGGTGCCTGGGGACTTGTCTTATGGACAGTACGTGCTGGACAAGCTGAGAGAGAATAGCGACGATGAACACAGAGTTGCTTTGGTAAGGACACTTATAAACAACGTCGTGCATGGTGGTCGAGCGTACGGGGTGCCTGGGGACTTGTCTTATGGACAGTACGTGCTGGACAAGCTGAGAGAGAATAGCGACGATGAACACAGAGTTGCTTTGGTAAGGACACTTATAAACAACGTCGTGCATGGTGGTCGAGCGTAGGGTGTCTGGGGACTTGTCTTATGGACAGTACGTGCTGGACAAGCTGAGAGAGAATAGCGACGATGAACACAGAGTTGCTTTGGTAAGGAAGGAGACTTAAAAGAATAGAATATTCTATGAAATGAAGCAGTATCAGTTCGGCGTGGGCGGGCAGATCTTTCAGGTGCACGCACGTACGTACCAAAGCCAAAGGGTAAGGTGGGATTTATCCATCATACTATCCACACCTACCTAGTAACAATAGTTAATTCGTACAAAAAATTGACGACATAGATATGATAGATTATGTAAATAGTTTAGAATAATAAAATACTTATGTAGGGTAATAAAATATCGCTGTCTATCAATCGATCATGTTATCCAATTCCACAATACCTACCTTTATACAGTGCGACATAAAAGAGTAGAAAGTAAATGAGGCCGCTGCCTCCACGCAAGAACGTCAAAATCACGCATAAGCTGGCAATACCGACCTACAATTTGTACTAAAATATTTAGTTCCTGCAGTCACCGTTTTCTACTCTTTTATGTCGCACTGTAATTATGGATAAGTAAGTATCTAAATTTTAAAATCATTCAAATCATGTCCCATATCATATAATAGAGACAAGAATTATGTAAATAGGTGAATTTCATATAATAATTATTAAATAGGTAATATAAATTAAAATGGGAGAAAAAATAACGTAATTGTATGTAATGGTAACGTAATTGTATCGTAACGAAAAACGGGGCAGCATGAGTTGTAGGTAAGCATTATTATGTGACATTTAAGGCAATTGTCCGTTCGTCCTTTCCGTTCCTAATGGATACGGACGAAGCCTTATAAATGTAGGTACCTAATCTACAGTTAAAAATGCGCTCGCCGCTGAGCTAAGCATTTTAAATATAATTGATATTATGTATAAGTGATGTATGATATAGAAGTCAGTAATTAATGCTTTGTTAACTAAAACTAAGTATATAGGTACCATACCTACAGAGCAATAATTACAGAGGGCGTCGGAGGCGCATTGCGGAGACGTAGATTCTATATGGATACTCAATCATAAGGGTCCTGGATTCGTATCTGCATAGACGACATACCATGTACCAATGAGTTTTTCTAACTTATGCACGTAGGTACTCGTAAAACCGACTGATCTCAAACGGTGAAGGAAAACATCGTGAGAAATAAAGGAAATACCTTCTCTACTCTCCGGGCTGAAAGCGTCGACTTTCGTCCCGCTGAGCTAAACGATGTTGCCGCTTTCTGCCTACGTCGAGAAGAAAAATAGTATGCTAACCTTGGCAGTAAATACCTAAGAAAGCCTCAGATCACATGTTATCTGAGACCTTTCTTACTTTCCTGCCCTCGGTGTGTAATCTACTATTATTGAGCTATCTACAGCTACTATATAACTTACGTGTTGCTTGGGTGCTAAGTAGGTACTTATAACTTATATTATATCATCTTTCAGATCGACGGCGAGACAGGTCGTCAAGTAACATACAGACAAATCCTACAAGATGTTGTAAACGTCGCGACCGGCTTGAAGAAGCTTGGAGTGAAGAGAGGCGATATGGTTGCCCTGTGCAGTGAAAACAGGACGGAATACATGGCTGCCGCTATTGGAGCTATCTGTTGTGGTGCCACTATTACCACTGCTAATATACAGTACACTAAAGGTACCGAATCATTTATTCTTCCGCACCATATTGCAACTGGTCAAAAGGCAACATTTCATCCGATAAGAGACAGCTGCCAAGATAGCAGCGAACATGCACATCTAAATCTATCAAGCGAGGAATAATAATCGGCATAATATTGTTTCTGGATAGTAATCGACGGAGCATACAAATCTTCACAACGTCGGTTGAAGTTTGCAGTTTCTTGCACTCAATTAATAAATTAAATTTTATTTAAAAACCAAACCTAACCTATTGATACTAATTATGAGCAAAATATTATAGAAAGGAAATACAGCAGGTACAAAACAAGGTACCTACCATAAACGAACATGCACATCTAAATCTATCAAGCGAGGAATAATAATCGGCATAATATCGTTTCTGGATAGTAATCGACGTAGCATACAAATCTTCACAACGTCGGTTGAAGTTTGCAGTTTCTTGCACTCAATTAATAAATTAAATTTTATTTAAAAACCAAACCTAACCTATTGATACTAATTATGAGCAAAATATTATAGAAAGGAAATACAGCAGGTACAAAACAAGGTACCTACCATAAAGCTATTTCTTTCAGACAACTTTAGGGTAAACGAATTGATAAACTAATGTAGAAACGTAAATCGCGCAGGGACTAAACAATTTTGATATGCAATTAATTGGATGAAAAGGTAAACCTTTACTAATATTTCTGTGGGAAATCTTTAAATACGGATTAGTGCGATTCCGTATTTAAAGATGTCATGAAGATGAAGACCACAACCACTTCTTTAAGGAATATATCTGATTCAAATTCTCTGTTTCAACCTTTTCAGATGAAATGCTACACGTCCTGAACATATCAAAACCAAGCATAATATTCTGCTCTGAATTAGCTCTGAAACTGAACCTAAAAACTCTCAAATCAGCGGGTTCCATAAAGACAATAATCCAGTTCGATGGTACGCCATCAGAAAGGGGAATCATTCCATACAACAGTATAGTATCAGTACAAGCAAATGTGAATGAGTATGAACCAGCAGAAGTAAAGGGGTGGTCAGATGTTGTCTTCATTCTGTACTCTTCGGGAACAACTGGTCTGCCCAAAGGAGTTATGATGACTCATCTAAACGCATTATACGCAGCTGCTACTTTCGAGTAAGAGACCACACCTAAACAAATTTGAAATAAACAACGACATTCAATTAAGCAAGAATTCGCAATTCAACTTGGATTATTTTCTCTTCTAGTGTTCCTTCAGCATTAACAGACACAAAATTAAAAATGCTAACGCTGGTTCCATGGTACCATGCCTACGGATTGATGTCAACCCTGAATTATTTGTCAATTAAAAGAACCCTTGTGTATTTTGCTGGGTTCAATCCTCAGAAATACCTGAATGCCATTCAGGAACACAAAGTAAGTTTTATTCGACGGATCTGAGGAGAATGAAAACTATTTTGTAGGTATCACGAAAAAGCTAAATGTAAGTACTTACCTAAATTTTAATTCCAGATCAATGTACTGCTCCTCGTACCACCGATCGTCGTATTCTTGGCGAAGTCGCCCTTAGTGGAGAAATATGACATGTCTTCCGTTAATATAGCTTGGTGCGGAGCAGCCCCACTTAGTGCGGAGACTATTAGTCTAGTATTGAAACGGTAACTATCTAACATCACATCTCATGTCGTTATGTTTTGTTCATCATCGCATCAGGTACCCAGGCATGGCTAACCATTTAAAAGTTTTGCTTAGCTCTCTGTCAATGTCCTACCTCGGTAGTTAGGTTGATGTACTATATTTCATCTTACCGTTTAAAAAAGCTGTCATCAGAAGGTATTCTGATTATAGTTTGACCAAGAACTTTCCTCCGTTGAATAAAGGTATGAGGATCGGGGTTATGGCACTCACAATTACCACAATTAACTTTATCCTTTTATAAAACAGGATGCCGAATTGTAAAGGAGTATTACAAGCTTATGGAATGACGGAAACATCTTTGGCGGCGACAAAAGATTTAGATGACGACACAGTTAAGCCTAAGCCTGGGAGTGGTGGTATTCCTTTGCCTGGCATTAAAGCAAAGGTGAGATTTCTTACTTAAGATATCACAGATTTTACCTGAACTACAAAACCTGAACTGTGAATGTTATGATCGGTCGATCTTATCGATAGACTAAGGAAGAAGATGTTAAAACCTGCAGCACGCTTAAAAGAGCAGATTATAAATGATCATTATGAAAATTTTCTAGGTTGTTGACATCGAAACCGGTAAAAAGCTAGGGCCTAACCAAAAAGGAGAGGTCTGTCTCAAAGGTCCTATCCTGATGAAGGGATACGCGGGGAACAAGGCAGCTACGCGGGAAATATTCGATGAGGAGGGATACCTGAAGACTGGAGACATTGGCTACTATGACGAAGATGGATACATCTTCATAGTCGATCGCTTGAAAGAATTAATTAAATACAAAGGAAGTCAGGTTAGTAACATCAATGTTATGGTTACCCCAGCTAGAACATGACATTGCAATTGTGTTTACAATCTTAAATTCGTATCATGCGAGTGTGAAAATCAATCTAGCAGTGTCGGTAGCTATAATATTAGAACTAATCTAATCAGTATAATCTGACTGCTATCTTTAGGTACTGTCACAGACAATAAACGCAAAATAATTTAACAAACATAGTGAGGTGTTTCGAAGTCAAAATGAAAGTCAAAATAATTTATTCAATATAGGAATTTGCAGCCCATGTATTTTGCAGAAGGGCAAGAACCACAGATAAATTTTACTCAAGAACGTTGAGTTATTATTGTAGACTCGGACTGATTGTTAGCGTAGTCTAAATCAGCGCTTAAGAAAAACACTTATGGATAATATTTAGGCGAAGCAAGAGAGAGTCGTCATCATCATCAGCCTATATACCTACGTCCCACAGTAGGGCACAGGACTGCCTTCAAGGAGGGTTTATGGTAAGTCCACCATGCATGCATGCCAAATGCTAATTGGTAGAAGTCACATACGCATCAGAATTTCTTCTTCAGCGTAGGTATACAGGTTTCCTCGCAATGTTTTCCTTCACCATTTCGGAGCAGTCATATTAAAAGTGACATAGTTATTGTGTAAGAATCTATCGAGCACTGAAAGGCTGATTGATGTAAGGAAGGAAATGACATATTGCGCCGACATAACCGACCATCCAGTCCCAACCAAGAATCTATATAGTGCGCACCTGCATCAAAGTGTTGTTGAATAACAGGTACCACCAGCGGCAGTGGAGAACGTGATACTGCAGCACCCCGGGGTGGCGGAGTGCGGGGTGGTGGGTGCCCCGGACGAGAAGGTGGGCGAGCTGCCCACCGCTTTCGTGGTCCTCAAGCCGGGAGTCAACGCGACCGAGCAGGAGCTCATGGAGTTCACCAACAGTCGCGTGAGTTGACGGCACAATACCTTCGACGTATCGTCCTTGGCTTACCATTCGTCCGAGACTTAAGATTAACCAGAAACATTCGATTCTGATGTTCATTGTGGGGTTTCGGCGTTGTTTTACTTTGATACCTACTTTCATGGTGATTCTTGTGCAGATTCTTTTAAGAAAGCACCATTTTCGTATAATTTTCGTAAAGCCGAATCGAAAGTACTCTATCTTCTAACATGTCTACTTGCAGCTTAGAAACTCTACTTTATCTACTTACCATTACAATCAAATCGAAAGTCATGTTGGTGGCCGGGCTCTTGATTAGATAAATTCTGGATATCAAAAGAACTAAATCGAAATATCAAAATGCCTAAATAGCAAAACGACTGCCTAGAGGACCATTACCCGTACTCATGGCATTACGGGACCACGGGTCATTTTGTTTACCCATAGTCTCATGGCACATATAACCCAGTTATTATTATTTTTGGCTTAAAACGAAAGACTATGTACAGGCTTGAACTTAACCACGATTTTATTGGAAAACTGACTGCAATTAAGTGTTTTCAATTTCAGTTATCGAAAGAGAAACGTCTTCACGGCGGCATTATATTCGTGAACGAGATCCCGAAGAATCCCTCAGGGAAGATCCTCCGGCGCGTGCTCAAGGAACAACTGAAGAAGAAGAGGAAAAGCAAACTGTGATTTTTAACAACTGTTTAATTAAAATTTTATAAATAAAGGTAAATGGGAAACTTCGCTTTTGATTCACCACCATCATAAGGCTGTGTCTGCGCCGCAATTTCGTGACAACTGAATCGCAAACTAATTATCGACCGCAATCTTTTTCATAATCTATGCTATGAATAAAATGTTGTCTAGGCAGGTAGGTGCAGGTACAAGAAGTTAGATCCGTGGTGTAGTACCTATACTCCGTTTCAAATAGCAACGAAAATTTAAGGCTATTTTGAATTACAGAAACAGAGATTTGAAACACTTACCTACTCTCATTTATTCTTAAAATAGCTTTAATAATAATAATCGTCCAAGATACGTCGAATAGTATATATTTCTATAAATAAATTGTATTTGGTAATCACAATTGGCCAGAAAGCCAAATAGGAATTGGTAAATCTCGTCGTCTTTATTTGGAATGTAGTATAGCTACAACATGTTCAAAAAGGTGTTACTCCCGAGAAAACATCAGCACGTATCTAATCAAAAATATAACATTTGATAGTTCATATCTCCATAGATATTGAGTAGGTATTGGAGAAACTTCGCACGTATTCGTTACAAATGATGTTGTTGGAGAAAATGGCATTAGATTATATTCGAATAGAGCAGTCTTAAAAGTAAACTCAAAGACCTAATAAAATACTAAACGGATCTTTTTGAGAGGCCCGCGTTTCCACCAGAGATGTGCGAGGTAGCGAGGTGGTGAGCGAGGAAACAATCCGCCAATAGCGCGCTCGCTCGATCACGTCATTCGGAAATTGAAGCACTCTCATTGGCCGATTTTTTCCTCGCTACCTCGCACATCTCTGGTGAAAACGCAGCCCTGTAGTAACCCGTTAAAATGTTTAATTCTAAATTCGATTAGGTAGGTAAACCTGCCTAAAATTCGTGAGGCCTTTAGGAATAAAAAGTTCTGTAAAGTTGCCTTCGTATAGGTAGTTTTGTCTCTATGTAGTTCCTGAAAGAAATCCCAGTTACAGGGTGTTATTGTTTACATCTTAAGACATTCTTGTACCTAGAATACAAGTTTCAAGAACCTGACTAGAATAATTGGTATTAGCGTGGTCCCACGACGGCGGTTGTCGCTGGCTGGCTGCGGCATGATTGATTGTAGTGGAGACAGCACGCAACTTGCTGGCAAACGATTCAATTATCGCTAATGGATCTACTCCCTGGCGAGCGGGCTGTCTCTGGAAAATTGACAACCAATTTGTTCTCTACACTTTTCTATTAAATTAATACCTACTGTTCTTCGATGATCGATTTAAGTACTAAAGTACTTATGTAGAAGTTTCTTTGTGCTAAACTAAGAAAAGAACAAGATGCAGTATAGAGTGCCTACCTATGTAAACTATATAGGGTCAAATTGAAATCATTAGCATCCCTTACCCTACCATCAAACTGAACAACTTTTAGTATGGGAGCAAACCGATCGGAGCAAGAAAAAAATCTACTGTTTCATACAGTTGAGTCGAGTCGACTTTGCAGTTTAGTATGGAATTTATTTTTGCTCCGATCGGTTTACTCCCATAGTAAAAGTTGTTCAGTTTGATGGGTAGACTCGCAGTTTAAAAGAATGCTAATGATATCAAATTCACCCTGTATACAAGCATAGAGATACTTAAGTTTCTAAATTTTCAGTGACTTCAATTGATTATTGAAAATATAACCAGACTTCGTGTGTATGGAGCACGCCAACGGTAATTATACCCTTAAGTTTAAATACATATAATGTAATTATAGGAACATTTTATTTAGGTTTTCTTGATTGGGAAATCTTTTATTTTGTGGCGCCCGCCACTGAAAATCCTCTAAATCTTATCTTATCTAAATATTAAGTCGACGATGTTTTGAAGTACCACTTAGGTAGGACCGATAGGACCTTTACCCAATTTGCGAATATAAATAAGTCTAATGGTTTTTGGGGAGACCCGCAATCCCGGACCCTTGTCAATGTTGTCATCGATGTCGGAAAAACCACTCGGAATAGTTGATAGACGCCATTATTCGCTAAGTAGTTTACCTACGTTACCTACTCGGACTGTGATTTACCTATTTTATTAAGAGGTATAAGGTAGGTTCCTAATTATAAGCTTATGCTCACAACTACCTGTGCCTAAAGTATAATTTATACATCAACATTTCTAACTAACTACACAAAAACCACACATCTCGAAATTGAAGCATTATTTGAGATCAATGCATGATGGTTTTCAAAGGATGTTTTCCTTCACAGAAAAGTCAAATTCAGGAGGCTACACTCTGAACGTGGATGTTCTGAGTTTTCAGAATATCTCTCACTATGTTATGCTATGCTATGCTACTGTATAGTATTATATAATCTGTGGCTATGCTAAAATGCAGGATTGCGCACTATCGAAAATGCCGGCAAAGAGTAAGCTTAAATGGATAAATATTTCCAGTAGGTATTTATATTTTACCTATCAAAACAAATATTTCTTAAGATAGGTAGGTTAGGTACCGGCATATAAAGTTTGGTTTGATTGAATTTTATTTTGTAAAACAAAATTACTCAGGTCAAGGAAGTTAGCTATTTCTTGGATTTCGAATCAATTAGGTGGGTACTCTTTGCATACCTTTTCCTCCTTTCTTAGTTTTCCCCAAAGTTTCCCTAACTCCCACGTTTTCTACGGACCGCAACCCCGAAGTCACGTGTTTAAATCCGTGACTCTATCTATTCGTACCTACTATACCTATAGACGACGCGCTCTACCACGTTTTGTACTCATAAAAATTGTGTTTATTTTCTTCTCACTTACAAAATACAGCATGACCTTGGGCGCCGGCAGGATTATTTTAAGAGATGTGCATCTGGCTGGACGCATACAAATAAAGTGCTTAGTTATAAAACTTATAAAATTAGGCATTTACCTACGTTAGTTCGAGTCGCGTATCTAAGTATCTCTCTGCGTTTACTATTTCTTTATCTGTTTTTGTATTTTCTTCCAAAACAGAGTAAGTGCACACCCTATGACACATTTTTATTATGTGACCAAGTTTTGTTCACACATACAATTTTCTAAATGTTAACTTATGTTATGACTAGAGGTAGAGACGACAATTAAAATTTTTCCTAACAAGTTAATTAATTAAATTCTCGTAATATTCAATGAGTAGGTTGTTACTTTAAGCATCTAAAATTATTACATTAACCAATTTAGTAAATGGGAGTTTGTCCCTAGAGACTTAGTTTTATGGAGGGGTAAGCTTGGGGTAAGGTACAGTCAGCTGCAGCTTTAAGTATACAGACACATACAGTATATGGAAAGTGTATTGAATGCCTTTATATCTGCAGCCGACTGTTCTACGGGTATAGAGCACGAAATTATAAAAATTTTTAGGTGTCCGTATACAGCGACATACTTATTATTTAAGTAATATTATTTTTTCTAAGAAACTGATAATATAGCTCATATACAATAAATGTGAAGTTTTCCACCTTTTATCTTTAGACAGACCAGGAGTGCAATTTTTGAATCTCATTCGGTGAGCTCAGCAGTTGAAAATGTCAAAATTACTATGGAGATATGCATATTTCTACTGCTGATTTGACGTTCAAAAATCATACTACAGGAGTGCGATTTATGAAAGTCAAATCCACAGTATAAAGATGCGTATCTCCATAGTAATTTTGACATTTTCAACTGCTGAGCTCACCGAATGAGATTCAAAAATCGCACTCCTGTACTCGCTTTACCAAAAATATGTTTAGGCGTGCGGTTCGCTTAGACCAAAGGCGGTTCGTTCAAAACTTCTTAGAGCTATAAAACAAAACATTCTTATTAATGTACCTACATTAGCCCCCTAAAATTAGCCCCAATAAAGTACCCTACCCACTATACTATCTAGTGGAAGTTCTACTGTAGAACAAGGGAAATACGGGCAGGACTAGGTACCTTATTGGATTTTGTGAATATGATAGTAGAGCTCACTCTTGGCTACCTGTTATAGGTATAGGAAAGTACCAAAGATAAGAAGACTTAGTTGTGTTCAGCCATGTGATACTTGTACATACTAAAGCCCAGCTTTTGGTGAACTGATCCCTTTAACTTCTCAACTGTGCCGGTGGTGGTGGCATGAATTATTCGAATTAAAGTAGACTATGTTTTCTTGGTTTACATTAAATACATTTTTACAAAAGATGCTAATAATGTCAAGATAACTTAGTTAAAGGCATTAGTGACTTAATGTTTGGCAAACTGCTTTACTACAACTAACGATAGTAAGTACCTCATTACAATAATATACTCTAACTAAACACCTACCTACCGTCTTTGGACCAAACGCATCTTATAAAAATTTCATAAAACCATAATATCTGGGTTCACATTCTAATTAGCATCTCCTGAATTATCTCAACTCTACACCATCGCTTTCTAGCATTGACATTTCAATCAAATATTGAGTAAGTTAATTTTATTGGCGCGCGCATCTATTTCTGTCCTTCCGCCATATGAATGAATGGCAAAACACCGCGAAGAATCTTCAAAATTTAATACCCGACGTAACATTCGTAAATCCGTGACGTGTGTGTGTACTTGTAAGCCTGACGGCTGATCGGTTTAGCGGCGGCGGTCGCGGGAGTACGGACCAGTCCGCGCACTGGACTCCGGGGAACGAAGCGGCTCGCCCGCCGCAAACGTTCCACCCGCGAAAAACTTTTACTTTCACCTTTCGCGTAATACTTTAAAATTTCTGACTGGAACTTGCGTAGGTGTGAAAATGTAGCAGGATGTCGGTGTGCGTTCAGGCCGAGGAGGACAGTGGGACGGAGGAGCCGGGAGCGCCGGTGCGGGAGCTGTACGAGACGAAGGCGGTGAGCAAGGTGGTGCGGGTGCTGACGGTGCTGGCGTACCTGCTGTCGGTGTCGCTGGCGGCCATCCTGCTGTCCGTGTACTACGTGTGCGTGTGGAAGTCCCCGGAGCTGCCGGCCCTCAACGAGACCGAGGGGGCGCTGAGCGCGCGCCGGGGCGACCACGCTGAATACGCGCACGGCGGCATGCAGAACATATCCTCCGGTACGTTCCCTTTTGTTGAGCGCTTGAACTATCACTTTGGAGGTATTTATACTGCATTCCATATAATGACGACGTGATTTTCCGATTCCTATTTAGCTTTCTGGCCAATTCTGATAAGCAAATATAATTGTATTTATCAGAATGATGTACTATCCGACATAACTATCTTGGACGTTACTAAAGCTGTTCTAAGAATAAGTGCGAGAGTAAGGGCCTGTTTCACCACTTCTGGATATGTTCTAGTTAGCTTATTCGATGGATAATTTGACAGTTCTTTCGTACAAAATATGTCAAACGATCTATCGAATAAGCTAACCAGAACTTATTTAGAAGTGGTGAAACAGGCCCAAGTGTTTCAAATCTCTGTTTCTGTAATTACAATGGCCTTAAATGTTCGTTGCTATTTGGAATGGAGTATAGGTAAGTGAAAACTATAAGTAAAGGTTATAATTATGTAGTTTTGACTATCGTTTGTAGGCTGCTTTTCGGACACCGAAAGTAGCAATCAAAAGATAACTTCTTTGTGGTACTTAATCGGTTCATGCAATGATCGTAATCAGATAGGTAGTCGATTATGTACTGAATGTGTTAATACACATAACAGTACAGACACCTTAATATCCTTTAGATCCGATAATGATATCCTTCCAATCTGATTGCATGCGTTTGTGTAAAATTGAAGACTGCGTGTAAAGAATGTGTTCAATGGCAGTTGTGCGGAATTCATATTGTGTAGAATCTCGAATGAGAGGAAAAGCGTTTGTCAAGAACATCGATTAATCCACCTTTAATTGGTAATTGTAATCATGATACTGAACAACTTTCACAAAGGAACAAAGGGAAATTCGTATTTTTTTTAACTTTTCATACAAACGTTCGATCAGCTGGTGCATTTAGTATGGAAAGTCCAAAATTGCTCTTGCTAAATGCGTTCACACACGATGACGCACTGACGGAGCGGCAGATGTCAGTCCATAGAACCACACCCGGTGCGTCAATGCGTCACCGTGTGTGCTTCTACGTGCGGTTTCATACAACTCCTTGCTTCACAAATGACGGACTGACGTCTGCCGCTGCGTCAATGCGTCATAATATCGTGTGTGAACGCACTAATTTCCTTTACGTTTTTTTACGAAAAGTTGTTACCAAGGGTCCAATTATCCCTTGAAATAATGCAACTGTTTACCATAACACCCTACTGTAGGTTTAATAAATAAAAGATCTCATAGGTAATCAGCCTAAAATTACCGATACATTTTTCAAAACTAATTATGAGATTTATCATGAGTTGGGGTTGGACAGAATCGTTGCTCCGCTAATTATCAACCGCCTTTGAAGGTTTCAATTATTGTGGCAATGATTTCTGCAGTTTGGTAGATAGCAGATAAGTATTGGGGGTAATGACTGTCCCCAAAAAATCAACAACACTTAGTTAAGACTTAAGTACTTTAGTTAAGAGCATCACTTTTCAGTGGAGGTTGGTCCTGACATACTTATTTAGCATAACATTTTTTTTATTTTCAGTACAAATTAGTGAAACCATAGTAGGTATTTGTACCTTACCATAGGTACAAACACACATACAGTAGATTCAAACGGGTTAAGGAGATGACAAGCTCAAACTTAAAGAGCTTTCTGCTCTCAACTCGTTGGTGTCTCCACTCCGCTGGGTCAGCACAAGTGGCACAAGCCTTCCAATATTATAATATTGTTATTAAATTCCTGGCCCGATGCCAGGCACAACGTGTAATAAGCCTCGTAAGATACAATGTAGAAAGATGCTGATAAAACGCAAAGTTTCAATGTTCAATTTTGAAAGAGCAATTTGAATTCAAGGCTGGTTGTAGAATTTATTTTTTGTAAGAGATCAATTTTAATTCAAGGCTCTGTAGAATTTGCAATTGAAATGCTTGAAGTTGATTGGAAAATTCTTCAAGACCTGAAGTAACACTTAAGGGGACGAGATGGGTGAAAATTGTGTTTTATATGAGTTTTTACTGCGAGAGTTAAAAGTAAGTAAAATCAGTGTTATGGTCCAACTTAGTTAATATTACAGACGGTTTTTTCAAAGAACGATCAGACGCCGTAGCATGCTACACGTGATATCACTGTATCACGACTTTTATCTCGTTCGTTGGCGCGCAAATAGAAAGAGAGCGAAGGTGTGATAGCGCTGTATCACGGTGGCATGCTACCCATGCAGAACATCAAACTGAACGACCAAAATTGAAATCGCAAAAAAAATCGGCTGCAAATACATTTTGGTCGAGTAGGATTGCAGTTTTGTATGGAATAGCTGATATTTTTTTCTTGATGAAATCAACATTTCGACCTTGGTCCTAAAGAGAAAGTTGTTCAGTATGATGGTCTGATCATCCCCTTAATACCGATAGCATATTAAGAAGGAGCCACTCAAGAACTCTTCGGCCACATCGGCCATCTGTTCTGCGCGCAATATGCCCAGCCCATTGCCACTCTAGTACAAATTCTTCGGGCTATGTTCGCTACCAGTCGCTACCCTAGTTCTCCTGCTATTTCTTCTTGCCTTCTTTCTAACGATTTTCCGAGAAAGTATTTCAAAAAACCAAAGAAAGTTAGTACCAAAGTCCTTTGAGCATCGACCTAGTTAGGAATTATAATTTAAAATGAAATTCCACCTGAGACTCTGTTTCCATCTGAAACGAGAGGGCAAATTTTTTTGCCCTGTTAATAATGTAATAAAGTATCGCCTCTATTACTCATGTCTACCACAATAATTTCCAATTTATATACAGAAATAATGTGTTTACCACTGTTATTTTTACACATTACATACATACAGTCACGCATATGTCCCAATGGGGGTAGGTAGAGTCAACTTATCACCACCTGCAGTGCATCGGTCCAGACTTTTTATTTTAGACGAGTAATTTTTGTTTTTTTATACAGTTAAGGGTATATTATTCGGAGCGCGCTCCATACACGTACTATGGTATTTTCAATACTAACCAATTAAAGTCAATGAAATTTTGCAGAAAAATCTAGAAACAAATTTCTATGCTCGTATGGAGTCAGATTTTCGTTAAAATGTATAGTTTTCAAGTTACAGTGCCTCAAAGATTTCCATACAAATCTTAAATTAATCCTAGCATTGAAACTGTATATTTTAACGAAAATCTGACTCTATAGAAGCATAGAAATTTGTTTCTAGATTGTTTTTGCAAAATTGCATTGACTTTAATTGGTTAGTATTGAAAATATCACCATAGTAGGTACGTTTGTATGCAGCGCGCATTTTCGCTCTCGGAATAATATTCTCTTAAATTATACACTTAAGGGGACTAACATACTTAAGGGGATTCTTCAGACCATCAAACTGAACAACATTCACAAGGTAATATGAGACCATCGTTGAAATCGCGAAAAAAAAACAACCATACATATTCTGACACTTTTTAAGGGGGTGATCAGACCGTTATACTGAACAGCTTTCACTATGACACCAAATCGAAACAGCAAAATAAAATCAGCTGTTCGACACAAAACTGCAATCTGAGCCAAATGTATGGGAGAGCTGGTTTTTTCGCGTTTTCGATGTTGTTCCCATAGAGGAAGTTGTTCAGTTTAATAGTCTGATCATCCTCTTAAAAAACTGTCAGCATATTATTAAGTTCGACCCTATACAAGGTGTTACAATAATACAAAGTTTAAAATTTTTTTCTTACTTATGTAACACCCTGTATACAAGGTGTTTCATAAGTAAAAATAAATATTTAAAACTCTTAAGGGGGTTGTTTAGACCGTCAAACTGAACAACTTTCGAACCTTTCGAACCAACATCGAAATCGCGAAAAATGAATCTGATATCCCATACATATTTTAGCTCTAGTCGATTTGTAGAGTAGGTACCTACCTATTGGAACAAAATTTTGTTTTTTCGCGATTTCGATATTGGTCCCATAGTGAAAGTTGTTCAGTTTGATGGTCTAAACCACCCCCTTAAATGTTTATTTGTATTTTTGTAACACCTTGTATAACATTAGAACAGCTAATGCAATTTTTTGTGATTTCAATGTGTTGGTCCCATATTGAAAGTTGTGTAGTTTGATGGTCTGAACTACTGCTTTCAATAGAAAAAACGTACCTACATTTCGGTAATTCATGGTCTTGGACTTTATACATACCTAGTACCTACCTACAGCCAAAGTACAATATAAGATTACTCACTTTGGTACAGCTTAAGATATAAGTACACTAAAAACACTTGAAATACATAGTTTAAACATTATAATAACATGATGAACAAAAAAAGACATTAAAATTCCATTAGCAAGATGAAAAAGAACCCTAGTTAATTGTGAATAAGTGCCTGCCTACGTTAAATAAATCGCTTTAGGAGTCTTGACATAATGGTAGGTACCTGTACTTAGCTGTAACCTAGCTATAGGTAGGTAGATTCAATCAAATCAGCCCACTTCTGGGCATATACCTCCTCTTATTGCGCCACTCCTCAAGGTCCTGCGCCAATCTGATCCATGTCTGACCTGCAACCCTTACAATGTCGTCTGACCAACGCATCGGTGCTCTACCCACAGACCTCATTCCTTCTCTTGGCCACCATTCCGATATGAAATGCGCCAAAAATAGATAAACATTTATTATGAATGGCCGCCTGTTTAGGAAGCTAATTTTCAAACCGGAACCAGGGTCAGGGTGTCTTTTATGGGATAGAGACTGTTTGACAATTAAAGTTCCTGGAGCATACAAAGATCCAGAGGTCCATCGCCGGCGACATCGGCATAGAGCGGCGGAAGATATACAGGGTGTAAGGACCGCCCTCCGCAGACTGAAACTCAGACCATCAAACTGAACAACTTTCACTATGGAGCCTACCTCAGGAAACGCAAAAAAAATCAGCTATTTTATTTAAAATTGCTGTACCTGTGTCAAATGTATGGGATATATAGCTGAATTTTTTCCCGTTTCCTGAGGTAGGTTCCACAGTGAAAGTGGTTCAGTTTGATGGTCTGAGTTCATCGTTTCAGTTTGCTGAGGGCTGTCCCTTACACCCTGTATTGTATAGCTTCCATAAGATACTTAATTTATGTAAGTATGCACTCTAAGACAAAATGAAACGCATCAGAGTAAAGCCCCAATATGGCTTCTTTCTAAGCTGCTCAAAACTCCTTTTCAAACAGAATTTTAATGATGAAAGTAATCCTATGAGATGTACCTAAGAATAGAACACACACATTAATTCACGTGGCTGCACAATGAGGCGACGAAAGGACACATAATTTCTATCAATCACCTGCGTAGGTAATTATATTCGTGTATTTAAGGGTATATTATTCGGAGCGCGCTCCATACAAACGTACTATGGTGATACTTTCAATACTAACCAATTAAAGTCAATGAAATTTTGCAGAAACAGTCTAGAAACAACTTTCTATGCTTGTATGATGTGTGATTTTCGTTAAAATGTATAGTTTTCAAGTTACAGTGCCTTAAAGATTTATCCTAGCATTGAAACTGTATATTTTAACGAAAATCTGACTCCATAGAAGCATAGATATTTGTTTCTAGATTGTTTCTGCAAAATTTCATTGACTTTAATTGGTTAGAATTGAAAATATCACCATAGTACGTTTGTATGCAGCGCGCATTTTCGCTCTCGGAATAAGTCTTTCCGGTTGTAGTGATTTTTGTCACCGCTCTCTGTGCGGATAAGAGTCGTGAGGTTATGTAAATTAACATAATTGACACATACCTACATAGTTGTTTGGATGGCAATTCACGTAGGAGCACTCGTAGGCTGGGTTGGGCGAGGGGTTTCCTGTAATCCAATTACAGGCTCTAACCCAATTTTGTCAAAACTGAACGTCAATAAATTACCGTGTTCTGTTTAGCGTGAAGTCGATAATGCGACTTATGTTTCAATTGAAGTTTTGTTTGTATGTCGTACTTAGTTTTATCACAGGTTTTATAGTAACTTAATTTTTGCCAGCAGATTAATCGGAAACAGCTAGTTCAATGGGTATAAGAGCCATTAATATACAGGGTCCTTCTTAATATGCTGACACTTTTTTAAGGGAATGATCAGTCAGACCATCAAACTGAGCAACTTTCTCTATGGCACCAACATAGCTCATATATAGGGTCCTTCTTAATATGCTGACACTTTTTTAAGGGGATGATCAGACCATCAAACTAAACAACTTTCTCTATGGGACCAACATTGAAATCGCGAAAAAAATTTCAGCTTTCCCATACATTTGGCTCGAGTAGATTTGTGGTTTTGTATGGAAGAGTTGATTTTTTTTCGCGAATTCGATGTTGCTGCCATAGAGAAAGTTGTTCAGTTTGACGGTCTGATCAACCCCTTAAAAAAGTGTCAGCATATTAAGTTGGACCCTGTATACGCTCGAGTAGCTATGTTTTTTTGTACTTATGGAAAAACTGAATTTTTTTGCTATTTCGATGTTGGTGCTCTAAAGAAAGTTGTTCAGTTAGACGGTCTGATCATCCCCTCAAAAAAGTGTCAGCATATTTAGCAAAACCCTTTAAGAAATGAATGAAAGCCCTAGTATATCCCTCAGAAGCTACGTTCAAATCAGCAGTAGAAAATTTTAGAATGAGATTCAAAATTAGCACTTCAGGCTTGGGATCACACTCCAGTTGTGAAAGAAGGGATGGTTAAGGGTATATTACCGTTGGCGCTCTCCATACAAACGAAGGCCAGTGATATTTTCAATACTATCCAATTAAAGCTAGTCAATGAAATTCACAAACAATTTAGAAACTAATCTCTATGTTCGTATGAGGTCAGATTTTCGTTAAAATGTATAGTTTTAAAGTTACAGTGCCTTAAGGATACAAATCTTAAATTAATCCTAGTATTAAAACTGTATATTTTATCGAAAATCTGACTTCATACAAACATACAAACAAACATATACAAACACACAAACAAACATATACAAACATACTTTAATTGGATAGTATTTAGAATATCACCCGACTACGTTTGTATGCAGCGCGCATTTGCGCTCTCGGAATAAACTTCTCTTATGTTGTAATACTTTTAATCTATGACCTTATTCACGTGAATAAAGTTCAAAAGCCGTATGGCTCATCTTCCGTTTTCAGATATTTATCCTGTGGGCCTAGCATAGCACACCCGAGAAATCGACAAAAATCGAGACGTGCGCCTTGCGTATGCGAAAGAAATGAAATCTCTCTCTTATCGTGTGGGCAAGCCCTGGTGACAGAGTATTTTCAGACCGCCTTACGGCCTCTAACGTGGTTTTTATGTTACGACTCCTTGTTAGGGTCTGGTGTTCCAGAGATAGTAGCCGGGACCAACGGATTAACGGGCCATCCGAAGCACGGAATCATCTTTATTTTCAGAAAATCTGTTGATTCAGCCTGCAATGTCCTAACCAACTGGGGAAAAACGCACAAAGTGACATAACACTAGGTGTCCCCCGTGGGAATCGAACCCACGACCTCCGTGTCAAGAGCCCAATGCTCTTAACAATTAGACCATGGAGGCGGTCGAAGAAATGAAATGAAAATTATTTATTCGTAAGTTCGGATTCAGATTCTGAAGCATATATAACGCATAACGATTTGTCGCTTAGTCGTGCGTGGCAAATGCTAGCCCCACTGATACTGGTAGATTTATTCATCATATTACCATAATCGCTTTTTAAAAGTACCGAAGTCCAGTAGGTATGTCTATTATAAACCAACATAGGATACCTAATCTTTATTCCGTGATCGATTCTTGTTCCTTTGGGACGTGTGGGCGATGTTACGAGCAAAAGCTATTATAGAGCGGCCCTCTTACATTTTTATTTAATAACATTTTTAAGACTATAGACATTGGCTATACTAAGACTAATATGACAACCCGGTTGGTGTAATGGTTACCACGCCGGACTGCCAAACCAGGGTCCTGGGTTCGAATCCCGGTTCGGTCATGGATGTTATATGTTCGTGCCGTTGTTGTATGGTTTCCATAATAAAAGCCTTTAGTGCTAGTTTGGGATCATTACAATGTATGTGCCTGTGAGCGTTATTAGTTAGTTAGTATTAGTTAGTAATATCCAGGTAACTACTTCAGTGATATTCACAACAGGGTTGCATTATTTAAGAGGTGATTGTACCCACGAGTGAGGTGATCAGCGACCACTGTGTGGTCGCTGGAGGTGATGGTTCGATCCCCGTCCAGGCCGACTCGTAGATACCAATGAGTTTTAGCATTTAAGTTTACACCCTGTTTATTTAATTAGGTATTGGAATTAAAAGATTTAACAAATAAAAACGCAAAATCTGAAACCGTTTTTCCAAGTGGAGAACTGAAAATATTTTGGTCAATTAGGAAACTTTTGAAAATTATATTACATTTTTTTCCAATAACTTGGTGGCATCGTTGATGTCTTTTCTACTGACCATTGTTGCCTACGCCGTAGTTTCATGGTTAATAAAAAAACAAAGTTTACGTTACACTAATTTTGATTACAAATTACTTAATTAACAACTTCCAAACTGTTAAGAATCATTGAAAAATTATAGTTACACGTTACCTATGTGTTTTGTTACACACTTTTGTCTTAGAACCGCACCACCTCATTCATGCAGATTTCATGAATCAAGCTGAATTTCTGATTATGTAACCATTGGGAGGAGTCGAACCACACATGCGTTGAAGATAGCTTCGTATGTGTGTGTGTAGTGTAGGTATACATTGAGATTATCTCTGATATAGACAGTCTTGAGTCAGAATACTTGATCTCCGAATATTTAGAAATTGGTGACAAAAATGTGTAAATCGCAATTAAATTTGGCAAGGAATGTTATTGATCAGCGCCAAGCGGCGGAGCGGAGGCGGCTCGGGGGTGGCGCAGGGCCCGCGGCGCGCGCCTCCCGCCAGCCATGTGCGGTCCTGCCGCGCCACGCCGCGCCGCCCTGTCGCCGCTCCCGTCGCCCGTCACCCGCCCGACAGCCACTGTCATAATAACGCGTCACCCTCCTCTGAATTAACTTTGTTTGCGTATTGTTATCCCGCGACCTCACTCGACACAAATAACCGGTCACCAGGCGACGACCCTGTTGAATCACCCCACCTTTAGTGTTACCCACCGAGTGCTACACCGGCACCGGCCGACCGTCTCGTTCGCGCATCTCCACGTACGAGTGAACGCACCCGCGAACGCTTTTAGCTGTTTATGCATAATGATGTTGCTTTGATGAAAACGTAATCGCCCGTTAACAGAAACAATGAAAATTCAGCGGCGGCTTCATGACAGACGAATCGCGATCGTACGGCCGCGTCAGAGGAGCTGGAATAGAATCTCGCATAGCGGGCGTGAAATTAAAGGATAAACAAATGAAGTCCGGAGCGGCCGGGATTATAATGAAACAGCAGTCGGCTTCTGAAGGTGTCAAGCGGCAGACACGAGCGGTGTGACCCGACGGGCGCGACTCGGCAGCGGCGCATCGCCGAACTGGGGCATATCAATAAGTGTGCCCCACTTACCTGGATTAGTAGCGGTGGCGTGGTGGTGCGGTGCATTGTGGAGACGGGCGTCGGACGGGATGTCGGGCAAGTCGGGCGCGTCGGGCAGCGTGCGGTCGTGCGGCGGGTCGGTGCGGCTGGGCACGGCCGCCAGCGGCGGGCACGAGATCGTGCTGGACGCGCTGTACGAGCGCAAGCGCGACAAGAAGACCGTCCGCGTGCTCACCGTCATCATCTATGTGTTCAGCGTGTCCCTCGCCGCGATCATGCTCTCTCTCTACTACGTGTTCTTCTGGGAGCCGAAGGACGCGCAATACGCGCAGCGCAAGGTGTCTCACACTGTAGAGCCGCAAACCAGCACCACACCAATGCCCACATGCTTTATGCCCCACACCGGTAGGTCACACAACCAAGGCGCTTCTACCAACCTAGCTCACCTATCCCACTACTCTAGCATAATAGTATCAAAGACTCCACTTACAGTTATACTTAGTTTAACTTCTTACTTAAACAACTAACAACTTCTTATACTTAACCAACTTTACGCTCTAACTGATTTTGCACAACAATAACCTGTGTGGGAAAAGGTAACAGAAAAGTGGGAAAAGCTACTGGTACCTACCACACTTCGATTATTTACGTATTTCGAAGGAACCACTATCTAAATCGAATTCATTAAAACTTGTTTACTCTCGTACAACTTAAATGTAATTATTACAATGTTAATGCAGTCTGACTCTACATCTTTCACAAAATAAATAATTGCTTAAACACTTAATTAATAGATAACTGCACTTTACTGGTAGGTACAGTCATTTGGAAAAACCTGTCTCCTTCACAATGCTAACATTATTTCAGTAATTATTGGACAAATAGAACCATTCAATCGACTGATAGCTGTTTATTTACCTTCTGTTAGACAGGCACAGGCCTGCCTGAGGGGGCGACCTCGTTATACCTATATACACTTTTTACAAACAATGGTAGGAATAGACTGGAAGGAAAATTATTGGAACAAATTCAATCGAACAAACCTACTACCACAAGATTAAAATATACTATCAACAATAAAAACGATGTTTTCGTTACTAAATTCTTCATTCACGGAAATCACGGATTGAATGAATTGGCCTGGTAGTGGGCAACATCAGAGGTTTATAATTTAGCCTCTAAGTTGATTAATGATCATCGTTTCCCAAAAAGTCAATTGAAAACGCGAGATTCCCTAACAAGGAAAGAAAGATGGGTTCTTCTTAATATGCTGACAGTTTTTAATAAGGGGATGCTCAGAGCATCAAACCATCAAATTGAATGAACATCTTTCTCTATGGAACCAACATCGAAATCGTAAAAAAATTTGCTGTTCGATACAAATCTGCAAATCTATTCGACGCAAATGTTTGGGGACATCCGAATTTAGATTTTCTTGATTTCTATGTTGGTCCCAGAGAGAAAATTGTTTAGTTTGATGGTCTGATCATCCCTTTCCCTTTTAACATTTTATAATGGCAGATTTTTCTAAAAGACTGTAACAAACCAGATTCAACGAGGTTTTAATTAGCAAATGTGTTTGTCTTAACACTCTATATAAATATAGCTTGAGTGTAGTAGTTTCTATATGTTCACACTTCACTAATTATCGTTCACGCAATCAGTTACAACCTGTCTTCGATATTTTACGACCAATAATATTAAATTTTAAGTGAGATCCATCCGTCTATAACAATTTAACGGCCATGCGAGCAATAACCTTTAGCCTTTTGGAGGCCCTGGGCATTTTAGGATAATGGAGGCCCTGGGCACTTTAGGATATGACTATGATTATTATGAATATGACAGAGGACTATTTTATTAACAACATGCAAAAGGATAAGATAAGCAAAAGCAAACAGAGTTGCCAATGTTTATTAGGGCCCCCTTTTGTTCATTTGAATACCAAAAAAGCTGATATTTTCGAAAAAATAATGGTATTTATCGGTAATATCGGTTATCGGTTGGTGATCGTGCAGGAACTAGGGGGGCCCCATCGATCGCGGGGCCCTGAGAGTGCCCAATGGAAAAGATGGCCCTGGCTATTCTTTAAAATAACACCGTGCCTATCTAAAATAGTTACAGTGTTATAAAATAAAATCTTTCATCTATAAATTCACAAAGCCGTTTCAAAATAAACCATGTATCATATCAAAACTTCAAACAGGGCCTAATCCTACATTTTATTTTAGAATATTTGAGCAACCATGATGAAACTAACATTGAAGAAAAAACTTATCAGTAAGAATTCAGTTAACTATCGGGTTTTATACACAACTAGTGTTTTCCCGCGACTTCGTCCGCACAAATTATATACCAGATTTTAAGTCAGATCATAAGCTATCAAACAAAAAAAAGTTTCATCAAAATCGGTTCAGTAGTTTTTGCGTGATGCGCGAACAAACAAACAAACACACAAACAAACAGACAAACAGACAGACAAAATTTCTAAAAATTTTAACAAAAAATTAAAACCGACTTCAAAACTAAAAAGGTAAAAATAATAATATTGCAGTCGCTTACTTTTGCATTCGAATCTATAAGAACATTAATTAGTTTTATCGGACTCGGTGTCAAGCCGGTACGATTCGCAACTGGGCTTGCAGTAATTTTTTGGCTTGGCTTGGCTTGACACCGACTCCAATAAAACGAATTAATGTTCTTATAGATTCGAATGCAAAAGTAAGCGACTGCAATATTATTATTTTTACCTTTTTAGTTTTGAAGTCGGTTTTAATTTTTTGTTAAAATTTTTTTATTTCAAACTTTTCAGTGTTGAAATCTAGGTGAAATACATTAGTTCGACTAAGCAGTTATAAGTACTTCAATGCAAAGGAACGCGGTGTACGCTCTACACCTCACTCGATTTTAAAAAATCCAACCCATGTTTCGTACAACATTTCTGTTTTTGGGTTACTGTTATCAGTCTTTATGCCATATTTCGATTCAGTAGATGCAAAAATGAGCGAGTTATTGAGGCGGGGCATACAGACAGACAGAATGGACGAAAGTATAAGGGTTCCTTGTTTGACTACGGAACCCTTAAAACGACGAACATTTCCGACCGCCATGAACAATTAAATCCTCCTATATCCATGAAGTTTAAACCATAAAGTTATTATACGTTTAAACACAACCAGTATGACCAAGAAGTTTTAAATATATAGGCATATAAAGATTCTTGGTTATGACAGTAAAAAAAACATAGTTTGACAGTCCCCATCAAAACATTGCTGGAGTGCGATTTTTGAACATCACACGTTCGAATTAGCAGTCGAAAGACGAAATATGCATAATCTCCATAGTAATTTTGACATTTTCTACCGCTGACTTGAATGTGTGATGTTTAAAAATCGCACTCCTGAAGAGACGCGACAAACAAAAATGTCATCTGTGTCACGGACCTGAAAAAAAGACGGACGTAATATCCTTTTATTATATAAGTGAAGCACCCATGTATTATACAAGGTGTTACAAAAATACAAATAAACCTTTAAGGAGGTAGTTTAGACCATCAAACTGAACAACTTTCACTATGGGACCAATATCGAAATCGCGAAAAAAAAATTTGATGTTCAATACTCTACAAATCGACTAGAGCTAAAATATGTATGGGATTTCAAATTTTTTTTTCGCGATTTCGATGTTGGTCCCATAGAGAAAGTTGTTCAGTTTGACGGTCTAAACAACCCCCTTAAGAGTTTTAAATATTTATTGTTACTTATGAAACACCCTGTATTGTGTTTGCGTCGTAGAAAAAGAAGGTAAGTACTAGAAAGAAGCACGTGTCGTGTCATACTCACTCAGTAAGAGATGCACGTATAGCAAATTCGCTCTAGTTAAAAATTCGCTCTAGTTAAAAAAGGAGATCGCTACTTATTGCTGTCCTTATCGACGTAACCACTTTTTTGTTTGACGACGGCTGTCTGACTCCGGAGGCAGACATCTAGCTTCATACAAATTGTATAGGATTTTATGACTATCTCATACGCGTTTATACTTCACATCTTTCTAGTGTAACATTACGTCCGTATTTTTTTCAAGTCCGTGATCTGTGTACATATTTGTTATTTTGTAGATTTTTTCAACAAGCGAATCAATTTCGTGGGACCACCTCGGAATTATGACCTGCCAAACAAAATAAGAATCATCAAAATCAATTCACAAGTGGCGGTGCAATCGCGTAACAAACATACAAAAAAAAAAAAAAAAAACATACGGGTCGAATTGAGAACCTCCTCCTTTTGTTGAAGTCGGTTAAAAAAGGTTGATTTCGGGTCAGGGATAGGTACCTAAAAACCATATCGTAATCTTTTTTTGTAAATATCTTCAATGTACAGACACACTTCAGTTACAGTTTTATAATAGTTAAGATATCGATAAACTATAAAATAAACTTATGAAGTTTATGAACAGGTAAACTATAATTTAAACATAACATAGGTAACATAAATATAAAACTAGGTACTTATAGTTAAACTGTAGATAAACTATAAGTAAACTATAGGTAAGTACTAAGAAAACTATAGTATTGTAGTAGGTAGTGTAGCTTATGCTTACGACTATATTCACCAAGGGGGTAGTCTGAGATATTCACCGTAAGTCAGTAAACTATAATGAAATCTATCAATCATATCATTTAAATTGAGCTTCGATGGCATTGAGGAACGACAGCATACCTACCTAGTGAATCTAGACTGATTAATGCTCGCAACGGCATATAAAATACTTCATCGTTGCGTCCTGACTCACAGTCAAGAACAGGATTTAGTAACTAAAAATAAAGTTCAAAGTTCTAATTTATTGAGTAACTAAAAATGAACATTTATTATTGTTCAAACATCTGAAAGCTCAAGTTTTTTCAGCATCTCCTGAAGTTGATCTGTTACAGATTTAGTATGTTTTCAGATTTTGCGTTCATAGTCATCGTTACCTAAGTACTTATAGTTACGAGTTACGCGTGCCACTGTTTGCGGAGGACGAGGCAGGTAGCACAAAATCCGGAACTTCGGATTTGATTCCATTCTAACTTTAGATTCTAATTGTGATTGTTTAAAATACTCTCGTTTAATTATAGGCTGTCTCGTTTAGAGATAAGGTTTAAAATTGCACATGATCAATTGATATTGTAACTTGGCAGAGCGGAATGCTAACGCGAGGCGGTAAATGGTCTAAGGTTATCGAACACTTTAATTTTTTTTTTATACTTATGTACTTAAGTTAAATCTGAAGAAAGAGAGTAATGAATGATAAACAAACTATTGTAAAATTATAAAGAAAAGTCAGATCGCACGATCACTTTCATTCATTCATTCTGACAACGAAACTACGTAGAGTTCACGTAGATTTTACAATCACTGAGTCATTTCAGTACCGTGCATGTGTCTGTTTAAAATAAAACAAGAGATAAAGCATCGTAATACTTTACTTGAAGACACTTGGCGTGAGTTCTGCTAATTCTCGAGTGCCAGAGCCTTGCACAAGACGCCTGCAATAACTCCAGAAATAACCTTAGGTACAATAACCGACACTCTGCTATTCGCTGATCATGTTTATAAGATATAAATCACCGATTCGGCCGAATTACCAGGAATAGCGTAACGTCAATAGTGATATAATGTACAGTCGGGAAGAATTTGTACTTCTCATTGGGTACCTACCTTCAGAACTAGGTTAATAGTTCAAAATCAGAAGATACTAGCATTTACCCATGACTTCGTCCGCTCAAATATATACCAGATTTTACGTCAAATCAAACCGAAAAAATAATTATTGAGGCACAAATTTGTATGTTATGGAACCTCTAATCGCACCAATTCCCGTAATAAACAAAAAACTAACTTTTGATAATAACTTAAAAACTATGGCACTTGTCATAAATCGTCAATCAGCTCAGAAAATATCTACATCGTTCTACAAACACCCTGTATATTTACAGCCCGCATTGGGACAGTGGGACTGTCTGTAATAGGACTGTAGAGCAAAGGCCCGTTTTCACGAAAAAAGATGAGAGGTAGTGGGCCATACTCAACGACGCCGGGTCAGTGCAGATTGTTGGCACCAGAGTCTATCTGTCAGAGTATTACATCGTCAATCGTCAGGGAGAAATATGAAGGAGGCCTATATCCAAAGACTGACTGATCACGGGCTGTGATGGATGGATTTTTCTATGTCAAAGTGATGTTACTTGGCATTTGATATTGAATAATGTCAAAGGCCAACTACGCTGTACATTCATATTATTTTTCATACAAAAATTCTTATAATTAAAGCAAGTGACGCTGCTGGTGTGGTTTATCGACTCTAAAAACCATTGAATAATTAAGAAAAGCAGAAAACGCGAGCAAAATTTGCTGTAGGCAGGTACTGGGAGCGTCGTTGTGCGTGCAGCGAGCGAGCGCCTGGCCACAGAGGATTATATTGTACAGAGCAACAGCTTCATAGGAGCTTCGATTACATTAGCCTATTCTTGTAGGGCTGTCTAAAAGGAAATAAATTTAATTGAAGTATGAAGGATAATGTTTTACAATATTATGTAGGTATATTGTTTTTCTTTTTTGGTGTTGTTTGTCGAGTTATTTATTATTTGTTATTTAGTTGAATAAAATGAGTTTAAATTAAAAAAACGTTGCCGCCCGATCCGCCGCTTTACGCGGGTGACTCAAAAATTGACTTACCTGTCACGATCTTTGGGGTAGGTATATGAAGAAGGAGATGTTTGTGTTCCTCCTCGTATTATTAAAGCACACAGTGCAATAATTAACCATTTCGTTTAATATTAATAAACTATTTGTAAACATGCTCGAGTAAAATGAACGATAATAATATCTCACACTTTAAATTCACATGACATGACGTTCTACAATGACAGTGACGATCAAACAGAAAATAATGCATAGACATATTAATATTAACAGAGGTCAGTGGCTCCAATCTCTTTCCGAAAGGAAGAATGGACAATATCTCACACATTAAATTCACACCCTCGTTACGCCGTAACCACCCGAAGCATAGCAAAAGTGTCCCCTGGGCCTCGTTCGTGAGCCCCGTAGGTGAACGCGCACACAATCATACTGCGCATGTAGTGATGCGCCGCTTTTGCGAGCTTGTTTGAAGCTGTAACTCTGTACAATATAATCCTCTGTGGCCTGGCACCGGCTAATTAAGCTTGTACCAATTGGCCTATGCGAGTGTTTACAAACAATTCAGTCTGGGTGTCGCCCTTTTTAGGTACTATCGCGGATTCGACTCTTCCGTTTGACCACCACGAGGCTAATTTTTGCTTGCATACCTACTATAAATAAAAGCGCTGTCTAGCCCCGCCCTATTGATGAATAGACCAATGAATGAATAGCTTCCAAATAATACATATAATTTGCGCGAAATGTGAAGTTTTTTTTAATGATCGTGTGGAAAAGTCCGCGATATATGCTCAATGCTAAAAACTGTTTTAACCGGCCACGAATACAGAAAAATCTTTCATGTCTTTCCGTTCAATCCGGGACACAATAAAGAAAATGCAAATCATTGCAAATGCAATCCTTTGTACCTAAAATGGGTGAGAATAATTCTATTTTATCACTTTTCTCGATCGGTATTCAATAACGGCGTGAAATGGCAGCGCGATTTCCGTCTGCGATAGCTTGTGAAGTCCCTCATTAAACTCATTATAGTACCTACAGTATTGAGTATACTTGATTTTTAGTGTTCCGTAGGTATAAGTATACCAAAATTGGCAAAACGGAACACTTATGGAATCAGTTCGTCTGTCCCAGGCATTTTTCTCAGAGACCGTAAGACATAGGAAGTTTAAAACTCGGTACGCTGGTCCAATATAGTAAATATTGGGAGGCAATTTGGGGAGGTAGAAAGGGTAAATAAAAAATTGTCAATGTCCCTATAATGTGGGGTATCAAAAATATTTTTTTTTTAAGTTTCTCTTTGAAACTTTATTGAATAAAATGTTTCAATAAACACAGAAAAACTGCTGTCCCCCGCGATATTTATATGTTAAACAACAGGGCCTTGTTTAATAAAGATTACAATTGTAATTTTATAATTACAATTCAGGGTACATTGCTGAAAATTCTAGGTATATGTTACCTACTGCATGTTTAGCGTCATTGCTGACCAGCAATGTACCCTGAATTGTAATTGTAAATTACAATTGTAATGTTTATTAAACAGGGCCCTGGTGGTACGGAACACTAATTGGCGAGTCCCGACTTGCACTTGGCCGGTTTTTTTTATGAAACTGTTTCGTGCAATCTAACTTCCGTCGAGTTCATTGTTTCCCAAATTCGTATTTTCCTAGTATAACGCCAGCTCTTGGTTCGACCGCAAACATCACCTTTTATCGCCTGCAGTACCAAACTAGGTCACGGAATCCATTCCCAATGCGATTGCTGCAGCTTTTCTAATATTAAAACTTGTAAGTTCTTTATGAAGTATTGAGCTGAATAAGTAGATTTATTTTTACTTTGCTTTTCTCGACATCTACCGCGAGTCCCGGTGTTCTAAAGACTACCTTAACGCAGTGATTGATGACTGTACAAAATATACTGACTTCTGACTACTTGTTAAGATGGGTCCGTAACGAAAGTCCGATTTTACGGAATTTATGTACGGTTGTATTTAACATAATGACTGACTAGCTCGGCGGTGAAGGAAAACATCGTGAGGAAACCTGCATACCCGAAAAAGAAAAGAAAATACCATAAGTTCGGGAGTATGAGTAAAAAAATATGGGTGAGCTTGGGGCGAACACGGTACAATAGACCAGCGATGGTCACAGTATTACATAACGCACCTTGCAGTTGCTTGCCCAACCAACAATGATAATAATATACGTAATTCACATGCAGAAACGGAATGACAACCGATTACCGATTGACTCATTAGCTGACAACCGATGGGGTGTCAGAGTTCTAGAGTGGAGACCGCGAACTGGTAGGCGTAGTGTGGGACGCCCTGCTGCCCGCTGGACAGACGACCTAAAAAAAGTAGCGGGGAGCGACTAGATGAGGAAGGCCGAGGACAGAGTTTTGTGGCGCGCCTTGGGAGAGGCCTATGTCCAGCAGTGGACGATGATAGGCTGATGATGATGATGATGATGATGACATGCAGAAAAGCACGCGCGCCGCGTGGCTCGCTACATAAATCAATGTTTATTGAAAACTTCGCATTTCTAATACAATAGAAATAAGAGTAATAAGTTTGGAATCCTACGAGATGTAATATTTTTGAATTCAAAGCTCTGTACACATAGGGTTAGTGCAACTTTTTACCTTTTGGTAAAGGTTGCGGTCAAGCTCCAAACTCCAAAGGAATCACAAGTGACCCACACTACAAAAATTTGAACATTTGTGTGAAATTGTGATTTCCAGGTGTTGGAGAAAGAACACGATATAGTTTCAGCTTTTAACGGAGAGTTTCACAGGATTATTTAGTGCTTTGCTTTGTTTGCTACTCACTTTTGTTATTGGCTGAATTTTTTTTAAACTTGGCACAGTAACTGAATCACAAGCATACTTAGATCACATGGCATAACTCGGACATACGGATCAGCAAAATAAACAGAAATACTACAAATATGAAGGATATAATGTTCTCGTGCCGTGGTGGTCCAGTGGCGAGTAACCTTGCCTGCCGTGCAGGAGGCGATGCACAGTGGAACGAATGTATGGGAGAGGTTGGACATAGACATCTCCGGAAAAAAAAGACAAATTATGAAAAACTAATAATGCATTCGTATTTAATTATGTAATGCCATCATAACTTGTTATTATAAATTTCTTTATAACTCTCATATTTAGGGAATAATTTGAGAAAATGTGATATTTTAGTATGAAAATGACTGTACCGAGCTCTCTACCTCCTGATTCCGCCCTTGTTCCTAGTTGCGGTTTCTAATATCCTAATACTAACATCAAGAGCTGTATTTAGTACCATGACACATAGTGCGCGAAACGTGCACTTTCTGAGATACCGAGTGATGTTTATTTTTATACAAATAAATAGATTTTCTTATCATTTTCGGTACCTGTTTGTACTGGTTTTTCCGGACTTATAGTTACATTCAAGTACGTGGACTGTATTGCGGAATGGATACTACTAGCATAAATACAAAATTTTAATTTCTGAGAAACTGATTAAAATAGATATTGGTTAATTAGGAAATGTGATTACGAGACTTTATGGTTTACACCATAACAACTCATGCACTAATGATAACTGAAACATACGAGTACTTCTAATAACCTTATTTAGCATGCATCATTTATAATTTGTTTGTTGTTGTAATATTGAACTCTGAATACATCTGTTTACAATATAAAGTAAAAAAAGTTTTTTTTTAAATAACCTTTATTTCAGAAATTTCACAATTGGCGCACTATGATTGTGTCGTGGTACTTAATAAAGCTCTTGAGAGCACAGTTAACATCCTTATTATAACATGAAACCGTAACATGGAACAAGGTACCCGGTCTCGTAATAACCTTTTCTATTTTTTTACCTATGTATCTATTTAAATCAGTTTCTCTGAAAAGTATATTTTATATTGGTGCTAGAGTGTCCATTCCACAATAAAGTCCACGTAGTTGAATGTAACTATAATATGTCCGGAAAAACCAGTACCTATAGGTACCGATAATGATAAGAAAATCTATTTATTTGTATAAAAATAAACATCACTCGGTATCTCAGAAAGTGCACGTTTCGCGCACTATGTGTCATGGTACTAAATACAGCTCTTGATGTTAGTATTAGGATATTAGAAACCGCAACTAGGAACAAGGGCAGAATCAGGAGGTAGAGAGCTCGGTACAGTCATTTTCATACTAAAATATCACATTTTCTCAAATGATTCCCTAAATATGAGAGTTATGAAGATTTTTATAATAACAAGTTATCATGGCATTACATAATCAAATACGAATGCATTATTAGTTTTTCATAATTTGACTTTTTTTCCGGAGATGTCTATGTCCAACCTCTCCCATACATTCGTTCCACTGTGCGATGGTTCGATCCCCGTCCAAGCCGACTCGTACCAATGAGTTTTTCGGAATTTATGTACGATTTGTTACACCACTGGCTTTTCGGTGAAGGAAAACATCGTGAGGAAACCTGCATGCTTCGATTTCGAGGCATGTATTGTACCCACTGTCCATTATAAGTGGCGACGGGCTCACCCCCTGTCAAACTGGACAGAGTTTCGGTACTACTGGTGAAACGTGGATGTTCTGAGGTTTCAGAATATCTCTGACTACCCCCTCGGGGAATATAGTCGTGAGCATATGCTATGCTATGCTAATGTTCTCTTGGTACAGAATACAATCTGTTTTTCGAAAGATGGGACGACATATTATTTATTCAAATATTTTATTTATTATTACGAATTTATTAAATACTTATCATGTAAATATCAGTCACGGACCTCTTTTATAAGTATAAATAATAAAGTTAATAGGTACTATAGGTACATGATTTTCATACTTATTAGTTATTACCAACAAAACACCAAGATCAATATTATAAAATAATAGGTAGATAACTTGATAAGTAAAGTCTAAGCTAAAATTGTCGGTAAAATATACTGTTTGTAGCCTTTATTTCTATAAGTACCTACCTTCTTTGAACTAACGAAATATTTTGTAAACCACGGATCCTGCATAAATTAAAGATTTGATAATTAAATTAATTAATCATTAGCTGTTATAAAGAAACTATTTCAAAACAAGTGTTGTGATAAACCAGTGGACGATCTTATATTAGGAGATAATATTACAAAAATTTACAAAATCGCACAGTACGTTAGAAATGCCTAGTCAACCCGCAATGCCTATTTGACAAAAAAAAACATGTTCAACATATTATCTGTAATTAAAACACAACCAACTGCTTTTATTCTATCGTATGAATAAATTGATTACAAAACAGACAGCGGTAAAGTAACGCACGAAGCTTTCTCTAAATATTTACAAGACTTTGTCTATGTTTTTTCCGTGCTATTACAAATGTAAATAAATAATATGTATTCACTAGATTTAGCGGAGTCGTAAAACTCGGTGCGGTACCTGTTTAGTTTCACTGCTTGCAAGATATATGTGCTAATGGATTTCAGGTTTAGTTCTCCACTAATGGAAATGGACCAGAATAGTTTAGTAATAGACTTTTATCCTACTAGAATGTATAAGTAAGTAATTCAGGTAGGTTTAAGTTCAGGGGAAAACAACTAAATGTCCGTACTTTGAGATCTAAAATATAGAAGATTACAATGTGGTAGAAACCTTTGGTTACCATACTCGGTAGCATATTGGCATCGCGATATAGCGCTATCACGCATTAGCTCTCATTTGCGCGCCTACGAGGCCGATAAATGGCGCGATATAACCTTATCGCGCACATCATGCTGTGGCCGTAGGGTTTATAGCCTTGCAATTCTCATTTTGAGTAATTACTTACTTACAAAACAATTCTGACTCAACATATAACACCAGAATATCCTCCAATCCAAAACCATGTTCACCCTATAACCCTCAATAATTTGTCTGCAGGAGGAGGCAATACCACAGTGAATACAACGGACACCGTGCTGGCAACAGCGAACATCACCAGCCTTCCTCCCACCAGCGAACCTTCGGCACCCGCCTCCAGCCCGTCGGCGGACCCTTCCACCACACCCATAGACCTCAACACGACCATCTACGAAACAACAACGGAATCCAGTGACACATGACACAGAAAGTTACAACTAAAGAATATGACTATGTAAGTGTTAAAGAGGCCAATTTTGTAATCAGTTAGTAATTAAATTACTTGTAAAGTGAGAGTTCGATAATCCGACGGATAAAAAAACAGGGACAGGCATTCCGTTGAAAACGACAGCGGTAATATCGAAACAGTAAATGGCAGATGCCGTGAACAAAGGACCAAAATCATCAACTACGAAAAGAATACGCAACGTTGTTGAAGAGTGAATAAAACAGAGTAAATACAACTTATTTTATCCCATCCAGAAAATAAACGTTTACACGCTGTTTCAGCGTGAATTATGTGCCGGGATCGTATAATTCCATTGCCCTTTATACAAAGGAATCGGAAACCCCGCTAAATCACAGGTTGCGTAAACAAGTTCAAACGCGGAATTACAGGGTGAATAGAATAATCCGCAAACAAAATCAATCACAGAAAGCGTATAAAAGTAAGAATGTTATATGAAGCGCTAAATCTGATTAATCATAGACTTAGGTATGGATGGAACACGGATTATAGGACTTGTCGCTGTATTGTTGCCGCCCCATTGAACAAAAATACATATTTAAGGAAAGGAAGTGAGACGGCGCCAAAGGCTACGGAAGGCTGAACTTAAAAACACCAATTTGAATGAGTTTATCATATAGTTATTTAACTAAGTATAAGCAGGGGACGGAATAGGTAGAGTTTTTAAAATACGGACGCTCACGTTTTTTTTTAATAGATGGCTTGTGTCCATCACTGCATTTCTTAGTCCAGTTTTTTAAATATTGTAATCTCAAGGTTTGTTTTATTATAAAACAAATTTGAACTAATACAAAATGGTTGAGCCTCGCGGCAAACCGGAAAGGATGTAGATAACCTCCACGCGATCACAATAGACTTGCAATTGCAAGGCCATTCCGGAAACTTTCTAGTGTTAAATCCGGGAATTGCAGTTTAAACAAAATTGGTGGACAACAAAACGTTCCATCATCCCATGACGGGAGTCGGGGAAGGGACAAACCAAAGATGAGTTGCATGCCTGACATAATAATTGTAAGGTGTGGTTGGATAGGGGCACATATTTGGCATTCGTCCATATGTAGAAGGGTAAATATTTTTCCGCTCGTTTAAACGAAAAGGTATTAGTGTTATAGTGCTTTTATAAAGGTCCAGAAGTTTTATAACAGCGCTATAAAATTATAGGTAAACCATTTCGTTCAAATGAGATGAAAATATTTGAGAGGGGAATGATGGTATTTAAACGCCCGAAATATTTACCGAGAAACAAAACCTAGATTTTCAGCATCGGTATTGGAACGGAAAGGTCATATAATCGGATAAAATCATTTAAAGTCGAGGAATTCATTTGAGACGCATTTTCATAAAAAAATGTGGTAATTCCAAACGGGACTTCCCATCTACTCCCCATGCTTAGATTTAAGAGGATAGACGAGTACAGTTTTTCCCATACAAACGAATTCCACTGTTTTCTCCCAGGATAATAACACTAGAGCAAATATTTTTTTACCATACAATCTATGTCACCTCTGCCATGTCCCTATGATTAGATTTTTTACATTAATTAATTACTGTAAGAACTAGGGACCTTCGAAAATTACCAATTTTACCGCCCATTTTCAGACATCGAGCAAACAATTTTGACGAATATAAACAAAAAAGCAAAACGTACAGACATAGCCAAAGTCTTTCTCATATTATTCTTGAAAGAATTATTAAAATCGGTTAAGTTTTGGAGGAGAAAACAGGGGAATACGAAATGCTGTTTTCGTCGATTTTATGTAAATAAAATCGGTCCTAGCTGCAATTGTCCCTTGCGTACTCTAGTCGGTGGGGTGTATGGGTGGGGCGGATCGGACAAATATGTATACGGTTGGAAAAATTACCTATTCTCCAAATTAGCATTTCAGCCCGCCTATCCTCTTAATTTCGAAATTATCTTACTTAAAAACTTTACCTACACCGATTCCCAATTATGTATTTTTAAGGTAGACTAATTACTTAGTGCATGAATTGTCTAATTTCCTAGATGCCTAATTAGGTATTAATATCATTATTGATGTAGATAATAAAATTTATATTATACAATGTAGGGATATATTTACGAGTAAGTATTACTGGAGTTTCTCCCGATCTCATTTCATTAACATTGTCATCATGTACTTAGGTGCTTTTTTCTATAAACCTAGTTATGGACTTTCAGTTTGAGTGCCTAATTGTATAACTGAACGATGTGGAATATACATGGAGCAAATTATTGATTATTATATCTCAAATTATGTTATACACTCTATAATATCACAGTACATCGGTGACTTTCTAGCAATCATATTCGCAAAATATATGACTATCCTATTTATTCCACTGCAGCATTTTAGGGAACTTTTTAACTATGTTGTTCACTTAAACGCTTCGAAAGTAATACTTAGGTACCTACTTATATTAAAATTCAAATATGTTAAACAAGTATATAAAAGCCGTGGTGGTCCAGTGGCGAGTAACCTTGCCTGCCGTGCAGGAGGCGATGGTTCGATCCCCGTCCAGGCCGACTCGTACCAATGAGTTTTTCGGAATTAATGTACGATTTGTAACACCACTGGCTTTTCGGTGAAGGAAAACATCGTGAGGAAACCTGCATGCTTCAATTCGGAGGCATGTATTGTACCCACTTTCCATTATAAGTGGCGACGGGCTCACCCCCCGTCACACTGGACAGAGTTTCGGTACTATCTACTGGTGAAACGTGGATATTCTGAGGTTTCAGAATATCTCTGACTACCCCCTCGGGGAATATAGTCGTGAGCATATACTATACTATACTTAAACAAGTATATCAGAATTCCAGGATGTTTGTAATAACCTGAGTCTAAATAGGACAACACATTCAAAGTCTAAAGATATATCAAAATCAATACATTGCAGTTCTGGCTTAGAATAGATCACCCTACGAGTATTTCAAACCGTGGGTGTACGAGATAAGATTTCTTTTGTAGTATCTTTGTGGGCAACAGTTATCTACCACCACCACAATACTGAAACCAAAGAATAAATACTGGTACTACGTACAGAAGATTCACTTCCATACAACGCGCACCAAAGTAGATAAAACCCTACGACAGAAAATGTGAGCCAAATTGAACTTTGCGCGCATCGCGGTTGGTTAAGTAAGGACTATTACATTGGATCGGTGTACGCTACATCCATGCATCCAGACGAGGTCCACAAGTTTGGCGCAAAATATATGTTTTTTTTAAAGTGTTTTACGGCTGCAAAATATATGGCTTTCCAGTGTTGCCAGATGGGGGAGGATTATCGTCAAATTCGGGAGAATTTTATGTCTTCAAGGGGGACAGTTCTTCAGGAAGGAGGATTTCTGGAGGTAATTCTTTTTCCCACAACTCTGCCAGCATCTGCTGTGTTGGCATCATAATAATGACGGCTGTAATGGCCAGCAAACCACTTGGCAAAAAACATATCTGCGCAAAACATTTGTAGGCGAATATTCTACTGCTCAAACCCCTCACCCCCACCCCATTGGTCAAATTGGTAAGGTTTGGGGGCACTTTTCCCCGTTAACTGAGTCGCGCGCATCGTACGTATACGTTTTTATAGAGAAAGCAGAGGGGGCCAGGCCTAAATGTAACCCTGATTTTAAATATTCCTAACTACATTTTTCAAATAGCTTATTCCACTGTATCTTGCATCTGTCTTCTTAGATATTGAATGTTTAAAAACATACTCGGAGACGATATTATAAACGATGCGTGTAGCTATGGACCTATAGTCATTTATTTAGTTTTTACAATATATCAAGATTGTTATCTATATCTACAATGTGATTGTATCAAATATATATAAAATTTTATCTAATGTGAAATATTGTTTTTTTAACTAGTTACTTACCCAATATTAGGACTGATAATTTCCTATTCGATTAGAATTATATTTTTAATGATAAAGACAGATTAGCTGAATATAAATATACGACATAATATTAAATAATGAAGCGGTATCGGTAAGCATACAGAAGGAGATAGCGGTAAGGCGTATAGCATACAGAAGGAGCCGAGGCGGCGTCGAGGCGCGGGCGCGCGCCTAATCGACCTTGAAATACGGTCGGTAATTGTATATTAAGAATAAATCCAAGCGCTCGGATTTATTATTGACCTTGACTCTATGCTATACGCCTAACTCGATAAAATGTGTAAAGATGGGATTAAGGGTTTCTTATGCAGTGTTTATGTGGGCGAAGGGCTGGCCGTCTCTCACCACTTGACACCTTAGATCAAAATAAAATGAATGGATAGGCCTTACGCGAACATTTCAAACAAGAAAAATGAGGCAAAACAAATGAAAGGTTTACTTCAAATCTGTATGCAAGTGCCCTAGATTTGACAGATAATGGCGCTAGTTTGTATGGACCAAGTGCACCAGTAGTTTGCTTCAACTTACCGCGCTTTAGTCCTATCCATTAATATTATTTTGATCTAAGCTTGACATAGGCGTAGCAAGGGGGGGGGGGGGCCGGGTGGGCCCGGCCCACCCCAGAATCCTTCTGGCCCACCCCAGAAATCAAATGAATCACTTACTAAAAATAAGAGACTGAACCGCCTCGATCTCAGCATGAGCTGGAGAAATCGAGTTATAATGAAGCAAAATCTCGAGCTCGCTTCACTCGCTCCTATCTTTGAAACTTACCTCACTGATCTAATTTATATTGCTGCAAAATCACGAGCTCGCTTCGCTCACTCCTGGCTAGACACATTGCAGTAAAATCTCGAGCTTACTTCGCTCGCTCCAGAATTCGGTGAAATCTCGAGCTCGATTCGCGCGCTCTACGATCCAAAGATCGTATATCTTTTCATAGTGTATCTAGAGCAATCTTGAGCTTGCTTTGCTCGTTCCAGATTTTAGGTCGTAAAAAACTCGAGCTCGCTTCGCTCGCTCCATGATTTAAGTCTAATTACACTGATCTCACTATATTACAGTAAAATCTCGAGCTCTGTTCGCTCACTCCTAGCTACGATTGTATTACAAGGACCTACAGCTAGACACATTGCAGTAAAATTTCGCTCGCTCCAGAATTCAGTGAAATCTCGAGCTTGCTTTGCTCGTTCTAGAATTTCGGTCGTAAAAACTCGAGCTCGCTTCGCTCGCTCCAGGAATTAAGTCTTATAACACAGATCTCACAATATTGCAGTAAAAATTTCGAGGTCACTTAGCTTTGCTCGCTCCAGAATTCAGTGAAATCTCGAGGTCGCTTCGCTCGCTCTAGATTTTGGCTCCTTTTTCCATAGTGAAGAAAAATCTCGAGCTTGCTTTGCTCGTTCCAGATTTTAGGTCGTAAAAAACTCGAGCTCGCTTCGCTAGCTCCAGGTTTTACATTTTATTGCAACGACCTAACCTGGGCCTGGCCCACCCTGGGAAAAAATCATTGCTACGCCCATGAGCTTGACACGTCATTCCATTCTAAAACTTATGGGGATATTACCGTTGGCGCGCATACAAACGAAGTATACGAACTAATTTTTAATTAGTAACGAGACTTTAAGGGTGTATTCAGACCGTGAATCTGAACCTTCTTGGACCTCCCTTAGAAAATCGATCGGCCGATCCGCACTTTTGTATGAGAAGGTCCAAAAAATTTCTCGTTTTTCGACCCATGTTCCTTTGTTGTTTTCCTTCACCGTTTACGATTCATCATCATCATCATTATTACAGCCTGTATACTCCCCCTGTAGGGCACAGGCCTACCCTCAGGGATGGTGTATGGGCGTTAGTCCACCACGCGTGCCTAATGCGGATTGGTAGACTTCACATACGCTTCAGCGCATGCAGGTTTCCTCACGATGTTTTCTTTCACCGTTTGTGAGCAGTCGGTATTACGTACTTATACTCCATTCCAAATAGCAGCGAAAATTTAAGGCCATTTTGAACTACAGAAACAGAGATTTGAGACACTTACGTTCTGTTAGCTTATCCGACAGATAGTGTGGCATATTTGTATGAAATTATGTCAAAATATCTGTCGGATAAGCTAAAAAGAACTTATTCAGAAGTGGTGAAACAGGCCCTTACTCTCACTTATTCTTAGAACAGCTTTAGTAACGTCAAGATTTGTTAGATAGTACATCTTTCAGATAAATACATTATATTTGCTTATTACAATTGGCCAGAAAGCTATACAGAAATCGGAAAATCTCGTCGTCCTTATTTGGAATGCAGTATAAGTTAGAAAAACTCATTGTGTACATGGCATGTCATCCGTGCGGATTCAAACCAGGACCTCAAGATTGAGGTTCCATAGCTCTCCGCAACGCGCCACCAACGCTCTTCAAACTATAGGAGGCAACTATAAAAACACCAATGTAATATAAACAAACAAATATAATATAACGCACACTAGTCCCCGGTCATGTACATGTGCACGGGCTTGTCGGAGTGTGCGAGGCGGCGCACGCGCTCCGCGCCGAGCAGAGCGGCGACGCGCTGCAGGTCGTAGCGGCAGTACAGCACCGTCACCGTCATGTTGCACTCGCTGCCACCGTACTTGTTCTGATTCGACTCCTGGACAACGGTAAACAAAGGTTATGTGGCATGACTACAACTTTTTAGTTTCTCTTAAAAACAACTAATGTTGATATCATGGATTTAGAATCATAAAGGACTCCTCCTTACAAGCATTGAAACAAGAAAATTGGCAATGGCGTCGTCGATATTTCCTTTTTTAGGTGTGTTCCTTTCTATCCAATGCCGTAGTTACGAAAATGACAGGAGGAGCTAACATTTTTGACGTTGGATTAGAAAGGGACAAAGTTAAGGTCACAGAAAACAACGACGCGACGGAAAAGAACGATCATTACCGACCACCAAGGAGTATTATCATGTTGTTGTTATTTATTCCATTTTTTTTTTCAGGTAAATCAACTAAAGCCTGACCAGAAATATAAAAAACCCTGGTTTGGGGGCGATGCAATTGACTTTAACCTTTAATTTCAGTGTTCCAAGTACAAATATTATTTCCAATGATTTTCCGCAACATGGCGAGGTTTTTTATTTTTCTGGTCGGGCTTTAGTTTTATTTCAGATTAAAAGTGACTCAAAACTCTTCTCAAGACTCAAAATTCGGAGCAAGAAAATGCTTAGTTACAAAAATGAATTTAAAGCAAATATAGTGATTTCTTGTATTTTAATCATCTATAATTTAAAATAGCATTATTTACTTGTTTTTACTCAAAGAGTTAAAACAGTTAACGTAATAGTTAACCTTAGATTATCAAGATAGACAGTCAAAGCTACGAAAGCGTCGAAAAAAATAGGAACCAGTACTGGTTCCAAAACCCTATACATATACACGCACACATACATAATTTGTACTGCGCCTCACGCACACCAACCTAAGAAAGTTAGCCCCTTTTGTTTTATACGGAACAAGTGTGAGGCTCATTCTAGACATATACTTTTTCTAAGTAGTTAACATACCTGCATAAGATTGCACATTTCCGAATAGAAGTGCGGATAAGTAGGCGGCTGGTAGAATATGATGTGCCGAATGCCCTTTATTCTGAACCGCCTGAAGAAATGCACTCTCTCGGAATATAACAAGAAATGTGCTTCTGTGTGGAAGAAAATATCTCTGGCACGGGCTATTTTTGAATCCTGTAATGTTAAAAACATATTTATTATTAACTACATAGGTAGGTACTAGAGGTGAAGCCACAAACAAACGTCATGAGCCATATGCGGGTACTGGGGGCGCGGGAAAGAATAAACGTCAACGGTTACTCGGCCCAAATGTACCCCCTGGGCATCTAGACAAAGTACTTTCTATTAGCGTTAACGACAGTATAAAACATAAAAGCGTTAACGACCGTAGAAAACATAAAAATGTATGGACTTGACGTATGGTGGAGAAAGCAAACGTCAAAATGTTTAGATCGCCAATGTCAAATCCATACATTCTGTCATTTCTACTAGCGTCTACGCCAAGAAGTTTGGTATCCTCTATAGTGGAACACAGACTGCCTAACAAGCGGTGAAACATGATAATACTCCTTGGTGGTCGGTAATGATCGTTCTTCTCCGAAGTTGTTTTTAGTGACGTTAACTTTGTCCCTTTCTAACTTATGTCTTGGCATGACGTCACTCAATTGTCGTTCATGTCGTTGTGACGTCATTGGAATAGAAAGGGACACACGTAAAAGTGGAAATATCGACGACGGAGACGAACGTCAATTTTCTTGTATCAATGCTTGTAAGGAGGAGTGCTATCCTTTATGATTTAGACCAATGGTCTACGCCAATAGAAATGTTACTTTGTCTATAGGCCCTGTAAATGTAACGCTAAATGCGCTAATTTACCCTTTAAACATAATAAACAAATAACAAAACGTACCTTAGAATACTCGCATATCTGCACAAAGCCGATGTCCTCCTTCTTGAAGTAGTTCCTCAGGCGCACGTAGTCGAAGTAGCTCGGCACGAAGACGAGCGTGTGGGCCATGAGGGGGTCGCGCTGCTTCGGTAGCACCTCCTTCACGAAGTACTCGAACCGAGCGTCTGTCGCCGCCAGCGGATCCGCTGCCGTGAACCTGGTGGTAAGGAAATAGATAACGAAATTAGAAAGAAAAAAAATTGTAAGTATCTACGGTTAAAAGTTACAACACGGACGAGTTAACTTGACACCCCGCTTTTCTTTGTTATCCTTGTCCTTCCAGCGATCGCTCATACTACAGAATATATTTATCTCTCGCTCTCTCTCTCTACTCCAGGTATCAAGTTAACTCGTCCGTGTGTATTTGATAGTTTAAGGGCCTGTTTCACCACTTGTGAGTAAGTTCTTGTTAGCGTATCCGATAGATAATTTGACATATTTTGTATGAAAGATATGTCAAAATATCTGTCGGTTAAGCTAACAAGAACTTACTAAGAAGTGGTGAAACAGGCCCTTAGAAAGGTATCTTTACCATGCCGAAAGATATCATGATTGTGAGCTTATAAAGAGCCCGCCCTCCTCCCAGATGGTTCTAATAAAACAAGGACATGGAACTGGGAGATGAATACTATACTTACCGACATACCGCTTCAATAATAATCGGTTTTTTTTGCGTACGTAAGCAGGGGCGGGGCATGCATAGCTACTAGCGTAAGTTATAATTCGCAAAAACCCTCGACACCAAAAACCAACATTCAAAAAGTATAAAATAATTCGGTCACTTATTATTTTTGATGTAAGCAAATATAATTTTACTTCTCAACTCTTTTTAACATAGTTTATGTCAATTAATGCTAGGGGACCGCCATGTTGGGGGTTCTTGACATTTTTAATTTATTTTTATTTCATAATTTTTAAAGCTACATGAAAACTACTGAACCGATTTTCATAAAACAAAGCTAAGAACACTCTCGCAAAAACCAGCTTTCTATTTAAAAAAAACGCATCGAAATCGGTCCACTTGTTTGGGAGCTAAGATTCCACAGACAGACAGACAAACAGACAGACCGACATAGGCGTCAAACTTATAACACCCCTCTTTTTGCGTCGGGGGTTAATAATATCACACAATTAACATAGACTGAAAGAATGTGAGTGAAACCTGTTTTACCCCAGAAATAAATCCTGTACACGCCCTTGTCTGCAACCAGCCAGTTGGTTCAAAAAAAAGTCGTAGTTACTACTTACCTATGATATATTTGAGGCACTTGAAGCATCACTTGCTGGATACTGCCAGTCTCAACAGGGTTAGCGACCAGAACTTTACCCGCGTAGTTCTGACATTTCTTATTCATCACAGATTTTAACTCCGGCAGCAACACTGACGAGAACATCAGGGTTTGTCTGGAACGATAATAAACATAATTATAAGAACAGACTACAAGGTATGAGGTCTAACACAAGACAAACTTTATTAAGATACCATCAACATCTAAGGGTTCGCCCATTAATCGAGTGAGGTTTTTTAGGACAATTTAAGTATAATTTTGCGAAGATAATTACGTGATATTTCATGAAATTCTGATTTTCACACCACATTACACTGACAACACTTTAGCACGCTATTCTAATAGGTACTTATGTTATGTATACTAAGTGTATGCACAAATTCCAACAAATAGTTTTGAATAATGGCCAGTTACACAAACATCACATTTAGGAACGAAATACTTTTGTATCTGTGTAACAATTCTGCATTTTGTATTCGATAAGACCTTATGCATAAGGTCTAGGCCTGATATACCGAAAAATGCACAAAAACCTACCTGTAATATTTAGATAAACCGTTGACAGCCCAAAGCCTGACCCTCGAGAAATCAGTTCCATGAGTCTTCTTAGGCTGCAGGTGCAAGTGGTCCATGATGTGCAGCAAGTGGTCCCAGTTCTGCATGAGGAACACGTCGGCCTGGTCCAGGACCAGCAGCTCTATGGACGCCAGGAAGTCGTAGTCGCGGTCCTCCTCGCCTTCCGCCCCGACTATCATGCGGAGGCCGAGCGGGGAGGACACTATGATGTCCGATGAGTAGAAGTCGGTGTATAGCTTAAAGTGATTACACAATATTTTAGTTCCATAAGGTTAAGGACGCGTATGCAGAATTCGTTAAAACTGTCTGTTTTCCGGTACATTTTCACGAAAAACCGCATCGTTTTATGAATAGTTATTGATACCTACAGATACATGGAACCTTTATCTATAAATGGTCGGAAAAACAATTTAGAGAATAGCCATTTTTAATACTAAAATATCAAATTTCCATACCCTCCTCTCTTGAAATCTTGTAAAATGGTGTGTCTTTCGGTACATTTATCTCCAAAACCAAATTATTTTTATGCGAAAAAAAATTACTGTGATATAAAAGACATAGTCAGCTTAAAATGGTCGGGAACAAAAATATGAAATAATTCTAAAAACACTCAGAAAAAAAGAAAATACTTTTAAAGCCAATATGCACAATTTTTGGAAATTTTGCTAATTCATGTAAACCTTGACGTCCTGACATAAAGATTAGTTTACTTTGGCAAGTTCATCGGAATTCTTTTTATATTTACAAGCATTTCACTAAAGGAATCAGTCGGTGTCCACGCGCCCTTGTGGGAACACCTCCATGTCGCTCTACAGCAGCTCCTGGCAGTAAAATACATCGCTGTACGGACACACAATTGTATTTGACCATTTCTCTTGATACTTGATTTGGCTATACAAAATAAAATAATTCCACGGTTACAAGACGATACGCGACGACGTGGTCATAGTCAGTTAAAATAATAGTAATAATATGGAGGATGTAGGCATAGTTTAGATTTTTTTGTTTTAACATAATAATAATAAGTTAGGGTTATTCGTGTTATTTATTACCTATAGTGGAATTGTTTTTTAGATTGACTTGGTGGGTACGGTACCTATAGACGGAGAGGCCTAAACGGCTTGATGGATTTTGACTTTAGACATGATGAGGTGTGGACTTTGTTTTATTAATGTTAATTTATCAAGGTGGCTTTGTATGATTTTTCGCGGTTGACAGCGAAAAATCGACTATTGTCAAACTTGATTTTACCTCTGTACCTGTGTACAAATAACTTATTTGATTGATTGAGCATATTTTTCGCTTTTCATTTAATAATCTTTTCATGCAGTCGGGTTTTTTGTTTTCTTATCTGTATTATTAAAAATTTACAATTTATGATAAAGGCATTCAAATTCGATCGCCGCGCGCCGGTACACTCAAACGTTTAGAGTCAAAAATAGTCACAATGCTCTTTACGATATGCACGTGTTGCCAAGCTACAAACTGTTATCCCATTGTTGGGCGTTTATCACTTGCGAGTCGTGGCCACTTAGATAGCTTTGTTTGTACGTTTTTTTGGAGTGTTGTTTCTTGTGATCCCTAACAACTTAGCTTCTGTTTTATGATATGCCTACCTACATAGTTTTTTGTGAATTGGCCGGTTTTTTCCTTTGGATTGACGATTTACAGCTACGAATCAAGGACATTACGTTATCACCACCGTTATTTTTGTAAACGTGTGTTGGACATGGACACCTAAAAACCAATAGATTGATAGAGATATAGATTATGTGCTATCGACAAAGTTCACGGTGGACCCCCCTAAGATCTACTTTTGCCTGCAGAACCCGTTCGATACCTCGCTTATGACACCCAATAACGTCAGGGTAGCACCATAAAAAAAAACATTTTCTGTGCTAAGAACCCAATGTCTAGTATTTAGGGTCCCGTTCTACAATGAATAACCAAATAGTAAAAATTCAGGGGGCTTGATTTTTTCAACGTTTTTGTTTTTGCTCTATCGTAAACATGGTGATACAAATAAGCGTCAAACTTGGTGTGATTATAGTGCATACTTTAATGTAAATAAAACAACATATAATCAAAACAAAAGTAAAGTATGGTGGTATACCGAACCCTCGGTGCGAGAGTCCTACTCGCACTTGTTATATTTTCTGTCGTGTCTTCAAAGCTCGATATGTAGGGAACTAATTATCCTAGTAAAGCAAGTATCCAAGTTGGCCCCACTTTGAGCAGGTAGTCGGCAGGATCGGTTGTGGATTGTTATTGTCTAACCAACTTTCTGTACACTATCTGTTTCACTGATGTTTTTTTGTTTATTAGGTCCTTATTGGTCAACAAAATAAAGGGCGAGACAAACTGTGATGGTAACATGCAAAGGAAAAATGCTCGAAAAGGTCCACCGTGTACCTTGTTGATGGTACCTACTAAAATAAAAGATTTGAAAGTGAACGTTTTTATATTAATTTAAGTTTAATTTTATTAATATAAATGATAAATAAATGACTCTGCAAAAATAGAACGAAAAATATTACAAGTATCAATTGGTCTCAGTTTACTCATACTTTTGCCGCTTGGCAGTTATCTCTGTATGCGTGAGCCTTGCGCGTGTAGTAGTACGACCAAAGGCCTAGAATTGGAGTGAGGAATTTTGTAAACGCGTCCGCACGCTGTGTATTGAAAGCTTTGGCACCTTGGACGTTTGCTATGTTTCGTCACAAACAATCCTTAACAATTTGACTGAAGCAGCAATACGCAGCGCCCTGGGCCCCGCTCTTCGGGCGCTTGCTATGTTTCGTGCCTGACGGAACTCTACCGTACCCAAAGATCTATTAAGCCTACGCCGTCCGTCCGCCACAACTTTAAGACCAGGTTATACAAGTGCAAGCGTCTCTTTCTTGCAAGCATAAGTTTGAAATTAGCCATCCTGCTCCAATTGAAAGCAGGATCGCAAAAAAACGTGTTTTTCATCAATATCTTTGCTCATGGGTGTTTCTAAGCACAAAATTCTACGGAGTTCACTAGAAATATTTAATGTATTTAGTTAAGTACAAGAATAAAAAGTTAAATATCAGCAGTTTAATCATAGTATTGAAAAAACATAACAAAAAGGGGTAACTTTGGGATTTTTTTCTATCTATTAAACTTAATCTAATCGTGTAATTGAGAACGGTCGCCTATCAGCCAGATCCTTAAATAAGACATAATTGGTTTTCAGACTTTAAAACACAGTTTAAAACACTTTCGTTCGTGTTCAAAAAAGGGCCTCGACCGGATAACAGCGTCTTAAAGGGCTTAGTCATAGAGCCCACAACGGATTTGGGCCTAAACGTATAGGACAGCTGGATTCATTCTCGCTCGAAAGAACACTCCAAAGTACATCATATAGCCTCGGTCTTACGACTCAAACCGGTCACGGAAATTTTTTACAGCGGTCAGACAATCGCGAAAAAATGGGGTCTGGGCCTAAACATATAGGAATCAAACTGAATGCATTTTAAGAAAGGGACTACTTAGGACAACACATCTGCATATTTACTTTTTCTCAAATCGGTCACCGTTCGAAATCAGACCGGGGTTGAAAATCGAAAAAATTGGGTCCTGGGCCTAAACATATAGGAATTGTGAAATCAACTTGGATCGATAGAACACACTTTCCCCGTCACGGAAAACCCGGTCTTACAAGGCGGATAGGTCACCTTTCCAGAATCAGACCACTTTTATAAGATACCAAAAATGTATTGTAACATTTTTCATGAACAATTTAAGCGATACTTGTAAAGTTTGTGAAATCTAGTTCAAAGACATATTTATGATAATTATGAACTAGGAAGCCCATTAAAATTACAATAATTATTGCAATTAAAATAGAAACAAACAGATATCTCGACAACTGTTAGTGATAGAAAAAATTTGTCGACGGTAAAATTGTAGAGAATTTTATGTTCTACAAGTTTGTGCTCGATTTTATCACGATTTGATGCATTGGAAACGTGATATTTGTAAACACTAAATAATTAAAATAATAACAGACAAATATCTCAACAACGGTTGACGATAGAAAAAAAATGTTCAACTTAAAATGGTAGATTATGTTATTTTCTACGAGTTTTGTTTAAGCTATGTTCACGATTTGATGCATTGGAAACGAGATATTTGCAAAAACTAATTAATTAAATAAAAACAAACAGATATCTCGACAAAGGCTGATGATAGAGCAAATTTGTCCAAAATAAAATTCTAGCAAATAAAATTATCTACAAATTGTGTAATGACTTGGTTCGCCATTTGATCCATAGGAAAAGAAATATTAGCAAAAACTATTTAATTAAAATAATAATAAATTGATATCTCTACAACGGTTAGTGACATAAAAAAATTTTCAAAAACAAAATTGTTGAAAATTTAATGTTCTACATATTTGTAATAGATTTTATTACGATTTGATGTATGCGTAACAAGATATTCGCAAAAACTAGATAATTAAAATAATAACAGACAAATATCTCAACAACCGTTGACGATAGAAAAAAAATTGTTCAAACTAAAATTGTAGATAACGTTATGTTCTACGAGTTTTGTTTTACCATGTTTACAATTAGATGCATAGGAAACGAGATATTCGCAAAAACTAATTGATTAAATAAAAACCAACATTTATCTCAATAAAGGCTAAAGATAGAGCAAATAATTTTATAGAGAGATAAGAGAGATAATTTTATTTGCTACAACAACAATTTTAAGTGAACAACCTCTTTCAAAAAGATTTTTACTCTTGACAAATTTGCACTATCATCTTCCTTTGTCGAGATAACCGTTTTTTTAATTTAATTAATTAGTTTTTGCGAATATCTCGTTTCCTATGCATCTAATTGTAAACATGGTAAAACAAAACTCGTAGAACATAACGTTATCTACAATTTTAGTTTGAACATTTTTTTTATGTCACTAACCGTTGTAGAGATATCAATTTATTATTATTTTAATTAAATAGTTTTTGCTAATATTTCTTTTCCTATGGATCAAATGGCGAACCAAGTCATTACACAATTTGTAGATAATTTTATTTGCTAGAATTTTATTTTGGACAAATTTGCTCTATCATCAGCCTTTGTCGAGATATCTGTTTGTTTTTATTTAATTAATTAGTTTTTGCAAATATCTCGTTTCCAATGCATCAAATCGTGAACATAGCTTAAACAAAACTCGTAGAAAATAACATAATCTACCATTTTAAGTTGAACATTTTTTTTCTATCGTCAACCGTTGTTGAGATATTTGTCTGTTATTATTTTAATTATTTAGTGTTTACAAATATCACGTTTCCAATCCATCAAATCGTGATAAAATCGAGCACAAACTTGTAGAACATAAAATTCTCTACAATTTTACCGTCGACAAATTTTTTCTATCACTAACAGTTGTCGAGATATCTGTTTGTTTCTATTTTAATTGCAATAATTATTGTAATTTTAATGGTCTTGCTAGTTCATAATTCTGTGGGTCCGGTGAATAACGGTCTAACTCAACTTAGATCCAAAATGAGTTTTTGATGCCATAATACTAATTTTTTTTTCTCTACAAAATGGTGTTACTGGAATATTCATACCTTTAATAATTCCAGAGATAGACTTATTAAAAAACGATTTAAGTCCATTTTTTTATCGTGCACAATGGTTGAAATAGAGTTAGATCATAAAACCAATATAAAATTAGGTGAACATAGATTTACTTCGACTTAAATCCTTCGACACAATTTATTTTGTTTTGTGAAATATGATTTATCTGAGTTAAACCAAATTTCAAAAACCTTAATAGTTAATACCTTCATAAAAAATCAAGTATAGCTCATGAATATGATGCGCGTTTGATAGCGGGCTAAGTACGGAAACTGACATCATCTGGGACTGGGGAGAACGCTATACATCTCACCAAAAATGTATGTCGAATAAGTGAGTTAAACCGTCCACATATTTTCTTTTATGTAGTGAGAATAAGAATCACTTAGTATGAATACAATCTGGCGATTTTTTTTTAAGGATGGTACTGCTAGATTGAACTAAGTGATAATTTCAGGCTTTGTTTTAGCTAGGGATTGTCGTACCGCACTTCAAGCATAGGCTTGTACATAGAGTGGTAAAGAAAGAATCTTTTGTTTATTCTTTGAAATTAAACTATTTTTTTCCTAAAATATCTTGTATTTTGTATAATGACAACACTGCAAAGCGAACCGGATATCAAACGTGTATTATGAATGACAATACATCAGACTGGTCATACAATTTTGAGGCACAGAATCGTGAGTTCTAACTTGATAAGTTTTTAAGCATGCGTCGCTTTAGAATTTGTTTTTGTATTGTTTTTATAATGGGTTTTTGTTTAATATTTCACGTTTCCAGCATTACTGATACCACGCGGCGTTACCCACGTCACAAAATTTTACATATAAGCTAGTGTTACCCATAAAAAAAAATACCTATACATGATAAAATTCCTTACCTACTTAATAACGAAATGAATATTTTTTATAGAAAATGTCTAATTTTTGTGTCACTTAAGTTTAATGCTGAATATGGTGGATATTAAAAGCTTAAACAGTGAGCTTAGAAAGTACATTTTGCAAGTGTTTGTTATCTTTTTCCTTAAAAATTATATTAAATATTAGATTTAAATCCATACGCACAAAATTTTACCTTTGTGAAAAAGAATTTAACTCAAAAAACACTTTGTAATTTTGTGATGAGCTTGTTTTACCTAAATAAAACTATACTTTCATCAATTCGTTTTGATTTAGTTTACAAAGTAAGTTTTCCGGTGTTGTGTATTTAAGAAAGGGATGGAATAAAAATGAAATAAAAAAATAACATAAACCATTTTACACCAAGGATATTGTGAAGTGTAAAAGGCCCTAACTCAATTTAAATCATAATGTAATGTATTTTTATTAGTGTCAAAAGGTTTAATTCGATTTCTGAACGAAATATCTCCAGCACGGTAAGTATTTCATAGACTAAACCATATAATAATAAAAGACCTTAAAATATCTAGAAGACACAGTGATTTGCTTGAAAAAATATGAAACGGTTTTCGAGAAAATAATTTTTTTTACCAAAAAATTATGTTTTTAGGCTCTCCTGTAAAGTTGCATTTTTTGAGTTGGACCGTTATTCACCGGACACACAGAATTTATCATAAATATGTCTTTGAACTAGATTTCACAAACTTTACAAGTATCGCTTAACCAACAGTTCGCCAAATTGTTCATGAAAAATGTTACAATACATTTTTGGTATCTTATAAAAGTGGTCTGATTCTGGAAAGGTGACCTATCCGCCTTGTAAGACCGGGTTTTCCGTGACGGGGAAAGTGTGTTCTATCGATCCAAGTTGATTTCACAATTCCTATATGTTTAGGCCCAGGACCCAATTTTTTCGATTTTCAACCCCGGTCTGATTTCGAACGGTGACCGATTTGAGAAAAAGTAAATATGCAGATGTGTTGTCCTAAGAAGTCCCTTTCTTAAAATGCATTCAGTTTGATTCCTATATGTTTAGGCCCAGACCCCATTTTTTCGCGATTGTCTGACCGCTGTAAAAAATTTCAGTGACCGGTTTGAGTCGTAAGACCGAGGCTATATGATGTACTTTGGAGTGTTCTTTCGAGCTAGAATGAATCCAGCTGTCCTATACGTTTAGGCCCAAATCCGTTGTGGGCTCTAGGACTAGCTGTATCTTCTGAACTGAATAGACACACAATAAGACAGAATCAACAGTTTGGCCAGAGCACGGACATGCAATATAGGTGGCTTACTATACACCAAAATAACAATAAAAACTATGCTAAATAATAATAACTTTGTTGGGGTTAGTAGCTGGTGATGAAGATTGAAGATGATTGGAATAATAGATGCTTGATGATTATCGTGTTTATTTGCTTTCCACAATAATATGTTAAATTGATAGTGAGTGCTCAGTCTGGCGAACGGATGTACACTGCTTATTAATTAATTACGAAGCGTTGCGTAGCGTTCTACGCTACGCGTAAACTGCTGATACTGCATGTGCGGTGTTAAATCGTACATATTGCCGGTCAGACATATCACAAAAAAATTTATTTAAGACCCCTTACCCCTTAAAGGTGTGTATATTTTGTTTAGTTCCGAAAACCAGCTCTCAGCTGCAACTTCTTAACACCATTGTAATGGAGGTAACAGCTCTATTCTATTATATATTTTTAAAAAATGGCTGCCATCTTGGGTATGTGATGATTTTGCCAAAGTCTAGTTTTTGTAGCAAGAGTGCTTGACGTTGTACGGTAACTTATGTATTTTGGTGACTTCAAGGATTGTTTTTCGAAAAGAACACTATCTTGAGCCACCACTGGAGCTTCGTTGTAGGCCGGGGAGGGGGCAACCAACAATCGACTCGCGATGCGACTACCCTATAGCAGACCTACAACGCGACTCATAGTAACTAAATCCAACACATCAATTTACCTTTAAAGTTTTCTTAGTAACAGTCATGCCAACTCTGAATGTGTCGTCAGTGTTGCCACTGAATAATAGCTCGTAGTCCTCAGGCTTAGGGTTCTTCCGCGGCATCAGCAGCTCCCCTCCCGTGAAGTCCTCCTCGAACCGGTTCTTGTTAACCACCTGCCCGGCTTCCTTCGGCACTAGGATCTCTATGATAGTTTTTACAACTCTGTACGCTGCATCTTTGAATGGTACTACTATTAAAACCTGGAATTAAGAGATACCTTTTACCACACATTGGACACTTCATATTAACGAGCTCAGTAATAAGAGGAGGTAAATGAATGCTGAGTGAGTGCGAGAGTAAGAGAGGAATACAATATCAAAATCACCAAAAAAAATTCTTTTACCTATCACACATGCGATTTTTGAGCACAGGTGATGTAACTGCACCGTAACCGTATGAATAGATACGACTAGAAGTCAAGCTTCTTAACACTTTCGCTGCTAAGTTCAAAACAATGATCCTCGCGCAGAGCTAACACTGTGGAATGCTATACAAATCTGACTCAAGGTGTGAGTCGTGCGCACTGAGGCCCATTTGCCGCTGACCTACGGCGTAGGTCGTCAGCAGTTAAAGCTTTATGGATCAAAATAGCGTATTTACGAGTCTAGCGGCGGTCTCCGGCGAGGTGTCCCGCTTGTATGAAGCTTCCGATCTGTTCGGATATTAAATCGTGTGCCGTAACTACGTCGCAACTGACGATAATAAAAGAAATGATATCCTCAAAGCTTGCATAATGATAAGGCAAGAAAACGGCGAGATCGCTGTGATGTCGCAACAATATCGCGACAGAAACGCAGGGACATCATTCCGTCAAAACCTTCATTCAGAAATCGCTTGTGTGGGCATTAGGCTTTGGTAAAAAGTCGGTGTTGCCCTTTTTATGTGCGGTATTTTGATTGAGAAATCTTAAATTTAGTGATGAGGGCGCCGCTGAGCCATAAAAGGCCACTTAAAATAACTTACCTTAGGTCTAACCAATCCTTGATCCCTACATTCATCAGTCAAGTCAGATTTCTTGGACAGCTTTTGATTATGATGCAGTATCTTAGTCCTAGTCTTCAACATATGATTCACAACATGCAAACAATAAATATATCTGATCTCTTCCGCATTGCTAAGCGTCCTTTCAGGGTAATACAGATCTTGATAATTATTCATTATGGAAAACAACTCTTTCTGAAGAGGCGTGAATACTTCATTGAGTTCTAAATCTCTTTTGATTAAGTTCGTCTTATTCGCTGACACAATATTCCCATGAATCTGTGATTTTATATTAAGTTTACTAAAGTCTATGTCTTTGAATAGGTGTGGTATCGTTCCGGTAGCCGCAAATGTTTTATCTTCCAGTAACGTAACTTTAGGTTTAACTTTTTTAGATATTGTTTCTACTGGTTTCGGTATAGTAATAGACATGTTGCCGAGCACTGGCCATGTTTTGGTAGCTTGGTCAACTGCGGGAGGGACGTTGGAGAGTGATACTAGTAATTCGCTGCTCAGTTCGTTTTGTAGGTGTATCGTGAAGGGATCGTTTGCTGGATCCTGGTCGGCTTCCATTTCTTCTGTGGCCTGGAAATTATAAGATTAACTTTGATTAACTATCATTTTTGTAATGATTCTGTTCGTAAAAATAAAAATATAAAGGTTCCTTGTTTTGCTATGGAACCTTTTTTTTAATTATTATTATTAGCCTTTTGCAGAGATACATTAGTTGTAATGTTACACTCTTCTATTAGTTCTCATCTTCACTCTGCGCATCCAGAGACGCATAGGCCTATGGAACCTTTTAGGACCTGTTTTTTAAAAAACTTTGGTATATACAAGGTTTTACAATAATACAAATAAACCTTTAAGGGGGTGGTTTAGACCATCAAACTGAACAACTTTCACTATGGGACGAACATCGAAATCGCGAAAAAAAAAATTGATGTTCTATGGAACATCAATTCATCATCATTTTTTTTTACTCTACAAATCGACTAGAGCTAAAATATGTATGGGATATCAAATTTATTTTTTCACGATTTCGGTGTTGGTCCCATAGAGAAAGTTGTTCAGTTTGACGGTCTAAACAACCCCCTTAAGAGTTTTAAATATTTATTGTTACTTATGAAACACCCTGTATATACACCCAACTTCAATGAAGCCTAAAATGAAAGGTAATGTTTTGATAAAAAGCTGTGATGCATATTGTGACGAAATGAAACAACTGATGGCAGTCTGGAAAATGAGTAATAAATGTAATCATGAATAATTCATGTATTTTTTTTTTTTTTTAATAAAAGTTATTATACCTTACAGGAATAGAGGCAGTGACATGAGTTGTCAAATAAAACAGTTTTTGGATGTTTTTTGGAGACTATTCGCAGGCAAAAATTCTAATACTGTCTATAATTCTGAGTCTAACGTAAAATCGTGGATAAATTAATGAAGTAGTGTCAGTAAATTTCACAAAATTATCTACGATTTCACTTTAGATTCCCAATTATTCACGAAAACCGAATTGTAAAAATTGTTTAGTGACTAAAAAACGGTCCTATTGCTTCGCGTCACATATCTCTTTCTATTATACAGTGGTGCTGCTAGGTACATCTCACTCTCTCAGCTGTATGTTCCTCTATTCCTACCTCTATGGCTGAAACTATCTTAAACAGAAAGTTGGTAGTAGCAGCAATGTTTCTGACCACCCCAAAGGGATTACAGTCGTGAGTTTATGTATGTATGAATAATAACCTCAATTTCTTGCACCATGTCGTCATCACTGTCTTCCGCATCAACCTCCTCACTGCCATCACCATCGTTTTGACCCTCTACCTTCTCCCCATCACTTCCCATATCTTCATCATCTACTGATTCATCACCATCACTCAGACTGTCATCGCTCTCAGCCACTTTGATCCGTTTCTTTACATTAAAACACGACACGAGTTGTCCATACGCATCTTCTTCTTCCTCGCTCTCCGAGTACACGACTTGCTCCTGCTGAAATTTACGCTCCAAATGCCTCTTTTTAGTTATTTCTTCTTCTACTTTCTGCTTGTTTTTGTAACGATTGAAAAGAGCTTTTTTGTTTACTGTCTCTTGCTCTTTCAAAAGTTTTCTTTTCTTTTTGGTGGTCGGTTTGAGTCCGCCTTTCCTCTTTTTGCCCAAGTATTTCTTGCCTTTGCCCATCGTTAATCAACCAAAACTGTAAACTGTAAAAAAACTGTAAACTTTTAGGAACCAAAGCTATGCTGCGAACACAAACGAGTATCCTTGTCTACGACTTTCTTTATGAAAGTTACGTACCTAAAGTTAAAAAAAAATTCAGAATCAAAATATTAATGTTTTTTGTCTTTTTCACAACAATAATAAACGTAAAATTTTATTCTCACATGTGAAATGTCTGAATTTTAAGGTTATCTTTTTGACACTTCTTTGTTTTGATTTAATTTTTTTTTTTTAAGTTTATCCTTTCGGATAGGCTATGGGAACTAGCCCTTACTGCCTGGTCATTAGCGTCTTTTTTTCTATGTACTTAAACCTAACCTAACCTAACCTTAATACCTAACTCTTGAAATGCGATGGTGGTACACACATTCCAATGGTCAGGGGAGTTTCACGGGAGAATCAATCCGAATCAAACGGGAGCGCCTTCTTTATTTCTAACTCTTACTATATTGCTCTCCATTAATGGCACATTATCAAACTAATTCCACCACATTAACACAATAATAGCCACGAAAAACGAATTTAGAAAATTAAGAAACAAAGCCCGTCTGTTTCTTCACAATTCCTGTGCAAAACTCTCCATGACGATGGGATGATAGATGAACGATGAGTATGAAATTTTGGTCGATTTTGTAAGCACGCGCGTTGCCGCCAAAATCACCAGTACGATTTAACTTGCACCAAAAATTTTGTTCTTTCTTCGTATGTATTTGAGATTCCTGTTATGTTGGTCGATTTATGCAACTTTTTGGCACACAATCCGCACGAAATGTCACAAATATCACTAAAACTAATTTTTCACGAATATCAAATACAACTTTGACCGAACAAATTTAATGGCGGGAAGCCAATCCTATTTTTTTTTTTAGTTTTTAAGTGTTCGTTTCATAGCATATAAAAATCACTCGGGACCTTCCTAAATTCAGATTCTAATTGAGGGACAAAGCTATAGGTAAGAACGGGACGTTGTAAGTACGTCCTTTTTTAACCTATAGCTCTGTCCCTTAATTAGAATCTGAATTTAGGAAGGTGTAGTAAGACTTTAACTCATACAATCTTCGTAGGCTTTTCTTTCTCTTTCATAAACGTATATATCTAATCCCGAGTGATTTTGACACATTATGGGATTGGCTTAGATTTTGGTTGTTTTAGCTCGTTGTTGCATGACAAAAAATGGCAGCCTTTACCCTTTGCCTTTCCTACGGAAAATGTAACCCTAACCTTAACAACAACTCCTAAACTTACCTATCTCAAAAGATTAGAGTGCAAAGCCATAAAAGTCTTCAGAAAAAAACTAACGTCAAACCCCTTCCTCGGCCCCCGCTTCCCGTCTCACCCCCCTTCTTCCATTCATTCTTGCTTGATTAGTCTTCGCGATTTTCGAGAATTGCTTTTTCAAAGCAAATAAAAGAATAAAAGTCGACTAAAATCGAAATGTGTAGTGTAGTGCTGTACTATCGTGCTTCTCCTCTTCACCTGCACGCTGGTTTAGTTAAATGTTGAAATGTTTAACACAATGAACGGGTTCAACGGTGTTGTCGCGCAAAATTCTGAGCTGGTAGCTCACAACAGTGGAGTCGTGCATCACACACCCTCCGTGAGCATCGGCGGGAGCGGGCCTGCCGCCTCCAAAGACAATGCACGCGACAATTCTGAAGATTTACTCGATCTCAAAGGTAAAGTAGAGTCTCGACTACTGTCGATGTGGAATAACGTAAAATTCGGCTGGACCGTGAAGATGAAGACCAGCTTCTCTAAAGAGTCGCCCGTGTGGCTGCTCGGCCGCTGCTACCACCGCAAACTGAGCCCCACCGGCTCTCTGGAGTCCTCTACAGAAATAGGTACAGAAGCGACAGCACTTCAACCCATGGAACAGATTTATGGAGAGGGTATAGAAGGATTCAAATCAGACTTCATCAGCAGAATATGGATGACATACAGAAGAGAGTTCCCCATGATGTCAGGCTCAACATTCACAACGGACTGCGGGTGGGGCTGCATGCTCAGAAGCGGGCAAATGTTGCTGGCTCAAGCTCTCGTGTGCCATTTCCTCGGTCGCACATGGCGATGGACGCCGGAGAAAGCCATACAGAATGCAAGAGAATTTCAAGAAGACTGCCTTCATCGAATGATCATAAAATGGTTTGGAGACAAGTTCTCTGTTAACAGTCCTCTCTCCATCCACCAGATGGTAACCCTGGGCGAAGCTCTGGGCAAGAAACCGGGCGACTGGTACGGCCCAGCCTCGGTGGCACACTGCCTGAAGGCTGTTTTGGCCGCTGCCTCCAAAGAAAACTATGAATTTGACAATTTGGAAGTTTATGTTGCTCAAGACTCTACTGTGTATATCCAAGATGTGAACGACCTATGCAGACTGCCGCACGGCTCATGGAAGTCTCTAATTCTCCTCGTACCTGTTAAATTGGGCTCTGACAAATTCAACCCCATCTACGGACCCTGTCTCACTTCTCTACTAACGTTAGACTTCTGTATCGGAATCATTGGGGGACGGCCAAAACATTCTCTATACTTTGTGGGGTACCAGGACGATAGATTAATTCACTTAGATCCACATTATTGCCAAGAGATGGTTGATGTATGGCAACCAAATTTTTCACAGCAGTCTTTTCACTGTCGATCTCCGAGAAAAATGCCAATTGCTAAAATGGATCCTTCGTGTTGCATCGGCTTCTATTTGGCCACACAACACGATTTTGAAACTTACATCAATATAATTAAGTCATTCCTAGTCCCGCGCGGTGTCTCATCTAACAATGAGTACCCTATATTTACTTTACACCATGGATCTCGTAGTTCTGTCATGAACCTACCTAATATAAGAAATTCAATATTTGAGACGGAGCAAAACTGGGTGACCCCTAACATTCAGGATAGTGATACGGACATTGAGTCTGAGGAATTTGTACTAGTGTAAATGTTGTTGTTACCAAATGTACCTAACTACTTATGTAAACAAGTTTCTACTGTATTGATATATCATGCGATACAGTCCACTTAATATCAAGCTGAAATGTTACCCAAAGTTTCTTTATCATACTTATTATTCTTAAATAAATTATTGTTACAGGTATAGTTCTTAAATTGGTTAATATACCTGCCTAAATGTATAGTTAAATTATTATTAATTTTATTTACTTAATGAAATTAAAGATGTCTAGATGATGACTAAGTGGTTTTTTCCTCAAGTACTTTACATTAGTCATTAACTGGGAATTTTCTGAACTGCAGAAAAAGGAGTTTTATTAAAATAAGAAGTCCTTATTAGTCATAAATTTTATTGATTTTTTATATATTTAAATTATTGTGAGTGTCGTACAAGGGTGACTTAAGGATAGGTTTCTTTACTTTTGCACTTTGCACTGTTTTTTTCACAACTTAACACTTTTACTGTCCATGCATTACATGTAATGTACTGACAAGCTGGCTTGATACGTAAAATGAAACATTAGCGAGAATTGACCATGATTTCTCAAGTATGTTTCAACGTTTTTGAACAAACTATTGGTTGGTAGTCCATCCTCAGAGGTCCGTGCATTACATTACAATTAATGATTCTATTTTTTGATAGCTACCTAGGAGTCTGCAGACGAAATTTCGCTTACCTAAAATTCATTATGTGACATCGCATTACCTTCAAAATATAATAATATTTTTGGACATGCGGTGATGGGAAAGTAAAATATCACTGGGACAGTTAGTGTTAACTTATAAAGATATTCCATCATGAATGTGCTAAAACTGAACCTTGATCATTTAAGCAGTGTTTGGTGGTTACAATAAGGTTTCTGGCTACCTCTAAAGCTAATATGGTTTGATCGTGTTTGATGTAAATTCATTCAATATTACATTGCATCACTTACAATAACAACATAGGTTACACAACTTGCATGATTGATAAAAACATTTATATGAATATGAGTCAACAGGCAAATAAGTGCACAAATATTTTTCTTTTTTACAGTTTGAATGATACACTGTGGGCCTAGCATGCCACACTCGAGAAAACGACAAAAATCGACATGTCTTTGTTATTTTGCATATGCAAAAGTGAGCATGCATGAAGATTTTCTTGTATTGTCGGTTGTCGTCCGTGAGATGCTAGCCTTACTGATTAGACTAGCATCTTTTATAATACATCTTAACACACCACAAATCTTAATGAATAAGATTCAATCATACATTGGAAAGGGAAGGTCAAAACCCTAAAAAATAAATTGTACTACATAAGTACCAAACCCATGTGATATTCCTTAATAATAATAAATATTAAGCTAGTTTTTATCTTTGACGGGTGGCGGATGCCTGATGAAGTAGTGCACGGCGTTGTATGCCAGGTGGGGTGCGATGTTGTGCAAGGGATGGACTCTGTTGAGCTCGTTCTGCGGGGTGCCTACCACGAAGGGATCTCCGACGCCCGTGCTGTGCTGCGCGACGGACAACCCGCTCAGCGTGTAGCATGTGTGATAAATATCACGGGGTCTGTAAAAATTAGAATAATATTAACACTCGTTTTTACAAGCTTTTATTTATTCTGTTTCGCTGGCATGGAAATTGTTACGTTTATGGGACAAATTTATCTGTATCTATTTATAATATAACGTCACACCTATTTCCCGGTGGAATAGGCAGAGACTAAAAAAATAAATTAATGTTAGATTTAATTAAATATCTTGGACATTGATTAGGTATCTAGTTCCATTGATTGAAAGTACCAGATTCTAGCCCATGCTTGTATACTGATGACTTGGTAAAGTTAGCATGATGGATGACATACCTGCCGAATTTACGCGTCTACAAGGAAAAATGGCGAAAACTGGTATGTCGCCGGCGTTATAGGGAAAAGCATTGCACGCGTAATTTACGTCGCGTAAATTCGGCGATGAGTCATCAGCATCACATCACACTTAAAGAAAACGTGTATAGATATAAACATCCTATCCATGACACGGATGGGGCTTAAAGGATTCGACCCCGTATCCCTCATTAGCTTAGCAGGCAGGTTCACTGCCAACTGAGCTATCAGGCCGTCAAAAAAAAAGGTTAAGATAATTATTATCGTCTCCACTCTCCATGTTAAGGCTGGGCCACACAGAGTGCTGCCGCAGAACGGCTGCAGGCCGGCACTAATTGTAAACTATGAAATTATATGTGTGGTGTCCCGTGCCCGGCCTGCAGTCGTTCTGCAGCTGCACTCTGTGTGGCCCAGCCTTTACAGTCATTTGCATACAAAATTTCATGATTATTGAAATTGGGATTATTGGAATTGATTATTGTGGTATGTGGTGAAAGAGTGACGCCGTCAAAGTGGAAGGAACAATCAAATGTGAAATTGGAACAAATGTCACACCAAATTGCAAATAATAGGCTTTAATTAACAGTATCACATAGACATGATTATCCGCCAGAATGTTAGATAGCACTAAGCAAAAGTGTGATTAAACTACTATACACACAAATAACATTGGAAATATGACAATGTTGCAAGGCCTTAGGTGCTCTAAGTATGATAATATTGATAATTACTACTTTAACATTGAAGTCCATTCCAATGTTTACTTTATGACAAACAAATAAGGTGCCATCTTGTTACCTAATTAGGTGATTAACTATATTTACATCCCAGGTATCTATCGGTACCTTGAAACTTAGCATAAAACATTCCAATATAAACTTTATCACAAACAAGTAGGGTGCTAATTATGTAAATAAACAGTACTTACTTGCCAGGCTTGTCAATAAGGCCACCATCAGGCGCTTGACAGCAAATAATTATGTACTCTTGTAAGGCACCTTGGTTAAATAATACTGTCTCAATCAACTCTTTGTCATCTGAAATTTATAATTATTATTTAAATTAAGATAACTTTACTATAATTATAAACACAACATAACAGGACTTTTCATTAATTAGATATTAGTTTTTTCAGACAACTGAAATAGGATTTTTATCTGTCTTTGCCCAGAAATGTTTAGGCGACCTTTAAAAACTTGAACATTACTTATTCTGATAACAATTTATCTGTATCTGAGCATTAGGGTGCCTGTCCATTGACGCGGAAATCTCGGGGTGAGATTTCATGCAATTTTATTGGTTAATAAAACTCTGTTTCTCCGCTCCGCCGACTATCTCAGGACAGGCACCCTTAGGAGCATAAAAAAGTAAGTTATCTTTCTATGCAAGCAGAAGCAGAACACGAGGGAAAACATACACTGACCTGGAATACTAAGTAGTATACATTTAATATTTAATTTTTTTCTAAGCTATAGAAATAAGAGATTTGAAATAAAAATGTTTTATAGCAAATGTCAGCTTTCTTTGTAACTATAGTAAACTATACATTAATAACATTTTAGTCTTTTTTATTTCGAAAGTATATCTTGAGTACTTAAAAAGTTATTGCAATTTTAAAAGTGTGATACTTAGTTTTGCAGGCCAGTGCGTGTAGTTAATAATAACAGCTGACTGTAACAATTTTTATGCCACTAAATGCAACTGACCTTGCGAAAGAATAGCGCTAATTATAGGAAACGCTGCTCCTTGCCAAAACGAGTAGCAGCCGTCCACAAGCTTATTAGTCCTGCCCTGGAACCCGCCCTCCACTTTCATCTGCCGATTCACACACCACCTTAGCAAAGCATCTATGTCACACAACGCGGTCTTGTTCAGTAATGCCAAGGATGCAATGCCGCAGAACGCATACCCTCCATGCGCTTCCATACCCGGACACCCAGCGAATCCACCTTCATAAGTCTGACAACTTACGATCCATTCAGCTGTCTTATCAAATAACGCATCAGTATATGTATTCGTTATCTTTGCTACGCTGACTGCACAGTATGCACCCCGTATATCTTTCTCGCCACCTCGGTGTAACACAAAAGAGCCGTCAACGTCTTTGGTAGTCCATAGGAATTTTTGTAAAGAACTTCTGTCTATTGAATCGTACGCCTCATCCGTGCCGATGATACTAAGTGCATTTACTGCTGCATATGTTGTTCCTAGATGAGGTAACTGGCACGGGCCACCTCCGTATCCTCCGTCTTCATGTTGACAATGCGAGAGAAACTGCACAATATTGGACAATGTTTCTGCGTCAGGCATGTCATTCAATATCCACAATGAGTGTAGGATCCAGTACACTAGCCATGGACGACTTGCGTCTAGGCATTCGTAACTCTTTGGCAAGCCATTCAGCCAACTTTTGAGTAGTTTGATATGGACGTTTCTGTTTAGTATCGGTAGCTCGGGATCGATTGAAGCTTTCTTTTCAAATTGCTTGTAGATTTTCAATATCATAGTCTCAACATCAATCTGGAAATATTACAATGATGTCATAAATCTAGTGTAAATACGGGTTGGATGATCCTTCTTAATATGCTGATACTTTTTAAGGGTATGGTCAACTGAACCACTTTCTCTAAGGTAACAATATAGAAATAGCGAAAAAAAAAAATCTGCTGTTCAGTAACAGCAGATTTTTTTTTCGCAATTTTGATGTTGGTTCCATAGAGAAAGTTGTTCAGTTTAATGGTCTGTTCATCCCCAAAAAAGTGTCAGCATATTAAGGATGGCTAAGGCTGTATTTATGTAAAAGGGTTGATAGGCTAATTCACATTATGAAATCTACAAAACTACAAAATATTTTTTTTTCAAAAATATTACACATGGTTTCTAGGTACTTCCTAAGAAAGGATTCTATGAAATTAGGGGTCAAAGTGCATATGGGAATTCCTTAACAAAGCTACCATGCTTTGTTGCGCTCCAATAATTGTTTAGAAAAAATGCATTACCTGATCTGATGTTGTATCAGTGACGACTTTCTCCACATTAAAGGCTTCGGCTGCTATCTCTTCATAACATCTTATTCGATTCTCCATTTTAAAACTTATTTTAAACAGTTGGATTCACCTGTTATCCCCAATCAGAGCTATCTTTGTTTTCAATCTGGTGCCAGCAGTTATATTTACTACACGATATGTTACTCAATTATAAATAAACTTAACCTTAGTAACCCTATAACCTATATTATTGCACTGAGCAAAGCAAGATGGTTAAGGTGTGGAATAGATATCGCAAAAAGGTCACTCAAACCCGTAAAATGAAGGAGCCAGTGATCTCTACATCCAGAATGGGACAAGCGTGAGTTTATGTAGGTATAAGTGGAGTAACACCGCTAATTAATTCAGATCTTAGGGTGTATCTTGAAACAACTAAGGGGCAGAACAAAGTAATTAATTACACGTAAACAACGGCACACTACGACACCAAATGCAGTCACATGTTAGGTAATTGTTTACTTGATAATTTTAACCAGGTATCAACAATATAAATTCAGTATTAGTAAAATTATAACAAAAATACAATCCAAGAGGTCGACATCAATACTTCAAAATCATCTGTCACTCTTTTTTTTATATTTTTTTTATGGCTCTGGGTTCATCAAACAAAAGTCAAAACAACCACAGTCCGTTTCTAAACGTGTGAAAATCACTCTGGGAGTCTGTCTTACTCTAGCCTTAAATCATCTCTTGAATGATTTTCACACGTTATGAAACGTTAACTAATGTGCCATTAATGGAGAACAATACCTACAGTAAAAGTGAGAAATAAAGAAAGGCGCTCCCGTTTGATTCGGATTGATATCCTCGTGTTAGAGATTGAATGAACTACAGAGACTTGAGTAGTGTACGCGGCACCTTACACGCCATAGATAATGATGACTAGACTTTATCATTTGTCTATGGTAGTTACACTGGCAACACAGCACGGTCTCGCGGGCTTTTTGAGAATGAAAATGGCGTCGGTCTCTGTGGTTTGTTCTTGTGCTGTGTTTAATCCTAAATTGAGTGATATTGTGTAAAATTACGAATAGAATTGTTGTAAAACGAATACCTGCTTCTTATTTGTTAAAATCAGAAGTGGGATTCGAATCCAGCGAAGCCTAAACGCTCGCGTTTTGCCCAAATCCTGTAAAGTCTGTTTCAACTTTTTCCACGAAGTTTTCTATGAAAAGTTAAAATTTGTCGAAAAGTTTGTCATATTATAGTAATGTAACCTACTAACTGATGTGTCTGGTATCATCATACACATATTAAGTCTATGGGTATCACGTAGCGTAATACGTGGCCTATGGGGTATCATCATATTCATCATAGCAAAAGCTCTGCAAAGTGTTGTGGTATCAGTCCACGAACGTGGTAGGTGCTTATTGTGAATTTCTGATGGTCTACATTGATAAATCTCCGTCATTCGTTAGGCCCCAGGGTCTTAAACACAGTACAAGAACGGAATGACTACATGCTATCTAGTATAGTTGACCGCCTCGAGGGTTATGGTCGTGGCCCTAGATGCCACGCCAGGTGATGATAGCTGCTCACTGGGTTGATTAGTGAGACAGACACGGCTGTGTCCGCATCAGTGCGGGGTCATGTGTTTCAGTTGGATGCTGATCATGGAGTGCTGGCTCCATATGCCATGTCTAGCCTAAACCGGTAAAATTAAAGAGATCACAACGACGGACTGAGTAAGACAAGCATTTTTATCATTAATTGATCTAGAGGTTAACGATTTTGACGCCTGGTTAATTGGATTATGGACGTGAACTCATCCACCGGGATGATTGTGAGTGCTTAGCTCATATTGGGTGGTGTCTTCACTGTGAAGAGCGGACATGGCTCAAAGATTGGGTTTTCAGTGGCAGAGCCCTGGAGTGGTTTTAAATGAGTTCAGATCCATAAGCCCATGGAGCGTAAATATCGCTAATATACTGTGAATGTGAAGTCATGAGCAGTAACTTGGAGTTTTACAATAATATCACACATTGTGGATATTCTCTATTTGCACACCAAGAAAATCACTGCAACATAATATTCAACACACTGCATTATTACAATTATTTACATAGAAAATCAGCTAAATGCATTTATTGTCTAGCTGAGAATGCACCTGTGTTTTCGTACATGTACTTATTACTTAAAAATTACCTGCAATGTTAGTTGGGGTGACTGTTTTTCTAATTTTGTTAGCTGTATATCGAAATAGGCTGTGAAAATTCATATAGAGAATGTGTGATGAGATGTAATAGTAACATTGAGCGCCACAGTTCACCAGTAAACAAGTATGTTATAAAGTTATATGCAATAAATTTATTTAGGACAATGTAAAATTGTATCTGATGGATGTTTGTATCCATGTGCTCTATGCTGGAAATCATAATTATTATGAGTCTGGACTAAATTTTGTTACTTTAATTCGAACTAGATAATTTATGTGACAATGCCCAGGAAATTTATTTGTGATACATTTTGGAATACAAATTTTATCAATTTGGATAACAAAATTACCTATATCCTCTGAACATTTTTGTTTTCTGTGATTTATATCCATAACAGGTTGACAATACTGAATCGGAAAATGTTTTATTGTAGTCTAGATACATAGGAGTCATGTCGTTGGTGTGATATAGGGGTCTGGGATTATTTCTCTGGTGATTAGCCACTTAATTAAGTAACTTAGTGTCAATGGGTCTTGGATTTTCTGAGTGGGTCTGATTGTTTCTCATTTTTGAACAAAATGTGCTTCATTTTTGGGGTTGAGTAGTCAACAAGGAACCCTTATTTTTGGCAAATAGGGTCCATTGTCTTCTAAACTTGAATTCCGTGAAGGTTTCGTTTCAAGTTCACTACGATGAGAACGTTGCATAATATAATTTTATGTGTCCACATATTTGTGGGTTTTGGTTAAATCATTTTAGGATCTTCGCGATACACTTTTCAGTTGTATGCAGTGCAGTAGTGCTATATTTTAATTTCATTTAATTACCAGTGAAAATTAGTGATTCCATTCTGTTTGGTGAAAATCATGAAAATGTAAACAAAAATTGACAAGTGTCCAATGTCAGTCTGTTGCTGGTGAAGTAGTTTACATTCATCCATGTTGGATAGGCAAAGGAACGAAGCCATACAGCCTGATCCTTTATAGACAAAATGTAGAGAATGATGGGTACAAAGTCCGTCGGTCTTGCGTTCCGTTTCACGCAAAATATGCATCAAATAATAAAAGTTCCAAGAATAGTTATCAATTGTAACGATACACAGAACGATTGAACAATTGTTTTCATGATACACAGATTATAGTCAAATGTTCGATAACCTGCGGTCCATGACTATCGGTATTGGCATCATTGTGTACCAAGATGCAATTTGAATATTTGTGTTGGATGCAGTTTGCAAGATTTGCAACTATGTAATTACATAATAGAACATATCAAGTAGCTCTATACCTTTAGCTTTGAGAAAACCCTATTGGTGCAAAGGTCAGACTGACAAACCAAAGGTTCTGGGTTGGAATCGCGGTTATCGTTTCAAAGAAGAACAATTAGAAACATTTTCGTTTTAAATTAATTCACAGGTAGTGCATAAAGAACCAGTTAAGGTTTATTTACACACTATGTTTGTCTCTGTCTGAGGATAAGGCCGTCTCAACAGTGAAGTTCTGGACGGGATATGCACTGTAAACATGACGATAAATGAATCAGCATAAGGATTATTCAGTCTTTGACCTTAGCTGAAAGTTGGAACTAAATTAGGGTCAGTACGGCCGAGTTAAAGAAAAGTGAAGTTTCATTCTGGAAAGAAGGAGGACAAGCTGTCCTGTCACAGTGGCGCTGTTGCGCGCTGGATGGAGTATTTCAGTGCCACAGTATCCTTCCGGAGCGAAGGGAAAGTGGTCAAAACATCAAGTGTGGTGATATGGATTGTGCAATCAGCACCACAACATATCTGGCTGCTGGCTGTGCCAGTAGTATCACACACACACAAACACACATACACACAAACCCAAACACATATACACTCACATCACATCATCTCATAAACGAGCTATCTATCTATGCAGGACTTATGCGCCTGGCTGAACATTATTCAGGACTTATGCGCCTGGCTGAACATTATTCAGGACTTATGTGCCTGGCTGAACATTCTTCAGGACTTATGTGCCTGGCTGAACATTAATCAGGACGTATGTGCCTGGCTGAACATTATTCAGGACGTTATGTGCCTGGCTGGAGCATTCAAGTCATGGTGTTTGGTTGGCGTCACTGCTACGATTCTGGCTACGTCGGAGCTATTGCTGCGTAGTGACGGCTGGCGGGCAACTTATATGTGGCCGGGAAGCAGCGGAGTCTCTGCGCTCTGGAGACTACAATAGTGGCTGTATTCAAAGTGCATGTTCTGCATGGTCATGGAGCTTCAAGTCAATATTGGTAACTTTGTATCAAATGGATCTCAATTTTAATTTATTTTATGCCAATCTAAATGTCGGTGACATTGATTTGAATTTATTTTTGGTTAATGTAATCTTGGCAGTGGACTTCCATCGGCTGAGAGGATGATGATGGTGATGATGAATATAATTTTGCAGATGACCATCCATGGGTCTTCGTGATCTTGCTGGTGGCCAAATGGGGAGTGTAACGTGTAGCACGGCGCAACTACCTGAAGAGCACATGCGTGCGCTTACTCCGTGCAGAGAGCATCCTGCGCACCTTGGCGGCGCTGCTCTACGTTGCGCGCCTGTGCGTCTTGGCAACGCTGCGCGCCAGTGCGCCTTGGTAACGCTGCGCGCCTGTGCGCCTTGGCGACGCTGCGCGCCTGTGCGCCTCGACGGTGCTGCACTGCGCTGCGCGCCAGTGCGCCTTGGTAACGCTGCGCGCCAGTGTGCCATAGCGACGCTGCGCGCCTGTGCGCCTTGACGGTGCTGCACTGCGCTGCGCGCCAGTGCGCCTTGGTGACACTACGCGCCTTGAAGGCGATGCACTGCGCTGCGCGCCAGTGCGCCTTGGCGACGCTGCGCGCCTGTGCGCCTCGACGGCGCTGCACTGCGCTGCGCGCCAGTACGCTTTTGGTAACGCTGCGCGCCTGTGCGCCTTGACGGTGCTGCACTGCGCTGCGCGCCAGTGCGCCTTGGCGACGCTGCGCGCCTGTGCGCCTCGACGGCGCTGCACTGCGCTGCGCGCCAGTACGCCTTGGTAACGCTGCGCGCCTGTGCGCCTTGACGGTGCTGCACTGCGCTGCGCGCCAGTGCGCCTTGGCGACACTACGCGCCTTGAAGGCGATGCACTGCGCTGCGCGCCAGTGCGCCTTGGCGTCGCTGCGTGCCTGTGCGCCTCGACGGCGCTGCACTGCGCTGCGCGCCAGTACGCCTTGGCGAGGCTGCGCGCTTGTGCGCCTTGACGGCGCTGCACTGCGCTGCGCGCCAGTGCGCCTTGAGGACGCTACGCGCCAGTGCGCCTTGGCGACGTTGCTCTACGCTGCGCGCCGGTGTGCCTTGACGGCGCTGCTCCGGGCTGCACGCGCGGCTCCGTGTGGGACGACGAATGTCTTGCCGCACATCTTCCCGGTGTCAATGTGCTGTCAGATACTGATGGCTGACGGGTGCCGTCGCGGATGGTGGCCGGGAGCGTGACTCAGATGCTGACAAGAATCTGTCAAAGTTTGGATCTGACTCTTGCGGACGAGGGCGCCGCATTTTCAGGAGAGGCCGTGTTAGAGATTGAATGAACTACAGAGACTTGAGTAGTGTACGCGGCACCTTACACGCCATAGATAATGATGACTAGACTTTATCATTTGTCTATGGTAGTTACACTGGCAACACAGCACGGTCTCGCGGGCTTTTTGAGAATGAAAATGGCGTCGGTCTCTGTGGTTTGTTCTTGTGCTGTGTTTAATCCTAAATTGAGTGATATTGTGTAAAATTACGAATAGAATTGTTGTAAAACGAATACCTGCTTCTTATTTGTTAAAACTCGTGTAAAACTCTACTATAGAACATTGGAATGTGTGAGTGAACCATTCTCACATTTCAATGTGTTAGGTTGTTAGACTAGAATGTGTCAGAAATGGACATCACATTGGAATTATGCAGTGCAAGTGGAAAATAAAGACATTGAAAAACTGAAACTTGGCTTCGACCTGAATATCCAGAAGAAAATTAACATGTGATCTGGCTGTATGGGCTCGTTCCTCTTGCCTTTCCGTAAGGAAACATAAAAAAAAAAACTATCAATGTCAAAATCGTGCTGTGCTGCCCGTGTTGGTGTTGTGTTGGGATTTTTGCGTTATTTATTGTATCTATTTTAGGAGTTGCTCTGTGGCTCTGCTATTGGGTGGTCGTGTCGGTTGCCCCATCCCCGGTCCACAGTGGAACTCCAGTGGTGGCTCAGGATATTGTTCTTTTACAAGAACAACCCTTGAAGTCACCAAAATAAATATCAATATAACCGTACAACGTCAAGCACTTTTGCTATAAAAACTCGACATTGGCAAAATCATCACATACCCAAGATGGCAGCCATTTTTTAAAATATAGAATAGAATAGAATAGAATAGAATAGTATCTATTTTAAATAGCTGCGTTAAATACTCATGCAAGATGATGCCCGGCAGGATCGGCAGCGTGCCACTTGCTTCTGAAAATCCACTAGGACTATCATGGCACGACTCTGCTTGGATACCTTTGCTGAGTCCCTCGAACATAATGGATTACTTTTCCGAGAGATCGAACCCTTTCTTCGATCGTACTTGTAACAACGAGGTTGTGAAGATGCAGCGTCTCAGTATGGACCAACTACAGTAAGTTCAGATCAGTTGTTGTGATGTTGCAAACACTTTCCGAGTTTCCACAACTCTAACTCCTAACTATCGAAGCCCCCCAAATATCCCTGAATACTCCCTCGGGGAATACAGTATAGTACACTTGCCTTCAGCCTGCCACGAGGCTCCGCAACCTTCTCAGTTGTGATCTTACTCAAAAACAATCCTCGAGATTGGATAGATACTCCCTCAAACCACTTGACACTGGCGGAAATGCGGTGCTAACGCACAAGCAAGAAGTCCATTAGCTATAAATAAAAAAAAAACTTCATCATTTTTCTACTCTCAATCAATTTTTTTTAGATGTTGGCTCCATATTAACACTTTAACTGCTGACGACCTACCTGGTAGGTCAGCGACCTATGGGCCGCAGTGCTCATGACTCACACCTTGAGTCAGAATCGTATAGCATTCCACAGTGTTAGCACTGCGCGAATGTCATTGTTTTGAGCTTAGCAGCGAAAGTGTTAAAAGTTGTTTAGTTTGATGAGTAGAATACACGCTGAAGTTATCGGCAGTGATATAAAATTTACCCTGTATTGATTACAGAAAATCATAAGGTCTTTTCAAGTTTAGTTAGTGAGATGTCTTTTATTTTATTATTACAGAAACATGACAGGCTTAGAGTACATTCTGTTGCACGTGCAGGACCCCATCCTGTACGTGATACGTAAGCAGCACCGCCACGGTCCCAACCACGCCATTCCTCTCGCAGACTACTACATCATTGCTGGCATAGTCTACCAAGCACCTGACCTGGCTAGTGTTCTTAACTCCAGATTGGTAAGTCTATTTTACCGTACAAACATACTTATATGGGCTTGGAAATTCTTAATCAGCGTTTTTTTTTATTTTTAAATTTAGTTCCTAAAAAACTCTACGGATGGCGTGTTTATCGCTCCATAGAGCCGTCCGCGAGATCCTGTCAAAATCTTGTCAAGACTGTGCCTCAGCAGCGTGCACGCAGGGTAGGCACAAATACAGTAAAACCCAAATAATTTCTAAACTAAAAGCATTTTGTTTACTAAATGACTTTTAATTGCTTAACTACCTGTATTGAAACATATAAAAGTCATTCATATCAACAAAATGCTTTTAGTTTAGTAATTATTCAGGTTTTACTGTATTTGTGCCTACCCTGAGTGCACGCCACTGCTGTGCCTGCCTTTTTTTGGAAGGTCAAGGGATCGAGCCCATACAACCAAGTCAGGCGTAAAAGTTTCGAATTTTCGATTAAAATGATTGGTCAATAATGAAATGTGCCATCAAAAGATGCGTCGGCATCTTCTTGATCATCTTTTCCCTCTTTATTATTTTAAAGAATTTTTTTTTTTAATTTTGATGTTTATTCGCACAAACCGTAGCGCCATCTATGGATGGAGAAAACCAAAAGAGAAACGCTATCGTTAAAAAAACATTTTTTTAGATAATAGTTCTACCTGCTCTCATCATCCTTTTAAGCAAATTGTAATGTCAAAATCTCCTGAAACATATCATTTTTAAGGGTCGGCACTACCCTAATCGGGCAAAACAGGGTTCGGCGTTCCGACTTTTGAGGATAGTAAATAGCTATATTTAGAAACAAAATTAAGACCATCGCTTCTCTAAAAGATGAAGTACAAGATGAACAAAAAAAATTTCAGTAAAATTGTGTAGTTACATCAGAAAGTAATCGAGAATTTCATGAAAAACTCTAGAATAGCACTGCCGCGTTCCGAGTCCTGTGATTTAGTGAAACAAAATAAAACAACAAAATATATTTATAACCAATGGCAAAACATCAAAGAACACTTTAAACAAATCAGTTTTTCGATACGACTTCTAGTTTTTTTGCATTTTGTTACCAAAAATCACATATTTTTTTGGACGTTTTCTTCATACAAATTACTATGGGCCGTCAATCGTTCGAAATCATTGCGAATAGACCGGTGACCGGCAACACCCAACCCTGTCTTAGAAGATTAATGAACAAATCAATTTTTAGCCAAAGTAGGTAAAGTAACTTATAAAAAACCGGGCAAGTGGGTGTCGGGCCACATGCAGTGTAGGGTTCCGTAGTTGCCCGTCACGATATGTGGACTTAGAAGTGCATTTTATAAATTGGTCGACTATTACTCGTTAATTTTTGTCCCCTTTATTATAATAGAATAAATGTAAGTTTATTACTATTGTTACTAGCAAACTAAGGATTGATAATCTGAAATCATCATCATCATCGTCAGATAAGAATGGAATAAGAGTGAACTCTGTACCGTAGTAGGTAACGTCAAAAGTCATTTGCACGACAGAATTTTGCGCGAAAAGACATTGCGCGACACAAGAAAACACAAAGGAATTTCACAAAAGTTACTTTCCGGGCACTGTTTGGTAGTTTTTGGTTATTTTGGTAATTTATGGTAGTTTTTGGTAAATTGTCGTACAAAAGTAACAAAAAAGTTATTTTGGTAGATTTTCGTACTTTTTGGTGGTTTATGGTTAATTTGGTACTTTTTGGTTCATCTCATTTCATTTCATTTATTTACCTTAAATTGTAGGTAGGTACATAAGTTACAGATGGTAAGTAAGTACAGAGTACCTATTAGTCACACTACAATATAATTGATAAACATTAAAAAAAAACAGATTTAAACAATAGGTGCCAGACAATAACTTAACTACCACCTTTCACTACTACAATTAAATTAGTTAAATGTTATAAAATCAGTTCAATGTGATTAGTTAAAAATTATAATAACCTATTGAGGTACAAATAATCGGTCTGCAACACATTTTTTTTTACTCAGATTGATGCCTGTTTGTTTACTTATACTGAAGAAACTAATTAAAGTCATAGGGACACTGTTCGATTAATAATTCTTTAACCTTCTTCAGAAATTTCTTGTCGGCTTTAATGTCATCTGGTATTTTACTATACACAAGAACAGTATTCGACTTTATTCTGTAGTCCTTTGCATCGATGCTAGTCGGTAATTTGGTACCAGTAGCTCATTTTAGCGAGTTAAATTTAATCTCTTGCTACGGAATACTACGGGGTATCGTCTCACGATTTTGCACAGATCGAGGATATATGAAGCTGTCACAGTGAGTAATTTAAAGTCGGTAAACAAGGATCGGCATGAGCATGACACCCTTACTGACTGAATTCCGCTTACGATTCGAATGTACCTCTTTTGCAAAACAAATATTTTATTTATGTCAACAAACCCACCCCGTAGACAAGCCGTCAAGAACTCTTTTGTTTTTATGGTAGTTTTTGGTAATTTTCATTCTTCTATAAAATATTACCAAAAAGTATAAAAATACTTATACCAAAATAACCAAAAACAACGAAAATCTACCAAAATAACCAGAAACAACGAAAAACTACCAAACTAACCAAAAACTACCAAAAAACCAGAAACAACAAAAAATTATTACTAAACTCTTCCAAAAACTACCAAAAGAACCAAAAACTACCAAAAGAACCTAAAAAACTATTGACATTGTACTAATTTTTTTTTATCTTTAAAATTACTTCTTGTTAATATTGCTGTGCCCTTTCAGGATTCATGTACCCACTTTAGCTACTAAGTAACACCTATATGTTTTTGTGTCGCACAATGTCCTTCAGCGTGACCAAAATTACTGCTGAAATCTACCAAAATCTACCAGCCCTGTTTCAAATTCGACTTAAATTCTACCAAATAATATTTATGCTTCAAATTTCAAACTTCAAAGACTTTATTGCGACACAGGTAATATAAAGGCGGTAAACAGTATTTTAGATAGAGCTCTGTGATCTGCCCATGAGCATGCAATATTTAATTTGAGAGAGGGCATGCAGAGCATTTAATTTATAATTCTACGATTACAATTTACAATTCTTTAGTAGGTATACTTAAATATTCCATTATATTTTCTTAAGTTCAATACTAAATAGGTACATTGATTTATTAGAATAATTGTTAAATAATTACAATAAAAGAAAAATTTTACGATTATTAATGTCAAAATTACATTCAATAAATTACTAATGGGTCAAAACGACAAAAATAATAGCAAATGACCGACAGTTATAAAATACGTAAAGAAAAAATAAAATAAAATAAGATCAATGTCATGTATGTCGTTACAGATTCTTAAAATTTAATATAAAACACGTTTTTGAACAAAATATTATAAATTTTATCTAAACGCTCATCATTACACATGTTATTTTCGCATTTTTGTATAATTTTTATTGGTTTTCATCACTTTGTAACATGGATGCTTCAATTTTCAAATAAATATTAAATTTGGTCGTCCCTATGCAAGTTTAAATTTAGTACAGTTTTCTGTGTCTCATAAGCAGAGTCAGAAATTTTGGTAGCACTTTTAATATGTCAAAGGGATTGCACGTTTATCGACTTCCGATTGTGTCGATATAAGGGAAATTTTTTATCACTGCGGATAACTCCAGCATGTATTCTACTCATCAAACTGAACAACTTTCACTATGGAGCCAACTTCAAAAGAGCGAAAAAAAACGTATGGGAACAACTCAAATGTATGGGACAGCTGATTTATTTTCGCTATTTTGAAGTTCGATACATGCTGAAGTTATACGCAGTGATATAAAATATACCCGTACATCGACATTATTGGAAGTCGATAAACATGCAATCTCTTGGACATATTAAAAGTGCTAGGTACCTACCAAAATTCCAACTCTGTTCAGAAGCCCTCTTTTGTAAAAAAAAACAACGGAGAGGTATGGACTCTCAATCAAGAGGTCCGCGTTCCAATCCGCACGGACAACATGCCACGTACCAATTAGTTTTTTCTAACTTATGTACGTATTACCGACTGCTCTCAAATTGTGAACGAAAACATCGTGAGGAAACCTGCATATGCAGACGAAGAAATTCTGATGTATATGTGAAGTCTACCAATCCGCATTGGGCATGCGTGGTGGACTTACGCCCAAACACCCTCCTAGAAGGTAGGCCTGTGCCCTGCAGTGGGACGTATACAGGGTGTTACATAAGTAAGAATAAATTTTTAAAACTCTTAAGGGGGTTGTTTAGACCGTCAAACTGAACAACTTTCTCTATGGGACCAACATCGAAATCGCAAAAAAAATCTGATATCCCATACATTTTTAGCTCGAGTTGATTTGTAGAGTATAGAACATAAATTATTTTTTTCGCGATTTCGATATTGGTCCCATAGTGAATGTTGTTGAGTTTGATGGTCTAAACCACCCCCTTAAATGTTTATTTGTATTTTTGTAACACCTTGTATAGGCTGATGATTATGATGATGATGTACCTAGGTACTAGTAGTTCCAGAAAACTTGCAAACCCTGCAATCGTTTTCTCAGCCATTTGTATTGCCAGCTTAGATTTTATTAGCCTGAATCCTTGCATTTTTAAATACATTAACATTTTCTAATACCCAATTTCTACTAAAATCTACTAAAAAATTTTGCCCTAAATCTACCAATACAGAAGAAATCTACTAAAAGTCGTCACACTGATGTCCTTGTGCGCAAATGTTTTTGAAGGCAATCGTTCCAGTTACTGCAAAATTAACTTTTTATTATATCTGACGATGATTATGATGATAAAAGATTACAAACCCTTAGTTTGCTAATACCAATAATATTAAACTTATAATAATTTAATTATTCTGTTAAAAGTTTTAATTTGTTCTGTTATAATAATTTTATGTTTTTTTAAGCCTTAGTAATACTGTGATCTAATTAGTTGGAACCCATCCTATCCCACCACCAGGGGTGATCTTTGATCACTCACATTATAGGTCCATCACGGTACTGTACTGTTGCTGTAAATGTCAATTTCGACCTACGGCTCTCAAATCCAGATGCTGCAGGATTATTGCCACGCACAACCAAACATTCAACATTAATTAAATGTGGTAAAATCTGTCTTCCGAGTAGTAGGTACCCTAAATTCGGTCGGACCTACGAACCTGCCAGGATAGGGTCGGCCGACCAGACTTTTTAGTCCTTACTAATTGGACTCTAGACCAACAGACTAGTTACGTCCTTTAATTCAACGAGGTAAAATGTTGTGTCACCAGGTAGGGTTCACTTTTTCCTTCACACCAGTAAACATGCCAGCCAAGCTGCGCCGCGCGCTGCGGCCGACCAAGTTTTTTGCAAGAAATTTATTACCAAAAGCTATCAAATTGATTTGTTCATTAATCTTATAAGATAGGGTTGAGTGTTGTCGGCCACCGGTCTTTTTCTTTTGACAGATATGTCAAACGGGCCGTAGGTAGTGCCGACCCTTAACAAGTTCTTCAGGTTCTAAACATCTTCTTCATTCTCTTGCCCATTTCCCATTATTTGGGGTCGGTGCAATGTCATCCTCTTTCATTCATCTCTCTTAGCAGTCATTTCAGCACTCACTCCTTTCTTAAACAATATGTTTAGGTTCTAAACATTCCACTTTAAAGAATATCGAAATAAATGTAAAAGTGGACATTACTTTTTTAGGTTCTAAACATTCTATTTTACCAAAATAAATGTAAAAGCGGCATTTTTTTTTTCTTTTTGTATTTATTCATAGTATATTGGAATAGCACTTTTTAATTTAGGCTAGGTGCTTTCCACAACGTGTTAGCTAGCCCTAGTTCCGAGTAAGCTAAAAAGTTGTTTACCTTTGTGACTTCATCAGTGAATCAATGAAGTGATTTATCTTCTCATTGGATGATGTAAAAAAGGCCAGGGTACGATGGGACTGATATATACAAGCGTATAAAAGTCCCTAAAAAAGAATAAAATAGAAAAAAAAAAATGTGGCTTTCTTATTGAGAAATCTTTAATATTGTGATTATCGATACTGAACTGTAAAAGGCCTCTTAAGCAGCCACTTTTCTTTTCATTACAGCTCTCTGCAGTCCACCACTTACAGTGTTCCTTTGAAGAAACAATGTCATACTCAAGATATCACCCCAGCAAAGGTTACTGGTGGGACTTCAAAGCAAACAAAAGTTTGAGCCCTTTCAATGCGACCCAGTCCGCACCTAAAGAAGTTTCAAACACACCCAAAGAAGAGCCGTCCACCTTGTTCCAACGGCAGAGGGTTGATATGTTGTTAGCTGAACTTGTGAGGCAGTTTCCTTTGCCTGTTACGCAGGCTACACCCAACCAGGTTTGTCTATTTTTACATCTTCCTATAAAAACTAATTTAGCCAATTTTTGCATACAAAAATCGCGCATCAGACATAGTCATACCATATGAATAGATACGACTAGAAGTCAAGCTTCTTAAATCGCGACAAAAGTTGTAATCCATTGTTTTATGGATCAAAATGGCGTGTTTAGTCTAGTGGCGGTCTCCGGCGCGTCCTCCCGCTTGTATGAAGCTTCCGATCTTTTCGGATATTTAATCATGTGGGTGTGGGGTGTTTAATCGTGTGGTACTTTGTGTGGGACTTTGTATGGAATCTAGTGATGTGTCCTGTAACATGCAGCTTAATTTGCCTTTATAAGACATCATTTCTCCAACTTTATTCTTTCTAATTACAGACAAATGGTGTAACAGTTAAAACAGAAAATCCAGATAAAAGTACAGACAAGCCAGCAGAAAGCAATGGCGTCGGCAACATAACTATAAAGCAGGAACCCGTGGACCCAAGCAGTTCTGAGCTGACCAACGGCAATGTTCAGGGTCACGCTGAAATCAAAACTGAAATCAAACAGGAAAACATGAAACCACCACCAGAGAAAAAACCAAGATTGTAATTTCAATCAGTATTTCAAAATAGAATCATCTCCATTATAGTTGACCAAGTGCATATACGGCCTGTGAAGGCTGCGGGAACATGCATGAGGGTAATTCCTGGGGGAGGCCTATGTCCAGCTGTGGACGTCAGTCGGCTCATATGATAATGATGATGAAGTGCATATCATTATTGTCTGATTGGCATTGCCATTGAATATTCTTAGAAAAATCACCCGCCTTGGTGGCAATGCTGTTCTCTTGTATAAACGGCGACACATCAAGCTTGCGACGCGCGCGACGTAATACATTACTCTACCTATGCGCTGCCAGCATATTTTGGTTTTGCGTAGCTTGATGTGACGCCAGTATACACCCAAGGCCCTATTTATTAACCTTTCGTCTGTGTTGGCGCTGCGAAAAAGATTTACCGTCGTCTGTGTGGCGTGGCGTCGACGGACGTAGCGTAACGGTCGAAGAGTGAATTTGAATTCCATTTCTAGCCTATATTATTTGACATTTTCTCTAATTTATGCTTGTCTATGGTAGATCATTTATTCAAGTTTATTGATACAGGATTTTAGACCTTCTACATTATATTATACAGCGTAGAATTGCGTAAAAGTAGGGACGAGTAGAAATGATACGGATCCTTATCATACACATACGAAGGGGGAAGACAGGATCCTAAACAAACTCAGATGAAAGGTTAATAAACATGACAGTTGTAATTAACAATGACAATTCAGGGTAAATTACTAATGTCGCTAAACATGCAGTAGGTAACATGTGTCCTTTAATTTGCTGCAATGTATCCTGAATTGTCATTGTTAATAACAATCTAATATCAAAACCCCGAATGAAAAATCTGCTGACTCATACATTTGGGAGAAAGATTGCAGTTTTGTATGAAACAGCTGTTTTTTTTCGTGATTTCGACGATGGTCCTTCTACAGAGAAAGTTGTTCAGTTGGATGGACTCATCAACCTTACAAAACCGTCAGCATTATATAGAATACCCTATATACTTTATTTTATTTTATTTTTGTGGTACTCATGGCAACACCAAAATAAGCTGGCCGCTCGATGTTATACTTTACACGACTTATGTGCGGCCAGCTTGTTTTGGCTTTGTATAGTATGTGTACTCTTTGTGTGTGCATGATCACTTATTTCATGCACATGATGATTTTTACCATGTAAAATCATTTCTATAATGAGAAGGAATGATGGAACCACATAATCAAGGTAAAAACTTTCCTTTTTAACTATACAGGGTGTTTCATAAGTAAAAATAAAATTTTGAAACTCATAAAGGGGTTGTTTAGACCGTCAAACTGAACAACTTTCTCTATGGGACCAACATCGAAATCACGAAAAAAATAATTTTAAATCCCATACATATTTTAGCTCTAGTCGATTTGTAGAGTATAGAACAAAATTATTTTTTTCGCGATTTCGATATTGGTCCCATAGTGAAAGTTGTTCAGTTTGATGGTCTACACCACCCCCTTAAATGTTTATTTGTAGTTTTGTAACACCTTGTATAGTATAAAAATTATAAATACTTAGCATAAGAATAAAGTACTTGTAAATAAAGTAGGTACTATAATTTATTGTCATCTTTTTATTTCTGTTCCATAGTTTCCTAAATGCTCATCATTCTTCTCCTTCTGAACATTGTACAAATTAACGATGTTGTCCTGAGTGGTTGTGTTGTTCAAACATATTTGGCAGTTGATTCTTCTTGCATCACTCAAATTTGGACCCTCTCTGTTTTGGCAACTGCAATAAAATATTCATAGTAAGCATAGGCGAAGTATTTTTCGCTTACGCTGATAGACGTATCATCAGTGTAACCGCGTATGAGACAGCGATAGTCATAAAATCCTATACTATACAATTTGTATGAAAATAGATGTCTGACTCCGGAGTCAGACAGCCGTCACAGAACAAAAAAGTGGCTACGTCGATAAGGACAGCAATAAGTAGCGATCTCCTTTTTTAACTAGAGCAAATTTGCTATGTGCATCTCTTACTGAGTGATATGACAAGACACGTGCTTTCTTCTAGTTCCTTCTCTTTCTACGATAGTAAGTGACTGACAAAGAAATATTTAGCTGCATCCACACACTTGAAAAAAAGTAATGCGACATTAAAAAGATGTGAAGCATGCAAGGTCCTACATATTCGCTTGTTCGACAAGGGACCTTTACTCACACAGATGCACCAGGTCTAGGCTTAGGTCCTACAACCCGCCACCATTTTGTACCGCGCGACAGTGCCTCAGCACGCACTCTAAAATAAATGGGTGCTTCACTCGTGATTAGACGAGATTACATCAGGTTTTTTTTCAGGTCCGTGGCTGCATCTATTTTATGGGCCAAACAAAACATCAGAATGTAGTAGTGTGGTCTTTGGAAACTTGTTACAAGACAAACTGCAAGAATGGGAAAAATTATTTTCCCTCCATGTGTCACTGATTCTACAAAATCGTAGAAAGAGAATAGCTAGAACAGGCATTAAAATAATAATCACGAAAATGAGACAGGCCTATACACTAATTTCATAGAGTGAGCGAGATAAAATCTATGTTGTTTGACCCTTTCAGCATATGCAGTATTTTCATTGACTAGGTTGAAATTGCTTACGAAATCTTACAACTTGGACAAAGGCATGATTTTTCATACAGTTCTTGTCATTTCAAAATTCCAGTATACATGCTCAGTTTGTCTATACAGGGTGTTTCATAAGTAACAATAAATATTTAAAACTCTTAAGGGGGTTGTTTAGACCATCAAACTGAACAACTTTCTCTATGGGACCAACATCGAAATCGCGAAAAATAAAATTTGATATCCCATACATATTTTAGCTCTAGTTGATTTGTAGAGTATGGAACATCATTTTTTTTTTCACAATTTCGATATTGGTCCCATAGTGAAAGTTGTTCAGTTTGATGGTCTACACCACCCCCTTAAAGGTTTATTTGTATTTTTGTACCACCTTGTATAATAATATTCAGTTTTCAGTTACCTTAGCATAGGGATTAATAGGAAATTGTAGAAGGGGGCGTTCAGAAAAGATCAGCGATGGTCAAAGTGGCACAGGCGCAAGTCTGTTAAGGCCCCATTCACTCAAAAATAATTTACTATTTAGATCAAATTGTCTGACAGGCCTCTACGTGTTGGCGTCGGCCCCACGCACGCCTATCAAAGGTCCGGGACACGTATGCCCCGAGATAAAGAAAAGACATACAATAATAATACCATAGAGAAATTACACGCTCCCCTTGGTATAGATGGTGTAACAATGTGGGCACAGCAACCACCAACTGGGCACTAGTTTGTACTGCGACCATAGAGAAATAACACGCTCCCCTAAGCTTTTTGTCTCCCCTCACCAGTCCCTCACCCCCTTTGTCGGCGACATAATTTTCTATAGAAACAAGCCGATATGCCATCTCCTCTTACTCCATGAATAATACCTTAGCATTGCTTCTTTGAATCCTATATCAAGTCCAAAATGTAAGCCTTGTTCATATCCCATGTCAAAACTAGGTTGGAATGCAGAAGTTTGGCCGTCGGCAGCGCCATCCATGTAGCCGACCTGAAATTCAGAAGTTCATATTGTGAGCAGCAACCCCTGGTGTCAGTGTTTATTCAAACCGCCTTACCGCCTCTGACGTGGTTTTTATGTAACGACTACTACCACCAGAGATAGTAGCCGGGACCAACGGCTTAACGTGCCATCCGAATTACGGAATCATCTTTGTTTTCAGACAATCTGGTGATTCAGCCTGCAACGTGCTAACCCGAAGGAATGGTACAGATTGCCAGGAGATCGGAATAACAGGAATACGCTCTAATATAACTGCTATAACCTAAAAGAAACATATCGTTAATTATATACCTTGTTTATTGGAAGCACTGTGCGGGACCATGTTTTGGCAGCTATGCTTTCACTTTCGTCAGACATAATGTTTGTACAAAATATAACATATAATATTATCCTTGTACTATATAGATCAAAGAGAATATAATCATTTGATATAGATGTTTGTTTTGAACCAAAACAAACCAAAACAGAGTAGTATATTCCTTGAACCAAAAATCAAAATAAATACCATAGATCAAAGAGTATAGTAATTATACCAGTGGTGGGACAGTGGCCTTATCTGTCAAATTTACATAGAAAACGACGCCATCTTTTACATTTTCCGGACATAAAACTGACAACCAGGTTCTTCTTCAACACAGTAGATGTCGTTAAAGTGCAAGTATGGGTATTCTACTTTTTTGGGGTAAATTTCCTCTAGTAGGGGGGTACTTTAATATGCTGTTATTTATTGTATATTTGTCAGTTGTTATAGTAATAAACATGAGTAGAGAGATTAATATAAAAAAAACAAAAACACAAATTATTTGAAATTAAAAAGGACCGTCCCTTAAACGCTATGACAGTATATTTATGAAATTACACAATAATATATTCAGCACAACTGTTGTTATTGAAATAAAAGTATTTGCACACTTTCAAATATTTTTTATAAAGCATCTAAGGGTAATTTATACAACAGCATAGTAAATTTGGTCCTAGCTACTGGCAACTCTCATTGTATCAAGATGGCGGAGCTGCGTGTTGCGTGTGGAATGATTGTGTTTTGTTATTTGTGATTCTTCAAAGAATGAGTTCTGTGTCTGCTTCTCTTTTCGAAATGTGACTTTAAAGGATACCAGTTGTACTTTAAAGAGACATTTCAAAACCGAGGCAGTACCTATATCCATTGAAATAAAGTAATATTAGGCATATATACCTACCTATACCTACGTATATGTATAGTAATCAGTCAACCGTCCATTGGTTATCTACCAACCAATCAACTGAAGGGGTAATTTGTGATAAGGATAGATGATTTCAATTTGGGTCACCAGAAACCGCGCGAGTAGGTTCTCTTTTCCTTTTGGTATAATTACTATACTCTTTGAATTATACCAAAAGGAACACCATAGATTCATATATAGATTTCCTGACAGCGTATACTCGAAAGGGACAGAGATATGACAAAAATGTATGAGAAATCGTGCCTTTGTTTGCCATAGTTGCAAGATTTTGTATGCAATTTCAACTGTGGCAAACAAAAATATCGCATACGCAGAAAGGGACAAACGACATGGATTTTGTCGCATTCACTCAGTGTAATTAGCGTATAAGGCTGTCTCGTTTTCGTGACTATTATTATTTTAATGCCTTTTCTAGTTGATTCTCTTTCTACGTATAGATACCAATTTTTTTTATTTTTTTTGGATAGAGTTTTAAAGGAGCCCATTCACAGTAGTCCTACATGTAGTCCTACATGGCTGGATGTGCCCATTCACAGTCGTCCGACAGCTCCATTCACTATCCAGCCATGTAGTCCGACGTGTAGGACTACAAGCCCATTCACTGTCCTGCAAGCCGTCCTACCATCAGTTCCGTTACGTTTCGTTTCTCACTAGTGTCGGTGTTCTAGCAATCATGATATAAAAAAAAGAAAATAGCTAAATCGTCAGAGGAATTGCAGTTGCGCCTGTGATAATAGTCTGTGTCGATCATTGTAAACCTAGTTGTAAACAAATAAAATAAAAAATAATAGTGGTCTGCAGTCCGGCGTTCCATTTCACGCTCCTGCTTGTAGCACAGCATGCCATAGACAAGTGGTTGGCGGGGCTTGCAGGACTGGTAGGAGTCGAGCGGCATCCTACACAAGGTCATCGGACGCCTTGTAGGACTACAACACCATTCACTGTCCAATATCGCTGTAGGACTGCAAGACGGACTACTGTGAATGGGGTACTTAAGGCTCTGCACTCGTAGTATGCTGCACGTGATACGGCTGTATCACGTTTTTTATCTCGTTCGTTCGCACGCAAATAGAAAGAGAGCTAAGTTGTGATAGCGCTATATCACTGCGGCATGCTAGCTATGCTGGTACCAATTTGACCATTTGACGGAAGCCGGAAGCACACAAAGGAAGGTGGCAGAAAATAATTTGCTTTTTTTTATCAGCTCTGGATACTAATTATATATCTTGTTGTATAATTGCCGCCATTCAATCCGTTCGGTTGAAGTCTATGGTCGAAATAGTATTTGACAAAAATTATATACAATGTTCTTGTCAGGCACATAGTGCCTTTTATAATGAATTTATAAAAAAAGATAAAATCAGACTTGGCTGCATGGGCTATGTTCCCTTTGCCTTTCCGCAAGGATAAATGTAACAATAACAACAACAACAAAAAAGAGTTTTGCGCGGGAAACAAGACGAAACGAGCGGACTTTGTTTCTTAATTTTCTAAATTAGTTTTTCGTGGCTATTGTTGTGATAATGTGGTGGAATTAGTATAATAATGTGCCTTTAATGGAGAACAATGTAGTAAAAGTGAGAAATAAAGTAAGGCGCGACCGTTAGATTCAGATTGATATCCCCGCGTAAAACTTCCTTAAACATTGTAATGTGTGAACCACCCTCGCATTTCAATGAGTTAGGTTTAAGTTACGAAAAAATGAAGAACTTATAATACGGATTCCTGTCAATAACACGAACTGAACTGAACTGACTGATGTCTGTGGATGAACTTATTGAAGACATCGGCAAATAGAAACTTGATCTCGGAAATGACACAAGGAAATGACGAAAACCACAGAAATGACATTATTACGGAAAAACGAAAATTAACTTGGAATATGAAGACTAGGAAAAATTATAATTTTAACACAGATCAGGCACATAGTGCCTTTTATAATGAATTTCTAAAAAAAGACAAAATCAGACTTGGTTGCATGGGCTATGTTCCCTTTGCTTTTCCGCAAGGATAAATGTAACAACAACAACAGTAAAAAAAAACAAATGTCAACATTATTTGTCATTGTGCAGTGTCAGTGGTGGGACAGTGACCTTATCTGTCAAATTTACGTAGAAAACGACGCCATCTTTTACATTTTCCGGACATAAAACTGACAACCAGGTTCTTCTTCAACACAGTAGATGTCGTTAAAGTGCAAGTATGGGTATTCTACTTTTTTGGGGTAAATTTCCTCTGTACTTTAATATGCTGTTATTTATTGTATATTTGTCAGTTGTTATAGTAATAAACATGAGTAGAGAGATTAATATTAAAATAAACAAAAACACAAATTATTTGAAATTAAAAAGGACCGTCCCTTAAACGCTATGACAGTATATTTATGAAATTACACAATAATATATTCAACGCAACTGTTGTTATTGAAATAAAAGTATTTGCACACTTTCAAATATTTTTTATAAAGCATCTAAGGGTAATTTATACAACAGCATAGTAAATTTAGTCCTAGCTACTGGCAACTCTCATTGTATCAAGATGGCGGAGCTGCGTGTTGCGTGTGGAATGATTGTGTTTTGTTATTTGTGATTCTTCAAAGAATGAGTTCTGTGTCTGCTTCTCGTTTCGAAATGTGACTTTAAAGGATACCTGTTGTACTTTAAAGAGACATTTCAAAACCAAGGCAGTCTATAGCAGGCTATATCCATTGAAATAAAGTAATATTAGGCATATATACCTACCTATACCTACGTATATGTATAGTAATCAGTCAAGCGTCCATTGGTTATCTACCAACCAATCAACTGAAGGGGTAATTTGTGATAAGGATAGATGATTTCAATTTGGGTCACCAGAAACCGCGCGAGTAGGTTCTCTTTTCCTTTTGGTATAATTACTATACTCTTTGGTGCAGTGGTTCACCAAAAAAAATCACTCAACTGTGTTCAATTTAATAAAATCTTGTTGTAAATGTAATAAAAATAAAATAACAATGACTGAACCAACCAATCCAATGAAATTAGAAGTTTACAACGCTATTGTGGAAGACTTCAGTAAACTTCAATCGCTGACTCGAAAGACGGAAAACGAGTTCAGAAAGAAATACACCAAGTAAACAATTTACTGAATTTTTAATCTTAAATTTGTAAAAAACAATAATATCATATTAGCATAACCTCACGGCTATATTCCCCGAGGATAGTCAGAGATATTATAAAAACTCAGAACAACGTTTCACTAGTAGTACCATGTGACGGGGAGTGAGCTCGTCGCGTTTCACGCTTTGAAATTATTCATACAAAATTTCAAACCCTTATATCTTCGCAATTATATTACAAATTGTAAATATTATTTGATATGCGCAAACTAGATTTTCTAAGCTATTTTTCCATATATAAAACACTAGCTGTTGCCCGCGACTCCGTCTGCGAGAACCTTTAAAAAGTATCCTATGAGTTAATCCAGAACACCTTCCATCTGTGTGCCAAATTTCATCCAAATCTGTTCAGCCGTTTATGCGTGATTGAGTCACAAACATCCAAACATCTAAATATCGTCACAAACTTTCGCATTTATAATATTAGTGAGATTACTTTTATTAACACCGTCTACGAGTGTTATACGACATCGTTTTTTATGAAATTGACAGCTCTCCAACCACCTTAATAAGCTGCGCTAACAGATAACAGTAATGACGTAAAAAGGCTAAAGCGACTCAACATACATGATTTAGACATTTCTAGAAGGCAACAATAAGGGAATACCCTCCACTGGGAGCAGGTTAATTCCACAAATAACAATCATCACCCTCATGATCTGCTTATAGTGTCAGCACTGATTACGGATAGTATATAAATAATAAAAAAAAAAACTGTTTGCAAAGTGATTCTACTGTACGGGTAGTATTAGTACTTATTCCATAGAGATAATACAATAAAGTGGGTGCGCTTAGTGGATGCTTCGGTGCTATGCTCGCGCGGTGCGCGAAGGGGTGAGGCGCCGGCCGTATTGGAACAGCGCGCAAGTAAATTGGTACTGGGACACTCCCCCCCCGCCACCCGCACCCCGCGCACGATTGGCCTGTTGCGATCACCGAGTGCGCTCACTTTATTGTATTTACACTATACTTATTCTGTGGCCATGGTAGTAAAATAACAATACAGTATGTTTGATTGATTTGTTTCAGTATCCCAGCATCAACACTTGGCAGTATATTATCATTGTTGGTGCAAAGAGCCATGAAACAAAGTTACAGGAAGTCACCCTCCATTTCTAGTAAATATTATGAGATGTATCAGTCTTTACTGACGGAGGAGAACAAAGGCAAAGTTATTATACTGTGAGTTTATATTAATACTATACAGGGTGTAAGGAAAAGTATCATTAACCTTTAATCCACATACTCTACCCATCAAACTGAACAACTTTGACTATGGGAGCAAAGCTGTCACAGCAAAAAAATCTGCTATTCCATACTAAATTGCAATATTTAGCTACATGATTCATGATCATGAGTCATGACTCAAATGTCATAAAGCCAATTTTTTTTTTTCCTTAAAAGAATTCTCCCCTTGTAAAAGTAGTTCAGTTTAGAGTATGTGGTTTAAATTAAAGTTAATGATACTTTTCCTTACACCCTGTATAGGGTCCTTCTTAATATGCAGATTTTTTTTATAAGGGTTGATCAGACCATCAAACTGGACAACTTTCTCAATGGGACCAATATTTAATGCTGAAAAAAATGCTTAAAAAAAGTCAACTGTTTCATACAAAACTGCAATCCTACTCAACCCAAATGTATGAGACAGCAGATATTCTTTTCGCTACTTAAATTTTGGTCTCATAGAGAAAGTTGTTTAGGAACTGACCATCAGTCAGGAGGGCTGACAATTCAGAGTACAGTGCTGGTTACTAATGACGCTAAACTTGCAGTGCTTCATGTGTCCTAGCATTCGCAGCAATGTACTCAGAATTGTTGGTGTCTATAATAATTGTCGCATTTATTAAAATAGGGCCCTCATGATCCCCTTAAAAACCGTCAGCATTTGTTGGACCCTGTATGTTAAAACGAATCCTAGAAATATTTTCTGTTTTGAAACACGGGCACAAAGAGTTCTTATTGCCAACATAAAATAACACAAATCGTAAAATCTTAACGTGAAAACTTAGTCTACTATGCTCACTAGCAGTTTAAAAAAATGTTATTTTATTTATTTTTTATATAACATGCTTCATGCCCCACTACTCGGCAAAGGCCTCTTAACTTTTTTTACATACCCTATTCAATAACCTACTGCTGGGCAAAGGCATGCCCTCTCTTTCTCCAATCCTCTATAATGTGCAAATCTTGACCATAATTTGTAAACAATGAAATGAAAAAGTGGAAAAAGTAATAATTTGTGATATTTCCAGAATGTCAGAGAGTCTCAAGATCAGTCCAGCACTTGTGGCCAGGTCTATACTTCAGCATGTATACTCAGACGACCCTATGATGGCCAAGAAATGTTTCAAAGACACCACCCTCATCGAGGACAAGGACTTGGCTTATGAAGTTTATTTGGTAAGAATGCAAAACAAATGAGCATTTTTCTTTTCTTTTTTATGTCTTCCTAAGGCGTGAAACCCACTCAAGAGGTACGCGGAAGGGATAAGGAAGCGGTGTGGAATGGATACGTCACGCAAGAGGCATCGACGCGTCATCGAAGAGTAGGCGATGCGGTGAAGTGCTAGTCTAGGAATAATTACGGGTTGAGATTGCATCAAAGACACTTTAGTAAATTGTGTTTGAACTAATATTACTGTTAGGAGGTCTGGCTTACTCCGCCTTTAGGTATAAAAATGTACCTACGCGGCCGGGTCCGCTACCGTAACGACGCGTCGTTACGACAGGAATATCCTCTTAAATCTGAAAATTGCTGTTGATAAGATCTTCGATTATTTAATACTTTTAAAATAGGATCAAACTTCGTTTGTATGCAGCGCGCTCGGGCGCGCTGGCAGGAATATCCTCTTAAATTCAAAAATAGCTGTTTATAAGTTGTTCGATCAATTTAATTAATAGAAAATAGGATTAAACTTCGTTTGTATGCAGCGCGCTCGGGCACGCTGGCAGGAATATCCTCTTAAACTCAAAAATAGCTGTTATATGAAAATAGATAAAAATGATATTCAATAATACACAATAAAAAAATCGGGGATTGTTGAGAATTTATGTTTTTCAGTTTATGTTTTTTCAATTTACCTATGTTTTTCAATTTATGTATCTACTATATCCCAAATTACCACCTAATGTGCAATTAATTCAACCTACTCCATACAAAAATCCGTAGATTTCCCCGACTATTTCGTGAGGTATGGGGTAAGCAAGCGTAGCGTAAGCGGTGAGGAAGGGATACGCATCGGGCATCGAAGCGGCGTGGAAGCGGCGCCGCGTCGATGCCCGATGCTTGCCCGATGCTTATCCCTTCCTCACCGCTTACGCTACGCTTGCCTCCTGCGGCATGCGTTATAGTCGGGGAAATTTACGGAGCCTAGCATAGCATAGCATATGATCACGACTATATTCCTCGAAGGTAGGTGGTAGTCAGAGATAATCTGAAAACTCAGTTAGAACATCCACAGGTAAAAGAATAAAATAAAATGTCTTGAATATCATCAAATCAAATCTAATCTATTCTAATCTCTATGTTCGTATGAAGTCAGATTTTCGTTTAAATATAAAGTTTTAATGCTGAGATTAATTATAGATTTGTATGGAAATCTTTTAGGCACTGTTACTTTAAAACTATGATACATTTTATCGAAAATCTGACTTCATACGACGAACTCGACTGAAGAAGAAATCGTGGTAGCTACGACCGACGCACAGTGGGTCGAAACTGCAATTGGAGGGACTTAGGATATTTTTTCACTGTACCTATTTTTAACTGTGTCAATCGGTAGATCTTACGATCCTAGTGAAACATTGTCCTAAAGCCTAAATCAAAAATCGAGTAGTTTAGGTGAAAATATTTTATTTTTATTTTTGTTGTATGGGACGACACTTATATTAGCTCATTTCTGCTTCACTAATAGCCGGTCCACCACCGGAGTGTAACCACCACCATTTTGCGTGAACGTTTTCGGTCCAATTTCAACTCTATTACAATGGAGTTAGGTCCGAAACTGTCGCGTTAAACTTCAACTGAAATAATATTTTGGTCGAAGATGATAAATTGAAAATCGAAACTCCGAGTACAGAGGGTCTACCATGAGTTTTCACTGTACATTACTACTGTAGTTACGTCACCAATTCGTATGACAGAAATTAGTTCTCAACGCCACAAGGAGCGCTGTACGAAATTCAATACAAAATTGGTGACGTTACTACAGTAGTAAAGTACGGTGAAAACTCATGGTAGGCCTACAGGGCAAGGTCGTCGTTAGGTGCGATGCAATGAGAGCGTGACACTCGACTGAATTAGGCCTCGAAATATCGGCGTCGGGCCGCGTAGGTACATTATTATACCTATAGTGCGGAGCGAGCCAGACCTCCTAACAGTAATATTAGTTCAAACACAATTTACTAAAGTGTCTTTGATGCAATCTCAAACCGTAATTATTCCTAGACTAGCACCTCACCGCATCGCCTACTCTTCGATGACGCGTCGATGCCTCTTGCGTGACGTATCCATTCCACACCGCTTCCTTATCCCTTCCGCGTACCTCTTGAGTGGGTTTCACGCTTAAGAAACTTAACAGATGACATGTTCATCATTCCATAAAGAATTTTGAACATCACACATTCAAATCAGCAGTAGGGAACATCCTATTTACATGGAGATACTGCATCATTCGACCACTGAGCAAGTAATCACTATGTTTTACATTCGCACTGCAGGTGCGATTTTTGAAAATCATACGAGCGGTTCGGCAGTAGAAAGATGCATAATCTCCATAGTAATTCCGACATTTTCTACTGCCGAACCTTTCGTATGATTTTCAAAAATCACACTGCATGATTCAAAAATAGCACCTCTGATCATGTCAAAATCATGTTAAGACTGTGCCTGCCTTTTTAAAGCCCAAGGGATCGAGCCCATACAGCCACGTCAGACGTAAACAGTTTCAAATTCCCGATTAAAATATTTCGTAAATGAGTAAATATTCCATTAAACATTAAAAGATGCGTTGGCAAGTTTTTGATCATTATTTTCCTTCTTTATTATTTAAAAATGATATTGTGACCTATGCGCCTATACTCGCGAAAACCGTGGCCATAGCCGCCATAGTGTAATAAAATTAGTGGTTCAGCTCAGCGCGCGGTCGCCACAGGCAGGTCAATCGTGCGCGGTGTGCAGGGGTCGCAGTACCGACCGACTTCGACTTTACCGGTGTCCCGTCCCCCGCACAGCGTCATCCAAGCGTCAGCGCACACCTAGCGGAGAACTGTTCGAGCAGCTTTCATTAATCAATTGATAATGAACTCGATGACTATTGAAATAGATTTGAAAATAGCGTGCAAGAAATAATGCGAACACGTCACAGGGACAGGGATCTCTTGCACGCTATTTTCAACTCTATTTCAATTACTGTTGTGTTCATTATCAATTGATTAATGAAAACTACTTGAACAGTTCTCTGCTAGGTGTGGTGCGCTAACCCTATTGATCCCTGGACAAACACAGGGGAAAATCTCATTCACATTGATGTAATTTGTCAGTCTTAATCAAATATTAAATTAAGTTTAAACATTTCCAGGGCATTATGAATGATAATCAATATGGACCCTACACAGATGTAATAAAACAGTAAGTATATTTTCATCATCTTTATCACCCACAGCCCAAATCCACCCATTTAACAAAGCTTATTCTAGTCTAAACAACTTTTATTATGGGAGTAAACCTGTCAGTGCAAAACAAAATTGGCTGTGTACTAAGAATAAAGATAGGCTGTGGATAATAATTTCATTATTCGTAGGCTGCTCCATACTAAATTGCAATGCCTACTTGACTCAAACATCTGGAACAGCAGACTTTTTTATCTGACTGGTTTGCCCCCATAATAAAAGCTGTTCAGTTTGATGGATAGAGTATGTGGTTTGAAGGTTAAGGGTTGAACTACACATGGCATATAAGATAGACGGAACGCGATCGCCTGCGGCGTGCGATCGCGTTCCGTCTATCTTATATGCTCTAGCAAATGACGTTCCTAAGTGACAAAAAAGGATGGAGCGACGGAAAAGTGCGATCGCGTGCGGCCATGTGTACTTCAACCCTAATGATACTTTTCCTTACACCCTGTATTACAAGCCTAATGGCATAATAGGTAAGTATAAAGCTCTATTCACATTACGACGGACGAGCACTGAGGGCGGAATGTAAAATAATATCTATTTCAATACCGATAGAGTTCCTGTCTGTCAACTCTATCGATATTGAAATTGGTATTATGAGGAGTTTTCTGACAGCTACTCAAACGTAGTTCATCATACCGGCGATAGATGGCGTCGACCAGAGGGGCCGAAACGAAAATTTTAGGCTAAAAAGTAAACAAAAATGCATGTCACGGAGTCTGACGCATCCGTTGAAGAAATAATAAATAAATAAATATCTTGGACAGTGTCTCACAAATTATCTAGTCACATTTAAAGTTCCAGAATCTAGCCTGGACTTGTATTATGATAACTAGACAACGATATAAAATACATATATAGATACAAACATCCATGACTCGGGTACAAATATTCATATTCGTCATACAAATATTTGTCCCTTACGGGATTTGAATCGAAGAAATGTATGCTCATATTTTGCTGCTTACTTAAAAATACAAGTTCTTACTATTTTATTTGTATTTTATTATCTGCAAGGTCGCTCGCCCCTGTCCCGTCAACGCCATCTATCGAGCCATTACGAACTACTTTTTCTTTTTTATGGCTTTCTGAAAATCCCTCATTTTACTATGCACCCTCGGTGCTTGTCCGTCGTAATGTGAATAGAGCTCTAGTGTGAACGTGTATAAGTCATGCATGATCCTATACTAATCAGATCCAATGCATACCCTACCTACCCAAAACTCACAATTTCGTCAGACCATTGTTAGACAATTTAGTTTCTGACCTCGTTTTCTACATTTCAGGTCACTAGGATTAGAATATGAATATAGATTGGAATTAGAATTAAAAGCATTAAATATCACATATGCTGACGAAAACGTTCTCCGATCAAGAGGGTACGACAAGACTCCGGACTTCAAACTGGATGTTCCTATAGCGGTGGACAACTTCATCATCCATTGGATTGAAAGTAAAGCCCTCTTCGGAGACGAGGAGAATCATGCCGGATATTTAAAAGACCAGCTGACATGTTACTGGAACCGGTTTGGGCCCGGCTTAGTTATTTATTGGTTCGGCTATCTAGAGACTTTAGAGCAGACTCCAGAAGTTAACAACATGTTCATTATTAGATCAGGTTTTCCGCCTAAAGAAAGTATAACTCAGTACAATTGTGATGATATTTTATTATAAGTAAACAAATTTTCAATGGGTTTTTGTTATTTTATTATTAGTCCCAATTGTGTCTACCCAATGGGACGGACACTAGAGTGATTATAAGAAAACCTGAATATAAAAATTCTTGTTATGCTTTGTTCTATGCTAAAGCTAGAGTTTTTAGAAAGCTTGATTCATGAATCTTGCATTATGGCAGAGGGGAAATGCTAAGGCAAGGCGGGGTCCCTATATAAATAGGACTGGTCAACAGAAAAAAATCTGACTTGGCTGCATGGGCTATGTACCCTTTGACTTTCCACAAGGAAAAATTGAACAACAATTGTTTTTTTTATTTTTATCCTTTCGGAAAGACAATGGGAACTAGCCCTTACAACCGTTGTCTTAAGTTATATTTCTCTTTGAACCTAACCTTATGAGTGTGGTTCACACATGCCAATGTTCAAGGGAGTTTTACGCGAGGATCATTTTTATCTGAGCGAGGATCAATCTGAATCAAACGGGAGCACCTATCTTTTTTATCACTTACAACAACACGTCAAGCAAGTATCGAGTTTTGTGCGGGAACCGTGAAGAAAAAGACGGGCTTTGTTTATTAATTTACTAAATTCGTTTTTCGTGGCTATTATTGTATTAAAGTGGTGGAATTGGATTAACAATGTGCAGAACAATATATTAAAATGTAAAATTAAAATTATACTGCACATGGTGCCTTTTATAATTGACGATTTTAAGAAAAGACTTGGCTGCATGGGCTATGTACCCTTTGCCTTTCCGTAAGGAAAAAGGAAACAACAACAACAAATGAAAATTATACGCTCGATCCCTTTGCCTTTCCGTAAAAAAGACAACAAAAAAAATTAATTTGTTTTGAATGGCGAGTCTGACTGAATATGAGTGTTGTGTTGTCTGCTAAAAAAGGGAGATTTTAAATAATAAACAATGAGTGCAAGTAAATCAGAAGATGCTATAAGTGACAAAATATTGAACGTTGCCAAGAAAACCCCGAAAGGCGTATCCGCTGAAGACATAACAGCGGCAATACCCGAATTATCTGGAGCCGAACTTGTTGGGGCAATAAACAAACTTTTACAGCAAGGTTTCTTCGATATATACAACCAAGGCGGCACGCTCATATACAAGTAAGATAATAAGTACACTCCAGCGCTAATTAACGTGGAATTATGACCAGAAAACTCTTATTTAAAGTTTGTTAAAACGAGGTTATAAAAGCTCTGTTTCTGACTTTGAGCGTATATATCTCGAGAGACAAGCATTGTAACGACTTAGATTGAAGGGGTGTTTTGTTCCACTTTACAAGAGCTATCCAACGACACCTAACTCGATTTATTAACAAAAACTAAATTTTTCCAACCTACTTCGTTTTATGAGATAGGAAATGTGTCGAAAAAAAAATCATAACTCTCACATTTCTGTTTTTTGGTTAGTGTTCATGATAAATTATGATTCAATAGTTGCTATAATGAGCGAGTAATTGAGACGAAGCATACAGATAGATAGAATGGATGGACGAAAGTATTAAGGGTTCCTTGTTTGTCTATGGAACCCTAAATATCATAAGGAGTCACGTTGCAGGGTTTGAACACTTTTCTCTCGCGTGGTGTTCGCGCAGTTCGCGTCTCAGCCTGCCACGAGGCTCCAAAATCCTTCTCAGTTGTTCTTACTCAAAAACAATCCTCGAGATTGGATAGACACTCCCTCAAACTACTTGACACTGGCGAAATCTAACAAGGAAAGGCCATTAAATAAAAATAAAAATAGAATAAAAAAAAATCATAACATTTCCAGGTTAAAGGCCCAAACAAGCAAACAAGCTGTCAAAGGAGCGGATAATGAGGAGAAAGTGGTGTATAATTTGATAGAGGAGGCAGACAATAAAGGGATATGGGTCAGAGACATAAGAGTTAAGTCAAACCTCGCCAATCAACAGCTGAACAAAGTGCTGAAGAGTCTTGAAAGTAAAAAGTTGATAAAAGCCGTCAAGTGTGTTAATGTAAGTATTTTTTTATATCGTTGTCCTGCCATTTTCCCTACCCTACACTAACCATACACCTAACCTACATCTACCTTACACCTACCCGACACACACTTGGCCGTTTTTTTGTTGTTTATAAACCTTCCCTGGCATGTGTACAACAACCCACCAAAGTTTCATCGCAATCATAGTAGTTATAAATAGTGGAACTAAAATTACTTTCTTTTATATATAGATATAGATGTACAGACACACTTCTGTTACAGTTTTATATAGATTAAATAAAAGCCTATCTCAAATATTATTGATTATAAACATGTTACAGCCATGTTGTGCTATTTCGAATCAAATTAAAGATTGAAAAATAAGTTCTCGGGCGGGACTTGAACCCGCACTCTTCCAAACCGGGGAAATGTGCTAACCAATTACACCACCGAGCCCACAGCCCAGAAATTTTCAATCTGTTGCGTCTTAAGGGGATGTGCGTTTTAAATAAAAGCCTTTCTTGCTGTTTTATACATTAAAGACTCCTTCTTAATAATGTTGATAATTTTTTAAAGGGATAATCAGCCCATCAAACTGAACAACTTTCTGTATGGGACAAATGTCGAAATCTAGAAAAAATAGTAGATTACACATCGAGGGCAGGAAAGTAAGAAAGGTCTCAGATCTCGGCTTCGCCTCGGCCAAAAAACATATGATCTGAGGCTTTTTTATTTACTGCCCGAGGTTAGTATACTATTGTTCTCCTCGACGGAGGAGGAAAGCGGCAACTTCGTTTAGCGCAGCGGGACGAAAATTGACGTTTTCCGTCCGGAGGGGAGAAAATAAGCTTTTCCATACAAAACTGCAATCTTACTCTACCCAAAAGATTTTTTTTTTTTTTTTTAATTTTATTCTTTTTTAGGGACTTTTACCCAAAAGATTAGACTTCAATATTTCATTTTGTCTTCTACTATGCTGACATTGATTTTGGATTATTGTGCCTTGGCACAATAACACAGGCCATAAGTGAGACAATATTATTTTTTCTATGGACAATTGTCTCAAAATGGTTTTTGATATAGCCCTCCCAAAAAAAACATGACATACCAAATTATGACATGCCTCATTATCAAACTAAATGTTTGTAATCTTTTACAGGCATCAAAGAAGAAAGTGTACATGCTATACAACTTAGAGCCAGACAGGTCTATATCGGGAGGAGCTTGGTACCAGGACCAGGACTTTGAGTCTGAGTTCGTGGACATCCTCAACAGGCAGTGCCTGAGGTTCCTGCAGCAGCGGGCTGACAAGATGAAGAATAATCCTAGGGGACCCATCGTGGGCCGCACACAGTCTTATGCCACCGCCGCTGAAGTACAGAAGTATATTTCGGATTTAGGTATCAGTAAGGTAAACTTATTTTCACTCGATGCTAAGGGCGCCTTCAAATTAGTATCTAGGTGTCGCGCTGCTCGTGAAAATTCATACAAATATTTCATATATTTCATTCATATTTTTATTTGTATGAATTTTCACGAGCAGCGCTGCAGCCGCGCGACACCTAGCGACTAATTTGAATGGGCCATTAACCTCTCGTATGCCGGAACGCGGATCTACTCGACGAAAACAATTGATTTCTATTGTGTCTGTATTTCCAGGCATAGGTTAATGTATTATAATTATTATGTGCATGTGAATAATTGTGAAATTTAATTTCATAAGTATTATATTCCAACTGTTACAATGGGGATTCAACTGCTGTTTGGCTGACACACAATTAAGCAGAGCTATACTAGTTAGAACTTATTAGGATGGCATAGATAGACATTAAAGGGGACTGAGTTGCAGAAAAACGAATTTTATATCATAGAATTTATGTAGCTGAAGCCACTAACAAAAGCTAGTAATCAAGTTATTGTTTACCCAGCAGTGGGACATATAGAGCAGGCAAAGTACATAAAAATACAACTATAGTACTAATTTTCAGTAATTCTTTAGTTTCAATACTATAAGGAGAATGATGACGAGGTTCCCGTCTCACGCCTCTCCTCTCGCCCGCATGGAATGTAAACATCCCATGTCGAAGGCGATGGAGCTTGGCCAGCGTGGTACTCTTGCGTGGGACCTTCAGGGCTAGTGACGTGTCGTGTGTGTTCCTCTGTGTATTTGTTTGTGCATCGGTGCATCGATCATATTAGACTTTCCAAGTAGTTATAAAGTCTTAGTGACGGTTTAGTGAGTAGGTAGGTACCTACGTCACTTGTGAAGGACATTGTAATCATAAACAGGCATTATAGAAAGTGATGAGCCCATAACTGATTGTTGTTATTTCCTAATATCGCATAGTCATCTCTTATATCAGAAGTGGGATAGAATTGCACTTCCCCACGGTAGTGTCGATTCAATCATACTTCCTGACAGTCACATTTTTAAAGAAAGATCAGATGTTTAGCATGTGTACAAAGTACCTATTCAATTATGGGCAAATCGAAACGTTCTCGTTCACGTACCCGTAGAGGTCGTAGGTAGCGAAAGTCCGTGTAATTCGTACGTTCAAAAAGAAAACGCATCCCTGGTTTAACAAAGAGTGTCATAGTAGAACGAAGTACGTTCGTCGGAAATAATGTCGCGAGACTCGCACGGTACCACTGCCCGCGCTGCTGATGTCATTGTTGACGTTGACGAGAAAAAGTACGGTCGGTCACTACGAGTCGAATTTCGATCCGAATATAAACAATGTCGTTGCTTGGTTCAATGAGGTGGATAAAAAGTTCACCAACGGTTAGAGTGATTTGGAATGTTTATTTCGAGCGGGATATTATTTCGTTTAAAAGGTCACGTTAAGTCTTGGCTTAGTGAATGGGTCTGTGGACCAAACTGCAACAAACGTTTTACACACGCATTGGTCCCAGCAAGAGTCGCGACGTCGCGTCGGTAGATAACATAGGTAGATAAAGTCGAATGCGCAGTGTCATAGTGTTAGCACTATGAAACTCTGAACCTCAATGAACCTCTTTGTCGGGCGACCATTATGAAAAATTTATTGCTACTTTAGAAGAATTAGAATTTTGGAAGGCCGAACGTATAAGGCACTACAAAACAAATATGTAAATAACGCGGAGATCCACCGCAATAGTATACAGTGGATGCTCTCGTATTTGTAATCAAAATACGCTCAATCAAATGGAATGTTGAACTCAGCCGCACAATACGTTGTTGGTTTGGTTATGTGGTGCCTTGGAGATGTAAAAAATGGACTCGAGAGGCTAGTGCTGCTTTGTTCGTATGCGAGTGTTTGAGGTTTATGGGCATGCGACATGCGCCTGTACTACCTACTATAGAATAGACAAGCAGGCGACATTCGCTTGTATTTCCAACATCTTTTGGGCATGCGACATGCGCCTGTACTACTATTTCTGGCATGCGACATTCGCCTGTACTACGATTTTTGGCATGCGACATGCGCCTGTACTACTATTTCTGGCATGCGACATTCGCCTGTACTACGATTTTTGGCATGCGACATGCGCCTGTACTACTATTTCTGGCATGCGACATTCGCCTGTACTACGATTTTTGGCATGCGACATGCGCCTGTACTACTATTTCTGGCACGCGACATTCGCCTGTACTACTATAGAATTTGCAAGCAGGCGACATTCGCTTGTAGTTCATACATCTTTTTTGGCACGCGACATTCGCCTGTACTACTATAAAATTTACAAGCAGGCGACATTCGCTTGTAGTTCCAACCTCTTACTGGCATGCGATATTCGCCTGTGTTTTGTTTGTAGGTATGCGACATTCGCCTGCAATGCTTTGCCGGCTTTGGTTGCCGAGCCGATAATGCTGATTGTGCCAGCCACGGCGCCGACGACACCCTATGTCTGCCGAGGACGGCAGAGTGTCAGGAGAAGCCGTATAAGGAGAATGATGACGAGGTTCCCGTCTCACGCCTCTCCTCTCGCCCGCATGGAATGTAAACATCCCATGTCGAAGGCGATGGAGCTTGGCCAGCGTGGTACTCTTGCGTGGGACCTTCAGGGCTAGTGACGTGTCGTGTGTGTTCCTCTGTGTATTTGTTTGTGCATCGGTGCATCGATCATATTAGACTTTCCAAGTAGTTATAAAGTCTTAGTGACGGTTTAGTGAGTAGGTAGGTACCTACGTCACTTGTGAAGGACATTGTAATCATAAATAGGCATTATAGAAAGTGATGAGCCCATAACTGATTGTTGTTATTTCCTAATATCGCATAGTCATCTCTTATAATACTATTTTTAATAACATGATTATGTTTATCACAATTCTGTAACATCATAGGTATTTGCCCATCTGATAGAGTTGCTGATTTGACTAGTTGGCAAATGTTGAAGTGATACTCTGATGGCTAAGAATACCTCAAGTTTGAGATTGTTGGTGTGAACAATTTTACAATTCTTCGCAGGTAAAACTGAACGTAGAAGACATGATAACTATCCTCGACACAGTGGTCTACGATGGAAAGGCAGAGAGCACTGTTTACCCGGACGGTAACAAAGTGTACCGTGCTATAGAGTCCCTACTGCCGCCCCCGGGCCTCGTGCAAGTGCCGTGCGGGGTCTGCCCCATGATACACAAGTGTTGCTCTACCGGGCTCATTACGCCCCAAGTGTGTACGTACATGAATGAGTGGTTAGAGATATAAGATTGATTTAACACTCTGTGATGCCAATATGTTATTTAAGTTATTAAAAAAATAGATAAATCATGATTTTCGTTTTAATTCATAAACACCAAAGAGTACATTATTATACCGGAAAATAAACACTCGAGCGAGGTCTTAGGGACCACTCCATTTCTTACCAGGGGAATTTATAGGTTTTGAATAAAAACAAATTAAGAATGGTGAGAATTTTAAACTTTTGCATGTAAAAAAAGTGCTATTGTGGTAAGATCCGCATTAAAATCATTCTATAAGTAGTTGTAGTTATAGGGAGGTATAATGAAATACATTAGAGCTAAACATAATTTTTTTAATTACACTTCACCTACAATAATTACAACTTTACAAAAAGTACACTTTTCTATTGAGATAGGTACTGGCTAGGGTGATGCAATTTTTCAGTGACTATCTTGAGAAATCAATAAACATTGAAATGTCTTGCTATAAGTTGCATGGAAGTTTTCTTTTTGTCAAAAATGATATTGATTTCACCATATTATTTATTATGTAATCTACTTTACTCATTATATAAGAAAAATTTAATGAATAAGCATATACATTTCAAACGCCAATGCTACAATTTGTTATTTATTATAACTTCTATTACACTAAGTTGTGACTGAACCAACATCAACCAACACTATAGTCTAAGCCAACACTCAACACCAAAAAAATTTATTCCTCAAATTAGTTTAAAAGACAACAAATATTTCTATGAAATGCACCGAGTAACATTAAATGTGGCAGTTTACACTTCAGTAAAATAGTGTGGTTAAATAAACTTATCAAAAAAACTTTTATGATACATAAATACAAAAAAATTGCAACTGAACTGCTAAGCAGCCTGTTCCTACTATACAAACAATCCCTCGTACTAATATTTAAACAATTCAAAACAGACTTCTAAAATTATTTTCTATATCATACAGAGCTTCTGAAACGACTGCCGGTTCACGCTTAAGGTTTGTTACAGGTCTCTCATGTTTGTCGTCAGTTGATTTCGTTTCTTTATAACTATCGTTAGGAAATAATGAGCTAAATACATCCATCTGTATGTAGTTGAGAGATTGTAAGATAATTCCGTTGTTTGGGTAGGGTGTAGCTGTTTTGTTGCATTTATCGAGTTCGTAGGATAAATTCTGTGGTTTTGGAGTCACGTTTGGTGCGGGAGATGGGGATGGTTCCGGTGGCGTCGGCGGCAGGAGGTTCGGTGGAGGCTTGATGGTTGGTGCAGGCGTTGTCGGTTTTATACCACCTGAAAGATTTACATGAAGTTAACAAAACTGTACATTTAACTAAGAAAAAGATATTGGCTATAATGGCTCCATCCATAAAGATAGAATTGCTTCTGAAAATGATTACTTACTTTTATTACATTGATCTAGGTTATAGAAATATAGCTTGTGTATTATTTTTAAACATAAGTTCCTCTCATAACAATCATCATCATCATCAGCCTATATACGTCCCACTGCAGGGCACAGGCCTACCCTCTAGGAGGGTGTTTGGGCGTCAGTCCACCACGCGTGCCCAATGCGGATTGGTAGACTTCACATATGCATCAGAATTTCTTCTTCAGCGTATGCAGGTTACCTCACGATGTTTTCCTTCACTGTTTGAGAGCAGTCGGTATTGCATACATAAGTTACATGGTACAGTCAGCAGCAAAAAGATGTATGCACTTTACTATGTTGTAGTATAAAGATGTATCCACTTTAGTACTATGCGTAGTACTAAAGTGTATACATCTTTTGCATGAGGAGGCATATATCTTTTTGCTGCTGACTGTACATGGCATGTTGTCCGTGCGGATTCGAACTCGGACCTCATGATTGAGAGTCCATACCTCTCCGCAATTCGCCACCGAGCTCTCATAACAATAGTTCATAATTATCCTATTTAAAACTCTGCTACCTCCGCTGCAGAAGTAGCTCTTCATCATTCCACAATAATGCGGCGCGCTCAAGAACATGCCAAGCATATTACAGTTTATATCACTAACAGACACTGCTTTCATAGTTTGTTGCGAGTTTCCTATTTTTGGACAAGCAGGGAATGTTTCAAAACAAAAAGGCCTATGTCCAGGTGGGCGACGCTCTTAATGATGAAGATAAATGTAGGTAAATAATATATGGAATACATACTTATAGAATGAACAATCCTCTCCATTTCCCTCAGCTGGGTCTGCTGCTGTTGCACTGTGAAGTAGAGATCTGTTATGGTTGTAGTGAAGTGCTTCATCTCCTCTTCCCGCTTGGCCTCTTTCACAGCTTCCTTTTTACTTTGCCTGTAAGTAACAAGTACAGTAGTAACAGGTTTATAAGTCTTACTTAAATTTTAGTAGCATGCAAAATTATATTAACCAATAAGGATGTGCCACCTTTGCGGACCTGAAATCCCTTGCTGTGATTGGCTAATTGTCTTTGCTTTTTCTTTTTCTATCCAGTAGGCATTTTCGCATTCGCATGTTCACATGCCACGTCGAGATTACAATAAAAATGGGGATGTTCCTCCATCTTTATTTTTTACGTATGCCAAAAAGAGTACATTCATACATATTCCCATGCCAATGTCCCAGTACAGGGGTAGACAGAGAGAACAGATCACCCATAAAGGTACAGCTGAGTGAGCGAGATGTACCTAGCGGCACCACTGTATAATAGAAAGAGATACTCGTATGTGACGCGAGGCAATAGGACCGTTTTTTAGTCACTAATTAATTATTACAATTCGGTTTCCGTGAATAATTGTGAATTTTATGTTGTGTTCTTTGATTAAGTTCAGATACCTGTTGTACTCAATGATCAGCAGCCCAGCACCAATGATGAAGATGACAGATTCACCAAGTAGATTAGCCCCCAGTTCTATGGCCATCTCCTGACTTAACACTGGGATGTTTACAGGCTTCCCCAGGTTCAGAATCCACATCTTTGCCTTTACCTCACACCAGTTGTAGACTGAAAAAATAAGGTTACACTATTGACTTAGGCATTGCAGTTTAGTATGGAACAGCAGATTTTTTAAGCTCCAATCGGTTTACTCCCATAATAAAAGTTGTGTAGTATGATGGGTAGACTCTTAGTTTAAAAGGATGCTAATGATATCAATTTCACCCTTTTATATGTTCCACTGCACAGGGCACCTACCCTCAAGGAGCGTGTATGGACATTAGTCCACCTCGTGTGCCCAATGCGGATTGGTGTCAGTGCCAGATCAGAATTTCTTCTTCAGCGTATGCAGGTTACCTAACGGTGTTTTCCTTCACCATTTGAGAGCAGTCGGTATTGCATACATAAGTTACATGGTACATGGCACGTCGTACATGCGGATTCGAACCCAGACCCTCGAGATTGAGTGTCTACACCTCTCCGCAACGCGCCACCGACGCATTGACTATATATTACATAGATATCGTTGGGTAACTTACATTACTGAAAATGACATCACATAAAAAAAGAGTCGTTTGTTTAGGGTTCGAACAAATAGTAGGTTGATTCATGGTAGTCTACGTAATAAGGAAAATAGATACTCACACTGGGCTGGAGGCATACAAACATAGGTTCTAAAGAAAGGGTTATTTTTGGCCCGTTCCTTGCAAATATTGGCGATGGGTTTACTTATCTGTTTGACTAGCAACACAGACAATTTAGCGATGGGAAACGCTCCGACCACCATTGTTGCCTAGTTTTTAGTTTAATCTATCTCCTGAAAATTGATCGTAAAGGTAACTTTTGTCCTTGCGCCATGAATCCAAAATCGGAGACCAACCAACAACCGAATCGAAGTCCAAAACTGACAGACATATTGACATTGACGTTTGTCAGCTGTCATTGAGAATAGACATTGAATCGCGATTTTCGAGCATTCTATTTACCTTTCTTTCCAAGGCAAATAAAAGCCAAGGGTGACATTTTTTTATGGCTCTGGGTTCTTATACCATATACAATTTTGCCGCAGCGAATGCTGGCTGTATGGGCTTTGTTCAATAAAGAGCTCTTTGCCTTTTCCGCTAGGATAAATGCATATTTAACAACATCAACATAAAAAAAAGTTGGAAAATAAACAATGGCCGGGTTTTGTGTTTTCACTTTTCATGATTGTTTGATTGTTTCATAATAATTCGATTCTTCTATTACAATGGTTCGCCTTCGCTTTTGTAAACTGTTCTTATTGATGTTTATAAGTTTCACAGTTTTTTTCATTTATTGTAAATTTTATTACAAAAATGATGCGAATTATCACTTTTCCGAGAACAATTTAACGGTCTCGGCAATGTAAGTATTAAATGTTACTTATTCTATTGACTTTCCAATCGTTTCTGTTTATATTTAATCCTTACCATTGCTACGATCAATTTTAGGAAGTGTTTTCCTAGTTGTAAAACTTCTACGTTTATTCTTTAGGTTATTTTAACGGTCATTTCGCGATCGTATACCTACATATTATTAAGGTGAACGCAGACTTGGCCGCAACGCTCGTGCCGCAGTCTCTTTGTATGAACTGATAGATTCGAACTGAAAAGAGACTGCGGCGCGTGCGGTGCGGCCAAGTCTGCGTTCACCTTTGAAATCGCATTTCAGTAATTTTTAGTACGGGTGGTAGTTTACTTTTACTTCATAGATTCAGAGTAAGGCACCATTTATACAGAAGAGACATGTGGCAGTGGCGGTCAGAGTGTCATCTTAGGGTCGGATTTGGATAGTCAAAGTAACACAATTAAAAACCTTATAGTAAGTAGCATAGCGTTGTTTGGAGAATAACGCTATTCTCCTTTACGAAAACGACGCTATGATCCGTACTATAAGGTTTATATTTGTATTACTTAGATTATGCGCCACCGCCACACGTCTCTTCTGTATAAGCATAAGCATATGCTCACGACTATATTCCCCGAGGGGGTAGTCAGAGATATTCTGAAACCTCAGAACATCCACGTTTCACCAGTAGTACCGAAACTCTGTCCAGTGTGACAGGGGGTGAGCCCGTCGCGACTTATAATGGACAGTGGGTACAATACATGCCTCGAAATTGAAGCATGCAGGTTTCCTCACGATGTTTTCCTTCACCGAAAAGCCAGTGGTGTAACAAATCGTACATAAATTCCGAAAAACTCATTGGTACGAGTCGGCTTGGACGGGGATCGAACCATCGCCTCCTGCACGGCAGGCAAGGTTACTCGCCACTGGACCACCATGGCACTTCTGTATAAACAGTGGCATACAGTACATTACAAAAAAAAAGTACTTATAAAATGTTTCAATTTTCAGGTCTTCCGAGACGAAGGTAGTTGTTCCAGAAAGAATAGTCCTATCATTTGTAGTCTGCGACACTCGCTTCAACGAATCTCTCAACGTAGTTAAATCAGTATTACTATTTACAAGGAGCCCATTACATTTTGTTATATTCACCGATGATAAATTGAGACCTAGGTTTAACGAAACATTAAGCAAATGGAGGACTTTAACCAACAATCAGTTGGAGTTTGAGTTACAAAGAATTAGTTTCCCGGAAGCGCACGAGGAAGACTGGATGAATCTGTTCAGTAAATGTGCAGCACAGAGACTGTTTATTCCTGTGAGTACTACTATTAAATTTGGATCCAAAAGATATCATCAATGAAAGTGCTGGCCAAAAACCAAAAAGTTAAAGGTGGTATTCTGTTGAAACTTGTCATTTAAGCATTATTAATTTATAATTAATGGACTTATTGCTTGTGAGTTAGCACCACATTTCCACCAGTGTCAAGTGGTTTGAGGGAGTATCTATCCAATCTCAAGGATCTTTTTGAGTAAGAAAACAACTGAGAAGGATTGCGGAGCCTTGTGGCAGGTTGAAACGCGAACCGCCCGAACACCACGAACACCATGCGAAAGAAAAGTGTTTGGGCCAAACCCTGTAACGTGACTCATGCAAGCATTTATTATTATGGAACCAAAGCTGTAGATCCACTATCCTTGGTATTATTAAAGTTTCTAAAATCAGCCTTTTTATAAATTTTTTATGTATTTAACTATTACAGCTACATCTTTCATGCCATAATAGTAAATGCTTAGATGGACAAGTTCTAACAGAATATAGCAATAGTTTTTGTTGGTTGTTGGCTTTCACATTTTATTTTTATTTTTCACTCATAGTTTCAAAGCCAGCCTCTTAGGTTTAAACAATTTTTAATTAATCTAGCGCAAAGGACAGCCCCACATACAGACTCCTTCTTAATATGCTCAAACTGAACAACTTTCTCTATGGGACCAACATTGAAATCGCGAAAAGAAAATCTGCTGTCTCATACATTTGGCTCAAGTAGGTTTGCAGTTTTGTATGGAACAGCCGATTGTTTTTTCGCCATTTAAATGTTGGTCCCATAGAGAAATTTTTAGTTTGACGGTCTGATCATCCCCTTAAAAAAGTGGCAGCATATTAAGAAGGACCCTATATAGACCCAGAGTTTCGGTACTACTGGTGAAACATGGATGTTCTGAGGTTTCAGAATATCTCTGACTACCTCCTCGGGGAATATAGTCGTGAGCCCTATATAGACTTTTTATTTTGTAATAAATATTTCAGAAACTGATTCCGCACATAGATGCAATGATATATGTAGACACGGACACATTGTTCCTGGGCCCAGTGGATGAGCTGTGGCATCACTTCACCATGTTCAACAGCTCACAGATATCCGCCATGACTCTGGAGGATGACAACCCCAACGTGTCCTGGTACCCTCGCTTTGCTAAACACCCCTTTTATGGGAAATATGGTAATTAATTTATTTTAATTTTAGGCTCGAATGACAATGATGAGGGAGCTTAGAGTGAATAGACTTGATATGAGCATATTTCAAAAGAGGCTCTGATGCCGCTAGAAAAGTATTTGCCTTTGCAAACTCATCAGTGTCTCATTTAAGTAAATTAGAATAATTAAAATTGGAGTAAGTAAAATCTAGACTCTAAAAATTGTTTTTTTTCTCTTTTCGCTTGTATGCATATGTACACATTTATGGAGTCTGGGGCACTGTTACATTATAAAGTCCGGAAAACGCACATAAATATCTGACAGAAGGCACACATTTTTAAAAATAAAGTAAATAAAGAGCATGGATGATAATGATGATGAAGAGCATGGACCTGAAAAAAAGACGGACGTAATCTCCTTTAATCATAAGTGAAGCACCCATGTATTATGTGTGTGTGCTGTCGCCCTGTCACGCGGTACATAATGGCGGCGGGTTGTAGGACCTGCGCCTAGAACCGTTTCATCTGTGTGAATGTAGGTCCCTTGTAGAACAAACAAAATTGTAGGACCTTGCATGCTTCACCTCTTTTTAGTGTAACATTACTTCTGTCTTTTTATCAAGTCCGTGATAAAGAAATTGAAATGTAAACCACATTTTATGAAAATTTATGGATCACGCTTTTTCCCAGGTATCAACTCAGGTGTGATGCTGATGAACTTGACAAGGATGAGGAGCTTTGGTTGGGTCGACTATGTGACTCCGATCATGTTGAAATGGAAACTTTACATACCTTGGGGTGATCAGGTAATTTTAAGACTTGCCAACACACTGAGGCTAGTGAATTTTGGGATATGCAAGCGAACACATAAAATAGCCATGGTGGTCTAGTGGCGAGTAACCATGCATACCATGCAGATGGCGATGTTTCGATCCCCGTCCAGGCTAGTGGCTGGCTAATACCAATGAGTTGTTCAGAATTTATGTCCGATTTGTAACACGACTGTCACCGTCTATTATACCTGTCTATTATAAATTATAAGATTTATAAGTGGCGACGGGATCACACTGGACAGAGTTTCAGTACTACTAGTGAAACATGGATGTTCTGAACTCTCAGAATGTCTCGAACTACCCCCCTTCTAAAGTCGTCAGTATATGCTATGTTATGCTTTGGAAGTGATCCAATAGAAAGCCTACGTCTGTATTGGCTTAATCACTTGACCTTTACAAAAGGCAGGCACTGTCTTAACATGATTTGGCACACTCTTTTATGCTCAGATCAAAATAAAATTAATGGATAGGCCTAAAGCGCGGTAAGTTGAAGCAAACTACTGGTGCACTTGGTACATACAAACCAATCAATCAATCAATCAATCAATTATACTTTATTTTACACCAAAAAAAACATAATATACAGAGAGAAAACAAACAGGAAATACAGAAGGTACAAAAAATAGGCGGTCTTATCGCTAAGAAGCGATTTCTTCCAGACAACCTTAGGGTAGAGGACAAACTAGCGCCATTATCTGTCAAATCTAGGGCACTTGCATACAAATTTGAAGTAAATCTTTCATTTGTTTTGTTTTGCCTCATTTTTCTGGTTTGAAATGTTCGCGTAAGGCCTATCCATTCATTTTATTTTGATCTAAGCTTTTATGGGACAATGAACCCATCTGTCAAGTTTTTTAGGAAATAAAAAAGAAAAGAAAAACGATTATTCACATGCTGTTTCTTAAAAAAAAAGTAATTTATTAAATTTTCTGAGTAAATATAATTTGTACCCTGCAGGATATAATTAACATAATATTCCACTACCACGAGCCTGCAGTGTACGTACTGTCATGTCGCTACAACTACCGCACGGACCAGTGCATGTACGGGGACGCTTGTAGCGACGCGACGGAGCGCGGCGTGTTCCTACTGCACGGCAGCCGCAAGGCCTTCCACAGCCACAAGCAGCCCGCCTTCGAGGTAATGTGAACCTAAAGTTAATGCAATACATATTATAATGTTACAACCACCGCACGGACCAGTGCATGTACGGGGACGCTTGTAGCGACGCGACGGAGCGCGGCGTGTTCCTACTGCACGGCAGCCGGAAGGCCTTCCACAGCCACAAGCAGCCCGCCTTCGAGGTAATGTGAACCTAAAGTTAATGCAATACATATTATAATGTTACAACCACCGCACGGACCAGTGCATGTACGGGGACGCTTGTAGCGACGCGACGGAGCGCGGCGTGTTCCTACTGCACGGCAGCCGCAAGGCATTCCACAGCCACAAGCAGCCCGCCTTCGAGGTAATGTGAACCTAAAGTTAATGCAATACATATTATAATGTTACAACCACCGCACGGACCAGTGCATGTACGGGGACGCTTGTAGCGACGCGACGGAGCGTGGCGTGTTCCTACTGCACGGCAGCCGCAAGGCCTTCCAAGGCTTATCCCTCTTTATGTATGGCCTCATACTACATACATCAAATTAGAGCTTCAGAAATAGGAGTATTAAACCAATCTTTGCTTTATCGTTGTAGGCAGTGTACCGAGCGATAGAAGAGTACGAAGTGGGCACAGAGCCGTCCTCCCTCCTCGCCAACATGGACAGCTACTTCGTGCAGTCCACGCCGTCCAACTGCGGCAACCTAAAGGCAGCCTTCCTCAAAGTTCCTACGGAAACTCTCAACAAATTGTACGGCAAACCAGAGAGGTAGCTGTCAGGTCAGTGATAGCTGATAATTGTATCATTTCTAGAAAAAAGGTACCTTGACGAAAGTAGCTAATTTTTTGTAAAGATTTTAGATTAATACGTATTATTTTAGCTCTATTTTAAATTTATAATAATAATACAGGGTAGCTTAATATGCTGACGGTTTAAGGGGATGATCAGACCATCAAACTAACAAACTTTCTGTATAAGATTATTCTTAAAAATCGCGAAAAAGTATCTGCCATTTCGATGCAAACGTACTCGCCCCAAATGTATGTGATAGTAGAACAGTTTTTTCATTATTTCGATGTAAGTCACATGTAAAAAGTTGTTCAGTTTTAATGATAAGTAGGCCTACCACGAGTTTACACTGTAGTAAACGACAGTAAAACTACTGTAGTAAACTACAGTTTTTGTATTGAATTTTGTACAGCGCCCCTAGTTGCGGCGTCATACAAAATTGGCGCCGCAACTAAAGCAGTAACCCACAGTGAAAACTCGTGGTCGAAAGTGCTGTTTTTGAATAGGTCACACTTTCGAAATAATAATCCAATGATGCACAATCTCCATAGTCATTTTGACATCCCCTTAAAAAACCGCCAGCATATGAAAGACCTTTAATATAATCTTACTCACGTTCATATTGTTTTGACCTGAAACGAAGGCGATTCCATTAACCTGATTTAATAAAAAAGTAATCTCGAAAACTAAAAACTTCCCACTGGACCGTTTTTGTTTGGTCGCCCACATATAATCTATTTCACATAAACAGGTGTGTAACAAGCTAATTTCGCACCATAAGAGTCCTGAGAACCTTCGTATGTTAAATGCAGTTTAATATGGTAACTATGGTGTAGTATGCGATGCGGAAGTACATTTTAACGACACTGACGTTTATTGCGAACAGTAATTATTGTCTAATAGATGCGAAGATTATGTATAATTATACTTATTTATTACCGCACTTTATGTGTAGAATATGTTTATTCAATTGTGAGTTGTTACTCAATGTGAACGTAAAACAGCAGAACTCAAACCTGCGACCTGCGTATCAGAGGCATGCTAGCTATCCAAGGCTCAACCATGACATGAGACATGCAGCGTTTTTTCGCATGTGCCTTAACTTTTATTGATTTATAATTAAAAACATAGAAATCAGATATAAAAAAAAAACAAATAGACTTTGAATGACTTTTTTTGCGGCTTAAATACCGCACAAGTTTTGCCATGTATAGTTTAATAAACAGTTTTATACAATATAAGTGTTAAACACTAACGATTTGAAACTTTATGGTTTAACACAGACGAGGGACAGTCCATTGTGAGGATTATAATCTTCTTTCTCCATTTAATCGGTGACATGTCACTTTATATTTTTACAGCCCTGTATTTTGCTATACAGAGTCAGATAGCACTGCCGTCTAGCATGACAAAGTCTTGACTCACCTTTCTTTCAGTTGACGCGTTGACCAATGGAAAAGGCGCGGGATAACGTTCTCACGCCCATCATGCTAGGCTCTAGACCTAGTCCTGAAGTCCTTGATAATAGACGGCAGCATACTATATCTTCTATTGCCCACAAAAGTCCTTGACTAATGAAAATTTGTGCAGACAGGGACTTAACATTTCCCGACGGTACTCGAAAACTCGAAACCATTTGATAATATAATCAACCTTATGGCCACGCTGTTAAAGAGGGAAATTGATTCCCGTGCAGTCAATTGACCGAATGTCGATCGCGTCGGTCATGCGTCAGGCGTGAAATCAATTGACCAATAGAAAGAAATCATTCGCGCGGTTTTAATAATAGTAGGTACCTAAACTGTGCGGGTACATCCTTAAGCATTATAAACTTGGTACTACTGTAATGGTAATAAAAAAAAAATATTAAAACATTAACAGTATTATCATAATGATGTTGCGAATATAATATGGTAATTTACTTTATTGCCTCATTGAAATAAGATTTAATTTAACCATGACAAAAAATACTCAGCCATAAAAACAACCTCAAAGGTCAAATAGTAATTGTGGGAGTTTTTTTATCTACAGGATGTAATGTTGACACAAAAAGGTGAAATAATACTTAAGTACCTATCTACCGTGAGTCTGAGAACAAAATTTTGTACAGCATTTTTTTTAATTAGTAAGAAAATATTTCCTTCGTAAAAATCAGAACGATCATACTATTGTCATACTAAGATCGTTCTGATTTTTACGAGAGCATAGAGCAATCCATGAAGAGTGCTCAAAAAGAATTAAGTACCCCAGAAATATACAAGCATTTAGAAAAGAACTTGATTATCTGAAATCTACTAAATGGGAATTTTAATTTGATAAAGGATTTGTTCAATAAGAAATTGAAAAGATAAAATCAAAAATGTTTACGTACCTTTCATATGTTTTCAATTATTTTTTGAAGAAAACCCATGAGAGTGAAAACAAAGAGGACTTTTTAGTTGAACAACTTTTGGATTTGGAGGTAGAGAATTGCAGTGTGCAATATGAAAATGCACCGGAAAAGTTTTTAAATCCATCGATACCTAGGCATGCTGTATGTTTTCAGAGAAAAGGTCTTATAACCTTCATTACCGATGAATATGTCCTCATAGATGGAATGCTCTACTTTGACTTACCCTCTTGTCCCATAACATTACATCTAAACGACAAAGTCTTGTACCTAGGATGTAAACACTCAGTTGCAGAAACGCCCATTAAAGTTAATCCCCCATTAAATCTCTTGCTAGCGTTTACTACGTCAACAAGACAATAAGTGGCAGCAAGAGATTTAATGGAGGATTAACTTTAATGAGCGGATCTGCAACAGAGTGAAAGATGCTGAAGATTCAATCATTTTCGTTAGAATATTGGAAAATCAAGGGATGTTCTGGGGAGATGATGATGTCACAGAAAAGAACAAGTATAAAGGAATAGATCATGTAATTATAGGAGAAGTTGACTATAGACAGGATCATCTTGTTTATATAAAGGACAGTGATTTAAAGTTCACTCTGGATGATGTAGAAGCGACTTTTGTTCCTATAAAAGGGGACTGGCTAGAGCTTTTGTGCACGATACAATTTGATGAAGAAAAACCCTCAGACATTTCGTCATCACAGGTGGTAAAAATAATATCGTTTAAAGCATTGAGGACTAAGATTAAAACTGCAGTTGTGACAGACTGGTCTAGTTACTCTGGAACTTGTGACCGACAGATATACTTGAGCAAGCATTCTCTTTAAATTGGCACTGAACTACATGGCACTGGTCTATGTGCCTTATGTTGCACAGATTAAACATTTGAAACTACTTGTTGATGCCATGGGTCTGCCTCAACCAAAAATTAGTACAGTCGAAGAGTTCCAGGGTCAAGAACGCCCGATCATTCTTATATCCACATCCACGGTAAGATCATCAGAAACATTTTTGACTGAAGACAGGAAACATAGTATGGGATTTGTTAAAAATCCCAAGAGATTAAACGTTACTTTGACTAGGGCTCAAGTGGCCGTGATTCTTTTCTGTAACCCACATGTTTTATGCACTGATTCCATAAGGGATTTTACTCCATAAGGAGTAAAATCGTAGTTTGATAAACTTTCCCTATGAAACTTATAGGAAAAACGTTTTTTTTTTTTTTTCGAGTAATGACTTTTCATACAAACGTTCGATCAGCTGATTGCATTTAGTAGGTATGTAAATTCCATTTTTTTTTAATTTTTTTTTATGTTTCTTAAAGTTAATCAGTATCATGGGTACAATCACAACTGTTTACCCTTACTTACACTCTGTATAACGGGAACTCAATAGACCTACATTATATACGTTTTGATTGTGTTATTGACATTCCAATTTTAATTATTATTGTTACCAATTAATCGAATCCAAATAGTGCTAAGATAATTATAAGCAAAAATGAGTTTACCTTCAGAATCGTATTAAGATTAGATCATACTAATTGGGCTAAGTAATTGGGTACCTATCATAATCCAATGTCGAATTTTCGCACGAGTTATTTTAAGCAACATTTCATTTAGTTTAAGTTTAGGGTCCTTGAAAACGGCTAATATATATTCGAGAAATTTGGTAGTCTTCCCATTGACTATGGCAGAATCATCGACAAATCGATGGACGCATAATCTCCAAAATAGAATTAGAATTATGTTTTTATCGTAGGTATCTCAGAATAGCGATATGGCAAGTTATTTTCAATGCTATGTGATCTGTATAACCTAAAGAGTGTTAAAACCCCGTCACAAAAGGGCGGAAATATAATAGGTTCTCGTAAAGCATCTAGCCTAATATCTAGAAGTCAAGCTTCTTAAAGCGCGCGCAACGGCGCTAGACTCGCGAAAAAAGTTGTATTCCATTGTTTTATGGATCAAAATGGCGTGTTTATGAGTCTAGCGGAAGTCTCCGCCGCGGCGTCCCGCTTGTATGAAGCTTCCGACCTGGAGTGCGATTTTTGAATCTCATTCACTGAGCTCAACAGTTGAAAATGTCAAAATTAGTATGAAGATATGCATCTTTCTACTGCTGATTTGACTTTCAAAAATCATGCTTCAGGAGTGCGATTTTTGAGAGTCAAATCCGCAGTAGAAAGATGCGTATCTCCATAGTAATTTTGACATTTTCAACAGCTGAGCTCACCGAATGAGACTCAAAAATCGCACTCCAGTTCGGATATTTAATCATGTGTTAATATCATCTATATTATTGGCCTAGATGAGGGGTTCATAGGGCTTTACAAGAACCTATTATAATTATGAGCGGTACATAACTATGAATAATTACGAGGACTATGTAGTTCTAGGATGCGGTCTATATTTATAATATAAACAAGAATCCGGAAAAAAACTAACTTATTCAATTAGATGTAAACACATTTGCATGTAAGACCTGTTATAAACGACCAGTATAATGGACACAGATACAGGATTGACGGTAAAGAAAAATAATGTTTATTTGCTTTTAATTAGGGTACAAATAAGATGGTTATATAATGGATTCAGCCGTTACCAATGTGATTATGGCGCGGCCTTTACGTAAATATGGCAGTATGTTTTCTTTAAACTTGTTAGCAAGTAGGTGGTGGAACCAGAAATGATTGTTATGCTTGGTTGCTTAGTTAGATCATCTTGATAAGCTAACATGTTACAGCTTCCGAACCCCTGTTATTGTAGATTACACGCCGAGGGCAGGAAAGTAAGAAAGGTCTCAGATCTCATATAATGGATGAAAACATGTGATCTGAGGCTTTATTATTTACTGCCCGAGGTTAGTATACTATTTTTCTCCTCGACCGAGGCGGAAAGCGGAAACTTCGTTTAGCACAGCGGGATAAAAATTGGCGCTTTCCGTCCGGAGGGGAGAAAATAGTTATAGGGGGGAATTACAGAACGACACTCAAGCGGAGATCTCTTCTTAAGTAAAGATAGACAAGGATGCATGTATACGTTGTATGTATTTGCATCCTTTTCTATGTATACTCAAGAAGAGATCTCCACTTGAGTGTCGTTTGTAATACCACAGAGGATGTAATACCCCCCTAACCGCCTGGCCACGGGACAGGGCGACCGGCGGCGCGTCTTGCGATTTTAGAATACACTGCCTACGCGCCGCTGCGTGCTTGCGTAATAGTAGGGACACAACGCTCAGTGTATTCTAAAATCGCAATTCGCGCCGCCAGTCGCCCTGTCCCGTGGCCAGGCGGTTAGACACATTCCGCATCTGTCATGAAAACCAAAGTTTCAATAACATAATTATAAATAAGCAATACAATAGATATGTTTGTGACTCATTTAAATTAATAATAGTGTTTACTGTTATGTACTGAAATGACGGCAGCGTGTATTTAGTTCAGTAATTAGTATTTTCTTATGTAAGAGTAAGAGCTGTTATTGTTGCCAAACAACCAATTACGTACAGTCTGCAGTTAAAGCTTTTTGTCTGGACAGTAGTGCACTGTCGTCTTTTGATCTGCTTTACTTTTGTTGTCATTTGTATAAATATCGCCTTGTTAAAAGAATAAGTGCATACGATATTTATTAGTCAATAGTTTTTGTGACAGTGAGTCGACGCGAGTTGATAGTGGGAGAGATCGGCCCGTTTGTTAACGGACCTGTGCGTTGTTCATTCCAGTGGAAAATTCTTGGATCTCGAACTGCTCTGCATTCCTGCAGCGGTGTTGTCCGAACAAAGGCTGGTTACAGACGTGTTACTAGTCAGTGTGTGCCAGTAAAACGCGCTAACAATTTCATCCTCTTAAGGAAGAAGCCTAAGCAGCAACGGGGAACGGATTTTGTTCCACCTGGCTGAACGCTAACCTATGCCGCCCGGCAATTTCGGGTGATACTCGTAGCTAGCAATTGGCTCGCTAAATGTAATCAACTCGCGTAATAATCGTAGATAAATTGTCAATTTGCGTTTACTCGGCAAGAGGGTCGCCTCGGCTCGCTGTCACTCCAAAGTATAAAGCAGCTTGAAGTTCTATCCATGGAACGGACCAAGAACGACATGGAACAGGGAGCTAAATCAAAAAGTATCCGGGAAACGAATGAACAGGAAAGGCGTGGGTAAATACGCTCGTAGGAAACTTGCTTTAACGATTTTTTTTGTCGTGTAGATAAAAGGTTTTTTTTAAATTTAATTCGTTGTTTCGTACAATAGAGACGTGACTACCTGTGTATAGTGCATTATTAACATAACATTAAATTGGTATTTTTATTCAGAACACACCGACATGACAATTTAGTTATTATGTGTAGAATATTATGTGTTTATAGTTATACTAGGTACTAAGAATTATTATTAATATTATTTATGTAACTGATAGTATTAATATCTGCCTCATTTTATTATGTATACTTTTTCTATCAATAAGTAGTCTTTTAACTTTTACAGTTTGACGTTATTAAAGGGTATTTTGAAGTATTATGTTCGTTATTATTCTATACAAAAATAATATGTATAATTTAGTCATTACATTATTTTTCAAGGTCCAAATGAACAAACTCTTAAAATTTACGCGGTTATAGAAATACTCGCTCTCTATTCTAATTTTAAAAACAATGGCTTCATAGTGGTGTACACACGGCGACAGGTCCGGTTACCCTATTTAGACTTTGAACTATTAGAAGATGAACGCTGCGAATCGTGCGAGAGGGTGCGGTATGTTGTTTTTGTTGTTTCGTCTCAAGGCACGCCTGCGCCCGCGCCGGCAGCCGCGTCTATGCAGGCTCTCTACCGCACCTTTTTTTGTTTTGTACGTAGTGTAGTTATGGGTATATAGGGTGCGTAACTGGATGTGTCGCCGTGTGTACGTACATGTGCTTGACAGTTATACGGTTGAAGTACTTAATCCTCCACTGTGCCCTCTGATAATCATATCATAAGCATATGCTCACGACTATATTCCCCGCGGGGGGTGGTCAGAGATATTCTGAAACCTCAGAACATCCGCGTTTCACCAATAGTACCGAAACTCTGTCCAGTGTGACGGGGGGTGAGCTCGTCGGCATTTATAATGGACAGTGGGTACAATATATGCCTCGAAACTGAAGCATGCAGGTTTCCTCACGATATTTTCGTTCACCGAAAAGCCAGTGATGCTACAAATCATACGTAAATTCGGAAAAACTCATTGGTACGAGTCGGCCTGGACGGGGATCAAACCATCGCCTCCTGCACGGCAGGTAAGGTTACCCGCCACTGGACCACCACGGCTGCCAGCTCTGATAATCAGTGTCACGTTATTCGCCGGGGAATCGCCGCCAAATGCTAGCTATCAGACGGGGATGGGAGTTTCTCCACGTCTCCATCTTATTCCTCCATCAGATTAGCGGATGGTACAGTGGAGGAATAATTTATACTGTAGGTATTACACCGTATAACTGTCAAGCTCATTGTGCTTTTTACCTAAAATTAAATACATAGGCATTGGCTATACCACGATGGATCTTTTTCTTTAAATTATAATAAAAGGATTATTATATTCTTACATTACATTTAAGGCCTCCGCTCATTGCAGCTATATTATCGAGCGATATTATCGCAGCGAATTTGCGATAATTGTTTTCAGTACATTTTGTATGGGGACGCGCGCGATCCTACACACTGCCGCGATATTATCGAGCGATAATATCGCTGCGATTTTGCGATAATTGTTCTCAGTACCTACATTTTTTATGGGGACGCGCTCGATCCCACACACTGCCGCGATATTATCGCAACCTGACGCAATCTCTTTCTACTACATTCAGTGAAGGGCGCATGCGTGACGCGAATCGCGGAATCGCTGCAGTGTGTAAGGTGTCGTGATATCGCTGTCGATAATATCGCTGCAATGTGCGGAAGCCTTCACAGATGATTTATTCTGTTTTTTGTGATTTGCATACATAGTTCGTTGTTTTTCTTTAGTGTTCTTTGTCGTTGTATCAGAGACCACAAAAAATAGTTAAATTAAATCAGATACTTAAGTATTCACACCCCGATGCGTCTGACATGCATGATATAAACATGTATGTTTATTTGCACACAAAAATGAAGTAGGTAGACGATGGATTATAAATGTCGAGGAAATATTGTATTCCGTACATGTTGTATTCCGTACATGTTGTATTGTATTGTATAATTGCACAACTTTTTAGGGTTCCGGGCCGAAACGGCTACTAAGCTTAATCTGTCCGTCTGTCTGTCCTACCTTTAGAGGGCTGTATTTTTTTATCCGTAGTAGGTAGCCCGGTTGAAATTTTCACAGAACATGTGTTATTTATTATGGCGGATTGGCTATCAAATAAATAGTAAATAAAAAGCGGTCAAAGAGAAGTAGGTAAAAGAGAAGTGGGTCGTCCGGCAGCCAGGTGGGTTGACGAACATCTGGAAAAGTACAGGCAAGACCTGGATGCGACTGGCACAGGACCGAGAAGAATGGCAAAATATGGAGGAGGCTTATGCCCTGCAGTGGGTAGATACAGGCTGAAAATGATGATGATGATGATGGTCAAATGTGAGTCTGGCTCGCGCTAAAGGATCCTGAAAAAGGCAAAATGTTGTTGATTATTACATTACATTACACAGTACCACAAGTTTTTTCACTAACAACATTTTAAGGGATGTATTCAATCAGACAATGAAATTAATCAATTTTCCTTAGGAAAGTTATGGAATGTTGTTTAGTTTCAATGCATGAATACCCTACCTACACCCTTAAAATTTTGTTAATAATTAAAAACTAGTGGTACACTGACATATACTCTAGCGATAGACAAGCTCGTTCAAACAAACAACATGTCACACAAAATGACACATTGCGGTCTGTCATTGCCATAGTGACGAAGTGAACTCAGGAACATCAATGAGGTGCGCCCACCGCATTCAAGTGGAACATGTTTCTTCTATGAAAGGGCCTGTCTACGAGTATATGTACTACTTAGATTATATGTCAGTGTAGTGGTAGTATAATGTAGGGAACCCTCGTGCGCGGATCTGATTCGCACTTCACCGGTTTTTGTTTATTATGACCTTTGTTATCATGTCTATCACACATTTTTATTACAGTACAGTGAGAGAATCATTGGCAGATATTACCTAAGGTTGTCAAACATGTGAATTAACCTTGAATCGAGCCAAACAGGTTGTGCGAGTGTTTTTTTAGGTAAGAAGTACCTAGGTATACAATTTTAATTCTTCGACGGCAGATTTCTGGTCAAAGCTAGTCGCTATATCGTATAAATATTGTCAAAGCAGGAAACAGTGTTGTATTTAGGGTGATTTAGGTTATGTGCCGCCCTTGGCCACTAGCATCCCCCTTCCCACATCCCACTCCCGCTCGCTCCAGAATTCAGTGAAATCTCGAGCTCTCTTCGCTCGCTCCAAAATTCAGTAAAAGGTCGAGCTCTCTTCGCTCGCTCTTAGTTTTGGATCGTATTTCGCCGTTCTTTTCATAGTGTAGTAAAATCTCGATCTTGCTTCGCTCGCTCCAAGTTATAGGTTTTATTGCAACGACCTGACCTGGGCCTGGCCCCTCTTGAGAAAAAATCATTGCTACGCCCATGGTTGCAGAATATCTGGCCGCATCTTCTCTACACCAGAACACCTTCTTACGCGTTGGTAGAGACAAAAAATGATGTCATAAAGCATGAAGCTGGAAATAGGTATTTAAGGGTATATTATCGTTGGCGCGCTCCATACAAACGCACTATGGTGATATTATCAATACTAACCAATTAAAGTCAATGAGATTTTTCAGATGATATATCAGTTTGACTACTAAGTTTGACCACGAGGAAGGAAGGCTTTATTTAGGTAAACAGGGGTTTAGTACCGTTTAAAGGCCCCTGCTCATTGCAGCGATTTTATCGAGCGATTTTATCGAGCGATAATATCGCTGCGAATTCGCTATAATTGTTTCCAGTACATTTTGTATGGATGGGGACGCGCGCGATCCTACACACTGCCGCGATATTATCGAGCGATAATATCGCTGCGATTTCGCGATAATTGTTTCCAGTACATTTTGTATTGGGACGCGCGCGATCCTACACACTGCCGCGATATTATCGAGCGATAATATCGCTGCGATTTCGCGATAATTGTTTCCAGTACATTTTGTATTGGGACGCGCGCGATCCTACACACTGCCGCGATATTATCGAGCGATAATATCGCTGCGATTTTGCGATAATTGTTGTCAGTACATTTTGTATGGGGACGCGCTCGATCCCACACACTGCCGCGATATTATCGCAACTCTTTCGACTACATTCATCGGTGGGGCGCATGCGTGACGCGAATCGCGGAATCGCTGCAGTGTGTAAGGTGTCGCGATATCGCTGTCGATAATATCGCTCGATAATATCGCTGCAATGTGCGGAGGCCTTAAATAGTCGAACACCAATAGACAGATAACTTCTTCATTCTCTCCATGACTATTAACGGTTAGTAAAATATGTACCTACATACTTATTTGTTATTTTTAATTTGTTATAAGTAATGTTATAAGTATTCATTGCAATTAAGGCCGACAAGATTTTCCAAGTGACCACTTTAATTCTGGCGGTTTTAAAGTTTAAACGATAATAGCTACAAGCATAAAACATAATAATCATGTTTCTATAAATTGAAAGCCAATCAGGACTACAATTTGACATTCTTTTTTTTGGAAATGTAGTTTAATTGTATAGAAATAAAAAAAATACGATTGAGGGCAGCACAATAGGCTCGGTAGGCTCTTAAAACAATCTAGAAACCAATATAAGTGCTTTGCATTTGTCAGATTTCCTTTTCTAAAGTTATCGTGGTTCAAAGTTTTCCATAACAAATTTTAATTGATCCTAGAATTGAAACAATTGACAAATGCCTCTTTTAAAAAATGTCATTGACCTTAATTGGTTAATATAGAAAATAGGACGGAACTTCGTTTGTACGCAGCGCGCTCGGGAGCTTTCGGAATAAAAGTAAGTACATCTTCCGTGAACAGTCTAGTCAGATTAATAATAAGTTACAAGGCGAAGTATTAATAAAAAACCAGTTTTACGTAAACGCAACGCCGCCGCTGGACTACTACGAACTCGCTTAGTTAATTATGCGTACGTGATAATAGTCATCTGTCCTTTATTTATTATGCTAACAGAACTTGTCGATCAATATTGGCTGTTGTACTTCTATACAAAACTGCAAACTTACGCGAGTCAAATGTATCGGAGAGCAGATTTGTTTTGCGGTTTCTGTAATGTTAGTCCCATGGAAAATGTTTGTTCAGTTTGATGGTCTCCTCGCATCATCCCCATGTTGAGAGAGACCCTGTACAGGATGTAACAAAACACCGGTGTTTTAGACCATTAAGGCCCGGTTATTCGAGTACAAGCGTCTCTTTCTTACAAGAATAAGTTTGCAATTAGCCATCCCGCTTCAATTGAAGGCAGGTCCGCAAAAAAACGTATTTTTCATCAATATCTTTTCTCTCTGGTGGTGGGGGAAGTTTTTTTTTCAGACCATCAAATTGAACAACTTTTACTATGGAACCAGCACAAAATCGCGAAAAAATTATCCGCTGTCACATACATTTGGGTCGAGTAGCCATTGACATTGTTGTTCAAGTTATTCTATTTGATGGTCTGAAACACCCCTTCGTTATGTAACGTATTTAATTTTATAACACATTTGCTCGTAAATGGTCTCTTATTTGACCAATTTCACTAACGTAATGTATTTCATTACGAACTAGTCCGGTAATGTAAAGTAAAACGGACGGTTGCGTCTAAAACGAACGGTACTTTTTTAAATCTTAGCAAAGAGTTTTTATGTCAGAAAAGTGGTCAACATTTTATGAATAAAATTAACTTTGGGAGATAAAATATAATAAAGTAAACATTTAATTCTTTAATTTAATTAATTTTGACAATAAATTACAACCATTTATGTGAAACCAAAACAAACAATATTAATTTACTTTATTAGTAATACTGTCTGTTTTTGTGCCTTTGCCTTTTTTCTTATTTTTTAAAATAAGAAAAAAGAAAGCGCTTATGCGCGCGCATCGCTAATTTGTGAAGTTCTCTTATTAGTTTGTGTTTTACTTGTTCACACAAGTAAAAATTATTCCGCACGCTTTTTTATCGCTATTTTTTGTTACGTTTTTTTGTTTTGATTTGAAAATGCCGTTAGTTGTGATGAATTTATTAATTCGACGCCGCCAGAAGTCTCAGAGGCAGCGGAAAAGGTTAGTCTAATTTATTAGTTTATGAATGTCCGAGTTTTATTTATTTCCTTGTTTCCTCGCAAATATGTTATAAAACGTCGTATGACACACGTTCGGTTTGATAATTACAGCCTAGGCTTTCTTTTAGCCTCGCCTACGGCTCGGTCTAGCAATAACGCCTCGGCTGTAATTATCAACTTACCGAACTTGTATCATAATGTACTATTACACCCGGTATACCTAATAACGTAACCCTTATAAGTTTCAATTTAGAAATAAATTATTATGCTACCCAAGGTTAGGTACACCACTAATTTTAATTAGCAACGAAACTTTAAGGGTGTATTCAGACCGTGAATCTGAACAACTTTCCTTGGAAAAAATTTTGAACCTCCCATAGAAAATCGATCGGCCGATCCGCACTTTTGTATGGGAGGTTAAAAAAAATCTCGTTTTTCGACCCATGTTCCTTAGGGAAAGTTGTTCAGATTCACGGTCTGAATACACCCTTAAAGTTTTGTTACTTATTAAAAACTAGTGGTGTATATAGGGTCCTTCTTAATATGCTGACACTTTTTTAAGAGGATGATCAGACCATCAAACTGAACAACTTTCTCTATGGCACCAACATCGAAATCGAGAAATAAAAATCCACTGCTCCATACAAAACTGCAAACCTACTCGAGCTAAATGTATGGGAAAGCTGATTTTTTTTCGCGATTTCGATGTTGGTCCCATAGAGAAAGTTGTTCAATTTGATGGTCTGATCATCCCCTTAAAAAAGTGTCAGCATATTAAGTTGGACCCTGTATAATGTTTCTCGAGAACTATTCTAAATAACCAGTTATTATATTAGAGATCGAACGAAATCTTATTCAAATGCAATCATAAATAATTAAATTCTCATGCATGTCTACAATTAATCATTCAAATGATTATGACGCTAAGATTAACACATTCACTGCCACCGTCAACTCTAGTGATTTCTTTATCTTTTATCGGATGCCCCCGCCCGACACATATAGTGGAACAATGGGTAACACCTAACATACTCCCAGTGCCTCTCGTCCACTCTGCGTGTCCATTTTTTATTGGAAATACAAGTATATTCCTATTAGCACTTCATGGTTTGTCCCACAAAAGACACTCTAACATACTAACTCGTTGGTACTGAGTGGAATAAACCGGACAATCCTGCGTGTCGAGAGGCACCCAGCGTAAGAATTATATGGACAAGCATAAGTGTTCAAGGGCACTAAGCATTGCATTTTTTTGAACAACTATAAATGTTCGGGGCACACAGCTTTCTATGTTTTGAAGTGGCACCTGGGTTATTTAGGCTTACGGGGGAGGCAGTGAATGCGTAGTAACTTATCTAGTTTTTATCATTTGTGCTGTACACATTTTGTCTGCCTCACACTTTAGAAACTGTCTCTGTTGCGGGTTTGCTGGAAGAAATCTCTTTAGAGATAAGCTCGCCCTTTGTACATGTATACTTTATATTGTTTTTTTCTGTAATATTATGTGTGCAATAAAGTGTTAAATAAATTAATCCCACGACTTCATCTTTTTAGAGGTTCGTAGTCAAACAAGGAACCCTTATACTTTGGTGTATTCTAGCATGAAGACAGATAACAGTAACCCAATAACAGAAATGTGGACAATTTCGAACGAAAAGGGGATTAAAATTTGATTTTCTTGCGGCTAGATCGATTGGCGCTGAACGAAATTGAATCGTGCTATTGATTTATTTCGAAGATTAAGAGGATATAATTCGTAGCGCGCTCCATACAAACGTACTATGGTGATATTTTCAATACTAACCAAATAAACTCAATGAAATTTTTCAGAATCATTCTAGAAACAAATTTCTATGCTTGTATAAATAAATAAATAAATAACGCTCACAGGCACATACATTGTAATGATCCCAAACTATGCACTAAAGGCTTTTATTACGGAAACCATACAACAACGGCACGAACATATAACATCCATGACCGAACCGAGATCCGAACCCAGGACCCTGGTTTGGCAGTCCGGCGTGGTAACCATTATACCAACCGGGTCGTCGTATAGAGTCAGATTTTCGTTAAAATGTATATATTTAAAGTTACAGTGCCTCAAAGATTTCCATACAAATCTTAAATTAATCCTAGCATTGAAACTGTATATTTTAACGAAAATCTGACTCCATACAAGCATAGAGATTTGTTTCTAGATTATTTCTGCTTCAATGAGGATCTCCAATGCTATAGCAAATGCCTCAAAACTATTAATAATCGTATTCTTTATGATTTACTAATGATTTTCCTTTTTGAATTGTTAAAATCGGTTCAGTAATTCCAAAGTTATTGAGGTTTGAAGTTAGCCGCTCCTTGCCCGAAAAAAATAATTCCTGCCAACTCGTGTGACGTCATCGCACCCGCTCGTACTGCGGTTGTATGGTATTTTGGCTATTTTGGCATTAAAAGTCTCATATCTCGGTTATGGTGCGTCCTACGTCGAAAATGAATACGACCAAAAATGATCCCATAGACATACAAATGATGTGTATATAAAAAGTGGAAGTCATGAAGACACTTTTAATTTAAAGAGTATTTAAAGACCTAGAACCAACGTTATTTTATTACTGAAGCCCGTGGCGGCTAAAGTTTAATATCCAGTGGCTCGAATTTAGGAGTGGGAGGACCATGGTACTCCACCATTACTCACTCCATGGTGGAGGGGGACTTGGTAAGACTCCCCGCCCCTCCCGTATTAAAAAGAAATTTGAGCACAGTATTAGGTACGCCTTTTGTAGTTGGCGCAACGTCTTTTATATCAGGCGATGCCGCGGCCGATGTTTCTGATCGTTGTTGGTAGTTTTTGTTTTTGGTTGTCTTTGCTACTTTTTGGTTGTTGTTGGTAGTTATTTTTATTTCGGCAGTTTTTGGTAGTTTCATCTAGAAGTTGGTAGTTTTTAGTACTTTTGGTTTTGTTTGGTAGTTTTTGGTTGTTGTAGGTAGGTAGATTTTTATCTTTTTCGTTGTTGTTGGTACTTGGTCTACTCGGACAATATAAACAACTCGAACAACGTGGTTAACTCGAACAACTCAGGCAACTTGGTCAACTCAAACAACTTTGTCAACCCGGACATCATAAACAACTCTAACTTGGTCAACTTGGCCAACTCGAACAACATGAACAATTTGGTTAACTCAGACAACTCAGGCAACTTGGTCAACTCGGACAACTTGGTCAACCCTGACATGACAAGTGGCCACATAAACCACTAACTTGGTCAACTTGGCCAACTCGAACAACGTGAACAACTTGGTTAACTCGAACAACTCGGACAAAATAACCAACTTGGTCAACTCGAACAACTTATCAATGTCAACCCGGATAACAAACAACTCGAACAACATAAACAACTCAATTAACATGAACAACTTGGTCAACTCAAACAACTTGGTCAACCCTGACATGACAAGTGGTCACATAAACAACTAACTTGGTCAACTTGGCCAACTCGAACAACGTGAACAACTTGGTTAACTCGAACAACTCGGACAAAATAACCAACTTGGTCAACTCGAACAACTTATCAATGTCAACCCGGATAACAAACAACTTGAACAACATAAACAACTCAATTAACTTGGGCCACTCTAACTTGGTCAACTTGGCCAACACGTACAACTTGTTCAGCTCGGAAAACTCGAATAACATGGGACTACTCGGATAACACAAAAAAAATAAGCAAGTTGTTCATGACGTCTGAGTTGACCAAGTTGTTTATGTTGTCCGAGTTGACAAAGTAACTTTGCCAGAATGTAGTTTGAGTACTTCGAGTTACTAATATTGTCCGAGTTGACCAAGTTGTTTGAATGAATGAAATATACTTTCATTTACACCAAAATACCTACTAATGGTACAAATAAGGTGGTCTTATCGCTAAAAAGCGATTTCTTCCAGACAACCTTAGGGAAGAGGAAATTTAATGGTTGAAAACTTGAAACATGTTGTCCGAGTTGACCAAGTTGTTCATGATGTCTGAGTTAACCAAGTTGTTTATGTTATCCAAGTTGTTGTCAACTCGGACAGAGTTGACCAAGTTGTTAATTATGTCTGAGTTGAGCAAGTTGTTCGAGTTGTTTATGTTGTCCGAGTTGTTGACCTGAGTTTTTCGAGTTGTTCAATCATGTTGTTCGAGTTGTGTGTTGTCTGAGTTGACCAAGTTGTTCATGTTGTTAGAGTTGGCAAAGTTATTCATGTTGTTCGAGTAGGCCAGGTTGTTCATGTTACTTCATACATACCCACAACTGCATACATAGGTACCTACAAAAAACACACTTACAAAATTAGGTGAAACTATTTTAAGGGGATGATCAGACCATCAAACTGAACAACTTTCTCTATGGGACCAATATACAGGGTGTCTGGTAGGGAGGTGTACATACACATAGGGTAGAAACTAGGGAGGGTCTGCTACCTTCCCCCACCCATTATATTGACCTTGGCCTCAAGGTATTATTTTAATGATTTTTTTTTTATTTTTAGAAAAAAAAACGATTTTTAAACTAAAACTACCTCTAGCTCAAAATCTATCCATAGCACAGGTCTGCTAATGGTCTTGTTTTAATTGTTAGAGTCTTAGCGTACTGTAAAAATTGATTTCACACCCGAAAATTGTAGAGAAGAAAAGTTATGGGGCCTGAAGTACCGTAGTAAGGTAAAAAAATAATTTTAAGGGCAACTTTCTAAGGGGTTTAAAAAAAAAAAACAGGGTTGGAGTTCTTCTGATTTTTTAAAAACATCCCCAGTCCATACCCTTTCTAACGATATGCTTAAAGTGTTATTATCACTTGTAGTTTCGAAGTTATTAATTAATATCCGCAACTAGGGCACTTAAATCAAAAATTTCAACTAATGAAAATTAAATGTGTCCGATCGTAAAAGGATAGCAAATGAAACGCAAATTGGTTTAATGACTAATTTAATTACAAAATTTGTTCAAATTGGTGACCATTAACTTGTAAACAAGCTCGGCACCTCTTCCTCATCTCCACGGTCACCGTGGCAAACAGCATTTCATCACGCATCGTATTGAAAGCGGCGTGGATCTTGCTTATCAAAACCTCCCTTGTTGGTACTTCCTCTGCGTACACCAACTCTTTCGCCCTTCCCCAGACGTAGAAGTCAAGCGGGGTAAGGTCAGGCGACCTTGGAGGCCAGGGAATTGGCCCGCCCCGACCAATCCAAGCATCAGGGAAGGAGTTGTTTAAAAACTCCCTCACTGCTAGGCTCCAATGGGCAGGACAGCCGTCGTGCTGAAAGACTATGGGCCGATCTTCGTCAAACACATCTTCCACTAAAACGGGCAATTCGTTTTCGAGGAAATGTAGGTAGTTTTGCCCGTTTAAGTTGTCTGGCAAGAAGTGCAGCCCTATCAAGCGATTGCCAATGACGCCTGCCCATACGTTCACGGAGAACCTTCTTTGGAATCCTCTGTGCCTCTTCACTCTTGGGTTTTGCTCTCTGGGTGCCCAGTAATGGAGATTGTGGTAGTTTACAATTCCTTCCCTGTCAAACTTTGACTCATCGGTCCAGAGAATACTCCGCAAAAAATGTATGTCCTCCACGTCCGTATGGAGCAAGTGGCGGCAAAACTGCATCCTTCTTGTGTAATCGCTTTCCTCTAAGCCTAAAACAATAAAAAAATCAATGTTAGCGTTTTCCCTATGAATTGGTAGCGATGTAACATTGATTGCTATCTCTGTCTTTCCATTTCTCTCTCTCTCTGGCACACATGCTCACGTTAATTTTAAAATTGCCTATGAAATTTACGTGCTAGTTCATTACATGAGAGCTAAAAACAAAAACTTAATGTAAAAAAATACCTTGTACAGGGGTGTAGTGGAAAGGATGACTTCGATTTTCCCGGAGAACAGACCAGACTTTCCACAAGCTTAACCCAAGTGCCCGGGCTACGGTTCTGATGCTTCTGGTAGGATCTTCCGTAAATTGGGCCAATATCCGTTCGTCATCAGCCACATTTGGTTCAAATCTGTTGACACTTGGTTCTCGGAAATTTAAATTTCCGGTTTGTCGTAGACGCCGATAAGTAGAGCCAAACGTCTGGTGGTTGGGTACTCGTCGGTCAGGATACCGCTCTTGATAAATCCTCCGTGCCTCGCGCCCATTGCAATTAGCCATTCCATACACCAACAGAATGTCGGCGTACTCTTCGTTAGTAAATCCAGGCATTTTACCAACAATAAACGTAACCGTAGGTAAAAAACAACAAAACTTAACAAAAATGAAGTAATAACAAACTCAACAAAATTAACGAAAACAGTGGAGCGTCGTAACGGCAAGTACGCAAGTTAGCTAAGATGGGTAAATCTCGACTGACAAAGTTATCTGAGAGCCCAACACAGAACCCAACGAGTCACCTGCCCCCGTCGACCCGAGAGTGAAAGAGACAGAATACGTGTTGCTCTCGTGTAAGAGTGAGACAAACAATTTTACCTGCCAACTGTGGGCCAAACAGGTTTAAATTCCGGGAATTACATTTGTCTTACAAAGGTAGTGTCGTGGTGGTAAAAGTGCCCTAGTTGCAGAAATTAATTAATAACTTCGGAACTACAAGTGATAATAACACTTTAAGCATATCGTTAGAAAGGGTATGGACTGGGGATGTTTTTAAAAAATCAGAAGAACTCCAACCCTGTTTTTTTTTTTTTAAACCCCTTAGAAAGTTGCCCTTAAAATTATTTTTTTACCTTACTACGGTACTTCAGGCCCCATAACTTTTCTTCTCTACAATTTTCGGGTGTGAAATCAATTTTTACAGTACACTAAGACTCTAACAATTAAAACAAGACCATTAGCAGACCTGTCCTATGGATAGATTTTGAGCTAGAGGTAGTTTTAGTTTAAAAATCGTTTTTTTTTTCAAAAAATAAAAAAAAAATCATTAAAATAATACCTTGAGGCCAAGGTCAATATAATGGGTGGGGGAAGGTAGCAGACCCTCCCTAGTTTCTACCCTATGTGTATGTACACCTCCCTACCAAACACCCTGTAGAAAGCGGGAAAAAAAAATCTGCGGTCCCATACGGTTTTCGCGATTTCGATATTGGTCCCACAGAGAAAGTTGTTCAGTTTGATGGTCTGATCATGCCATTAAAATAGTTTCAGCTAACTTTGTTCGACCTTATATTTGATTGACTGATTGATTAAACTACATACATACCTACTTACAAACCTAGCCCTACAATTACTTACTACCAACCACCACATAACTACCAAAACACCCAAAAACAACCAACAAAACTCAAAAACGACCAGAAACTACAAAAGGTACCAAAAACTTCCAACAAGCTCCAAAAACTACCAGAAACTACCAGCAACAACCAAAAGGTACCAAAACCGCCAAATACAACTAAAACTAGCGCCAACTACCAAAAAGTACTAAAAACTACCAAAGTAAAACCAATATGTACAACAACAACCAAAAACTACCAACCACAACCAAAAAGTACTAAAACCACCAAATACAACAAAAACTAAAGCCAACAACCAAAAAGTTTACAACAACAACCAAAAACTACCAACTACAACCATAAAGTACTATAAACCATCAAATACTACCAACCAACAACAAGCAAAAAGTACTAAAAGAACAATAAGTAAGACAACAACCAAAAACTGCCCACAACAGCCAAAAAAGTACTAAAAACAATCAAACCTACCTATAGCTACCAACCACAACCAAGCGAACCCCTTCGCTCGGGGGCTATTTATGTTTGCCTGAACCTCCTACCTAAATTAATAGCACTACCGGGAGTCTCCTCTCCCCCATCAGTGGTGGGAGGAAGGGGGAGGGGAGGGGTTTAATGGAGGCATGGGAGGGAGATGAGTGTGTCGGGGGACCCTCCGCCCCTAAATTCGTGCCGTTGGATACTAAACTTTAGCCGCCATGGGCTCTAGTAGTAAAACATCGTTGGTTCCAGGACATAAAATATTCTTAAAATTTTAGTTGTCTGCATGACTTCCACTTTTTATGTACGCAATATGTAGAAATTGTCCATACGAATTTTTTTTGTAATATGCACTTTTGACGTGCGACGCACCAAAGCCGAGATATAAAGCTATTAATGCCATAATAACTTGCCACCGCAGTACGAACGGGTGCGATGACGTCACGCACCTTGCCGCCAGCTAGTTCAACAGTTGCTACATTCAATCGCTCGTAGCTTGCTCATTTTTGGTCGTAGAAAAAAAATAAAAACACCAATGTTTTGGATTTTTCTTGTACTTTAATACTACATTCAAAATAAAAAACCTCGGAGATCCTCATTGCTTGCGTATGCAACGTTCAATATTGCAACGCGCATTTCCGCTCTCGGAATAAACTTCTCATAATGATTAATGACGAACCCTATCATGGGCGAGTCCGACACGTTCTTGGCCGGTTTTTACGCATTATCTTTGCTTTGACGACGACAGTTTTGAATAACAAACTATAAAAAATATAAAATCTTATTGTATTTAATAAAAACATACCTTAACACATTATTGTACCTGCATTACATTATTCTAGTATAACAGCTTGACAAAATACGAGATTCTTTTCTAAACCTTTTAGTTTAGTTTGACCATTCAAAGTTCTCACAGTGCCTAAACTTAATTGTAACTAACACTGATATTAGACGATTTTCGCTGCTACCTCAAAACAAATAATGTTCTTTTCCCCTTGCTTTAACGCCCATCGGACCTTCGTATCGATGTTGGGATAGAAGTTAAGAACAGGGAATGAGTCTTTGTACACATATTTGGTGCCAGCTTTGAGAGGGCAGGCTACTGATGTTCCGCTCTCGTCCTGGAGTTTATCGCATATGCTTTTGTCGTCGACTCCGATGAAAGGCAACGGGACACCGAACACGAAGGCAGCCACGCTGTTCCTGACGTCATCGCTCTCCGCCTCTGCAAAAGAATATGAAATATTTCTATAAATCATCTATATTCAGCTCCAATATGACAGTCCGTTTATTCCCTTTAGTTCCGTGGCAGAACCAGTGAGACGTTTGTCTTCAGCGACCACACAGGGTCGCTGTTTGTCCTAGCAGGTAGTTCCGTGGAACTAAGTAAGTCGCGACTTGTAAAGTTTGTGTTAGGTAGAAGTTAGACTTTTGTTTGCATGTTATAATAACTTAGGTCGGATTCGACCAAACTTTGCTTTATAGAAGAGTAACTATACAAGGAACAATTTTCCTCTTAGCATTTATTACGAAATTAACTTCACTTGTCTTCTACCATACTAATAGAACGAATGTATAATCCACCTACAGAAACAGGTCGTTGTATCCGTACTTATTGCAATATATCTATACAGTTTTAATTTGTTCTTATTATTAATATTAATTCTTAATATTAATATTAAGTAATTCTTTTTATAATTTTTTTTTAGTTACGTGACATTGACATTTCCTTAGTCTCGGTATTACACCGTCAAAATTGGCCGTGTAAAATTTATTCATAGATTAGGGTTGGTAAAACGCAAAATCAGTTTACTCTAGAGTAACCGGCGACTTTATCTAAGAATAAAATTTACTCGCGTTTGGTCGAATCAGGCCTTAGTCTGATTAATAATAAGTAGTATTTGAGAAATTGAAAGTTTGAAAGTAGATCCAATTGAACTGGTATTATAAAGGTTTCCGATGAAACGTCCATGAAAAATTGTTTGCTCGTTGTTTCTAGAAGATTTTTATTATGAGGTTTACATGGTATTCGGGTAAACAGTTGCATTACTCTTTGTTCCTTTAGGAAAGTTGATCATGGGTACAATCACCCCTTAAGACGCTGACAAGACCCACTTGAGCTCCTCTCTGAGACGTTTTTAGCAAGATCAGAGCAACAGATTGCAACAGGAAAAATATATGTTATATTTGAACGTATTTCTGAAAACTTCGTTGTCTCCAAAACACGATTGAACGATATTTTCCAGATAGAAAAGAACTCCAAAGTCACCTCTTAAAGTCAGCTGAAAACCAAAAACTCTCCATTACCTATTCATTAAAGTGTAGGTATTCAACAATTTTCACAAAATGCCGTATCTAAATATAAAACTTTTGGTTGTTTCAGAATTCTGATACATCTCTTAGATTTTTAGTTATTAATTTAAAACGTAAATTTTCACTAGAACTCAGTGGCGCGCACCGACACACGATCTATCTACTTCTCGTCTATTCGTATTCAGACTGACAGTAATCGCTGATGCGCGATTCCGCAAATCTGATCGGGTCTTGTCAGCGTCTTTAATTAATGCAACTGTTTACCCCATAGAGGTAGGAATAGAGGAACACACAGCTGAGAGAGCGAGATGTACCTAGCGGCACCACTGTAATAGAAAGAGATACGTGACGCGTGACGTTTTTAGTCTCTAATCAATTTTTACAATTCGGTTTTCGTGAATAATTGGGAATCTAAAGTGAAATCGTAGATAATTTTGTGAAATATACTGACACTACTTCATTAATTTATCCACGATTTTACGTTAGACTCAGAATTATAGACAGAATTAGAATTTTTGCTTGCGAATATTCTCCAAAAAACATCAAAAAAATGTTTCATTTGACAACTGTCACTGCCTCTATTCCTGTAAGGTATAATAACTTTATGGTTTACCCGAACACCCTGTATAACGTTGATTCTTAGTTAGGCTCATTCGTAAATTACTGTCGTACTTTTCCAGATAGTAATTTGACGGTATAAGAACAATATTAATTATTCGCCTTGGACAGTTCAATGCAACTTGGAAATTTTGTGATCTTGATCGTATTGGATAACAAAAATATTATTTATTTTCATTGCAACTTGTGGAAAATTTTGTAAATAATCTTGATTGTACGTACCTATTGGATAAGAAAAATATTTAAATTATTCGCCTTGGTTGGTTCAATACAACTTGTGGAAAATTTTGATTAAGCGATACCTACCTACCTATTTATTCTCTCCTTGAATCGCTTTGACCATTTTTTTATTAAAATGATACTTAATTGTATTGGCATCAAGATTGCCTTGCATCTTAATTACAAAACTCAAAGTTTAGTTTTCCAAAATTGCATGATATCAACGACATAAATTGATATATTTTCCTACGTACAGTCCCTAATGCTTCGGAAACGGCTGCCATAGTACGGCCGCAGAAGCCGTAGCATGTTGCGCGGCATACTGCTATATCACGCCTTTTATCTCGTTCGTTCGCGCGCAAATAGAAAGATAACTAAGGCGCGATAGCGATATATTACGCTGCCGTACTACGGCCGCTGCAGATTTTTATTTTACTGCACTTGGAAAACGATACATTATTTATTTAGTAACCTTCGGCAGTTTGGTTGTCTATCAAAATGACATCGTCGCCAAAAGACAGTTCGTAGGTGTACCACTTCCTCTTCCTACCTTCCCTTACCATACGTGACTACTGGTTTTGTCGTTGAAAAAAAAACGTTTTCACCTCACAAGCTCGGAAAGATTCTGTCTATCATTCGAAATCTGAGTGCAAATGTGCATTTTATCGAATCTTTGTTTCGCTCGGCAGCAAAGTTATTCTCTAGGATTATATCCTACCTAGTATCCTTCGCTTGCTCAGGTATCAATACAAGTACTCGCCCCATAAAACAACTTTGTGCGTAACAAATACCGATTGTTTATTATTTCATGAATATCACTTACCAGCAGTGAATGTGATGGAGATGTGTTGGGTGGTGCCCTTCCTCAGCTTGCAGGGTACTTTCTTGCAAGGAGTCAGCTGCACGTGATCGCTCAAATCCTCAAAGGTTTCCCCTGTGAAAACACAATTTAAAATTTCATTGCTTGACCTTATTTAGGGTTCAGAGTTCCTGAGCCGTGGTTTTGGGTGGTTTTTGGCTGAAACTCGGCGCACTCCTCTACCCAGTTTATATATTGTAAAAGGCTGGGCCACACAGAGTACAGCTGCAGAACGACTGCAGGCCGGCAGCAGTTGACAACTATTGAATTAATTATATGCGAGGTGTCACACTAGATGCAGTCCGGCGCGGCTGCTGAACAGCTGCGGAACGGTAGCCGCAGTGTGACACCTCGCATATAATTCCATAGTTCCGGCCTGCAACCATTCTGGAGCTGCAATCTGTGTGGCCCAGCGTTTAATCTTCTTATCGTGTGGGCCAGCCCTGCACTTCTAGCATGATTTCTCTTCCTTCGCGCGACTCGGCTTTATTCCATACTACTTGTCGTGGCAAGCGTGGCTTTCACGCTCTGAAAAGCGCGGAAACAGGTTATTTTCTATGGAGCAATGGCGCGTCGCGCGCGTGTAGACAAATCACACTAGACCGTGTGTCAAAGTTTATTCAAACCGCCTCACGGCCTCTGACGTGGTTTTTATGTAACGACGTGTAGTCGAGATGTATGGATGAGAATGAAGCAAAAGAGATTTGTAAGGATCGTAGTAGATGGCGCGCTCTGGTCTCTGCCTACCCCATTGGAAAAAAGGCGTGACGTTATAGACGTAGGTAGTAGTCGGGACACCAGATATAGTAGCCGGGACCAACGGCTTAACGTGCCATCCGAAGCAAGGAATCATCTTTCTTTTCAGACAATCAGGTGATTCAGCCTGGAATCTCCTAACCAACTGGGGAAAAACGCACAAAGTAACATATCACTGTGTCCCCCGTGGGAATCGAATCCACGCCGTGTCAGGGGAGCCCAATGCTCTTAATCATTAGATCACGGAGGTCGGAGGCAGTACCTAGATATTGTTAATATGTAGGGTAATTATACCTATAGTACTCTATTCTATTCTATATTTAAAAAAAATGGCTGCCATTTTGGGTATGTGATGATTTTGCCAATGTCTAGTTTTTATAGCAAGAGTGCTTGACGTTGTACGGTAACTTATGTATTTTGGTGACTTCAAGGATTGTTTTTCGAAAAGAACACTATCTTGAGCCACCACTGGAGCTTCGTTGTAGGCCGGGGAGGGGGCAACCAACAATCGACTCGCGATGCGACTACCCTATAGCAGACCTACAACGCGACTCCTATAGTACTCTGTGACTACGTATAGGGAAGAAATATCTTGGACATTCTCACACAAATTATCTAATCACATTTAAAGTTCCAGAATCTAGCCTGGACTTGTATTATGATAACTAGACAACGATATAGAATACTTACATATATAGATACAAACATTCATGACTCGGGTACAAATATTCATATTCAAATAGTACCTAAGTTATTTGATCCCTAGTAGGTGGTGCCCAGGTTATCACATAAAATGTATTATGATTATGAGAGACTAAGTAAAAAAATCTTGTTTGGCGGCAAAAACAAAACACACAAAGTTTTTCTTCAATTTACCTACGTCATGGTCCCAAGGACCTTTTTTCTGCTAGCCAATCGCAAATTGAATTACGGTTTGGTAACTTTTAGTTTACCTGATTTAACTTCGTTACCTAATTAATGGATATATGCGGTGATAATACGAAAAGGAGGGGACTACAATTCGATGACGTGTTTTGCCCATTTTCATGAATGTTGCATTCAAACAAAGGACTGGTACTACGCGTAAATAATTCTAAGATTGAATCATGGAAATCCAGCAGCAGAATATATTTATGTATTCGATGTATGCTTTGAATATAAATAAGAGGACAACAACCATTGTATATATGACAGTTATTTGATCGCTTCCGATGTAGGCATTTAGAATATATTTAAAATTCTGTTAGCACGTTGTATAGTAGGTACTTATGTGTGATTCTTTGTCAAGAGCGACGACAAAATTGCTCTGTAATTATATTCGCTGTTGGCCTCTCGGCCAATTTATAATGTCCCTTCACTGTGTAGGTATCATAGTGTTTAGAATTATAATCTGAGTCAAGCAAAGCAAGTGCATAGCAATGTCATCAGCCGTGACCGAGACACGAGGCCTTCTGTTTGCGATCTGCATCCTGAGCTACGCCACCGGCTGCGCGGAAACGCAGAGCACAGAATAAATCAGAAGAATCACTTCGCAATTACTCTCTCTGAGCAACACAAAGGTGCAAAGTTACTCGCAGACCCGTTCTATCCCACAATTCGCGAATAACCTACCAAGCCTATCCTATCGGCGCGCGTTACGTTAACGCGTGCATGGCGCGTGCAAACAAAAATGAACCGAGTCATTTAATTTATATGCCATTCTCCTGGTGGATGGCCGAGTGTACCTACCTAAAGTGAGATAGGCCTGGCCGTGTCACTGAACTTTACACTTGTTGTACAATAGATAAAATGTATTGTTTATCTTACTTGATATCGGGTCACGCTCACGGGTCGCCGAGAGCCAAAAGGGTCGATGGAATGAAGCATTGACGCAAATTTGATTAGATGTTGGTATGTTTTTATTAAATTATGTGAGAAATGGTGATGTATGAAATGAGGAATGCAAAACAGCTTATTCACCAGTGTTATTCACAAAAACTGTTCTATTTGCCCTACATTTGCCAAGGTACTAGAAGGAAGCACGTGTCTTGTCATATTCACTCAATAAGAGTTGCACATATCAAATTCGCTCTAGTTAAACAAGGAGATCGCTACTTTATTGCTGTCCTTATCGACGTAACCACTTTTTTGTACTACGATGGCTGTCTGACTCATGAGTCAGTCATCTAGTTTCTGACTATCGCTATCTCATACGCGGTTACACTGATGTTCCGTCTACCAGCGTAAGCGAAAAAAAATTCATCTGTGCCTGGAACCTTCAATGATTTCGCAGACGCTTGTCAAATCCTTGATTTGTCAAATTAGAAAACATAAAATGGATTGTATTGATAGTTGTAGCAAAGCCTGACCACCCCGAATGGGATGGACGTGCGTTACTATATGTATATACGGTTCTATTTTCAATTTGACATGAGATGAGAGATGTGAAACTTTCCTTGGATATTATCACTTTCTGTTTTAACATTTCCCTGATCAAATGGAGCCTGCCGGACGTGAAAGATTTACTGTCCGAGCTGGATACCTCCAATTAGCAGACGGGTGTTCTCCGAGTAGTATGTAGGTATGTGTTCTCCATGCTAGATCTAAAGTCAATAAGAAGAAGTCGAAACTCTCTCATAATTGAATAATGAGTGTAGGTAGTATCCTACTATTCCTAGTAGCATATCCTATTCATGAAAGTTTGTGACGATCGCGATGTTTGTATATTTGTGGCTCAATCACACATAAACGGCTGTACGGATTCGGATGAAAGGCACATAAATACCTAGAATGTTTTCGAGATTAGCACATAGGTTACTTTTATAAAGTCAAGTTGGTCGTGTATCTCCATTACAAAATTTATGATACGAAAGAAAGGATAACGTAAATGGTTCTGTCTTTAAAACATTATGATCTTGTCGTTAAATATCCTTAATACATTTATACCTACTGCAGTACAACACGCCTAGCCCTTCCCATTGAGAATAGAACCATTTTCAAAGTCGGCAGTGAAAAACAAAGTTTCATTTTCAATTAAAGTCAGTGAAACTAGAATTAATTTAATATAAGATTTGAATGTCAATCTGAGCCACTGAAACTTTGAAACACACACTTTGTTAAGTAAGTATACATTTTAACGAAAATCGGACAAACCAAAAGCTTAGAGATAGTTTCTAGATCGTGTATAGTATAAAAATGCCATTGACTTTGATTGGTTAAAATTCAAAATAAAATCAAACTTCGTTTGTATGGAGCGCTCTAGAGCTAGAGGGCATATCCTGCCCGAAACCGGCATTCGTCTGCCGTGAATAAAATGCTCAGACATCCAGACAACTTTTTGTGAAAGGATTCAGAACTGGAATTAATTTTTTTTCCCTTAACACATGTTTTAATAAGTGCTTTATAAGTATTCAATTCTCGAGGCGGCAAAAGTTTGAAAAAGATAATAAAATGAATAGTTCGTTGCAAAGGAACGTCATTATTATTTTATTTGTAATAAATAACCAGACCTGTAGGGTAGGTACTTCCCTTAAGTTACCCTACTTACTAGGTAAGTAAGTAAATAAGTAGGTGTTAAACCTTTGCACAACGGTCAAAAAAATAATCTAATGCTTATCTAATACCTACCTACAATACGCATAACAGTTGTAACTATTTTAAAGTTAGGTACCTACCTAACCTGATTTACTTTCAACTGTCCATGTTTATTTTTATTGTTAGTGATAAAATAATGCTCGCCACTACATTCCCGACTAGAAGCCGTGGTGGTCTAGTGGCGAGTAACCTTGCCTGCCGTGCAGGAGGCGATGGTTCGATCCCCGTCCAGGCCGACTCGTACCAATGAGTTCTTCGGAATTTATGTAAGATTTGTGTAACACCACTGGCTTTTCGGTGAAGGAAAACATCGTGAGGAAACCTGCAAGCTTCAATTTCGAGGCATGTATTGTATAAACAAACAAAACTATTACCGTTAGGTATACGAGTGGTGTTACTAATTGGCTCATTATTATCAGTATGACCGCGGGCCATGTTAGAGTAGTTTATCTTCTTTCGGCGGTGTTTATCACTAATATCGAATGCCAAGTAATGACGGGATATTGGCGTTGTTAGTTAGGTCCTTAGATAAAGTATATAGGGTCCTTCTTAATAAGCTGACACTTTTTTAAGGGGATGATCAGACCACCAGACTGAACAACTTTCTCTAAGGGACCAACATCGAAATCGAGAAAAAAAAATCAGCTGTCCCATACAAAACTGCAAACCTACTCGTGCCAAATGTATGGGACAGCTATTTTTTTTTCGCGATTTCGTTGTTGGTCCCATAGAGAAAGTTGTTCAGTTTGATGGTCTGATCATCCCCTTAAAAATGTGTCAGCATATTAAGTTGGACCCTGTATGTCTAGCTAGATGGAGCCTCCCGCTTCTACCGTATTGAACAAAAGTGGCCAACTTTCTTAGATTGGTGTGCGTGAGACGCCATACAACTTATATCTGTATGCGTGTATACCAATACGGTTTACCACTCAAGAGTTCACAGATATTTTTTTCGACGCGTTCATACTCGTTTTTTTTTCGCTTATGCTGATAGACATAATAATATAACCGCGTATGATAAATGTCCAAAATCCTATACAATTTATATGAAGCTAGATGACTGACTCCGGAGTCAGACAGCCGTCGTAGTACGAACAAATGGTTACGGCGTTATGGACAGCAATAAGTAGCGATCTCCTTTTTTAACTAGAGCGAATTTGCTATGTGCATCTCTTATTGAATGAATATGACAAGACACGTGCTTCCTTCTATTACCTTCTCCTTACGCGTTCGTAGCTTCGACTGTTAAACTTGACATCACTAAGGGTAAGTATATTATTCTACTAGCTGTGCCCGCGACTTCGTACGCGCAGAGAAGTTCTTAATAATATTAAGAGAAAGAAAAAAAGAATAAGAAATGCAAAGAAAGAGTAATAAATTGACTTTTTGAAAAAAAGTAAAGAAAGAAATAAAGAAAAAAAATATCGCATCATATTGCCATCAAATTAAAACATAAAGTAGAATCTCCATACATTTCTCAAAACTACATCTAAATTGTTTGATAAGTACTTACAAACACTAATTTTAAATCAGAACATGCAGGCAGTACACCTGCAGCATCAGGACTGAGTAATAGGAACCCGAAAAAGCAATGTTTCTCCTTAACCCAACAAATTAACAACTATTAGAAATCTGTAGATTATTAAAGCTCACACACACCCCTACACAGTTACTCATTACAATACCCTACAGAGTAAGTAGCCGTGAAGAGAACTCTGCTTGATCCTAATAATCTAATTCAAAATCGACAAATCCTCAAGTATCAACAAAAATAAACTCGATTTCGGCATAAGCATAACAATCGAGTTGTTATGTAGCAAAATCGTGAGTTCGTTTCACTCGCTTCAGCTCTTATTTCATACATAGAAGGCCTCGATTTTGGCATGACCTGGAAATGCCCTATAATATTTGGCAAAATCTCAAGCTCGCTTCGCTCACTCCTAGTTTTATTCGTACATATTGAATCGATTGAGTCGTATTGCAAAATCTCGATATGTTATGAAAATCTCGAGCTCGCTCCTGGTTTTTGAATCAAGTTAGTCGTATATTGCAAAATCTCGAGCTCGCTTCGCTTGCTCAATTTTTTTAGACCATGTTACACTCGCTCCAGTCAGGTTTCAGCTCGTATTTCAACAACCTATTCGTATCGATGTAAATTTAAAAGAAGATTTTAGATTGTGCAATGACGACCAAAGCTGAATTTTACTGTCAAAATACAATTTATCGTTGTTGTCCGGGGAAAATTTCAGATTTGACTGAAATGTCCGGGGTTTTTGACGTATTTGTCCGGCAACGGCGATTTGGCAGTGGCAAAGCTAGCCCGGAACGACCCAAAGAGGGTCACATTTTCTCTCCCAAAGTCGACGCGCAATTTCAGCAATGAAGCTTTTAGCTTCGGCTCCCTATGCCCCTGTGGTCTTGACGGTGACAGGAACTAAGAGATATTGACGCTTCAAAGCTGAGTACCGAACTCTCTTTTTTGTGGCAGTAAGTTCTGCAGCTGCTCCAGGTGTACGCGACGTGCGACTGAGGTCTGGCGGGGAAGGTGCTTACGCATGTAGTGTGCCACAGGAGGCACTTGCTTTTCTGCCAGGACACCAAAGCTAGGCCGTAGGTCGTCGGTCTTTTGAAATACACATTCACAGAATAGGCACATGAAGTATGATAAGTACAATTAGATTTGTGTAATTTGTACACTTGGAGCAGTTGGAGTACTAACTTTCATTTACTCAACCTCTGTGAGTAAATTTTTAAATATTTATAACTTTTGATTGTGTAAACCGATTCCGATGAAATAAAGCCTAATGTTAATCCAAACTTCATCCATAAATCAGATTCTCCTATGTATGCACTTGCTGATGAAAATGTGATATTATCATTAAAAAAATAAAAACAAAAAGTTCTGCACCAAGATTCGAAACCATCAACTCGTGTTTGAAAGTCTGACCATATACCAATTACGCTACTGAGCTTTCTGAAGAAAGCGTTGAAAAAAGCAATTAGTATTTACCATACTGAATCTTCGCAAATGCATAAACGCGCAGACCACTGACTTTAAATACTCATAACTTCTGATTGAATTAACCGATTACAATGAAATAAAGCCTAAACTAAGCCCTATATTTTTGCCTTATATTTTTATGAAAACGCCATCTAAATCGGCTCAGTAGTTTTTAAGTTATGCGTGAATTAAATTCAGTGGGGCTCGCGACTTTTTCTTTAATTACTCATAGCTTTTGATTGAATAAACCGATTGCGATGAAACATAGCCTATATTTTAATCTAAGCCATGCCCTACACTTCAGTGAAAACCCCATCCAAATCGGTTCAGTAGTTTTTAAGTGATGCGCGAACAAACAAACAGACAAACAGACAAAAATTCTAAAAATGGTCTAAATGTATTCCATTACGTATCCTAAACACCCCCAATTATTTTTTTTGTAAATATCTTCAATGTACATCATCGCCAAGTTTAGAATTTTATTATATGTATAGATTCGGAGCGCGCTCTATACAAACGTACTATGGTGATATTTTCAATACTAACCAATTAAAGTAAATGAAATTTTGCAGAAACGATCTAGAAACAAATTTCTATGCTTGTATGGAGTCAGATTTTCGTTAAAATGTATAGTTTTCAAGTTACAGTGCCTCAAAGATTTCCATACAAATCTTAAATTAATCCTAGCATTGAAACTGTATATTTTAACGAATATCTGACTCTATAGAAGCATAGAAATTTGTTTCTAGATTCATTCATAGTTTCATTGACTTTAATTGGTTAGTATTGAAAATATCACCACAGTACGTTTGTATGCAGCGCGCATTTTCGGTCTCGGAATAATATTCTCTTAATTCTGACTTAATTTATCAAAGGTTAGCTCGTAGTTATAGTAGGTACTTATTCAGTTTATTACCGACGCGACAAGTTAATTGATGTTCACGAATTTAATTATTGTTAAGTTTGCAACATCTTCTATTGTTGTTGTTTATCAAACATGTTAATTATTATCGGACTGCACTGCACGTGCTATGCAAATACTAGCTTGCACTTTGATACGTTATTTGTTTCACTGCAATGGTACATTATATTATCTAATAATTATACACCAATGCTCTAGTTTGATCTCACCTTTTGCCCTATACCTAGAACCTAGAACTATAGGTACAGGGTGTAACAAAACACCATAGTAATACCATAGAGGTATTATACCAGGAATAGAGCAACAAACATGAGTTGACTTTTTTGGATGTTTTTTGGAGACTATTCGCAGGCAAAAATTCGAATATTGTCTATAATTTTGAGTCTAACGTGAAGTTGTGGATAAATTCATGAAGTAGTGTCAGTATATTTCATAAAATTATCTACGATTTCACTTTAGATTCGCAATTATTCACGGAAACCGAATTGTAAAAATTAATTGGAGACTAAAAAAACGGCCCAATTGCCTAGCGTCACGTATCTCTTTCTATTATACAGTGGTGCCGCTAGGTACATCTCGCCCACTCAGCTGTACCTATGTTCCTCTATTCCTGGTATAATACCTCTATGAGTAATACTTAAGGGGGTGCTTCAGACCATCAAACTGAACAACTTTCACTAAGGAGCCAACTTCGAAATCGTGAAAAAAAAACAGCTGTCCATACATTTTAGTCGAGTCGGTACAGCAGTTTTGTATGGGACAGCAGATTTTTTTTTTTTGGGATTTCGATGTTGGCTCCATATTGAAAGTTGTTCAGTTTGATGGTCTGACGCACCCCCTTAAGTATTACTACGGTGTTTTGTTACACCCTGTATTAGCACAAGAACTATAATTACTAATTACATATTCGTTTTTAGTCATTGTTATATCTAATGTAGGTATTCATAATTATTTCTGAAAAGTAACTTTGTAACAAAATGGAAACTTCTAGAAAATGTTTGCTTTATTAATTTAATTACTAAGATACCTTTAAGCAGAGATTAACTAATTGTCTATAAGTTAAAAGTTTTACACTCAGTGCAGAAACGCTCGTTAAAGTTAATCCTCAATTTAATCTCTTGCTAGCTAAGCTTAGATATTCCGTGCTTTTACTACGTCAACAAGATAAAAAGTGACAGCAAGACATTTAATGGAGGATTAACTTTAATGAAGGAGTCACGTTGCAGGTTCTGACGCGAGCACTTGTCTTGTGTCGTTTTCGCGCTTCGTGTTTTTTTCCTGCCACGAGGCTCCACAATCCTCAATCTCTTCTTGTTCTTGATCAAAAACAATCCCCGAGATTGAAATCGTTCTAGCCGAGATTGGGATAGATATACTACCATAAACTACTTGACACTGGCGGAAATGCAGCACAAACAAGAGTCGATTAATTATAAATAAAATAAAAAATAAAACTTTTATGAACGTTTCTGCTACCGAGTGTAAGCCTATTTGAGTAGATAATAACAACATTGATTCATCATAAAAAATTAATGTGTGAAAAATCAAATGTGTTATTTTTCACAGTCAACAGCAATTTATGAAATTAGTTCTATTCACGGAACAGATTGTCATGATGCATGATACCTGTCATTGTTAGTTCACTACATACGTGCAAGATACTTTCTGCTAACGTAAAGTGATACGAAAGCGGGTCGAGTCGAGAGTCGAAACACGAGCGAGAATCACCTTACGTAAATACACCGGCAATATTGCAAATACACCACAGTTATATCACACGTGTTCTAAATGCTTCACAAAGGACGTCTAGTGTTTATTTGAATCGTTAAAGAAGAGTGGTTGTGACACTCACCAGGGCACTGTTCCACCTTGGTAGCGGCAGCTAGGGCCAGGAGCGCCGAGCACACGACCACACTCAGTGGAACCATGGTTACGTTTGAGACGAGACGAGCTCTACAAGCCGACGTTATTTGACCAACGATTCTGAATAGTCAGTGCTGCAGCGTTATGTAGTCCTTAAGTCCACCTTGATAAAGTTCATAATTGAACCAGTTTAGTTGTGTCCATTGCAGACTGCAATAGTAGACTTGACAGGACAAGATAAACAAACTGTTTAGGGCAGAGTTCAGGATCGCACTACCGGCGTCATTAAAATTGTAGATTCGACCTTAAAATTAACATCAGGGTAAGGAAATGGTTTAGATATAAGTACTTACATAGTTTGTATGTAAGAATTAAACCTTTTCTAGATGTCACTCCTGTGGAAACTGGTTTATTCAATGCTATTATCTACATAGGTATGAAGAGTCCGAAACTACTTCATCGACGCCGACACGTCCAGCTACTAGATGGATAGACCTAGAAACTTGAGATTTATTAAAATACTTAGTTCTTAGGTATAAATCAGGGCGACGCTGTTACGCGTCAACTAAACATATTTATGAATAAGTACTTATTTTAGGTAGATAATACGATTTTATCGACCTATCTATACTTCATTCCAAATAAGGACGATGAGATTTTTCGATTCCTATTTAGCTTTCTGGCCAATTCTGATAATTTATTTATCAGAAAAATTTACTATCCGACACTTCGATCAAAATAAAATGAATGGATAGGCCTAAAGCGCGGTAAGTTGAAGCAAACTACTGGTGCACTTGGTACATACAAACTAGGGCCATTATCTGTCAAATCTAGGGTACTTTCATACAAGTGACAAGTAAAAATTTCATTTGTTTTGCCTCATTTTTCTGGTTTGAAATGTTCGCTTAAGGCCTATCCATTCATTTTATTTTGATCGAAGATCCGACACATATTGGTCCACCAAGGAGCACCTCAGGAGTTTGACTGTTTATACTGATTATGTTAGAAAAAGACACCATCAAATCACAGACTAGTTGTCTGCGACCATTATACTATAAAACCATTGATTAAAATACTATACCTAATGTACTGGTTTTTACGTGAAACGTGAGGATTCTACTGCAGTGCAGCCATTCATTACATGTAGCGAGCGAACGACATGGGCGTTTGCTTAATATCTGCGTCTGACTTCGAGGGAATCTAGTCTAGTGGTGAGCATCTGATTTGAGTGGAGGTTAACGGACTGGTTTGAAGTTAACGTAACAAACAAGGTAACGTAAAAATATTAATTCTTAGTTTTTTAAAGAAAATAAAATAAAATATTCAGTCTTTTTATTGGACGATTGAAAATTAATCATCGTCCATCAAGTCCACTGCTAGAATATAACAGTAAAATATAAAAGAATTGCCAATAACAAAGATGAATAATGTCACGTTTACACGCGACAACTAGTAGAATAGAATGGCACGTGACCTTCACAACTTATATAAAGTATTATAAAAATTATCACGTTTTGAGATCTAATTTTGAGAATCTAAAAGTCGTAGAACGACTAAGAATTACAATAGTAAGTACATAATTTTGATTATGAATAGCAACAGATAAAATCAGCCAAGCGTTTATATTTTTTAACACTGGATGCTAATTGATAAACAATAAAAGTGTAAAGTCTGTTAAACAAGCCATTCTAAAATGTGTGATCAATCGCTGTCCTTTGTCGTTTGTTTGTTTCTATTAGCGTAATATTTTTTAATGATATCTTGTAGATATCCTTCAGTGATGTTCGGATGGTTGGGGTCAAGGTTTGGCTCGAAGTTGTCTGCTATATCGTCGAGGTCGTCTTCGGGTGCAGCGGTGTGAGCGGCCAGTGCCTGGCGGAGTAGCTTCTGCAATGGGCTCTGGGTCTGAACCAGCACGGAGAAGCAAAGCACTAGTTTCCCATCCTCGTTGTAAACGCGCCACCGCAAATAGCCTCGTTGGTTCTGTTGTGAAAAATGTTTGGTTATTGCATTAGTACAGAAAAACTCACGATCATTAGAAATTCAAAACTTTGCTACATCTACATTTATCTTTCTTAGGGTTCGTACCCAAAGGATGCCAACGAGACCCAATTACTAAGCCTACGACGTCCGCGTCCGTCCGTCCGTCCGTTCATAGCATGACAAGGCGCTAAGCTTTGAAAAAATTAAGTTCCTTATTAGTGTATAGAACAATGGTAATAGTTATTTAATAATGATTAATCTGTCTTTTTTGTGCATGTCATTATCATTAGTAGTCATTACAGAACAGATACAAGGTGTAACATAACACGTTAGTAATATTTATAGGGGTGGTTTAGTTAAACTATCGAACTGAATATCATCATCATAGGCCTTTACATCGGTTGCAAATGATTTAAGCAAGTGTTTTTGGAGAAGCTCTTTTTCTATATATTTATACTAAATGTATGGGACAGGGACAGCTTTCGAAGTAAATTACCAGGGCTATCTTTGAAGGCACAGTCATGACACTCGTGAAGGATGTCATGACGTTCGTCCTCACTGGACATTCTTCGATTTCACATTGATCTGTAACAATTTGATATTAATTAATTATTTCTAAACATCTACACGAAAAAGTTAAATTTGTGAAAACATTTGCCTGGACAAGATATCTCAATTCTAGGCGCTTAGCTGCGCTTTCCTTGCAGTTCTCCAGGTTTACCTATATCCTTGCTAAAAATGTATACAAGTAAAGTACACCTAACCACTTAACGTTAGAATGTCAAAAAAAACTTGTCTAATTAAATGTAATAAGTATAGCCTTTGGCCGTGGTCGCATCTTAATCAAAGGGTATTTCTTCTTATCGTGTGGGCAGCGAGCCCTGGTGTCAGAGTTTATTCAAACCGCCTTTCGGCCTCTGGCGTGGTTTTTATGTAACGAACGACTACTACCACCAGAGATAGTAGCCGTGCCATCCGAAGCTCGGAATAATCTTTCTTTTCAGACAATCAGGTGATTCATAATGTAATGTCCTAACCAATTGGGGAAAAACGCACAAAGTTCACTAGATGGTGTCCCCTGTGGGAATCGGACCCACGACCTCCGTGTCAAGAGCCTAATGCTCTTAATGTTTAGTTAGACCACGGAGGTAGTGGGAGTATCAAAGGGTCGCAACGAATAGACAATTTTGCGTAAGCAAGCACTTTTTGCAAGGAACGTCGGTCTTTCATTACCTACTACCTATTTAGGTACATAGTACCTACGCCTGCAGACGCAACGTACCTGGGGTTACTTCTGTGTTCAAGTTGACGAGATTTATGTTGATGACCACATTTTGGTCCAGTTGACGCGATACGAAATCTGAAATTTTAAAATTGCGCTGATTAAATAATCATTTAGTCGATTCGACTCCGATTCGTGATGATGATGACGAGACTAAGTGCACGACACGATATGAATATGACTTATATAGTTTATTAAATTATCTTTCACTTCAAAGTTTGAGCAAGGTGTAAACTGAGCAAGTCATCATCATCATCACCCTATATATTCGTCCCACTGCAGGTCACAGGCCTACCCTTACCGCCTGGCCACGGGACAGGGCGACCGGCGGCGCGAATTGCGATTTTAGAATACACTGAGCGTTGTGTCCCTACAATTACGCAAAAACGCAGCGGCGCGTAGGCAGTGTATTCTAAAATCGCAAGACGCGCCGCCGGTCGCCCTGTCCCGTGGCCAGGCGGTTACGGAGGGTGTATGGGCGTTATTCACCACGCGTGCCCAATGCGGTTTGGTAGACTACATACGAGTATGATCGGACGGAATTTCTTCTTCGGCGTATGCAGGTTTCCTCACGTTGTTTTCCTTCACCGTTTGAGAGCAGGTGGTGTTACCTACATACTCGTAAGTTAGAAAAACTCATTGGTACTGGCCGTGCGGATTCGAACTCGGACCCCCATAATTGGGTGTCCACTTAATTGTCCAGTCCATACCTCTCCGCAACGCGCCACCGAACTGAGCAAGTAGGTATATACACCGTTCTAAGAGTGAAGACCGCGAACTGGTAGGCGTAGTTTGGGACGCCCTGCTGCCCGCTGGACAGACGACATAAAAAAAGTAGCGGGGTACTGGATGAGGAAGGCCGAGGACAGAGTTTTGTGGCGCGCCACGCGCCGCGCCTTGGGAGAGGCCCATGTTCAGCAGTGGACGATGATAGGCTGATGATGATGGCTCTAATTGTGATATACCTACAAAGGGTTAAGATAACAAACAAGGAAGCCCTAGACAGAAGGGACGACAATTTTTAATTCCCAAAAATTACTTGTTTTGAAGTTTTGAAAAATCGCTCATTTCGATTGAATTCGCTAAAACATTTGTGTTTATTGTAATGTCCATAGGTAATGTTTAAAAATATCTTTTACCTAATCATGTGCGTCACAGAATCACAGTGCGTCACATGTGATAAAAAAATTGTTGATAAACTTTTGTAGGTAGATATTGCATCAATTTGCATCCAAAATGCACTGGCATTATTAAGTAGGTATAATGATTAATGAATCATACACAAGTCAAATTATCTTTCTTTTTGGGTAATCTAGCTTGGAAACCAGAGATCCCAGCAGAGAGATCATACTATATTGCTGAATTGTAATGTAACAGCATGTAACATATCCATATTAAGAACTTTGTATTCTTTCAACGTGACAATAAAACTTGTTTTTGAAGTGATACTTCTAATGGGAGGGCTTTGAAATTCTGATCGGCAACCTTTTTGTGTGACGGAAGTTCGAAATTTAAATCGAGAGAAGTATCACATCTGCCAGGCGTCCCGTGATGGCCAACTTTTTTCTTTTATTATTTTCCAAGTCAGGGAAAGGAAAACAAGTAGGTAGGTACATACCTGCAAAGAACTCGATGCTCACGGGAACTTCTTCTGCTAATGTCACATAACAAGGAAGCCTCGTGGTACACCCCTCTATATCTACAGCCAGCAGTTCGTAAGCCGACCCTGCAACAAAATCACTTTCGTCATCAATGCGGCAGGGGATTAGGTAGATATGAAACCTCTCGATTGCTCGCTCGAAAACGTCGGCTATTATATGTTTTAGATGGGTTACCGTTTCAGTGGTAGATATTTAATCTCACGCCACTCACAAGCGCCTCCTGGCATAGAAAGACACTTAGGTCCCAGATACTGGGCTGCAATCGCGGTAAATATTCGGTGATTGGACCGTGATTTGACTACGTTCGAACCATAACTTTTGACACATTTGGTATTGCGCTAATCGCGGTAGGTACTGCTCTTGACAGCCGTTATTAGAGCCATTTTGACAGACCGCAGTTTAGCGCGATGCGCAATTCAGCACAGTTGAATAGTAATTGGATCGCAATGTGATTAGAACTGTTAGCGCAATCGTCCTCCTGGTCAAGTCAAAGGTCCGTACGAAATTCTCTGACAGCATGCCCTCGACCAATAAACACAGTCCGTGGAGGAGCATGGCTGCACCTTCTGTCCCTTTTTCTTAAAACGAGGCTTTGTGCCATGCTCTGGGACTGTAGGTAGGACTTACTCGTATTAGGTAGGCTAAGGGTTTATGGAAGCCATTACAGATCTTGACAAACATTCGTTGGTATTCGGTTTCCTTACCCAAAGGGTAAAACGGGACATACTAAGACTCCGCTGTCTGTCCGTCTGTCACCAAGCTGTATCTCATGAACCGTGATAGTTAGACGGTTGAGTTATCAAATATGATGTATTTGCCTTGCCATTATTACCACGTATTACTAAGTACTTATCAGTTAGTAAGTTATAATTAGTAATTAGCTATCTAATTGATTTCCCCCTTTTCACTTATCACTCAGGACTAACTCTTGTGTGTTGCTGGTACCAGAGTAACCAGGCAACAGGATTTTTCTGACATTTCCCGAATTTTTTCCCTTTGTCAGCAGGAATTTTGGCTAGATTCTAGCTTTGAGGGTAGTAAAGCCATATAATGTGAAGGTGGCAAAGTGCGGCAAGTGCACCTACCACAAATATCTCGAAAACTACCGATTGGATACTAGTAGTGACACCTTACATCGATGCTAGAAAGAGTTCTTGGTGATCGATGTAAGGTACAGTCAGCATCAAAAGTATCTAGGCATGTTAAGTGTTCATAAATATCTGGATAACTTTACGATAGCAAACCTTATTTCAACTCACAAAGAAATCAAATTAATTTATCTGTAATGTTATTATTTGTTAAGTTAAAAACAAATGGTATCTAGTAGGAACTGCCTTGCCACCTTCACTATACCTATACTTATTGCTTGAGATATGTCTCACTGTCTCACTCACTACTAGTCACTATACCTACCTATACTTATGGCTTGAGATATATCTCACTCACTACAAGACATACTTTACTGCGATTCTGTCCACGATGTAGGTTCTCATTTACACGTGTCTGGGTATCGTCACTGCCAGATTACTATTGCGGCATAAGAATTATTCTTATGATTGCGGTTAGAATTAAGTTAGAATTATATGTGTGGTAACGTCATAAAAATAACTATAAATAGCAAATAAATGCAAAATAAAAACACACGAGAATAGGGACACAGACAAACAGACATCCCAGTGGCGGATTTGCCCTAAGGCACAGTAGGCCCGGGCCTAGGGCGGCCAGATATTAGGGGCGACCAATCGTAGCAAAGAAACAACTCAAATTACCAACGTTAATCGAGCTACGAGCTTCATGCTGTGAAAATTTCTATTCATTCGATTAATAGTAGATCGGCGAACCGACAAAAAGTAGCTTAAATAAGATTCTGGCACAAGTCATCTCCTTTATAGTGTTATCTGGTATCGATGCATTCAGTATGACCTCCTGATTACAAATATATGAGATGACAAGCGCTCAGACTGTGGGGGTAGAAACTGTGACGTCATAAAGTTGGCCATACAAAGTAAACAATTTTTTTTGTTTATTCATGCCGTGTGGGGTATCAAATGAAAGGGCTCTATGAGTACATTACAAATTTATAGCATAGTATATCATTTTCATTACTTGGTTTAACAAATTATTCGAAAAAGTAAAAAAATTCCACAATTCTGAGTTGACTTTGAACTGCTATAGATTAGAAACGACGGGATGGATTTTTTAAAAATATGTATCAAATGACTCAGGATATCCTCTATATTGCGTCAAAAAATAATTAACCAGATAAATTACAAAATAAAGAATGTACATCAATTTGAATAACATTGTAAATTTTTGGACGCTTTCTAATAATTTCTTAGACCAAGTTGTGAAAATGGTATAGTATGATATATATTTGTAATCTCCCCATAAAGCCCTTTCATTTGATGCCCCACATGATAAGTTTAATTTAAAAAGAAACTGTGACGTCATGAAGATGGCCATACATGGTAAAAAAAAAAATTATTGTAATCATGCCGTGTAGGGTATCAAATGAAAGGGCTTTATGAGTAGATTACAAATATATATCATACTATACCATTTTTACAACTTGGTCTAAGAAATTATTAGAAAGCGTCCAAAAATTTACAAGTTATTCAAATTGATGTACATTCTTTATTTTGTAATTTATCTAGTTAATTATTTTTTGACGCAATATAAAGGATATCTTGAGTCATTTGATACATATTATTTAAAAATTAATTCAGTCGTTTATAATCTATACCAGTTCAAAGTCAACTCAGAATTGTGTTTTTTTTTACTTTTTTGAATAATTTGTTAAAGCAAGTAGTGAAAATGATATACTATGCTATATATTTGTAATGTACTCATAAAGTCCTTTCATTTGATACCCCACACGGCATGAATAAACAAAATTTTTTTTTTACTTTGTATGGCCAACTTTATGACGTCACAGTTTCTACCCCCACAGTCTGAGCGCTTGTCATCTCGTATATTTGTAATCAGGAGGTCATACTGAAGCCATTGATACCAGATAACACTATAAAAGAGATGACTTGAACGGAAAGTTCCGAAACATCATTTTTCCAACCCTCTATAATTTCGATTTCATTACTACTGTTCATAATACAAAAGAGTCGACCAGCTGAGGTCGTGGTGCTACCATTTTTAACCTGGGCCCTTCGATCAACAATATACAACTAGATAAAGGGTCGCATACAAAATCAAAGAGAAATTCTGTCCTCGTGAATATACAACATTTTTTGTTAACGAACCGAGAAAACAGTCCGAATACATTATAATTTCGACCTCAAAGCAACCATAATTCCTAGTAATTTAAAAGAGGAACACTGCGGCATTGCGAGGCATTGGCTTTGTTCGAACGCAACTAATTCAAAATAAGACCTCACTCCAATAGTGAGGCGTTATTTGCCGGGACATGTTTTGAGCGCTGACGCGTTAGGCCCCCATTACATGGTAGGTTTTGCGTCAGTCAAAACCACCAGTCATGACATGAATGACGTTTGACTGATGGTGACTGATGGAATTAGTAGCCACATTACACAGTCATTCTGACTGACCGTCAGTCATGCTCAAAATTTCACAAAGGATACACGTGTTCACGCAAGACAGTATGGATATGAATGAATGAATGAATGAAATACTTATACTTTTATTTACACCAAAACGCAAATACAGCATAGAAAAGGAAACAAAGAAACGATAATGGTACAAATAAGGCGGTCTTATCGCTAAAAAGCGATTTCTTCCAGGCAACCTAAACAGACACACAGATATTCATAAAAGAAAAGCCTGTATTGGAATTTTGATTGCGATATTGAGTAAAAAACGTGTTAAAAGAAATGCTACATCCTACACCAACATACTAATAAGGTGTTAGTTGGGGGTGCAACCCGTGCAACCCTTAATAACCCTCTACGAGCTAGGGGTTGCAACCCCTAATAACCCCTACGTCCTAGGAGGTTCACCCCCTAATCACCCCCACGAGCTAGGGGGTTCACCCCCTAATCACCCCCACGAGCTAGGGTGCAAATTCTAATCACCCCCTACGAGCTAGGGGGTGCACCCCGAAATAACCCCTACCTCCTAGAGGGTGCACCCACTAATCACACCCACGAGCTAGGGTGCACCCCCTAATAAGCCCTACGCCCTAGGGGGTACACCATCTAATCACCCCTACACAACCCCTTAATCACCCCTACGAACCCCCTACACAGTAGGGGTGCACCCCCTAATCACCCCCACGAGCTAGGGGGCGCACCTCCTATGCACTACGGGGAGTATCTATCATGTCCGACTCCATCGCTGTCCGCGCGCTGACTGACGGTGATTGACGAAATGCGATTACACGTTCACTCAAAAGTCATGACTGATGGTTGCATGATGAAAATCTAGATTTTCGTCATGCAACCATCAGTCACCATCAGTCAACGCATTACACGGTAGGTTATTCATCAGTCACAGCCGTGACTGTGGCAAAACTGACAGCAAAACCTACCGTGTAATGGGGGCCTTATTTAGTTGTATATTGTTGATCGAAGCCTGGGCCCCTAGACAAAGTATCTTTTGATTATGGACTTGACGTATGGTGACGAAAGTCTACTACACTGAGCAAGTAATCACTACGTAGCGTTACCGCCAATAGACTGTCACTTTGTCTAGGGCTCCATATAGTTTGTTCTCCGGGCGGCAGAAACCTCCGCAGACCTTACCTACCTTAAAATACCATGGTCACCCATCTAGAAATGCACCGGCTGGGTTTCACCTACGTCCCTGGGTTTTACTTTACCACTAAACTTAGGTAAATAAGTAGGTTAGACACCTCTTTTACATAGTAGTAGGTACCTAAGCTACTTTTCTACTCTTGCATTAGGTACTTAGTATATATTTGATTGATTTATTAAGTACCTACGGTACGAGTGTACCTACCTATTATTTTACAAAAATATCACCTCTATAAATAAATCCATAATCCGGTTACAAAAGATAATAATTCTAAAAATAAACTCAACAATTCACCTATAAATCTACTTTGTTTCGACATCAATAGTGTCAGACATAAAACTGATAAAATTATACAATTAAACGTTGATTTTAGCAACTTCACAAATCTCAGTCGACGATAATGTAGGTAACTGGTTTTCATTAATAGTAATTACAAAAGTAATCGTGGGTAAATATTGCAATTGTCATCATTTACGTCATAAAGCGCGGGTTTTTACGAGTAGGTATAACATTCTACTAAGTAGTATCTATAAATCAAATCAAAACGTAAGACATTATCTCTCAAATGTTTTTAAATATTTCTTTTAAAACCAATCGTAACCTCCAATCTATACGTATCTCTAGATATATCTCTATAATATTTAATATTGCTAAATTGTGTTCGACATTGATATCTGTGATCTTACCAGACCATTGGTAACGATCCACTGACAAGTCAATACTCAATAGTTATTTGTTATGCTAGGCTGCAAAGTTGTTTTTTGGCGCGAGTACTTATTGTATTGAAACCTGAGCGTAGCGAAGGCATACGAGACGTAGCGTACGAGACGCAAAATAATTTTGCAGCCGAGCGAAACACACAACTTTTCACCTCACAACAGCGAAGAAAATGTTAGGTGCAAGCACTGAGTTAGATGTATAGAGCGAACATCGCGCTTCATGACGTTGTCCCATTCTATTGATTGCATTGCATTTGTCTGTCTCACTGCGGTCACGAGTAGCAGCTTGATTGAAAAAAAAAATCTGCGTAAAAAAGGTTGTGGTGTTGTACTGAGATACTGCGCAAATAATTCAAGAAATGTAAGCAAATGTTAAGGAAAAACTTTTCATAGGTAAACAAGATGAATTATTTAACATTATATTTTTATCCCACCCTGGAAAAATAATTATATGCAAATGCAAATAAGGACAAACCTATACGTGATAAAGAGAAGGCAAGAAATATTTCCACTCAAAGAGATTACATTTAGGTATAATCTCTTTGTTGTAACTCAAATAAATTATAGTGAAGGACACACCTATACGCGAAAAAGAGAAGACAATAATATGCACGAAAATATGCAAAGTTCGCTAAGTTAGCAACATAATTTTTTTGTCTTTCTCGCACTTATACTTTTTACTATCTTTTTATCTGGACTGGCAGTATAGCCAAATATTGAATAGAAAGATTCTAATTTTAAAAACTCTTTCCACGCTAGCGGATAAAATGCACTTTTGCACTCAGATTTCGAATGATAAACAGAATCTTTCCGAGCTTGTGAGGTGAAATATGTAGTTATTTGTTATACAAGAGTGCAAAGTTGCTTTTTAACCGCGTGCGTACAGCGAGTGTTTCAAAAATTTGAATCCTGAGCGTTGTAGCGAGGGAATCAAAAGAACACGAGGTGAAAAATCTTTGCACTCGAGATGACTCGAGTGCAACACGTAACTTTTCATTTTCTTCATAATTTTATTTTTATATTGTTAAACTTGGGAAGCTTTCATACCTAATACAGTTACGTGTAGGAACTTTGTCCTTATGAGAATAAGTCCTTTTCTCACCTTATGAGAATCTGTCTTTATGCAAACGTTCGCTACTGATATTTTAATTTTGCCACAACACACCTAACACTTGACGATCATAAAGTTTATGATCAGGGCAATAAATGTCGTGATTTATTAGTAAGTAATCCCCTCCGGCTTCGCTTTGATAAGTCTATTAGAATTTATAGGACACGTGCTTACCATCGTGTAAGGTGCTTTAAAATCGCATTTTATTTAATTTTACCCTTCCATGAGTCATACTTATAGCGCGATGATTTTCTAAAAGAACGTCTTCCTCGTTCGAATTCGAAAAAAAAAGATTTGGGCACGACAGCCAAAAAGTTCGGGGTAGGCAAACATCAATAGATCGTAACCTTAGAGCATGTTGTAATGTACCATCGGAGTCACGTTGCAGGGTTTGCCCCGAACACTTGTCTCTCGCGTGGTGTTCGCGCGGTTCTCGTTTCAGCCTGCCACGAGGCTCCAAAATCTTATTTGTTTTTACTCAAAAACAATCCTCGACATTGAATAGACACTCCCTCAAACTACTTGACATTGGCGGAAATGCGGTGCTAACGCACAAGCAAGAAGTCCATAATTATAAATAAAATAAAAAATGTTCCATCGAAACATTCCAGACTTCAAAACTAAAGATTGATGGACTGGTTAGTGCCAAACCCAGGACACGATTAGCGAATAGGCATGGTAACATTTACGTACTTTTGGCTATCGTTATTGTTTTGTTATTTTTATTGAATATGATATTTCGTAGAAAGAGAAGGAACTAGAAGAAAGCACGTGTCTTGTCATATCACCAGTAAGAGATGCAAATAGCAAATTCGCTCTAGTTAAAAAAGGAGATCGCTACTTATTGCTGTCCTTATCGACGTAGCCACTTTTTTGTTCTACGACGGCTGTCTGACTCCGGAGTCAGACATCTATTTTCATACAAATTGTATAGGATTTTATGACTATCGCTGTCTCATACGCGGTTACACTGATGTTACGTCTATCAGCGTAAGCGAAAAATACTTCGCCTATGTGATATTTTGTCTCTTTTGTGAGACACCTAATTCCTATAAACAGGACATGTCTCTGGTTGTTCCATTCGGACTTTCACGATTCCTAGGTGATTCCTAGGGTAGGTATATACCTATACCTAATGAAAAATTACTATGGCTTGGCCAAATGCAGCAGTCAATCACAATTATATTATAAGGTACGTAATAAATTATAGTTTTTTGATTGATATACCTATTATGGTGCACAGGCACTTGCATTATTCGAAGGCTAAAAATTAAATGACGGTGAAAATATTCCGATAACTTTCACCTCTCGAAGAGGAACAAACGTAGCAACTTGCGTACAATTTCTGATTGCTTTGGCATATTATATCGAATAGGAACTACGTAGGAAATGAGAGAAAAGATAAAGTTGTTGACCTTCCTTGTTCAATATCTTGAAATACAAGTGAAATACGAGTATGATTCTGTTATTCTTATTAAGAGTTACCCTCATATCTACGTAGATACTCGTACCTAAGATTAAGCTGACTTCTGGGCACGTTTTATAATACTTATTAAATTTTGTATTCATCTTTCCCGACGTATCTTCCGCGACATATCAACTCGTTTGTTCCGTATTCTGAGATCTGCACATCAATATTAAATATGAAAGGTTGAATTAACTTTTTCTTTCGAATAAATATGGAACCTTGGAGTACTCCGTCATCCATGATACACGCAATAAATGTTCAATTTCTTACCTACTTAGGTATTTATCATTTTAGTCCATCGACTTGTATCCTATGTATGTTTACTTTCTTTTACGTGCAGTTTCTTCTTTCAAATTTGATATATAGGGTATGGGAATACAATTGAGTCCTAGTTTATAGAGCAGCCAAAGTATTCCATACAGAGCAGCAGGATTGGTGCTCAGTTTGGAACAAGTTTGGAATTTAATACTATCATTTATAGCCATCCTCTACCTAGTTATATCTTAATAACATCCGGTAACAATGTGCTTCTATAAAACTCTAAAATAAGTATAACAAAAATACACTTACCGCAGTCCTCAAAAACAACGGAGGCGGGTACGGTTACAAATGCCAGCACTAAAAATAAGAAAACCAACAACATTTGTAGTAAATTATCGTACTTATTTAAATCACACCTATTCGTAGTTCTTTGATATCCTGAAACTAAGTAAGTATATCGTGAATGTTCATGCTACATTCATTACATACACAGCCCCAAGAGATTATCGACTAAGATAACGATGAGTCTTAATATTAATAATGCATTGGACTAAAGTTGATTGATACAGAGTAATTATTGTTTTTATTATTATCTACTACAGTAGCTGAGTAATTCATTGTGTAAATTCTTGTACGCAATCCTGGATCTCTGGTCTCCATATGGCATTTCTGGTGCGTCGTTCTTCGTAAACCCTGACCAGGAATATAAAAAACCTGGTTTGGGGGCGGGCGCTGCAATAGACCAACAATAGACTGTCACCTTTAATGTTAGTGTTCCAAGCACAAAAATTTGTTCCAATGATTTTCCGCATCATGGCGAGGTTTTTTATATTTCTGGTCGGGCTTTACAACAATCTCATGATACTTACTTCAATAATAAAACTTCCCTGCTTCAATAGTGCTGCAGCAGAAACAATATGGCAGCGGTGCAAGCGCCATCACGCTCGCACTCGCGCGTCTTAGTTATGTGCTTCTTGCTCGGCGCCTCTAAAGTTACCCTCGAAGTGCTGGGTGCGATATCTGAAGATAGAAAGGGGCCTTATGCTATCCATTCTGTATGAAATAACTACCAATGGTTTTTAATGAGATGATCAGACCATCAAACTTTCTCTATCACATGACGGGACATCCACATCGAAATTGCGGATAAAAACTGGAAACCTCCTCGTCCTATAAAATAATTTCGATCCTTCTTGAAACGATATTTTCGTCGAATGATATCAATTTCACCCTGTATTACCATATTACCTACCTGTTTACGAAACGATATTTTCGTCTTTGGAGTTAAATTCTCCTAAACTGAAATTGATATCATTAGCATCCTTTTAAACTAAGAGTACCCATCAAACTGAACAAGTTTTACTATGGGAGCAAACCGATCGGCGATCGGAGCATAAAAAATCTGCTTTTGCATACATTTGAGTCGAATAAGATTATGGAACAGCAGAATTTTTTGCTCCGATCAGTAGGGCTATTGTGTAAGCTTCCGATTAAGTATATCGTTTACGAAATCGATAACGTTTTATGACTGTCCTAGCCAATTTTTAAATAATATTTTGTTTCTGTGATCATCGTGTTCATTATCTGAGATAAATTAACTAAATATTAAGAAGCAAAATCGCTAAGAACTGCTAAAACACCGTGTCGATTTGATACCGATTGAATCGTGTATAGTTACACAATAACCCCCCTGTTTGCTCTTTGCTCCCGTAGTAAAAGTTGTTCAGTTTGATGGGTAGACTCTCAGGTAGACTCTTGTTTAAAATGATGCTGACTGGATGCTAATCAAGGAATATACTACTCTCTAATGATATTATCAATTTCATTCTGTATAGTTTGTGAGTGACAATGGCTGAACATAGACAATACTATGCCAGCTTCCTGGGCTGAGCGAACTAAAAAATCGTTTTTAGCAAAGTTTCACCAAGATGTTAGATCGTTAATTTAAAAAAAGTTCAGAATTTAAACAAGATAGTTAATTAAATTTGGGATATCAAAGACAGATAATAAGTAGGGTAAGGCGCCTGTAAAAATGATCATTGCCATATCACAGTAGATATAAGATAAAACATCTACGTATCTATCATTGCGCATTTGCAATTAAGTACTTATTCGACTTGGCAAAAGTAACTCTTAACGCCTCATTAAAATTCACGCGCAATTAAGTAGTTGAATACTTCGTTATTTAATGTTTACCGCAGGCGTTTACCCACTCAACAGTCCGCGTCAGAAATTTTACATCTCTCAGATGACCTGCGTAACTAGAGTTACTTTTGACACACTTCTCTCAACAGTCCTACGTAACTAGAGTTACTCAGTTCAAATTTCCCGGCTTACTTTTGAATTTATTCTTTTTAATAGTGTTGCAACCTTCCCTCGACTATGAAAATTTCCGAAAATACCTAGTATAATATGTGTAACTGCCCTAAATCATTGGAATATCACTACCTAAGGCCAAAATTAAAAAAAAAAATTTCAAAGTTTGTGGTGTCGGATTACGGGTGTGTGAGTGACGTGCAAAGAGTACATCTGTGATATTTTATTGAAATATATGGCGTCTGGACATATTTTGAGATAATTTGTGCATTTAAATGTTCGTAATTTAATAAAGTTTCATATTTGCAAAGGATTGGCTGCTGGGTAACACATTTTTGAAAAATTTTACTCGAGAATGTATGGCGACGAATTTTTTTGTGAGCGGCGACAACTGTGAGTATATTTACATTGTTTTTGCATAAAATCTATTTAAAAACATTTGGCATACTTATTTATTGAAAGATAATTTAACTAGCTTTAAAATAATATTTTTTGTTTTACAGTAGGAATACTAGTTTACGAGATTCAAATGTTTTTCTAGATTTGGAAAGTGGATCGGCCGTTTTTTTTTTCATTTTTTCTATGAACTTTGACCCCTGGACTGTTGAGGCAGTAAAAATTAGATTTCGGACAGTTGAGAAAACTAGGTCATTCGAAGCCCTAGTTTCGTAGGACTTCCAAGTGGAGCTATTAAATTAAAAAAAAATCATTACAAGAAAACTGTAATGGTATCAATTTTGAAATGTTGATCGTAGGAGGTACTAATTAGGTACTTACTAAATCTTAGGCCGAGATTCAGAGCCGATTTCGAACTCCCGTATGTCAAAATCTATACATTTCGACCCTACTTAGCCTAAGACAGAAAAATTCGTCTCTGAATCTCGGCCTCAGTCAGTGTACTCAGTGTGATACGATACACCTTGTAGTTTCCGAGTAACGGAATTGGTCTCGCCATTTTGACGTCTTAATGGTGAGGCCAGGGTTTTTGGTGAATATCTCGAAAACTATTGAGGTTAGTTGTAGGTCGATGATTGAGGTACAAATTTTTTCAGTATAGGTACCAAATAGTACCAATTAGGTACTAAATACTGGCGATAACATTTTTTAGATATAACGTCTGGCCCCGCCATCTTTACGTTCATTAACTTTTAATATTGGTATTGCGCTAATCGCGGTATAGGTCAACCCATAAACTTCTCCATACAAGCATAGAAATTTGTTTCTAGATTGTTTCTGCAAAATTTCATTAACTTTTAATTGGTTAGTATTGAAAATATCACCATAGTACGATTGTATGGAGCGCACTACGAATTATATCCTCTTAAGCTTCTGACGCCGCGTTTTTTAAACGTGCCGTCCGCGTCTGCGCGTTCGCGAAACAAACTGCTGTATAGGATGAAGAGCGCAGTGTGCACAGTCTTTAGTGTGCGGCCCAGCAGTGATACCCACATTGTCTAACGTGGCCCTTGGCCAGAAAAGTGTGACGACCGCTGGTCTAAAATCAAGCATAACCTGGCAACACCACCATACTAAAATTATTAGTTCCTCAAACATTCATGCCACGAGTTTATAGACAGACGACAGACTATACTTGTATTAATTAATTGATCTGAGGTAGTGTATGGCACATAACGTAAGATAGGGCTGTTTGGGTTCGATCCCATAACCTTCAGGAAAAAAATACAGCTGTTGTTATTGTATGTCAGGAGGTTTTGCGCGGGAAACATGACGGAACGGACAGGCTTTGTTTCTTAATTTTCTAAATTAGTTTTTCGTGGCTATTATTGTGTTTATGAGGTGGAATTAGTGTAATAATGTGCTATTAATGGAGAACAATATAGTAAAAGTGAGAAATAAAGAAGGCGCTCCCGTTTGATTCGGATTGTATCCTCGTGTAAAACTCTATTGAACATTGGAATGCGTCCATCCTTGCATTTCAATGTGTTAGGGTTAGGTTGAGTTAGGGGAGTTTTGCATGGGAACCTTGAAGAAAAGGACGGGCTTTGTTTCTTAATTTTCTAAATTACTTTTTCGTGGCTATTATTGTGTTAATGTGGTGGAATTAGTTTAATAATGTGTCATTAATAAAGAACGATATAGTAAAAGTGAGAAATAAAGAAGGCGCCCCCGTTTGATTCGGATTAATCCTCGCGTAAAACTCCCTTGAACATTGGAATACGTGTTCCACCAGCGCATTTCAAGAGTTAGGTAGGTTAGGTTAAGTACAAAGAAAAATGTAACTAAAGACCAGGCTGTAAGGGCTAGTTCCCATTGCCTTTCCGTAAGGATAAATTATTTAAAAAAAAAAGTATGTCAAAGTCAAATTGACAGATCAGTCAAGGATTCGCTGTGTGAGGTTATTTTTACGAATTCAGGTATTTTCAGTTTATTTAGTTAAAAGCATTGTGTTTTGATAATACGAATAAATGCCATCATGTTTACAAAGTCATGTCACACCATAAGTGCTCTTTCAAGGCACCACCCTACAAGATTAACTTCGAGGTTACGCCACAAGACAAACAAACAAACCGAGGAGAAACAAGCGCCTAAAGTAGCCGCAGACCTCGTCAACTACTTGGAGAACAACCCAGAATACCATGACGTACAGCACAAACTACCCAAATCACTTCTAAGGAAATATAAGACACCGGAAAGTATGTACATTATAAACAAGAATACAGCTAAAGAGATAGCGAATGCGATAAAAAGCCACTTGGGTAGCGACTCGCCCGTGGTGGAGGTGAACCCGGGGCTGGGGTTCCTGAGCCAGGAGCTACTGAAGTGTTACAGTGGACAACTTTACATGTATGAGACATTGAATCATTTCTCACAATGTTTGAATGTAAGTTGTTTTGTTATGTTTATTCATTGACTTGTCATCTACTGGACTTCGGGTCCGCGATCAAAAGTGTCAGGGACAAAAGAACACCAAAACGTATGAAGAGAACCAATTACGTGATAGTCTTTGTTTGATCAAACGACTACATGCATGTATACAGGGTGTCTGGTAAGTAATAGATAACCCTGTACCTGCTGATAGAGCACCTGAAACCATGGACTTTTATGTCCAGTCAAAATGCTTCAATTTTCGAGATATTTATTTTGTGACTTTTAATTTTGTTTTTATTCGGGACCTTTGTCACTCTAATGACCGTCATGGCCACAAAAGAAGAGATTTTTGCAGTCGAATTTTGAATAACATTCTCTAGTGCTATCAGACATGCATAAGAAAGTTTTTGTAGCTAACACACACAACACAAACGAATTGAGACTGACTGGACACAAATGAGAATGTATAATGAAACTGTATTTTTTGTTTTGTTATGTTTGTACAGTGTTTTATTTGCCCTCTGTCCAGTAGGATCCACTATCTTGATGCACCAGTGGATTGAATAGCACGCTGAAGTTCACTATAATCCACCATTAGGCTCAGTGGATCCTATGATACTTGAATGTCTTAATATGCTCCACCAGTGGATTTTGAGGAAGTCCTATTAGAATTTAAAGTTTAGTTATTAACTTCTAAGATTTGTATATTAATGTAATGTTAACATGATAATTGCAATTTAATTTACAGGATTTACAGAAACAGTATCCCAACAGAGTTAAATTTAAAATAGCAGATTTCTTTGGAATGTGGAAATTAGCCTTTCAGGATAAAATGGACAACGGGAGTAGAATAAAAGAATTATTAGGAGAACTCACTACAGACGATAATGGTTTGTATTTTATTTAATACTAGTGTTTTCCCGCGACTTCGTCCGCACAAATTATATACCAGATTTTAAGTCAGATCATAAGCTATCAAACAAAAAAAGTTTCGTCAGAATCAGTTCAGTAGTTTTTGCGTGATGCGCGAACAATCAAACTAACTAACAATTTTGTCAATAGATGGCGCTGCACGTTTTTAAATCGCGCTATCGAGTGTTATTTGAATATATATGAAGTGAACCGCTACTTTTTTATTCCTCATGATTTTACGGTTTTATAATAGTTAAGATTCTGTTCCCGTGGTAGCTCTTAAAGCAGTCTTAAAGATATAGAATGACGATAGATTTGCAAGAATTTTTAACGATGATTAGCATTATGTCAGAAATTTGTTTTTTTTTTAATGATATAAAACTCAAAATACTAATATAATAAAAAGCTTATGTCATAGGACACTGCTGCAAGTCAAAAGTCTTCTCTAGATACTTATGTAACGTGTGCAATCAACAATGAATAAATGAATTATAAAGCATGGTTAATTAGGAAATGCTAAAGCAGAAAGACAGAAACAAAAAATTTTAAATAATAATTTTCATTGTACATTACTTGAATAATAAGCCCTTTTTCTTCATCCAGACAGGATAGTGAAGGTAGTGGGATCAATGCCAGGGCTCTCATTTGTGAAGCACCTGATCAACAACATTGTGTTTCTGAACACAAGCAACCAGCTCGGGAGGCCGGATCTCTTCATCACAATGCCCGCACATAGGGTTGAAGTAAGTTATACACTGAGAAACACTTTTCGTTGAAGTTGGACATAACAATTATACAATACACATTGGAGTCGGAGTCGCTTTGAAGACAGAGCAGGGTGCTTCGGACCATCAAACTGAACAACTTTTACTATGGGAATGACTATGAAACCACGATAAATCTGCTGTTTCATAAATTTTTTTCGATATGCTATTGTCGTTTTCTATGGGACAGCGTTATTTTTTTCGCGAATTCGATATTGGCTCCACAGTGAAAGTTGTTCAGTTTGATGGCGTGAAACGCCCGGTTTCGGCTTCAAAACGACCCCGATTCCAACGTGTATGTATGTATTATGAGTATTATCACAGAGTACTATAATTACTATCGTAAGTATTATGCATATACACTATGTATATGTATAATACATGGCCCATTGCAATAGGCAATATTGTGGCCATCTGATATTCGAAACTACTAAAACGTAATAATACTGGGCCCATAACCTGTTCTGCCAGTTCGTGGTCTCCATTCTCACACTGACTCCTTATCAGTTGTCAATTTTTCATTAACAAGTATCAATAACAAATAACTGACTAAATGTTTCAGTTTCTTACAGACAGTGAGATCCAGACGAATAAGCACAAGTCCATCCCGGCGCTGTTCCAGCTGCTGTTTGACTGCAAGGTCCTGACAACCGTGCCGACGGTTCACTTCCTCCCGTGGACCCATCCGCCTGTTAGTAAAAAAGTTTCTGTGGTAAGTTGGATAGCCTATGCACGTTCTGATCATCCCCTGAATATACAGTCAGCATATTAAGAAAGACCCTATGTTTTTTATTTTTTATTATTTATTTTTATTAATTGAGAAAACCAACAGCTTTATTTAAACATAGTACTTAATATTTACTAACTATAACATAAGCCAATTATAAGTTTCCCTAGAGTAATATTACAGAATTGTTGAAAAAAATAAATAAATCATTTTATATATCATTCTTACTTGAAAAAAACTCGAATTTTGTACGAAAAAATGTGTAAAACCTGGAGGTTAGATTTCTAGTCGAAAAAAAGGTATTTCAGAGCACTCTCTGTAACCTTGTCATATGTAATTTGACAGATGGATGAATATTGCCTGTACCTGGTGAACATAACGCAGAAGGAGAAGTTGCCGTGCCCGCCGGAGTACCTGCCGTTGTTGTGGTACTTCTTCAAACCGCACATCTTTTCCAAGTCTACCAGAGTTATTCCTATGTTAGAGTGAGTATCAATCAATTATAACTCATTAGTCATTACTCCCGACTTCTTTAACAGCTTTCTCACTGTAAAGCGTGCGGAGCTGTAGGCGCAATGTGTTTCTCGCTGTGTGTAAGGGCCGTACCACACAAGCAATTTTTGAGCGTAGGCGTTGAGAGAACGATATCGAAGACATCGCCAGGGTGAAACTGAGATCAATCATTGTAGCGGAATCGCAGCAATACGCGCAGTTGAAAAAGTGCTTCTGAGCTTTAGCCCGCGACCAAGCCTGCATCACTCGGCCGTAGGAACCGAGATACAGGTTGGTTAACTAAAGCTGGCGCTTTCAGATACACAGAAATGCGTTTTTCCTGTCACTGCGTCCGTGCTTGATAGAGATAGAGAAACTTTTCATTATGTGTGCAGTGAGACAAAGGCATTGGCACGAGCCAGCTTTAGTTAACCGACCTGTAAGTACGTACGCTTGCGATGCTCTTGTATGAATTCTGCCAGTCGCTCCAGACGGCAACGTCGCATACGTCGCGCGCTGTACGAAGTTTTATAAGTATAGATGATGATGCTAAATTGATATGCTCAGACAATGGATCCCGGGCTGCGGTGTGTGGCTCATAACAGGCCAGGACCCGCCCGACACCAAGAGAGACCTGGCCCCGGGCGCGACCGACGAGCCCCTGCCACACATGTCAATCTTCACTGAGTTCGGGGACCTCAGCCTCAGCCAGAAGATTACTGTCTTTAAAAAGTATGCATATTAATATATTTTCATTTTATTCTTAAGAGCCTACTGAGCCTATTGTGCTGCCTTAAATCGTTCTAGGCTGCCCCCAATCGTATTTTTTTTATTTCTAAACAATTAAACAACATTTCCAATAAACAAGAATGTCACATTATAGTCCTGTGCAGGTAGCATGCAACACGTTCTTTTATCTCGTTCGTTCACACGCAAATAGAAAGAGAGTGAAGGTGTGATAGCGCTGTATCACTGCGGCATGTTACCTATGCAGATTGGCTTTCAATTTATCGAAACGTTACGGATTATTATGTTTTACGCTTGTAGCTATTATTTGCCTTTCCTCTTAAGGCTGCACCGAGCCTATTTATTCCCCCAATCGCATTTTTTTTATTTCTTAGCAATTAAACAACTTTTCCAAAAAACAAGAATGTCACATTGTAGTCATTTCTGATTTTCAATTTATCGCATCACTGCGAATTTATTTTTATAATTTTTGTAGCTATAATCGTTAAAACCGCCAAAAGTGGCCACTTTTGGGATTGGGGGCAGCACAATAGGCTCGGTGCAGCCTTAACCCATCCCGTGTCGAGGCTCTGCCAAACAAAAATGGCTCGCGTGTCGCTGTGTTTTATACAATGAAATTTTTTTTTACCACCTTTTAGAAAAAAATATTTATCGATGTTATGCTATGAAATTATGGCAATAAATTATATATCTACGTGAAGTAAATAAAATTTCCTATCATTCTAAATACATCTTACAATTGACATTATTTACATTATTAAACAATAACAAAAATATTCCGTGTTATGTTAATTACCTACCTTTCGGAAAAAAACTGGAATCCGTCTGCATGATATTACCGTTTTACACATTGTTACACTTCACAAAGCACAAAACCATTATAATAATCTAAAAGCTGACAATATTACGAGGTATTTATGAACAACACTTTGTTTAAAAACAATTGAATAACTTGGTAAACATTGAAATAGTTCCGACACGACTTCCGCCATCTTGGTCCGTGAATTCACTATGGTTCACTAGTTCTTCTTTGTTTGAGATGAAACTTGTTCCGTTTTTCACAGAATTGTATTCAAACGAACCAATGAAAACCAATAAATCTAATAAAAAATATAAATAGAGGTAGAACGGAACGCACCGGCACCACAAGCCAGCCAATGGCGGCACTATGCTTACGGGTCCGACGTAGGACCCACAAACACTCTACGTATGAAAATTTTTTGGGTCCGACGTCGGACCCTCAGACATGGGAAGGGTTAAGAGGAAAGGCAGTTTCCGAAAAGGACAAGTGCGCAGTACCCCCACCGACGGAAGTATATGAAGAGATGTATGAAAGTGAATGAGGCGAGACAAGTATGTCAGAATCGTAGTGTGTGGCGAGCGGTAGTCTCTGCCTACCCCTGTGGGATAATGGCGTGAGTATATGTATGTATGTATGTAGGAAAGTAAATTAATTTATGAAAAAAGAAACATACAGACACGGCTCGTTTGATACCAAAGTATAGGGTAGTCAATGAGGTTAGTAGAGAACTGAGCAATGAATCCGTGTTTCCTTTCATTTGTGATAAGAAAAGATTGTGTTATCTATCAAGAATATTGTAACAGCACAAATATGCTCCTATTTCAGATTCGTGTCGTGGCCAGAGTTCGAGCAATGCCAGTTCAGGGTCACGATGGAAAACAACTTGCCGAAGTTCGTCTCAGAAGTTGATGATGACGAGAAATCTTCAATAGGCACTCACATCGACGATTTGGAACATTCAGATCTAGAAAATGATACGTGAATAATAAAACTATTTTTTAAAAGGATATAAGTAGTTTATCTCATTATTTACATAACAATTTAAAAAACAAATCTGTGATTTATTGGAATAAGGATACAATCCTAAATAATGAGTGGTTGTGTTTATTTCTCAGCAGCAAAACTCAATTATTCAATGAATTTTACTTTATACTAGCTTTTTTTAAAATTATGCTTTAAAATCAAGAGTTATGAATGACTACAAATAGATATGTTGGGCGTAAATTACTTTGCCCCCTGAAATGAGATCGATATTGAATTGAAAACCCTCAATTTACGAATGTTCTGTGTTACAAACCCCCTTTAATATTTTAATAGTTATTTCTGTCAAATTAAAGGTTTACTGGAGTCTGAGAATAAACATTAGGTAAGTAGTATTTTCAACCAATTTTCAGAAACGTCTTAACTATGTCTCAAGTTTATGACAAATTGGTTTTCTCACGTTATTCTCAATCACCGCCGAGCAAATGACAAATATTTAAATATAATCTCAGAGTTGAACTCCAACATCTCGAAGTGAAATACTGACAATGAAATACATTGTTAAAATAATACTTTTTGAATATTTAATTATAATTGATCCAATAAAATTTGGTAACATAATGCCTTCTGAAGTTCATGGTCTACTGTCTGCTCATTAGATGATCTACAATAAGTACTACATTATTTTACATTTCTATACACAATACACTTTATATACAAATAATCAATTTTATAACTTATAATCAGAATATTTACGTATTGCTTTCGCACAATAAAATATTAGTTCAATTGCTCAGTTTATAAATAACTCATGTAATGATGCATACATGCAAATTGATTACTAAATTATATAAATAACACATTTTAGGGACGGGTTTTTTGACAACTCCTACACTACACAGCATTTGCTACCTTAGTACTAAGAACTGAAAGAAACCAAATAAGAACATTTTTATATGACAGATAATCTACTCTCCGCAGGTCAGGACCAGACGTTGAAACAATGAATGTGAAGACATGTATCAATACTACATTCTTATTACGATAGAGTAGTGTTGCGTAGTGTACAAGCATCTTTATAATGGTAGCGCACTTTGTAGGTCACGACCAATACCACTAGCTGCACAGTTCAGACCACAGAACAGAGAACCCGGGCTTCGCCTTAATAGAAGTAGCATGCAGATGCAGCCCGCGTGCCACTGATATGTGCGCTATGACATATCTGGGCCCCTAGACAAAGTATCTTTCCATTAGCGTTAAAGATAGACAGTAGAAAACATAAAATTGTATGGACTTGACGTATGGTGACGAAAGCAAACGTCAAAATGTTTCGATCGCCAATGTCAAATCCATACATTCTTTCTGTCATTGTCTACTAGCGTCAACGCCAATAGATTTTCACTTTGTCTAGGGCCCCTGTTCAGGTCATACATAAGTCACTATGACTATATTATGAAAATTGAGTCATAAGAGTAATGAAGATAAGGTTGAAATTAATTTGATTAGTTTTTTGGTCACACACTTCTCGAACTTAATAGTCCTCATGCTATTTCTATTCGTTCTCTTTTCTGTGGTTCAGACGTGTTTGCACACAATTAGGGTTGAACTACACCACCCAGCACCGCATCGCATTTTTCCGATGCTCCATCCTTTTCTGTCACTCGGGAACGTCATTTGCGGCGTACTGTCGCGCTCGATCGCGTTCTGTCTATCTTATATGCTCCAGCAAATGACGTTCCTGAGTGACAGAAAAGATGGAGCGACGGAAAAATGCGATGCTGTGCTGTGTGGTGTACCCTTATTTCCACGCACTAGGCGCGACGACTAAATTGTAACCTTGGATCTGGGACTACCAGTGCAACCACACATTTAATTACTTCAGCCACGTCAGGTGGTCCCGAACTCACGACGTGGGAGGAGACCAACCGTCGTCGAAGAACAATTACATACAACTTAATTATACAGGAATTTTTTTGTTAATATTTAACAAACATAAATAATATACTTAGAAAGAACTACAAGGTTACCACCACCATATTTACATTCGTGTTAACTAATTAACGTAGAACCTGAATATCGACTGTACAAAATCAATTTGTATAAAAGTTGGAAACAAAAAATTACCGGCTGTACACTATTGCGAGAGGCATTCAGAAGCTGATGTACATTGACGTAATTGTAAACAGAACTAGTAACAATTACTTTATAGACGAGTCGATGTACAAAGGCGTCGGCCTGCCTCGTGCGAAAGTGTACAGCCGCCATAAAGTTACTTACACATCAATGTTTTAGTCACAGAACATATAAAGAGAGGTTAGAAAGGTAAAGTAGCGCTTTTGCTTCGGAGACAGCTGTCGCCACTTGTCTTCCCGCTCACTCTGCTACAAATACTCATGCCCTCTCGCTCAGTCGCACCATAGAACAGATAAGAGCGTTGCTCATATCCTTGGCGCGCATGCCCCGCCTACATTCTGTGGTTTTAGTTAAAGATTCTCTACAAGTGGTATTCAGATTTTACGTTCCTTTTTTGTTAAAACCTTGTATAAGTGCCTATCGATATTTAAGTACAGTTTACAGTACACTTTGTAAATGTATGATGCGTCGTTATAAATTTTGGAAATGTCTGTCATTGTATGTCTTATGATTGCTCGATTTCGGTGTTATATAATTCAGAGACGGTATATCGAGCTGTATTTGATTATTTTTCTTCGCGTACTTGCCCTGATTTGGCGTCTTTTGCATGCTCAAATTAGTGTGAACGTTAAAACTTATTGTATTTAGACCGTTTTGGGGTTTTACACTTGGGCTCGATACGAAATCTGTCCATTCGTCGTCGTCGGCGAATGTTGTCTTCTTTGGCGCTTGCTGCTGTTTGGGTTTACTAGAGACGAATTCCCCCCAGATATCGTCGTCTGCCGCTTGACTATTCGTAGAGTTGACTTGATGAACCGGAGACGCTCCCTTACTATGATTGTTTGCACTCAGATCACTTTTCAAGGATTGCAGTGTCTCAACCGGATTGAATCTCGACAAGTCTTGCAAGTCTATTCCGGGATTTGGCCAGTTTATCTGCGAATAGCTCTCCAGTGACAAGGGTTGCAGAATTTGGCCAGATTTTTGTTGACTTTGCGTCGAGCTTGAGCTGGCAGGCGTTGGTTGTAACAAATTCGCGTTGATCATAGATGTCGTAGGCATTACAGGTAAACTTTTAGCAGAATTTTCTGATGTAATACTATTTACCGGTAAAGGGTTTTGAACTAAACTGTTATTTGGTCTAATTGGATTTGAGAATGATATGGTTTCAGACTTAGGAATTTTCGGGAATACGTTATCGTAATCGGTCAAAGATTGTGGCATCTTTTGGGGTGATGTGTTTACATGTAGAGTTGCTTCGCTGTTGAAATTTGTGAAATTAAACTCTGGAGTACTCTTGGAAGTTGGTAACGCAGATTGGAAAGTGTCAAATTCGTCGTCGAAACCGTCCCCAGCATTGGGCGTATTTCTCTCCATTGTTGTTTCATTCCTGACAGTGGCACTCGGTCTCTCAGGTCCACTTGACGATTTACTATTGTCTAGAGCAGCAGGATTTGACAATTCTTGTTTTTCGTTACTCTGTGTCGAAGTGGAATTCGAAACGAAATCTGAGAAATCATCAAAAGTCTCTTTGACTTCACCAGGGTCTGGCCAGTTTAATTTTGGCATTATAGGGTCTAGTTTGATAGGCTGTAGAAGTTGTGTTCCGTGTGTTATTTTTGTAGTGGAAGCATTTTCGCTTTGCTCTGAAGGTTGGCTTGCACTTGTTACAGAAGCTCCCTTAAAATCTTGGAATTCCCAGTACTCATTGTCTACATCAGGGGCAGTAGAAGTGCTTGGTTGAGGATTCAAAGTGTCAGATATATTTTTATTGCTTTCCATTGAATTTTGAGGTAGAAGCACGGCAGGACTGCTGTCGTAATGTATTGTTTTAGACCTAGGTGTTTCTGAATCAGTCGGTGTGAAGATGTGGGTGTCTGGTAAACTAATTTGTCTCAGTGGTTGTATGTTTATAGTATTAGAAAATAATTCTGGTTTCGGTTTCACCGTAGCTTCGAGCAGGTCTAAGTCGGTGGGTCTTAAAGCTGGCGTGGTGTTCTCACTAGTCGCGTCTGTGTTGCTGCAAGCTGAAATTAGTTAAACAACATTAAAAACATAATTCGGTTCATTTAACTATTCGTACAACCGCGGAAATACGAATGTACACACGGCGACAGGTCCGGTTACCCTATTTGGACTTTGAACTATTAGAAGTTGAACGCTGTGAATCGTGCGAGAGGGTGCGATATGTTGTTGTTGTTTCGTCTCACGGCACGCTGCGCCCGCGCCGGCAGCCGCGTCTATGCAGGCTCTCTACCGCACTATTTTGTGTTTTGTATGTAATGTAGTTATGGGTATATAGGGTGCGTAACATGATGTGTCGCCGCTTGTACTTTTAAAATTTTTAATACTCATTTCTTTTGATCGAGTGAGCTGATTCCTTAGACTAGTCTAAGCCTGATTGCGATGAAATATTATCCTATGGTTTTGTGAAAGCCTCGTCATCGTTTAAGTAGTTTTGTAGGGATGCTTGCACAAACAAACACTCCAATAAAAGATCTGCTGGATCAAACAAAGGTTAAGGATCTGAAGACTGCATCCAGGGAAATTTTAGTTTCAATAATAAAAAGACACATGGTCATTGGTGTGGTAGCAGGCAGGCACACAAGCAAATAAGGAAATACTGTCATTTGTTTGTTCAGTGCAGGGACGTTGTATCAAGAATGGACGACTTTTTTTAAAACGAAATAACTATGGCCTCATTTTTCTCATTCTTGATGGTATAGTTTCCTTTGAAAAAAAAAAGACAAACATAGATAAATGTCACCGTCCTCAACGTCAAAGTGTAAGTTTCTGAGTCGTCGTGATATCCAGCGTGATACCAACGTGGTTGTGTTATTTTGTGTGAAATTATATACGAGTTTGGCATTAATTTCGAAAATAAATATTGAGTGCGTGTTATATACGCACAATGGCATGTGAGGTCACTGGATGCACTAGCAGAATGGGAGTTTTAAAAGAAGATAATCAGAGGATATCTTTCCATCGGTAAGTAATCGACTACTGTTTTTAAGGTGTTGACCTAGGTAATGAATGAAATAATTCATTCAGAGTAAAGCTTTTTTCATTGTGAATGTGTTACCTAATGTGGAGTATCATTTCAACCTGTTTTGTTTACCGAAATTATAAACTAAAATCATAAATTCGTTTGCACTGACAGTTTATGTACTCTATTTTATGCCATTAGTGTTGACCCACGACTACGACTAAATTATCGACAATTGCACACGGTGTACCAAAATCTGATGGCAAATAAGGAAATAAAATTTTAGAGTAAGCAACGCTGGGGTAATTGGATTACGGCCCTTTTCACACTGCGACTTTTTGCAGCGCTTCTGCATCGATACAGCCACAATACAGCCTCGACTGAAAACATGCATAATATTTGATCAGTCATTCGTTGACAATTTTTATCGCAATGCACACGCGCGTTTGATTCGGTACAAACGCCATCGCATCGCTACAGACACGATTAATAACCGCGCATTTATAATTATCGCTGCAAAAAGTCGCAGTTTGTGAAGGGCCTACTTTGACTAGACAGACGACAGTTTGGCATTACCATGTGTAATAAATATCTTTTTTTACTTTTTTACGCCATGAGATTCTGGTAGACCTAGTTATACAAAATTTTTACATCTTTGTCATTACATTAATTTATTACTATTATTTTGCAGACGGTTCCAAGGCATTCCAGACCTTCCAGTCTGGAATTGGTTGAGCCGTCAACATCCAAGGAGAGTGTTCAGGAAGACATCAAGTAGAGATTAATACCAAATAAATACTAAGTCTATATAGGGTGTAAGGAAAGCATCATTAACCTTTAAACTACATACTCTACCCATAAAACTGAACAATTTTTGTATGGGAGCAAATCTGTTAGAACAAAAAAAAATAAGCTGTCTCATAAATTTGAGTCGGGTAGGTATTGCAGTTTAGTATGGAACAGCCTGATTATGGTTTATGGTTGAAGTTTAAAGGTTAATGATACTTTTCCTTTCCTTTATGCCTTATGCCATTCCTGCATAGCTGCTGGTTTCATCAGTAAATAAAATAAAAAGTTAAATGGTGCCTTTTTTATTTATAAATAAAGTCAGCCCATAAAGAGTATTAAACTATCGTTTAATCTCTACTCTTTATGTGCTATTTTCTTCGTAACTGTCACATTTTTGACATAAACTGCTTGAGTATGGCAACAAATTTTATATAAACACTAGTGTTTACCCGCGAATTAGTCCGCACAAATTATATACCAGATTTTAAGTCGGATCATAAGCTATCAAACCAAAAAAGTTTCATCAAAATTGGTTAAGTCGTTTTTGCGTGATGCGCGAACAAACAAACAAACCAACAGACGGACAATATTTCTAAAAAAGGTTGATTTCGAGTCAGGGATACCTAAAAACCATATCGTAATCTTTTTTTGTAAATATCTTCAATGTACAGACTGACACATTTCAGTTACAGTTTTGTAATAGTTTAGATTTTTCATAATTTATTATGGTATTATTTTCTCTTTTCTTCACTTTTACGTTTAAACTTTGATTTAGATTTTTATCGATAGGAGTAATTGAAGTGACATGAACAACTCTAGTTCGTATATACATAATTATATCATGTTTCTATAGATAATCGGTCTCATTGGCACGAAAGGTGACATAGACAAAAGTCTATCCAACCCTTTATTCATATGGAATTTTTTTAACGTAAAAAAGAGAAAACCGATGCAAATGTTTCGTCTTAAAAAAAAGTATTCCAGTTCTGATACTTCTTCCTAGGTTCAGTGCTATATTTTTGCTGCTTTTTAACTGCTTTACTATGCTTAGGCCGCAAAAATGGCATAAAAATTAGATTCGATTCTTTTTATGGATGTAATAAAAATCTGCTGTTTCACACAAATTAATTCACAAAAAAGAATATTTCTATTTCTAAACTTTGGTATCTACTCGACTCAAATAATTTCGCTGTTGGCTCCATGTTGAAAGTTGTTCAGTTTGATGATCTGATGCACCCCCTTAAATATTACTAACATCTTTTGATCAAACTATTAGGTACAGATATCAAGCCTTATACACCTGTTACAGTTAAAATCGTTACTATTTTAATCCTCTATTTTTTACCTTTAGACAAGTCAGCCTTAGGCATTCAGTAGAAAAAAAATCAAAGCTATTTAATGAAGTCTAGACCTGTATATTAAACAGTGCTTATAAACTATGACTTACCATGTGACAACAATTCGGAAATCTTTAGGGTGGAATGGTTATGAGCCATTTGGTCTAGGGTGGCCATGAGGTGTTCTAAATCTAGGAGTAGGGCTTCGGCGTAGGTAACTAAGGGATTAGGTCAAGCGGAATATACACAGGTGGGTGAAGTCCATGTGCAAGACATGCAAAAGAGTTATACAGTGAGAACACATCGTGATTAGCAGTATGGAGGTCTACCCGATCTATTGCTGCAGAATAGGCTTAAATATCATATAAATTCCACAATGTCAAGGTACAAGGCCATTGCACACTTCACAATAGACTAAACACAAACTTTACTTTACCCCCTATTTTTTTAAGACTAGGTTGTTTTCCGCGACGTCGTCTACGCGGAATCGCGAAGAATACGCGGATCGTGAAGACGTAACACACAGAGATACTTTCTTATTTATAATATTAGTATGGATTTTCTTAGTGCCCACATTTAAGTCATTTAAAACATGCAGGATCCTTCTTAATATGCTGACAATTTTTTAAGAGGATGATCAGACCGTCAAACTGAACAACTTTCTCTATGGCACCAACATCAAAATCGCGAAAAAAAAATCTGCCATTAAATACAAAACTGCAAACCTACTTTACCAAATTGTATGGGAGGGCTGTTTTTTTCGAGATTTTTATGTTGGTCCCATAGCGAAAGTTGTTCAGTTTGACGGTCTGATCATCCCCTTAAAAAAGTGTCAGCATATTAAGAAGGACCCTATAGTATAGCACAGAGTTTCGGTACTACTGGTGAAACGTGGATGTTCTGAGGTTTCAGAATATCTCTGACTACCCCCTCGGGGAATATTGTCGTGAGCATATACCTATAGTATAGATGGACATTATACGCATGATGATTATGCAGCTTTAAAGCCCATATTTCAATTTGAGTTGAGATGGTGTTGGGGTGTTATAGTGTGCGATGGTTGTAAGCGTGACTAATAAGTGTAAGTGATGATGTACACTATTGATCGGCCGACATCAACTATTACATATAGCTGTCAGCCTTGTCTTTGGCATCAATGATTGTATAAGCCTGTTCCACATCTAGAGATTAGGGGACCCTTGGTCACTTTAAACTTCTAGGCAGCTGAATTTAGCGTTACACAGTAGACACTTGAGTGTACAGTGGTAATGCTAACATCAAACTTGCTAGGAGTTTCTGACTTAGTAAATTACAATAGCGCTTTGTTACACTAGTTAAACTAATTTCAACAATGTTAGTTATGTTCATTGACTTAAACTCTAGCGATAGACAGGCCCTTTCATAGAAGCAACATGTTGCACTTGAATGCGGTGGGCGCACCACATTGATATTCCCGAGTTCACTTCGTCACTATGGCAATGACAGACCGCAATGTGTCATTTTGTGTTGTTTTGTGTGACATGTTGTTTGTTTGAACGAGCTTGTCTATCGCCAGAGTATGTCAGTGGTTATGTTGTGCTTTGCGTGTCCTTGTTTTATCGCACGATGTGCTTATCAGTATGCCTTGATGTTTTGATAAAATGACTCAAGTATTTACTTACATTCTTGGCCATCTGAAGAGAATGGGTCGCTCCAGGTGCCCGTTGACTTGCCTGCGGGTTTCTCTAGCTGACTTGAACTCTCACTGGATGTGGTCGGTTGCTTTTGCGGCTGCAGGGGCGCCGCACTGAGGTTTGCTGCGTATTTTGGCATGTTGTAACTCCATTTCGGTCCGAATAACTGAAAAAAAGAATATAAAATATTATATGATTATAATGTTGTCTTTTACCTTTAAGGAATGAAACACAATGTTTTAAAATTATAATTTAGATTAATATTTTATCTTATCTGTCCTCTTATAGCTTGATTAAGATTGGTTGAATAGAAAGATGACCTAGATTATATGGTGTGTGTGGTGCAGTTTGGTCATTTCATTGGTAGTGTACAAGCTTTGTCCAGTGTGACAGTGAGCCACGTCATCTCCATTTTTTGAAAATATTCTTTCCATATTTATTTGGGGCTTTTAACAATAAGGCTTTGCCAGCACGTTTAGTAGGTACTCAGTAGAAAATACACTGGAACTTCAAATCAAAAAATAATTTAACATTAAGTCTGTTTTTAAGTTACCAGTTACCACCATGTTGGAACCTTAGATCATAGTTAAATTAAGGGATCCGCCTTACGCGAGCAATTCAAACCAGAAAAATAAGTTAAAAAAAGACGGTATACTTCAAATATGTACCAAGATGCGTTGACGCTAGTAGAAAATGACAGAATGTATGGATTTGACATTGGCGATCAAAACATTTTGACGGTTTGGTTTTGTGACCATACGTCAATTACTTTTTTTTAAATGTATAATTAATGGACTTCTTGCTTGTGCGCCGCATTTCCGCCAGTGTCAAGTGGTTTGAGGGAGTATCTATCCAATCTCGAGGATTGTTTTTAAGTAAGAACACAACTGAGAAGGATTGTGGAGCCTCGTAGCAGGCTGAAACGCGAACCGCGTCAGACAAGTGTACGGGGCAAACCCTGCAAAGTGACTCCCGAAAGATACTTTGTCTAGGGTCTCTAGTTATTGATTGTTTCTATTGTATCTAAATAGAATTACGGCTGTGAGTTATTGAATGTATAATAAATAATATACTTACAATGTTTCTAGAGTCTATACACAAAGACTTCAAAAGAGTTTGTTGTCCCAAGGAATTGTTCCAATTAACAATGTAGGGTTGCCGCACATCAGTTTCTAATAAATGACCCCATGTCTCACTGAGGTAAGACTCCAGCTTGCCATCAAATTCACTGTCAGGCACAGGTATTTCATCCTCAAATATTGAACTTAATATCTTCTCTATATTCTCCATTAGTTGTATCTCATTGCCTGATTGTAAATTGAGTACAGTAACTTCATCACTTGCTAATGTTTCGTCTGACGTTGCTATATTTTCAGTGGCAGAAGATTTAAAGTCATCAAAGTCCCCAAAATCATCATCATTATCGACAGGGACTACAGGTATATTCAGTTCTTTGTTCTCAGACTCGATATTATTGGAATGTTCAATTTTATGCTCAATGATATTGCTTGCACTATCATCAAAATTTGCTTGGAAATCACCAAAGTTGCCATCAACAATTTTTTCCGTGTTCCATGGATTATCATCGGGTAACAGTGTTGTAGGTTTGTCAGTGCTCGCAAACTGAAAATCATCAAAATCTCCAAAATCATCGTCAGATTCTTCTAACTTAGATAGAGTTACAGATTCCTTTATTGTTTCCTCTTCAAACTGTACAGTTTCTACAAATGGATCATCAATTGTCTTCAATTCATCATTATTTGTTATTTCTTGCTTGAACTCTGTAGATTCTTTAAATAACTCGTTTACTTTTGGGTTATCAATTTCATCATCAATTATTTCATCTATGAGCGGTGGTATTTCATCAATTTGGAGGTCCTCAACATTGGGAGGTTCTAAAACTAGTTCGCTAGTTGGTAATTCAAAAGAACTCGAACCATCATCGGTTACAATGTTTTTAACTAAAACGTCTGGTTCTTTTGAAGAACAATCAATGTTATTGTTGATAGTTTCACGTTCTATGCCATTGTCTTTTGTTTCTGCAATGTTAGTTCTTTGTATAGTTTCATCAACTTTTAAGTTTAAGTCTTCAATGTTAACATCTTCTTCTAATTTCAATTTACTTTCACTTGTTGTGTTGTCACCGAGTGAATTTTCTATAACATCTTTGTGTTCTTCTATTGGATCATTGATTTTATCATTCACTATAACTTTTGCTATAATTGGAACGTCTGTCTTTTTGTTTTCATTAGTAGCAGCTTGGAAGTGATTGTATGAAGAAAAGTTTCCGTAATCGTAATTTTCGTCATCGTCTTGTGACACTGTAAAGTTTATAATTTTCATACATTAGGGAATATGCCATTAATGACGTGTTAATTTACTATGTTTAATGAGATTAGGTATATCCCTTCATCGTTAGTTAATTGACAATTCGACAAGGGTAACGAAATCTAGCAACAGGAAAATACAATGCAAATCTATGTCCCTTCATTGGGCGATTTCAGAGCAGTGATAAATATGTTTTTTTACTGTTAATACTTACGATTATATTGTATATCGAACTCTTCGGGGTCTTTGTCGTCCTCGCACTGGTCGGGTGGTGGCGGAGTGCTGCAAACAAGTGGAGGAATCGACATCCTTGGATCACAGAACACGCGGATTTGGCGATTTTCTTATGGTGCCACATGCACGAACATCAGCACTAAGTCACTTTTAGCCTGTGATAAGCTCGTAAATTGCTACATAACAGGAAATTAGAATTTTTTAGAAGACAGCTGTTTTGTAATTGACAAAATTTTGCTACGACGATTGACAACAGCTGTCAGTGGAAGTTAACGCCTAGCGCCATGTTGTTTTTCGTTCAGAAATTTATGTATGAATCATAGACAAATAACATCAACTATTTCCGTTGTGCACCAAAGCAGAGCCATTAAGGGTTGAACTACACCACACAGTACAGCATCGCATTTTTCCATGTTTATGCATTTTTCCGTCGCTCCATCCTTTTCTGTCACTCAGGAACGTCATTTGCTAGAGCATACAAGATAGACGGAACGAGATCGCGCGCGACAGCACGCCGCGTGCGATCGCGTTCCGTCTATCTTAATCCATTTTCGTAATCTATTTTCCATTTGCGCGCGACCGAACAAGACAAAAGACGTGATACAGCCGTATCACGTGTAGCATGCTACGATTGTAGCATGGGTAGCATGCCACCGTGATACAGCGCTATCACACCTTCGCTCTCTTTCTATTTGCGCGCGAACGAACGAGATAAAAGATATGATACAGGCGTATCACGTGTAGCATGCTACGGCTGTTGGTCTACTTTGACAGGTTTGGTTCTAATACATGGGCGTACCCAGGGGGGGGCAGGGGGGGGCAGCTGCCCCCCCCTGGAATCGGCCTACCCTGCCTTCCGTCCGTAGTTCCGTACGTGAGATTTCTGGTTAAAGCGACGTCATGTCTCTGAAAAATTTCGAGCTCGCTTCGCTCGCTCTGTTTTCTGTTCATTCTGACACTGTTTACATATTATGTCGGCCAAATTCTGGTCCAATTACCTACGTTGTATTATTAATAATTTTCGAACTGATTTCGCTCGCTCTGGTTTCTATTTTACAGCAGCAGCAGCACTGCTTGCTATAGACATGGTAGTATGTGCTGAGAAAATTTTGAGATCGCTTCGCTCACTTCGCTCCCTCCAGAATTGGGTGAAATGTCGAACTCGCTTAGCTAGCTCTAGGTTTTGAATCGTATATCTTTTCATAGTGTAGTTAAATCTTGAGCTTGCTTTGCTCGTTCCAGCGTTTAGGTCGTAAAAAACTGGAGCTCGCTTCGCTCGCTCTAGGATTTAAAACTTATTACACTGATCTCACTATACAAGGTGTTACAAAAATACAAATAAACCTTTAAGGGGGTGATGTAGACCATCAAACTGAACAACTTTCACTATGGGACCAATATCGAAATCGCGAAAAAAAAAATTTTATGTTCCATCCATACCTACTCTACAAATCGACTAGAGCTAAAATATGTATGGGATATCAATTTTTTTTGCGATTTCGATGATGGTCCCATAGAGAAAGTTGTTCAGTTTGACGGTCTAAACAACCCCCTTAAGAGTTTTAAGTTTTTATTGTTACTTATGAAACACCCTGTATTGCAGTAAAATTTCGAGCTCGCTTCTCTCGCTTCTGGCTAGACACATTGCAGTAGGTAAAATCTCGAGCTCACTTCGAATTCGGTGAAATTTCGAGCTCGCTACGCTCGCTCCTGGCTACGATTGGATCACAAAGACCTAGAGGCACTGCAGTAAAATCTCGAGCTCACTTAGCTTCGCTCGCTCCAGAATTCTATGAAATCTCGAGCTCGCTTCGCTCGCTTCTGGCTAGACACATAGCAGTAAAATCTCGAGCTCACTTCGAATTCGGTGTAATTTCGAGCTCGCTTCGCTCGCTCCTGGCTACGATTGGATCACAAAGACCTAGAGGCACTGCAGTAAAATCTCGAGCTCACTTAGCTTCGCTCGCTCCAGAATTCTGTGAAATCTCGAGCTCGCTTCTGGCTAGACACATTGCAGTAAAATCTCGAGCTCACTTCGAATTCTCTGACATTTCGAGATCGCTTCGCTCGCTCCTGGCTACGATTGGATTACAAGGACCTAGAGGCACTGCAGTAAAATCTCGAGCTCACTTAGCTTCGCTCGCTCCAGAATTCTGTAAAATTTCGAGCTCGCTTCGCTCGCTCTAGGTTTTGTATCCTATATGTTTTTATGGTGAAGTAAATTCTCGAGCTTGCTTTGCTCGTTCCAGATTTTAGATCGTAAAAAACTGGAGCTCGCTACGCTCGCTCGTTTTTAGTTTTTGTTACATGTGCCTCGCCTGGGCCTGGTCCCCCCTCAGAAAAAATCATTGCTACGCCCATGCATGCTACAGGAAATTCCAGACTTGCCCCCCCCAAGACCAAAAGCTGGGTACGCCCATGTTCTAATAGGTTCGTTTTGGCGCTGCAGTTACATTTTCTCTAATAAAACATCATGGGATTCATAGGACGCCATATTCATATTGATCTTACAGCAGTTGCAGCAGCCAGCGTCATGCCGTATGACTTAATAATATAGTTGATTAGTTTGTTCCTCAAATTTACATTCTGCATAGCTAGCATGCCGCAGTGATACAGCGCTATCACACCGCTCCCTTTTTATTAGCGTGCGAACGAACGAGATAAAAGACGTGATACAGCCGTATCACGTGTTGCATACTACCAGTGGTCATCACTTTTACCTATAACCAAGGGCGTCGTCGGGGGGGTTAAGTTAATATTATGGAGGATGAGAAAAATATTAATTGTAGGTACAGTCAAGAGCATGAAGCTTTACACTTGTAGCGCGAGTCTTTGCCACGGGCTACGTCATGACAATTGGCCTTAGCCCTTTGGTTGCTTTGCAGTTGGCTAAGTTTTTTCTATCTCTAGGGGGGGCAGCTGCCTCTCCCTACCCCCGATACTACAAGTTCTATAAAAATTAGCTTGACGACAGCACAGCAGTGCCAAAATGGGCCTGTTGGAACTAAATGAAAATTTCACTGTCGCATCGCATCTGTAGCTTAGTTATCTCCGGAGATATAGTATAGGTACTCTGTGGATCCGACCCGATTCGCCGATCCTCAGATCAATTAATACAAGTAGATAACTTCTTGATGACGTCACACCGTACTACCCAAAACGTCAAACTGACTCCTAAAGACCTCTATCCATACTGCCAAATAAGAAAGTCACTTTTCTCTATCTACGATGGCAACATTGGAACCCTTTGCATTTTGGTCGCGTATCATTGCTCGAAAGTACCGTCGCGGTTCATTAGCAAGAATTGTCATTTAAAAAAGAAATCTGAAGAAATTAGTGAAGTGGTGGTGACTTTAATATAAAGAGAATGTCCTGTATTGTGCGCGGGTGCAGATCGCATTCAGGAAACAAGGAAAACTCGGGCGAAAATATCAGATTCCACAAGTGAGTACATACATAAAATTTTCTCGAGTAAATAAACCAGAAAGTGTAAAGTCCGATTTTCCCATGGCTTAATTAATAACAATAAGATAGTTTTGTAGATTTTGGACTTAAATAAAGCACGAAAATGGTGCCAATTAGATTTTGAGGTTAAAGCATTTGACAGCGTTTGACAGAGGTTTGACAGATAGGGGCTGTAGGCTGCTTGGAATAGACATGTTGATAAAAATACTGCCATCTTGTTTTTTCACACGTTATGTTGTATTTGCCAACCAAGATAGCATTACTATCGTAGGTTCTTGCTAATTAACTGGAGGCCTTGCGCCGATCCGTCGAGCAGTGTGACCATATGTGGCAGGATCCTGCCTTTTTGGCAGTTTTAGCCCTTTATTTTACTCTCTGGCACTATAGTGTGACTTTTTAGAAATCTGGCAGTATTTGGCAGTATTTAGCAATATCAGCTGGCAGATTTGGCAGTATTATAAAAGGAGGAGGGTGCAATACCCAAAATGGAAAAAACAGTACTTAAGTATGAATTTTAAAATGCTTAGGGCAACACTGGCAACGCAAAGACCGTTGGTTCGGGAATTTCCCGTAACATCTATGCTATGGCTGAATTTGTAGTTCATTCCATTGTAAACCGTATAGTACTGAGCATAATGTTTATTATAATATCTTTGTTTGTCAGTTGTTTGTTTTTCTAATTAGTCTGTGATTAGTCTGACTTGAAAAACTTCGGAGACACATTTATTGTTTCTAATTTCGTGCGGTGTAAGTGTATTCCATTCGTGATTTATCATGAAACGTAAATTTGAACGATTATATCGTGTAGAGTGGGAGCAGGATCTTTTCTAATAATTTGGCATTTTTTCGGCATTTTGTGCTTTAGAGTTTGGCAGGATTTGTCAGTTTTCTTGCCCAAGTGGGGCAGGATCTCTAAATTGAAGTTGGTCACACTGCCGTCGAGAAAAAGTCCCGGAAAAAAAAAAGTAAGCCCGAAGCCGTCGCCACTGAACAAGTAATCCACAGACTAAGTAGAGATGCTACGCATCAGACGGAAATCTCGCCTACAACGAAAATACACTTATTTACCTCAGTACTTCATTTTGACAGCTTTTTTTTTCTTAATATTATTGAGGTTAGATGCTATCCAAAGCACAGGATAAAAATAATTTGTTTTTTTTTAAATCTGATTTATGGCTTTGGATTCCACTCTTTTCATACCATTCTTTTTTGGCTTATTGGGGTTTTTATTTTTTAATTGTCAATAAAAATAATAGTTTATTTGTGAATTTTTTTATTTTTCAGCTTAGTTTTATACTTATTATATGCCTTTAACTGCATTGTGGGCAAGTGTTTGTTGGCTAATCTAGAAATATCTGTGCCTTTCAATATTTTATTAATTACACTGCACCAATTAAAAATTGTTAACCGTAAAGTTAACCCAAGAAAGCTTTCTAGGATATTTTTGTGAGTTGGACAATCGAGGAAGTCAAACAAGTACTTGGAAATTATATATTCTTTTATTTCTTTAGCAATGTTTTTCTTATGCGGTTGGTTTTCCAAGTACTTGTTTGCTTCCTCTGTTATTGTAGAAAAAAGCCTCACGGCTTGCTCCGAGGGGTAGGTCAATTTCATTTTTCTTAAAGATTTATATTCTCTAAAAGAAATGTATGAGTGTGTTGCGTTTTCTTCACTCGATGTTAAATTCTTAGCACATTGCTCACATGAATTTTTATGTAAAATTTTTCTTATGACCCACCCCGCTGCATAAGCCCGAGAGTGTACATTTAATCGTTCTTGTCTCGCAGTTTGCACAAAGCTTTCTGGTTCGCATCTCCGTAAGCTAGAGGATTCAGGTGAACGTAAATTCAATTCATTCTGATCATTTTTTGCAACAAACAAAGATTGCAGTTTCAATAACTGTTCACCTGAATCCTCTTCACAGTTATAACTTTCGGAGTGGAATTTAATAAACCTGGTAATCAACAATGATTTAAAGGTGCAGGTAAAGGTGTGGCAATTCGGGTCATTATTTCTAAAATTATACGCCCGCACTTGTCCGAAGAAGTTTTCGATAGGATCGGAATTGAAGTAGCGCGGACGCATAATTGTAACATTTTGTTTTTCAAAAAATTGCCACAACCTCTGATAACTTTTTAAAGTTGTTATCCAATTTTTCAAAGAAGGCACAGATGTTTCCTTACCGTTCTTATCTACGTATCGAATATTACTTAAATCAGTAATGGCATCTTGCCAGAATTTATGATGTTCGGAGCTCGAAGTTACTGCTTTACGAAGAGGTTTCCCTTTGCACTTTTTGCTGCAAGTGCTTGCCCCATTGACTGAATCGAACAGGTCGTCGAAAAATGATACAACTTCTGCCGTATTTTTCAAACTGGGACTTACATTTTTCCCGTCTGCATATTGAGCTGAAACAAAAAGTTTTTTATAAGAACACAATAATATTAATAATTAATTAATAACTATTTTCGACCACTGAATCAGTAACTCTTCTAATTATTGGATACTCTAATTATTGCAAATAAAAACACTAAAGGAAGGAAAAAAGCCGTGGTGGTCCAGTGGCGAGTAACCTTGCCTGCCGTGCAGGAGGCGATGGTTCGATCCCCGTCCAGGCCGACTCGTACCTATGAGTTTTTCGGAATTGATGTACGATTTGTAATACCACTGGCTTTTCGGTGAAGGAAAACATCGTGAGGAAACCTGCATGCTTATAAGTGGCGACGGGCTCACCCCCCGTCACACTGGACAGAGTTTCGGTACTACTGGTAAAACGTGGATGTTCTGAGGTTTCAGAATATCTCTGACTACCTCCTCGGGAAATATAGTCGTGAGCATAATGCTTAAACACTAAATACCATAGACTTAAACTCTAGCTATAGACTTGCCCTTCCATAGAAGCAACATGTTCCACTTGAATGAGGTGTACACACCTGATTGATGTTTCCGAGTTCACTTCGTCACTATGGCAATGACAGACCGCAATGTGTCATTTTGTGTTGTTTTGTGTGACATGTTGTTTGTTTGAACGAGCTTGTCTATCGCTAGAGTAATATGTCTATGCTAAAGACCTGTTTTACCAGTACTGAATAACATCGTGATATTACATTATTTCTCCTTAGTACTCGAACCATTAAACATAATTATTTGTAATACACAATAAACACTGGACAGAGTTTAGGAACTACTAGTGAAACGTGGATGTTCCGAGGTTCCATAATATCTCTGACTACCCCTTTGGGGAAAATAGTCGTGAGTATTTACTTACTTACAATAGTATAAACAAATTACTTACAAAATTGTGCAGTATACGACAAAGTTGCGGCCACAGTTTTGCTGAAAACTCTAGTGCAATTTTTAACCTGAAATAAAATAAAATAATTTAATAACACTGTTACTCAAAATTTTATATTATGATATTACATTAAGAGGTTCAAAATAAATTTAATTTTTGTATTAATTACCTTCATCTTTTTAATTTTCTCCGGAATCACATGCTCGTCATTGAGCTTGTGTAATAATCTCATTTGTGCATGATTGCAATCGGTCATGTAAACTTCTACAATGTCACTCCATTTAGCGATTTTGCCTTTATATTTAATATCCTTTGTTAAAAAGTTGTTTCTCAATCCCTTGATGAGGTGGGGTGG